>CM042684.1:326326190-328726190 GCA_023614405.1 Avena insularis | reverse complement strand
GCGAAGAGATAGTAAAATAAAAGTGGTATGGATAATTATAAGTGGTAATGGTGATAGAAAATAACTTGATGGCGTGGAAAAGACTAAAGTAAAGTTGAAATAAAGGAGGAAGCAAGCAAACATGTAACAGATCTAATAGCAAACGAAGTTTCAATGCTTAGAAACAAGGCCTAGGGATCATACTTTCACTAGTGAACACTCTCATATAAATATATTCTCTTCATGATACTACTCTTAACTACTCTCCGGTTGGACACTCTAATCGATGGTAGGGCTATAACAGCACACCTCAAAGTAAGCCTTTCCCATCTAGAAAACCCCACACTATCACCTTGAGCACTAGATGGTTCCAACAAACACCACAATTTCATAAAGACATCCAACTCCAAATATAACTCATAACAAGTATTTGTAATCTCTAGCCTAAGTGCCACCATGGTGTGCACACTGTCACTTTCACACACATGGGGAGAGCAGAGATCTATTAAAGCACTTGAGTAGCAAGGTAGATCTATAGATTACAAGCTCATGATCTCAATAAGATCATGCATAGAGAGAGAGATGAACACATAGCTACCGGTAGAACCCTTAGCCTCGAGAGAGAACTACTCCCTCCTCATCATGGGAATCAGCAACGGTGATGGAGATGGTGGTGGAGATCGATGGAGATGGCTCCGGGGGCACTTCCCCGTCCTGGTAGGGTGCCGGAACAGAGACTTTCTGTCCCTCGAATCTCCCCTTCGGTGGCGGCGGTGCTGCAGAACTTTTCATGGCTGGAGGCTTGATTATTTAGGGTTTATGCATCGAGAGGCTTCTTATAGGCGAAGAGGCAAGGTCGGTGGGCGTCCAGGGGGCCCACACCATGCCCTGGCACGGCCTGGGCTGGCTCGTGCCAAGGGAGGGTGGCCACCCTGTGGCCCCTCTCCGACTCTCCTTTTGGCTCTGTGAGTCTCCCGGGAAAATAGTAACTTTGGCTTTTCTCCTGTCCAATTCCGAGAATATTCATTTCCTAACTTCCTGGAACCAAAAATAGCAGAAAACAGGCAACTGGCACTGTGGCATCTTGTTAATAGGCTAGTCCAAGAAATCATATGAAAAGTACTCCAAAGTTGGAACAAAACATAAGAAAGTAGATAAAACCAAGCATGGAACATCAAAAATTATAGATACATTTGCAATGTATCAACATCCCCAAGCTTAACTCCTGCTTGTCCTCGAGTAGGTAAGTGATAAAAAGAAAGAATAATTTTTTAGGTGACATGCACCATCATAAACTTGATCAAAGTATTTGTAAAACATTCAAAGCTGGGATCATAGTACTTCAATCATAACATGAAAGACAAAGTTCTAGCAATAAGACGAAGCAACTGTCTTGCAACATGAAAAGGCATAAACAAAAGATTCATGAATAACAATGCTTTGCAAGACGTTTGTTTGTTTCACATAAAGAAAACATAGCATAGTGGCATTCAGCTTGTCCCTCATAGAGTAGCAAATATAAATGCATAGGACACCTTCAAAGTTCATAAGAGTGACTAGATACATATAGTTTAAAACAAGCAATATCAAGGTATACACCAATCAACAAGTCTTGGGACAATGCACATAGAACTAAGAATAGCCACTATGCTCTCAAAGTAGGTGCATAAAGATAGAAGGTGGAGACTCAATATAATGGTGAAAGAAAGGCCTTCATAGAATGAAGCAGAGATTCAAGTTTCATAAAGAGCTTCCAAAAATTATGGTACTTAATAGCTTTCAGCTCTCATTGCCCCTATCATAAGCATCTTGAAGTGATTAAGGTTAAAGTGAACAAACTATGGTGTACATGCTTGACGAAGTATAAGTTAGGAATCTCATGTCCCTTGAATACGAGGGCCGCTCCTCATGCTACTCAAGTTTAGTCACCAGTAAATTCTTGTCATCGTAAGTACAGTGTATCATAGAGAACCGCCAACGGGGTACCCCTTGCCCGATGATACGGAAGAATTCCCATATCAAAATGACAAGGCAAGCAGACAACGAGCATCTCAGCAATCTTTTTATTTACCATGGGAATATGGTGCTTTTTCTCTCTCTTTCCTCTTTTCATAATATCTTTTTTTTCTTTTTCTCTTTTTTCTCAATATAGGACTCTTTTTTATAAGAAGAATGCTTCATAGACAGCTCATTATGGTTACGCTGCAGGTTTCCACCATGTCACCATGGATTAGACCAGCGACCCATGCGTTTCTCTAACACATATACATAACTCCATGGACTTACAAGATCCCCTTTCATTTCACACCGACGACATCCATAGACAAAAGAGCATGATATCAACTAGGTACAAAGTACCAAGTGCAATGTTGAAAGCGTTCCCCATGACAGCATGGTTCTGCTAATCCCCAACATATAAGTGCAAGCATATACAACATAGACGACACAATGGTTCAAGTTTATTAAGGGCAAGAAAAGTAAGGTGTGCCATCAAGTTCATGAGAGCTTTAATCACTAGTTTTCTCATAACAAGTTTAATTCGGAAGGTAAACAAAACATGAATATACTTGGAATAGCATAAGCTAGTAGGTAGGTATGCTGGACTCTTTGGAATAACTTGGTTTAGGGAGTTGGATGCATGAGTGGAACTCATACTTGGTTGCGGAGGCTAGCAAAAGACTGGGAGCGACAAACTAAGAGAGCAATAATGGCCATAATCATGCAGAGCGATAAAACATAATTGATCAAAGCATAAAGTGGTACTACAAGTTGAAAACTAAGGATCATAAAGGCTATGGTGACGTGAGATAGTCATAACATGGTGTGAGCATGTGCCAAGTCAACCCAAATAAAGCATCAAAGGAGAATACCATAATACTATGCTTCAATATGCTAAAACAACGCATGATTCATCCAAGGCACATTAAGCAATATCAATTGTTTATAACAAGTCATGCTACAGCAAAGAATACTAAGCATAAAGCCAAAACAATATCAAGCATGGCATGACAAAGCATAGGCCACAGTAAAAAACAAACTCTCTTTAACACTTAAGCATGAACTTTCCTACTCTTTTCCAATCCAAACGAAACTACTTGAAAACCAATGTATGAAAGAGGGGGGTCCAACCAATTTATTCAGCAAACTAAGCAAACTAAGCAAATGAAAAACCAAAACAAAAACGAAAAAGAAGACGCTCCAAGAACAACACAACTGTGCATAAAACAATAAAAATGAAGCGTTTGGAAGAAACCTGGGATTTTTATTGATGAAGAAGGAGAATGCCTTGGGCATCCCCAAGCTTTGACGCTTGTACTTCTTGGATGTTTCTTGGGGTGACACGCGTGGCATCCCCAAGCTTGAGCTTTAGTCCATCCTTCATCTTATTACTCATTCCTTCCATACACCTGAAATTTTTCCTTCACAAAACTTCACACAATCTTTATTAGCAACATTAGTGCCCTCAAGATAATAAGTCTTTAGGTTCAGTTCCAACACCAATAAAACTTCCAATAGAACACTAGCTACTGAAGCACTTCCCTCAAAAAGCTCAATTCCCCAAAAGAACCCAAAGAGGAACCAACAAGAAGCAAATGCAGAAAATGGCAAAAATCTGTCAAAACAGACCAGCAGGTAAAGACGAATTTTTTCGAAGACTTCTGTTGCTCAAATCAAAAAGTGTTGAACTAACGAAAGTTAGATAGCAACCTGGGGCAGAAGCACAAAAATTCACGCCTCAAAAGGACGTACAGAGATTCTACACGAAATTTTACGGTGAAGCACAGAAATCTGTTTCGGGACAGCAACTTTCCCAATCATTACTTCTCTCTCATTAGAGGTTACTCTTGGCACAAAAAGAAAATAAAAAAGGATAAGGAGCGGTTATTACTGAAGTAATAACTTCCAAGACTCATCTAAAACTTTTGGGTTATCTCCCAATAAGTACTTTTCTTTAACGCCTTTAAATATGCATGATAGTTTGAGAAGATGCTCACATAAGAAATACGAATTGGAGTAAAAGAGAGCATCAAGAAAAAATTCAAAGCACATTTAAGTCTAACCCACTTCCTATGCATAGGAATCTTGTAAATAAACAAGTCATGAAAGCACAAAGCAATAAGCATAGGAAAGCAAAACAAGTGCAACTTCAAAATTTTCAACATAAAGAGGGCAAACTTAATATTATTGAGATATATAAGACCATGTTTCCCTCTCTCATAATAACTTTCAGTAGCATCATGAATAAAATTAACAATATAACTATCACATAAAACATTCTTATCATGAGCCACATGCATATACTAATTATTACTCTCCACATAAGCATAGTCATTCTTATTAATTAGCATTTGAAAAAGTGGGATCTTCCCATATGAAATAGATTCAATTTTGAACTATCTTTTAAAATTAGCATTTGAAAGATTTTTGCAGATCACAAGGTGGGCCTTGGTACCTCATTATGTGTACTATCAAGGGGTGCAAATGTCATGAATTGTTTCTGTTAAGAAATGAGTGCTAGGAACACCCAAAGTAGTGTAGTGGATTAAAATGGTCAAAATGACCATTCCTCCTTTTTAATTGTTTTTGATTTGCTTTTCTTTAGTAAAAGTTTGGGAATGATGTAGATGATGTTTAAATCACCTAAGAAACATTTTACAACCAAAGAATCACAGAACCATGGCAATTCAAATCAATTCCTATTTTAAATGCTCATACACATGAATGCCTTCATTTTAAATTTGGAAAAGTTTTTGTTAACCCCAAATTTGATGATTTAGATCTTGATAAGCTTGGATTGAAGTTTTGGGATGTTACAAACCTTCCCCCCTTAGACAAAATCTCGTCCCGAGATTTACAAAGAAAACTAGGAACTAAAGAGATCTGGGAACTTTGTCCTAATGTAATCTTCGCGCTCCTAAGTGGCTTCCTCCTCGGTATGGTTGCTCCACTGAATCTTGAGAAACTTGATACTCCTGGTCCTGGTGGTTCTATAGGCTTGTTCTAAGATACGGATGGGTAATTCCTGATAGGTCAGGTCATTGTTGATTTCCACAGCTCTATGATCGATGTTCTTGAAAACTTCCGTCTTCTCAGGCACTTCCAAACATTTGCGAAGTAACGAGATATGGAACACATTGTGGATGGCTGACATCTCTTCCGGCAGTTCCAGTTGATACGATACTTCTCCTCGACGGTTCAGAATTTTGAAAGGTCCGATATATCTGGGGGCTAACTTTCCCTTCAGACTAAAGCGTTGAGTTCCTTTCAATGGTGAAACCTTGAGATATACAAAATCTCCGACATTGAAAGTCAGGTCTCTCCTTCTCTTGTCAGCATAACTCTTCTGTCTGGATTGGGCGGTCTTGAGGTGCTCACGGACTTTGTGAACTTTCTCTTCTGCTTCTCGGAGAATGTCGGGTCCAAAGATCTGACTCTCTCCTACTTGCGACCAATTCAAAGGGGTACGACACTTTCTTCCGTATAGGAATTCAAATGGTGCCATCTGCAAACTAGCTTGATAACTATTGTTATATGAGAATTCTGCGAAAGGCAGGTAGTCTTCCCATTTTGATCCATATTCCAACATACAAGCTCTAAGCATATCCTCTAAGATCTGGTTGACTCTCTCCGTCTATCCATCAGTTTGCGGGTGATACGCTGTGCTGAAGTTCAACTTGGTTCCTAATCCTTCTTGGACTTTCTGCCAAAATCTCGAGGTAAACTGGGTTCCTCGATCTGATACGATGGTTTTGGGGGTTCCATGCAGACTAACAATCCTGGCAATATACAGCTCTGCTAGCTTTGCACTCTGGTAAGTTGTTTTGACAGGTATAAAATGGGCTACCTTGGACAGTCTATCCACTATGACCCATATTGAGTCATTTCCCCTACTAGAAGTAGGTAAACCGGTGATAAAGTCCATTCCGACGGAATCCCATTTCCATTCCGGAATCTGCAATGGTTGCAACAGTCCTGTAGGTCTCTGATGCTCTACTTTGACTCTTTGACAGATGTCACATTTGGCGATGTAGCTTCCGATCTCTCTCTTCATCTTGTGCCACCAAAATTGCTCTTTCAAATCCTGATACATCTTCGTTCCTCCGGGGTGGATAGAACAAAGAGTATCATGAGCTTCCTTCATGATAACTTCCTTCAGCTCCGAATCTGCTAGCACACAGATGCGTCCTTTGTACCACAGTACTCCTTCTTCGTCTTCGGTGAATCCAGGTACCTTTCTTGTACCAATACGACGTTTGATTCCATCGATACTTTCATTCCCCTTCTGAGCTTCCTTGATTTGGCTAATCAAAGTGGGTTGAAGTTCAATGCTAGCTAAGAACCCTTTGCTAACTAATTCAGTCCTGAAACTGCTCCAACTCCTCATACAAACTTGGTTGCTTCTCCTTGATCATGGTGTTAAGCCTACACGGTAATCTGCTAAGAGCATCCGCTACCACATTGGCTTTGCCGGGGTGATAGTGAATGTCAAGGTCATAATCTTTGATTAACTCTATCCATCTCCTTTGTCTCATATTTAGCTCCTTCTGAGTGAAGATATACTTCAAGATCTTATGATCTGAGTAGATCTCACACCGATTACCCATCAAATAATGGCGCCATGTCTTCAACGCTAGAACCATAGCTGCTAGCTCAAGATCATGGGTCGGATAGTTCTGCTCATGCTGCTTCAGTTGTCGAGACAGATACGCGATGACTTTGCCTTCTTGCATTAGTACACATCCTACACCAATCTTGGATGCGTCACAATACACATCAAACGGCTTCTTGATGTCTGGCATGACCAATATTGGGGCTGATATCAATCTTTTCTTCAGCTCTTGGAAACTGGCTTCACACTTGTCTGTCCATTCAAACTTCTTGTCCTTCTTCAATTGGGTCATGGGTCGGGTGATGCTTGAGAATCCTTCTACGAACTTACGGTAGTATCCCGCTAATCTGAGAAATGCGCGGACTTGGGTTTGAGTGGTTGGGGCTTCCCATTCTTCAACATCTTTGATCTTGGCGGGATCAACAGAGACTCCTCCGGCAGACACAATATGTCCTAGGAATCCTACTTCCTTTAGCCAAAATTCACACTTGCTGAACTTGGCATATAATTGATGCTCTCTTAGGGTTTCTAGGATAACTCTCAGATGTTGCTCATGCTCTTCTTATGACTTGGAGTAGATAAGGATGTCGTCGATAAACACAACTACAAACTTATCTAGGAAATTCATAAAGATCTTATTCATGAGATTCATGAAATAAGCAGGGGCATTGGTTAATCCAAAAGACATAACCGTATACCCGTATCAACCATAGCGAGTAGTAAAGGCGGTCTTCGGAATATCCATTGCACGAATCTTAAGTTGGTGATAACCAGTCCTAAGATCAATCTTTGAGAATACCTGAGCTCCGGTCAACTTATCAAATAGATCCTCTATCTTCGGCAAGGGGTATTTGTTCTTGATGGTGACATCATTCAACTTTCTGTAATCTATACACAAACGGTTACCTCCATCTTTCTTGTCGACGAATAACACCGGTGATCTCCATGGCGATGCGCTTGTTTGAATCAAGCCTTTCTCTAACATGGCATCCAACTGCTTCTTCAGTTCCACTAACTCTGAGGGGTTCATGCTATAGGGTCTCTGGGCTATAGGTCCGGTTCCGGGGATTAGTTCGATAATGAACTCAATATCCCTATCCGGGAGCATACCTGACAATTCATCTGGGAATACGTCGGGGTATTCACAGACTACTCTGACTTGGTCTATGGTGGGTAGGGCTACACTCTTGTTGCACTTGAATTGACGGGGTAAGGTTTCAGAGATATGCTCTACTGTGACTCCAGAACGACTGGTCATGGTGATGGCTTTCTTAGCACAGTCTATCAGTCCTTTATGCCTTGACATCCAGTCCATACCTAGTACTACTTCCAATCCTTTGGTTCCAAGTACAATTAGGTTGGCATAAAAATCTATTCCATGTATTCTGATAGGTACAGCTTTGCAAATTTTTCTAGCTTTGGTTGTTGAACCGGAGATTTTAACTATCATGACATGCTTCAGGTTGGTTGGGTGAATCTTACTAGTGCATGCAAATTCTTCGGTGACAAATGAATACGATGCTCTAGAATCAAACAATACTCTTGCTAAAACTGAGTTGACAGAAAACATACCCAGCACTACATATGGTGCTTCCTGGGCTTCTTCTGCGTTCATGTGGAAGAGACGACCGTTGTGGTTGTGCGGGTTCCTTGGGGCAAATCTCCTTCCTGGTTGAACACGACGCTGCTGCTGAGCTGGGGCATTCACATTGGCATTGGCTGCTGTCTTCTTGGGACACTCATTGGAGTAGTGACCCTTCACTCCACAC
This sequence comes from Avena insularis, assembly GCA_023614405.1. Taxonomy (NCBI): domain Eukaryota; kingdom Viridiplantae; phylum Streptophyta; class Magnoliopsida; order Poales; family Poaceae; genus Avena; species Avena insularis. The sequence goes on along the minus strand of CM042684.1, from coordinate 328,717,832 downwards.
TCGAAACAAGTGATCTGGGACTTGTCTTTGACTGCGACAGGCACAACACTGCTGCCAGTTCTGGGTGCAGTGTTGTTGTTGTTGTTGTTGTTGCTCTTGGGAGGGGCACGGTTGAAATGGTTGGCATTGCTGGAGTTGTGATTGTTTCCTCCGGACTTCACATTGCCTCCGCTACGGTTGGGGTAGCTTGGGCGAGAATTTGGGGGTCGGTTGTTCCTTGGTGCATATCCTGGTGAAGGGTTGGGACGGTACTTCTGGTGACTACTGGATCCTGACTGCTGCATCATACGACGCTTGCGGTTGTCGTTTGCCTGGTTAATCTTCCCTTCCATCTGAATGGCAGAATCGACTAGCTCTTCGAGATCTTGGAAACGGATGTTGATGAGGACAGTCTACATCTCATCATGCAGTCCGTTCAAGAATCTCTCCTTCTTCTTGGCCTCCGTGTTGATCTCATCAGGTGCATATCTGGCAAGTGACAGGAATCTGTCATGGTACTCCACCACAGTCATTCTTCCTTGCTTTAGTTCGCGGAATTCATCTCTCATTCTGTTGACTAGACCTTGCGGCACATGGGTGCGGCTGAACTTGACTTTGAATGCTTCCCATGTCATCACTTGACCATGGTTCATATTGCGGATGCTATTCCACCAAGCTCTTGCATCTCTCGCCAGATAGTGGGTGGCAAAGAGAACTTTCTCATTTTCATCAACTCTTGCAACTTCTAAGTTGTTTTCCATGGTCTGTAACCAGTCATCAGCATCTAATGGGTTTTCTGATTGGTTGAAGATTGGGGGATTGGTATTCTGAATTTTTTTGAGTTTGGATCCCTGGTGATCCTGATTTCCATGTCCTTGGTTGTTAAGAGCCATATGGGCGATCTGCTGCAATGTTGCTAAGTTGGCTTGGCGCTCGGCCCTGCTTGCTTCACGGTCTGCGATGAGATTCTGCAAGATCTGCAGCATTGGGTCTTGCGACAAGCTGCTCCCTCCTTGGTTTCCACGAGTCATCTGAAGATTGAGATAGATATAGGGGTAAGAGGGAAATTCTAAGGTTCATGGTTTTGGTTTTTCAAAGATAAAACTTTGAGTTAGACTCAGGTTTTTCAAATAACTCCATTTCATTCATGCAAGCAAGCACACGATACAACACACACCACCACAATCAAAGGGAAAACAGATGGTTTGAAGAACCATTCTGCAAGCTACGATACAGTGGGACCGATACATATCATGCTACGACAGTGCTCTAGTGCATGTACTCATCGTCGATGAAGTCGGAGTCCTCATCATCAGTGTAGAAGTCCACATCATCCTCCTCTAGAAAGTCATCATCGTTGTTGAGGTAAGAATCCATGTCTCCCTGGATGTCCTCACCCTCATCTTCTTCTTCCTTGGCGGCAAGCTGAGCTTCCCGCACCTTGACGGTCTTCTCGAGGTCGGCCACCTTCTCGCGAAGACGGGCGATGGTGCAATCCTTCTTGGCACGTTGGCGGCAAAGAGACTGGCGATGACGAGCAGTGCGAAAGTCTGGGCCTTCTGGTCGGCAATGGCATGGTTCTGGTTGGCTAACTCTTTGGCATTGTCCAGTTCCTGCTGTCGGTCATGCAGCAAGAAGTCAAGGTTCTCCACTTGACGCCTCAACTCTGGGTGACTTGGCATCTCCATCGGCATTCCCATGAAATCACGTCTTGCATAGTAGGCAAAACGGGTTCCTTGGATCTTGTTGACGCTGAGGGCACATAGACGTGCGAGAGCTTCATGCATTGCCCTGGCTAATCCATCTAGCCAGTTGTTCTCTCTCACGGAGAACTGAATTCTCCCAGAAGTTGGTGCTTCGATGCTTCCTCAAAGATCTGCGGTGACTAGCCACTGTAAGTCTCCTCTTGGGGGTCCTGGAAGTTGAGCTCCAAGAAACTACGGATGTGGTCGTCCTAGTAACTCTAATAGTGAGTCTAGATCCCTCTCGAAGATCAGCTGACCTCCGTTTCCCAACTGGTAAAACTTGCTGAACTGAGTCTCCATCTACAAGCATTAAGGATGAGGAAATTAGTGAAGTGATCAAGTGTGTCAAGTTTTAAATAGTAATGTAAGAATTTTGAGGAACATGAATTTTTGAGAAAGAAAGAGTTCACCAGGGTAAGAGAGGAGATAGTTTTTCATAAATACTCACTTTGGTTTTGAAACTAAGTTTTTGTTCAGACGTCCATTCTAACTAGGGTCTCCTATGGTTAGGATGGCTCTGATACCAACTTGTCAACACCCGGATTTTTAATCCTAGATGCCCGTTATGCCATACCTCGCAATCCCAGGATTACCATTTTTGCGATACATAACGGATTGGATATCACAGTACATCATCCATTACAAACCATACATAAGGCCTTACACAAATAAGGATCTCATGATCCATTCTTTAATACAACAAGCAGCGGAAATAAAAGATAAGCATAGCGGTGGGGTCCATCTTCAGGGGCACATGCAATGCTGACGAAGGCAGATAGTCCTAGTTATCATAGCCGTCCTGCTGGCCATCATCTTGATAGTCTCCTTCATAGTCTGGCCATGAGAATAGCCAGGGACAAAAGCCATGAGTACTCTTTAAGTACTCGCAAACTACTATTAATAGGTACTATAGTTCTAAGTTAAAGTGCTAAATCTAAGTTTAACTACAAAGTTAAGTTTGAAACCTAAGCTGAGTTCTGAAGCAAAGAAAGATAAAGCACAGTTCTAGAATCACTTAAGTTGGGAAACTATTGTCATAAACACAACCCTGTTGTGGTCAAGTCAAGATTCATCATTCCTTTCATAAGTTGTTTTGAAAACATTTGACAACGAAACAGTATGGCCATTCCAACTGTCCATAACCACGGACGCGGCTATTCGAATAGTTTGACACTCTGCAGAGGTGGTGCACTTTCACCACAAGATTCGATACACCTGTCAGGGATAACCCTGAATCATCATACTTAGTATGCAGATAATCAAACATAACCTTCCCTTTACACACCCTAGTATAAGCACCTCTCCTATGAGCATGGCCTCCCAACCATGACCATCTGTCATCTTGGGCACTGCATAGGTGGAAAACATTGAGAGGTAGCCTCATCTCGAACCTCTCCCGTGAGGGAACTAATACTAATGCATATAAATTTCCAGCTAAGCCTTACCCAATTCAGGTAGTGTGGTTGTACGGTAAATTTGGAATGGTATCGCATCCGAATCCAACCATCAGTTTTATAAAAGGGTTAAGGCTCATGCCTCAACATTCTCATCCTCATCAACCATTTGTGTTTCTCAACACATGTCAAAACATCTCAATAGAATGACTCATCATTCCAAGGTTTTCATAATTCATTTTCACCAAGTGCTCCCATCTAAAGTGACTCAAGTTTTTGATCTACTCTAACTACTAGGTTAAGAGTGTTCACTAAGGTGGAAGTGATGGGTTCAATCTCATGCCATAGAATGACATCTAAAGGTTTCTAAAATAGGTCAAGTTTTATACTCGTTATGCTACCTTCAAAACCAGTAAAGAACTTGGTGTAACTAAGGGAGGTAAAACTTGTAACAAAGACTTGAGGTACTAATAGTCAAAGGGGTGTGATCAAAGCATGCTTAAGGCATCCTTGCTAAACCATCTAGTTTGATCCTAGCTTGCTAAGTACTAAACTTGCAAGGTTTAACTTGACATTAATAGCTTGCCTTGGTTGGTGTAGTGGTTGAAGTTTTCTTCTTCTTCTTCTTGGTAGAACTCCTCCTCCTCGTAGACTTGGTCGGTACTATCTTCTATAAATACATACGGAACACACAATCACCAAACAATGCTTAACTAGTCTAATTAGCATTCTAAGACACACATTTGATGATCTATTATCATCACAAGCATCACAAGTTTAATTCAATAGTTTCATCCTTTTTGTTTTAGAAAAGTAATTTCTACTCATTGAAAAATTAACTAAGATTTAATATTCACCACTTAAAATATGGGATCATGTTGACACATGTCATCACCACATACTCTAATATGTGGGAATGAGATTTAAAGGTTGGATCATAATCACTTTGGTTTAAGTTCATTATTTAATGATTTAAAGTGACTAGAAATGCCTATATAGCATTATTTTGGTACTAGTCCAAATTCACTGCATGTAAACCTTAATATTATTACATATTTAGATAGATATGGTGAAATGTGATTTTTTAGAGTTGGAATCAACTCAAAAGCTAACTTGGTTGATTTTATAAAAATGTTGCAAGGTGAAAATGCTTCTATTTTGTTATTTTTATTAGGAGAGATCTATAACACTAATTGAATTAAATCTAACGGTTTTGGATAGATCATTTCAATACCTTTCAGACAAAATTAGTTTCATGCAATTTGGATTTGTAAAACTCTTAGAATTGAATTTTAAACTAGTGGACAAAAACTAGATTCAACTTAAAAAGAAATATCCAATTTGAACGGTTGGGCTAGCGCGGGAAAGAACATGGCCCGGCCCAGTGGCGCACCGCGGCACGGGGCTCAGCTGACAGGGGGGTCCCGCTTGTCAGTGGTTCATAACATGCGAAACTGTACGTGCGTTGTGGGCCGTATGATTAGAAGGGAGATCTACGACTGAGGGTCGTCGTCGACGACGAACAGGTCGCCGACGAGAGTTTGCCCTAGCGGCTCGGTGGGGGTCTACCGGAGACGTACCAGGGCTCCAGCGGGGTAGGCGAGGCGGGCAAACGAGCTGGAAGACGACGGCGAGGCGAGGCGCGGTTGCGGCGGAGCTTGGGGTGCCCCAAATCGCAGGCGCCCTTCTCCTCCTGCTGCGGCTGCTCTAGCTGCAATTCCAGCGAGGCAGAGCTTGATTGGCTCCGGCGAGAGAGGCGAAAGGATCAGTGAGAGGTGGGGAGTGAGTGGGTGTGGAGAAAAGAGGCTGGGGAGGCCGGCTTATATAGGCCCGACGGTGAGACCGAAGGGTGTGGGCAGGCGACTCCTGCGAGGGCGGCACAGGGGACTAGCAGCGTGGCTCGAGGTAGGGGCGGTGGCCTGTCTCCTGGCGGTGCACTGAGGCTTAAAGGCGCGGAAAGGCGAGCTCTGTGCTGGTCGGGCGCGTCACGCGCTCTGGGCGGCAGAGGCTGCGGGTTCGACGGCGAGCGGTGGCTCGGGAGCGTTGGGCGGCCAGCGGGGGTGTCTAGGGTGTTCCTCAGGTCATGGAGGAGCGGTAGGCGTGGGCTGCGGCCGAGGGGCGGTCTGTGCACGCGGGGACAGTACGCGCTCTGCGGGCGGTGTCGGCATGGTTGACCAGCTCCGGGTGCGGCGGTTCTTGGCCATTCCTGTCTTTGGCTCTAGGCTGGGGCTGGTTGGACGGTGGCAGTGGACCACTGGCTAGCTTGTAGACATGGCGAGAGAGGGGAAGGCGGTCTGCTGCTGCGAGGGCCAAGTTAGCCGGCAAGGTGCTCTCGGCATGGCATGGCAGTGCAGCTAGGAGGTAGGGGAGATGTTGGGGTTGGTCTGGTTAGGCTTGAGGGAGACAAGGGTGATCAAAGCACTTCAAATTGCTAGATAAAATCAACCCCAAAACAGTAATAGTTAGGCCATTCTAATCTTGCCAGCAAGGTGTTTGTCAAAATGGCCGAAAGAGAAAAACTTTTGAATTTTGAGTTCAAATTTTTTGGGTGATCTACACTAGTGCTAGGTAGTCTCTGGTTGCAAGGGTTTTGAAAGTGGAGCTTGTTTGAATGGTTTTTGAAAAAGTGGGATCTTCCCATATGAAATAGATTCAATTTTGAACTATCATTTAAAATTAGCATTTGAAAGATTTTTGTAGATCACAAGGTGGGCCTTGGTACCTCATTATGTGTACTATCAAGGGGTGCAAAGATCATGAATTGTTTCTGTTAAGAAATGAGTGCTAGGAACACCCAAAGTAGTGTAGTGGATTAAAATGGTCAAAATGACCATTCCTCCTTTTTAATTGTTTTTGAATTGCTTTTCTTTAGTAAAAGTTTGGGAATGATGTAGATGATGTTTAAATCACCTAAGAAACATTTTACAACCAAAGAATCACAGAACCATGGCAATTCAAATCAATTCCTATTTTAAATGCTCATACACATGAATGCCTTCATTTTAAATTTGGAAAAGTTTTTGTTAACGCCAAATTTGATGATTTAGATCTTGATAAGCTTGGATTGAAGTTTTGGGATGTTACACGAGCACTGCGGCAAAGAAGGAGGCCATCTCCACCATTTCAGGATTCGAGCTCACCGCCACAGCATGGCCCTCTCGCACCACAGCACGACCAGCCCTCTCCAGATTGACAATAGTGTCGCAAGCAAGGAGAAGACAGGGGCGGTGGGAAGGGAAGCGTCGCACCTATCCTCGACCTCTATGGCCACCGCCCAACCATCGACACGAGCAGCTCCTCGCCCTCTATGGCGAAGCTCGGGGCTGTGCTAGGGAGGAGCTGGGACGAGGGGTGAAGGGAATATGCCCGAGAGGCAATAATAAAGTGGTTATTATCTTATTCCATGTTTATGATAAATGTTTATTTTGCATGCTATAATTGTATTGATCGGAAACATCAATACATGTGTGTTTAATAAACAAAAAGGGTTCCTAGTTATGCCTCTCTTATAGACTAGCTTGTTGATTAACAAGATGATCAAGGTTTCCTGATCATGGACATTGGATGTTGTTAATAACAAGGTCACAACATTAGTTGAATGATGTGATGAACATTCATCCGAAGTATAGCATTATGATCAAAGTCATTATGTTTATATTGCTATAACATCATACGAAGTAATCTTTATCCTTAGACCATGAGATCATGTTAATTGCTAACACCGGAAGAGTATCTTAATAACATCAAACGTCACACCGTAACAGTGTGACTATAAAGATGGGTTCAGTGCCACGAAGGTGTTATGTTGAGGCTCATGGATCAAGAGTGGAATTTGTCAATCCCGATGACGGATAGATATACTCTCGGCCCTCTCGGTGATATCACATTAAGATAGCTTGCAAGCAAGTGATGTGATCACTAGAATGTTATATCACGGGAACGAGAAAAGAGTGCATGTCGGCAACAAGATCAAAATAGGTATGGAGATACCGATGATCGAATCTCAGACATGTAACATATCGCGAGACAAAGAGATTTAGTTACTAGCGTTAAAGGTTCTCACGATCACAGAAGTCATCGTTGAATGTGTAGGAGTCAGTATGGATCTCCAGGTCCCGCTTCTGATTATTGATCTGAGAGGGGTCTCGATCATGTCTGCATTATTCGCGAACTGTAGGGTGACACACTTAAGAGTTATCGGACACCATTTTGGAGCACATATGTTTCAGACGAAAGAATTGCAAAGCGCATGAATTGTTTTGATAGAAACCGGAAATTGTTTCGGGTGAAATTGCAGAAAGTGGTTCTGGAAGTGATATTGAAATATTGCAAGGGGTTTTATGTGAATGTTTGTTAATTAAAGTAATTAAGAAAATTCTGAATAAAATTAATAAAATAGTTTTATTAAATGAGAGAGCATTAAATTTGGAGAAATTTAATGCATTTAAAGTGGAGACTTTAAAAGAGAATGTGAAGAGGCAAATTTATGTGGAGGGAGTTACCACCACATGAATGAGGAGGTGAAGGGTCACCCCTTGAGGCGCCGTCCATGGGGAGGGTTACCCTCCCCTCCTCCTATAAAAGGCCCCCCTCTCACACCTTCACACTCACACCTCCTTGTGAAGGATCTCTCTCCCCCTCTAGAATTATTCCCCCATGGTCTCGGATTAGCGAGATACATGTTCCCGGTGGCATTTCGTCTGGAAGGAGTTGCTGCTTCCGCTGGATCGCTGGAGCGAGGAGGTGGAGGTTGTCCGGTGGCTTGAACATGTGTGCGAGTATGGATGCGCTGCTGAGTTGTGGAGCTCGGACTTCCTCACGATCTTGAGATCGGCAAGTGTACGACTACATCAACCTAGAGTTCCTACTCGTTAACAAAACTCGTTGTCTTCGAGGATAAGTTCTCGATGGATGTATGTCTACCCATTGCTTTGTACCTAGTAGATTGATCTTGGCGTGTAGTTCTCATCGTACGAAATTTTTTGTTTTCTATGCTGCGGACCCAACAGGCGGGTGGTTCATGGTGAGGTCGGAGCTGACGAGATGGAGTTGTTCTAGGATGCCGCCTTTCATCCTGGTAGAGCCATAGCTTTGCTACCCTGATGATGTTGTCTCCCACCACTGCGTCGGGATCCTCTTCTCCTGCCTTTTTTTTCTCAGTTATGTTTTTTGTGATTCGTATTACAGATCCAAAAATTGTCTTTTCTTCTGATTATTCGCTCAAAATGCTGTGCTGCACATCAAAAAAACATGGTTCTTAAATATTCATATGCTCCGCATGTTGCTCTTCCGTGAGAATAATGGCATGAATTTGGATGTATCTGTATTGAATCATGCGAACATCTCTATGAATTTGGATGAATCCGTGTTGAAACTGAATCTGCATAGAAGTCATCGTTGGATGTGTAGGAGTCGGTATGGATCTCCAGGTCCCGCTTCTGATTATTGATCTGAGAGGGGTCTCGATCATGTCTGCATTATTCGCGAACCATAGGGTGACACACTTAAGAGTTACCGGGCACCATTTTGGAGCACATATGTTTCAGACGAAAGAATTGCAAAGCGCAGGAATTGTTTCGATAGAAACCGGAAATTGTTTCGGGTGAAATTGCAGAAAGTGGTTCTGCATGTGATATTGAAATATTACAAGGGGTTTTATGTGAATGTTTGTTAATTAAAGTAATTAACAAAATTCTGAATAAAATTAATGATATGTCCAAAACTTATCTACATTCCCGAACACTTTTGCTATTGATTCTCCTCTATACTTGTGTGATTTGGATGCAACTAATGCGAACTGACGCTGTTTTTAGCAGAATTGCCTTGGTGTCTACTTTTTATGCAGAAAATCAACTATCAGGAAAAATCCCGGAAAATATGCCAAAAATGCTATTTCACCCGAAGACTCCAAGAGCGAATCTGAGGCGAGAGAAGAGCAGGGGTGGCCACACCACTTTGGCCTTGAGCCGGCCATGCCGCCGGGTTGGTGTGGGGCCCCTAGGCACCCCCTCGGCCTCTCTCTTCGCCTATAAGGAGCCTTCTGACCTAAAAACTTCGGGGGGTTCGACGTTTTTCCAGAAGGAGTTCCACTCCGCCGCCACCATCAGATTCCACGAAACAGCACCAGAAACTCCGTTCTGGCACCTGCGACGGGAATTGGAGGAGATCATCGCCATCATCATCACCATCGCTTCTCCATCGACCATCCATGTTTCCTCCATCTATGAGTGAGTAATCCCCCGCTGTAGGCTATGGGGATGGTAGGGATTGGATGAGATCGTTCATGTAATGGCATCAGATTGTTAGGGCATGGTGCCTAGTATCTTTTATTAGTGTTTTATGACTTTGTTGCAACTTTGTTGTGCTTAATGCTGGTCACTAGGGCCCGAGTGCCATGATTTCAGATCTGAACTTCTTATTGATTCATTATGATAGTATTGTTTTGGGTCTTATCTGCAAGTTGTATACACACGTCGTTGTCCGGAACCTATGGCCCCGAAGTGACAGAAATCAGGATAACCGGAAGGGAAAGGCTTTGATGTGAGGATCACATGTGTTCACGGAGTGTTAATGCTTTGCTCTGGTGCTCTATTAAAAGGATCACCTTAATTGCCAGTAGTTCCCTAGAGGCCCCGCTGCAAACGGGCTGGCAGGACAAAAGATGTTGTGCAAGTTCTCATTGCGAGCACGTATGACTATATATGGAACACATGCCTAGGATTGTCTAGTACTTGGATGCTTTATCTTATTTATCTGCAATTGCCCTATGTTCTGATTGCTATGTGGATTGTCTTGTCCATGCAACGCCCGTCCATCCATCCCTATGCCTACCGCTTTCGAATCCCTTGCTTTGCTTTTGTTACTACTGTCTTTGCTTTACTACTGCTGTTACTTTGCTATTCCTACTACCAAACTATTGCTACTGATAAACTGATGTGAGCAAGATTGTTTCCAGGTGCAGCTGAATTGACAACTCAGTTGTTAAGGCTGATAAATATTCTTTGGCTCCCCTCATGTCGAATCAATAAATTGGGTTTTACTTCCCTCGAAAATACTGTGATACACCCCTATACTTGTGGGTCATGGCGCCGTTGCCGGGGAGCATAGCTTTATTTGTCAAGTTCACTTGGGTTCTCTATTGTTCGCTGCTATCCATCCATCATGGGTAAGTCTCGTGATGGCAAGGTTCCTATTTTACCATCTACTACAAGAAGAGGTATGCAGTTACGAACACCTCTACTGCTCTTGATTCACCGTCTGTTTTGAGTAAGTTCCTTACACCACCACATACAAATGCTACACACACTGCTACTACTGCTGAATCTGAAACTTCTGATACTTATGATGCTGCTTCTACTGTGCTTGATAAGAGTGGTTCATTAGGTCCTTTCCTAGATGCTACGATTGCTAGAACTATAGTTGGAAATACCGAAACTCCTAATGAATACACTGCCACACTTGTTAGCTCACCTGAGTCTAGTAAGAGTTATGATGCTGAAGAAGATTATGTTGAGATGACTGATGAGTTTATTGAAGAATGTAGGAACACCCATCATAGGAGCGCTGCTAAGAATCTCCTTGAGAGGCGTACTATTAGACCCAAATTATCCCTTGATGCTAAGTTTGCTGCTTCTCCCATAAACATTATAGATGAAGATTATGATTTCTCTCTCGATCTATCTTGCATAGCTATTGTTGAGAAAGAACCTTTTTGTGGGACTAAGAATGAAAGTGCGGTAGCACATATGAATGAACTTTCTACCATGAGTGGCTTGTTTTCTGATGATATTAAGATGCGTACTTACTTTGTTGCTAAGATTTTCCCTTTTAAGCAAGGAGAAGCTAAAACTTGGTTTAGTAATTTACCTCCTAGATCTATTGATAGTCCTGAGTGCTTGATTAGCACTTTCCTGAAATATTTTCCTCCGATTATAGACATGCTATTTTGCAGAACTTTTGATTTTAAATAGGAGAAAAGAGGTATTGCACTGAATCTTGGGCAAGGTTTTGTGCTTTGATTCATGCAATTTGGAAGTCCATTACCTAAGAATGAGCTTCTTAATATATTTTATAATGGACTAACCGAGGAATCTAGGACATACCTAGATAGTTGTGCTGATTGTGTTTTCAGGAATAGGACTCCTAAGGAAGCTGAGGAACTAATGGCTAAAATAAGCAAGAATTATGAAGATTGGACTCCTAAACAAGTTATACCTGAAGTAATTGTACCTGAACCATCTATTCCGGTGCCTATTCCAACATCAAAGAGGAGGGGAGTTATTGAATTAAATGATGAAGTGATGAAGGAAGCTAAGAAATGTCTTAAGGAGAAGGGAATTAATGCTGCAGATGTCAAGAATTTACCTCCTATAGAAGAATTATGTAAGACTATTCCCTACTCACCCACTATTGAGGTACACTCTCTCCAACACTTTGATGAAGGTGATATCCCTTACTTGAAGCCTCCTGATCAATGCTTAGAAGAATTTGATATCTTTATTGTTAAGCAAGATAACTTTAATAAAAGGGTGCAAAATCATCTAATGGAAAACACTAGAGTTATTGTTGAGCTGAAAGATATTGTGGAAAGAACCTCTAATGATGTTAAAATGATTGTTAAACACTTTCAAATGGTTCAAACTCAAATAGATCAACTCGTTAAAGTGCAAAACGACTTGCTAGTTAATGCTGCTAAAGAAAAACATGCTTATGAAATTAGAACTAGAAGTGGAGCTGCTACCCAGGATCCTCTATATCCTGAGGGGCATCCCAAAACAATTGAGCAAGATTCTCAACAAGCTGAAAATAGCGGTTCTACTCGTAAGAAAAGGAAAAAGAAACATAAAACTATTGTAGAACCCTCTGAACCTGCTATAGATCCTAATAGTATATATATCTCTGATGCTGAAACTAAAAGTGGTAATGAAGAAAATGAAGTGCCTAATGAAGAAAAAGTTGAAGAAGAACCTGAAAACCACACTAAGAATACTAAATACACTAAAGAAGATTTTATTGCTAAGAAACATGGTAGTGAAAGAGAACTTTGGGTCCAAAAACCTATGCCTTTCCCTGATAAGAAACATAAGTCAAAGGAAGATGAACACTATAATAAGTTTTGTGAGTGGATGAAGCCTTTATTCTTGCAAATTCCTTTGACTGATGCTATTAAATTGCCTCCTTACTCAAAGTATATGAAGGACATTGTCTCGAATAAAAGGAAGATCCCTAATGAAGAAATCTCTACTTTGCTTGCTAATTATTCTTTCAATGGTAAGGTTCCTAAGAAACTTGGAGACCTAGGGATTCCAACTATCCCTTGCTCTATTAAGAATAGTTATGTTAGAACTGCTTTGTGTGATTTGGGAGCTGGATTTAGTGCTATGCCTTTCTCTCTCTATAAAAGGCTTCAGCTTGAAAAATTGATACTAACTGATATATCTTTGCAAATGGCTGATAAATCTACCACTATTCCTGTCGGTATATGTGAGGATGTACCTATGCAGGTGGCTCACAATTGCTTGATATTAACTGATTTTGTTGTGCTTGAAATGCCTAAAGATGATAATATGTCTATTATTCTTGGGAGACCTTTTCTTAATACTGCAGGAGCTGTTATTAATTGTAATCAAGGAAAGGTGACCTTCAATGTTAATGACAAGGAACATACTATCTATTTCCCCAAGAAGATTGAAAGGACTTATGGCTTGAATTCAATTGAACATGTTGAAGGCATTCAAGTTGGAGAAATATATTGTCCCATACCAAAAGAAAAATTTGAAACTATTATGATTGGGACCATTGCTATCAAGGTTAAGGTAACATAATCATTAGTGGAGTACAAAGTTTTGTCTCATATGCAATTGTTTTGGTAGCAAGACTTGATCAACATTGCTAACAAAAGGATTCCATTGAACAAAACAATGTTTTCATTATGATTATCTCCGTTTATTTCTATCCTTTGCATTTTAGTTTTTGCTTTCGTTTAGTTTTCTTTGTGTTGTTAGTTTCTTGCATGCTAGAACTTCTGTAGTTCTAGCCTTGTTTTGTCTTTGCATCATGTTTCCAAAAGAAAAAAAATCTATCTGTTAGAAAAATCATTCTTCTATTTCTGAAAAAAGCCCAAAAATAAAGTGTCTCAAAGAATTCCAGAAAATTCATATTAATTTTTTACGTGAAAAAAGGGGCAGAGGAGTACCTGGTAGGTACAAGGGGGGCCCACCAGGCAGGCACACCATGTGGTGGCGTGGCCAGCCTTGGGTGGCGCCATGCCCTAGTGTGGGCCACCCCTGGCCCCCCACTACTTCTCTCACCTGCCACTTTCTTCTCTCCCCCGAGTAAGCTCTAGTTCATAGCTCAAAATCACGTTCTTTCTGTGCTTGCTCTCGATTTCTTCGATCTCCTTGCTCAGCCCATCTTTCTTGCTGAAATTTGGAGCATTTGTTCCTTGGTATGTGACTCCTCTCCTAGTCCAAGTAGATTTGTGTTTAGTGGATTATATGTTGCGTATTTTGCTGCTATAGGTGACTGGTTATGAGATCTTGTAAGCTTGTTTGATGCTTAGAGATATAGTTTTGATGCATGTTTAGGCCTCTTGCAAGTCCCTATGAGTAGAATCCTTTATTATATTTACTTTGCAATCACTTGTTTAATAGGTGTTTAAATTTCAGAATGGAAGATGAGTGAACACCACCTAAACCAACATGAGCTTTGGGTGCCTAAGGTTATGAAGGTCAACAGGGAGGAGGAAGTTTTTCCCTCCATTTATCCATGCCCTGAGTTCATGAGAGCTGCAGGAATTTTACAAGATTTCCACACTTTGGTTTCTAATGCAGGGTTAGAGCGTTTCTTGGAAGATGAACCTTGTCAATTTGTGAAGCTAACCATGTCTGTGGTGCAGGATTTCCAATTTAGTCACTCTTTGCCTAACCCCATGGTCCATTACAAAATTTACAATATTGCTGTCAATCTTTCTCTTGATGATTTTTGTGCAACTATTAAGGTACCTCAATGGGGATCATGTAAGAAGATTAAAGAGACACCAGAACCACTCATGGATTTATACGCAGAAATTTGTCAAGGGAGTAGCTTCTCGAAGGAGAATGAAAAAATCCGTAACATTCATCTTCCCTCCATTCGCTACTTTGCCTACTTTATTGCCAAGTGTGTTCTTGCTAGGAAAACTGCCAATAAGTTATCTTCGTTTGATCTAGCATTTATCACTGCTGCTCTTAGATGAGATAGGTCTTACAACTTGGGTGCTTTGATAGCTTTCCGTCTTGCTGCTAACCGTGAGAAAGGTGGAATTTGTGGAGGCCTCATTGCTTCTCGTTTGCTGGCATTGCATGGTTTAGTGCCTCATCATCTAGACCTACAGTTTCCCATAGAGAGGCTTGATCTTAATTCCATGATACAACATAAATTTATTTCCTCGTGGGCTAGTTCGAGTGAGTTATCTTATGAAATAACCTTTCTCAAGGCTGTCTGGACAAAGAGCAAGTCCGAGTGTGTTGTTCTCTTGCCTGCACCTGTTTTGTTTAACCTTGATAACAGGGAAGGATGGTCCCTCGTTGAGGAGGAGCTTAACAAGTACCTAGGAGAGCTTTCCCAGTAGGAGCAGGACACTAGAAGGGAAGTCACGGATGATTCGGTCCAACCTTCGAATGAGGGAGAGTCTTCATATCAGCAGCCCACTTATGATTGGGGAGCTTCCTTTTCTTCTCATGGGCCCAACTACGACCATTCTTACCAAGATCTGCCCGCTTGGAACCCTTATTCGTACATGGATTGATACCCACTTAGGCCAAAAGCCTAAGCTTGGGGGGAGGTACGCCGACACCGCACTCATCTCCATATCATGTTGGGTCGGTACTTTGTGTATTCATGTTTTCGTTCTCTTTTTAGTTGTCGTTCTTCTTTGCTTTTTCTTTCTAAAAACACAAAAATACCAAAAATATTTTTGTTGTTTCTCTTTGGCTTGCTTCTTCTTTTTGCCTTGGTTTCCTTTTTCCTTTTTGCTTTGTTTGAACTATTCGAAAAACCCAAAAAGATTTTGCTTTGCTTGTTTCTCTCTTTTGGTTCTTGTTTAAAAATCAAAAACACCAAAAATATTTGTTGTTCTTCTTTGGTTTTTGCGAGTTTGCTGCAGGGTTCGGCAGTTCTCAGTGGATTATTGGTTTCTTATTATTATTCAAGCCATACAAGTGAAGAGAAATAATGAGGATTAATGACAACTTGAGGCATGGTAAGGGGCTGGTAACGAACTCTATTTGTCTTCATTTTTTACATATACTCATCATTATGAGCTTGCTTAGTCTGTTCATGTAGGGTGTATGTTATCTTTGGATGCTTAGTAGTTCTTGCTTTCTTGTGATTAGCTTCATCTTGCTAATAATTTGTAGCATGTCTCATGAATGTTTGCTTGCATTACTCTATTCATAAATTGGTATGACACCATGGTATCCTCCTCTAAATGTTTCATTTGAATTGACTTGGCACATGCTCACGCATACACATGATTGTAATAATCAGTTGAGCCTCGATGAATTATTTTTCCTTGAGGATCTTGAATCATTTTCATGCCATGAGTAGTCCTGTTTTGTTGCAAGCATGATAATGACAGCTATTGCTCTCTCGTTTGTCGCTCCCTTACTTTTGCTAGCCTTCACTTCCACTGAGTGTTTTACTCATGTTTCCAACTCCCTAAACCAAATATTTCCAAAGTGTCCACCATACCTACCTATTAGCATCATTTGCTACTCCCGTGCATATCCATTATGCCTTGTTTTCTTCCGATAAAATGTTTGCTTGTTATGAGAAAGTTAGTTAGTAAAGCTCTCACGAACTTGATGGCACACTTTATTTTCTTGCACCTAATAAACCTGAACCATTGCGTCCTTCTTTGTTGCGCATATGCTTGCGCTTTATGAGTTGAAGTTAGCAGAACCATGTATCATGGGGACCGCTTTCAACGCTTCATAGGTATTCTGTACCTAGTTGATATCATGTTCTTTTGCTTATGGATCCCGGTGGTGTGAAATAAAAGTGGAACTTGTAAGATCATGGAGTTTGTATGTATGTTAGAGAAAGGCCTGGGCCGCTAGCCTAAGCCATGCCTAATCATGGTGGAAACTTGCAGCATAACCATAATGAGCATTCTATGAAGCATCCTCAATAAAAATCTATGCACATAGTAAATAAAAAGATCGCCGAGATGCTCATTGTCCGCTTTCCTTGTATTTTGATCATGGGATAGCTCCCGTGTCATGTGCAAGGGGTACCCCGTCGGCGGTTCTCTATGATATGTATGTACTTAGAATGACAAGAGCTTACTTGTGACTGAAGTTGAGTAGCATGAGGATCGGTCTTCGTAAGTAAGGGGCATGACACTTCAATTTATAACTTGTCAAGCATATCCTCTTAGTTGTGTCACTTTCACCTTAACCACATTAAAGATGCTTATGATAGGGGCAATGAGAGCTCAAAGCTAACGAGTACCATACTTTCAGCATTTGGAAGCCTTTCAAATTATTCAAAACCTTTTCTTCTACTTGTTGAGTCTCCACTTATTCTTTGAGCACCTTCTTGAGAGCATAGTTGTCATCCTTTGTGTTTGTTCCAATACTTGATTATTTGTGTTATGACTTTCATGCTTGTATCTTGGATATCTTTACTTCTAGTCATCACTTGAACTTCAGAGGTGCCTTGGCATTCATAATCAAAGGCAAGTGAGATACCACTCTATCATACCTTTCTATGAGCATTATAATGTTGCTTATGTTTGTGCTTCATGCTACTTATTATTCTTGAGTTGGAATCTCTTCATAGCTTGCAATGACTATTAAGTAGACTCAGTTGCATACTCTTTATTATGAATTGTCTAGGTATTTGATCACATTGCTGAGAATATTTTCATCATATGAAGCAAATGTGATCGTGAAAGTTCTTTTATCGCACTCAGTTTTCAACTGAATTGCTTGAGGACAATCAATAAGCTAAGCTTGGGGGGAGTTGATACGTCCAAAACATATCTACTTTCCCGAACACTTTTGCTATTGATTCTCCTCTATACTTGTGTGATTTGGATGCAACTAATGCGAACTGATCCTGTTTTTAGCAGAATTGTCTTGGTGTCTACTTTTTATGCAGAAAATCAACTATCAGGAAAAATCCCGGAAAATATGCCAAAAATCCTATTTCACCCGAAGACTCCAGGAGCCGGAATACAAGACGGAGAACAGCCAGGGGGTGGCCACACCACTGGCCAGGCTGAGCCAGGCCGCGCGCCGGTGGTGTGGGCCCCCAGCACCCTCGCCTCTCTCTTCGCATATAAGGAGCCTTCTGACCTAAAAACTTTGCGGGGTTCGATGTTTTTCCAGAAGGAGTTCCACTCCGCCGCCACCATCAGATTCCATGAAATAGCACCAAAAACTCCGTTCTGGCACCCTGCTGGGACCGGGAATTGGAGGAGATCATCGCCATCATCATCACCATCGCTTCTCCATCGACCATCCATGTTTCCCCCATCTTTGAGTGAGTAATCCCCCGCTGTAGGCTATGGGGATGGTAGGGATTGGATGAGATCGTTCATGTAATGGCATCAGATTGTTAGGGCATGGTGCATAGTATCTTTTATTAGTGCTTTATGACTTTGTTGCAACTTTGTTGTGCTTAATGCTGGTCACTAGGGCCCGAGTGCCATGATTTTAGATCTGAACTTATTATTGATTCATTATGATAGTATTGTTTTGGGTCTTATCTGCAAGTTGTATACACACGTCGTTGTCCAGAACCTATGGCCCAGTGGCGTAAATCGGGATAACCGGAAGGGAAAGGCTTTGATGTGAGGATCACATGTGTTCACGGAGTGTTAATGCTTTGCTCCGGTGCTCTATTAAAAGGATCACCTTAAATGCCAGTAGTTCCCTAGAGGCCCCGCTGCAACCGGGCTGGCAGGACAAAAGATGTTGTGCAAGTTCTCATTGCGAGCACGTATGACTATATATGGAACACATGCCTAGGATTGTCTAGTACTTGGATGCTTTATCTTATTTATCTGCAATTGCCCTATGTTCTGATTGCTTTGTGGATTGTCTTGTCCATGCAGCGCCCGTCCATCCATCCCTATGCCTACCTTTTCGAATCCCCTTTGTTTCGCTTTTGTTACTACTGTCTTTGCTTTACTACTATTGTTACTTTGCTATTCCTACTACCAAACTGTTGCTACTGATAAACTACTGTGAGCAAGATTGTTTCCAGGTGTAGCTAAATTGACAACTCAGTTGTTAAGGCTGATAAATATTCTTTGGCTCCCCTCGTGTCGAATCAATAAATTGGGTTTCACTTCCCTCGAAAATACTGCGATACACCCCCTATACTTGTGGGTCATCAAGACTATTTTCTGGCACCGTTGCCGGGGAGCATAGCTTTATTTATCAAGTTTACTTGGGTTCTCTATTGTTCGCTGCTATCCGTCCATCATGGGTAAGTCTCGTGATGGAAAGGTTCCTATTTTACCATCTACTACAAGAAGAGGTACGGTTCTGAACACCTCTACTGCTCTTGATTCACCGTATGTTTTGAGTAAGGTACTTACACGACCACATACAAATGCTACACACACTGCTACTACTGCTAAATCTGAACCTTCTGATACTTATGATGCTGCTTCTACTGTGCTTGATAAGAGTGGTTCATTAGGTCCTTTCCTAGATGCTACGATTGCTAGAACTATAGTTGGAAATACCGAAACTTGGTATATGGTAGTTGACTATGACAAGATTTGATCTTTCATAGCGATATATAGTCTTGACGGATTAATGTAGCAACCACTACATATAATTTGGTATATGGTAGTTGAATAAACAAAACAAGGTTCTTTTAATAGAACGGTTACCTAGGACATGTACATGAGATGGTCCGAAGGGTTTTGTTAATTCAAAGGGTGCAAAAAGGGCATGCAAACTTCAATAGTTGAAGTAAGCATAACGGAGTTGGAATCTTCACCATGATGAAACTGTTAAAAGAGTTTAAATTCATCAGAGATGATGAAGATGGTTGCATTTGCAAGAAATTAAGTGGGAGCGCTGAGACATATTTCTAATACATTATGTAGAGGACATGGTGTTGATTGGAAATGATGTATCTTATATTGACATAAGTTAAGAATTTCATTAAAATAGGATTTCGATGAAAGACTTGGGCAAAACCGGAATATTTGGCATCAATGTATATATGGATAGATTGAGGCGCTAATATGGTTATGCCAAACATACATATATGAGATATTGAAAGGGTTCAATATAGAAACAACAAGAAAGGTTATTGCTGCATGGAAAGAATTGTATCAAGATTCAAGTGTTTCAACACTTGGTGAGTAAAATCACATGAAAATTTTGATCGATTATACCATGATATGTATATATCCAAAATGTCCTATGCTCTAAATGTTATGAGCACATACCAGAATGATTCATAAGATGATCATTGGACGATAGTAAAGATATTCTTATGAGCTTTGGAAGAACTAAGAATATATCATGTATAAGTGGCAAATAGTTAAAGGTAGTTCATTGTGAAGTGTTACATTGATACTATTTTTGTCACAAGATACAAATAAAATTTATCTCAATTTAGACTATGGGTGGCACAATGTAATGGAAAGAATGTTTCATGATAGATTTGGATGAGTTCCAAAGTTGAGACATTGTGACGAATACTACAACAAAAGGCTAAGTATATAACTGCTATAGTAGCAGCAAAGGAGGGAATTTGTGTTAAGTAGTTTGTTATCAAACTAGGTGTGGTTCAAAGTGGGCTAATACTATGAAGATATGTTGTATGACAATAATATCAACATATTTTAACCCAAACGAACTAAAGGTCTCACCAAAGGACCAAAATTATACAATGCCATCTCATTTGAGAATGAGTGATGCATAAAGACGCAAAGACATGCAAATACACACGGACCTGAAATTGTCAGATCCGGAGATTATGTTAACCACTAGCAATCGCGTATATGCAACACCAGAAAGCCATAGGTGTTCAATACGCAAAGTGTTTCAAACTAGATTATTGACTCTAGTGCAAGTGGGAGACTGAAGGGAATATGCCCGAGAGGCAATAATAAAGTGGTTATTATCTTATTCCATGTTTATGATAAATGTTTATTTTGCATGCTATAATTGTATTGATCGTAAACATCAATACATGTGTGTTTAATAAACAAAAAGGGTTCCTAGTTATGCCTCTCTTATAGACTAGCTTGTTGATTAACAAGATGATCAAGGTTTCTTGATCATGGACATTGGATGTTGTTAATAACAAGGTCACAACATTAGTTGAATGATGTGATGAACATTCATCCGAATATAGCATTATGATCAAAGTCATTATGTTTATATTGCTATAACATCATACGAAGTAATCTTTATCCTTAGACCATGAGATCATGTTAATTTTTAACATCGGAAGAGTATCTTGATAACATCAAACGTCACACCGTAACAGGGTGACTATAAAGATGGGTTCAGTGCCACGAAGGTGTTATGTTGAGGCTCATGGATCAAGAGTGCAATTTGTCAATCCCGATGACGGATAGATATACTCTGGGCCCTCTCGGTGATATCACATTAAGATAGCTTGCAAGCAAGTGATGTGATCACTAGAATGTTATATCACGGGAACGAGGAAAGAGTGCATGTCGGCAACGAGATCAAACTAGGTATGGAGATACCGATGATCGAATCTCGGACATGTAATATATCGCGAGACAAAGAGATTTAGTTACTAGCGTTAAAGGTTATCACGATCACAGAAGTCATCTTTGAATGTGTAGGAATCAGTATGGATCTCCAGGTCCCGCTTCTGATTATTGATCTGAGAGGGGTCTCGATCATGTCTGCATTATTCGCGAACCGTAGGGTGACACACTTAAGAGTTACCGGACACCATTTTGGAGCACATATGTTTCATACGAAAGAATTGCAAAGCGCAGGGATTGTTTCGATAGAAACCGAAAATTGTTTCGGGTGAAATTGCAGAAAGTGGTTCTGCAAGTGATATTGAAATATTGCAAGGGTTTTTATGTGAATGTTTGTTAATTAAAGTAATTAAGAAAATTCTGAATAAAATTAATAAAATAGTTTTATTAAATGAGAGAGCATTAAATTTGGAGAAATTTAATGCATTTAAAGTGGAGACTTTAAAAGAGAATGTGAAGAGGCAAATTTATGTGGAGGGAGTTACCACCACATGAATGAGGAGGTGAAGGGTCACCCCTTGAGGCGCCGGCCATGGGGAGGGGTACCCTCCTATCCTCCTATAAAAGTCCCCCCTCTCACACCTTCACACTCACACCTCCTTGTGAAGGATCTCTCTCCCCCTCTAGAATTATTCCCCCATGGTCTCCGATTAGCGAGATACATGTTCCCGGTGGCATTTCATCTGGAAGGAGTTGCTGCTTCCGCTGGATCACTGGAGTGAGGAGGTGGAGGTTGTCCGGTGGCTTGAACGTGTGTGCGAGTACGGATGCGCTGCTGAGTTGCGGAGCTCGGACTTCCTCACGATCTTGAGATCGGCAAGTGTACAACTACATCAACCATGAGTTCCTACTCGTTAACAAAACTCGTTGTCTTTGAGGGTAAGTTCTCGATGGATGTATGTCCACCCGTTGCTTTGTACCTAGTAGATAGATCTTGGCGTGTAGTTCTCATCGCAGGAATTTTTTTGTTTTCTATGTTGCGGACCCAACAGGGGGTGGTTCATGGTGAGGTCGGAGCTGACGAGATGGAGTTGTTCTAGGATGCCGCCTTTCATCCTGGTAGAGCCATAGCTTGGCTACGCTGATGATGTTGTCTCCCACCACTGCGTCGGGATCCTCTTCTCCTGCCTTTTCTTTCTCAGTTGTGTTTTTTGTGATTCGTATTGCAGATCCAAAAATTGTATCTTTTCTTCTGATTATTCGCTCAAAATGCTGTGTTGCACATCAAAAAAACATGGTTCTTAAATATTCATATGCTCCGCATGTTGCTCTTCCATGAGAATAATTGCATGAATTTGGATGAATCTGTGTTGAATCATGCGAACATCTCTATGAAACTGAAAATTAATGTGATAAAATTGTTGTTTCAGTGCATATGAATAATTGTTCCTTCTAGTGAGCTATTTTATTTCTGCTATAGCCGATAAGAGAGTCCGGGGGGTAATTGGAATAATTGAATTGTTGTGTGAAATTTCCAGTTGATATTTTTTACTTTCGGTCAAACAATTATGGCATAGTTCAAACTGATTTAGGCCAAAGTTTTTTGCCAAATTTGATCTCATTTTCTGTTTTCTTTTATTTGAATGAGTATATACAGTAAGGAAAATATTATATTTTACATAGACGATATACTTGTTATGTAGACTTTTTGTTTTAATCTTCAAAATTTGGTCTTGCAACGAGTGAATGCTTTGTGACTTTGTGAGATTATCCGTTTCTGTTATTTCCCTTCCATTAGTATAGTAAGACGCCTCATTTCCTCTTAAATAAAATGAAAAAATTGGCATGATTTCTTGTACTTCTATCATCAGTACAGTGGGGGCAAATTAGGAAATTAGGTGCTTGTTTGGTGTCCGGTGAAAGAAAAAGGAAAAAATGGATTTGTTTGGCACTCATGCAATCAAGTTTTCATGTTTTCAATTATCCGAGAAAGGTATCTTGCTAGCGACCGGTAATTTTCATCATTTTTGTTGTTGATTGATGTTTTTTATTTGATCAATATTTTAGAATTTTCATATGTTCTCACTGGTACTCGATTTTCTAGTGTACTTCTCGCAGGTTTACTAGAGTTTTGTGCTTCGCTAATGTTTCATTAAGACTTCAAAAAAGTTATATTGGTTTTACTACTGTTTCATTGAAGTTTTGTATTGATTCACTGCGATTTCACATAATAGAAGCCCTTGGTCCTTCACGAATATGTAAAATCACTACACACTACAGTTTCCTAAACTCATCTCTTAGGCATGCATCTATCAAGTATGAAATCCCTTTGCGCTGCCGCCTCCTAAACTCACCTCTTGGGGCATTCATCTATCACATATAAAATCACTTGATCCTTCTCAATGATGTTTTCCATTTTTCATTCTCATTTCGTCAGGTCAATCTATGAATATCTTTTTAACACGTGAAAAAATATTTTTCTTTTGTGCATATTTTTTAGGATGTTGAAATATTCAAATGCAAGCGGACAATTTTAAATTTAATATTTTTCAAACCTACAAGAATGTTATATATTATTGATGAATGTTTATTTTTACCGATTGAAACATGAAACATAGACCGGATTTCTAGCAAAATCATCAGCTGGATCATTCATCTTCCAAAGAGACAAAATGTTTTTTCATAAAACTTATCTTAAATTTATGCTAGTTTTCTAGGAAAAACATGAAAACCATGTGAAACTTCTCGACGAATACCGGCCCAAATATTTTATCGGCAATGCGGTGTGATTACACTCATGTTTTTCTCATTTTACCCTCTATGGTTCTTCACACATATTCGACTCAAAATGAGATGCGGTTCTTATTTTTGTTTCTAACTTCAAATGCACCTATTGTGTAGAACACTAGTGGGACGATTTGAAGCTTGACTGAAACCTTTGAACTGTTTGCGAACCTAGGAAAACATGAAAACATTGTTAAACTTGTATAGTACGAAAACTCGATACTTTTTGTGCACGAACACTTTTTTGAATCTATGATTTTTTTTTTGTATGTTTTCAAAGCCGTTAACATTTTTTGAGCTTCATAAATATTTTCTTGAACCCTGTGAACCTTTTTTAAAACTTTGTGAATATCTTTTTAACCCTGATTTGTTTCTTTGAACCAAACGAACATTTTCTTCAAAAATATGAACATATGTTAAATATTCATGAACAATTTTTCACGTTTAAAAATGTTCTAGTTCAAAAAGGAATTCACTAATAATGTAAAATGTTTATGTAGGTTTGAAAAACATGAGCAGTTCACGTATGGAATTAACTGATGTTTTAGTCAACTTTCTAGTATATTCTACATACATTGGAAATCCCCTATACACGAAGTACCGAATAACTGATTTTGCACTGCCCTGCACTGCCGAGTGAACTGAAACGTTCTAGCCCACTTAGGAAGATTTCCGTCAGGCAAATATCGCCTAGCTCCAGGCATTGACCGAGAAGACTTTACACGAATCTTCAGGAATCGAACGGCCAAAAGTACAACCGAACCCCCACTTATATTGGGAAAAGCCGCTCTCCTTCTCGACCGACCGCAACAGAAGCAGCGACACGCTGCCTCGTCCACCCATGTATGACTTGTGCGCCACGTTGAGCTAGCTGTACGTCGAGCTGTTTTGAACCTGTACGTCTGGGTGCAAGGCAAGCTGAACTAGTACGCCTAGTCGAGCTGTACATCGGGCTATACGCGGGTTCCAAACTGTCCGCCGCGCCTGTGCACCATGCCAGAGTTTGAGCTGCATCGCTGCGGAGGAACATCCTATATATATTCTGAGTTGTGCGCCGAGTTGAGAGCACACCATCGACGCGCTGCAGGGGTTTGAACCTTTGACCTTGCATGGGGAACTCCACGATGACCCACAAGTATAGGTTGTGTATCGTAATATTTTCGATAAGTAAGAGTGTCGAATCCAACGAGTAGCAGAAGGTGCTGGCTAGTGGCTTGGAGCAGCAATTCTCTGTAAATACTTAGGAAACGGTTTTTAGGGGTTTTTAAT
The DNA here is from genome assembly GCA_023614405.1 of Avena insularis. Classification (NCBI taxonomy): domain Eukaryota; kingdom Viridiplantae; phylum Streptophyta; class Magnoliopsida; order Poales; family Poaceae; genus Avena; species Avena insularis. The sequence goes on along the minus strand of CM042684.1, from coordinate 328,692,960 downwards.
AATACAAGTAAATAAAGCACGAGTAAATAAAAGACAATAAGAATAAATGCAGCAAGTGGTCCAATTCTTTATTTAGCAAAACACAAGGCGGTTGTATTATTCAAGATGACCAAATGTTCTCGAGGACACATGGGAATTCCATCAAGTGCTTTCGCTTCATATAGTTGATTATTGTTCTTTAGTTTGCTAAGTGTTGTGTGGTTGAACCTGTGCTGATGTACCGACCTTCCTAGGACTAATACATACGTATGATTATACCCCTTGCAAGCAACCGCAAGTATAAGAAAGTAATTAAGATAGAAACCTAACCATAATTTTAAACTCTAAGACCCTGACGTCCCTTGTGCAATGGTTTCCTAATGGGGGTTCAGGTTTCTGTCACTCCGGCAACCCCTATGATTAGTAGCCAAATACACAATGCATTCTCCTAGGCCCATATAAATGAAGTGTCATGTAGTCGACGTTCACATGACACCACTAGAAGAAGTACACCACAACTTAAATATCAAACTATTGAATCTTTCTCAACACAATTCCACTAAGTACACCACAACTTAAATATCAAACTATTGAATCTTTCTCAACACAATTCCACTACTAACAACATGACTTCTCCCATGTCCTTAAGAACAAAACGAACTATTCATAAGACATCATATGGATCATGATCAGAGATGAAATAATAATGTATAACAATATGAACATCAAAAATAATTCAATGGTTCACTCAATAGCATCAACTATAAGGAGTAATCAACACCGGGAGAGTTTCCCCTAAGAACTATGCAAGATTCAACCCAATTATTACAGCGGTAACGAGGTGGTGATGATGGTGCTGGTGGAGATGATGGTGGTGATGATGATGATGATCTCGATGAAGTCCAGCTTGATGGTGGTGTTGATGGCGACGATCTCCCCTCTCCGGAAAGGAATTCTCCCGGCATAATTCTGTCTGCCGGAGAGATCTTTCTCTCTCGGTGTTTTCCGCCCCACAGAGGCGGCGGAATCTTTCTGTGGTCGCTATATGCCAGAGGGGAGAGGCTGGAGTGGACCAGGATGGCCAGACCACCTAGTGGCACGGCCTGGGGTGGCCCGTGCCAGGGGGTGGTGTGGGCCCCCTGTGGCCCATCTCCACTTCCCCTTCTCGCTTTCTTCGTCTTCTAGAAAAATAGGATTTTCCATGTATTTTTCCGGATTTTCTGATCTTCGCGAATTTTTCCTCCAAACAGCACATTTTCCATCAGAATCCTGACTGCAGCGGTCCATACTCCAAAAGTCATCAACCATGCAAAAATAGATGAAATAACATAAGTTTCATCTCTTAATATGAAATATATCAATGAATAACAGTAAATTATGATATAGGATAGTGATGCAAAATGGACGTATCAACTCCCCCCAAGCTTAGACTTCGCTAACTGAACTCAATAAACATGACCTCAGGTTTATGGAGTGAAGAGTCGATAAAATAATACGGACAAGAAGCATCATATTCATCAATGCATAAGTCATAATAGAAGACAACTCACTATTATATAACTTAACTTGCAATAAGTAAAGGAAACTCAATAAAGATGCATAAAGTATATAACAATTGGTAATGGCAAACTTAGCTCTTGGTCGAAGAATAGTTGATAATTTGCTGGAGTTTACAAATAACTGGTTTTCAAAGATAACTTTCAAAGTAGTAATCACTAGGAGAAGAGCAAAGTGCAAAACAAGGAACATAAGAAACATGCTTGAATAAATCATCATATGAATGAATGAAACACAACAACTCAAAATACTTGCTGAGGTAGAAGGGAATAGGTTTACTTACTCAACTAAAAGGTAAAAGAAAGGCCCTTTACAGAGGGAAGCAGGGATTTCAAGTTTCATAAAGAGCTTCCAAAAATTATGGTACTTATTAGCTTTCAGCTCTCATTGCCCCTATCATAGGAATCTTTAGGTGATTAAGGTTAAAGTGACACAACTAAGAGGATATGCTTGACAAGTTATAAGTTGAAATCTCATGCCCCTTACTTACGAGTACAGAACCTCATGCTACTCAACTTTAGTCACAAGTAAGCTTTTGTCATTGTAAATACATATGTATCATAAAGAACCGCCAATGGGGTACCCCTTGCACATGATACAGGAGCTATCCCATAATCAAAATGACAAGGCAAGCAGACAATGAGCATCTTAGTGATCCTCTTATTTGCTATTTGCATAGGTTTTTATTGAGGATGCTTCATAGAGTGCTCATTATGGTTATGCTGCAAGTTTCCACCATGATTAGGCATGGCTTAGGCTAGCGGCCCAAGCGTTTTTCTAACACACATATAAACTCCATGATCTTACAAGTTCCCCTTTTATTTCACACCGCCGGGATCCATAGGCAAAAGAATCATGATATCAACGGAATATAAGTGCAAAGTTGAAAGCGTTCCCTATGATACATGGTTCTGCAAACTTCAACTTATAAAGCGCAAGCATATACGCAACAAAGATGGACACAATGGTTCAAGTTTATTAATTGCAAGAAAGTAAAGTGTGCCATCAAGTTTGTGAGAGCTTTAGTTACTAATTTTCTCATAACAAGTTTAATTTGGAAGGTAGATAAAAACATGATTTTACTTGGAATAGCAATAATGCTATTAGGTAGGTATGGTGGACACAAATGGCATAGGTTTTGGTTTAAGGATTGGATGCACAAGAAGCATTCCCTCTCAGTACAGGTTTTTGGCTAGCAAGGTTGGGTAGCAAGCATAAGAGTTGAAGGAAACAAACATACAAGTGATAAAAACAAACATGCAATCTTCCTCGGAAGCACAAAAGATCTTAACTAGAGAATACTAAACTTATGAGCAAATCAAGAAAGAAAGATGATGAAATTATATTTCTTTAGAGTACTTTTATCTTTTTCATTCAATTCTCAAAAATAGTACTACTACTGACCGAGCCAGGTTTGCCAAAACAAACTAAATTAACTCAATGATTCCAAAGTGATACTGACATGGGTATACGCTATAGGTACTCGAGCTTGGTATATACGGCCTGAATACAGCGGAAGCCCACGGTGTTGCCAATGCCCAAATATAGAATCGAGTAACCTACGGACTCTCGATTGCTTGAGGAACAATAAGAAGCTAAAGATAGAAAGTTCAAAGGGGAAAACCCTAACCTGTAACCGACTCGACCTGCTACCCGAGACCTAGCCTATCTATATAAAGGCTAGGAGGGGGCGGCGAGGAGGACATTCGCAACCCTAGTTTCCACAACCCTCGCCAGATTGCATTTGCGCACCATTGTAATCTTCGATTCCTCTATTAATTCCACGAGCAGACAAGCAGGAGTAGGGACCTCTACGAGGCCTGAACCTGGGTAAATCTTTGAGTCCCCTGTGTGCTTGTTTGCTAGCCGATTGATGCTTCCAGCGCTCCCTTCTTCTCCAAAACCCAAGTCCATAACAATGGGCATTGATGAGTTAAACCCTCGTCAATTGGCGCCGTCTGTGGGAATTGGGAGTGCTGATGTTGTGGCTTCTTTGGCCCCATCAACTGCGATCTACAACTCTGCAACAACGGAGATTCGCCAGCTCTTCGGCGCGTTCGACTTCACTGTCCACACGCCGGCCACCCGCCCTGATTTCGAGTCCGTGGGCGACGGAATTAGCCTGTGATCGGGAGCTTCTGCTTCCAAGTTGGTCAGATGGGCACGCTTCGCCTGCCTGACCAGCCGACGACACCATCGATTGCTCCAGCATCGTGGTTCCCTCCACCGATCGGCACCCTCAGTGAGCTCAATACCTCGACAGCAGTCAAGAATACGGTCAGCGACAGCAATTGCGAATCCGATCTGGGTGATCTGGCAACTGAAGATGGAGCCTATGGTTCCGGATCTGAAAGTTGTGGGAGCAGCAGCTTCCCCAACCACTTCATGTGCGCCGTCATCAAAGCAGGCGATTCCTCCGCCAATCGCGACAACACAGGCAACGGTGGCCATGGAGCCGATCCGCCAAACGGCGGCATACCCAATGGTGGACCACCCAATGGCGGACCACCCAACAGCGGCCCTACCAACGGCGGCCCCGTCGATAACGGAGGGGCAGCAGAACCCCCCACCATGGTGAACGAGCAAACCGGCGAACGCGTCGTGATCAGGCTCAACGATCTCGAGTGGGCCCGCTACCGAGAAGCCCTACGAGGCCACCCTCTGCCTTTTGGCTCCCCACAAGAACTACTGATGGGCTACCATTGGATCCTGAAAGAGGAATACAAACGCCAACTACAAACAGTCGCGCAACTCGAGGCGCGTAAAAAGGCGACAGACGAGTCGAGCCTCCGACGAGCTGGGCTCTCCTCCCACGAATGATCTTCCTCCAAGTGCAACGAGTACGTCGCTAACAAGAGGCAATCTCGACTGGCCCACCTCACCAAACAAGAACGTGTAGAAGCCGCAAAGGTCCTCGACTTCGGCTCCATGACGGTGGATACGTGTGGCAACGTGCTTCCAAAAATGTCGCAAGCCGCGGTAACGGCGGCCACCATGTACATCCTCAACAACCAGCCACCAGCTATAGACCCTCGAGCTGCCATGCACCGATCTATGATTGCAGGCTTGGGATTAATCGAGGCTGCTCTCGACAAAGAGCCATTACCGGAGCCGAAGAAAGGCAAGGCTCTGGCAAAACGCTATTCCTCGCCCTCATCCAGCGACGACAGTCACGACCTGTCTCGACGCCGCCGCTCACGGCAACACGACCACGACTACGACGCGCGTGATGACATCACGCAGCGCAAGATCGAAAAATCAAGGCGCGACGTGCCCGATCGACTGACTCAGAAGACGAAGATGTGGAGCTTTGTGGCGCTAGATGCTTCAGCAGAGCCATTAGGCAAAAGCGAATGCCCAAGGGGTTTAAGCTCCCATCAGAGAACCTAAAGTTTGACGGTCTACAGGACCTGGAAATCTGGTTAGAGGACCATATCTCCTCCGCCAGGCTCCACGGCGGGAGTCGAAGCACGTCCATGCAATGCCTGCAGCTACAGCTACAGGGTGCCGCCCGGGCATGGCTCAACAACCTCCAACACGGATCCATTCACAGTTGGCAAGATCTGGTCTACAGCTTTGTGTGCAACTTCAAGGGCACCTACAAAAGGCCCGCATCAATCGAAGAACTGAGGTGCTGCTAGCAAAGGTTGGGAGAATCGCTACGCTCGTACATCTAGAGGTGGTCCATCATCAAGAACTCCACGGAAAATATCTCGGAGGATCGTGCAATCGACGAATTCAATGGTGGTGTTCGCCGCATAGACCTCAGGGAGGAGCTGGGCCGCTCGAAGCCCAAAACCATTGACCACCTGATGGAAATCGCGAATCGATGGGAAGATGGAGAAGATTCCGTAAAAAATCGCGTCCACTCTGATGATGAAGCAGAACTCGAGCGCAGACGAGACCGCCGAAGAAAACATTGAATGCGCATCTACGATGACCACGACGATGTCAACATGGTCGTAGCCGGCTACGCCGACAGACGCGACGACAACCGCAACAGCGGCTACCACAGCGGTGGACACCGCGACTCCAGGAAAACCACGCAAGTATGGCAGCGCCGCACTCACGACGAGACACCCGCAGCATCCATCGAAGACAAGCTATCCGGGCCATGCACCGTGCACTTCTATATCAACAAGCATGACGGCAAAAAGAAATCCAACCACCTTCTCAAGGACTGCCGCGAGTTCCTCAAACTTCATGAAGGTCTGGCTCGGATGAATCACGACGCAGTCAACAGGGGCTACGGAGCCGCCCAGGCGCTTTGTCACATGGAGCTCCTCCACCACCACTCAGACCACCGCCAAACGCAGCTGCGCCGGACCAGCACCACGGAGGCGAGCCGTACCCACGGGCCATGGGTACCATGATGATTCAAAAGGGCCGCCCATCTAATCGGGTGCAAAAGGCCATCACTCGCCAAGTGAATCTGGCAACAAACTCACCACCATCCACCACTGAGTACCTCAGTGGAAGCGACTCATGCATCACCTTCGATAAGCGTGACCATCCGCGCCAAGTACCTCGTCCAGGCCACTGTCCCCTCATACTCGAGGTAGAAATCGGAGGCTTCGACATGAGCCGCGTCTTCATGGATGGCGGAAGCGGCATCAACCTTATGTTCGTGAGTACCTTGCGACCAATGAGGATCCCTCTGACCTGCCTAGAGGCCTCGGACACAACATTCCACGGCATCGTCCCAGGCAAGGGTATATATCCCCTTGGCAAAATCAACCTCGACGTCATCTTTCACACGCCGAAAAACTTTTGATGCGAGTGCATCGACTTTGAAGTCGTCGACTGGACCTCACAGTACCACTGCATCCTCGGACGTGTGGCATTCGCCAGGTTCATGGCAGTAACACACTATGCCTATCTGCAGATGAAAATGTCAGGCCCTAATGGCGTTATCACAATCAACGGGAGCTTCGAGAGGTCCGACAATGGCGACAGGGAGTTCAATAGAATTTCCTAGTCCTTTGGAATGCAGGAAGAGCTCGCGAGACTGAAGGAGTCGACAGACAACAGTCAGCCTCTGCTGAGCCGGCCAAGTTCACCCGATCTATCCTTTGACTCATCGGTGCACATGAAGAAAGTTCAGGTCCACCCATCAGATCCCGCCAAGACGGCCCTCATCGCCAACAACCTGAGTCCCGCATAGGAACTCGCACTCGTCGAATTCCTCCATGAGCACTAGAATTTTTTTGCCTGGTGTCCAGTGGACATGCCAGGAGTTCCCAGAGAATTCGCCGAGCACGCACTCAATGTCAACCCAGACGCAAGGCCAGTCAAACAAACAATTTGGCGATTGTCTGAACCAAGAGCAAAGGCAATCGGAATGGAGATCAACAGACTCCTCGACGCCAAATTCATACGCGAGATCAAGGAAAGCACTTGGCTCGCTAATACGGTGCTAGTACCAAAAAAGGACACAGATATCCTGTGGATGTGCGTGGACTTCACCTCTCTGAATAAGCACTGCCCGAAGGACCACTTTCCGCTACCACGAATCGACCAGATCATCGACTCCACCGCGGGATGTGAGCGCCTCTGCTTCCTCGACGCCTACTCAGGCTACAACCAAATTCGAATGAAGGAGGAGGATCAAGAGAAAATAGCGTTTACAATGCCTTTTGGTGTGTTCTGCTATAACACAATGCCCTTCGGGATAAAAAACGCAGGAGCCACCTACCAGCGGTGCATGCAGGCTTGCCTCAAGAACCAACTTGGTCGCAACATCCAAGTCTATGTTGATGACATAGTAATCAAGACCAAAGAGGAAGCTTCACTAATCGACGATTTGTGCGAAACCTTCGCCAACCTCGACCGCTACCGGATCAAGCTCAATCCGGACAAGTGCGCTTTCGACGTACCATCCAGGCAACTACTTGGGTACCTCATCTCTGTGAGAGGGATCGAGGCGAACCCGAAGAAAATAAAAGCCATACTGGCCATGGAGAAGCCGAAGAACATAAGAGGCGTCTAGCAGCTGGCCGAGCAAATCATGGCGCTCAGTCGAATGGGCGAAAAGGCACTGCCCTTCTACCAACTCCTCCGCAAAGCTGACAAGTTCAAATGGACCAATGAGGCACATGAAGCATTCGAAGACCTCAAGCACCTACTATCCACCTCGCTAGTACTGGTGACCCCATGCGAAAGGGAACCATTGTTGCTGTACATCTCCGCCACCAATCAGGTGGTCATCATAGTACTCGTGGTGGAACGAGCCGAGGAAAACAAGGTCCACGGAGTGCAGCGCCCAGTCTACTACCTCAATGAGGTACTCACGCCAACAAAGCAGCGGTACCCGCACTACCAGAAGCTGGCGTACGGCGTCTTCATGATAGCCTGGCGACTGCGCCACTACTTCCAGGAACACCCAATCGTGGTAGTCAACGACGCCCCGCTTGGGCATATCCTCAACAATCCCGACGTTACCGGACGAGTCGCGCTTTGGGGAATCGAACTGTCTCCATGAGACATTACATACGAAAAACGTGATGCAATCAAGTCGCAAGTCCTACCTGACTTCCTCGTGCACTGGATGGAGAACCAGCTCCCTGAAAAACCAGATATGTCCTACCTCTGGACAATGCACTTCGACGGATCCAAGCGAAAGGACGGAGCTGGCGCAGGTGTCATACTAACATCGCCCAAGGGAGACAAACTGAAATATATCCTATGAATGCAGTTCACCGCCTCCAATAATGAAGCTGAATATGAGGCCCTGCTACACGGGATGAGGATGGCAAAAGCCTGCGGCGCCAAGAGGCTCATAATATACGGCGACTCCAAGATGGTTGTCAACCAGACAATGCATGAGTGCGACGCACTGAACGACAATAGGATCGCCTACCGCGATCTCTACGACACACTCGAATGGGACTTCGATGGCCGCGAGCTGTGGCACATAGGCCGCGAAAGAAATGAAGAGGCAGACGCACTCGCCAATATTGGCTCTACCTGCGCCCCCATACCACCTGGGGTATTTCTCGAGCGCATCTGTAAACGCTCCATCAAGCCAAAGACCGTAGAGAAGAAAACAAGCGCAACAATGGACTCGGGGGCTGCGCCACCCAATGAGCCAACAACACTCGACGACCTGGAGCTTGACACAGGACTCGAGGGACCAATGAGCGTCATGATGATCGAGCCATCTTGGACTCAACCGTACATCACGTACCTTCTCAGCAAAAGGCTACCGGACGACTCGACTGACGCACGGCACATTGCGCGGCGATCCAAAGCATTCGCTGTTATCAATAGCGAACTGTACAAACGCAGCATCACAGGAGTACTCCAACGATGCGTCTCCAATGCCGATGGAAGACCTGTTCTACTCGACATCCATGAGGGGACTTGCGGGAACCACGCTGGCAGTCGAGCCCTAGTCGCCAAAGCTCTACGAGCTGGATTCTACTGGCCTACGTCCATGTGTGACACCAAGGACATCGTCCAAAAATGCAACGCTTTCCAGCGATTCGCGGACAAGCCACACGCACCTGGCACGGAACTCCGGCCAATTCCATTGGCCTGGCCCTTCGTGCAATGGGGACTTGACATGGTCGGCAAGATCCCAAAGTCCTCATGAGGAGGCTACGTATACCTCCTGGTCGCAGTCGACAAATTCACCAAGTGGATAGAGGCCATGCCAGTGACTAACCAGTCAGAATACAACGCAGTCAAGTTCTTAGAGTCCATCGTGTATCGCTTCGGAGTACCACACAACATCATCACGGACAATGGGACGAACTTCACATCCATGGAGTTCCAAGAATTCTGCAAGAATCTGGGAATCAACGTAAGCTACGCCTCCGTAGCACATCCACAGACCAACGGTTAGGTCAAAAAATCCAACGGGCTCGTCTGCCGCGGCATCAAAAAGCGACTCCTCAGGCCACTCGAACGAGCCACAGGCTGCTGGCCAGACGAGTTGCAGTCAGTACTCTGGAGCCTGCGCACAACTCCAAACAGCTCCACGGGGTACACCCCGTTCTTCATGGTGCATGGCGCCGAAGCGGTGCTACCCGTGGAGGTACGATACAAAGCACCGCGAGTGGTCGCTTACAGCGAGCAGGAGTCAACTGTCGCACTCGAAGACTCCGTCGACCTCCTCGACGAGGCACGGGAAATCGCCCTGGAAAGAGCAACGATCTACCAGCAGAACCTGCGCAACTACCACAGCAGAAGGCTACGCTCCAGGTCCTTCGTCGAAGGAGACCTGGTCCTGCGACTGAAATAGCAAGGGCATCTCAAGCTCGAGCCCCCCCTAGGAGGGACCATACGTGATTACACAAGTGATCCCAGGTGGCGCCTATCGCCTTAAAGATTTCGAGACAGGAGTCGCGTACTCCAACCCCTGGAACATCGCATAGCTGTGGCGCTTCTACCCTTAGTCATGTTTTATTTCTTACATTGCAAATAAGGCTATTCAGCCAAGGCTACTTAGCCACACATTGTACCTCGTACTATCGTGTGAATAAATAAAGCTAAGTGCCCCAAAATTTTGTGTTCCTTTTATTTTTGCAAATTATCCACTCGGGGGCTGTGCCACCCTATACACATCTGTTCTACGAACTAATGCAATGTCCTGAGTAGCTGGCGTACAATCGAACCCTTGACAAACACCAACCAGTTGCAACACATCTGACAGGTTGGCAAGGTACTGCGATAAACACAAGTCAGACTAACGAAAAGGAATCGCATAGTGCAACGTACACGCAAAACATACACGCTAACAAGCTCTGTATATACATCAATATCAATCAATTATACATAGTATATATATATGAACTTTACAACACTGGTGCAACTATCTGCAGGATACAAACTAAACTACTGCTGCAACAAAGGAACATTTGTCTGCTCCTCGAAGAAGTCAACGATTTCCTCCGTTGGGCGATCAACCGCTTGATAGTGAGGAACCATATTCCAAGTCGAACCTGCTGGCGGCGCTGGTGGTCCGGAAGCAACCGCTGCAACATCCACATCTGGCCTGTGTAGTCGCACCAGTGACAGAGCAGCCTTGGCACCAGCCACTAACTGCTGCCGTACACAATCGCAGACCACACTCAAGTCTTGAAATTTGGCAAGAAGGGCCAGCAGGCTTGATGGAACGACGTCCAATGGGAACATCGTCTGATAAATATTCTTCAAGCACGATTGTGACTTCTTCAGGAAGTGAAGTACTCGTGAAGCATAAATTTCTGCAGGGTCGCAAGTGCGATTGCACGATCATGATCCACCTAGAAGTATCCACTCGCCTGAAGCTGCTATTGGGTCAGGTCATTCATGCGAATGGAAATCCTATCCTTCTCATCCTGCGGATGGCGTGCACTGACAACTATAGCAGGCAAAAAGCAAAAATAAGAAAACAACGAACTACTGCGAGTGACTACAAGGAAAAGATAAGGAAGAAGAGATCTAACACTTAAATTGGTCGCCCAGCAGCGTCACCTCCCCTAGCAGATATTGCTCTCGGGCGACGGCCTTCTCCGCCATCGACTTCCACACATCCGCGTTACCACAGAGCACAGGCAGTTCGCGCTCCAACTACTTCACACGGTCACGAAGTCGCGAGAGCAGAGACAGCTCATCCACCCTTGAGCGCGACTGCACCAAAGTATCATCAGTAGGTGGCATATTCCGAGGTTCACTCGAAGGACCACTCGATGTTCCCTATCACAAGCCAAGCAAGAGACAATAAGAAGACTAAGGCGATGCATAGAAAAAAGACTCGAGTGCATTCAGGCATAATAAAAGTATCAAAAGATACATTCGCCAAAGGCATGTTCCAGACAAAACAGATAGACTATTTAACTATTACAGACACGACTACTGAGGAGCAACTGGCTTCTTCGACTTGGACTTTAGCTTTGGGGACCTCATCGAGTCTGTGGCAGTATCAAACGCCACAGACTTTCCATCGGCCCCTAACGCCGTAGCCTTTGCGGCCTTCTTGGCTCGCTGAAGTTCCTCGATTCCACATGCAGCTGCGGCCCGTACTTGCAACTATATTGATCAGTTGCGGCCCGTACTTGCCACATGTAGCTGCAAAGGGAGCAAAGACTACCTGTTGGCCATCTGCATTGACAGGCATTGCCTTGGAGACCGCAGCAGGATCAACCTCGACTCCATGGGCTTGAACCATCACGAGTGACATTGAAGCATCGGCCACACGGAGTGAGTTCTTGAAGCCTGCAGGAATGCCTCCGACAAGGGACTCCACTAGATCATCTACATTTTCGATTAGCTCAGCCTTGGGCGCTAGCTCCTCACGGAGGCGACTGAGCACGCCCCTGGCCTTGGTGAGCGTCCCCTAAACGGCAGCACTGCGATCTTCGACTGCCGAGAGGGCACCCACCAAAGCATCATCATGACGAAGTGCCTGGGCATCGAAGCTCAGACCGCTGGCATCTACACAAGAATCAAGCATTGGCACAAAAGTCAGCACAACAGCAAAAATCAGAAGAAGGCATGGCAAAAATCCAGACAAGGTAATACCTGAGAGAGCCTTGGCAATCGAGAGAAGCTGCTCTTCGAACAACTTCTCCCTAGCCACGATGGAGGCGCGCAGATCCTCTTCGTGTTTTCGCGATTCGTCACGTGCCGCGATTGCCTCATCGCGACTCTTCATGGCCGTGGCAAGCGTCTTTTAGAGGGAAGCGGCGTCGCAAAGGAGTGCATTATGCTCAGCTGTGAAATAAACAAAGATGGACCGTCAGTCGAATATATCACAAAGATGAAGAAGAAGAAGTAAAAACACTCACTTTAAACCACATGATGGCGATTGTCCAGCATTGCATGCTGGCAACCCATTGCAAGCACCTGCTCCGCCAGGCGAGCGGCTTCCTTCACAATGAGCTGCGACATGAGAAACAGTAAAGGATCAGCAGATGGTATGGATGAAAAAATTCGTCTACAAAAATCAGAAGAAGTGATACTATACATACATGATCCTCCAATGACTCCGACGTCGATTGACGCGCAGTCGTCCGGACAACCATCTGGTGCTCCACATCGTGGGGAGAACTCGATGAATTATTCCCGGAGTGGGCCGCCAATGGAGGAGGAGTGTGCTCAGCCACTTTCTTGGCCTTGGAGGTCCCGACTCCAGATTCCTTCAAAAATTGGACATCACCAGAAGATGACGATGCCGGCTGACTGCAGAACCAAACCAACCTCAAGAGAATGCAACTCCAAAGAAGAACCAAAAGGAAGACCCGTGTACTTACCAGTCAAACTTGTCAAAATCGAAGGTTTAATCCCCTGACTCCGACGATGACTCCTTTGGCAGCCGCATCTTCTTGCGGGAAGATGGTGTCACAGCACTCACAGGAACGGCAGGTATCGGCGACTCCGCACCAATACTACGCCTTCTGGAGTTGAAGGAGATGATGCATCCGAATCCTCACTGCGCGAACGCTTGCGAGTGTCCGGACTACTCCACTCGGGGGCTTCCTCCTCCACATCAGATGGGACGGTCGACTCTGACTTGTCCTCTTCCAAGGCTTCACGAGGAATAACCCCCTCAGGAAGAGGGGGCATACAGGGCGACACCCTCCAATCCTGCATACGGGAAACAAGTCAGAGCAAGTCAAGGAAAAAATAAGCATTCGACAAACAAAGCTACTTCGTAGCACAACCGTACCTCTGGAGGAGGATTAGTAGCATCGATGGACGTACGACTGGTTCACTAGGGAGCACATCCTTGGTGGTGTACTTAATGAGCAGTCGCACCCTCTTATCAACTTCACTCGCGGAAATGCCATCGGAAGATACACGAGTGACATCGTCTACGCTAGCCCACTGGAACATAGGGTGGACTCTGGCCTGCATGGGCTAGACGCGACGGCGCAGCCACGTGCGAATGAGGGCACAGCCTCCCTCTTCTTTACCCATGCGACTCTCGAGGTCGCAGACGCGCTCGTACAACACATCTGTCTCTGCGGATTCGCCGGGCATCACTACGTTCTTCCAGGAATGCCTCCTCTTGCACGGCATCGCGGGATCGAACGGCGTGAGTCCGAAGTGGTCTCCGTCGGCCTTCTGGTCACGGATGTAGAACCACTTGCTCCACCCTTGGACGGACGCCATGAGTTTGATGTCGAAGTACGTGACGGAGGAGTCGACGTGGATACCGCAGCCTCCTACATCGTAGACTACGGAGCCAGACGCCGACTGACGCTTCAGCTTGAAGAAGCATTTGAAAAGACCAAACTGTGGCTCGATTCCGAGCCAGCACTCACAAAGAGTAATGTAGCAAGCTACATGGAGGATGGAGTTGGGGGACAGTTGATGCAGTTGGAGCCCATAGAAACAGAGAAGGCCCCTGAAGAAAGGATGCAGGGGCAGCGAGAGACCGCGGATGATGAACGCTAGGAACATCACCCGAAAACCGGCAGGAGGACAAGTAGTTACCTCGCCACCTGGGACTCACGAGTCAGCAACCGCGGAGGACAGAACTCCGTCCTGGCGAAGGAGACAGAGCTCTGACGACTTGATCACGGACACACACCACGCGCCATTGGTGACGCGAGTGCCCGCGCCCTTCTTTTTTCCGGCGACGGCGGTGCTAGTGCCCGCGGCGGCGGAGCCGCCCTTCTTCTTGGCAGCAACAGTGGTGGCGGCGGAGTCAGTCGTAGCACCTCCCTTCTTCTTCCCCATCTTACGGTGGCGGTGTGACCGGAGGAAGTAACTGGGGAATACGCGAAGCTGGTCCAGCGCCGCGAGAAAGATGAACACAAAGGAGCAGAGGGGCAGCGGCAATGGGGACGGAGGCAAAGGCAGAGAAAAGACCATATGTGAAAAATTACCGTCGCAACACTGCTACTTAACCCCCTGGAAGATGCAATCCAACGGTCAGCAAAAACCCTATCAGACGCGTGGCACCCATCGTGATTGACACGTGGAGGACCCGAAGCACGAACTGTCCCCCACTACCCCCATTACGCGCGAAAATCGAGGAGGTGCAGTTAAAACAAAGATTACGTATGCCCAGTCAATTTAGAGTCAGAAAATGGGACCCACCGCTCGTCATGTCCCGTCAAACCTGCTCACATGGGCAAATGAGATCATCATATCGTCAGCACTGATGTCATCAAAGATTGAGCAGTAGAAGACTTCAACTACTTTAGTCCTTGCTCGAGTCTTCGACTCCACCAAGCACTCGGGGGCTACTCCCATAGGGAGAGCTGGTCGCGCACCCTACGATTTTTCTTTTTCTCTTCTTCAGGAATATCGACATTCAAAGCATACCCAACCACTCGAATCCGCAACTCAACTATGGACATGGGTTATTCCCATAGGGAGCACCGGAAATAAATTCGACTGAAACAAGCAAACAAAAGACGACAGTAGTCCCAAAAGTTCTTTAGTCCCTGCCTGAGTCTTCGACTCAACCAGGCACTCGGGGGCTACTCCCATAGGGAGCGCTAGTTGCGCACCCTATGATTATTTTTACATCGTACCGTGTGTTGATAACATCCGCACTCGAAGCTTATGGCGACACCGCCTAATAATTCTTCCCTACAAAGAGATTGTGTCTCCTGGGTCACCTGAATCATCTCCGCAATGATAAAATTCGGATGTCGTGCTTACAGCGTGAAGATAAAACCTGAATAAAGCCTGACAACGCATTCACTGCGCACTACCAAAAATATATCCGTGCCTATAGGCACGATGAACATGCCTTGACGGACGCGTCGAGTTCTCACACCCATATACTAGAATTCGGCTCCTGTAAGACCTCCATGGCTTGAGTCGAATTACACCAGCACTTCTCCGGATTCGAGTCCGGGGACTCGAGTTCGAGTAGATTGCGTTGTTTTACCCTAAGGTAGTTAACTGATACCGATACATCGGTTAAATCAGGCACGCACATCAACGATCCCTATGAAAAGAACTAAATACTCGAAAAATACTCAATCATGCACTCGAAAGGCTTCATAAAGTCCCCAGTCGAATCTGCGATTCCACTGGACACTCGGGGGCTACTGACATGGGTATACCCTATAGGTACTCGAGCTTGGTATATACGACCTGAATACAGCGGAAGCCCATGGTGTCGCCAAGGCCCAAATAGAGAAATCGAGTAACCTACAGACTCTCGATTGCTTGAGGAACAAGAAGAAGCTAAAGATAGAAAGTTCAAAGGGGAAAACCCTAACCTATAACCGACTCGACCTGCTACCCAATACCTAGCCTATCTATATAAAGGCTAGGAGGAGGCGGCGAGGAGGACACTCGCAACCCTAGTTTCCACAACCCTCGCTAGATTGCATCTACGCACCATTGTAATCTTCGATTCCTCTGTTAATTCCACGAGCAGACAAGTAGGAGTAGGGACCTCTATGAGTAAATGATACTACTTCTCATTAATATTCCATAACGGCAACTCGCACCAAGGGATACATAGATATCTAACAAGAGGGGGACACTTCCATAATGCAAACCATCCTACATGGTAACTTATCTATTCATGATATGACTCTACTAAAAAGGTAAAAAAATAGAAGATAGTGATATGATACCGCGGCACTCCCCCAAGCTTGGAACAAACCAAGGGGATGCCAAAACCTGATGACGAATTACTCCTTCGGTGGTGGTGGTATTCTCTCATCATCGTCCGACTTTTAGGGTAAGGGCTTCCCATCAACAAAGGACATCGTGGTCTCCAGCATCCTGAAACTAAAGACTTCTTGATCCAGTGCTTCCATCCTGTCCTCCAGACTTCCTTCACCTTTAGGGCCTTGAACCTCCTTTATTCGTACCTCTCCATCTTCAAGAAACAACTCCTTGGGATGAACCTTCAACTCTCTCATGTATGGGTTGATGATATCCATAGAGGAATCTTCCTTGGTTGATCTAGAGGAAGAAATTGTGGCTCCAGATCTAGGGCTCTACCTGTCAGAAACAGATCGAAGTGAAAACTCGACGAGAACACGATATATGAAACTCGGGGGATCTGAGGGATTATATATTACGAAGTTTCACAACAAAAGGAAGGTACTGTTAGAAAACGGGTCGGAGACGGAGGCCGAGGTGGCCACACCACCTGCTGGCGCGGCCAGGGGGCCCGCGCCAGGGGGTGGTGTGAGCCACCCTGGCTCCGTTTCCGTCCCTCTTTCGCTTCCTAGCTTTCCTTGTTGGATAAAAAATTGCAAAAATATAACTGGATAGTATTTTCGCGGAACTTTTCTTACCAGATCTGTTACCTATTCGAAAACGGACTCTGCAGGTCTCTGAATTTGGTCTTTGATAGATTCTTCCGGAGTCACCACTTGAATAACTTCAATATCTTCATCATTATACTCATATTGCTCGAGTCATGAAACCTTTCTCTTTCTTATTACACCATTTTCTCCAATAACCTGGAAATTTCTTTCACACAAAACTCCACACGATTCTCATTAGCAACATTAGTGTAAGCGAGGTAATAAACCTTTTTAAGTCCAATTTCAACTGAAATTCATCAAAACATAAGCTAATGTAGCAACTCCTTCCGAAAACCCAAAAAGAATTCAAAAAGGAAATCGATTTAAGAAGCAAATGCAAGAGTGGCAAAATCTGTCAAAACATACCAGCAGGTAAAGATCAATTTTTTCGAAAATCTTCTGTTGCTCAAATGAAAAAGTGAAAAACTAACGAAAGTTAAATAATAACCTGGGGCAGAAGCACAAATAATTACACCTCAATCCGACATACAGAGATCTCTCCTGAATTTTTACGGTGCAGCACAAAAATCTGTTTCGGGACAGCAACTTGCCCAAATCTTACTTATCTCTCATTAGAGGTTGATCTTGACACAAAAAGCAAACAAAAAGGATAAGGCAAGGTTATTACCGAAGTAATAACTTCCTAGGCTCAAAGAAAGAAAAAATGAAAGCAAAAGAAATAATATGGGTTGTCTCCCAAAAAGCTCTTTATTTATAGCCATTAAGATGGGCATGATAGTTTCAATGATGCTCACATAAGAATATGAATTGAAGTGAAAGAGAGCATTAAGAAGCAAAAATACACATTTTAAAGTCTAACCCACTTCCTATGCAAGGGAGTTTTGTAAACAAACAAGTTGCTGAAACCAGAAGCTAGTAGCATAGGAAGGCAAAAGAAGTGCAACATAAAAACTTTCAGCATAAAACGAGGAAACATGATATTATTGAGATGCATAAGAATAGTCTTCCCTCTCTCATAATAACTTTCAGTATCATGTGTAAACTTAATGATATAACTATCACAAGAACCATGGTAGCAATGATCACTTATCCTAAAAGAAAACACAGGGACACTAGCTCTCATAACACTACTTTGTGAAACAATATTAGGGATATCCTTACAAAGGATAGTGCGTCCATCTTTCACATATTTAGTGACAAAGTCCTTCACATTTGCTATTATAGGCTCATCATCCATTTGTTTATCAGGTTCAACAGTTCATTTGTACTTTCATTAACCATACTAGCTATCATAGAATGTTCCTTTATCTTAACTGGGAAAGGTATTTTCTCGATGTAAGGTTCAGGTAAAGCATGATTAGCAGTATAAACTTCAATATTTCTTGCAGGAACACTTCTTTTTAGGAACTTCAATATAGGAAGCATGATACTTATTCCACTTCTTTTTAGGAACTTCAATATAGGAACCAAAATCCTTAAAATAAGTTCCAAAAGCTTGAGAGTCTAGACCGTAAGCATTTTTAATATTTTGAAAGTCATCAGTTCCCATAAAGGATTCAATGCATTTATAATCATAATTTATACCTGACTTTCTTCCTTTGTCATTCTCCCATGCTTCAGCATTGTCTTAAGTACGGTCCAAAAGATCCCATTTAGTTTCTTCTTCCATGCGAGTGAATGATCCAGCACAAGAAGCATCCAATAAATCCTTATCATAAAGAGAAAGCCTTGCATAAAAGTTATTGATAATAATATTGTTGGGGAGCTCATGAATGGGACATTTGAGCATTAGTAACTTCAATCTCCCCCAAGCTTGAGCTGTACTCTCTTCACCAAGAGGCCAAAAATTGTATATTTGATTTCGATCTTTATGAATCTCACTAGGAGGATAAAACTTTGAATAAAAGAGAGGTACTAATTCCTCCCATTCAAGAGCTTCACCATTCTTCAGCAGCTTATACCATTCCTCAGCTCTTCCTTTCAGTGATAATGAGAATAACTTCTTCTTGACTTGATCTTTAGTAATACCTGCACACTTGAACAACCCGCATAATTCGTGTATAAAGAGCAAATGATCACCGGGATGGACAGTTCCATCCCCAACATAATAGTTATCCATAACACGGTCAATAATTCTTGTAGGTATTTTAAAAGTATCATTCTCAGCAGGTGGTGGTTCATATACTACCTAAGAAGTGGTAGTAGCATTACGAAATAAGAAACTCAGCGAATTATCCATATTGAAAATAAAGCAACTAACAGAAATAAACAATACTCATAGTAGAAGTTTCCTTTACCAGTTCCACTCTCCAATAGAGCTTCACTCCCCGGCAACGGTGCCAGAAAATAGTCTTGATGACCTACAAGTATAGGGGGTGTATCGCAGTATTTTCGATAAGTAAGAGTGTCGAACCCAACGAGGAGCAGAAGGTGCTGACTAGTGGCTTGGAGCAGGAATTCTCTGTAAATACTTAGCAAACAGATTTTTAGGGGTTTTTGATAATGCAAGTAAATAAAGCACGAGTAAATAAAAGACAATAAGAATAAATGCAGCAAGTGGCCCAATCTTTTATTCAGCAAAGGACAAGCCGGTTGTATTACTTAAGATGACCAAACATTCTCGAGGACACATGGGAATTCCGTCAAGTGCTTTCGCTTCATATAGTTGATTAATCTTCTTTAGTTTGCTAAGTGTTGTGTGGGCGAACCTGTGCTAATGTACTGACCTTTCTAGGACTAATACATACTTGTGATTATACCCCTTGCAAGCATCCGCAATTACAAGAAAGTAATTAAGGTAGAAACCTAACCACAGCTTTAAACTCTAAGACCCTGACGTCCCTTGTGCAATGGTTTCCTAACGGGGGTTCAGGTTTCTGTCACTCCGGCAACCCCAACGATTAGTAGCCAAATACACAATGTATTCCCCTAGGCCCATATATGTGAAGTGTCATGTAGTCGACGTTCACATGACACCACTAGAAAGAGTACACCACAACTTAAATATCAAACTATTAAATCTTTCTCAACATAATTCTACTACTAACAACATGACTTTTCCCATGTCCTTAAGAACAAAACGAACTAATCACAAGACATCATATGGATCATGATCAAAGATAAAATAACGATGTATAACAATCTGAACATAAATAATAATTCAACGGTTCACTCAATAGCATCAACTACAAGGAGTAATCAACACCGACAAAGTTTCCCCTAAGAACTATGCAAGATTCAACCCAATAGTTACAACGGTATGGAGGTGATTATAATGATGCTGGTGGAGATGATGATGATCCTGATGAAGTCCAGTTTGATGGTGGTGTTGATGGCGATGATCTCCCCTCTCCGGGAAAGAATTTCCTTGGCAGAATTCTGTCTGCCGGAGAGATCTTTCTCTCTCGGTGTTTTCCACTCCGCAGAGGTGGCGGAATCTTTCTGTGGTCGCTCCCCGAGTCTTAGGGTTTCGGGAGGATAATACACGCTGGAGGGGAGAGGATGGAGTGGACCAGGGCGGCCACACCACCTGGTGGCGCGGCCTGGGGTGGCCCGCGCTAGGGAGTGGTGTGGGCCCCCTATGGCCCATCTCTATTTCTCCTTCTGGCTTTCTTCGTCTTCTGAAAAAATAGGATTTTCCATATATTTTCCCGGATTTTCTGATCTTCGTGAATTTTTACTCCAAACAGCACATTTTCCATCAGAATCCTGACTGCAGTGGTCCATGCTCCAAAAGTCATTAACCATGCAAAAATAGATGAAATAACATAAATATCATCTTTTAATATGAAATATATCAATTAATAACAGTAAATTATGATATAGGATAGTGATGCAACTGCACGCTCTGTCGGCAGGCAGCGTCCTGGCATGGCGAGCTCCATCGACGGTAAGCGTACTAGCGAGCTCCATGACGGCCGGCGTCTTCACTGGCTCCGATGGCGGGCGTCGTCTTGGCGTGGCGAGCTCCGATGACGGGCAGCGTCCTGGCGAGCTCCATGACGGGCAGCGTCCTTGCGACCTGCGATGGCGGGCGTCGTCTCGCCATGGCGAGTTCCATGGCACCGACATCGATCCTTGTGTGTGATGACACCATGTCCACCGTGCTATCCGTGAGGGAGGAGAGGAAGAAGGATCATATTCGGGCCTCACTGTTAGGGAAGATTGTCTTGGTCTCTATGATCGAGAGCTCCATCTCCTGCTTGATCTTCACCATGATTGAGCTGTCCATCTCCTGTGCGTGATCTTCTCCTGGATGCGTGTGCGTCCCCGCCGGCCGGTGCTAGCTTTCTTTCTCTGTCCGTTCTCCGGGTGCAACCGCTGAGTACGTATGGCTGTGTTTGTCCCGATGTGATCTGCTCTGCCTCCATCTTCCTTCTCCCGTGAGTCCTCCTCCTTGCCAGATGCGATCGGTTTTTCTTCGCCTCCTTAAGTTGAAGGGATGCCCCCTTATATAGGCAGCAGACCCGCGCAGAGATAAGGACGCAGCCGCGCGCCAGCGCGTCATCTCCGCCAACTACTTCTTCGGTCTATATTTTCTTTCGTCGTTCAATCGCTCCGCGCGCGAAGCCTGGAAGTCGTTCAAGATTTTATCTGGTGGCGTCTATCTCTGTTTCTTCTAGAAGCCTGACTTGACACGAGTAGAAAAACATCCTGTACCAGGTCACGAGACGAGATTAAATTGTGATCAATTTCCTACCGATTGCAACACCGTGGAGTCTGACCGTGCGGGCCTTCTCCGGCTCTGGTTGCTTCGACGGATGCATGGACACGTACTTGCATGCAGATCGATCCGATCAGCCACGATGCATGCACCTAGCTAATTGACGTTGGAGTGGACCTCCAACCGGTAGCCCAGACCATCAACTAGCTAAGGGATTCATGCACACATGTGTATTTTCTTTGATGAGCCTATACTGGTACTTGAAATTCATCAATACATTTCGTGCAGGAATCTCTGATTTAATCACAAAAATCACTCGAACACATTTGTCATTATAAAATTCATTATGTTTATACATATAGTTGGTCGAACTTTATAAAGATTGACTTTGACCAAACCTAATATGCGTCCAAAATTGGGAAAGAGGAAGCAGTATGAAGAGTATGGTTCAATCAGCTGCTCACTCGAGGAGTCGTACCCGACTGTTTTCAATTACTTGTTTGGTTTTAGGGTCCTTTGTGCTAAATATATGGACCTCGATGTAGTTTTTCCCTTTTTTTAGGTCCTTGATCTAAAATATAGACCCACTATCCGTATAAAATTCTAACCAATAAGTGTAAGTGGTGAAATTTAAATGAATTTAAGCTTACTTCTCAACGGGTATGAACATTCTTGGATTTCAATCCAAACGACCAAGGTCAAGGCCATATCAACATCATACTTTATGTTGATGGCCCCATACGAGAGAATTTGCATGCCAACAGATTGGGCCATTGATGACCCACAAGTATAGGGGGTGTGCTGCAGTATTTTCGATAAGTAAGAGTGTTGAACCCAACGCGGAGCAGAAGGTGTTGACGAGTGGCTTGGATCAGGAATTTTCTATAAATACTTAGCAAATGGAAATTTAGGGGTTTTTGATAATGCAGATAAATATAGTGCCAGTAAATAAAATACAATAATAATAGATGCAGCAAGTGGCCCAATCCTTTCTTTAGCAAAGGACAAGCCAGTGGTTATATTACTTAAGATGACCAAACATTCTCAAGAACACATGGGAATATCGTCAAGTGCTTTCGCTTCATATAGTTGATTAATCTTCTTTACTTTGATAAGTGTTGTGTGGGTGAACCTGTGCTAATATACATGCCTTCCTAGGACTAATACATACTTGTGATTATACCCCTTGCAAGAATCCGCAAGTACAAGAAAGTAATTAAGATAGAAACCTAACCACAGCTTTAAACTCTGAGATCCTACACTCCCTTGTGCAAAGGTTTCCTAATAGGGGTTCAGGTTTCTGTCACTCCGGCAACCCCTACGATTAGTAGCCAAATAAACAATGCATTCCCCTAGGCCCATAAAGGTGAAGTGTCATGTAGTCGATGTTCACATGACACCACTAGAAGAATAACACCACAACTTAAATAACAAACTATTGAATCTTTCTCAACACAATTCCACTACTAACAACATGACTTCTCCCATGTCCTCAAAAACTAAACGAACTACTCACAAGACATCATATGGATAAAGATCATAGATGATATAATGATAAGTAACAATCTGAACATAACAATAATTCAATGGTTCCACTCAATAGCATCAACTACAACAAGTAATCAACACCGGGAAAGTTTTCCCTAAGAACTATGCAAGATTCAACCCAATTGTTACAGCGGTATGAAGTGGTGATGATGGTGTTGATGGCGATGATGATGGAGATGATGGTGTTGATGATCCCGATGAAGTCCAGCTTGATGGTGGTGTTGATGGCGATGATCTCCCCTCTCCGAGAAGGAATTTCCCTGGCAGATTTCTGCCTGCCAGAGAGCTCTTTCTCTGTCTGCAGTTTCTGCCCCGTAGAGCTAGCGAAATCTTTCTGTGGTTGCTCCCCGAGTCTTAGGGTTTCGTGGGGATAATATACGCCAAATGGGAGAGCCGGAGGTGGGCCAGGGTGGCCACACCACCTGGTGGAGCGACCAGGGCTTGCCCGCGCCAGGGGGTGGTGTGGGCCCCCTATGGCCCATCTCCACTTACCCTTCTAGCTTCCTTCGTATTCTGGAAAAATAGGATTTTCCATATATTTTCCGGGATTTTCTGATCTTCGCGAATTTTGCCTCCAAACAGTGCCTTTTCCATCAGAATCCTGACTTCAGCGGTCCATCCTTCAAAAGTCATCAACCATACAAAAACAGATGAAATAACTTAAGTATCATCTCTTAATATGAAAATATATCAATGAATAACGGAAAATTATTATATAGAATAGTGATGCAAAATGGACATATCAACTCCCCCCAAGCTTAGACTTCGCTTGTCCCCAAGCGAAAACTAAGCTCCATAAACATGACCTCAGTTTTATGGAGTAAAGTGTCGATAAAAGAATACGGACAAGAAGCATCACATTCATCAACACACAAATCATAATAGAAGACAACTCACTATTATATAACTTAACTTGCCATAAGTAAAGGAAACACAATAAAGAGACACAAAGTAAATCATAATTGGTAATGGCAAACTTTGCTCTTGGTCAAAGAATAGTTAACAATTTGCAGGAGTTCAAACATAAAGGGGTTTTCATTGATAGCTTTCAAAGTAACATTCTCCAAGATAAGAGTAGTGTGAAAAAGAAGGAACATAAGAAACATGATTGAACAAATCATCATATGAATGAATGAAACACAACAAATCAAAATACTTGCTGAGATAGAAAGGAATAGGTGTACTGACTCAATTAAAAAGTAAAAGACAGGCCCTTCACAGAGGGAAGCAGGGATTTCAAGTTTCATAAAGATCTTCCCAAAATTATGGTACTTACTAGCTTTCAGCTCTCATTGCCCCTATCATAAGCATCTTGAGGTGGTTAAGGTTAAAGTGAACAAATATGAGGATATGCTTGACAAGTTATAAGTTGAAAATCTCATGCCCCGTGCTTACGAGTACCAGACCTCATGCTACTCAACTTTAGTCACGAGTAAGTGCTTGTCATTGTAAATACATGTGTATCATGGAGAACCGCCAACGGGATACCACTTGCCCGATGATACAGAAGCATTCCCATATCAAAATGACAAGGCAAGCAGACAATGAGCATCTCAGCGATCTTTTTATTTGCTATTTGCATAGGTTTTTATTGAGGATGCTTCATAGATTGCTCACTATGGTTATGCTGCAAGTTTCCACCATGATTAGGCATGGCTTATACTAGCGACCCAGGCGTTTCTCTAACACCTAACACATATACAAACTCCATGAGCTTACAAGCTCCCCTTTTATTTCACACCGTCGGGATCCATAAGCAAAATAATCATGATATCAACTAAATAAGTGCAATTTTGAAAGCGTTCCCCTTTGTAACTTGGTTGTGCTAACTATCAACTTATAAAGCGTAAGCATATACACAACATAGATGGGCACAATGGTTCAAGTTTATTAAGTGCAAGAAAAGTAAAGTGTGCCATCAAGTTTGTGAGAGCTTTAATCACTAATTTTCACATAACAAGTTTAATTCGGAAGGTAGATAAAAACATGAATTTACTTGGAAAATCAATAATGCTAATAGGTAGGTATGGTGGACACAAGTGGAATAGGTTTGGTTTAAGGATTGGATGCACGAGAAGCATTCCCTCTCAGTACAGGTTTTAGGCTAGCAAGGCTGCGTATCAAGCATAAGAGTTGAAGGAAACAAACAAACATACAAGTGATAAAAACAAACATGCAATCTTCCTTGGAAACACAAAAGATCTTAACTAGAGAATATAAAGCTTATGAGCAAATCAAGAAAGATGATGAAATTATATTTATTAAGAGTACTTTTATCTTTTTCATTAATTTCTCATAATAGTTTTGCTACTGACCGAGCCAGGTTTTCCAAAACCAACTAAATTTATTTAATGATCCCAAAGTGATACCAATACTAACAACAAGATCAATCATATAACATAAATTGAAAACTAAAATAAGATATGCAAAAGAGTGAATGATAGAACTTCTCATTAATATTCCATAATGGAAACTCACACCAAGGGATACATAGGTAACTAACGAGAGGGGGGACACTTCCATAATGCAAACCATCCTATATGATAACTTCTCTATTCATGATATGACTCTACTTAAAAAAAGATAAAAAGATGGAAGATAGTGATGTGATACCGTGGCACTCCCCCAAGCTTGGAACAAACCAAGGGGATGCCAAAACCTGATGATGAATTACTCCTTCGGTGGTGGTGGTGTTCTCTCGATGAGCTTTTCAATCAATTTCCTCAAATCCTGAATCTCGAAGGTGAGAGTACGAATCAACTCCGAATTGTGCTCAATGCGGTTCATGATCATGTCGGCTGTTAACCCCATCTCTTGCGATTCTTTCCCCACTCTTCCTCCTTGAAGTCTTCTTTTCCTGCGTGGTTAGAACGAGGCATATCCCAATTGGAGGGTAGTTTCTCCTTGGGCATATTGTGGAATTGCTGCTCATGGATAAGGGTATGGAAGGGATTCTTGGTGCGTGGAGAAGGTGACCGTGAAGCCAAGCAATGACGCAGAGTCTTCCCTCCAGTGGACATCCGTGCAGTCCTTTTGAACCTGGCAGGGTTTGACACCACTCTAATGCTTGCAATGGTGGTGCTGGCATGCGGATGCTGGTCTTCCTTTGCCTCCTCTTCAACTTCACTATCGATCTCCTCCTCCTGCTTAGAGTCTTGGATATCCTCCTCCGCAGGCTCCTTGCCTTTATCATTGGCGGAGACCATTATGCTTCTAAACTTTAAGAATAGTTCCTGGCAAAAACAGATCAAAACGAAAACACAAGAGAACACGATATGAGAATCTCGGGGGGATCTGGGGGATTATATATTACGATTTTTTCAACAAAAGGAAGGTAATGGGAGAAAACGTGTCGGAGACAGGCTCCAGGGTGGCCACACCCCCTAGTGGCGCGGCCAGGTGGGCCCGCGCCACGAGGTGGTGTGAGCCACCCGGGCTCCGTTTCTATCCCTCTTTCTTCTCATTGCTTTCCTTGTTGGATAAAAACTGCAAAAATATAAATTGATAGATTTTTCGTGGACTTTTCCTTACCAGGACTATTACCTATTCGAAAACAGACTCTGCAGGTCTCTGAGCTTGACATTTAATAAATTCTTCCGGAGTCACCGCTTGAATAACATCAATATCTTTATCTTCTTTAACATATTGTTTGAGTCATTTAACCATTCACCATCTTATTACACCATTTTCTCTAATAACCTGGAAATTTCTTTCACACAAAACATTACACAATTCTCATTAGCAACGTTAGTGCATGCGAGGTAATAACCCTTTTAAGTTCAATTTCAACTAAAATCCATCAAAACAGAAGCTATTGTAGAAACTCCTTCTGAAAGCCGAAAAAAGGAATTCAAAAAGGAAATTGATATAAGAAGCAAATGCAAGAGTAGAAAAATCTGTCAAAACAGACCAGCAGGTAAAGATCAATTTTTTCAAAAATCTTTTATTGCTCAAATAAAAAAGTGAAAACTAATGAAAGTTAAATAATAACCTGGGGCATGCACACAAAAAATTACAGATCAGTACGATGTTCTAGGATTCTTCATGATTTTTTATAGTGAAGTACAAAAATCTGTTTCGGGACAACACCTTCCCCAAATCTTACTTCTCTCTCATTAGAGGTTGATCTTGACACAAAAACCAAACAAAAAGGATAAGGAGAGGTTATTGCAGAAGCAATAACTTCCAATACTCAAATATACAAAAACTGAAAGAAAAAATATATTGGGTTGTCTCCCAAAAAGCTCTTTATTTATAGCCATTAAGATGGGCATGATAATTTCAATGATGCTCACATAAGAATATGAATTGAAGTAAAAGAGAGCATTAAGAAGCAAAAATACACATGTTTAAGTCTAACCCACTTCCTATGCAAGGGAGTTTTGTAAGAAAATAAATTGTTGAAACCAGAGGCTGTTGGTATAGGAAGGCAAAACAAATGTAACATAAAGACTTTTAGCATAAAGCAAGGAAACTTAATATTATTGAGATGCATAAGAACAGTCTTCCCTCTCTCATAATAACTTTCAGTATCATGCATAAATTTAACTATATAACTATCACATGAACCATTGTAGCAATGATCACTTATTCTAACAGAAAACACAGGGACACTAGCTCTCATAACACTACTTTGTGAAACAATATTAGAAGTATCCTTACAAAGGATAGTGTGTCCATCTTCTACATATTTAGTGACAAAGTCTTTCACATTTGCTATTACAGGTTCAACAACTATTTGTTCATCAGGTTCAATAGCTTTATTTGTACTTTCATTAACCATACTAGCTATCATAGAATGTTCCTTTATCTTAACTAGGAAAGGCATTTTCTCAATGTAAGGTTCAGGTAAAACATGATTAGCAGTATAAACTTCAGTATTTCTTGCGGGAACACAATTAACAATATCTTTATATGGCTCATGATAGTTATTCCATTTCTTTTTAGGAATTTCAATATAAGAAGCAAAAGCCTTAAAATAAGTTGCAATACTTTGAGAATCAAAACAATAAGCATTACTAATATTACGAAAGTCATCCATTCCCATAAAAGATTTAATGCATTCATAATCATATATTATACCTGACTTTCTTCCTTTATAATTCTCCCATCCTTCAGCATTGTCTTGAATACGGTCTAGAAGATCCCATTTAGCTTCTTTTTTCCATGCGTGTAAATGATCCAGCACAAGAAGCATCCAATAGATCCTTATCATGAAGAGAAAGCCTTGCATAAAATTTATTGATAATAATATTGTTAGGGAGCTCATGAATAGGACATTTGAGCATTAGTAACTTCAATCTCCCCCAAGCTTGAGTTGTACTCTCTCCATCACGAGGCCAAAAGTTGTATATTTGATTCCGATCTTTATGAATCTCACTAGGAGGATAAAATTTTGAATAAAAGAGAGGTACTACTTCCTCCCATTCAAGAGCTTGACCATTCTTCTGCAGCTTGTACCATTCCTCAACTCTTCCTTTAAGTGATAATGAAAATAACTTCTTCTTGACTTGATCTGTTGTAATACCTGCACACTTGAACAACCCGCATAATTCGTGTATAAAGAGCAAATGATCACAGGGATGGACAGTTCTATCTCCAAAATAGTAGTTATCCATAACACGATCAATAATTCTTGTAGGTATCTTAAAAGTATCATTTTCAGTAGGTGTAGGTTCAAGTACTACCTTAGCAGTGGTAGTAGCATTATGAAATAAGAAACTAAGTGAATTATCTGTATTGAGAATAAAGTAACCAACAGAAATAAACAATACTCAGAGTAGGAATTTCCTTTACCAATTCCACTCTCCAATAGCGCTTCATTCCCCGGCAACGGCGCTAGAAAATAGTCTTGATGACCCACATGTATAGGGGGTGTATCGTAGTATTTTCGATAAGTAAGAGTGTTGAACCCAACGAGGAGTAGAAGGTGTTGACGAGTGGCTTGGATCAGGAATTCTCTGTAAATACTTAGCAAATGGATTTTTAGGGGTTTTTGCTAATGCAGATAAATATAGTGCGAGTAAATAAAAGACAATAATAATAGATGCAGCAAGTGGCCCAATCCTTTCTTTAGCAAAGGACAAGCCGGTTGTATTACTTAAGATGACCAAACGTTCTCGAGGACACATGGGAATATCGTCAAGTGCTTTCGCTTCATATAGTTGATTAATCTTCTTTAGTTTGATAAGTGTTGTGTGGGTGAACCTGTGCTAATGTACTGATCTTCCTAGGACTAATACATACTTGTGATTATACCCCTTGCAAGCATCCGCAAGTACAAGAAAGTAATTAAGATAGAAACCTAACCAGAACTTTAAACTCTGAGATCCTACACTCCCTTGTGCAAAGGTTTCCTAACGGGGGTTCAGGTTTCTATCACTCTGGCAACCCCTACGATTAGTAGCCAAATACACAATGCATTACCCTAGGCCCATAAAGGTAAAGTGTCATTTAGTCGACATTCACATGACACCACTAGAAGAATAACAGCACAACTTAAATAACAAACTATTGAATCTTTCTCAACACAATTCCACTACTAACAACATGACTTCTCCCATGTCCTCAAGAACTAAACGAACTACTCACAAGACATCATATAGATCACGATCATAGATGATATAATGATAAGTAACAATCGGAACATAACAATAATTCAATGGTTCCACTCAATAGCATCAACTACAACAAGTAATCAACACCGGGAAAGTTTCCCTAAGAACTATGCAAGATTCAACCCAATTTTTACAGCGGTATGAAATGGTGATGATGGTGCTGATGGAGATGATGGTGATGATGATCCTGATGAAGTCCAACTTGATGGTGGTGTTGATGGCGATGATCTCCCCTCTCCAGGAAGGAATTTCCCTGGCAGATTTCTGCCTGCTAGAGAGCTCTTTTGCTCTCTGCAGTTTTCCGCCCCGCAGAGGTAGCAAAATCTTTCTGTGGTCGCTCCCCGAGTCTTAGGGTTTCGTGGGGGATAATATACGCCAAAGGGGAGAGCCAGAGGTGGGCCACGGTGGCCACACCACCTAGGGAATATCATTTTGTGGCCCGAAAGTTGGGGTCACCAGGCAACGCGGTACCCAAGTTGCTTACAATCAGCGGCATTGCCCAAAGTTGGCGTGCCAAATACTCAGAGGGTCTTTTTCGGCACGAATTCAACTTTACGTTTCAATACAAAATAACAGGCTAACGGCCGTCAAGTTGGCCCCCCTGTCAGCTTTCGCTGTTATGTCGCTGCCGTCGTGGCTGCCATGTAGGCTACCATGCTGACTTGCAGCGTTGGCGCATGCATCCTTTACGCGTCTTCTTCTTCCTCCGGGGCAGCAATCTGTGGTTGCGGCCATGGCACAAAACTAGGACTTGGACAAACCTGCTCGGCCTGGCTCGCCTCCCCATCTCGAATAAGAGCTCGCCCTCACCATGGCCGCACCCATGGCACGGCGCGGGGACGGGAATTCATTCCCGAGTGAGATCTGTCACCATGCCGACCATGCTCGGTCCTGTTGGCCTCCTCCGGAAGCCAAGATCACCGTCACCATGGTCACACACGCACCAGCCACGGTGCCTTCCTCTCCGAACCCCAAAGCCACATCCACCCAGTTCGGCACAACGCCAACAAGGTGAAAATGCATCAAGTTTTCTTCTTGTGATTGTAGAAAAACATGTATGTACCGTGGCCGTAGCATACTCTAACAATGTACACATATGTTGTTTACTAGATTTTCATTTGAAATTAGTAGCTCTGTGATGACAAAACATAGAGAACCTAAATGGAATGACGATGACGACCATGTTTTGTACTTTGCATTGCATCAACAAGTGCTCGCTGACGAAGCATGTTACCAAGAGAGTGGAGTTCATCAGCCATTGCCAAAAAATATGTGAACAAATCAATGAGCGATTCAATGCAAATACGCGCAGAAAAGCTAGATCCATGTCATCAATTATCAATAGATGGCACATTCTAGTGATGCATTCAAATGCGTACACCATGTATTATTTACTTGAAGTGGTTGTTATCCTGAGAAAAAATGCCTAGTATGCACATTATCTTTGTATGTTCTATGCTGCAATTCTGTTGTTATGGGCATGGAAAGAAAAGCTAGGCTTCACTGAATATTACACAGTTAGGCCTAACTTAGTCTTACACAAATAAGCACAGCTTAGTCTTTACACAAATAAGCGTAACTAATGATAAAGATAAAGACAAATGGTTCATCGGATCTGCCAGTATGAGCACTAGGTCCCTGGAGCTGGTGGTATCGTTGGAACGAACCAGAATGCTGTGTTTGGCCGTCTGTCATTCTCCATCAAATCGTATGACCCCACTAATGAGCCAATTGTAGGCCCCCTCCCCTCGACGTGGATTCGGCTCCAGGTCGGATCTGGAGTGTCAACATGATAGGCACGTGAGTGTGCAGCAAACACAGTCTGCTATAAACACTGGAAGTGCTAGCACCTCAGTAACAACACCAGCATATTCTTCCTGGACTCCGGCAGCAACCTCAACAGGTATTTCGCCAGCTTCACTAGCAGCAGCCTTAGCAGGTATTTCATCAGCTTCACCAGTAGCAGCATTAGCAAGTATTTTGTCAGCTTCACCAGCAGCAGCATCACCAAGTATTTCGTCAGCTTCACCAGGAGCAACAACAGCTAGTTCTTTGTCAGCTCCACCACCACCAACACCACCAACAGCAGGAGCAGCAGCATCAAGAGCTAGGGCTGCCTAAGCAATTACAGGTTCAATAGCTCCAGGGGCTCCGACAAATAAAGGGTAGTTGATCCCAAGAAATACAGATTGTCCCTTCAGATTGTCGACTCTGCTCTAGACTTTCTCTACTGGGTCTTTTGATGGGCATGCGGACCTCGAGAAAACATGACACCGCAGCGATGGGTATAAAGAAAGTTCTATCCCCATATGTTCTATTGTATCACCAATGTTGTTTAGTGCTCCCCTAATATGAATCCACATGAGTTCAACATCCTGTTTCGTGTCGCCTCCGAGAGGTGCCAGGAACCAGCGTCGTGTCCCAAGTTCAGCATCTGCTACTGCATCTTCGATGACTGGAGCTGGAATGATGCACTGGGCTGTGTGGGTACCTGTGTGTTAGTTATAGTCAGTAAGCAGAATTTTGAGTGGGATTTTACATGCTATATGACACCATGACTCACCCCAAATGGACGGCTCCCAAACATGCACGTCGCCGCTAGGTTCAGTGACCGCATAAATGTGTTGCGGTTTGTACGAATAGTAGCTACTGGTGAAGATGGCATCGACATACTTCTCTGGCCATAGGAAGTCGTCGTGCAAGACTGTCCATTCCATGTCTTCTGGGAATCTAATGAATGTGATTGCCTTGTCGAACACTGCTAGGAGGTCGTACTCCCAGGTATTCCACGCCTCCCACGGTCTATGTGGGAGTTGTACCTTCAGGAGCTCAAGTTCTGCCATGTTGAACCTGTAAGCGAATTCGGAAATGGGCGGCGACCACCCGTTGTTGAATGCAGTAATGCCGACACCCTCCATATATGGTAATGTAAGTCTCAACGATCTGTAGTCATTTTTTAGAGTCCAAGTACTCCCATCCTGGGATAAAAGGACCAGCCACTCGCCGTTGCCACCCACCTAGTTCTGGTCATCTCCCATTTCCGTCTCTTCTTCTTCCTTGATATTCACCACTACTGATTCCGACCACTTATCCAGCAACATCAGTTTTGCATGAATATTCTGCAGAGTTTGTTGTCAGTTGGTACAATCACCTAGCATGGATTCCATTGCAAATACAATTTGACAAATGGACCTTCAGATTAAAGTACACAAAATATCGCCTAAATACGAGTGTCTCCTCAGATATCGCCTAAATTGTGCCTGTGTCACTACGAAGATACCCAATATATGGAGTAGGAGCAGAGCCCCCCCTGAAGAAACTCCTGACGATGATCATAAATAGCTCGGGGCATAACAGCCTTAAATCGTCTAATTGTTTGTTTTTATTTTAGGAAACAGAATATCACCTAGCAGGCATTCCATTGCAAATCGAAATTGACAACTCGTCTATCACCTAAAGTAAGACTATGTCACTACGAAAAACCAGAATATCAGGTACGAGAAGAGCTTCCGCTGTATAGAATAGTCTTAAATGGTTCAATTTATTCAAACCGCGCATGCACACAACACGTTCGACGAAAGGAACATAGGATTCCGATGAGAGTTCAGCACATATGAATCAATGATATGACTGAACCAATAAGAAAGATACTGGAACTTACGTGGCCATCATGGTCGTGTGGACATTTGCTGGTATCAGGGTAAAGAAGGCCTAGTGTGTCGAACGGTTGTTCGTCCATGTCCCACATCGTGAAGCGTTAGCCAGGGATGCAGCGAGCGAGGCGGCCGGCAGAGATGATGTCCAACCCGGTGGTGATCCTATGCATGTTTGCGGCACTGAGGTTCGGCCATCCCCAATCCTCGCGGTGGCGGTTGCCCTGGCCATCCGCGTCGTCGTCACATGCCTTTCTCTTCAGCCTGATGCTACCCCAAGCTCTACCCGTAGCGGCAAATGGAGTCTGGAATCTGGTAGATTAATGGAGGCGTTGTGATGAGGAGGCGGATGGATTCGAGAGGGGATGGAATCAGGGATGGGGGCAGTTTTTCGAGTAGGGAGTGGCCCGGTGAGGAACCGTCGCCACCGCCGGTTCTCGTCTGCGTGGAAGACAAGGAAAGGGGGCGTAATTATTGAGGGCGCGCACCAGAACCGTCTAGAGGGAGTGAAAAAATAAATCGTAATATAGTGAAATGTGCGGCCCGCCTGTCAATGAGTGAAGGTCGGCACGCGCAAACATGACTACGTTTGACTTGGATCATGCATGGCAAACCTTGATTCCACCGCATGCAAGTGGTGCAAAACAAATTTTAAGAAGCGCTAGCATCGACGTGTAAAACCGCCGTTTTTCTCTACCTTCACCCTACTACGAACGGTCGTGCACCATTCCAGATATTTGTAAGGGCGGTTCCAATCTTTCACTTCTCCATCTCATTTCCTCCTCCACGGCCTCATCGTCTTTCTCCTCCATAGCCTCATCCATTTCCTCTGCCACGGCATCACCCTCTTCCTCCGTATCCTTTCCCTCTTGCCTATAGTCATGGACTTTTCGGACATCCGAAACGATGGCAGGCAAGCGACTGCGCACTTCGACATAGAAGTACATGGCAGGAAGAAGATCAAAGTCGTCTACCCCACCGATCCTGTGACAGTGAGGAAGACTTTGAGTAATTACACGAGTTGGCTGTGGTTCAAATAAAACAGTTTAGTAGGTCTCGACCTCGAGTACAACCGCGATCACTGTTGGATCACCGTGGTGCAACTCTCCATGAAGGAGCACGTCCTCGTATACCAGCCTTTTTGTGAGAAGGGGGCTGACGAGATATGGTAGACTTTGCTGTCTTTTTGTTCCTGAACCGTCTGTTTGCAAAAGTTATTGCTATATTATTTGTCTAAATTCATTTCAGGTGGGGCGAAAGCATTAGGGATCTGTTTCATGACTTTCTCGTGAACCAGCACATAACATTTACTAGTGTTGACATCACGACTGACACTAAACTGCTTGAAAGCCTAACTGTCAACATTAGAATCCCAAAGGAGTGCAGAGTGGACATACAAGAAATTTACTGGATCCAAGGGACGAAGGGCGACAGGACCGGGATGGCCGCTCTTGCCTCCGAACTCATGGACCCGTGGTATGCTGACATGAAGGGCAAATTGCCGATATGTTCGTGGAGGCGTTTAGGGCACGATTACTGGGAGGATAAGCCGCTTTCTGAACCTAATCTGAAGTACGCTACAATTGACGGGTATGTTAGCCACGAGCTGTACCGCCAGATTGTAAAATCTCGTTCCAGGCATCTCATCATTGAACCAGCACCAAGGCAGGTTGTTTGCCCCAGATGCCGGAGTGTAGATGAATCTACAAGCCAGGGCAAGCGACCGAAGGCATCCTGGGATCGGTTGCCTTCTCCAACAGGCTGGGATGTAGACTTTTAGTGCATGATTGTTGTGTTTGTATGGGGCTTGTTATGTTTATGAAAACATGTTATTTCAGAAGTACACTATGTGAGCAATTACGAACTGCTGTGTATTACCTTTGTCGAACTATAATCTGGGTTTGGTTATGACTGTATCCTTTGCTATAATCTGGGTTTGGTTATGACTTATGATTGTATCACACCTTATGCATGTCAGTCCTGGATTCTGCCGCATGCAGATGGCACAGATAGAATTTGTAAGAATGAATGTTGAGCATACAAAAGGGGGGATGTAATTCATACAGGTTAAGTAGCTAATAGCACAGGGATCATACGAGCTTGGTTCTTACACACAGAATGCTTAGAAAATACATGGGAGATAAAATACAGGCGAGATAAAACTAGGAAAGAAATGCGAAACTAGTAGTGGTAAACAACACACTCACCCACCTGCCAGATCCTGTTGAGCATCTCGTAGCAGTCATACGCGTCCCTGGCTGCATAGTTGATCGCATCGTAATCCAGGTGCCTCCACTCCCATCGCTCGTGCAGGTGGTTTGGGAACTCGACTTTCATGCCGGCGTACTTGCGGTCGATGATGTTGGCAGCGAGTCTAGCCATGCCGGCTTTCCCCGTACCACCATCTGGGTACCTCCACAAACCTTGGAGATTGACGTGATTGACGACATGAACGAGGAGATCCCGCTCTAGCTTCGGAGTGTCAAACTTGATGTCGACGCTGGCGAAGTAGATCTCCTTCCTATGTACGAACTTGCCAAACTCCGGGCATACAGATTTGGCCCTACATACGTGGTATAGGAGGCAGTGGTTGCGCATGGATAGCTGCAAAAGCGTCGTCCTCTTCCTATCTCTGGTATACTCGAGTTCAAGGCCAACGATCTTGTACTTGTCCATCGGCTCCTGTAGCCACCGCTCGTACATTGCGATGACCTTGGCGACCTCCGCTAACGCATTTGTGTGGACGACCGTCATCTTGGTGGTGCCATGGGCGGTGATGGTGTACTCGTCGGTGAAGTCGCTCCCGTCGCCGAACAGGCCGTACTCTGCGTCCATGGCAGCAGCTAATGCGGCGGCGGTGGCCTAGGGTGATAGTGGTGGCTAGGACTGGGCGTGGCGGTGGAGTGATCTATTGCGGTGGTATGGCCCGGCAGAGGCGGTGCCTGCGGTAGCCTCGATGGTTCTTCTGGTGGCTGCGGCTGCGGCAGAGGGCGGCGGAAGGAATGAGTTGGGGATGTTTGCATAGTGATGTGCTGAGGAGACGAAAGGCGATGCTTAAATTGTGTTTACCAATATTCCGGTCATACCCATGTGGAAGCAAGTTTGACCGGGCGAGCACCGTTGGTTTCCAATCCTAGCGATTAAATTCGGCGTCCGTCCCGGTAGGCGATGGGACGGGTGTGCGATGTGGCTTTGGCATGGCAGAGACCGGTCACATAGACCACCGTCCCGTTGCCGATCTGCAGCGGGTGCACGGTGCTGACACGACGTAACATGACATGACAGAAGGAAGTGTACAGCTATTATTCCTAACAAGTTTAAGAAGTGTAAGCATAGACAGGGACCTAGCATCCCTGCACCCCGGGGCAGCCGCCCAGCCGATGAGGCCTGCTGATTACACAAAGCTTGCAATTTCATTTTGTCAAGAATTTGCTAAATTGAAGCTCGTTTGCCCATGCTTCTATAAGTTTCTATGTAGGCCACTTGTATAAGCATGCACGATCAAGAAACTTTGCAACACACGTGTCGGTGGAAAAGCATGAGGTTTCAACGCACCACATAGTTTAGGGATTTAGAATAGCTACATTATGGAGCTCCAGCAAAATTGCATGGTAAAACCAAATTCAGCTTTTTGTCAGATTTAGCTATAGCAACATTGTCTCTCGTTTGTCCTCATTTTTGCCCTCCCGATATTCCGAAGCCCTCACATGCACTCGGAGGGGGTACCGTCTGGTCAAAGGCTTGGCCGTTACGTGCGCCCTAACGCCTAAATTGGAAGTTTTTTTTTGTTATTTGACCTTTTTAAGAGCGCTTTTTCCCCTCTCTCGCTAATAGTTGTGTTTTTGTGCCCAAAAAGGTAGGGAATCTAGAGCAACTTCTCTCTTCATTCATTGTTCCTTTTGCCCTCATTTTTCCCCAATCTGGTAGCAAATCTAGAGCAGCAAAACAAACTAGCACCTTAAATAAATTCAGTAAACAGAGCAGATGTAGATAAAGCAGCTGATATAGGTTATATAGTACGGTACTTAACAAGGTTCGACAATTAGGCTGCTCAGCAACAGCTGACAGGTTCAACATAGACAAGACAAAAGAAGCTGCTTTACAGCAGCAATAGCTGATCAGTGGCCCCTCGTGGCCTCTGCCAGGAGGGCCTCCGCCTCCTCCCTTTGGTGCCTTCTCCACTTCTTGCTGCCCAGCCCCTTGACCTTGGGCTCCTTGGGTTTGATCGGGGGCATGCGACCCTCCTCGATAGCCACCTTCTGGAGGTTGCGGAGGTGAAGACCGAGCGCCTGGTGCTTGGCTATGAAGCCGTGGACGTTCACGGACTCGACACAGATCCTCACTTCCTTGCCAAGCTTCACGAGGGAGTTGAAGTACGTGGTGCGGAGCCTCCTGATGGGGCAGAAGGGACACTTGTACATGTCACCGGTGAAGAAGTTGTTGTACTGGCCGGACTTTAGCCTCCTCAGCACATGACGAGTCTTAGTGTCCTTGGACTCGTCATCGCTGCGGACGTCGCTGCTATCCTCCTGTTGGAAAAAAA
This sequence comes from Avena insularis, assembly GCA_023614405.1. NCBI lineage: Eukaryota > Viridiplantae > Streptophyta > Magnoliopsida > Poales > Poaceae > Avena > Avena insularis. The sequence goes on along the minus strand of CM042684.1, from coordinate 328,655,221 downwards.
CAGTAGAGTGCAATAAGGACATGATTGAGATACTTTGATTATCGGGATTGATTATTTTCATAGATTGACCGATTGAGATCTCCTGATTATTCCCCAAATCTCAAACCAAATCGAATACTGATCCCAACTACGAACAGGGGGATTCGTCGAAAATCGAGATCTAACACAAGAGGATTAGCTACTGTAATAATACGAATAGCCGAGCCCTAATAACATACGATCTAGCATCCAACGATGGGAATAGGGGAAGAACAAGGGAAGGGGAGAAAACCCTGGTTACCTCCAACCATGGGTCGGCGATGCTGGTGTTGTAGGGGTTCTCCGGCCTTATGTAGACAGCCTCCTCGTAGGGGTCCCAGCCGAGCGGGATCTGTCCGAGACCGGCGAGGGCCTCCTCGCCGGCATCTACGACGGATGCGGGGACGGGGACGAGGGTTTGTACGGTGAAGGGGGGCTCCTCGCCAGTGGCCTTGGAGGCATCGATGGCCACCGCGCTGTTCTTCTCCATCGCTGGCATGGTTGGGATTTTGTTGGGCGTTTGCAGAAGGTGATGGGACAGTGGAGACGGTTGAGTGAGTGAGTGCGTGATGAGTGGGACTGGGGAGGCCTTTATTAAAGGAGAAGGGAAGCAACGTTTCGTTGCACTATCGTGCACCGCGTACGCTAATGCACCATGCACGGCCACACGTGTCCGTTACCGCCCCGTGCACCGCACACACGTACCGTGAGTCACGTTTTTCCCTCGTGTCTAACCCTGGTGATTTAGTTGTACTCAGTTTTTCCCTAGAGCGTAACACTGGCGGTTTGGTCCCATTTTAAAATCATTTTCTATTTTCTATTTGAATACCTTTGTCACTCTTGCCCTTGGTTAAGTTCTACTCAGTTTCGCCCTTGGTTCTTAAGTGCTACTCGGTTTTCCCCTCTCTTTGTATCCATCTCTCGCACATGTGCTCATCTTCGTTGCTATGCTTTGATTGGTCGAGACATTTGTCACACGGATCGTGCCCACCAACCATTGATTCTCTGTGATCTAGCGGACAGGATAACCCTTATATCTGTCGGGGGCACCCCTCTATCCATGCAAAATAACGAGTATGCCATCGGAACTTTAACTCCATAAACAGATGAACTTGAATATAATTTGAAGGGTACGAAAATATAAATCCCCATAGTTTAAGGGTCTAGATACGGTAAGAGAACTAAATATTATTAGTGGCTGGGCCAGCACAGTGACGGGTTGGTCGGCTAGAAGTTGCTAATTCCTAAGTAAGGGGACACTAGGCCGATCTTGACATACTCCCTCAGGAATTTGCCATAAGCAGCGTGCTTATCCTTGGTCGCCGACTTTTGTTTACTAGCCGGGCTTTTACCGATGCCAACCGCATGCGGAATCAAGCTAGTAATCCTCGGGTTGACTCTTTTCTTACAGAAAGGGCACCTGAGCTCCCCGAGTCGAGTGCAGAAAGGGATTATCCCGCTCTTGAGCTTCTTCATGACATGGCAGCTCTTGTTGTCCCTGGTCTCCTTGTTAGAGTCCATCTCACTTGAATCCACCTGTAATGTATGGAATACAAACCAAAATGAGAAAAATAATAAATAGATATTCCTTCCACCATTCCGAGTTACTTTCGATGCAATAACATGTCTATACAGGTTCAGCAGTTCATTACGGCCGTCTCCCCAGCTCGCTCCTAAATTAATGTGGTTTGTGTTCTTGATAACTTATTAATAAATAAATAATGTGGATTCATGTAGAACAGACTAGATCTCTCCATGTACCGGTTTGTACATTGCATCTAATCATTAGGACTAGATTTTTTTATGATGCCAGGATAGATTAAGCTTGAGCAGAAAATATGAAACATGTAGAAATAGATGTACCTCCGGGTACATGAGCGAAGTGTGTTCGTCGAACTCCATGCCCTCATCGGGGTCTCCGTAGTCATCAGCACCGGCGAGCACATGGTCCCCCAAGGGGTTGAACGGCATGTCCTCCTCACCTTGTGCTGCGTGATGCTCCTCCAGATCTACCGCGTGAAGCACCACCCCGGCGGCGATGCCCGGACACTCACCCCCATGCACTGGTTTCATGGAGAAGGTTTGTGCAAGTACGTTCAAGATTGTGGGGTTTTGCTAGATAGGGAAGAGAGAGTAGTGGATGAGTGCGAATGGAGGACCTGATAGGCTTGGTTTTTAATACGGGGACGTTTAGTCCTCCTCGAGGGCCCCGGTAGGCAGCTCTTCCGGCTGGAGTTGCCGCGTGGAAGGTTCGTGTGGTGGTTGCCTATCAGAAGTGAGAGTGCAGGCACGCTGCATAGTAAAAATGGTATAGCACGTGGGCCATGGATGACCAGTTGCCGTGTAGTAGACTTGTAGCCTTTGTAGACTAGATTAAACATGACATAACCACTCGACGACTTTTTCCATGGACGACGCCGTGTTCCTTCTTGTAGAAGTCTCGTTGAGGGAGACGTTCGTGCTGTCTCGTGTTGTCCTGTGAAGGGCACGACGTGTGCAACGAGCCTCGTTGGATCACACAGGATCAACGGTTGGTGCGCACGATCCGCGTGACAACTGTGACAACCAATCATGGCGTAGCAGACCAAGGGCAAAGCTGAGTAGTATAAAAATGGAAAGTGAGTGTCTTTTACAATCAAATACATCATGGCATACATCAAATTATGCCAAGATAGATCCACTAGAGTTCATTGTATGTGTGTTCTTTCCACAAATCACATATGTACCCACTAGAGTCATTGCGTGTGTGTTCCTGTCGTGAACCACATATGGATCCACTAGTGTTCATTGCATGTGTGTTCTTTCCACAAACCACATATGTATCCACTAGAGTAATTGCATATGTGTTCTTTTCACAAACCACACATGGATCAACCAATGTCATTGCATGTGTGTTCTTTCCACAAACCACATATGGATCCACCAATGTCATTGCATGTGTGTTCTTTTCCACAAACCACATTGATCAACCAATGGCATTGCATGTGTGTTCTTCCCACAAACCACATATGGATCCACCAATGTCATTGCATGTGTGTTCTTTTCCATAAACCACATGGATCAACCAATGGCATTGCATGTGTGTTCTTTTCACAAACAACACATGGATCAACCAATGGCATTGCATCTGTGTTCTTTTCACAAACCACACATGGATCCACTAGAGTCATTGCACGTGTGTTCTTTCCACAAACCACATATCGATCAACCAGTGTCATTGCATGTGTGTTCTTTCCACAAACCACATATGGATCAACCAGTGGTCATTGCATGTGTGTTCTTTCCACAAACCACATATGGATCCACTAGAGTCATTGCATGTGTGTTCTTTTCACAAACCACATATGGACCCACTAGAGTGATTGCATGTGTGTTCTTTTCACAAACCACACATGGATCCACCATAGTCATTGCATGTGTGTTCTTTCCACAAACCACATATGGATCAACCAGTGTCATTGCATGTGTGTTCTTTCCACAAACCACATATGGATCCACTAGAGTCATTGCATGTGTGTTATTTTCACAAACCACATATGGACCCACTAGAGTCATTGCATGTCTGTTCTTATACTAAAACCAACACTAGAGTCATTACATGTGTGTTCTTTTCACAAACCACATATGGATCCACCAGTGTCATTGCATGTCTGTTCTTTCCACAAACCACATATGGATCCAACAGAGTCATTGCATGTGTGTTCCTGCCATGAACCACACATGGACCCACTAGAGTCATTGCATGTATGCTCTTTCTACAAACCACATATGGATGCACCAGAGTCATTGCATGTGTGTTCTTTCCACAAACCACACATGGATTAACCAATGGCATTGCATGTGTGTTATTGTCACAAACCACATATGGATCAACCAATGTCATTGCATGTGTGTTCCTGTCATGAACCACATATGGATCCACCAGTGTTCATTGCATGTATGTTCTTTCCACAAACCACACATGGATCCACTAGAGTCATTGCATGTGTGTTCTTTCCACAATCCACATATGGATCAACCAGTGTCATTGCATGTGTGTTCTTTCCACAAACCACATATGGATCAACCAGTGGTTATTGCATGTGTGTTCTTTCCACAAACCACATATGGATCCACTAGGGTCATTTCATGTGTGTTCTTTTCACAAACCACATATGGACCCACTAGAGTCATTTTATGTGTGTTCTTATACTAAAACCAGCACTAGAGTCATTAAATGTGTGTTCTTTTAACAACCCACATATGGATCCACCAGTGTCATTGCATGTGTGTTCCTGTCAGAAACCACATATGGATCCACCAGAGTCATTGCATGTGTGCTCTTTTCCACAAACCACACATGGATCCACGAATGTCATTGCATGTGTGTTCTTTCCACAAACCACAAATTGATCAACCAGAGTCATTGCATGTGTGTTCTTTTCATAAACCACACATGGACCCACTTGAGTCATTGCATTTGTGTTCTTTCCACAACCACACATGGATCAACCAATGTCATTGCATGTGTGTTATTGTCACAAACCACATATGGATCAACCAATGTCATTGCATGTGTGTTCCTTTCATGAACCACACATGGATTCATAAGTGTTCATTGCATGTGTGTTCTTTCTACAAACCACACATGGATCCACCAGAGTCATTGCATGTGTGTTCTTTTCACAAACCACATATGGACCCACTTGAGTCATTGCATGTGTGTTCTTTCCACAAACCACACATTGATTAACCAATGGAATTGCAGGTGTGTTATTGTCACAAACCACATATGGATCAACCAATATCATTGCGTGTGTGTTCCTATCATGAACCACATATGGATCCACCAGTGTTCATTGCATGTGTGTTTTTCCAGAAACCACATATGGATCCACCAGTGTCATTGCATGTGTGTTCTTTCCACAAACCACACATGGATCAATTAGTGTCACTGCATGTGTGTTCCTATCACAAACCACACATGGATCCACCAGTGTTCATTGCATGTGTGTTCTTTCCACAAACCACACATGTATCCACTAGAGTCATTGCATGTGTGTTATTGTCACAAACCACATATGGATCAACCAATGTCATTGCATGTGTGTTCCTGTCATGAACCACATATGAATCCACAAGTGTTCATTGCATGTGTGTTCTTTCTACAAACCACATATGGATCCACCAGAGTCATTGCATGTGTGTTCTTTTCACAAACCACATATGGACCCACTTGATTCATTCCATGTGTGTTCTTTCCACAAACCACACATGGATTAACCAATGGCATTGGATGTGTGTTATTTTCACAAACCACATATGGATCAACCAATGTCCTTGCATGTGTGTTCCTGTCATGAACCACATATGGATCCACCAGTGGTCATTGCATGTGTGTTCTTTCCACAAACCACACATGGATCCTCCAGAGTCATTGCATGTGTGTTCTTTCCACAAACCACATATGGATCAAACAGTGTCATTGCATGTGTGTTCTTTCCACAAACCACATATGGATCAACCAGTGGTTATTGCATGTGTGTTCTTTCCACAAACCACATGGATCCACTAGGGTCATTTCATGTGTGTTCTTTCACAAACCACATATGGACCCACTAGAGTCATTACATGTGTGTTCTTATACTAAAACCAGCACTAGAGTCATTAAATGTGTGTTCTTTTAACAACCCACATATGGATCACCAGTGTCATTGCATGTGTGTTCCTGTCACAAACCACATATGGATCCACCAGAGTCATTGCATGTGTGTTCTTTTCCACAAACCACACATGGATCCACGAATGTCATTGCATGTGTGTTCTTTCCACAAACCACACATTGATCAACCAGAGTCATTGCATGTGTGTTCTTTTCATAAACCACACATGGACCCACTTGAGTCATTGCATGTGTGTTCTTCCACAACCACACATGGATCAACCAATGTCATTGCATGTGTTGTGTCACAAACCACATATGGATCAACCAATGTCATTGCATGTGTGTTCCTTTCATGAACCACAAATGGATTCATAAGTGTTCATTGCATGTGTGTTCTTTCTACAAACCACACATGGATCCACCAGAGTCAGTGCATGTGTGTTCTTTTCACAAACCACATATGGACCCACTTGAGTCATTGCATGTGTGTTCTTTCCACAAACCACACATCGATTAACCAATGGAATTGCAGGTGTGTTATTGTCACAAACCACATATGGATCAACCAATATCATTGCATGTGTGTTCCTATCATGAACCACATATGGATCCACCAGTGTTCATTGCATGTGTGTTTTTCCACAAACCACATATCGATCCACCAATGTCATTGCATGTGTGTTCTTTCCACAAACCACACATGTATCCACTAGAGTCATTGCATGTGTGTTATTGTCACAAACCACATATGGATCAACCAATGTCATTGCATGTGTGTTCCTGTCATAAACCACATATTAATCCACCAGTGTTCATTGCATGTGTGTTCTTTCTACAAACCACATATGGATCCACCAGAGTCATTGCATGTGTGTTCTTTTCACAAACCACATATGGACCCACTTGATTCATTCCATGTGTGTTCTTTTCAGAAACCACACATGGATCAACCAATGGCATTGCATGTGTGTTCTTTTCACAAACCACACATGGATCCACCAGAGTCATTGCATGTGTGTTATTTCCACAAACCACATATGGATCAACCAGTGGTCATTTGATGTGTGTTCTTTCGACAAACCACATATGGATCCACTAGAGTCATTGCATGTGTGTTCTTTTCACAAACCACATATGGACCCACTAGAGTCATTGCATGTGTGTTCTTATACTAAAATCAACACTAGAGTCATTGCATGTGTGTTCTTATACTAAAACCAGCACTAGGGTCATTGCATGTGTGTTCTTTCCACAAACTACACATGGATTAACCAATGGCATTGCATGTGTGTTCTTTTCACAAATCACACATGGATCCAACAGAGTCATTGCATATGTGTTCTTTTCCACGAACCACACATGGATCGACCAATGTCATTGCATGTGTGTTCTTTCCACAAACAACACATGGATCAACCAGTGGCCATTGCATGTGTGTTATTTTCACAAACCACACATGGACCCACTTGAGTCATTGCATGTGTGTTCTTTCCAGAACCACACATCGATCAACCAATGTCATTGCATGTGTGTTATTGTCAGAAACCATATATGGATCAACCAATTTCATTGCATGTGTGTTCATGTCATGAACCACATATGGATCCACTAGTGTCCATTGCATGTGTGTTCTTTCTACAAACCACATATGGATCCACCAGAGTCATTGCATGTGTGTTCTTTTCACAAACCACATATGGATCCACTTGAGTCATTCCATGTGTGTTCTTTCCACAAACCACACATGGATTAACCAATGGCAGTGCATGTGTGTTATTGTCACAAACCACATATGGATAAACCAATTTCATTGGATGGGTGTTCCTGTCATGAACCAGACATGGATCAAACAGTGGTCATTGCATGTGTGTTCTTTCAACAAACCACATATGGATCCACTAGAGTCATTGCATGTGTGTTCTTTTCACAAACCACATATGGATCAACCAATGGCATTGCATGTGTTTTCTTTTCACAAACCACATATGGATCCACCAGTGTTCACCGCATGTGTGTTGTTTCAAAAACCACAAATGGATCCACCAGTGTTCATTGCATGTGTGTTCTTTTCCACAAACCACATGCATCAACCAATGGCATTGCATGTGTGTTCTTTCCACAAACCACACATGGATCAACCAATGGCATTGCATGTATGTTCTTTTCACAAACCACACATGGATCAACCAATGGCATTGCATGTGTGTTGTTTTCACAAACCACACATGGATCCACAAGTGTCATTGCATGTGTGTTCTTTCCATAAACCACATATAGATCAACCAATGGTCATTGCATGTGTGTTATTTTCACAAACCACACATGGACCCACTTGAGTCATTGCATGTGTGTTCTTTCCACAAACCACACATGTATCCACTAGAGTCATTGCATGTGTGTTATTGTCACAAACCACATATGGATCAACCAATGTCATTGCATGTGTGTTCCTGTCATGAACCACATATGAATCCACAAGTGTTCATTGCATGTGTGTTCTTTCTACAAACCACATATGGATCCACCAGAGTCATTGCATGTGTGTTCTTTTCACAAACCACATATGGACCCACTTGATTCATTCCATGTGTGTTCTTTCCACAAACCACACATGGATTAACCAATGGCATTGGATGTGTGTTATTTTCACAAACCACATATGGATCAACCAATGTCCTTGCATGTGTGTTCCTGTCATGAACCACATATGGATCCACCAGTGGTCATTGCATGTGTGTTCTTTCCACAAACCACACATGGATCCTCCAGAGTCATTGCATGTGTGTTCTTTCCACAAACCACATATGGATCAAACAGTGTCATTGCATGTGTGTTCTTTCCACAAACCACATATGGATCAACCAGTGGTTATTGCATGTGTGTTCTTTCCACAAACCACACATGGATCCACTAGGGTCATTTCATGTGTGTTCTTTTCACAAACCACATATGGACCCACTAGAGTCATTACATGTGTGTTCTTATACTAAAACCAGCACTAGAGTCATTAAATGTGTGTTCTTTTAACAACCCACATATGGATCACCAGTGTCATTGCATGTGTGTTCCTGTCACAAACCACATATGGATCCACCAGAGTCATTGCATGTGTGTTCTTTTCCACAAACCACACATGGATCCACGAATGTCATTGCATGTGTGTTCTTTCCACAAACCACACATTGATCAACCAGAGTCATTGCATGTGTGTTCTTTTCATAAACCACACATGGACCCACTTGAGTCATTGCATGTGTGTTCCTTCCACAACCACACATGGATCAACCAATGTCATTGCATGTGTGTTATTGTCACAAACCACATATGGATCAACCAATGTCATTGCATGTGTGTTCCTTTCATGAACCACAAATGGATTCATAAGTGTTCATTGCATGTGTGTTCTTTCTACAAACCACACATGGATCCACCAGAGTCAGTGCATGTGTGTTCTTTTCACAAACCACATATGGACCCACTTGAGTCATTGCATGTGTGTTCTTTCCACAAACCACACATCGATTAACCAATGGAATTGCAGGTGTGTTATTGTCACAAACCACATATGGATCAACCAATATCATTGCATGTGTGTTCCTATCATGAACCACATATGGATCCACCAGTGTTCATTGCATGTGTGTTTTTCCACAAACCACATATCGATCCACCAATGTCATTGCATGTGTGTTCTTTCCACAAACCACACATGTATCCACTAGAGTCATTGCATGTGTGTTATTGTCACAAACCACATATGGATCAACCAATGTCATTGCATGTGTGTTCCTGTCATAAACCACATATTAATCCACCAGTGTTCATTGCATGTGTGTTCTTTCTACAAACCACATATGGATCCACCAGAGTCATTGCATGTGTGTTCTTTTCACAAACCACATATGGACCCACTTGATTCATTCCATGTGTGTTCTTTTCAGAAACCACACATGGATCAACCAATGGCATTGCATGTGTGTTCTTTTCACAAACCACACATGGATCCACCAGAGTCATTGCATGTGTGTTATTTCCACAAACCACATATGGATCAACCAGTGGTCATTTGATGTGTGTTCTTTCGACAAACCACATATGGATCCACTAGAGTCATTGCATGTGTGTTCTTTTCACAAACCACATATGGACCCACTAGAGTCATTGCATGTGTGTTCTTATACTAAAATCAACACTAGAGTCATTGCATGTGTGTTCTTATACTAAAACCAGCACTAGGGTCATTGCATGTGTGTTCTTTCCACAAACTACACATGGATTAACCAATGGCATTGCATGTGTGTTCTTTTCACAAATCACACATGGATCCAACAGAGTCATTGCATATGTGTTCTTTTCCACGAACCACACATGGATCGACCAATGTCATTGCATGTGTGTTCTTTCCACAAACAACACATGGATCAACCAGTGGCCATTGCATGTGTGTTATTTTCACAAACCACACATGGACCCACTTGAGTCATTGCATGTGTGTTCTTTCCAGAACCACACATCGATCAACCAATGTCATTGCATGTGTGTTATTGTCAGAAACCATATATGGATCAACCAATTTCATTGCATGTGTGTTCATGTCATGAACCACATATGGATCCACTAGTGTCCATTGCATGTGTGTTCTTTCTACAAACCACATATGGATCCACCAGAGTCATTGCATGTGTGTTCTTTTCACAAACCACATATGGATCCACTTGAGTCATTCCATGTGTGTTCTTTCCACAAACCACACATGGATTAACCAATGGCAGTGCATGTGTGTTATTGTCACAAACCACATATGGATAAACCAATTTCATTGGATGGGTGTTCCTGTCATGAACCAGACATGGATCAAACAGTGGTCATTGCATGTGTGTTCTTTCAACAAACCACATATGGATCCACTAGAGTCATTGCATGTGTGTTCTTTTCACAAACCACATATGGATCAACCAATGGCATTGCATGTGTTTTCTTTTCACAAACCACATATGGATCCACCAGTGTTCACCGCATGTGTGTTGTTTCAAAAACCACAAATGGATCCACCAGTGTTCATTGCATGTGTGTTCTTTTCCACAAACCACATGCATCAACCAATGGCATTGCATGTGTGTTCTTTCCACAAACCACACATGGATCAACCAATGGCATTGCATGTATGTTCTTTTCACAAACCACACATGGATCAACCAATGGCATTGCATGTGTGTTGTTTTCACAAACCACACATGGATCCACAAGTGTCATTGCATGTGTGTTCTTTCCATAAACCACATATAGATCAACCAATGGTCATTGCATGTGTGTTCTTTCCACAAACCACACATGGATCCACCAGAGTCATTGCATGTGTGTTCTTTTCACAAACCACATGTGGACCCACTAGATTCATTGCATGTCTGTTCTTATACTAAAACCAGCACTAGAGTCATTGCATGTGTGTTCTTATACTAAAACCAGCACTAGATTCATTGCATGTGTGTTCTTTCCACAAATCACATATGGATCCACCATAGTCATTGCATGTGTGTTCTTTCCACAAACCACACATGGATCCACCAGAGTAATTGCATGTGTGTTCTTTTCCACAAACCACATGCATCAACTAATGGCATTGCATGTGTGTTCTTCCCACAAACCACATATGGATCGACCAATGTCATTGCATGTGTGTTCTTTTCCATAAACCACATGGATCAACCAATGGCATTGCATGTGTGCTCTTTTCACAAACAACACATGGATCAACCAATGGCATTGCATGTGTGTTCTTTTCACAAACCACACATGGATCCACTAGAGTCATTGCATGTGTGTTCTTTCCACAAACCACATATCGATCAACCAGTGTCATTGCATGTGTGTTCTTTCCACAAACCACACATGGATCAACCAATGGCATTGCATGTGTGTTCTTTTCACAAACCACACATGGATCAACCAATGGCATTGCATGTGTGTTGTTTTCACAAACCACACATGGATCCACAAGTTTCATTGCATGTGTGTTCTTTCCACAAACCACATATGGATCAACCAGTGTCATTTCATGTGTGTTCTTTCCATAAACCACATATGGTTCAACCAATGGTCATTGCATGTGTGTTCTTTCCACAAACCACACATGGATCCACCAGAGTCATTGCATGTGTGTTCTTTTCACAAACCACATGTGGACCCACTAGATTCATTGCATGTCTGTTCTTATACTAAAACCAGCACTAGAGTCATTGCATGTGTGTTCTTATACTAAAACCAGCACTAGAGTCATTGCATGTGTGTTCTTTCCATAAACCACATATGGATCCACCATAGTCATTGCATGTGTGTTCTTTCCACAAACCACACATGGATCCACCAGAGTAATTGCATGTGTGTTCTTTTCCACAAACCACATGCATCAACTAATGGCATTGCATGTGTGTTCTTCCCACAAACCACATATGGATCCACCAATGTCATTGCATGTGTGTTCTTTTCCATAAACCACATGGATCAACCAATGGCATTGCATGTGTGTTCTTTTCACAAACAACACATGGATCAACCAATGGCATTGCATGTGTGTTCTTTTCACAAACCACACATGGATCCACTAGAGTCATTGCATGTGTGTTCTTTCCACAAACCACATATCGATCAACCAGTGTCATTGCATGTGTGTTCTTTCCACAAAGCACATATGGATCAACCAGTGGTCATTGCATGTGTGTTCTTTCCACAAACCACATATGGATCCACTAGAGTCATTGCATGTGTGTTCTTTTCACAAACCACATATGGACCCACTAGAGTGATTGCATGTGTGTTCTTTTCACAAACCAAACATGGATCCACCAGAGTCATTGCATGTGTGTTATTTCCACAAACAACATATGGATCAACCAGTGTCATTGCATGTGTGTTCTTCCCACAAACCACATATGGATCAACCAATGTCACTGCATGTGTGTTCTTTCCACAAACCACATATGGATCCACTAGAGTCATTGCATGTGTGTTATTTTCACAAACCACATATGGACCCACTAGAGTCATTGCATGTCTGTTCTTATACTAAAACCAACACTAGAGTCATTACATGTGTGTTCTTTTCACAAACCACATATGGATCCACCAGTGTCATTGCATGTCTGTTCTTTCCACAAACCACATATGGATCCAACAGAGTCATTGCATGTGTGTTCCTGCCATGAACCACACATGGACCCACTAGAGTCATTGCATGTATGCTCTTTCTACAAACCACATATGGATGCACCAGAGTCATTGCATGTGTGTTCTTTCCACAAACCACACATGGATTAACCAATGGCATTGCATGTGTGTTATTGTCACAAATCACATATAGATCAACCAATGCCATTGCATGTGTGTTCCTGTCATGAACCACATATGGATCCACCAGTGTTCATTGCATGTATGTTCTTTCCACAAACCATACATGGATTAACCAATGGCATTGCATGTGTGTTATTGTCACAAACCACATATGGATCAACCAATGCCATTGCATGTGTGTTCCTGTCATGAACCACATATGGATCCACCAGTGTTCATTGCATGTATGTTCTTTCCACAAACCACACATGGATCCACTAGAGTCATTGCATGTGTGTTCTTTCCACAAAACACATATGGATCAACCAGTGTCATTGCATGTGTGTTCTTTCCACAAACCACATATGGATCAACCAGTGGTTATTGCATGTGTGTTCTTTCCACAAACCACATATGGATCCACTAGGGTCATTTCATGTGTGTTCTTTTCAAAAACCACATATGGACCCACTAGAGTCATTACATGTGTGTTCTTATACTAAAACCAGCACTAGAGTCATTAAATGTGTGTTCTTTTAACAACCCACATATGGATCCACCAGTGTCATTACATGTGTTCTTTCCGTAAACCACATATGGATCCACCAGAGTCATTGCATGTGTGTTCTTTTCCACAAACCACACATGGATCCACGAATGTCATTGCATGTGTGTTCTTTCCACAAACCACAAATTGATCAACCAGAGTCATTGCATGTGTGTTCTTTTCATAAACCACACATGGACCCACTTGAGTCATTGCATGTGTGTTCTTTCCACAACCACACATGGATCAACCAATGTCATTGCATGTGTGTTATTGTCACAAACCACATATGGATCAACCAATGTCATTGCATGTGTGTTCCTTTCATGAACCACACATGGATTCATAAGTGTTCATTGCATGTGTGTTCTTTCTACGAACCACACATGGATCCACCAGAGTCATTCCATGTGTGTTCTTTTCACAAACCACATATGGACCCACTTGAGTCATTGCATGTGTGTTCTTTCCACAAACCACACATCGATTAACCAATGGAATTGCAGGTGTGTTATTGTCACAAACCACATATGGATCCACCAATATCATTGCATGTGTGTTCCTATCATGAACCACATATGGATCCACCAGTGTTCATTGCATGTGTATTTTTCCACAAACCACATATGGATCCACCAATGTCATTGCATGTGTGTTCTTTCCACAAACCACACATGGATCAATCAGTGTCACTTATTGTGTGTTCCTGTAACAAACCACACATGGATCCACCAGTGTTCATTGCATGTGTGTTCTTTCCACAAACCACACATGTATCCACTAGAGTCATTGCATGTGTGTTATTGTCACAAACCACATATGGATCAACCAATGTCATTGCATGTGTGTTCCTGTCATGAACCACATATGAATCCACCAGTGTTCATTGCATGTGTGTTCTTTCTACAAACCACATATGGATCCACCAGAGTCATTGCATGTGTGTTCTTTTCACAAACCACATATGGACCCACTTGATTCATTCCATGTGTGTTCTTTCCACAAACCACACATGGATTAACCAATGGCATTGCATGTGTGTTATTTTCACAAACCACATATGGATCAACCAATGTCCTTGCATGTGTGTTCCTGTCATGAACCACATATGGATCCACCAGTGGTCATTGCATGTGTGTTCTTTCCACAAACCACACATGGATCCTCCAGAGTCATTGCATGTGTGTTCTTTCCACAAACCACATATGGATCAAACAGTGTCATTGCATGTGTGTTCTTTCCACAAACCACATATGGATCAACCAGTGGTTATTGCATGTGTGTTCTTTCCACAAACCACATATGGATCCACTAGGGTCATTTCATGTGTGTTCTTTTCACAAACCACATATGGACCCACTAGAGTCATTACATGTGTGTTCTTATACTAAAACCAGCACTAGAGTCATTAAATGTGTGTTCTTTTAACAACCCACATATGGATCCACCAGTGTCATTGCATGTGTGTTCCTGTCAGAAACCACATATGGATCCACCAGAGTCATTGCATGTGTGTTCTTTTCCACAAACCACACATGGATCCACGAATGTCATTGCATGTGTGTTCTTTCCACAAACCACAAATTGATCAACCAGAGTCATTGCATGTGTGTTCTTTTCATAAACCACACATGGACCCACTTGAGTCATTGCATGTGTGTTCTTTCCACAACCACACATGGATCAACCAATGTCATTGCATGTGTGTCATTGTCACAAACCACATATGGATCAACCAATGTCATTGCATGTGTGTTCCTTTCATGAACCACACATGGATTCATAAGTGTTCATTGCATGTGTGTTCTTTCTACAAACCACACATGGATCCACCAGAGTCATTGCATGTGTGTTCTTTTCACAAACCACATATGGACCCACTTGAGTCATTGCATGTGTGTTCTTTCCACAAACCACACATTGATTAACCAATGGAATTGTAGGTGTGTTATTGTCACAAACAACATATGGATCAACCAATATCATTGCATGTGTGTTCCTATCATGAACCACATATGGATCCACCAGTGTTCATTGCATGTGTGTTTTTCCACAAACCACATATGGATCCACCAATGTCATTGCATGTGTGTTCTTTCCACAAACCACACATGGATCAATTAGTGTCACTGCATGTGTGTTCCTGTCACAAACCACAGATGGATCCACCAGTGTTCATTGCATGTGTGTTCTTTCCACAAACCACACATGTATCCACTAGAGTCATTGCATGTGTGTTATTGTCACAAACCACATATGGATCAACCAATGTCATTGCATGTGTGTTCCTGTCATGAACCACATATGAATCCACCAGTGTTCATTGCATGTGTGTTCTTTCTACAAACCACATATGGATCCACCAGAGTCATTGCATGTGTGTTCTTTTCACAAACCACATATGGACCCACTTGATTCATTCCATGTGTGTTCTTTCCACAAACCACACATGGATTAACCAATGGCATTGCATGTGTGTTATTTTCACAAACCACATATGGATCAACCAATGTCCTTGCATGTGTGTTCCTGTCATGAACCACATATGGATCCACCAGTGGTCATTGCATGTGTGTTCTTTCCACAAACCACACATGGATCCTCCAGAGTCATTGCATGTGTGTTCTTTCCACAAACCACATATGGATCAAACAGTGTCATTGCATGTGTGTTCTTTCCACAAACCACATATGGATCAACCAGTGTTTATTGCAAGTGTCTTCTTTTCACAAACCACATATGGATCCACTAGAGTCATTGCATGTGTGTTCTTTTCACAAACCACATATGGATCCACTTGAGTCATTCCATGTGTGTTCTTTCCACAAACCACACATGGATTAACCAATGGCATTGCATGTGTGTTATTGTCAGAAACCATATATGGATCAACCAATGTCATTGCATGTGTGTTTATGTCATGAACCACATATGGATCCACTAGTGTCCATTGCATGTGTGTTCTTTCTACAAACCACATATGGATCCACCAGAGTCATTGCATGTGTGTTCTTTTCACAAACCACATATGGATCCACTTGAGTCATTCCATGTGTGTTCTTTCCACAAACCACACATGGACTAACCAATGGCATTGCATGTGTGTTATTGTCACAAACCACATATGGATCAACCAATTTCATTGGATGGGTGTTCCTGTCATGAACCAGACATGGATCAAACAGTGGTCATTGCATGTCTGTTCTTTCAACAAACCACATATGGATCCACTAGAGTCATTGCATGTGTGTTCTTTTCACAAACCACATATGGATCAACCAATGGAATTGCATGTGTGCTCTTTTCACCAACCACATATGGATCCACCAGTGTTCACTACATGTGTGTTCTTTCCAGAAACCACTTATGGATCCACCAGTGTTCATTGCATGTGTGTTCTTTTCCACAGACCACACATGCATCAACTAGAGTCATTGCATGTGTGTTCTTTTCACAAACCACATATGGACCCACTTTATTCAATGCATGTGTGTTCTTTTCACAAACGACACATGGATCAACCAATGGCATTGCATGTGTGTTCTTTTCACAAACCACACATGGATCCACCAGAGTCATTGCATGTGTGTTCTTTCCACAAACCACATATGGATCAACCAGTGGTCATTTGCTGTGTGTTCTTTCGACAAACCACATATGGATCCACTAGAGTCATTGCATGTGTGTTCTTTTCACAAACCACATATGGACCCACTAGAGTCATTGCATGTGTGTTGTTATACGAAAACCAACACTAGAGTCATTGCATGTGTGTTCTTATACTAAAACTAGCACTAGGTTCATTGCATGTGTGTTCTTTCCACAAACTACACATGGATTAACCAATGGCATTGCATGTGTGTTCTTTTCACAAACCACACATGGATCCAATAGAGTCATTGCATATGTGTTCTTTTCCACGAACCACACATGGATCAACCAATGTCATTGCATGTGTGTTCTTTCCACAAACAACACATGGATCAACCAGTGGCCATTGCATGTGTGTTATTTTCACAAACCACACATGGACCCACTTGAGTCATTGCATGTGTGTTCTTTCCAGAACCACACATGGATCAACCAATGTCATTGTATGTGTGTTATTATCAGAAACCATATATGGATCAACCAATGTCATTGCATGTGTGTTCATGTCATGAACCACATAAGGATCCACTAGTGTCCATTGCATGTGTGTTCTTTCTACAAACCACATATGGATCCACCAGAGTCATTGCATGTGTGTTCTTTTCACAAACCACATATGGATCCACTTGAGTCATTCCATGTGTGTTCTTTCCACAAACCACACATGGATTAACCAATGGCATTGCATGTGTGTTATTTTCACAAACCACATATGGATCAACCAATTTCATCTGATGGGTGTTCCTGTCATGAACCAGACATGGATCAAACAGTGGTCATTGCATGTGTGTTCTTTCAACAAACCACATATGGATCCACTAGTGTCCATTGCATGTGTGTTCTTTCTACAAACCACATATGGATCCACCAGAGTCATTGCATCTGTGTTCTTTTCACAAACCACATATGGATCCACTTGAGTCATTCCATGTGTGTTCTTTCCACAAACCACACATGGATTAACCAATGGCATTGCATGTGTGTTATAGTCAGAAACCACATATGGATCAACCAATTTAATTGGATGGGTGTTCCTGTCATGAACCAGACATGGATCAAACAGTGGTCATTGCATGTGTGTTCTTTCAACAAACCACATATGGATCCACTAGAGTCATTGCATGTGTGTTCTTTTCACAAACCACATATGGATCAACCAATGGAATTCCATGTGTGCTCTTTTCACCAACCACATATGGATCCACCAGTGTTCACTACATGTGTGTTCTTTCCAGAAACCACTTATGGATCCACCAGTGTTCATTGCATGTGTGTTCTTTTCCACGGACCACACATGCATCAACTAGAGTCATTGCATGTGTGTTCTTTTCACAAACCACATATGGACCCACTTTATTCAATGCATGTGTGTTCTTTTCACAAACCACACATGGATCAACCAATGGCATTGCATGTGTGTTCTTTTCACAAACCACACATGGATCCACCAGAGTCATTGCATGTGTGTTCTTTCCACAAACCACATATGGATCAACCAGTGGTCATTTGTTGTGTGTTCTTTCGACAAACCACATATGGATCCACTAGAGTCATTGCATGTGTGTTCTTTTCACAAACCACATATGGACCCACTAGAGTCATTGCATGTGTGTTCTTATACGAAAACCAACACTAGAGTCATTGCATGTGTGTTCTTATACTAAAACCAGCACTAGGGTCATTGCATGTGTGTTCTTTCCACAAACTACACATGGATTAACCAATGGCATTGCATGTGTGTTCTTTTCACAAACCACACATGGATCCAATAGAGTCATTGCATATGTGTTCTTTTGCACGAACCACACATGGATCAACCAATGTCATTGCATGTGTGTTCTTTCCACAAACAACACATGGATCAACCAGTGGCCATTGCATGTGTGTTATTTTCACAAACCACACATGGACCCACTTGAGTCATTGCATGTGTGTTCTTTCCAGAACCACACATGGATCAACCAATGTCATTGTATGTGTGTTATTATCAGAAACCATATATGGATCAACCAATGTCATTGCATGTGTGTTCATGTCATGAACCACATAAGGATCCACTAGTGTCCATTGCATGTGTGTTCTTTCTACAAACCACATATGGATCCACCAGAGTCATTGCATGTGTGTTCTTTTCACAAACCACATATGGATCCACTTGAGTCATTCCATGTGTGTTCTTTCCACAAACCACACATGGATTAACCAATGGCATTGCATGTGTGTTATTTTCACAAACCACATATGGATCAACCAATTTCATCTGATGGGTGTTCCTGTCATGAACCAGACATGGATCAAACAGTGGTCATTGCATGTGTGTTCTTTCAACAAACCACATATGGATCCACTAGTGTCCATTGCATGTGTGTTCTTTCTACAAACCACATATGGATCCACCAGAGTCATTGCATGTGTGTTCTTTTCACAAACCACATATGGATCCACCAGTGTTCACTACATGTGTGTTCTTTCCACAAACCACTTATGGATCCACAAGTGTTCATTGCATGTGTGTTCTTTTCCACAGACCACACATGCATCAACTAGAGTCATTGCATGTGTGTTCTTTTCACAAACCACATATGGACCCACTTTATTCAATGCATGTGTGTTCTTTTCACAAACCAAAAATGGATCAACCAATGGCATTGCATGTGTGTTCTTTTCACAAACCACACATGGATCCACCAGAGTCATTGCATGTGTGTTCTTTCCACAAACCACATATGGATCAACCAGTGGTCATTTGATGTGTGTTCTTTCGACAAACCACATATGGATCCACTAGAGTCATTTCATGTGTGTTCTTTTCACAAACCACATATGGACCCACTAGAGTCATTGCATGTGTGTTCTTATACTAAAACCAACACTAGAGTCATTGCATGTGTGTTCTTATACTAAAACCAGCACTAGGGTCATTGCATGTGTGTTCTTTCCACAAACTACACATGGATTAACCAATGGCATTGCATGTGTGTTCTTTTCACAAACCACACATGGATCCAATAGAGTCATTGCATATGTGTTCTTTTCCACGAACCACACATGGATCAACCAATGTCATTGCATGTGTGTTCTTTCCACAAACAACACATGGATCAACCAGCGGCCATTGCATGTGTGTTATTTTCACAAACCACACATGGACCCACTTGAGTCATTGCATGTGTGTTCTTTCCAGAACCACACATGGATCAACCAATGTCATTGCATGTGTGTTATTGTCAGAAACCATATATGGATCAACCAATGTCATTGCATGTGTGTTCATGTCATGAACCACATATGGATCCACTAGTGTCCATTGCATGTGTGTTCTTTCTACAAACCACATATGGATCCACCAGAGTCATTGCATGTGTTTTCTTTTCACAAACCACATATGGATCCACTTGAGTCATTCCATGTGTGTTCTTTCCACAAACCACACATGGATTAACCAATGGCATTGCATGTGTGTTATTGTCACAGACCACATATGGATCAACCAATTTCATTGGATGGGTGTTCCTGTCATGAACCAGACATGGATCAAACAGTGGTCATTGCATGTGTGTTCTTTCAACAAACCACATATGGATCCACTAGAGTCATTGCATGTGTGTTCTTTTCACAAACCACATATGGATCAACCAATGGAATTGCATGTGTGTTCTTTTCACCAACCACATATGGATCCACCAGTGTTCACTACATGTGTGTTCTTTCCACAAACCACTTATGGATCCACCAGTGTTCATTGCATGTGTGTTCTTTTCCACAGACCACACATGCATCAACTAGAGTCATTGCATGTCTGTTCTTTTCACAAACCACATATGGACCCACTTTATTCAATGCATGTGTGTTCTTTTCACAAACCACACATGGATCAACCAATGGCATTGCATGTGTGTTCTTTTCACAAACCACACATGGATCCAATAGAGTCATTGCATATGTGTTCTTTTCCACGAACCACACATGGATCAACCAATGTCATTGCATGTGTGTTCTTTCCACAAACAACACATGGATCAACCAGTGGCCATTGCATGTGTGTTATTTTCACAAACCACACATGGACCCACTTGAGTCATTGCATGTGTGTTCTTTACACAAACCACATATGGATCAACCAGTGTCATTGCGTGTGTGTTCTTTCCCAAAACCACATATGGATCAACCAATGTTGTTGCATGTGTGTTCATGTCATGAACCACATATGGATCCACTAGTGTCCATTGCATGTGTGTTCTTTCTACAAACCACATATGGATCCACCTGAGTCATTGCATGTGTGTTCTTTTCACAAACCACATATGGATCCTCTTGAGTCATTCCATGTGTGTTATTTCCACAAACCACACATGGATTAACCAATGGCATTGCATGTGTGTTATTGTCACAAACCACATATGGATCAACCAATTTCATTGGATGGGTGTTCCTGTCATGAACCAGACATGGATCAAACAGTGGTCATTGCATGTGTGTTCTTTCAACAAACCACATATGGATCCACTAGAGTCATTGCATGTGTGTTCTTTTCACAAACCACATATGGATCAACCAATGGAATTGCATGTGTGTTCTTTTCACCAACCACATATGGATCCACCAGTGTTCACTACATGTATGTTCTTTCCACAAACCACTTATGGATCCACCAGTGTTCATTCCATGTGTGTTCTGTTCAACAGACCACACATGCATCAACTAGAGTCATTGCATGTGTGTTCTTTTCACAAACCACATATGGACCCACTTTATTCAATGCATGTGTGTTCTTTTCACAAACCACACATGGATCAACCAATGGCATTGCATGTGTGTTCTTTTCACAAACCACAAATGGATCCAACAGAGTCATTGCATGTGTGTTCTTTCCACAAACCACATATGGATCAACCAGTGGTCATTTGATGTGTGTTCTTTCGACAAACCACATATGGATCCACTAGAGTCATTGCATGTGTGTTCTTTTCACAAACCACATATGGACCCACTAGAGTCATTGCATGTATGTTCTTATACTAAAACCAACACTAGAGTCATTGTATGTGTGTTCTTATACTAAAACCAGCACTAGGGTCATTGCATGTGTGTTCTTTCCACAAACTACACATGGATTAACCAATGGCATTGCATGTGTGTTCTTTTCACAAACCACACATGGATCCAATAGAGTCATTGCATATGTGTTCTTTTCCACGAACCACACATGGATCAACCAATGTCATTGCATGTGTGTTCTTTCCACAAACAACACATGGATCAGCCAGTGGTCATTGCATGTGTGTTATTTTCACAAACCACACATGGACCCACTTGAGTCATTGCATGTGTGTTCTTTCCAGAACCACACATGGATCAACCAATGTCATTGCATGTGTGTTATTGTCAAAAACCATATATGGATCAACCAATGTCATTGCATGTGTGTTCATGTCATGAACCACATATGGATCCACTAGTGTCCATTGCATGTGTGTTCTTTCTACAAACCACATATGGATCCACCAGAGTCATTGCATGTGTGTTATTTTCACAAACCACATATGGATCCACTTGAGTCATTCCATGTGTGTTCTTTCCACAACCCACACATGGATTAACCAATGGCATTGCATGTGTGTTATTGTCACAAACCACATATGGATCAACCAATTTCATTGGATGGGTGTTCCTGTCATGAACCAGACATGGATCAAACAGTGGTCATTGCATGTGTGTTCTTTCAACAAACAACATATGGATCCACTAGAGTCATTGCATGTGTGTTCTTTTCACAAACCACATATGGATCAACCAATGGCATTGCATGTGTGTTCTTTTCACAAACCACATATGGATCCACCAGTGTTCACCGCATGTGTGTTGTTTCCACAAACCACAAATGGATCCACCAGTGTTCATTGCATGTGTGTTCTTTTCCACAAACCACATGCATCAACCAATGGCATTGCATGTGTGTTCTTTCCACAAACCACACATGGATCAACCAATGGCATTGCATGTGTGTTCTTTTCACAAACCACACATGGATCAACCAATGGCATTGCATGTGTGTTGTTTTCACAAACCACACATGGATCCACAAGTGTCATTGCATGTGTGTTCTTTCCACAAACCACATATGGATCAACCAGTGTCATTTCATGTGTGTTCTTTCCATAAACCACATATGGATCAACCAATGGTCATTGCATGTGTGTTCTTTCCACAAACCACATGGATCCACAGTCATTGCTTGTGTGTTCTTTTCACAAACCACATGTGGACCCACTAGATTCATTGCATGGCTGTTCTTATACTAAAACCAGCACTAGAGTCATTGCATGTGTGTTCTTATACTAAAACCAGCACTAGAGTCATTGCATGTGTGTTCTTTCCACAAACCACATATGGATCCACCATAGTCATTTCATGTGTGTTCTTTCCACAAACCACACATGGATCCACCAGTAATTGCATGTGTGTTCTTTTCACAAACCACATGCATCAACTAATGGCATTACATGTGTGTTCTTCCCACAAACCACATATGGATCCACCAATGTCATTGCATGTGTGTTCTTTTCCATAAACCACATGGATCAACCAATGGCATTGCATGTGTGTTCTTTTCACAAACAACACATGGATCAACCAATGGCATTGCATGTGTGTTCTTTCCACAAACCACACATGGATTAACCAATGGCATTGCATGTGTGTTATTGTCACAAACCACATATGGATCAACCAATTTCATTGGATGGGTGTTCCTGTCATGAACCAGACATGGATCAAACAGTGGTCATTGCATGTGTGTTCTTTCAACAAACCACATATGGATCCACTAGAGTCATTGCATGTGTGTTGTTTTCACAAACCACATATGGATCAACCAATGGAAGTGCATGTGTGTTCTTTTCACCAACCACATATGGATCCACCAGTGTTCACTACATGTATGTTCTTTCCACAAACCACTTATGGATCCACCAGTGTTCATTCCATGTGTGTTCTGTTCAACAGACCACACATGCATCAACTAGAGTCATTGCATGTGTGTTCTTTTCACAAACCACATATGGACCCACTTTATTCAATGCATGTGTGTTCTTTTCACAAACCACACATGGATCAACCAATGGCATTGCATGTGTGTTCTTTTCACAAACCACACATGGATCCACCAGAGTCATTGCATGTGTGTTCTTTCCACAAACCACATATGGATCAACCAGTGGTCATTTGATGTGTGTTCTTTCGACAAACCACATATGGATCCACTAGAGTCATTGCATGTGTGTTCTTTTCACAAACCACATATGGACCCACTAGAGTCATTGCATGTGTGTTCTTATACTAAAACCAACACTAGAGTCATTGTATGTGTGTTCTTATACTAAAACCAGCACTAGGGTCATTGCATGTGTGTTCTTTCCACAAACTACACATGGATTAACCAATGGCATTGCATGTGTGTTCTTTTCACAAACCACACATGGATCCAATAGAGTCATTGCATATGTGTTCTTTTCCACGAACCACACATGGATCAACCAATGTCATTGCATGTGTGTTCTTTCCACAAACAACACATGGATCAACCAGTGGTCATTGCATGTGTGTTATTTTCACAAACCACACATGGACCCACTTGAGTCATTGCATGTGTGTTCTTTCCAGAACCACACATGGATCAACCAATGTCATTGCATGTGTGTTATTGTCAAAAACCATATATGGATCAACCAATGTCATTGCATGTGTGTTCATGTCATGAACCACATATGGATCCACTAGTGTCCATTGCATGTGTGTTCTTTCTACAAACCACATATGGATCCACCAGAGTCATTGCATGTGTGTTATTTTCACAAACCACATATGGATCCACTTGAGTCATTCCATGTGTGTTCTTTCCACAAACCACACATGGATTAACCAATGGCATTGCATGTGTGTTATTGTCACAAACCACATATGGATCAACCAATTTCATTGGATGGGTGTTCCTGTCATGAACCAGACATGGATCAAACAGTGGTCATTGCATGTGTGTTCTTTCAACAAACAACATATGGATCCACTAGAGTCATTGCATGTGTGTTCTTTTCACAAACCACATATGGATCAACCAATGGCATTGCATGTGTGTTCTTTTCACAAACCACATATGGATCCACCAGTGTTCACCGCATGTGTGTTGTTTCCACAAACCACAAATGGATCCACCAGTGTTCATTGCATGTGTGTTCTTTTCCACAAACCACATGCATCAACCAATGGCATTGCATGTGTGTTCTTTCCACAAACCACACATGGATCAACCAATGGCATTGCATGTGTGTTCTTTTCACAAACCACACATGGATCAACCAATGGCATTGCATGTGTGTTGTTTTCACAAACCACACATGGATCCACAAGTGTCATTGCATGTGTGTTCTTTCCACAAACCACATATGGATCAACCAGTGTCATTTCATGTGTGTTCTTTCCATAAACCACATATGGATCAACCAATGGTCATTGCATGTGTGTTCTTTCCACAAACCACACATGGATCCACCAGAGTCATTGCTTGTGTGTTCTTTTCACAAACCACATGTGGACCCACTAGATTCATTGCATGGCTGTTCTTATACTAAAACCAGCACTAGAGTCATTGCATGTGTGTTCTTATACTAAAACCAGCACTAGAGTCATTGCATGTGTGTTCTTTCCACAAACCACATATGGATCCACCATAGTCATTTCATGTGTGTTCTTTCCACAAACCACACATGGATCCACCAGAGTAATTGCATGTGTGTTCTTTTCCACAAACCACATGCATCAACTAATGGCATTACATGTGTGTTCTTCCCACAAACCACATATGGATCCACCAATGTCATTGCATGTGTGTTCTTTTCCATAAACCACATGGATCAACCAATGGCATTGCATGTGTGTTCTTTTCACAAACAACACATGGATCAACCAATGGCATTGCATGTGTGTTCTTTCCACAAACCACACATGGATTAACCAATGGCATTGCATGTGTGTTATTGTCACAAACCACATATGGATCAACCAATTTCATTGGATGGGTGTTCCTGTCATGAACCAGACATGGATCAAACAGTGGTCATTGCATGTGTGTTCTTTCA
Organism: Avena insularis; assembly: GCA_023614405.1. Taxonomy (NCBI): domain Eukaryota; kingdom Viridiplantae; phylum Streptophyta; class Magnoliopsida; order Poales; family Poaceae; genus Avena; species Avena insularis. The sequence continues at coordinate 328,628,901 of CM042684.1, read as the reverse complement.
ACAAACCACATATGGATCCACTAGAGTCATTGCATGTGTGTTGTTTTCACAAACCACATATGGATCAACCAATGGAAGTGCATGTGTGTTCTTTTCACCAACCACATATGGATCCACCAGTGTTCACTACATGTATGTTCTTTCCACAAACCACTTATGGATCCACCAGTGTTCATTGCATGTGTGTTCTTTTCAACAGACCACACATGCATCAACTAGAGTCATTGCATGTGTGTTCTTTTCACAAACCACATATGGACCCACTTTATTCAATGCATGTGTGTTCTTTTCACAAACCACACATGGATCAACCAATGGCATTGCATGTGTGTTCTTTTCACAAACCACACATGGATCCACCAGAGTCATTGCATGTGTGTTCTTTCCACAAACCACATATGGATCAACCAGTGGTCATTTGATGTGTGTTCTTTCGACAAACCACATATGGATCCACTAGAGTCATTGCATGTGTGTTCTTTTCACAAACCACATATGGACCCACTAGAGTCATTGGATGTGTGTTCTTATACTAAAACCAACACTAGAGTCATTGTATGTGTGTTCTTATACTAAAACCAGCACTAGGGTCATTGCATGTGTGTTCTTTCCACAAACTACACATGGATTAACCAATGGCATTGCATGTGTGTTCTTTTCACAAACCACACATGGATCCAATAGAGTCATTGCATATGTGTTCTTTTCCACGAACCACACATGGATCAACCAATGTCATTGCATGTGTGTTCTTTCCACAAACAACACATGGATCAACCAGTGGTCATTGCATGTGTGTTATTTTCACAAACCACACATGGACCCACTTGAGTCATTGCATGTGTGTTCTTTCCAGAACCACACATGGATCAACCAATGTCATTGCATGTGTGTTATTTTCAGAAACCATATATGGATCAACCAATGTCATTGCATGTGTGTTCATGTCATGAACCACATATGGATCCACTAGTGTCCATTGCATGTGTGTTCTTTCTACAAACCACATATGGATCCACCAGAGTAATTGCATGTGTGTTATTTTCACAAACCACATATGGATCCACTTGAGTCATTCCATGTGTGTTCTTTCCACAAACCACACATGGATTAACCAATGGCATTGCATGTGTGTTATTGTCACAAACCACATATGGATCAACCAATTTCATTGGATGGGTGTTCCTGTCATGAACCAGACATGGATCAAACAGTGGTCATTGCATGTGTGTTCTTTCAACAAACAACATATGGATCCACTAGAGTCATTGCATGTGTGTTCTTTTCACAAACCACATATGGATCAACCAATGGCATTGCATGTGTGTTCTTTTCACAAACCACATATGGATCCACCAGTGTTCACCGCATGTGTGTTGTTTCCACAAACCACAAATGGATCCACCAGTGTTCATTGCATGTGTGTTCTTTTCCACAAACCACATGCATCAACCAATGGCATTGCATGTGTGTTCTTTCCACAAACCACACATGGATCAACCAATGGCATTGCATGTGTGTTCTTTTCACAAACCACACATGGATCAACCAATGGCATTGCATGTGTGTTGTTTCACAAACCACATGGATCCACAAGTGTCATTGCATGTGTGTTCTTTCCACAAACCACATATGGATCAACCAGTGTCATTTCATGTGTGTTTTTTCCATAAACCACATATGGATCAACCAATGGTCATTGCATGTGTGTTCTTTCCACAAACCACACATGGATCCACCAGAGTCATTGCTTGTGTGTTCTTTTCACAAACCACATGTGGACCCACTAGATTCATTGCATGGCTGTTCTTATACTAAAACCAGCACTAGAGTCATTGCATGTGTGTTCTTATACTAAAACCAGCACTAGAGTCATTGCATGTGTGTTCTTTCCACAAACCACATATGGATCCACCATAGTCATTTCATGTGTGTTCTTTCCACAAACCACACATGGATCCACCAGAGTAATTGCATGTGTGTTCTTTTCCACAAACCACATGCATCAACTAATGGCATTACATGTGTGTTCTTCCCACAAACCACATATGGATCCACCAATGTTATTGCATGTGTGTTCTTTTCCATAAACCACATGGATCAACCAATGGCATTGCATGTGTGTTCTTTTCACAAACAACACATGGATCAACCAATGGCATTGCATGTGTGTTCTTTCCACAAACCACACATGGATTAACCAATGGCATTGCATGTGTGTTATTGTCACAAACCACATATGGATCAACCAATTTCATTGGATGGGTGTTCCTGTCATGAACCAGACATGGATCAAACAGTGGTCATTGCATGTGTGTTCTTTCAACAAACCACATATGGATCCACTAGAGTCATTGCATGTGTGTTCTTTTCACAAACCACATATGGATCAACCAACATTGCATGTGTGTTCTTTTCACCAACCACATATGGATCCACCAGTGTTCACTACATGTATGTTCTTTCCACAAACCACTTATGGATCCACCAGTGTTCATTGCATGTGTGTTCTTTTCAACAGACCACACATGCATCAACTAGAGTCATTGCATGTGTGTTCTTTTCACAAACCACATATGGACCCACTTTATTCAATGCATGTGTGTTCTTTTCACAAACCACACATGGATCAACCAATGGCATTGCATGTGTGTTCTTTTCACAAACCACACATGGATCCACCAGAGTCATTGCATGTGTGTTCTTTCCACAAACCACATATGGATCAACCAGTGGTCATTTGATGTGTGTTCTTTCGACAAACCACATATGGATCCACTAGAGTCATTGCATGTGTGTTCTTCTCACAAACCACATATGGACCCACTAGAGTCATTGGATGTGTGTTCTTATACTAAAACCAACACTAGAGTCATTGTATGTGTGTTCTTATACTAAAACCAGCACTAGGGTCATTGCATGTGTTCTTTCCACAAACTACACATGGATTAACCAATGGCATTGCATGTGTGTTCTTTTCACAAACCACACATGGATCCAATAGAGTCATTGCATATGTGTTCTTTTCCACGAACCACACATGGATCAACCAATGTCATTGCATGTGTGTTCTTTCCACAAACAACACATGGATCAACCAGTGGTCATTGCATGTGTGTTATTTTCACAAACCACACATGGACCCACTTGAGTCATTGCATGTGTGTTCTTTCCAGAACCACACATGGATCAACCAATGTCATTGCATGTGTGTTATTGTCAGAAACCATATATGGATCAACCAATGTCATTGCATGTGTGTTCATGTCATGAACCACATATGGATCCACTAGTGTCCATTGCATGTGTGTTCTTTCTACAAACCACATATGGATCCACCAGAGTCATTGCATGTGTGTTATTTTCACAAACCACATATGGATCCACTTGAGTCATTCCATGTGTGTTCTTTCCACAAACCACACATGGATTAACCAATGGCATTGCATGTGTGTTATTGTCACAAACCACATATGGATCAACCAATTTCATTGGATGGGTGTTCCTGTCATGAACCAGACATGGATCAAACAGTGGTCATTGCATGTGTGTTCTTTCAACAAACAACATATGGATCCACTAGAGTCATTGCATGTGTGTTCTTTTCACAAACCACATATGGATCAACCAATGGCATTGCATGTGTGTTCTTTTCACAAACCACATATGGATCCACCAGTGTTCACCGCATGTGTGTTGTTTCCACAAACCACAAATGGATCCACCAGTGTTCATTGCATGTGTGTTCTTTTCCACAAACCCCATGCATCAACCAATGGCATTGCATGTGTGTTCTTTCCACAAACCACACATGGATCAACCAATGGCATTGCATGTGTGTTCTTTTCACAAACCACACATGGATCAACCAATGGCATTGCATGTGTGTTGTTTTCACAAACCACACATGGATCCACAAGTGTCATTGCATGTGTGTTCTTTCCACAAACCACATATGGATCAACCAGTGTCATTTCATGTGTGTTTTTTCCATAAACCACATATGGATCAACCAATGGTCATTGCATGTGTGTTCTTTCCACAAACCACACATGGATCCACCAGAGTCATTGCTTGTGTGTTCTTTTCACAAACCACATGTGGACCCACTAGATTCATTGCATGGCTGTTCTTATACTAAAACCAGCACTAGAGTCATTGCATGTGTGTTCTTATACTAAAACCAGCACTAGAGTCATTGCATGTGTGTTCTTTCCACAAACCACATATGGATCCACCATAGTCATTTCATGTGTGTTCTTTCCACAAACCACACATGGATCCACCAGAGTAATTGCATGTGTGTTCTTTTCCACAAACCACATGCATCAACTAATGGCATTACATGTGTGTTCTTCCCACAAACCACATATGGATCCACCAATGTTATTGCATGTGTGTTCTTTTCCATAAACCACATGGATCAACCAATGGCATTGCATGTGTGTTCTTTTCACAAACAACACATGGATCAACCAATGGCATTGCATGTGTGTTCTTTCCACAAACCACACATGGATTAACCAATGGCATTGCATGTGTGTTATTGTCACAAACCACATATGGATCAACCAATTTCATTGGATGGGTGTTCCTGTCATGAACCAGACATGGATCAAACAGTGGTCATTGCATGTGTGTTCTTTCAACAAACCACATATGGATCCACTAGAGTCATTGCATGTGTGTTCTTTTCACAAACCACATATGGATCAACCAACGGAATTGCATGTGTGTTCTTTTCACCAACCACATATGGATCCACCAGTGTTCACTACATGTATGTTCTTTCCACAAACCACTTATGGATCCACCAGTGTTCATTGCATGTGTGTTCTTTTCAACAGACCACACATGCATCAACTAGAGTCATTGCATGTGTGTTCTTTTCACAAACCACATATGGACCCACTTTATTCAATGCATGTGTGTTCTTTTCACAAACCACACATGGATCAACCAATGGCATTGCATGTGTGTTCTTTTCACAAACCACACATGGATCCACCAGAGTCATTGCATGTGTGTTCTTTCCACAAACCACATATGGATCAACCAGTGGTCATTTGATGTGTGTTCTTTCGACAAACCACATATGGATCCACTAGAGTCATTGCATGTGTGTTCTTCTCACAAACCACATATGGACCCACTAGAGTCATTGGATGTGTGTTCTTATACTAAAACCAACACTAGAGTCATTGTATGTGTGTTCTTATACTAAAACCAGCACTAGGGTCATTGCATGTGTGTTCTTTCCACAAACTACACATGGATTAACCAATGGCATTGCATGTGTGTTCTTTACACAAACCACACATGGATCCAATAGAGTCATTGCATATGTGTTCTTTTCCACGAACCACACATGGATCAACCAATGTCATTGCATGTGTGTTCTTTCCACAAACAACACATGGATCAACCAGTGGTCATTGCATGTGTGTTATTTTCACAAACCACACATGGACCCACTTGAGTCATTGCATGTGTGTTCTTTCCAGAACCACACATGGATCAACCAATGTCATTGCATGTGTGTTATTGTCAGAAACCATATATGGATCAACCAATGTCATTGCATGTGTGTTCATGTCATGAACCACATATGGATCCACTAGTGTCCATTGCATGTGTGTTCTTTCTACAAACCACATATGGATCCACCAGAGTCATTGCATGTGTGTTATTTTCACAAACCACATATGGATCCACTTGAGTCATTCCATGTGTGTTCTTTCCACAAACCACACATGGATTAACCAATGGCATTGCATGTGTGTTATTGTCACAAACCACATATGGATCAACCAATTTCATTGGATGGGTGTTCCTGTCATGAACCAGACATGGATCAAACAGTGGTCATTGCATGTGTGTTCTTTCAACAAACAACATATGGATCCACTAGAGTCATTGCATGTGTGTTCTTTTCACAAACCACATATGGATCAACCAATGGCATTGCATGTGTGTTCTTTTCACAAACCACATATGGATCCACCAGTGTTCACCGCATGTGTGTTGTTTCCACAAACCACAAATGGATCCACCAGTGTTCATTGCATGTGTGTTCTTTTCCACAAACCACATGCATCAACCAATGGCATTGCATGTGTGTTCTTTCCACAAACCACACATGGATCAACCAATGGCATTGCATGTGTGTTCTTTCCACAAACCACACATGGATCCACCAGAGTCATTGCTTGTGTGTTCTTTTCACAAACCACATGTGGACCCACTAGATTCATTGCATGGCTGTTCTTATACTAAAACCAGCACTAGAGTCATTGCATGTGTGTTCTTATACTAAAACCAGCACTAGAGTCATTGCATGTGTGTTCTTTCCACAAACCACATATGGATCCACCATAGTCATTTCATGTGTGTTCTTTCCACAAACCACACATGGATCCACCAGAGTAATTTCATGTGTGTTCTTTTCCACAAACCACATGCATCAACTAATGGCATTAAATGTGTGTTCTTCCCACAAACCACATATGGATCCACCAATGTCATTGCATGTGTGTTCTTTTCCATAAACCACATGGATCAACCAATGGCATTGCATGTGTGTTCTTTTCACAAACAACACATGGATCAACCAATGGCATTGCATTTGTGTTATTTTCACAAACCACACATGGATCCACTAGAGTCATTGCATGTGTGTTCTTTCCACAAACCACATATGGATCAACCAGTGTCATTGCATGTGTGTTCTTTCCACAAACCACATATGGATCCACTAGAGTCATTGCATGTGTGTTCTTTTCACAAACCACATATGGACCCACTAGAGTGATTGCATGTGTGTTCTTTTCACAAACCACACATGGATCCACCAGAGTCATTGCATGTGTGTTCTTTCCACAAACGACATATGGATCAACCAGTGTCATTGCATGTGTGTTCTTTCCACAAACCACATATGGATCAACCAATGTCACTGCATGTGTGTTCTTTCCACAAACCACATATGGATCCACTAGAGTCATTGCATGTGTGTTATTTTCACAAACCACATATGGACCCACTAGAGTCATTGCATGTCTGTTCTTATACTAAAACCAACACTAGAGTCATTACATCTGTCTTATTTTCACAAACCACATATGGATCCACCAGTGTCATTGCATGTCTGTTCTTTCCACAAACCAGATATGGATCCAACAGAGTCATTGCATGTGTGTTCCTGCCATGTACCACACATGGACCCACTAGAGTCATTGCATGTATGCTCTTTCTACAAACCACATATGGATGCACCAGAGTCATTTCATGTGTGTTCTTTCCACAAACCACACATGGATTAACCAATGGCATTGCATGTGTGTTATTGTCACAAACCACATATGGATCAACCAATGCCATTGCATGTGTGTTCCTGTCATGAACCACATATGGATCCACCAGTGTTCATTGCATGTATGTTCTTTCCACACACCACACATGGATCCACTAGAGTCATTGCATGTGTGTTCTTTCCACAAACCACATATGGATCAACCAGTGTCATTGCATGTGTGTTCTTTCCACAAACCACATATGGATCAACCAGTGGTTATTGCATGTGTGTTTTTTCCACAAACCACATATGGATCCACTAGGGTCATTTCATGTGTGTTCTTTTCACAAAACATATATGGACCCACTAGAGTCATTACATGTGTGTTCTTATACTAAAACCAGCACTAGAGTCATTAAATGTGTGTTCTTTTAACAACCCACATATGGATCCACCAGTGTCATTGCATGTGTGTTCCTGTCAGAAACCACATATGGATCCACCAGAGTCATTGCATGTGTGTTCTTTTCCACAAACCACACATGGATCCACGAATGTCATTGCATGTGTGTTCTTTCCACAAACCACAAATTGATCAACCAGAGTCATTGCATGTATGTTCTTTTCATAAACCACACATGGACCCACTTGAGTCATTGCATGTGTGTTCTTTCCACAACCACACATGGATCAACCAATGTCATTGCATGTGTGTTATTGTCACAAACCACATATGGATCAACCAATGTCATTGCATGTGTGTTCCTTTCATGAACCACACATGGATTCATAAGTGTTCATTGCATGTGTGTTCTTTCTACAAACCACACATGGATCCACCAGAGTCATTGCATGTGTGTTATTTTCACAAACCACATATGGACCCACTTGAGTCATTGCATGTGTGTTCTTTCCACAAACCACACATCGATTAACCAATGGAATTGCAGGTGTTTTATTGTCACAACCCACATATGGATCAACCAATATCATTGCATGTGTGTTCCTATCATGAACCACATATGGATCCACCAGTGTTCGTTGCATGTGTGTTTTTACACAAACCACATATGGATCCACCAATGTCATTGCATGTGTGTTCTTTCCACAAACCACGATTGGATCAATCAGTGTCACTACATGTGTGTTCCTGTCACAAACCACACATGGATCCACCAGTGTTCATTGCATGTGTGTTCTTTCCACAAACCACACATGTATCCACTAGAGTCATTGCATGTGTGTTATTGTCACAAACCACATATGGATCAACCAATGTCATTGCATGTGTGTTCCTGTCATGAACCACATATGAATCCACCAGTGTTCATTGCATGTGTGTTCTTTCTACAAACCACATATGGATCCACCAGAGTCATTGCATGTGTGTTCTTTTCACAAACCACATATGGACCCACTTGATTCATTCCATGTGTGTTCTTTCCACAAACGACACATGGATTAACCAATGGCATTGCATGTGTGTTATTTTCACAAACCACATATGGATCAACCAATGTCCTTGCATGTGTGTTCCTATCATGAACCACATATGGATCCACCAGTGGTCATTGCATGTGTGTTCTTTCCACAAACCACACATGGATCCTCCAGAGTCATTGCATGTGTGTTCTTTCCACAAACCACATATGGATCAAACAGTGTCATTGCATGTGTGTTCTTTCCACAAACCACATATGGATCAACCAGTGTTTATTGCATGTGTCTTCTTTTCACAAACCACATATGGATCCACTAGAGTCATTGCATGTGTGTTCTTTTCACAAACCACATATGGATCCACCAGTGTTCACTACATGTGTGTTCTTTCCACAAACCACTTATGGATCCACCAGTGTTCATTGCATGTGTGTTCTTTTCCACAGACCACACATGCATCAACTAGAGTCATTGCATGTGTGTTCTTTTCACAAACCACACATGGATCAACCAATGGCATTGCATGTGTGTTCTTTTCACAAACCACACATGGATCCACCAGAGTCATTGCATGTGTGTTCTTTCCACAAACCACATATGGATCAACCAGTGGTCATTTGATGTGTGTTCTTTCGACTAACCACATATGGATCCACTAGAGTCATTGCATGTGTGTTATTTTCACAAACCACATATGGACCCACTAGAGTCATTGCATGTGTGTTCTTATACGAAAACCAACACTAGAGTCATTGCATGTGTGTTCTTATACTAAAACCAGCACTAGGGTCATTGCATGTGTGTTCTTTACACAAACTATACATGGATTAACCAATGGCATTGCATGTGTGTTCTTTTCACAAACCACACATGGATCCAATAGAGTAATTGCATATGTGTTCTTTTCCACGAACCACACATGGATCAACCAATGTCATTGCATGTGTGTTCTTTCCACAAACAACACATGGATCAACCAGTGGCCATTGCATGTGTGTTATTTTCACAAACCACACATGGACCCACTTGAGTCATTGCATGTGTGTTCTTTCCAGAACCACACATGGATCAACCAATGTCATTGCATGTGTGTTATTGTCAGAAACCATATATGGATCAACCAATGTCATTGCATGTGTGTTCATGTCATGAACCACATATGGATCCACTAGTGTCCATTGCATGTGTGTTCTTTCTACAAACCACATATGGATCCACCAGAGTCATTGCATGTGTGCTATTTTCACAAACCACATATGGATCCACTTGAGTCATTCCATGTGTGTTATTTCCACAAACCACACATGGATTAACCAATGGCATTGCATGTGTGTTATTGTCACAAACCACATATGGATCAACCAATTTCATTGGATGGGTGTTCCTGTCATGAACCAGACATGGATCAAACAGTGGTCATTGCATGTGTGTTCTTTCAACAAACCACATATGGATCCACTAGAGTCATTGCATGTGTGTTCTTTTCACAAACCACATATGGATCAACCAATGGCATTGCATGTGTGTTCTTTTCACAAACCACATATGGATCCACCAGTGTTCACCGCATGTGTGTTGTTTCCACAAACCACAAATGGATCCACCAGTGTTCATTCATGTGTGTTCTTTTCCACAAACCACATGCATCAACCAATGGCATTGCATGTGTGTTCTTTCCACAAACCACACATGGATCAACCAATGGCATTGCATGTGTGTTCTTTTCACAAACCACACATGGATCAACCAATGGCATTGCATGTGTGTTGTTTTCACAAACCACACATGGATCCACAAGTGTCATTGCATGTGTGTTCTTTCCACAAACCACATATGGATCAACCAGTGTCATTTCATGTGTGTTCTTTCCATAAACCACATATGGATCAACCAATGGTCATTGCATGTGTGTTCTTTCCACAAACCACACATCGATCCACTAGAGTCATTGCATGTGTGTTATTGTCACAAACCACATATGGATCAACCAATGTCATTGCATGTGTGTTCCTGTCATAAACCACATATTAATCCACCAGTGTTCATTGCATGTGTGTTCTTTCTACAAACCACATATGGATCCACCAGAGTCATTGCATGTGTGTTCTTTTCACAAACCACATGTGGACCCACTAGATTCATTGCATGTCTGTTCTTATACTAAAACCAGCACTAGAGTCATTGCATGTGTGTTCTTATACTAAAACCAGCACTAGAGTCATTGCATGTGTGTTCTTTCCACAAACCACATATGGATCCACCATAGTCATTGCATGTGTGTTCTTTCCACAAACCACACATGGATCCACCAGAGTAATTGCATGTGTGTTCTTTTCCACAAACCACGTGCATCAACTAATGGCATTGCATGTGTGTTCTTCCCACAAACCACATATGGATCCACCAATGTCATTGCATGTGTGTTCTTTTCCATAAACCACATGGATCAACCAATGGCATTGCATGTGTGTTCTTTTCACAAACAACACATGGATCAACCAATGGCATTGCATGTGTGTTCTTTTCACAAACCACACATGGATCCACTAGAGTCATTGCATGTGTGTTCTTTCCACAAACCACATATCGATCAACCCGTGTCATTGCATGTGTGTTCTTTCCACAAACCACATATGGATCAACCAGTGGTCATTGCATGTGTGTTCTTTCCACAAACCACATATGGATCCACTAGAGTCATTGCATGTGTGTTCTTTTCACAAACCACATATGGATCCACTAGAGTGATTGCATGTGTGTTCTTTTCACAAACCACACATGGATCCACCAGAGTCATTGCATGTGTGTTCTTTACACAAACCACATATGGATCAACCAGTGTCATTGCATGTGGGTTCTTTCCACAAACCACATATGGATCAACCAATGTCACTGCATGTGTGTTCTTTCCACAAACCACATATGGATCCACTAGAGTCATTGCATGTGTGTTATTTTCACAAACCACATATGGACCCACTAGAGTCATTGCATGTATGTTCTTTCTACAAACCAACACTATGGATGCACCAGTCATTGCATGTGTGTTCTTTCCACAAACCACACATGGATTAACCAATGGCATTGCATGTGTGTTATTGTCACAAACCACATATGGATCAACCAATGTCATTGCATGTGTGTTCCTGTCATGAACCACATATGGATCCAGCAGTGTTCATTGCATGTATGTTCTTTCCATAAACCACACATGGATCCACTAGAGTCATTGCATGTGTGTTCTTTCCACAAACCACATATGGATCAACCAGTGTCATTGCATGTGTGTTCTTTCTACAAACCACATATGGATCAACCAGTGGTTATTGCATGTGTGTTCTTTCCACAAACCACATATGGATCCACTAGGGTCATTTCGTGTGTGTTCTTTTCACAAACCACATATGGACCCACTAGAGTCATTACATGTGTGTTCTTATACTAAAACCAGCACTAGAGTCATTAAATGTGTGTTCTTTTAACAACCCACATATGGATCCACCAGTGTCATTGCATGTGTGTTCCTGTCAGAAACCACATATGGATCCACCAGAGTCATTGCATGTGTGTTCTTTTCCACAAACCACACATGGATCCACGAATGTCATTGCATGTGTGTTCTTTCCACAAACCACAAATTGATCAACCAGAGTCATTGCATGTGTGTTCTTTTCATAAACCACACATGGACCCACTTGAGTCATTGCATGTGTGTTCTTTCCACAACCACACATGGATCAACCAATGTCATTGCATGTGTGTTATTGTCACAAACCACATATGGATCAACCAATGTCATTGCATGTGTGTTCCTTTCATGAACCACATATGGATTCATAAGTGTTCATTGCATGTGTGTTCTTTCTACAAACCACACATGGATCCACCAGAGTCATTGCATGTGTGTTCTTTTCACAAACCACATACGGACCCACTTGAGTCATTGCATGTGTGTTCTTTCCACAAACCACACATCGATTAACCAATGGAATTGCAGGTGTGTTATTGTCACAAACCACATATGGATCAACCAATATCATTGCATGTGTGTTCCTATCATGAACCACATATGGATCCACCAGTGTTCATTGCATGTGTGTTTTTCCACAAACCACATATGGATCCACCAATGTCATCACATGTGTGTTCTTTCCACAAACCACACATGGATCAATCAGTGTCACTGCATGTGTGTTCCTGTCACAAACCACACATGGATCCACCAGTGTTCATTGCATGTGTGTTCTTTCCACAAACCACACATGTATCCACTAGAGTCATTGCATGTGTGTTATTGACACAAACCACATATGGATCAACCAATGTCATTGCATGTGTGTTCCTGTCATGAACCACATATGAATCCACCAGTGTTCATTGCATGTGTGTTCTTTCTACAAACCACATATGGATCCACCAGAGTCATTGCATGTGTGTTCTTTTCACAAACCACATATGGACCCACTTGATTCATTCCATGTGTGTTCTTTCCACAAACCACACATGGATTAACCAATGGCATTGCATGTGTGTTATTTTCACAAACCACATATGGATCAACCAATGTCCTTGCATGTGTGTTCCTGTCATGAACCACAGATGGATCCACCAGTGGTCATTGCATGTGTGTTCTTTCCACAAACCACACATGAATCCTCCAGAGTCATTGCATGTGTGTTCTTTCCACAAACCACGTATGGATCAAACAGTGTCATTGCATGTGTGTTCTTTCCACAAACCACATATGGATCAACCAGTGGTTATTGCATGTGTGTTCTTTCCACAAACCACATATGTATCCACTAGGGTCATTTCATGTGTGTTCTTTTCACAAACCACATATGGACCCACTAGAGTCATTACATGTGTGTTCTTATACTAAAACCAGCACTAGAGTCATTAAATGTGTGTTCTTTTAACAACCCACATATGGATCCACCAGTGTCATTGCATGTGTGTTCCTGTCACAAACCACATATGGATCCACCAGAGTCATTGCATGTGTGTTCTTTTCCACAAACCACACATGGATACACGAATGTCATTGCATGTGTGTTCTTTCCACAAACCACACATTGATCAACCAGAGTCATTGCATGTGTGTTCTTTTCATAAACCACACATGGACCCACTTGAGTCATTGCATGTGTGTTCTTTCCACAACCACACATGGATCAACCAATGTCATTGCATGTGTGTTATTGTCACAAACCACATATGGATCAACCAATGTCGTTGCATGTGTGTTCCTTTCATGAACCACAAATGGATTCATAAGTGTTCATTGCATGTGTGTTCTTTCTACAAACCACACATGGATCCACCAGAGTCATTGCATGTGTGTTCTTTTCACAAACCACATACGGACCCACTTGAGTCATTGCATGTGTGTTCTTTCCACAAACCACACATCGATTAACCAATGGAATTGCAGGTGTGTTATTGTCACAAACCACATATGGATCAACCAATATCATTGCATGTGTGTTCCTATCATGAACCACATATGGATCCACCAGTGTTCATTGCATGTGTGTTTTTCCACAAACCACATATGGATCCACCAATGTCATTGCATGTGTGTTCTTTCCACAAACCACACATGGATCAATCAGTGTCACTGCATGTGTGTTCCTGTCAAAAACCACACATGGATCCACCAGTGTTCATTGCATGTGTGTTCTTTCCACAAACCACACATGTATCCACTAGAGTCATTGCATGTGTGTTATTGTCACAAACCACATATGGATCAACCAATGTCATTGCATGTGTGTTCCTGTCATGAACCACATATGAATCCACCAGTGTTCATTGCATGTGTATTCTTTCTACAAACCACATATGGATCCACCAGAGTCATTGCATGTGTGTTCTTTTCACAAACCACATATGGACCCACTTGATTCATTCCATGTGTGTTCTTTCCACAAACCACACAAGGATTAACCAATGGCATTGCATGTGTGTTATTTTCACAAACCACATATGGATCAACCAATGTCCTTACATGTGTGTTCCTGTCATGAACCACATATGGATCCACCAGTGGTCATTGCATGTGTGTTCTTTCCACAAACCACACATGGATCCTCCAGAGTCATTGCATGTGTGTTCTTTCCACAAACCACATATGGATCAAACAGTGTCATTGCATGTGTGTTCTTTCCACAAACCACATATGGATCAACCAGTGTTTATTGCATGTGTCTTCTTTTCACAAACCACATATGGATCCACTAGAGTCATTGCATGTGTGTTCTTTTCACAAACCACATATGGATCAACCAATGGAATTGCATGTGTGTTCTTTTCACAAACCACATATGGATCCACCAGTGTTCACTACATGTGTGTTCTTTCCAAAAACCACTTATGGATCCACCAGTGTTCATTGCATGTGTGTTCTTTTCCACATACCACACATGCATCAACTAGAGTCATTGCATGTGTGTTCTTTTCACAAACCACATATGGACCCACTTTATTCAATGCATGTGTGTTCTTTTCACAAACCACACATGGATCAACCAATGGCATTGCATGTGTGTTCTTTTCACAAACCACACATGGATCCACCAGAGTCATTCCATGTGTGTTCTTTCCACAAACCACATATGGATCAACCAGTGGTCATTTGATGTGTGTTCTTTCGACAAACCACATATGGATCCACTAGAGTCATTGCATGTGTGTTCTTTTCACAAACCACATATGGACCCACTAGAGTCATTGCATGTGTGTTCTTATACTAAAACCAACACTAGAGTCATTGCATGTGTGTTCTGATACTAAAACCAGCACTTGGGTCATTGCATGTGTGTTCTTTCCACAAACTACACATGGATTAACCAATGGCATTGCATGTGTGTTCTTTTCACAAACCACACATGGATCCAATAGAGTCATTGCATATGTGTTCTTTTCCACGAACCACACATGGATCAACCAATGTCATTGCATGTGTGTTCTTTCCACAAACAACACATGGATCAACTAGTGGTCATTGCATGTGTGTTATTTTCACAAACCACACATGGACCCACTTGAGACATTGCATGTGTGTTCTTTCCAGCACCACACATGGATCAACCAATGTCATTGCATGTGTGTTATTGTCAGAAACCATATATGGATCAACCAATGTCATTGCATGTGTGTTCATGTCATGAACCACATATGGATCCACTAGTGTCCATTGCATGTGTGTTCTTTCTACAAACCACATATGGATCTACCAGAGTCATTGCATGTGTGTTCTTTTCACAAACCACATATGGATCCACTTGAGTCATTCCATGTGTGTTCTTTGCACAAACCACACATGGATTAACCAATGGCATTGCATGTGTGTTATTGTCACAAACCACATATGGATCAACCAATTTCATTGGATGGGTGTTCCTATCATGAACCAGACATGGATCAAACAGTGGTCATTGCATGTGTGTTCTTTCAACAAACCACATATGGATCCACTAGAGTCATTGCATGTGTGTTCTTTTCACAAACCACATATGGATCAACTAATGGCATTGCATGTGTGTTCTTTTCACAAACCACATATGGATCCACCAGTGTTCACCGCATGTGTGTTGTTTCCACAAACCACAAATGGATCCACCAGTGTTCATTGCATGTGTGTTCTTTTCCACAAACCACATGCATCAACCAATGGCATTGCATGTGTGTTCTTTCCACAAACCACACATGGATCAACCAATGGCATTGCATGTGTGTTCTTTTCACAAACCACACATGGATCAACCAATGGCATTGCATGTTTGTTGTTTTCACAAACCACACATGGATCCACAAGTGTCATTGCATGTGTGTTCTTTCCACAAACCACATATGGATCAACCAGTGTCATTTCATGTGTGTTCTTTCCATAAACCACATATGGATCAACAAATGGTCATTGCATGTCTGTTCTTTCCACAAACCACACATGGATCCACCAGAGTCATTGCATGTGTGTTCTTTTCACAAACCACATGTGGACCCACTAGATTCATTGCATGTCTGTTCTTATACTAAAACCAGCACTAGAGTCATTGCATGTGTGTTCTTATACTAAAACCAGCACTAGAGTCATTGCATGTGTGTTGTTTCCACAAACCACATATGGATCCACCATAGTCATTGCATGTGTGTTCTTTCGACAAACCACACATGGATCCACCAGAGTAATTGCATGTGTGTTCTTTTCCACAAACCACATGCATCAACTAATGGCATTGCATGTGTGTTCTTTCCACAAACCACACATGGACCAACCAATGGCATTGCATGTGTGTTCTTTTCACAAACCACACATGGATCAACCAATGGCATTGCATGTGTGTTCTTTGCACAAACCACACATGGATCCACCAGAGTCATTGCATGTGTGTTCTTTCCACAAACCACATATGGATCAACCAGTGTCATTGCATGTGTGTTCTTTCCACAAACCACATATGGATCAACCAGTGGTCATTGCATGTGTGTTCTTTCCACAAACCACATATGGATCCACTAGAGTCATTGCATGTGTGTTCTTTTCACAAACCACATATGGACCCACTAGAGTCATTGCATGTGTGTTCTTATACTAAAACCAGCACTAGAGTCATTGCATGTGTGTTCTTATACTAAAACCATCACTAGAGTCATTGCATGTGTGTTCTTTGCACAAACCACATATGGATCCACCAGAGTCATTGCATGTGTGTACTTTCCACAAACCACACATGGATCCACCAGAGTAATTGCATGTGTGTTCTTTTTAACAAACCACACATGGATCAACCAATGTCATTGCATGTGTGTTCTTTCCACAAACCACTGATACATTGCAAATGTATCTATAATTTTTGATGTTCCATGCTTGGTTTTATCCACTTTCTTATGTTTTGTTCCAACTTTGGAGTACTTTTCATATGATTTCTTGGACTAACCTATTAACAAGAGCCACAGTGCCAGCTGCCTGTTTTCTGCTGTTTTTGGTTCCAGGAAAGTCAGAAAATGAATATTCTCGGAATTGGATGGGACAAAAGCCAAAGTGCCTATTTTTTCGAATGTCATCAAGTGCCAGAATACGAGACGGAGAGAGGCCAGGGGCCACCACACCACCTGGCCGCGTGGCCAGGCCTGGCCCGCGCCAGGGGTGGTGAGGCCAGCCCTAGCACCCCCTCGGCCTCTCCTTCCGCCTATATATTGCCCTCGGGACGAAAACCCTAACTACCTGATCAAAAATTCATGAAAGAGTCTATAGCCGCTGTCATCTCCATCCCTAGACCGGGAGGGATCTGAAGCTCTTCCCGGCACCCTGCGGACAGGAGAATTCACCCTGGAGGCCTTCTTCATCACCATGCAAGCCTCCGGTGTGATGCGTGAATAGTTCATCCTTGGACTACGGATCCATGTAGTAGCTAGATGGCTGGTTTCTCCTCCTTTGTCCTTTCATGTTTAGATCTTGTGAGCTCCGTTCATGATCAAGATCATCTATTTGTAATCCATACATGTTGTGTTTGCGGGGATCCGATGGATATTGAGATGCTATTTCAGATTGATTATTGATTCTATCATGTCTTTGTTATTTGAGATCTTGCATGCTTTCCGTTGTTAGTAGCTATCTTGGCCAAGTAGATGCTAGCAACTCCAAGAGTTAGTATTTATGCTCGATAGAGGGTTCATGCCTCTGGTAATCTGGGGAAGTGACAGAAATCTCTAAGGTACTAGATGTGTTGTTTCTACTAGGGAGAAAACAACAATCCTTTGTTCATAGAATAATCGTATTGTTTACTTTACACGCAGTTCGTAAAGCAATAATCTCTTGCTTGCAACTTAATACTGCAGGGGGTTCGGATGATAACCTGAAGGTGGATTATTAGTCATCGATGCAGTTGGATGGCGGTCTATGTATTATGTTGTAATGCCCAATCAAGTCTCGAAGGAGTCAAGATGATTAGTATATGCATGTATTGCTTTCTCGGTGTTTGTCAATTGCCCCGCTATAATTTGTTCACCCAACATGTTATCTATCTAAGGAGACCCACCTCTAGTGAACTATGGATCCCGGTCCTTGTCTTTTACATACAATCTATAAACTATTTCTGCTTTGTGTTTACTTTCTGCAAACTTTTACTTCTTTCCATTCGATACTTTTAATCCTTTATTTTCCGCAAAACACAGTGAGATTGACAACCTCATCGCAAGTTTGGGACAAAGTTCTGTGGTTGTGTTGTGTAGGTCTCCATGTTGCTACTAGCACCGGTAGTGCGCCCTGCCAAAGCTCAGCTAGTAACACCTTTGAGGTGTTTCCTTGCTCCTACTGGTTCGATTAAACCTTGGTTTCATAACTGAGGGAAACTTGCTGCTGTGCTCATCATACCTTCCTATTGGGGTTCCCAACAAGCTCTACATCAACCACGCATCAGCACTTTTCTGGGCGCCGTGCATTGAGCCATCAAGCATTTTTTTGGCGCCGTTGCCGGGGAACGAAGAAGAAGAAACTCCCACGTCAACTACACGCCAGCAAAGATTTTTCTGGCGCCGTTGCCTCGGAGTCAAGGACATATTCACAAGGGGAGTCCCTCATAACCAATCTCTTTACTTTGTTGTTTTTGTTTTGCTTAGTTTCTTTTTTGCTTTGTTTGCTTGTTTTGTTATTCAAAAACACAAAAAATTAGTTTTACTAGTTTGCTTTCTTATTTGAAAACCCAAAAAATGACTACTCTTGAAAACACTAAGTTGTGTGACTTCACTAGCACCAACAACAATGATTTTATGAGCACACCTATTGGTCCACCTGTGGCTGAAAATACTTTCTTTGAGATAAAACCTGCTTTGCTCAATCTTGTTATGAGAGAACAATTTTCTGGTATTGGTAATGAAGATGCTGCTTCCCATCTAAATAACTTTGTTGAACTTTGTGAGATGCAAAAGCATAGGGATATAGATGGTGATATTATTAAACTGAAATTGTTTCCTTTCTCTTTGAGAGGAAAAGCTAAAGAGTGGTTGAATTCCTTAACTAGGAATAGTATTGATTCTTGGACTAAGTGCAAAGATGCTTTTATTGGAAAATACTATCCTCCTGCTAAGATTATATCCATGAGAAGTGAAATAATGAAGTTTAAACAACTTGATAATGAGCATGTTGCTCAAGCTTGGGAAAGAATGAAATCTTTGGTAAAGAATTGTCCCACTCATGGACTGAATGCTTGGATGATCATCCCAACTTTTTATGCAGGATTGAACTATTCTTCAAGGAACCTATTGGATTCAGCTGCTGGAGATACCTTTATGACCATCACTTTGGGTGCTGCAACAAAACTTCTGGACAATATGATGGTTAATTATTCTAAATGGCATACTGAGAGAGCTCCACAAGGTAAGAAGGTAAATTCTATTGAGGAAACCTCCTCCTTGAGTGATAAGATTGATATAATTATGTCTATGCTTGTTAATGGGAAAGCCCATATTGATCGAAATAATGTTCCTCTAGCTTCTTTGGTTGCTCAAGAAGAGCAAGTTGATGTGAACTTCATAAAAAATAACAACTTTGGCAACAATGCTTATAGGAACAATTTTGGTAACAACAATTATAAGCCATATCCTCCCAACAATGGTAATGCTTATGTAAATTCTTACAACAATAATAATAGTGCTCCCTCTGAACTTGAAGTTATGCTTAAAGAGTTTATTATTAAACAAACTGCTTTCAATAAAACTATTGAGGAAAAACTCTCTAA
The DNA here is from genome assembly GCA_023614405.1 of Avena insularis. Taxonomy (NCBI): domain Eukaryota; kingdom Viridiplantae; phylum Streptophyta; class Magnoliopsida; order Poales; family Poaceae; genus Avena; species Avena insularis. Next base: position 328,608,426 of record CM042684.1, on the reverse strand, counting down.
TGCTGAAAGAAATATAGCATCTTTGGCTGAAGCTCAATCTTCTTTGAATAAAATGGCTGCTAAACCTGAAACTAATGATAATACCTTTGCAGCTACTAATGCTATACAAGTAAGAATGAATGAAAATGTTAGACTATTAGCTGAATTACATGCTAAGTGGGAAAGACAAGATGAAATTGCTAGAAACATTAGTGTTTCTACTATTACCACCACTAGTGTTGAGGCTAGTAATAGTTCTACTACTTTAGATGATAAATTTGATTTTCATCTTGATGGTTGCAATATGTCTGAAGTTATTAAGTTCCTACAAAAGATTCATAAAAGTCCTAATGCTAGTTCTATGAACATGGCCTTTACAAAACACATTACTGATGCTCTCATAAAGATTAAAGAAGAAAAGATGAAACATAAAGCTTCTATTCCTATAAAACAAGAAGATGGTTGGGAAACCATCATTAATATGAAAGTGAATGACTTAGATTTCAAAGCTTTATGTGATCTTGATAGTAGTGTTTCTATTATGCTTAGAAGGATTTATGATATGCTTGATTTGCCTCCACTTGAAGAATGTTATTTGAATGTCCCACTTGATGCTAATGCTAAAAAGAAACTCATGGGGAGTCTTAATGATGTTCTTATTATGGTTAACGATTCCTATGTCCCCGTTTATTTCTATGTTTTGGATGTTGAATGCAATGCTTCTTGTCCTATTACTTTGGGAAGACCTTTTCTTAGAACTGTTGGTGCCATTATTGATATGAAAGAAGGCACCATTAAATATCAACTCCCACTCAAGAAAGGTATAGAACACTTCCCTAAAAAGAGAGAGAAGATTTCTTTTGCTTCTCCTATGAAAACAAAATTTGGTCTTAATGCTTCTTCATTTGAGAACACTTGATTCTTTCTTGCTTCTTATGCCTAACTTAAAGGCGTTAAAGAAAAGTACTTATTGGGAGATAACCCAAAAGTTTTAGATGAGTCTGGAAAGTTATTACTTCAGTAATAACCGCTCCTTATCCTTTTTATTGGCTTTTTGTGCCAAGAGTAACCTCTAATGAGAGAGAAGTAATGATTGGGAAAGTTGCTGTCCCGAAACAGATTTCTGTGCTTCACCGTAAAAATTCGTGTAAAATCGCTGAACGTCTTTTTGAGGCGTGAATTTTTGTGCTTCTGCCCCAGGTTGTTATCTAACTTTATTTAGTTTAACACTTTTTGATTTTAGTAACATAAGGTCTTCAAAAAAATTTGTGTTTACCTGCTGGTCTGTTTTGATAGATTTCTGCCATTTTCTGCATTTGCTTCTTGTTGGTTCCTTCTTGAGTTATTTTGGGGAATTGAGCTTTTTGAGGGAAGTGCTACAGTAGCTAGTGTTCTAATGGAAGTTTATTTGGTGTTAGAACTGAACCTTGAGACTTATTTATCTTAAGTGCACTAATGTTGCTAATGAGATTATGTGAAGTTTTGTATGAAGGAAAATTTTCAGGTGTATGGAAGGAATGAGTAATGAGATGAAGGATGGACTAAAGCTCAAGCTTGGGGATGCCACGCGTGTCACCCAAAGAAATATCCAAGAAGTACAAGCATCAAAGGTTGGGGATGCCCAAGTCATGGGCATCCCCTTCTTCATCAATAAAAATTCCAGGTTTCTTCCAAACGCTTCATTTTTATTGTTTCATGCACAGTTGTGTTTTTCTTGGAGCATCTTCTTTTTTGTTTTCGTTTTGGTTTTTATTTTGCTTGGTTTGCTTAGTTTTCTGAATAAGTTGGTTGGACCCCCTCTTTCATACATTGGTTTGCAAATAGTTTGGTTTGGTTTGGAAAAGAGTAGGAAAGTTCATACTTATGTGGTAAAAAGAGCTCGTTCTTGACTATGGATATGCTTTGTCATGCCATGCTTGATATTGTTTTGGCTTAATGCTTAGTATTATTTGCTGTAGCATGAATTTTTATAAACCATTGAGATTGCTTAATGTGCCTTGGATGAATCATGCGTTGTTTTAGCATATTAAAGCATAGTATAGTGGTATTCTCCTTTGATACTTTATTTGGGTTGACTTGGCACATGCTCACACCATGTTATGACTGTCACAAGTCACCATAGCCTTTATGATCCTTTATATTTCAACTTGTAGTATCACTCTATGCTTTAATCAATGATGTTTTGTTGCTCTGCATGATTATGGCCATTATTGCTCTCTTAGTTTGTCGCTCCTAGTCTTTTGCTAGCCTCCACAACAAGGTATGAGTTCTACTCATGCATCCAACTCCTTAAACCAAGTTATTCCAAAGACTCCACCATACCTACCTACTAGCTTATGCTATTCCAAGTATATTCATGCTTTTGTTTACCTTCAACTTGTTATGAGAAAACTAGTGATTAAAGCTCTCACGAACTTGATGGCACACTTTACTTTTTGCCTCTAATAAACTTGAACCATTGGGTCCTTCTTTGTTGCGTATATGCTTGCGCTTTATAAGTTGAAATTAGCAGAACCATGTACCATGGGGAACACTTTTAACATTGCACTTGTACTTTGTACCCCGTTGATATCATGTTCTTTTGCTTACGGATCCCGGCGGTGTGAAATAAAAGTGGAACTTGTAAGACCATGGAGTTTGTATGTGTGTTAGAGAAACGCCTGGGCCGCTATCCTAAGCCATGCCTAATCATGGTGGAAACTTGCAGCATCACCATAATGAGCACTCTATGAAGCATCATCAATAAAAACCTATGCAAATAGCAAATAAAAAGATCGCTGAGATGCTTATTGGCTGCTTGTCTTGTCATTTTGATTATGGGAAAGCTCCCGTATCATGTGCAAGGGGTACCCCGTTGGCGGTTCTTAATGATACACATGTACTTACAATGACAAGAGCTTACTCGTGACTGAAGTTGAGTAGCATGAGGATCGGTCTTCGTAAGTAAGGGGCATGAGATTTCGGTTTATAACTTGTCAAGCATATCCTCTTAGTTGTGTCACTATAACCTTAATCAGCTTCAAGATGCTTATGATAGGGGCAATGAGAGCTGAAAGCTATAAGTACTATAATTTTTGGAAGCTCTTTATGAGACTTGAATCCCTACTTCCTTTTACAAAAGGCCTTTCTTCCACCATTATATTGAGTCTCCACCTTCTAACTTTATGCACCTACTTTGAGAGCATAGTGGCCATTCTTAGTTCTATGTGCATTGTCCCAAGACTAGTTGATTGATGCATAACTTGATATTGCTTGTTTTAAACTATTGTATCTAGTCACTCTTATGAACTTTGAAGGTGTCCTATGCATTTATATTTTGCTACTCTATTGAGGGACAAGCTGAATACTATTATGCTATGTTTTCTTTATGTGAAACAAACAAACGTCTTGCAAAGCATTTTATTCATGAATCTTTTATTTGTGCCTTTTCATGTTGCATCATAGTTTCTTTGCTTATTGCTAGAACTTTGTCTTTCATGTTATGATTGAAGTACTATGATCCCAGCTTTGAGTGTTTTTGTCAACACCCGGATTTTTAATCCCAGATGCCCGTTATGCCATACCTCGCAATCCCAGGATTACCATTTTTGCGAGACATAACGGATTGGATATCACAGTACATCATCCATTACATACCATACATAAGGTTTTACACAAATAAGGATCTCATGATCCAGTCTTTAATACAACAAGCAGCGGAAATAAAAGAGAAGCATAGCGGTGGGGTCCATCTTGAGGCACGAGTAATGACGATCTTGTGAGATAGTCCTAGTTATCATAGCCGTCCTGCTGACCATCATCTTGATAATCTCCTTCATAGTCTGGCCATGATAATAGCCAGGGAAAAAAGCCATGAGTACTCTTTAAGTACTCGCAAACTACTATTAACAGGTGCTATAGTTCTAAGTCAAAGTGCTAAATCTAAGTTTAACTATCAAGTTAAGTTTGAAACCTAAGCTGAGTTCAGAAGCAAAGAAAAATAGAGTAAAGTTCTAGAATCACTTAAGTTGGGAAGCTATCATCATCAACACAACCCTGTTGTGGTCAAGTCAAAGATTTATCATTACTTCAAAGTATTTAGAAAACATCTGACAACGAAACAGTATGGCCATTCCAACTGTCCATAACTGCGAGATGGGCTATTCGAATAGTTTGACACTCTGCAGAGGTGGTACACTTTCACCACAAGATTCGATACATCTATCAGGGATAACCCTGAATCATCATACTTAGTATGCAGATAATCAAACATAACCTTCCCTTTACACACCCTAGTATAAGCACCTCTCCTATGAGCATGGCCTCCCAACCATGACCATCAGTCATCTTGGGCACTGCATAGGTCGACAACATTGAGAGGTAGCCTCAGCTCAAACCTCTTCCGTGAGGGAACTAATACTAATGCATATAAATTTCCAGCTAAGCCTTACCCAATTCAGGTAGTCTGGTTGTACGGTAAATTTGGAATGGTATCGCATCCGAATCCAACCATCAGTTTTATAAAAGGGTTAAGGCTCATGCCTCAATATTTTTATCATCCTCAATCTTTGTGTTTCTCAACACATGTCAAAACATCTCAATAGAATGACTCATCATTCCAAGGTTTTCATAATTCATTTTCACCAAGTGTTCCCATCTAAAGTGACTCTAGTTTTTGATCTACTCTAAAATACTAAGTTAAGAGTGTTCACTAAAGTGGAAGGATGGGATCAATCTCATGCCATAGAATGACATCTAAAGGTTTCTAAGTAGATCAAGTTTTATACTTTTTATGCTACCTTCAACACAAGTAAAGATCTTTGTGTACTAAGGGGAGTAAAACTTGTAAGTAAGACTTGGGGTACTAATAGTCAAAAGGGTGATCAAAGCATGCTTAAGACATCTTTGCTAAACCATCTAGTTTGATTCTAGTTTGCTAAGTACTACACTTGCAAGTACTAACTTGCAAGGGTTAATCTGGGATAGTGCTAGCTTGCTAAGGGTAGCTTGTACTGTTAATGGTGGCTTGCCTTGGTTGGTGCAGTGGTTGAAGTTTTCTTCTTCTTCTTCTTCTTGGTAGAACTCCTCCTCCTCGAAAGCTTGGTCGGTACTAGTGTCTATAAATACATAGGGAGTGCACAATCACCAAACAATACTTAACTAGGCTAAGTAGAATTCTAAAACACACATTTGATGATCTATTATCATCACAAACATCACAAGTTTTAATTCAACAGTTTCATCCTTTTTATTTTAGAAAAGTAATTTCTACTCATTGAAATATTAACTAAAATTTAATATTCACAACCAAAATATGGGATCATGTGGACACATGTCCTCACCACATATTCTAACATGTGAGAATGAGATTTAAAGGTTGGATCAATATTACTTTAGTTTAAGTTTATTATTTAATGATTTAAAGTGACTAGAAATGGCTATATAGCATTATTTTGGTACTAGTCCAAAGTCACTGCATGTAAATCTTAATATTATTACATATTTAGATAGATATGATGAAATGTGATTTTTGAGAGTTGGAATCAACTCAAAAGCTAACTTGGTTGATTTTATAAAAATGTTACAAGTTGCAAAAGCTTCTGTCTTCTTATTTTTATTAGGAGAGATATATAACTCTAATTGAATTAAATCCAACGGGCTTGGATAGATCATCTTAATACCTTTCAGGCAAAAAAAATTTCATGCTATTTGGATTTGTCAAACTCATAGAATTGAATTTTGAAATAGTGGATAGAAACTAGATTTAACTAAAAAGAAAAATCCAGATTTGAATGGGTGGGCTAGCGCGGGAAAAGAAATGGGCCGGCCCAGTGGTGCTCCGCAGCGCGGGGCTCAGCTGATAGGGGGTCCCGCGTGTCAGCGGCACTTAAAACGCGAAACGGTACGCGCTCTGTGCGCCGTGCGATTAGAATAGGAATCTACGGCTGAGGATCGTCGTCGATGACGAACAGGTCGCCGGCGAGCTTGAACCCTAGCGGCTTGGTGGGGGTCTACTGGGGGCGTACTAGGGCTCCAGCAGGGTCGGCGAGGCGGGCAAACGACGGCGAGGTGAGGCGCGGTTGCGGCGGAGCTTGGGATGGTCGTAATCAACGGTGCCCTTCTCCTCCTGCCGCGGCTGCTCCGGCTCCAATTCTGGCGAGGCAGAGCTCGCCTTGCTCCGGCTAGAGGTGGGTGAGGTTCAGAGAGGTGAGGGGAGTGGAATGGTGTGAAGAGAAGAGGCTGGGGAGGGCTCCTTTTATAGGCCCGACAGTGAGACCGAGCGGGATGGGCAGTCGACGGTGGCGACATGGCTACGGCGGGGTAGAGGCATGGCTAGGGGTGGCGATCGATGTGTGGTTCCCTGGCGGTGCTCTAGAACTTGAATGCGAGCATAGGGGTGGTGGCACGCGGTCTGGGCGAGGTGGCGCTCTGAGAGGCAGAGGCGGCAGTGTCCACGGCGAGCGGTGGCTGTGAGGCGTTGGGCGGCCAGCGGGGGTGTCTGCGGTGTTCTCCAGGTCGAGGCGGAGCGGCGGGCGCGGCTTGGCCAAGGCGGCTGTCTGCGGCGGGGACAGGGCATGCTCTAGGCGGCGTCGGCATGCTCGGCCGGCTCGAACCGCTCTGCTCTCTGTCTCTAGCCTGGGGCTGGTTGGGCGGTGGAGGTGGACCACAAGCAACTTGCTAGACATGGTGAGAGAGGCTGGAGAGGGCGGCTGTTGCGAGTGCACGGTCGATCGGTGAGAGAGGGCTCGGCATGGCAGTGTAGTGCAACTAGGGGTTAGGGAAGAGGCTGGGGTTGGTCTGGTCAGGCTTGAGGGGGACAAAGATGATCAAAGCACATTGCAATTTCTAGACAAAATCAACCCAAAACAGTATTAGTTAGGCCAATATGATCTTGCCAGGAAGGTGTTTGATGAAATGGCTGCAAGAGAAAAAGTTTTGAATTTTGGTATCAAAATTTTTGAGTGATCTCCACTAGTGCTAGATAGTCTCTGGTTGCAAGGGTTTTTAAAGTGCAGCTCAATTAGATGGGTTTTGAAATAGGGGTGATCTATGCATATGCATTAGATTCAATTTTCAAATGCCAATTAAAATAAGTAAAAGAATGTTTTTAGCAGATCAAAAGGTGGGCCTTGGTACCTCATTATGTGTACTAGCAAGGGGTGCAAAGATCAAGAATTATTTCTGTTATGTTTTGAGTACTACGAATAGCCAAAGTAGGCATGAGAGTTAAATTTGCCAAAATGACCATTCCTCCTTTTTAATTCTTTTTGATTTGATTTTCTTTAGGAAAAGTTTGGGAATGATGTAGATGATGTTTAAATCACCTAAGAAACATTTTACAAGCATTGGATCATTCAATCATGACAATTCAAACAACTCCTATTTTAAATGCACACATATATGAATGCTTTCATTTTAAATTTGAAAAAGTTTTTGTTAACCCTATTTTTGGATGATTTTATCTTGATAATCTTGGATTTGAGTTTTGGGATGTTATAGTTTTGCAAATACTTTGATCAAGTCTTTGATGGTGCATGTCACCTCAAAAATTATTTCTTTTTATCACTTACCTACTCGAGGATGAGCAGGAGTTAAGCTTGGGGATGTTGATACATTGCAAATGTATCTATAATTTTTGATGTTCCATGCTTGGTTTTGTCACATCCCAAAATTTTCCAAATTTTGAAATGTGAAAATTTTAAACAAAATGAAGAACCAAGTTCTTTGAAATTTAGAAGCAGCAAAAACTTTTGGAACATTTAATATAATGCCTCCAAACAAAATGATTTCGTTTGTGAATTGGTGTGCATGTTTTAAAATCCCAAATCATGAAGCATGCATGAGCATCTTGACTTGGTTGCATTTTAAAAACCCAAGAGAAGTGAAAAATATCTCAAACCCTAAAACTCTAATTATTTGTTAACACTAAGAACAACACAATACTTTGGATATACTCCATATGTATATTAAACAAAAGAACTCCTATGAGGGCTAAAAAGATAAAGGACAAAATAATAAAACAATAGAAATTGGTTTCATCCAATTTGGAGCCATGGATAAAAAGATATGAATTATTTTTGAGAATAAATTTAATAAAGGCAATATTAGCTATTAAAACCAAAGTGAATAAATTTGGTTAGAAAATTTTGAGTTGGAAAGTAAATGAGTTCTATAATGCCCTAAAAACCTAATTTGAGTTTTACAAATTTTTAGAAATTTGTTTGATTCAAATTGGATCATTTAATCAAAAGTTATTTAAGAAAACAGAAAAAGAAAAAGAAAAACAATGGAGAAAAAAAAAACAGCAACCCCAGCCCTTCGACCTTTCGGCCCAAAACCAGCCCACCCGGCTCTCTCCTCTCCCCCTGCTTTCCTTACCGCGCCGTTGCCTACCCCCTCTCACTTACAGACCGACCCCATGCCACGTCACCCCTCCACCTCATCGTCTTCCTCGGCGATGACAGACCTCTCCCCTCCTCTACCATTTCCAAATCAGCTCGAATTCGAGCGTTTCTGCGAATTAAAACTCCACTCCGACGACGCCCTCTTAACCGCCACCCCCTCCTCATCATTTCCCCTCAGACTCCACCCCCAGAGAGCCCCCAGGATCTCTAATTACGAGCTCGGACGGCCGCGGCCACTGACGAACTCCGGTGACGATTCCGGTGAACCCAGGCCGCCCGGCGCCCTCGTCTCTGTCCTGTATGGTTTTCCGTATCCTGGCGAACCTACTAACCCAGCCGTGTGCCTCCTCTTGCTCCAGGTCGACGACACGGACAATCCCGGCGAACTCCCTCTGCCGCCACCGTCCGACGGTTTTTCCGGTGAGTCACAGGTTCCCGCCGCCCTACCTTGGCCACCGCAAGCTTCTACACGAACTGGCGCACCTCCCTGATGCCTTGTTTTGTCTGCTCGAGTACCAGATCGACGCCACCGTCTTGAGGTTGCGGCGTCCGCAAACTAGGAACTCGGCGAGAATCCCCTGCACCCCGAGTCTCCTCCACCATGACCACCATCGAGATCACCGAGACCGCCGCAACCCGCTGGTAAGATCGCCGCTTCCCCTACCCCTCTAGAACCACCGGAGCGCCACCCACCCGACGCACCTCCGCCGCCCACCGTCGCCAGCGCCACCAGTCTGTGGTTGACGCAATGAGCGTCGTCCGATCCGTCATCTGTGGCTAGGATTAGATTGGCGAGCGAAACGGTACGGGCTAATCTGGATCGCCCGTTGCCACTTAAAATCCAACGGCCCGCAGCAGTCAATCCACCCGAACTGGTACCGGCCAATAAGAACACGCCACGTCGCCCAGGCTATTTGTTTAAATTAGAAAATAGACAGATTTGTATTAAACTTAGAAATTCAATAACTTTTGATCCACAAATCAGAAAAATACAAATTTGGTGTCTATGGATTCAGAAAAATAAGACCTTTATTATAGAGGCCTTGTTTCACACTTTTGCTTCTGGAAAATTTGAATTTTAGGCAGAACCTTTTTAGGAGTATTTTACCCATAAAAATTGTTTTGTAAATTATTTTTGGGTAAATCTTTTTGCTATGGATTGCAAATTGAACCCTCTGTCCAGTAAGACCAAAATATAGATTTGGTTGGCTATGCCTAATAGCATGGGAATTATTTAGTGAGTTTGGCCTTTCCAAATACTAGAAATTATTGCTAATTGTTACAATTGCACAAATGGTTGCATTTGTAATCTTACAATTGTAAATTGTTCAGAAAGCACTTAGTAGTGTTCAAAACCTTTGTTATAACAATTTGTGCAATAAAATTTCCATCTTGCATGCTTGCATATTTTTCATGATTTTTGTATTGCCATTAGTGCTGACTTTGTGCATGTTTTGTCTTGTTTGTTTTGTTTGATAGATTGTGTGGATTGTCAAGTGTGTTACTGCAAAGAATGTACCAACACCACCAACTACTAAGGCAAGTGGCACTATCATCCATGTCCTACTATTTTTTATTACAATTAGTGGATTTTTGTAGTATGCATGATAGGACTACTATGATACTATGCTATGCTATATCCTATTAGGATATCCTTTATATATCCCTTAGTGGAAATACTGTAGTTGTAGTATGCTTAGCCCTACTATAGTTTCAGGGTGGAATATACCATATTGTGATTGTATGAGGTGTTGGAAAATATATGTTTTATATAATAAAACAAGGACTCCATGAATCACCTGGGTGGAGTGTGGATACTCAGTTGAGAATAAGGTGGCAACGAAGGGAACCATGTCTATGGCTATCTCTTTCGTGTGTGCACTAGAAGAATACCACCCAGGAACTTAGAGATTGAACATGTTTCTCGTACATTGGCTTTCGTGTACAGCCACATGCCAAATGGGCTCTGGCCTAGTCAATTACATAGTGGAAGACCCATGCATTGGTACCTCTTCAGGTTAACTGGAATTATGCATTGGAGGTTTATCCTTGCATTGGTGCCTGGTAGATGTGCTGGCATTATGTATTGGGAGGACTTATATGGAAAGACTTTGTCACATTCTCGATCTGTCGGTACTCCATCTTGGTGAGTACTAATCCAGCGACCACTGGTGGCGTCAAGACGAGATTGTGTCTTGTGGGTAAAGTGTACAACTTCTGCAGAAGATTAAATTCTAAGTACTTAGCCGTGTCCCCGGTTATGGACAACTCTGAGCAACTAAGGCCTGAAGCTATGGAAGATCTCGACATTCTAATTTCTCAAAGTAAAACTTAATGGTGACAACAAGGGATTAGAAGAACTTGGAGTTTGCCAAGGAGTTCAGAAAGTTATTGAAAGATCAAAACTATTTTTGCAAACATAGGATAAAACCACATATGGATCCACCAGATTCATTGCATGTGTGTTCTTTCCAGAAACCACAGATGGATCCACCAGAGTAATTGTATGTGTGTTCTTTTCCACAAACCACATGCATCAACCAATGGAATTACATGTGTGTTCTTTCCACAAACCACACACGGAAGAACCAATGGCATTGCATGTGTGTTCTTTTCACAAACCACACATGGATCAACCAATGGCATTGCATGTGTGTTCTTTGCACAAACCACATATGGATCAACCAGTGGTCATTGCATGTGTGTTCTTTCCACAAACCACATATGGATCCACTAGGGTCTTTGCATGTGTGTTCTTTTCACAAACCACATATGGATCAACCAGTGGTCATTGCATGTGTGTTCTTTCCACAAACCACATATGGATCCACTAGGGTCATTGCATGTGTGTTCTTTTCAGAAACCACAAATGGATCAACCGATGGCATTGCATGTGTGTTCTTTTCACAAACCACACATAGATCCACCAGAGTCATTGCATGTGTGTTCTTTCCACAAACGACATATGGATCAACCAGTGTCATTGCATGTGTGTTCTTTTCACAAACCACACATGGATCAACCAATGTCATTGCATGTGTGTTCTTTCCACAAACCACACATGGATCAATTAGTGGTCATTGCCTGTGTGTTCTTTTCACAAACCACACATGGACCCACTTGAGTCATTGCATGTGTGTTCTTTCCACAACCACACATGGATCAACCAATGTCATTGCATGTGTGTTATTATCACAAACCACACATGGATCAACCAATGTCATTGCATCTGTGTTCCTGTCATGAACCACACATGGATCCACCAGTGTTCATTGCATGTGTGTTCTTTCCACAAACCACACATGGATCCACTAGAGTCATTGCATGTGTGTTCTTTTCACAAACCACATATGGACCCACTGGAGTCATTGCATGTGTGTTCTTTCCACAAACCACACATGGAATAACGAATGGCATTGCCTGTGTGTTATTGTCACAAACCACATATGGATCAACCAATGTCATTGCATGTGTGTTTCTGTCATGAACCACACATGGATCAACCAGTGGTTATTGCATGTGTGTTGTTTCCACAAACCACACATGGATCAACCAGTGGTCATTGCATGTGTGCTCTTTTCACAAACCACATATGGACCAACCAATGGCATTGCATGTGTGTTCTTTTCACAAACCACATATGAATTCACCAGTGTTCACTGCATGTGTGTTCTTTCCACAAACCACTTATGGTTCCACCAGTGTTCATTGCATGTGTGTTCTTTTCCACAAACAACATGCATCAACCAATGGCCTTGCATGTGTGTTCTTTCAACAAATCACACATGGATATACCAATGGCATTGCATGTGTGTTCTTTTCACAAACCACACATGGATCAACCAATGGCATTGCATGTGTGTTCTTTTCACAAACCACACATGGATCCACCGGAGTCATTGCACGTGTGTTCTTTCCACAAACCACATATGGATCAACCAGTGTCATTTCATGTGTGTTCTTTCCACAAACAACATATGGATCAACCAGTGGTCATTGCATGTGTGTTCTTTCCACAAACCGCATATGGATCCACAAGAGTCATTGCATGTGTGTTCTTTTCACAAACCACATATGGACCCACTAGAGTCACTGCATGTGTGCTCTTATATTAAAACCAGCACTAGAGTTATTGCATGTGTGTTCTTATACTAAAACCAGTACTAGAGTCATTGCATGTGTGTTCTTTCCACAAACCACATATGGATCCACCAGATTGATTGCATGTGTGTTCTTTCTAGAAACCACAGATGGATCCACCAGAGTAATTGTATGTGTGTTCTTTTCCACAAACCACATGCATCAACCAATGGCATTGCATGTGTGTTCTTTCCACAAACCACACATGGAAGAACCAATGGCATTGCATGTGTGTTCTTTTCACAAATCACACATGGAGCAGCCAATGGCATTGCATGTGTGTTCTTTGCACAAACCACACATGGATACACCAGAGTCATTGCATGTGTGTTCTTTCCACAAACCACATATGGATCAACCAGTGTCATTGCATGTGTGTTCTTTGCACAAACCACATACGGATCAACCAGTGGTCATTGCATGTGTGTTCTTTCCACAAACCACATATGGATCCACTAGAGTCATTGCATGTGTGTTCTTTTCACAAACCACAAATGGATCAACCAATGGCATTGCATGTGTGTTCTTTTCACAAACCACACATAGATCCACCAGAGTCATTGCATGTGTGTTCTTTCCACAAACGACATGTGGATCAACCAGTGTCATTGCATGTGTGTTCTTTTCACAAACCACACATGGATCAACCAATGTCATTGCATGTGTGTTCTTTTCACAAACCACATATGGATCCACTAGAGTCATTGCATGTGTGTTCTTTTCACAAACCACACATGGACCCACTTGAGTCATTGCATGTGTGTTCTTTCCAACACCACACATGGATCAACAAATGTGATTGTATGTGTTATTGTCACAAACCACACATGGATCAACCAATGTCATTGCATGTGTGTTCCTGTCATGAACCACACATGGATCCACCAGTGTTCATTGCATGTGTGTTCTTTCCACAAACCACAAAAGGATCCACTAGAGTAATTGCATGTGTGTTCTTTTCACAAACCACACATGGATCAACCAATGGCATTGCATGTGTGTTATTTTCACAAACCACATATGGATCCACTAGTGTTCACTGCATGTGTGTTCTTTCCACGAACCACTTATGGATCCACCAGTGTTCGTTGCATGTGTGTTCTTTTCCACAAACCACATGCATCAACCAATGGCATTGCATGTGTGTTCTTTCCACAAACCACACATGGATCAACCAATGGCATTGCATGTGTGTGCTCACAAACCACGCATGGATCCACCAGAGTCATTGCATGTGTGTTCTTTTCCACAAACCACACATGGATCAACCAATGTCATTGCATGTGTAGTCTTTCCACAAACCACACATGGATCAATCAGTGGTCATTGCATGTGTGTTCTTTTCACAAACCACACATGGACCCACTTGAGTCATTGCATGTGTGTTCTTTCCAACACCACACATGGATCAACAAATGTGATTGTATGTGTGTTATTGTCACAAACCACACATGGATCAACCAATGTCATTGCATGTGTGTTCCTGTCATGAACCACACATGGATCCACCAGTGTTCATTTCATGTGTGTTCTTTCCACAAACCACAAAAGGATCCACTAGAGTCATTGCATGTGTGTTCTTTTCACAAACCACATATGGATCCACTTGAGTCATTGCATGTGTGTTCTTTCCACAAACCACACATGGATTAACCAATGGCATTGCATGTGTGTTATTGTCACAAACCACATATGGATCAACCAATGTCATTGCATGTGTGTTCCTATCATGAACCACACATGGATCAATAAGTGGTTATTGCATGTGTGTTCTTTCCACAAACCACATATGGATCCACTAGAGTCATTGCATGTGTGTTCTTTTCACAAACTACATATTGACCAACCAATGGCATTGCATGTGTGTTCTTTTCACAAACCACATATGGATCCCCTTTGTTCACTTCATGTGTGTTCTTTCCACAAACCACTTATGGATCCACCAGTGTTCATTGCATGTGTGTTCTTTTCCACAAATCACATGCATCAACCAATAGCCTTGCATGTGTGTTCTTTCAACAAACCACACATGGGTCAACCAATGGCATTGCATGTGTGTTCTTTTCACAAAGCACACATGGATCAACCAATGGCATTGCATGTGTGTTCTTGTCACAAACCACACATAGATCCACTAGAGTCATTGCATGTGTGTTCTTTCCACAAACCACATATGGATCAACCAGTGTCATTTCATGTGTGTTCTTTCCACAAACCACATATCGATCAACTAGTGGTCATTGCATGTGTGTTCTTTCGACAAACCGCATATGGATCCACTAGAGTCATTGCATGTGTGTTCTTTTCACAAACCACATATGGACCCACTAGAGTCATTGCATGTTTGTTCTTATACTAAACCCAGCACTAGAGTCATTGCATGTGTGTTCTTATACTAAAACCAGTACTAGAGTCATTGCATGTGTGTTCTTTCCACAAACCACATATGGATCCACCAGAGTCATTGCATGTGTGTTCTTTCCACAAACCACAGATGGATCCACCAGAGTAATTTCATGTGTGTTCTTTTCCACAAACCACATGCATCAACCAATGGCATTGTATGTGTGTTCTTTCCACAAACCACACATGGATCAACCAATGGCATTGCATGTGTGTTCTTTTCACAAACCACACATGGATCAACCAATGGCATTGCATGTGTGTTCTTTGCACAAACCACACATGGATCCACCAGAGTCTTTGCATGTGCGTTTTTTCCACAAACCAAATATGGATCAACCAGTGTAATTGCATGTGTGTTCTTTGCTCAAACCACATATGGATCAACCAGTGGTCATTGCATGTGTGTTTTTCCATAAACCACATATGGATCCACTAGAGTCATTGCATGTGTGCTCTTTTCACAAACCACATATGGATCCACTAGAGTCATTGCATGTGCGTTCTTATACTAAAACCAGCACTAGAGTCATTGCATGTGTGTTCTTATACTAAAACCAGCACTAGAGTCATTGCATGTGTGTTCTTTGCACAAACCACATATGGATCCACCAGAGTCATTGCATGTGTGTTCTTTCTAGAAACCACACATGGATCCACCAGAGTAATTGCATGTGTGTTCTTTTCCACAAACCACACATGGATCAACCAATGTCATTGCATGTGTGTTCTTTCCACAAACCACACATGGACCCACTTGAGTAATTGCATGTGTGTTCTTTTCACAAACCACATATGGATCCACCAGTCTTCACTGCATGTGTGTTCTTTCCACAAACCACTTATGGATCCACCAGTGTTCATTGCATGTGTGTTCTTTTCCACAAACCACATGCATTAACCAATGGCATTGCATGTGTGTTATTTCCACAAACTACACATGGATCAACCAATGGCATTGCATGTGTGTTCTTTTCACAAACCACACATGGATCAACCAATGGCATTGCATGTGTGTTCTTTTCACAAACCACACATGGATTCACCAGAGTCATTGCATGTGTGTTATTTTCCACAAACCACACATGGATCAAACCAATGTCATTCATGTGTGTTCTTTCCACAAACCACACATGGATCAACCAGTGGTCATTGCATGTGTGTTCTTTTCACAAACCACACATGGACCCACTTGAGTCATTGGATGTGTGTTCTTTCCACAACCACACATGGATTAACCAATGTCATGGCATGTGTGTTATTGTCACAAACCACACATGGATCAACCAATGTTATTGCATGTGTGTTCCTGTCATGAACCACACATGGATCCACCAGTGTTCATTGCATGTGTGTTCTTTCCACAAACCACACATGGATCCATGTCGTGGTGGTGGCACGGCAGATGCCATGAATAGGCTAAAGATGGGGCCAATGTGTGCTAGGGGAATCCAGGGAGGGAGAGCGTGGTGATTCCACGCACGGATGTTCTTGTATATTCTCAATCAATGGTGTTTTCAAGCACTCTTGAGGCTCTTAGCAAGAAGGAGACAATGTCTCTTACCCCCTACCAACTAGCCCTAGAGTTCTTCCTTAGACAGAGAGTGATTCCTCTATTTGCCGTCCCTCTCTATGGAGGTCCTAGCGCTCTTTATATAGGGGAGCCCGAGTAACAATTCTAGGGCATAAGTGGTAGCATATTCTACGAATATGCTCCTTTCCTAAAGCAGATGCTTCTTTATTCTTCTTTAACGACTTGTCCGGGCTTTGGACGTAACCCGCAACATCATCCTCGTCTTTTGGCGTCACGGGCTACGTCATCCGGCTTTGGCTGCATCACCTTGGTCACCGCTGACCCGCTGGTCCTCTCCTTTACTTTACTTTCACATTCTTCAGCTAATAAAGCCACCTTTTGACCAGCGGGGAATTCCTTCTCTTTGAAGCCAAGATAATCCGGCTAGTATATAGCTAATCTAGCCTACCCAATTACCTGCAAAACAGATAGGCATGGCGGGCATAGATCTTATGCCGGCCGGACTATTGTCAAGGAAATGCCCCATGGGCCGGGCCACACCGTGATTCGGCCTGCCTTGAGGTGACCCGGTCAGCATTTTGCTTTGACCACGCCGTACCCCAGCTAACTCGGCCCTTATACCTCGGTGCTGCCTTAACCGGGGGTATACCCCCAACATTAGTCCCCGAAGATGGTACGGTCTTAGCAAATTTTTTAGTTGTTAAAGCCACAACAGGTTCCCATATCCGAATCTTTTATTCCTTGGGCTGAGTTATCTCGTAGACCGGAGTTTCTTTTCTTGCTTATCCGGGTTTCTTTTCCTTCTCTCGTACGCTTCTCCACATCCTACGTGGAGGGTAATCATCATTTGCCTCATTTTAAGGGCCATGCGCATTTACCGCGCCGGTTAGTGTCGCCGCGTCAGGCATAACAGCTGTAAACGTCCCATCACTACAGCGCCTCGTTAACTGTAACGCCATGTCCCGTCATGGGTTCATTTGCTCTCGTGGCCCCTCTTGTGGCCTTGCTCTGATTGGTTGCTTGGGCCGCGTACACGCTCGCTGCGTGCGGCATGCCATCCGCAAAGGATCCCACGACGCGCGTGGCACGGTTAAGTAGAGGGTGCGGTGCACTCCCAGGGGAAGTTCCCCCATTCTCGCTGCGCTCCATTGCTCTTTCTCTTTCACTACGACTCCGCTGCCGTCGGTTTTCTTCTCCAGGAACGCCACTGCGACCGTGCGCCAGCGGTATTTCACGCCAGCGCCACCATTTCCAATGCCAATCTCCACCACCGGACCTTGCGCTTCCTGTTTCCACTCTTTTGGCTACCATTATTCTGATTACCCTCTCGAGAGGTTCGATCTCACCATGACTGAGGCAGAAGCTTCGATGGTGGCACAACAGGAGGAAGGGATGGAGGGCTGCGAGCGTGGATGCTAGGATGGCTCCATCGCCTGCGAGGAGTACCTGGCTTGGCTCTACGCCTCCTGTCGCATCCCCGCCGGTGTCGCCTGCCGCCTTCCCGCTGGTGAGATTACTCCCACCCCCAAATCTGGGGAATACGTGGTTTTCTTGTCGCATTTGCAACGCGGATTCGGCCTTCCCACCTCTGATTTCTTCTTCGATTTCATCTCCACCTACAAATTGCAACCGCATCATCTTCCCGCAAATGCTATCACCTCTCTATCCTCTTTTGCCTCCGGCATTGAGGGATATATCGGCCTCTGGCCAACCAAAGAACTTTGGATCAAGGTCTTTGGTTTGCGGAGGAATGTGGTTCCGGACAAAGAGCGTGCCCCGGAGGACAAACACTTGACCCAATGTGGCGCTACCTCCATCTCGCCCCGGAAACAGTCCGTCTTCCCCCGGGTCACGAGGCTCGAATCTTGCAAGGGCTGGGCCCGGACCTTCTACTATGTCCGGAACACCACCAAGGAGGACCAGATCCGGCTGCTCCCCTTTAGACTTGGTCCTCCAGACACCTCGCGATGGGAAAGCATTCCCAAGCGCGCCACGGCCCTGGCGAATCAAGTGGCTCGCCGGATCATAGAGCTTCTTAAGGAGCATCTCCGGGGGGAGGATATCATGATCACTTACCTCCGCAGCCGGGTCTCCGCCCTCCAGAAGCGAGCCCACAAGATCTACTACCTTAGCGGTCCTCTTGACCCTCACCAGACCTCTTCTTTTGAGCTGGATAACTCGGCGGTTTACCGCCGGGTTAAGGCCATCTTCAACGTGGAGAAGGAGTTCTCCGAGGCCTAGGAGTGGGGACTTGAGCCCTTCACTCGCGCCAACCCTCCTCCAAAGGTAAGTTAACCTTCTTTTGTTATCCGAATTGTCTTTGTATGTTGATTTCCCTTCGTAACTTGGCGATTATTCTTTCAGAAATTTCTCCAGCAACCGTTGGAGGATGGCAAGGTTCTCGCCAGAAAGTGGTTGGAGGACCGCTCCGAGGGAGACGAGGTGGAGACTGATCCGGAGGCCTTCTTGCCTGCCCCGGACATCGTCAAACGTAGCACTGGTAAGGCCTCTTCTCTAAGGGATTGGCCAGACGATGATGATTAGGACATTGAGGTCCTTGAGGTACTTAATCTGGTTCTTATTTCTTATTTGCATATGGCTTATGTTCGAATGTTCAGCTAACCCGGATGCTCAGGTCCATGAGTTTCCTCCGCTTGCCACCGGTGGTCTGGCCCCGGCCCCTTCCTAGAAGCGCGCAGCTACCCCAGCCGCAGCTTTAGAGGCGCCGCCGCCCAAGAAGAGGCAAAAGAAGTCCAGGGTTAAACCCTCGGCCAAGCCTGCCGCCAAGAGCACAGTCCGGAGGGCACCCAAACCTCGGCTCCTCCTACCGTTGACGAGTAAGTCCTTTTAGCATTGCTACCTCGGATTCTTCCATTGCTTGCCTTAGTCTCTGGTTGGTTCATTCTTTTTAACTTGCTGTCCTTCCTTTTTTCCAGAGCTCCTGTGGATATTTCCTAGAGAGGTTCCGGCATAGCCTCCCCACTCCGGAGCGATCCCTCTCCCCCCTGCAACGATGATCATCGTCCGCTTAGCCATATTCATGAGGGTTCTACAGCCACGTCTGACCAGAGTCCACCTCGCCAAGAGGAGGGCAACGTCGGCGCGGGGAGTAGTGGGCCAGATCTAGATACGGCAATGCTGGATCTTCCCAGCTCCTCGGCCTCTGTGCCCAATGTTGAGGCGCCAGCTTCACCGGCGTTGCCCCCAGTATCCCCAGTACCAGCAACATCACCAGCAACACCATCAGCAGCAGCACCAACATCACCAACATCAGCAACACCAGCATCAACACCAGCAGCAACAACACTAGCACCAACACCAGCAGCAACAGCAACAACAGCCGCAGCAGGAGCCTCCAAGCCTCCTAAGGAGAAAGATCCTTCGGCCCCCACCGGGTCTGCCCCTTCAATCACTGACTTCTTTCAACATGCTCTTCAACCCTCATCCGGCAAAGCTAAGAAGAATTCCGGGTCAGCTTCGTCCGGGCGAGCTTCTGGATCAGAGGGCAGCAAACAGCTGGTTTTGCACACCAGCCCCGCTACGGCTCAATCTGCCAGGTGCGAGGCCCATGTGAAGGTCCTAGTGACGAGCCATTCTGCGAGCGGCGAGAGTTACAGTCCACTACTCCTCGAGTACGTGAAGAACTGGAACAATGCCGAATTCGTCGACCCTTAGGGCGATCTCCCAGAAAAGTTCGGCCCTACCGAGTTCAGCGCGCAGATGAACTCCGCTACTCAGGCTATCTCCCTGGCTGGCCGGATGATGGAGGTAATCCTTTTTCTCTGTTGTTGATGTTTTTCATAACTTAGCATTTGTAGGTATATCCCAGTCCCCGAGCCTCCAAGGGAATAACTTGTTATTCGGTCGGATGCTCCCTAGTTTTTGTTCATATTGTCATTAATTTGCAATAAATTTTGGGACGGGTCTAGTTCCCTTGGCCCGGATCATGTAGTTTTCAAATATCCACACACCTAGAGCCGGGTTAAGTTCCACTTGGCCTGGATCTTGTAGACTTCGAATATCCACACACCTAGAGCCGGGTTAAGTTCCACTTGGCCTGGATCTTGTAGACTTCAATATCCACACACCTAGAGCCGGGTTACGTTCCACTTGGCCTGGATCTTGTAGACTTCAAATATCCACACACCTAGAGCCGGGTTAAGTTCCACTTGGCCTGGATCTTGTAGACTTGGAATATCCACACACCTAGAGCCGGGTTAAGTTCCACTTGGCCCGGGTCTTGTAGACTTCGAATATCTACACACCTAGAGCCGAGTTAAGTTCCACTTGGCCCGGATCTTGTAGACTTCGAATAATTTCTACTTTGCCTCTGAACTTTTGTCTCTTTCTTGTTTCAGATTACCACTAACCGCCGAACCGCTGAGTTCCAGCGCCTGTTGGACTCCTACAAAGACATACGCGGGTGTTATGGTAAACTCCTGGAGGAGTACCAGAAGAGGGGTTAGTTCCCATTTCTCTCCCTTCCTTGTTCATTCAAACTTCTTAGAACTTATATGAATGTTTTGTCCGGATTATGCAGCCAAGGTTGAGGCTGAGAATATAATCATGAGGAAGAATCTTGCGGAGATCAAAGGTAACTTCATCCCCTTTACATGATCATTGCAACCTCCATGCTTTATCCGGTGGACACTCATATTTTGGGTCCTCCAGATCATGTTGCAGTTGCTCTTAAGGATAGTGTTCCTATGCCTGAACTGATGACCCACTGCCTACAACAATCAGGGAAGTATGAAGCTGAACTGAAGAAGAAGGATGCTGAGATAGCTCAGCTCTAGTAGCAGGACTTGGAGATTACTCGGCTGAATGCCGAAATCCAGAGGCTCAAGAGCTCTCATCAGTCCGCGCTGGAGAAGGCCGATCAGGAGTTTGCCGAAGAGAAGGAGCATTTAGTTACGCAAATCTCTAAGGACAAGGGCCTACTAGAGGAAGACGATGTCAAACTTACGTCGGCGATCACTGAGTATGAAAAAATCCGGGTCCACAACACCAACACTGATTCCGAGCTTCAGCTACTTCTCTTCCAGATTGCGCGTAAGTTCTCCGCTCTTGCTTGATTTGTTACAATTCGGATTTGATCCATCCACTCAACGTTGCTCCTCTTATCTTTAGGCAAATTTCCAGAGAGCGACACGTTTGCCGCCTCCGCCGTACGCGAATCCCGTGAGCAGCGTGGAGTTCCTGTTGGCCCTGATGCCGAGCCAATTCCTTATACCACAGAGTATCTCCTGGCGAGTCTCACCGCTCATCTCGAGATAGTAAGGAATTTCAGCGCAGACATTGTCCCAGTAGCAACACGGATGTTCGGCTGCCTCTGGCCCAGTGAGACCATTCCCAAGAGAACCTCAGACTTCATAGCCAAACTCATGGAATGTGACACGCAACTAGACCTGTGGCGTGAATCTGCGGCACGGGCTGGAGCCGACATTGCTTTGAAGTTTACGCTTTCATGGTATGAAGGGATTGACTTGGCATTGCTCAGGCATATGCGCACCGGGTCTAAGTGGTGCGAGGATCCGGAGTGGATCGCGCGCCGCCAGGCCTATGCGAACAATCTCATTCAGTACTCCTTCTTCCATGCCTGGAATGAGGGGCCAAGCTTCCTTAATGCTGCCGATGATGAGATTGTCTCTGGAGCTGAAGAGGAAGGGAATGAGAGCGAGGGCTCCAAGCTAGGCGACGAGGCTGAAGACCCGGAGGACAACGAAGTTGACCCGGAGGACGAAGCTGAGGCTAGCGCTCCTCCTGCACATTCCGGAGTACCTCCCTCCTCCGCAGATGATTCCTTTGCTGCTCCTGCCCCTTGAAAAACACTCAATCACATTTATCAGATCCCCGGAATGCCAGGCACAGATGTACTTTAACACTTTGGTTTGTTTGTGCTACAATTT
Organism: Avena insularis; assembly: GCA_023614405.1. Lineage (NCBI taxonomy): Eukaryota > Viridiplantae > Streptophyta > Magnoliopsida > Poales > Poaceae > Avena > Avena insularis. The sequence goes on along the minus strand of CM042684.1, from coordinate 328,586,077 downwards.
TATGTTTCGAACTAAGTTTTTATTGCCGGATTATCGTGGGCGAAGTCCCCGAGTTTCATTTTCTTGTTCCTCCAATTTTTGACTCGGCTCGCGTCTACCTTGATTCAGTTTTTTGACTTATGAGTCCGAGTTTCAAAAAATTGACTTAACAATACTTAAACCTTGAGATTAGCTCAAAATGATTCGACACTTTAGTGAAGAAAATAAACTAAGGTTTAGCCAAAAAACCAATGTCGGCCCGCTTAAGCTCTTTTTCCTTAGTTGTTTTTCATGTGCTTCGCCATTCCAAACTTGTTCTCTTACTTTCCATGAAGCCAATTCTTATTGGACAGCAGCAAAGTCGAAGAGTTAGGTTTTTGGTGCTAACACATTACTAAACCAACTAAGACATAAGCGACTTAACCCAGCCGACACAAAAAATACGACATCATGGCAATGTGCTATAGCAGTCCCCGAGTCTCTGCTCGGGGTGGCAAAGTTTTTATTGATAAGCTCACTGACGACATACATACCGACATATGAGTAGTTCAGATACATTCACCTCTTAGGTGTAGAAAGGACACAGCAGTGCTATGTTCCATGGTCTTTTGGATTCCTCTCCAGACATGTCCACCTTGTTCTTTTGTTGGGGCTGTGCATCAATAAGATAGTAGGAATTATTGCGCGAAGCTTTGCTCACAATGAAGGGCCCTTCGCATGGGAGGGATAACTTGTGCATGCCAGCGGTGTGCTGTATTAGCCTCAACAACAAATCACCTTCCCGAAAAACTCGGGGTTTTACTTTCCGGCTATGATAGCGTCTGAGATTTTGCTGGTATATGGCGGATCTGGACAAGGCCAGTTCTCTCGCTTCTTCCAGTAGATCAACATCATTCTGCCGGGCTTCACGCACTTCGGCTTTTGTGTATTGGGTGACCCTAGGCAAATCATGCTCTATGTCGGCTGGTAATATATCTTCTGCCCCATATACCAGAAAGAATGGCGTATAGCCCGTTGATCGATTTAGAGTTGTTCTTAAACTCCACAATACCGCTGGCAGTTCTTCTATCTAGCACCCCGCTGATCTTTGCAGCGGCTCTATGAGCCGGGGTTTTATCCCGGACAATACCAGTCTGTTGGATCTTTCCACTTGCCCGTTCGACGCGGGGTGGGCGACTGAGGCGACATCTAACCGGATCTTCTTTTCCTGGCAGAAGCTCGCAAATGCTCCTTCAGCAAAATTTGTCCCATTATCAGTTATGATGCTATGGGGGTAGTCGTACCTTAAGATTTTATCCTTGAGGAATCTTACTGCCGTTGCCCCATCACATTTCCGAATTGGTTTCACTTCAATCCATTTGGTGAACTTGTCAACCATGAACATCATGTGGGTCATCCCTCCTTTGGCCGGCTTAAATGGTCCTACCATATCTAGGCACCATACAGCAAATGGCCATGTAATTGGGATAGTTTTCAGCTCCGACATTGGCAGGTGAGTTTTCGCGGTGTATCTTTGACAATCGTTACATTTTCTCACCAAGTCCTCTGCTTGCTCCAAAGCACTGGGCCAATAAAATCCGTGCCGGAAAGCTTTTGCTACTAATGCCCTTGAGGATGCATGGTGGCCGCATTCCCCTTGGTGAATATCCCGGAGTATGTCAAGTCCTTCTTCCGGATCAACGCACCGTTGTAGTACCGCTGTCACAATCCTTTTGTATAATTCGGCGTTGATAATGGTATAATCCTTTGCCCTTCTCTGAACTTGCCTCGAACCTATTTCATCATCCGGCAAGATTCCCTCTTTCAGGAAAGCAAAAATTGGCTTGGCCCAAGATGGTATAGGTCGGACGGGAAATAGTTCCTTGTCCACTTCCATTGCATCCACCGACATAACTCCCGCCGGATCAAACTGCACAGTCCCCGGGTTTGCTGAAGCAGTCCCCGGTTTTGCTGAAGCAGTCCCCGGGTTTGCTGAGGTGCTTCCCCATTCTATCTCCATAGGTGCAGCTCCTGATCCGGTGAGCGCCAGGATATAAATTGAATCTGATTCGGGTGACGGTGTGATAGACGGTTTTCTCAAGTGCTCCAAAGACACATTTGGCGGAATGGGTTGCCGGGATGAGCCCAGCTTGGACAGTGTATCTGCTGCCTCGTTTTTGCTCCGAGGTACGTGATGGAACTCACACCCTTCGAAAAACCCACTTATCTTCTAGACATGGAACCTATACAAGGCCATGTTAGCATCCAGGGCATCCCAATTTCCAGACACTTGATGTACCACCAAATCCAAATCTCCAAAGCACTGTATCCGACGTATCCCCACTTCCTTTGCCACTTTGATACCATGTACCAATGCTTCGTACTCCGCCACATTATTCGAGGCACTGAAATGGATCAGTAGGGCATATTTTGATCCTTCTTGGGCGAGGTAAGCACTACCCTAGCGCCTAATCCATCTTTCAGTTTCGATCCGTCAAAGTGCATTTGCCAATAATTGGAGTCCGACAGGGGTGGCTCGTATTGCATTTCAGCCTAGTCCACAAAGAAATCTGCCACATCTTGTGACTTGATCACATCTCTTCTGTCGATCTGTGGCCCGTATGGAGCTAATTCGATTGCCCACTTTGCTATTCTACCGCTTGCGTCCTTGTTACTCATGATTTCTGAGATGGGTGCCTCACATATCACCTTCATGGGGTGTTCCTCGAAATAGTGCTTGAGCTTCTTGGCTACGCCGTACGCCATCTTCTGATAATGAGGATAATTCTGTTTTAACGCTGACAGTACTTTGCTCAGATAATACACCGGTCTTTGCACCGACTTTCCTTCCTCTTCGCGCTCCACTATGATCACTGCACTTACGACTCGGTTGGTCGCGGCTACGTAAAACAACATTGGTTCCTTAGGTAGTGGTGCAACTAGGATTGGCGCGGTAGATAGCATCTTTTTCAATTTTCAAAATGCAAGATCCGCCTGTGGCGTCCATGTGAACTTATCTGCTTTTCTCAACAACTGATAGAGGGGCAAGGCCTTCTCTCCCAACCAACATACAAATCGACTTAACGATGCCAGGCAACCAGTGAACTTATGGACATCGTTAAGACACTTTGGTAACTCCATTCTTTCTATGGCCCGGATCTTCGTCGGGTTAGCTTCAATGCCGTGTCTAGATACAAGGAAATCGAGTAACTTTCCGGCTGGTACGCCGAAGGTGCATTTCTCCGGGTTCAGTTTCATTCGGAACCTTCTCAAGTTTGCGAATGTCTGCCGGATATCCTCAAGGAGCGTATTGCTTTCCTTGGTTTTTATCACCACATCATCCACATACACCTGCACATTTCGACCTATTTGGTCATGCAAGCATTTTTGCATACATCGTTGGTACGTTGCACCTGCATTATGTAATCCAAACGGCATAGTTCAATAACAATAAGCCCCGTACGGGGTAATGAACGCAGTCTTTATTTGATCATACGGATTCAAGGGTATCTGATGGAAACCAGAATACGCGTCAATGAATGACAATAGCTCACATCCGGCAGTTGAGTCTATGACCTGATCTATTCTAGGGAGTGGAAATGGATCTTTTGGACACGCCTTATTCAGGTTCGTGTAATCAATACTGTCTCTATTTTAGAGGCTAGTAAGCCAGATTGTACATGCGCCATACCACTACCACGTTCGGATCATCTTTCTTTTTCTCCACCAGCACCGGATTTGAAAGCCAATCCGGATAGAGTACCTCCATGATAAATCCGGCCGCTAGCAATCTTGCTATCTCATCTCCAATTACTTTTCTTCTATCTTCTGCGAAACGCTTGAGAGGCTGCTTTACCGGCTTAGCCCCGGGTCTTACATTCAATGAGTGCTCAGCCAACTCCCTCAGTACACCTTGCAGATCTTGCGTAGACCAAGCAAAGATATCCCGATTCTCACAGAGGAAGTTGGCGAGCTCGCTTTCCTATTTGCTGCTTAACCCAGCACCTATGGTAACGGTGCGCTCTGGGAACAGATCATCAACTAGCACTTTCTTCGTATCCTTAGTCGCTTGGAACGATACGCTCCCGTGCGGGTTGGTCAGGGCCAGCATATGTTGTTGCGCGGATTGAGCCAATGCCGCCACCTCTACTATCTTCCTTTTCTCTTGAGCTATCACGAGTGACTCGGCTAAATTAGATCCAGCTGATGCACACTCGATCGAACGCCAGAAGTCCCCTGATATAGTTATCACACCCCTTGGTCCGGGAAACTTCATCTTAAGGTAACTGACGTGGGTAGTTGCCATGAACTTGCTCAGCGCTGGCCTGCCAAGTAATGCGTGATAAGCACTTTCTAGATTCACTACCTCGAATTCTAAGTTCTCTGTGCGGCAGTTGTCTCTTGTGCCGAATAACACGTCAACCCGGACCTTACCAATTGGTTCACAAGAGATACCTGACACAATACGGTGAAAAGTGGTCCTTGTCGCTTGCAGCATATTCTCTGTTATCCCCAACTTGTGCATGGTATCCTTGTACATAATGTTGATACTGCTGCCATTATCAATCAATACCTTGGAAAACTTCACGTTGAGATTCGGTCCGATGAACATCGGATCCAAGACTAGAGCGTAGGTTCCTAGGCTTGGCATGATCTTTGGGTGATCCTTGACACTCCATGTGATCTCTTGATCTACCCAAGGCATATATCTCGGCACAGCCGGCATTACTGCGTTCACCTCCATATGTCGGCGATGTAAGCTTTTCCGGTCATTCTCTTCCGTGGTAAACACACAATAGCTTTGGTGATGTTCCCTGTACTCATTTCGTCCTTCATTCTCGTTGTAACCTTGGCCTTGTTGCTGGTTGTTCCCTACTTGATGTACTGCATCCCTTCTTTCCGAATTCTCGTACCTCGGCGGAGGTGGTGGTAGCATCAGTTGCTGTCCATTTCCCCCTGTTAGTAATGGTGGCCAGGGTGTTTCATTTCTAGGTGCTTCGTTCCGAGGTGCCTGAGCATTCCTCGAACCCGCCTGTTCCAATTTCCTCATCCATTCACACTGTCGGGTCGTGTGATTCGCTGGACTGTTCGGACTTGGCGTATGAAATTTGCAAGGTTGATCTAGGATAGACTCGAACGTACACCTTGGCCCATCCTTTCGTTCCTGCCATTGCCTTTTCTGCTCCGGGGTCCAAGGCTTTCTCCCTTCGCTTTTCTGCTGCCAGTTTTGCCCTCAAATTTTCTGGCATTGGCTTGCTCCGGCATTGGGCTGATCCCGGTCCACTGCTGCAACCTGCTGCGAGTTATACCGATAATTCGGACGCTCATCCCTTCTTTTTCCTCGGAAATCATTCATCCTTGATGACCCGGAGATATCTCGGTTGTAATATTCCTCATTTTCTTCGCTAGACATTAGCCGGGGTTGAGTTGGATCTCCCAAGGCATATGAATCTGCAATCCGGATTGTCTCGGACAAGGTGGTTGGCATATCACGCTGTAACCTTTGCCACAGCATACCTGCATACCTGCATCCCTGAGCGAACCACGCAATTGCTTGCAATTCAATCACCCCTTCGCACGAGATTTGCACATTGCACCACCGAGTCATAGTGCAAGGGTCTGTGGTCTGTTGGGTCTCTTGTAAGTGCTTGAGAAATTGCTAACAAACAGTTCCTGGAAATCCAACCAACAGTTGACACTCCCTGGTGGCAAATTGTTCAGCCAAACTCGTGCTGGTCCTTACAGCATCTGTGGTACATATCTCACTGTCCATCTCAAATTCCCTGTCGCGATCTTGACGGTTGTGGCATAATCAATCAGCCAATACTCTGGCCTGGTACTTCCATCATAGGTTCGGGTTCCCCTGGCTAGTTGGAAGTTCGGTACTGGTGGCTCATTCATGATCCGGGGCCCGAAACATGCTGGACCCGGTGGACCTTGTAATTCGATTTGCTCTGACCTATAAATCCTATCCAACTTCAACTTCGCATCATCTGGTTGCAAGTTCCTGCTTCCCAACTATGATCCAATTACATGATGATCTGGTCTGGGGTATCCATTGTTAACCATAGCCGAATAACCATCATTGTATCTTTCTTGATCCGAATGCGCATGACGATGTTGTGCTGCTTGTCCTGCACTTCCTCCTTGCCGAGGTTCGCGCTGTTGCGCATGAGGTATATTCTGCGCCACTCCCACAGGATTACGCCGTCCAGCATTGCTGTTGGTAGCATTTCTTTGACCAGCATTGCCTTAGTCATGGTTACCTCGGGCAGCCACACCCCAGCTGGTACTATTGCGATCATCATCAACTTGCACTGCTTTTCCTTTTCCAGCTCTTACCGGGTCATAAGGGACCATTTGCTTGTTTCTTCTCCCGGAGTCCACTACCTCTTCTCTCCTGGGGTCATGACCCAGAGATGACGCGGCTCCTCTGGATCTCGCCGGGTTATTTCTAGCCGAATGTACCACCTGTGAGTCCCCTCGTGGTGCCGGGTTAGCTTTGTTTATTTCTTCATTTTGTTGGCATGCGACCCTCAACAAGTGATTCACTCTCTCTTGCTTCATTTGACGAGCCTCACAGGTCAAGCCTTCTAACTCGGATGCGGCCGCGTTTGCTACTCTGAGGTTCTTTGCTGGGTACTGTACCGATCCAACCCTCCTGTCACTATCGTAGCTGTCTAACCCAGCCTAGGCTCATACTCCTTGTCAATCTCGGTGAGCAGGTTTCTGCCTCGGATTTTCACTCCATCGATACGATTTGCCTTACATACTCTCTCAAGGTGTCCAGCGACTGATGCAGTTCTGCTACCTACTTTGCTCCGGCTAACACTTTCCGCCTAGTTTCCTCTAACTCAACTTGCGCCTGAGCCAGATCTACCACAGGTGCTATTGGTGTTGCTAAGCTATCTATCGCTTGCTGGAGCACATTCTATGGCTTCTCCAGCGGAGGAAACCTAGACCTGGTCTGTTTGGGTGTTACCTCTGGCTCTGGCGCCGGATCTTTGCTCGGTCCCGTATCTGGCGCGGTCATCAGGACTTCCACGCTAATAGTCGGGCGAGTGATACGCACTCCACGAGCAGCGTTGAGAGATGGTTCGCCTCCTTCGACGACGTGCCGCGGGTGAACGCAGGACTCATCCACCCCGACGTAGATCTTGTGCGTGCCAAGCTTGATGAAGATGCCGTTGCACGGTGGAGGGTTCCTGCCGAAGCTTCCTGCGTTGTCGCTGACATAGTCCAGCGATCCAAAGCGCTGAACCAAGCCTGAGACGATACACTCACCGGTGCTCGAGAAGTTTCCTGTCTGGATTTTCACCCCTGCTAGCACCGCTAGGCCCACGGTGGGCGCCAACTGTCATGGTGGTGACACGGCAGATGCCATGAATAGGCTAAAGATGGGGCTAATGTATGCTAGGGGAATCCAGGGAGGGAGAGCATGGCGATTCCACGCACGGAAGTTCTTGTATATTCTCAATCAATGGTGTTTTCAAGCACTCTTGAGGCTCTTAGCAAGAAGGAGACAATGTCTCCTACCCCTACCAACTAGCCCTAGAGTTCTACATTAGACAGAGAGTGATTCCTCTATTTTCCATCCCTCTCTATGGAGGATCTGGCGCTCCTTATATAGGGGAGCCCGGGTTACAATTCTAGGGCACATCTGGCAGCATATTCTATGAATATGCTCCTTTCCTAAAGCATATGCTTCTTTATTCTTCTTTAACGACTTTGGATGTAACCCGTAGCATCATCCTCATCTTTTGGCATCACGGTCTATGTCATCCGGCTTTGCCTGCGTCACCTTGGTCACCGCTAACCCGCTGGTCCTCTCCTTTACTTTACTTTGCACATGCTTCAGCTAATAAAGCCACCTTTTGACCAGCGGGGAATTCCTTCTCTTTGAAGCCAAGATAATCCGGCTAGCATATATCTAATCCGGCCTACCCAATTACCTACAAAACAGATAGGCATGGCCGACATAGATCTTATGCCGGCCGGACTATTGTCAAGGAAATGCCCCATGGGCCGGGACACACCGTGATTCGGCCTGCCTTGAGGTGACCTGGTCAGCATTTTGCTTTGACCGTGCCATACTCCGGCTAACTCGGCCCCTATACCCCGGCGTTGCCCTACTCGGGGGTATCCCCCCATCAATCCACTAGAGTCATTGCATGTGTGTTCTTTTCACAAACCACATATGTACCCACTTGAGTCATTGCATGTGTGTTCTTTCCACAAACCACACATGGATTAACCAATGGCATTGCATGTGTGTTATTGTCACAAACCACATATGGATCAACCAATGTCATTGCATGTGTGTTCCTGTCATGAACCACACATGGATCAACCAGTGGTTATTGCATGTGTGTTCTTTCCACAAACCACATATGGATCCACTAGAGTCATTGCATGTGTGTTCTTTTCACAGACCACATATGGATCAACCAATGGCATTGCATGTGTGTTCTTTTCACAAACCACATATCGATCCACCAGTGTTCACTGCATGTGTGTTCTTTCCATTAACCACTTATGGATCCACGAGTGTTCATTGCATGTGTGTTCTTTTCCACAAACCACATGCATCAACCAATGGCATTGCATGTGTGTTCTTTCAACAAACCACACATGGATCAATCAATGGCATTGCATGTGTGTTCTTTTCAAAAACCACACATGGATCAACTTGAGTCATTGCATGTGTGTTCTTTCAACAAACCACACATGGATCCACCAAAGTCATTGCATGTGTGTTCTTTCCACAAACCACATATGGATCAACCAGTGTCATTGCATTGTGTTCTTTCCACAAACCACATATGGATCAACAAGTGGTCATGGCATATGTGTTTTTTCCACAAACCACATATGGATCCACTAGAGTCATTGCATGTGTGTTCTTTTCACAAACCACATATGGACCCACTAGAGTCATTGCATGTGTGTTCTTATACTAAAACCAGCACTAGAGTCATTGCATGTGTGTTCTTATACTAAAACCAGCACCAGAGTCATTGCATGTGTATTCTTTCCACAAACCACATATGGATCCACCAGAGTCATTGCATGTGTGTTCTGTCCACAAACCACGCATGGATCCACCAATGTGATTTCTTGTGTGTTCTTTCCACAAACCACACATGGATCAACCAGTGTCGATGCATGTGTGTTCCTATCACAAACCACACATGGATCCACAAGTGTTCATTACATGTGTGTTCTTTCCACAAACTACACATGTATCCACTAGAGTCATTGCATGTGTGTTATTGTCATAAACCACATATGGATCAACCGATGTCATTGCATGTGTGTTCCTGTCATGAACCACATATGAATCCACAAGTGTTCATTGCATGTGTGTTCTTTCTACAAACCACATATGGATCCACTAGAGTCATTGTATGTGTGTTCTTTTCACAAACCACATATGGACCCACTTGAGTCATTCCATGTGTGTTCTTTCCACAAACCACATATGGATCCACTAGAGTCATTGCATGTGTGTTCTTTTCACAAACCACATATGGATCCACAATTGGCATTGCATGTGTGTTCTTTTCACAAACCACATATCGATCCACCAGTGTTCACTGCATGTGTGTTCTTTCCACAAACCACTTATGGATCCACCAGTGTTTATTGCATGTGTGTTCTTTTCCACAAACCACATGCATCAACCAATGGCATTGCATGTGTGTTCTTTCAACAAACCACACATGGATCAACCAATGGCATTGCATGTGTGTTCTTTTCAAAAACCACACATGGATCAACTTGAGTCATTGCATGTGTGTTCTTTCAACAAACTACACATGGATCCACCAGAGTCATTGCATGTGTTTTCTTTCGACAAACCACATATGGATCAACCAATGTCATTGAATTGTGTTCTTTCCACAAACCACATATGGATCAACAAGTGGTCATGGCTTGTGTGTTTTTTCCACAAACCACATATGGATCCACTAGAGTCATTGCATGTGTGTTCTTTTCAGAAACCACATATGGACCCACTAGAGTCATTGTATGTGTGTTCTTATACTAAAACCAGCACTAGAGTCATTGCATGTGTGTTCTTATACTAAAACCAGCACTAGAGTCATTGCATGTGTGTTCTTATACTAAAACCAGCACTAGAGTCATTGCATGTGTGTTCTTTCCACAAACCACATATGGATCCACCAGAGTCATTGCATGTGTGTTCTTTCCACAAACCACGCATGGATCCACCAATGTGATTGCTTGTGTGTTCTTTCCACAAACCACAGATGGATCAACCAGTGTCGATGCATGTGTGTTCCTATCACAAACCACACATGGATCCACAAGTGTTCATTACATGTGTGTTCTTTCCACAAACCACACATGTATCCACTAGAGTCATTGCATGTGTGTTATTGTCACCAACCACATATGGATCAACCGATGTCATTGCGTGTGTGTTCCTGTCATGAACCACATATGAATCCACCAGTGTTCATTGCATGTGTGTTCTTTCTACAAACCACATATGGATCCACCAGAGGGATTGCATGTGTGTTCTTTTCACAAACCACATATGGACCCACTTGAGTCATTCCATGTGTGTTCTTTCCACAAACCACATATGGATCCACTAGAGTCATTGCACGTGTGTTCTTTTCACAAACCACATATGGATTACCAATGGCATTGCATGTGTGTTCTTTTCACAAACCACATATCGATCCACCAGTGTTCACTGCATATGTGTTCTTTCCATAAACCACTTATGGATCCACCAGTGTTCATTGCATGTGTGTTCTTTTCCACAAACCACATTCATCAACCAATGGCATTGCATGTGTGTTCTTTCAACAAACCACACATGGATCAACCAATGGCATTGCATGTGTGTTCTTTTCAAAAACCACACATGGATCAACTTGAGTCATTGCATGTGTGTTCTTTCAACAAACCACACATGGATCCACCAGAGTCATTGCATGTGTGTTCTTTCCACAAACCACATATGGATCAACCAGTGTCATTGCATTGTGTTCTTTCCACAAACCACATATGGATCAACAAGTGGTCATGGCATGTGTGATTTTTCCACAAACCACATATGGATCCACTAGAGTCATTGCATGTGTGTTCTTTTCACAAACCACATATGGACCCACTAGAGTCATTGCATGTGCGTTCTTATACTAAAACCAGCACTAGAGTCATTGCATGTGTGTTCTTATACTAAAACCAGCACTAGAGTCATTGCATGTGTGTTCTTTCCACAAACCACATATGGATCCACTAGAGTCATTGCATGTGTGTTCTTTCCACAAACCACGCATGGATCCACCAATGTGATTGCTTGTGTGTTATTTCCACAAACCACACATGGATCAACCAGTGTCGATGCATGTGTGTTCCTATCACAAACCACACATGGATCCACAAGTGTTCATTACATGTGTGTTCTTTCCACAAACCACACATGTATCCACTAGAGTCATTGCATGTGTGTTATTGTCACAAACCACATATGGATCAACCGATGTCAGTGCATGTGTGTTCCTGTCATGAACCACATATGAATCCACCTGTGTTCATTGCATGTGTGTTCTTTCTACAAACACATATGGATCCACTAGAGTCATTGCATGTGTGTTCTTTTCACAAACCACATATGGACCCACTTGAGTCATTCCATGTGTGTTCCTCCCACAAACCACACATGGATTAATCAATGGCATTGCATGTGTGTTATTGTCAGAAACCACATAATGATCAACCAATGTCCTTGGATGTGTGTTCCTGTCATGAAACACATATGTATCCACAAGTGGTCATTGCATCTGTGTTCTTTGCACAAACCACACATGGATCCACCAGAGTCATTGCATGTGTGTTCTTTCCACAAACCACATATGGATCAACCAGTGTCATTGCATGTGTGTTCTTTCCACAAACCACATATGGATCAACCAGTGGTTATTGCATGTGTGTTCTTTCCACAAACCACTTATGGATCCACTAGTGTTACTTTCATGTGTGTTCTTTTCCACATACCACATATGGATCAACCAATGGCATTGCATTTGTGTTCTTTTCACAAACCACATATGGATCCACCAGTGTTCACTCATGTGAGTTATTTCCACAAACAACTTATGGATCCACCAGTGTGCATTGCATGTGTGTTCTTTTCCACAAACCACACATGCATCAACCAGAGTCATTGCATGTGTGTTCTTTTCCACAAACCACACATGGATTAACCAATGTCGTTGCATGTGTGTTCTTTCCACAAACCACACATGGATCAACCAATGGTCATTGCATGTGTGTTATTTTCACAAACCACACATGGACCCACTTGAGTCATTGCATGTGTGTTCTTTCCACAACCACACATGGATCAACCAATGTCATTGCATGTGTGTTATTGTCACAAACCACATATGGATCAACCAATGTTATTGCAGGTGTGTTCTTGTCATGAACCACATATGGATCCACTAGTGTTCATTGCATGTGTGTTCTTTATACAAACCACATATGAATCCACCATAGTCATTGCATGTTTGTTCTTTTCACAAACCACACATGGATTAACCAATGGCATTGCATGTGTGTTATTGTCACAAACCACATATGGATCAACCAATGTCATTGCATGTGTGTTCCTATCATGAACCACACATGGATCAACCAGTGGTCATTGCATGTGTGTTCTTTCCTCAAACCACATATGGATCCACTAGAGTCATTGCATGTGTGTTCTTTTCACAAACCACATATGGATCAACCAATGGCATTGCATGTGTGTTCTTTTAACAAACCACATATGGATCCACTAGTGTGCACTGAATGTGTGTTCTTTCCACAAACCACTTATGGATCCACCAGTGTTCATTGCATGTGTGTTCTTTTCCACAAACCACATCCATCAACCAATGTCATTGCATGTGTGTTCTTTCCACGAACCACACATGGATCAACCATTGACATTGCATGTGCGTTCTTTTCACAAACCACACAGGGATCAACCAATGACATTGCATGTGTGTTCTTTTCACAAACCACACATGGATCCACCAGAGTCATTGCATGTGTGTTCTTTCCACAAACCACATATGGATCAACCAGTGGTCATTGCATGTGTGTTCTTTCCACAAACCACATATGGATCCACTAGATTCATTGCATGTGTGTTCTTTTCACAAAATACTTATGGACCCACTAGAGTCATTGCATGTGTGTTCTTATACTAAAACCAGCACTAGAGTCATTGCATGTGTGTTCTTATACTAAAACCAGCACTAGAGTCATTGCATGTGTGTTCTTTCCACAAACCACATATGGATCCACCAGAGTCATTGCATGTGTGTTCTTTCCACAAACCACACATGGATCCACCAGAGTAATTGCATGTGTGTTCTTTTGCACAAACCATAGGCATAAACCACTCGCATTCCATGTGTGTTCTTTCCACAAACCACACATGGATCAACCAATGGCATTGCTTGTGTGTTCTTTTCACAAACCACACATGGATCAACCAATGGCATTGCACGTGTGTTCTTTGCACAAACCACACATGGATTCACCAGAGTCATTGCATGTGTGTTCTTTCCACAAACCACATATGGATGAACCAGTGTCATTGCATGTGTGTTCTTTCCACATACCACATATGGATCAACTAGTGGTCATTGCAAGTGTGTTTGATGTCTACGCACTTCTATTCTTATAGACAGTTGTTGGGCCTCCAAGTGCAGAGGTTTGTAGAACAGCAGCAAGTTTTCCCTTAAGTGGATCACCCAAGGTTTATCGAACTCAGGGAGGAAGTGGTCAAAGGTATCCCCTCTCAAGCAACCCTGCAATCAAGATACAAGAAGTCTCTTGTGTCCCCAACACACCCAATACACTTGTCAGGTGTATAGGTGCACTAGTTCGGCGAAGAGATAGTGAAATACAAGTGGTATGTATAATTATAAGTGGTACCGGTGATAGAAGATAACTTGTTGGCGTGGAAGAGACTAAAAGCAAACTGAAACAAAGATAGAAGCAAGCAAACATGTAACAGATCTAATTGCAAATGGTGTATCAATGCTTAGAAACTTTCACTAGTGACCACTCATATAAATGTCTTCTCTTCATGATACTACTCTTAACTACTCTCCGATTAGACACTCTAATCCATGGCAGGGCTATAACAGCACTCCTCAAAGTAAGCCTTTCCCATCTAGATAACCCCACACTATAACCTTGAGCACTATATGGTTCAAACATACACCACAATTTCATAAAGACATCCAACTCCAAATATAACTCATAACAAGTATTTGTAATCTCTAGCCTAAGTGCCACCATGGTGTGCACACTGTCACTTCACACACATGGGGAGAGCAGAGATCTATTAAAGCACTTAAGTAGCAAGGTAGATCTATAGATTACAAGCTCATGATCTCAATAAGATCATGCATAGAGAGAGAGATGAACACATAGCTACCAATAGAACCCTTAGACTCGAGAGAGAACTACTCCCTCCTCATCATGGGAATCAACAATGGTGATGGAGATGGCGGTGGAGATCGATGGAGATGGCTCCGGGGGCACTTCCTTGTCCCGGCAGGGTGCCGAAACAGAGACTTTCTGTCCCCCGAATCTCCCCTTCGGTGGCGACGGTGCTGCGGAACTTTTCGTGGCTGGAGGCTTGACCCTCTAGGGTTTCTGCCTCGGGAGGAATATATAGGCGAAGGAGGCAAGGTCGGTGGCTAGCCAGGGGGCCCACACCATGCCCTGGCGCGGCCTGGGGTACCAGGCCTGGGAGGTGTGGCCAGCCCGCCCTCCTCCGCCTCAGATTCTGCCTCGTGAGTCTTCCGGTAAAATAGGAACTTTGGCTTTTGTCCCATCCAATTCTGAGAATATTCATTTTCTGACTTTCCTGGAACCAAAAACAGCAGAAAACAGGCAACTGGCACTGTGACATCTTGTTAATAGGTTAGTCCAAGAAATCATATGAAAAGTACTCCAAAGTGTGGACAAAACACAAGAAAGTAGATAAAATCAATCATGGAACATCAAAAATTATAGATACATTTGCAATGTATGAACATCCCCAAGCTTAACTCCTGCTCGTCCTCGAGTAGGTAAGTGATAAAAATAAAGAATAATTTTTGAGGTGGCATGCAACATCAAAGACTTGATCAAAGTATTTGTAAAACATTCAAAGCTAGGATCATAGTACTTCAATCATAACATGAAAGACAAAGTTCTAACAATAAGACACAGAAACTAAGATGCAACATGAAAAGGCATAAACAAAAGATTCATGAATAACAATGCTTTGCAAGACATTTGTTTGTTTCACATAAAGAAAACATATCATAGTGGTATTTAGCTTGTCCCTCATAGAGTAGCAAACATAAATGCATAGGACACCTTCAAAGTTCATAAGAGTGACTAGATACAAATAGTTTAGAACAAGCAATATCAAAGCTATGCATCAATCAACAAGTCTCGGGACAATGCACAAAGAACTAAGAATGGCCACTATGCTCTCAAAGTAGGTGCATAAAGATAGAAGGTGGAGACTCAACATAAAAGTAAAATAAGGGCCTTCATAGAAGGAAGTAGGGATTCAAGTCTCATAAAGAGCTTCCAAAAATTATGGTACTTTTTAGCTTTCAGCTCTCATTGCCCCTATCATAAGCATCTTGAAGTGATTAAGGTTAAACTAAACAAACTATGGTGTACATGCTTGATGAAGTATAAGTTAGAAATCTCATGTCCCTTGTATATGAGGGCCGCTCCTCATGCTACTCAAGTTTAGTCACCGTTAAGTTCTTGTCATTGTAAGTACATGTGTATCATAGAGAACCGCCAACGGGGTACCCCTTGCCCAATGATACGGAAGAATCCCCATATCAAAATGACAAGGCAAGCAGACAACAAGCATCTCCGCAATCTTCTTATTTACCATGGGAATATGGTGCTTTTTTCTCTCTTTCCTCTTTTCATAATCTCTTTTTTTTTCTTTTTCTCTTTTTTCTCAATATAGGACTCTTTTTTTTATAAGAAGAATGCTTCATAGACAGCTCATTATGGTTACGCTGCAGGTTTCCCCCATGACAGCATGGGTTAGACCGGCGGCCCAGGCATTTCTCTAACACACATACATAACTCCATGGAATTACAAGCTCCCCTTTCATTTCACACCGACGACATCCATAGACAAGAGAGCATGATATGAACTAGGTACAAAGTACCAGTGCAATGTTGAAAGCGTTCCCCATGACAGCATGGTTCTGCTAATCTCCAACAAATAAGTGCAAGCATATACAACATAGATGACACAATGGTTCAAGTTTATTAAGGGCAAGAAAAGTAAAGTGTGCCATCAAGTTCGTGAGATCTTTAATCACTACTTTTCTCATAACAAGTTTAATTCGGAAGGTAAACAAAAACATGAATATACTTGGAATAGCATATGCTAGTAGGTAGGTATGGTGGACTCTTTGGAATAACTTGGTTTAAGGAGTTGGATGCATGAGTGGAACTCATAATTGGTTGCGGAGGCTAGCAAAAGACTGGGAGCGACAAACTAAGAGAGTAATAATGGCCATAATCATGCAGAGCGACAAAACATCATTGATGAAAGCATAAAGTGATAGTACAAGTTGAAAATTAAAGGATCATAAAGGCTATGGTGACTTGAGATAGTCATAACATGGTGTGAGCATGCGCCAAGTCAACCCAAATAAAGCATCAAAGGAGAATACCACTATACTATGCTTTAATATGCTAAAACAACGCATGATTCATCCAAGGCACATTAAGAAATATCAATTGTTTATAACAAGTCATGATACAACAAAGAATACTAAGCATAAAGCCAAAACAATATCAAGCATGGCATGACAGAGCATAGGCCATAGTAAAAAACGAGCTCTTTTTACCACATAAGCATGAACTTTCCTACTCTTTTTCTAACCAAACCAAAATATTTGAAAACCAATGTATGAAAGAGGAGGTCCAACCAATTTATTAAGCAAACTAAGAAAATCAAGCAAACAAAAAACCAAAATGAAAACGAAAAAGAAGACGCTCCAAGAACAACACAACTGTGCATGAAACAATAAAAATGAAGCATTTGGAAGAAACCTGGGATTTTTATTGATGAAGAAGAGGATGCCTTGGGCATCCCCCAGATTTGACGCTTGTAGTTCTTGGATATTTCTTGGGGTGACACGCATGGCATCCCCAAGCTTGAGCTTTAGTCCAACCTTCATCTCATTACTCATTCCTTCCATATACCTGAAATTTTTCTTCCATACAAAACTTCACACAATCTTTATTAGCAACATTAGTGCACTTCAAGATAATAAGTCTTTAGGTTCAGTTCTAACACCAATAAAACTTCCATTAAAACACTAGCTACTGAAGCACTTCCCTCAAAAAGCTCAATTCCCCAAAAGAACTCAAAAAGGAACCAACAAGAAGCAAATGCAAATAATGGCAGAAATCTGTCAAAACAGACCAGCAGGTAAAGACGAATTTTTTCGAAGACCTTCTGTTTCTCAAATCGAAAAGTGTTGAACTAACGAAAGTTAGATAACAACCTGTTTCAGAAGCACAAAAATTCACACCTCAAAAGGGCGTTCAGAGATTTTACACGAATTTTTACGGTGAAGCACAGAAATCTATTTCGGGACAGCAACTTTCCCAATCATTACTTCTCTCTCATTAGAGGTTACTCTTGGAACAAAAAGCAAATAAAAGGATAAGGAGCGGTTATTACTAAAGTAATAAATTCCAAGAATCATCTAAAACTTTTGGGTTATCTCCCAATAAGTACTTTTCTTTAATGCCTTTAAGTTAGGCATGATAGTTTGAGAAGATGCTCACATAAGAAATGTGAATTGAAGTAAAAGAGAGCATCAAGAAGCAAATTCAAAACACATTTAAGTCTAACCCACTTCCTATGAAAAATAATCTTGTAAAGAAACAAGTCATGAAAGCACAAAGCAAAAAGTATAGGAAAGCAAAACAAGTGCGACTTCAAAATTTTCAACATAAAGAGGGGAAACTTAATATTGTTGAGACACATAAAACCATGTTTCCCTCTCTCATAATAACTTTCAGTAGAAACATGAATAAAATTAACAATGTAACTATCACACAAAACATTCTTATCATGAGCCACATGCATAAAAGAATTAATACTCCCCACATAAACATAGTCATTCTTATTGATTGTAGTGGGAGCAAATTCAACAAAATAGCTATCATTATTATTTTCATCACCATAATCATCAAATATAGGAAGCATATTGTAATCATAATTAATTTCCTCCTCAATAGTAGGTGGACTGAAAATATCATATTCATCATTGCAATCATCATATATTGGAGGTATAGTATCATCATAAGCAATAGAATAGTTATCCTCCAAAGTGTGTTCATTTGTAAACATATCATCATTGGAAGGATCATGGATAGCACTAATACTATAGCAATTATTAATATCATCATTTTCAGAATTGGTACCGAAGAGATTATCAATATCAAAAGTAGTGTGCTTTTCTCAATCATGATCAGTACTATAGGTAATAGGCATAGGAACATCATCGAGTTCAGACTCATCAAAAACTATAATAGGAGCAACATGCTTAGGGGAAAATACCGTTTCCTCTCTCCTTTTACTCCTCCTCTTCTTGTTTTTCTTCTTCTCTTTAGGAGGGAGAGGCTTGAAAGGAAGCTTCTCCATATACCCTGTTTCATTGTTAGAGACAATAGAAGAAACTTTGGAGGATTCCTCCTTTTCATTAATAAGGCCAAAACACATATTAGTCCTGTCATATTTTGGTAAAATCTCATCCATTATAAGTATTTGTGTGGCAATTATCAACACAATAAAGATGACAACCATGCATGATGCTATTCATACCAAAAGCACTCATATCTACCAAAGAAGTTTTTATTGATAATTCTTCACACCCCAAAAATAATGTAAGTTCATCATGCTGATTTGGAGTGATCATGTCATCACAATACAAACTTGTAGTACTCATTGGATTATAAGGGCTATTATTATGGCCTGAGCATTGAAAATTGAAATGACCCACTTCAAAGCAAAGTTCACAAATAAAAGGATAGAGGGCACAAACTTTTTTACCAAGATCATTTAGAGCCCTATACCACATTCTAGTTTTTTCATTCCTGTGGGTGATACAATATTCTTCTTCCACAAAACTTAACATGCTTATAAGAAATAGTACTTTCAGAGGTTTGAGCATGTTTATTGCTATCATTAATAACAATTTCATTTTCCATGCAAGTGTCTTTAAAAGGCTCATGATACATGTCCCATTTTTCTTTAGGAGCATTAATATGAGAAGCAAAGGTTCTAAAACAATCAATAAGAATTTGAGGATCAAGACCATACTTAGCACTAAGCTCTTGAAAATCAGCAGTTTCAGCGAAAGACTTAATGCAATCATACTCATAGTTTATACCTGGTTCTTTACCTTTGTTGTTATCCCAATCTTCAGTATTGCTTTGAATTGTTTCAAGGATATCCCACTTAGCTTTGACCTCCTTACTTGTGAAGGATCCCTCTAAACAAGTATCTAGATAGTCCTTGTAATGTCCTGAAAGCCTTGCATAGAAATTATTAATAACAATATTACTGGGGAGCTCATGAATGGGAAATTTGAGCATTAGTGACTTCAATCTCCCCCATGCTTGGGCAATACTTTCTCCATCATGAGGATGAAAATTATAAATATAACTCCTATCTTTATGAATTTCACGAGGAGGATAAAATTTAGAGTAAAAGAGAGATTCAAGTTCCTTCCACTCCAAATGATGAGGATCATCTAGTAGCTCATACCACTCCCTTGATTTGCCCTTAAGTGAAAAATGGAATAGCTTCCTCTTAACTTGGTTCATTGAAATACCTACACACTTGAACAATTCACATAATTCATGTATAAAGAGTAAATGATCACCGGGATGGACAGTTCCATCTCTAAAATAGTAGTTATTCATAACACGTTCAAAAAAATTTATAGGTATTTTAAAAGGGATGCTTTTAGTATGTGGATTTAAAATATCACAAGTATCATTAGAATTACCACATATGGGAGATAAAGTATCATCAGAGCAAATTTTCTTCTTTAAAGCTGGGGAACTAAAAAGATCATTTTCATAAAAACCAACTTCCCTAAGCTTAGACGTTTCCATATCATTAGTAACAAAGGTGTTCAAAAGATTCATACTAATAACATTGTTATTAGCATGCAAAGAAAGTTCCATGGGTTTTTTAATTTTCTTTTCAGACAATTCGTGTTCTAACATAGGAAAAATACTAAAAAGCTCTCTAATTTTGTTGTTGTTTTCCATTAAGCCTAACTAGTGAAAACAAGAAACAAAAAGACAAAATTGCAGAATTTAAAGGAAATAACTTCGAGCACTCACACCAGAGGATGTGAGTACCTTTTACCTTACCTCCCCGGCAACGACGCCAGAAATTAGCTTGATGTCTACGCACTTCTATTCTTGTAGACAGTTGTTGGGCCTCCAAGTGCAGAGGTTTGTAGAACAGCAGCAAGTTTTCCCTTAAGTGGATCACCCAAGGTTTATCGAACTCAAGGAGGAAGTGGTCAAAGGTATCCCCTCTCAAGCAACCATGCAATCAAGATACAAGAAGTCTCTTGTGTCCCCAACACACCCAATACACTTGTTAGGTGTATAGGTGCACTAGTTCAGCGAAGAGATAGTGAAATACAAGTGGTATGGATAATTATAAGTGGTAACGGTG
The DNA here is from genome assembly GCA_023614405.1 of Avena insularis. NCBI lineage: Eukaryota > Viridiplantae > Streptophyta > Magnoliopsida > Poales > Poaceae > Avena > Avena insularis. Next base: position 328,565,322 of record CM042684.1, on the reverse strand, counting down.
ATATATAACTTGTTGGCGTGGAAGAGACTAAAAGCAAACTGAAATAAAGATAGAATCTAGCAAACATGTAACAGATCTAATTGCAAATGGTGTATCAATGCTTAGAAACAAGACCTAGGGATCATACTTTCACTAGTGAACACTCTCATATAAATATCTTCTCTTTATGATATTACTCTTAACTACTCTCCGGTTGGACACTCTAATCCATGGTAGGGCTATAACAGCACTCCTCAAAGTAAGCCTTTCCCATCTAGATAACCCCACACTGTCACCTTGAGCACTAGATGGTTCAAACATACACCACAATTTCATAAAGACATCCAACTCCAAATATAACTCATAACAAGTATTTTTAATCTCTAGCCTAAGTGCCACCATGGTGTGCACATTGTCAACTTCACACACATGGGGAGAGCAGAGATCTATTAAAGCACTTGAGTAGCAAGGTAGATCTATAGATTACAAGCTCATGATCTCAATAAGATCATGCATAGAGGGAGAGATGAACACATATCTACCGGTAGAACCCTTAGCCTCGAGAGAGAACTACTCCCTCCTCATCATGGGAATCAGCAATGGTGATGGAGATGGCGGTGGAGATCGATGGAGATGGCTCCGGGGGCACTTCTCCGTCCCAGAAGGGTGTCAGAACAGAGACTTTCGGTCCCCCGAATCTCCCCTTCAGTGGCGGCGGCGCTGTGGAACTTTTCGTGGCTGGAGGCTTGACCCTCTAGGGTTTCTGCCTCGGGAGGAATATATAGGCGAAGGAGGCTAGGTCGATGGCCAGCCAGGGGGCCCACACCATGCCCTGGCGCGGCTTAGGGCTACCCGCGCCTAGGGGGTGTGGCCAGGCCCTGGCCCTCCTCCGTCTCGTATTCTGGCTCCGTGAGTCTTCCGGTAAAATAGGAACTTTGGCTTTTGTCCCGTCCAATTCTGAGAATATTCATTTTTTGATTTTCCTGGAACCAAAAACAGCAAAAAACAGGCAACTGGCACTGTGGCATCTTGTTAATAGGTTAGTCCAATAAATCATATGAAAATTACTCCAAAGTGTGGACAAAACACAAGAAAGTAGATAAAACAAAGCATGGAACATCAAAAATTATAGATACATTTGCAATGTATCAGTGTTCTTTCCACAAACCACATATGCATCCACTAGAGTCATTGCATGTGTGTTCTTTTCACAAACCACATATGGACCCACTAGAGTCATTGCATGTGTGTTCTTATACTAAAACCAACACTAGAGTCATTGCATGTGTGTTCTTATACTAAAACCAGCACTAGAGTCATTTCATGTGTGTTCTTTGCACAAACCACATATGGATCCACCAGAGTCATTGCATGTGTGTTCTTTCCACAAACCACACATGGATCCACCAGAGTAATTGCATGTGTGTTCTTTTCCACAAACCACACATTGATCAACCAATGTCATTGCATGTGTGTTCTCTCCACAAACCACACATGGACCCACTTGAGTAATTGCATGTGTGTTCTTTTCACAAATCACACATGGATCAACCAATGGCATTGCATGTGTGTTCTTTTCACAAACCACATATGGATCCACCAGTGTTCACTGCATGTGTGTTCTTTCTACAAACCACTTATGGATCCACTAGAGTTCATTGCATGTGTGTTCTTTTCCACAAACCACATGCATCAACCAATGTCACTGCATGTGTGTTATTTCCACAAACCACACATGGATCAACCAATGGCATTTCATGTGTGTTCTTTTCAGAAACCACACATGGAACAGCCAATGGAATTGCATCTGTGTTATTTTCACAAACCACACACGGATCCACCAGAGTCATTGCATGTGTGTTCTTTCCCACAAACCACACATGGATCAACCAATGGCATTGCATGTGTGTTCTTTCCACAAACAACACATGGATCAACCAGTGGTCATTGCATATGTGTTCTTTTCACAAACCACACATGGACCCACTTGAGTCATTGCATGTGTGTTCTTTCCACAACCACACATGGATCAACCAATGTCATTGCATGTGTGTTATTGTCACAAACCAGGCATAGATCCACCAGAGTCATTGCATTTGTGTTCTTTCCACAAACCACAACCAGTGTCATTGCATGTGTGTTCTTTCCACAAACCACATATGGATCAACCAGTGGTTATTGCATGTGTGTTCTTTCCACAAACCACATATGGATCCACTAGAGTCATTGCATGTGTGTTCTTTTCACAAACAACATATGGACCCACTAGAGTCATTGCATGTGTGTTCTTATACTAAAACCAACACTAGAGTCATTGCATGTGTGTTCTTATACTAAAACCAGCATTAGAGTCATTCCATGTGTGTTCTTTCCACAAACCACATATGGATCCACCAGAGTCATTGCATGTGTGTTCTTTCCACAAACCACACATGGATCCACTAGAGTAATTGCATGTGTGTTATTGTCACAAACCAGGCTAGATCCACCAGAGTCATTGCATGTGTGTTCTTTCCACAAACCACATATGAATCAACCAGTGTCATTGCATGTGTGTTCTTTCCACAAACCACATATGGATCAACCAGTGGTTATTGCATGTGTGTTCTTTCCACAAACCACATATGGATCCACTAGAGTCATTGCATGTGTGTTCTTTTCACAAACCACGTATGGACCCACTAGAGTCATTGGATGTGTGTTCTTATACTAAAACCATCACTAGAGTCATTGCATGTGTGTTCTTATACTAAAACCAGCATTAGAGTCATTGCATGTGTGTTCTTTCCACAAACCACATATGGATCCACTAGAGTCATTGCATGTGTGTTCTTTCCACAAACCACACATGGATCCACCAGAGTAATTGCATGTGTGTTCTTTTCCACAAACCACACATGGATCAACCAATGTCATTGCATGCATGTTCTTTTCCACAAACCACACATGGATCCACCAGTGTTCATTGCATGTGTGTTCTTTCCACAAACGACACATGTATCCACTAGAGTCATTGCATGTCTGTTATTGTCACAAACCACATATGGATCAACCAATGTCATTGCATGTGTGTTCCTGTCATGAACCACATATGAATCCACCAGTGTTCATTGCATGTGTGTTCTTTCTACAAACCACATATGGATCCACCAGAGTCATTGCATGTGTGTTCTTTTCACAACCCACATATGGACCCACTTGAGTCATTCCATGTGTGTTCTGTCCATAAACCACACATGGATTAACCAATGGCATTGCATGTGTGTTATTGTCACAAAGCACATATGGATCAACCAATGTCCTTGCATGTGTGTTCCTGTCATGAACCACACATGGATCAACCAGTGGTCATTGCATGTGTGTTCTTTCCACAAACCACATATGGATCCACTAGAGTCATTGCATGTGTGTTCTTTTCACAAACCACATATGGATCAACCAATGGCATTGCATGTGTGTTCTTTTCACAAACCACATATGGATCCACCAGTGTTCACTGTATGTGTGTTCTTTCCACAAACCACTTATGGATCCACCAGTGTTAATTGCATGTGTGTTCTTTTCCACAAACCACATGCATCAACCAATGGCATTGCATGTGTGTTCTTTCCACAAACCACAGATGGATCAACCAATAGCATTGCATGTGTGTTCTTTTCACAAACCACACATGGATCAACCAATGGCATTGCATGTGTGTTCTTTTCACAAACCACAAATGGATCCACCAGAGTCATTGCATGTGTGTTCTTTCCACAAACCACATATGGATCAACTAGTGTCATTGCATGTGTGTTCTTTCCACAAACAACATATGGATCAACCAGTGGACATTGCATGTGTGTTCTTTCCAGAAACCACATATGGATCCATTAGAGTCATTGCATTTGTGTTGTTTTCACAAAACACAGATGGACCCACTAGAGTCATTGCATGTGTGTTCTTATACTTGTTGGGCCATGCAGAGAAAAACAAAACATTTTCCTACGCGGCGAACCCAAGATCTAGCTGAGGTAGTAGGCCATGAGAATTACCACTAGACGCGCGGTTGCAGAATCGATGAAGCACGTCGCTTGATGCAGTGCAGTCCTCACGATCCGTTCCGATCCATGATCATCGAAGTGCTGAATGTACAGCACCTTCGCTAGTATCCACACGTACGAGGAGGAGCGCCGGTGATGGACTGCTAGGTCCGGTTTGCCGGCGATAGGACTGGACTGGAGCTAGGGTTTCCAACACATGGAGTGACCTAACCGTGTGCTCTAAGCACCTGCGCCATAGCTTAAATAGGGAGTGAAAGTGGGCTCCACTCACTTGTGGCCCATTCACTAAAAGGCCTATTAGTCACTACGAGTCCAACTCACTGACTCTGTCTGTTTCCTTTTTGGGTCCAACCCAAATATGCTCCCGCTCTTAAGTGTGTGACCTGACAGGCTCATGGTGACACGGACATGATCCGAGTATCACTCGTGACCGTTTAGTTGGTAGCGGCTCCTAGCAGAACGTGCCAACTCCCAAGTACTAAAGAGTCATGACGACATACATTCCAATGTGAGTTTCGTCTGAGTCCATTTTGCCTCATGATATACCTTGTCGAAATATAGGCGAATAATCGTCATCCCTTAAATAGTTTGACTCTCTTTCTCGATCCGAGATAAGTGATTCATCCGACTAAATCTTAGTCGGTCGCCTCGGTTAACACTTAACTGAGTCATGCATGGCCATGCTTTCCGAATCATATCTTCCGAGTAGGCCCAGAGAATATCTGTCCAAACAAAGGGGCAAAATCCCATCTCGGCTATTCACATCACGCAGCTTGATTCTTAGTCGACCCAAACTCCGCCCTTATAACTGCCTAGCGACGGAACATCGTTTGACAGAACCTAAGTCGGTGATCCTCAACTCGGATTGTGCAATAACCTTAGGTCTAAGGATTACATTGATTGAGATATAAAAATGACGACTTATTCGTTGTATCTCAATATGGGTCAGTCCGACTCGCTAAAATCTTTAGCCGAATCCATGTAAGTCGGAATAGCATCTCTATGCCCATGACAAGTGGAACTGAGTCATCAGCCGACTTTCACATTAGTCTAAGTTGTGTGTCCAGCACAACCTCAACGACCAAGGACAATCAGTATAAACAACATGAATATATAGTTCCATAATCGAATCACATATTCAATGATATATATAATTAGTTCATACATGGACAATAGCTTTATGAATACATTGGAAATAACATCACACATGGTTGCCTCTAGGGCATATTCCCAACAATACTAAAACCAGCACTAGAGTCATTGCATTTGTGTTCTTATACTAAAACCAGCACTAGAGTCATTGCATGTGTGTTCTTATACTAAAACCAGCACTAGAGTCATAGCATGTGTGTTCTTTCCACAAACCACATATGGATCCACTAGAGTCATTGGATGTGTGTTCTTTCCACAAACCACACATGGATCCACCAGAGTAATTGCATGTGTGTTCTTTTCCACAAACCACACATCGATCAACCAATGTCATTGCATGTGTGTTCTTTTCACAAACCACATATGGATCCACCAGACTCATTGCATGTGTGTTCTTTTCACAAACCACATATCGACCCACTTGAGTCATTGCATGTGTGTTCTTTCCACAAACAACACATGGATTAACCAATGGAATTGCATGTGTGTTATTGTCACAAACCACATATGGATCAACCAATGTCATTGCATGTGTGTTCCTGTCATGAACCACATATGGATCCACCAGTGTTCACTGCATGTGTGTTATTTTCACAAACCACACATGGATCAACCAATGTCATTGCATGTGTGTTATTTCTACAAACCACATAAGATCGTGTCTTCTAGAAGCCCCCCTCCTGAAGTAGTTGTCCGATCCGATTGTCGCAGACTGTTCGATTGTGGCGCGTGGATGAATGAGATGGTTCTTCGTAAGAGCGATCCGAGAGTAGGTTGTTCTGCGACATGATTGGCCGCGCTTACATTTTCACTTATATTACTATTATTTCCACTCCCCTATAGCCTACTAGTAATATCATAGAGCTCGTGAGTGAGCACGTTTACTCCGCATCCCCCTCTCCCCTCATCCACCACACGTCACTGTGCTCGGACGACACCACTGGCTTTTGTGCGCCGTGCCCGGTCGACATCCGCCAATTCTCAGTTCGCTACCTTCATGCTAAGAAATCATTTTACAAGATTTTGAACTTATCCTACATATTCCTGCTATTCGCCAATCTAACTGCTGATCTTTTTTCTGATTTCTCGACAAACTTCAGATGTGGCAGATGCTGCAGCCCAAGAATCTGGAGATCCTCGCGTGCAACTTCACAGCGACGTTCCCGCTCGTGTGCTCCCACCTAGGATGCTTTCCCCGTTACTCCTACCACGAGCTCCCGCTCCACGAGCTCGCGTGCCCGCATGGCACGTGCTCATGCACGGAGCCGGGTTGCAACTACACTGGCCCGCCGGTAGAGCTTGTCGTCCACCTTGTAGAGGAGCACTTGATCGAAGTGATTAGGATCTCATACGGGCAAGCCCAACTTCTCCAAGAGCAGGTGTCGTTCACTGACTTGGCACACCGCCGGCTAATTTTCTAGGGGGGACGACTCTGTTTTCATCCTGACCATCACCGCCGGTGTTCCGGGAACCAGCGCCGGGCCCACCGTCGTGTGTGCCATATGCGTCAGGTCAGTCTCATGCGCCTAACCCGTATACATGGTGCGCATGTGGGCGAACGCCTAGCCGCCGTCGTCTGATAGCATTCTTGTGCTAGCCGAGGTGTCGAGCTTCCCGACACCACGGGAGGTGGAGTATGCGGACCTAAGGTCGATCCTATGTGTGCCATCTCAGTACCTTGTCTGTGCTGGACCGAACAGGCAGATGCATTTCTACATTTGTATCGAGAAGACCGACAGGGAAATGTAGTACTTATGCTGTCATTACTGTTAGACTTAAGCGATGCTTCTCAGGTGCGTAGAGCATACGTGTTGTGCGAATGTACCCCAGTTGTAGCTTTTAGTACTCCTTAATAATTCGATGAGTTATTGGTCCAATCAGCTTGCTGTTGTCACACTGCAAAGTCCGCTTGCCCTAGAAAGACTGGCAATGTGCTCCCGCCCCCGCATGTCAGTGTCACATGTTCCGAGGGCCCACCTGCCAGTGTCATGCCCCTTCTCTTCCTTCCCCTTGAATCCACTATCCCAACTTATCTTCCATCCTGCCACTCCCGTCTGATGGTTGTAATCTGATTTTCGTTGGATTGTTTACATGTAATCTAGGTTGATAATGCAACATGCAAATGGCACATACACAGTTTCTAAAGTGGAAGCACTCACACGCTGCTATTGCACATATTTCTCAATATAGCTCGACAAACCCATTACAATAATTGTACTCGCACTAAACACAACCGAAATTGCAACCATCCTAAACAACATCTAAACCCACATCACACCGCTGTCGTCGGAGTCCACCGCGATTGGTGACACTGCCATGCCCTTCCTAGCGACATCCACTCCCGCCCGTGGCTTTCCATTTGCCAAGGAGGCAACAATGGCATTCTGCACAGCTTCGTCCCCGTCGTCCTCCACATCGGAATCGACAATGATGAAGGTGACGGGGTTGGCGTGGACCAAGCACCGTCGCGCCTGGCAGCTCCTGCTCGAGCTCGACGTCGCATCAGTCCTTCTACATGTAGGAGGGGCCAAGCTCGGATACATAGCATCGTCGCTCCTCTCAACAAACCATGGCCATTTGATACTGCGACGGTAGGATCTGTCGGCACGAGCCATGACAAGTTCCTAGGAGGGAGTAAGATTGTAGGCCAGGCGTGTCTGGTTCCTGAGCAAGGCCTCCCAGTGATATATACGCGGACAAGGTGCCAAAAAATTTCGTCCAATGCGCGCGCGAGGGCCTTTGAACCACGAAGGTGCGAGATTTGGTTGACAAGTCCACACGCTAGGTCTCCCACCTATCAGCCGAATGTGGATGGTAGGATTCTGTCCGAGTTATTAAGTGGGGATAAATCACACTTCACCACTACCCTGACATCCAAAGGATCATCTTTCCTCTGCCCTCGCTCCCCTCGCTCATGGCTCGCCGCTCATGCAGTTCGTCTCGGGCGGAATTAGGGTCGGCTCAACGCCGTCACGTGGGTGCCCCCATCAGGTACCGGAGGGCGCCCTACGATTACTACCCCGATATGCTATGTTTGTGTGGTGAGAAGATGCCGAGATAGATTTCCTGGACCGACGAAAATACTGCAGGAAAATTCAGCAACTTCAGCATCAGAGCGGTAAGTTCGTACTGTAGGTACAATGGTAACCCGGATCCGGAAAGCGTAATGTAATTCTTTTTTTGTTTCCTTCGATCTACTTCACAGGAAGGGAGGGGGACTGGCTGTGACAAGTTTATGTGGATCTAAAAGCCACTGACAGGTTTTCACAAAGAGCTTGTTCAGGATCTGCGTGATGTTGTGTGGGACAAGAAAGAGGAGATTCGTGCGATGAAGCGAGAGATCCGGGAGCTTCGCCAGGTGCAGGGGAGGCATGGGCAGGGAGGTGGTGAGACAGACGGGCTTAAGATTAGGCCAGATAGTGGAAACAATTTCCTCATTATCTGGGCATTATATGTTGCATTTGCAGTTTATGTTGCCATGTCGTTGTCCAGCAGCTGAAATAAGTTGCTTCTTCGTGGAGTGTAGCAGCCAGCTTAGATATTGTTTTTCAGCCCAGAAACTTATCATAAGTGTAATGCCAATCGCATGGATTTATTAAGCGCCTATAAATAATTCGTGTCTGTGCCACTAACACCCATCGATTTTGGAGACCCCTTAACCGCTCAGCTATCGCGATTGTTCAGATACTAGTGGCATAGTCACAATTTTGGATTTAACTAGTGGCCTTGACCGTATCCAATCCTAAAGTCGCGATACATTTTACTCCGAGTATGGGAGGTAGATTGTTTTGCCCGACAAGTTCCACGCACACAGCTCTAGAGTTTAACCGAACTACATATATAGGTTCAAGTTCAATACATCATTAGGCCTCTACATTGCTAGCCTTCTTTCTCTGCTTGGGTGCCAACTTTGTTCCTCTTTCCTTCACATTCACTGGCATCTTCATCTCCCGCCTTCTTCCTCTTCCTGGGTGCCAATTTTCTTACCTTCACGTACCCTGCATCTCCGGGTCGAGGGAAGTCAGGCCAATCAGCACCAGAATCTTGTCTAGCATCATCACTCCACTCGTTTTGGTTTTCTTCCAGCAACAAAATCACTGAGTCGGCTGTCTTGTTTCTTACCTTGCGCTTCCTGTAAAAAAATAGTACATGGATTGTACTACCTTATATCTACAGACTACAAACAATTTTTTGTGTGAATGTACCATCTCATACCTAGGTTTGGGATCATTAAGGGATAACCCGCTTCTCTATGGCCTATAAGATGGTAGGTCTTGCATCTGTTTTTGCCCTTCTTGGTAGCACAGAAAGCCGAACCCTTCTTCTCGAGAAAATTCTTAAACCTATTCACCTGAGGTCTTCCTCTGCCCCTTTTTGTAACTGGCTGGCAAAGCTCGAAAGACAGTTGGACTTGAGGCCACTGAGATGGGTCTGTACATGGCTCGACGGATCCAGCGTACGCAGCTCTGAACTTTTCCATAGAGTAGTAGTTTGACAAATACTGATCCAAATGTGGTAGAGTTCTTTTCTTCACCAAGAAGGCCAAGGCGTGGTCGCAAGGTTTCCCGCTATGCTTCCACTCTAAGCAGGTGCATTCTCACAGCTGGATGTTCACAACATCCCTTTTTCCACTCTTGGACATATCGACCACCTCACGGCTGCTGCTGGTTGACGGGAGAACCTCAAGATGAGCAAGTCCTCGGCTTCTCTTGTGCAGGTGTTGTACAACTGGTGGTAGCATATGTCCTCTAAGTCTCCTACCGATCTCTCTCCTTATATTTAATAGCTTCATGACCATACCACGTATGTTGTCCATCAAGATATGAATAGGACGCACTTTTATGTCCTTCACCCAGTTATTCAGACATTCTGCAAGGTTGTTGTTTATGTAATCAACTTTGATGTTAGGGTTGAATTGACTCCCCTTCCATAGATGTGAATGGAGGATGGCTAAGTACACAGGAAGTTCAGGGGCTTCCACAAAAATCTTGCTCATCAAATATTCGCTGCTACTAGGTTTGTAAACTCTAGCAGCAGAAAACATGTAACGAAATACGCTGCTTGCATAGTGTGAGTACACTGTTGGTCTACGCACCGACCCGAACGACGAGGATGACCCTGTTGGTCTACCCAAAAGGATGCACCTCGTTTGGTGATACATTGCAAATGTATCTATAATTTTTGATGTTCCACGCTTGGTTTTATCCACTTTCTTGTGTTTTGTTCCAACTTTGGAGTACTTTTATTATGATTTCTTGAAATAACCTATTAACAAGAGCCACAGTGCTAGCTGCCTGTTTTCTGTTGTTTTTGGTTCTAGAAAAGTCAGAAAATGAATATTCTCGGAATTGGACGGGACAAAAGCCAAAGTGCCTATTTTTCTAGAAGGGATCAAGTGCCATAAACGAGACGGAGAAGGGCTGCCTGCCGGCCACACCACCTGGCCGCGCGGCCAGGCCTGGCCCGTGCCAGGGGGTGGTCTGGCCGACCCCAGCACCCCCTCGGCCTCTCCTTCCGCCTATAAGTTGCCCTTGGGACGAAAACCCTAAGTACCTGATCAAAAATCCACGAAAGAGTCTGTAGCCGCTGTCATATCCATCCCTAGATCGGGAAGCTCTGAAGCTCTTCCTGGCACCCTGCCGGAGAGGGGAAATCACCCTGGAGGCCTTCTTCATCACCATGCAAGCCTCCGGTGTGATGCGTGAGTAGTTCATCCTTGGACTACGGATCCATGTAGTAGCTAGATGGCCGGTTTCTCCTCCTTTGTTCTTTCATGTTTAGATCTTTTGAGCTCCGTTCATGATCAAGATCATCTATTTGTAATTCATACATGTTGTGTTTGCGGGGATCCGATGGATATTGAGATGCTATTTTAGATTGATTATTGATTCTATCATGTCTTTGTTATTTGAGATCTTGCATGCTTTCCGTTGTTAGTAGCTATCTTGGCCAAGTAGATGCTAGCAAGTCCAAGAGTTAGTATTTATGCTCGATAGTGGGTTCATGCCTCGTAACTGGGAAGTGACAGAAATCTCTAAGGTACTAGATGTGCTATCGCTACTAGGGAGAAAACAACAATCCTTTGTTCATAGAACAATCGTATTGTTTACCTTACACGCAGTTCGTAAAGCAATAATCTATTGCTTGCAACTTAATACTGAAGGGGGTTCAGATGATAACCTGAAGGTGGAATATTAGTCATAGATGCAGTTGGATGGCAGTCTATGTATTATGTTGTAATGCCCAATCAAGTCTCAAAGGAGTCAAGATGATTAGTATATGCATGTATTGCTTTCTCGGTGTTTGTCAATTGCCCCGCTGTAATTTGTTCACCCAGCATGTTATCTATCTAAGGAGAGCCATCTCTAGTGAACTATGGATCCCTATCCTTGTCTTTTACATACAATCTACAATCTTTTACTGCTTTGTGTTTACTTTCTACAAACTTTTACTTCTTTCCTTTCGATACGTTTAATCCTTTGTTTTCCGCAAAACACGGTGAGATTGACAACCTCATCGCAAGTTGGGGACAAAGTTCTGTGGTTGTGTTGTGCAGGTCTCCACGTTGCTACTAGCACCGTAGTCGCCTGCCAAAGCTTAGCTAGTAACACCTTTGAGGTGTTTCCTTGATCCTACTGGTTCGATTAAACCTTGGTTTCATAATTGAGGGAAACTTGCTGCTGTGCTCATCATACCTTCCTCTTGGGGTTCCCAACGAGCTCTACATCAACACCATGCAACAAGCACTTTTCTGGGCGCCGTGTATTGAGCCATCAGCAAGCTCGCTGGATATGGCCACCACGAGGGCTTTCGCACCATGCATGTCGGCACAAAGGGTCGACGTGACGACTTTGATAGGGCACACCGAGTCATGCTACAACACATCGAATTGGTCGATCCTTGGGTGGAAGAGCACAAAAGCTTAATCGAGCAGAAGTTCATTGACCTTGGTCGACCGAGGAAGAAGGGAGACGTAACAAGAGAGCACAACTCTAGCTTCACGGCTTGGTTCAAGAAGAATCTTCAAGACAATCCCCCCGCACACCGGCAAACGCCTTCTACGGAGGATGAAAAACTAATTTTCGCCTTGTCAAATGGCCCCGGGCACAACGTGAGGACATATCAGGCATACGACATAAACGGGTACAGAATCTACACCGAGAAAAGGGACATGAGCAAAGACTATAAAATTCAAGAGTAACGATGCTATCCTATGCCGATGACGAAGCTACCGTCAAGGAACGTTTTTTCGGAAGGATCAAGCAGATCTGGGAGCTCGACTACGCCGGAGAGAAGGTGACGATGTTCCGTGTCATATGGGCCAAGAGCGTCCAAAAAGAGGGTTGGTTTTTCACCACCATGGTTATACCCGATGCCTCCGCGAAGAATGCCTCTGCAAAAAATGAGCCATGGGTACTCGCGATCCAAGTTGACCAATGTTTCTTCATCACTGGCCCGTCAAAGCCAAGCCGTGTTGTCGTGAGGAGGGGCAAGAGGAGCATCATCGGAATGGACGGACCCACCAACAAGCAAGACTTAGAAAAGAACGGTGATCCGAAGATCGAAGAGGAATTTGACAAGTACTTCGACAAGCCGACTGCTGCAGGAAAAAGGAAGACCACCCTACCTACTAAAGGTTATTCGTTCACGAGAAGAAACCTTAACCTTTCTAGGCTAAAGTATTCAACCGCGAGGAAGAAGGGCAAGAAGATTGCAAAGAGACGCTCGATCTATGAAGAATATTTTTGCCTATGTACTTGCAAATGGATGTCCTTGTTTTAAATAAATTAATAATTGCCTTTGTACTTGCAAATGGATTTCCTTGTTTTAAATAAATTAATAATTGCCTATGTAGTTGCAAATGGATGTCCTTGTTTTAAATAGATTTGTAAATGTTAAACTTAATTACTATTTTACAAAATATACTATATATTAATGACAAGTATTTTGGCTAAGTGCCAAATACTAAAAAATTGAGAGAGCCAGCAATCGAACCTGGCTGCTCTAGATGCAGCACACAGCGTCAACAACCATTGCAATAACCTTGGGTTGTTGACATAGACCAGGGCATCGTGGTTTTTGGCTAAGTGCCAAATACCAATGGAGCATATAGGGAAATATGCGCCACGGATATTTGACACTTAGCCAAAAAATGTGAGGCAACTAGGAATCGAACTTGGATGCCCCATCCTAGGTTTTGCCCCATGAGTCGAACCACTGCGGTAAGCCTGTGTTACTATCACATACGAGGGCATCGTTTTATTTGACTAAGTGTCGAATATCAATGGTGCATATTGAAAAATATGCGCCACGGATGTTTTACACTTAGCCAAAAAACGATCGGCCCTTTATTCTCACTCTCACTGTCTCTCATATCCAATCCCCTTTCGTGTCTCACACAAACCCTAGCACGCCACCGGAGTCGCCCTGCCGCCACCGGAGCAGTCGTCGCTGGTGAGCGCCACCCAGTCCCCTCCTCTCCCCCTCCCCTCCCCATCCTCCTCCCCCTCCCTTCCCCTAATCTTGACCCCGTCCCCTTGCTAGGAGCGCCACCCCGTCCCCTTGGAGCAACCAGGAGGAGGAGGAGGAGCACCACCCCGTCCCCTTGGAGCAACTAGGAGGAGGAGGAGAACCAGGAGCACCGCCGACGAGGATAAGGGCCACGCGTGCCACTGATACATTGCAAATGTATCTATAATTTTTGATGCTCCATGCTTGGTTTTATCCACTTTCTTGTGTTTTGTCCACACTTTGGAGTACTTTTCATATGATTTCTTGGACTAACCTATTAACAAGAGTCACAGTGCTAGCTACCTGTTTTCTGCTGTTTTTGGTTCCAGGAAAGTCAGAAAATGAATATTCTCGGAATTGGACGGGACAAAAGCCAAAGTGCCTATTTTTATAGAAGACTCACGGAGCCAGAATACGAGACGGAGGAGGGCCAGAGGCTGGCCACACCCTCCCAGGCACGGGCTAGGCCTGGCCGCGCCAGGGCCTGGTGTGGTGGCCCCAGGCACCCCCTCGGTCTCCCTCTTCGCCTATAAGAAGCCTTCTGACCTAAAAACTTCGGGGGGGTTCGACGTTTTTCCACGAAAAGTTCCGCGCCACCACCAGAAGGGGAGATTCGGGATAGAAAGTCTTTTTCCGGACCTCACGGGATGGGGAAGTGCCCCCGGAGCCATCTCCATCGATCTTCACCATCATCTTCATCGACCATCCATGTTTCCTCCATCTATGAGTGAGTAATCCCCCGCTGTAGGCTATGGGGATGGTAGGGATTGGATGAGATCGTTCATGTAATGGCATCAGATTGTTAGGGCATAGTGCCTAGTATCTCTTATTAGTGCTTTATGACTTTGTTGCGACTTGTTGTGCTTAATGCTTGTCACTAGGGCCCGAGTGCCATGATTTCAGATCTGAACTTATTATTGATTCATCATGATAGTATTGTTTTTGGTCTTATCTACAAGTTGTATACACACGTCGTTGTCCGGAACCTATGGTCCCGGCGATGTAAATCGGGGTAGCCGGAAGGGAAAGGCTTTGCTGTGAGGATCACATGTGTTCACGGAGTGTTAATGCTTTGCTCCGGTGCTTTATTAAAAGGAGCACCTTAATTTCAAGTAGTTCCCTAGAGGCCCCTCTGCAAACGGGCTGGCAGGACAAAAGATGTTGTGCAAGTTCTCATTGCGAGCACGTATGACTATATATGGAACACATGCCTAGGATTGTCTAGTACTTGGGTGCTTTATCTTATTTATCTGCAATTGCCCTATGTTCTGATTGCTATGTGAATTGTCTTGTCCATGCAAAGCCCGTCCATCCATCCCTATGCCTACCGCACTCGAATCCCAATTGCTTCGCTTTTGTTACTACTGTCTTTGCTTTACTACTGTTGTTACTTTACTATTCCTACTACAAAATTGTTGCTACTGATAAACTGCTGTGAGCAAGATTGTTTCCAGGTGCAGCTAAATTGACAACTCAGTTGTTAAGGCTGATAAGTATTCTTTGGCTCCCCTTGTGTGGAATCAATAAATTGGGTTTCACTTCCCTCAAAAATACTGCGATACACCCCCTATACTTGTGGGTCATAAAGACTATTTTTTGGCGCCGTTGCCGGGGAGCATAGCTTTATTTATCAAGTTCACTTGGATTCACTATTGTTCAAGTTAAGTTTATCTTTCTCCTTGTTTGCTTGTTTCTTTATCAAAAATACAAAAAAATTAGTTCCTACTCTAGTTGTTATTTTCGTTGGTCTGTTATTGTCTTGCTTTGTCATGCTTGATGTCAATGGTTGGTTTCTTTGAAACTGAATCTTATTGGCAAGGTGGGTTCACGGAAGATCAAAAATATTATTATAAGGAACACCGCTTGTCACAAAAAGGGAAACACTTATGGGAACAAATTGATAGATTGTATACCATTGCTAGAAACGTGTGCTCTACTTATAATGTTATTTATTGCTGTGATGAGTCTTGTTGCAGAAAGAGGTATAAACACCTCCCTTTTCAATGTGAGTATAGTGATAATTATACCATATCTTCCTATTCTAAAGGAAATTATGACTTTTATGATGCAGAACAGATTGAAGAATTTATTGCTTGGAAGGGTGCTTTTGAACTTGCTAGTTTTCTTGAAAATATTGATGATTCACCTTATAAGTATGAGGTTTATGGTATACTTAAATTTTGCTTTGATAATTACAAGGATGAAAATAACCATATCCTTGAATATTTTAATAGATGCTTTCCACAAATGGAAGAGACTAATGCCTTGTAGGACCCTATGGAAGAGACTAATGCCTTGCAAGATCCTATGGAAGAAGAAATCGATGAACCTGAAATCTCATTAGATGAAAAAGAGGAGGAGAGTGATGAACAAAAGGAGGAAGAATGGATTAGCTACCCATGACTACCTTCTAATGAGAGTGACTCTTTATCCCTTACATTATTTGATTGTCCTCCATGCTTACTAAAGGAGGATGGATATTATGTTCCCGAGGTTTCCTTTGAAAATGTTTATGATAAGGCTCTAGTGCTTGTAGATCATGAAAAGCATGCTTTATGTGATAGTTATATTGTTGAGTTTATTCATGAGGCTCCTGAAAATTATTTTGAGAGAGGAAAATATGGTGGTAGGAGTTTTCATGGTATTGAAACACCTCTCTATGTGTTGAAAGTTTTGAAGTTACTCTTGTTTTATCTTCCTATGCATGTCACTTTGTTATTTGCTTACACGATTCCTATGCATAGGAAGTGGGTTAGACTTAAATGTGTTTTGGATTTGCTTCTTGATGCTATCTTTTACTTCACTTCATATTTATTATGAGAGCATCCTCTCAAACTTTCATGCCTGAAGATGATAATATGTCTATTATTCTTGGGAGACCTTTTCTTAAATACTGCATGAGCTGTTATTAATTGTAATCAAGGGAAGGTGACCTTCAATGTTAATGACAAGGAACACATTGTCTATTTCCTCAAGAAGATTGAAAGGACTTATGGTTTGAATTCAATTGAACATGTTAAGGGCATTCAAGTTGGAGAAATATATTGTCCCATACCAAGAGAAAAATTTGAAACTATTATGATTGGGACCATTGCTATCAAGGTTGAGGTAACATAATCATTAGTGGAATAAAAAGTTTTGTCTCATATGAAATTATTTTGGTAGCAAGACCTGATCAACCTTGTTAACAAAAGGATTTCATTGAACAAAACAATGTTTTCACCATGATTATCTTCGCTTACTTCTATTCTATTCACTTTAGTTTTTGCTCATGCCTAACTTAAAGGCATTAAAGAAAAGTACTTGTTGGGAGATAACCCAAGAGTTTTAGTTGAGTCTTGGAAGTTATTACCTCTGTAATAACCTCTCCTTATCCTTTTTATTTGCTTTTTGTGCCAAGAGTAACCTCTAATGAGAGTGAAGTAATGGTTGGGAAAGTTGCTGTCCCGAAACAGATTTCTGTGCTTCACCGTAAAAATTCCTGAGAGAGGTCTGTATGTCGGTTTGAGCTGTAATTTTTTGTGCCTCTGACCCAGGTTGTTATCTAACTTTAGTTAGTTCAACACGTTTTGATTTGAGCAACAGAAGGTCTTCGAAAAAATTCGTCTTTACCTGCTGGTCTGTTCTGACAGATTTCTGCCATTTTCTGCATTTGCTTCTTGTTAGTTCCTTTTTGAGTTCCTTTGGGGAATTGAGCTTTTTGATGGAAGTGCTACAGTATATAGTGTTCTAATGGAAGTTTATTTGCTGTTAGAAATGAACCTTGAGACTTATTTATCTTGAGTGCACTAATGTTGCTAATAAAGATTGTGTGAAGTTTGTATGAAGGAAAAATTTCAGGTGTATGAAAAGAATGAGTAATGAGATGAAGGATGGACTAAAGATCAAGCTTGGGGATGCCACGCGTGTCACCCCAAGAAATATCCAAGAAGTACAAGCGTCAAAGCTTGGGGATGCCCAAGGCATCCCCTTCTTCATCAATAAAAATCCCAGGTTTCTTCCAAACGCTTCATTTTTATTGTTTTGTGCACAGTTGTGTTTCTCTTGGAGCGTCTTCTTTTTCATTTTAGTTTTGGTTTTTAGTTTGCTTGGTTTTCTTAGTTTTCTGAATAAGTTGGTTGGACCCCCTCTTTCACACGTTGGTTTGCAAATAGTTTGGTTTGGTTTGGAAAAGAGTAGGAAAGTTCATACTTTTGTGGTAAAAAGAGCTCGTTTTTGACTATGGCTATGCTTTGTCATGCCATGCTTGATATTGGTTTGGCTTTATGCTTAGTATTCTTCGCTGTAGCATGACTTGTTAGAGACAATTGAGATTGCTTAATGTGCCTTGGATGAATCATGCGTTGTTTTAGCATATTAAAGCATAGTATAGTGGTATTATCCTTTGATGTTTTATTTGGGTTGACTTGGCACATGCTCACACCATGTTTTGACTATCTCAAGTCACCATAGAATTTATGATCCTTTAGTTTTCAACTTGTAGTATCGCTTTATGCTTTGATCAATGATGTTTTGTCTCTCTGCATGATTATGGCCATTATTGCTCTCTTAGTTTGTCGCTCCCAGTCTTTTGCTAGCCTCCACAACAAAGTATGAGTTCCACTCATGCATCCAAATCCCTAAACCAAGTTTTCCCAAAGAGTCCACCATACCTACCTATTAGCTTATGCTATTCCAAGTATATTCATGCTTTTGTTTACCTTCCACTTGTTATGAGAAAACTAGTGATTAAAGCTCTCATGATTTGATGGCACACTTTACTTTTTGCCTCTAATAAACTTGAACCATTGGGTCCTTCTTTGTTGCGTATATGCTTGCGCTTTATAAGTTGAAATTAGCAGAACCATGTTTCATGGGGAACGCTTTCAACATTGCACTTGTACTTTGTACCCTGTTGATATCATGTTCTTTTGCTTACGGATCCCAGCGGTGTGATATAAAAGTGGAACTTGTAAGACCATGGAGTTTGTATGTGTGTTAGATAAACGCCTAGGCCGCTAGCCTAAGCCATGCCTAATCATGGTGGAAACTTGTAGAATCACCATAATGAGCACTCTATGAAGCATCCTCAATAAAAACCTATGCAAATAGCAAATAAAAAGATCGCCGAGATGCTCATTGTCTGCTTGCCTTGTCATTTTGATTATGGGAAAGCTCCCGTATCATGTGCAAGGGGTACCCCGTTGGGCGGTTCTTAATGATACACATATACTTACAATGACAAGAGCTTACTCGTGACTGAAGTTGAGTAGCATGAGGATCGGTCATAATTTTTGGAAGCTCTTTATGAGACTTGAATCCCTACTTCCTTTTACAAAGGCCTTTCTTCCACCATTATATTGAGTCTCCACCTTCTATATTTATGCACTTACTTTGAGAGCATAGTGGCCATTCTTAGTTCTATGTGCAGTGTCCCAAGACTAGTTGATTGATGCATAACTTGTTATTGCTTGTTTGAAACTATTGTATCTAGTCACTCTTATGAACTTTGAAGATGTCCTATGCATTTTTGTTTGCTACTCTATGAGGGACAAGATGAATGCCACTTTGCTATGTTTTCTTTATGTGAAACAAACAAACGTCTTGCAAGGCATTGTTATTCATGAATCTTTTGTTTGTGCCTTTTCATGTTGCATCTTAGTTTCTTTGTCTTATTGCTAGAACCTTGTCTATCATGTTACGATTGAAGTACTATGATCTCAGCTTTGAATGTTTTACAAATATTTTGATCAAGTCTTTGATGGTGCATGTCACCTCAAAAATTATTCTTTCTTTTTATCACTTACCTACTCGAGGACGAGCAGGAGTTAAGCTTTGGGATGTTGATACATTGCAAATGTATCTATAATTTGTGATGCTCCATGCTTGGTTTTATCCACTTTCTTGTGTTTTGTCCACACTTTGGAGTACTTTTCATATGATTTCTTGGACTAACCTATTAACAAGAGCCACAGTGCCAGCTGCCTGTTTTTTGCTGTTTTTGGTTCCAGGAAAGTCAGAAAATGAATATAAGCCAAAGTGCCTATTATTCCAGAAGACTCACGGAGCCAGAATACGAGACGGAGGAGGGCCGAGTGTCTGGCCACACCCCCAGGCGTGGGCTGGGCCTTGCCGCGCCAGGGCTTGGTGTGGTGGCCCCAGGCACCCCCTCGGTCTCCCTCTTCGTCTATAAGAAGCCTTCTAACCTAAAAACTTTGGGGGTTTGACGTTTTTCCATGAAAAGTTCCGCTGTGTCGCTACCACCGAAGGGGAGATTCGGGGGACAAAAAGTCTCTATTCCGGCACCCTGCCGGGACGGGGAAGTGCCCCCGGAGCCATCTCCATCAATCTTCACCATCATCTTCATCGACCATCCATGTTTCCTCCATCTATGAGTGAGTAATCCCCCGCTGTAGGCTATGGGGATGGTAGGAATTGGATGAGATCGTTCATGTAATGGCATTAGATTGTTAGGGCATAGTGCCTAGTATCTTTTATTAGTGCTTTATGACTTTGTTACGACTTGTTGTGCTTAATGCTTGTCACTAGGGCCCGAGTGCCATGATTTTAGATCTGAACTTATTATTGATTCATCATGATAGTATTGTTTTGGGTCTTATCTACAAGTTGTATACACACGTCGTTGTCCGGAACCTATGGTCCCGAAGTGACAGAAATTGGGGTAGTCGGAAGGGAAAGGCTTTGATGTGAGGATCACATGTGTTCACGGAGTGTTAATGCTTTGCTCCGGTGCTTTATTAAAAGGAGCACCTTAATTTCTAGTAGTTCCCTAGAGGCCCCGCTGCAAACGGGCTGGCAGGACAAAAGATGTTGTGCAAGTTCTCATTGCGAGCACGTATGACTATATATGGAACACATGCCTAGGATTGTCTAGTACTTGGGTGCTTTATCTTATTTATCTGCAATTGCCCTATGTTCTGATTGCTATGTGAATTGTCTTGTCCATGCAACGCCCGTCCATCCATCCCTATGCCTACCGCACTCGAATCCCACTGTTTACTGCTTTTGTTACTACTGTCTTTGCTTTACTACTGCCGTTACTTTACTATTCCTACTAAAAAACTGTTGCTACTTATAAACTGCTATGGGCAAGATTGTTTCCAGGTGCAGCTGAATTGACAACTTAGTTGTTAAGGCTGATAAGTATTCTTTAGCTCCCCTTGTGTCGAATCAATAAATTGGGTTTCACTTCCCTCTAAAATACTGCGATACACCCCCTATACTTGTGGGTCATCAGCCACCCACGAGGAGGAGAAGGGCCACGCGTGCGCCACCGACGAGGAGGAGAAGGGCAGCCCGCACGCACCACCTACGAGGAGCGCAGTCACCGTCGCCAAGAGCTCGCTGCGGTCACCGTCATCGCCTCCCTCGATTGCTTGCCGTCAAGCCACCATCAACGAGCTCCTCTCGGTGAGCCCTCTCTTTCCCCTCTCTCCCTCTGGCAGTAGCTAGGTCCATGCCTCAGTAATGGGTTCTAGGGTTTCTAGAACATGCTGATGCTGGGTCTCTCCCAATGGCAGTAGCTAGGTCGCTCCCAATGGCAGTAGCTATCCAATGATCTTGCCAATGGCAATGAGGTATATCATAAATCTATGCCGCTCGTGCACACCCCAGAAGCAAAGCGCGTGCGGCTCTTCGGAGTCTACCTAAACTAGACTACTAGAGGTATCTGCGAACTTGGCAAGTAAATTTTTCTATTTACAGAAGATTAGTTTACAATAGGTCTCGTATGAGTGGTGTCCATTTCTATTTCTTATCTTATTAGGCCATGGAGCAGAATTGTATTGTTACCATTATATTCTAGCAGCAATGAGAAAGAATGATATCGGGTACACAGAAGATCCCACCCTGATTATTATTTTCCTTTATTTAAGGTACAAAGTAGTAGGTACAAGGTAATTTTATTTTGTATAGGTCAAACTGACAGATAAGAACAAATTCTCAAGAACTAAGATATGATGAATGACAAGACTGATTATAATTTATAGATGACTAGATACTGAACAAATTCTCAAGAACAAATTCTCACGATAGATGACTAGAGCTCTGCGCATGCATCAAGAGATCACTTGCTACAAACCCAGATGATCCAACGAACAGCTAAACGAACGTCCAAGCGGCTGAAGCCAAGTGCAATTCCTTTTGCCATTGCAGTCAATTTACAAATACATCAGAGTAAACAAAGAATACATAGGGAGCATCGGTACAAGTAATACAATCTTGAGATCATGCAAGGAACTTGTACGTCCAGAGTGATAAGAAGTGGTGCCATTGCTGACACTTTGCACTTGTTCCTCAGCAAGATCATTGGATAGTCACATAAGTTTCTTGTTTCATTTTCATCAGATTACCCTCAATGTCTTTTAGTACAGGTCTATATCCATCAGATTACCCTCAATGTCTCAATATGTTAGTCTTGGCATGGTTAAGATGAGACAGTCACTCTTGGCCATGATCTTTGAGCGAAGGCATTTTAAGTTGTTGATATTTGCATTGTTGCGGCAGATGACATGCCACTTGGTCTTGAATATTGAGAAGCACAGCTCACTGCCAACAGAGAGCCCTTGCATGCCAGTCAGCCTGTATGATCTATTGATCATCAAGTTTTTAAACTATGTCCAGTCTTTAGGAGAGTCATTCTTGCATCTGTTGTTTCAGTGTGTTTCCTCTGATGCCCTTATATTTAGACAGTGTTATCTTGTCCCATTGTAGCCTGAAGATGTGTGATTTGTAGCCCCCTCGTTTGACCATCCAGTTTTTAAACTTGGTCCAGTCTTTAGGAGAGTCGTGCTAGCATCTGTTGTGATTCAAATCAATGCAGCCATTTCTCCACAGATGTCATTGCAATAATGTTTTAATGACACAGTTTATGATAATATTTATTTGATTGCTCTTGTTCTGCCTTGTCAGTAATGTTATGTGAGCTCCACATGTTCTATACTCAGATTGTTGTGCAAGCTCTTACATTTCCACCATGGAAGCTGCTGACCTGCTGTGTGATGTGATACTGAAATTAGAACAACCCAAGTTTATTCACTGTTATTGGCTTGTTTGCATGGCAATATTTCTGCACCTTGCTATTCTGTAATTAAAGCTGAAAGAAGGCATTGTGCCACTGCCACTAGTATAATCTGTTAATTGTAATAAGCTGAAAGAAGGTTCAATATACTCCCCATAAAACACTGGCAACAGAGTAGAAGGATTAGCACATATATTTATAACACTGATGCTACCCAATCTGTTCATCACCAATGTTGCTATGTACTTAATACAAATCGTCATACTTGTCTCTGTCATAGAAACTGGTATTGTTTGAACCCGGAGCTATTTTTTGTCTTTGTCTCTGTCACACTTGTCTCTATCTCAGAATATCATAAAAGAAAACTACACCTGGAGCTATTTTTTGTCCTAGAGCTTATTTTAGCTTGTCCTAGAGCTATTTTTTGCTGCACCTGGAGCTATTTTTTGCTCTTTGTATATGTGTGATTGGATGGCTGTCATCAATTTGAAAACTGGAGCACATTATTTTGTATGAAAACTGTTGCAGGGAATTCATTTGAGTTGCCCGTTTCTCCCAAAGTGTTGATTCACTTCCGTTTCGGTTGAGAAATGGGCACTCCTAGGTCAAAAAACAGCAAAGGTCATGCCGAATTTTTCGATCGACTCTAGCTTGTGCTAATTACATTGTTGCATTTTTTCTATGAAGAGCAAACATGTCAAGCAGAGACAAAGACGTCGGGGCTGGCCCTTCTCAGCCCATGAGCGTCGAAGAACTAGCAAGAAGAGCCAACCTCATGTTTTGGCAGTTTGGCGATGACTTAAGCGGGTCCGACGAGGAGGCCAAAGCTACGGATCACGATGAAGTTGACGAGGAGGCCCAAGCTGCAGACCAAGAAGATGACGAGGAGTCTGAATATGAGGAGGAGGCCGAAGATGGCGACAATGACGGAAGCAGTAATGGTGACGAGGAGGCCGAAGCAAGTCATGGCGGTGAATGCATGGACGGCGATGGTGCCTCCCCGCCCGCTAGGAAGAAGAAGACTAAGGCGGAAAGGCAGGAGCGGACGCTGCCGAAACTCGGCACCAACCGCGAAGAGTTCACCCTTGTGAAACCGGGTGGCCAACCCTTGGAGCCTGCGAAGCTTGCCGCTGGGTACGGCCTACAACTCGGGTGCATCATGCAGGAGAGCATGATCATCAACCAGAAGGACATAAGAAAGAACAAACGGTTTCGAGATCTCCTCATTGGGAAGCTTCACAAACGGTACAAGTTCCCAGATGAGTACGATAACCAAAAGCTCATAGGGAACAAGGTAAACAAGTTAAGCCTCACGAGGATGAGCACCGCCTTGAGCAGCTGGAAAATCCGAGTGAAGAGGAGGATTAACGAGGGTAAAAGTTGGGAGGAGATAAAGAATGCCGAGCCGATGCTCGACGAAGATGAATTCATCAAGTTCAAGGCGAACTGCACTTCACCGGAAGGTCAGGAATGGACCGAGTGGGGGAGGCGTATGCAGGAGCTGAACATAGGTAACCAACGTTGCGGAAGCGGTGGTTACCAAGGAAAAAAGGCCATTTGGGCAAAGGAGGACGCCGAGTATGCCCGTCTAGGGAAAGATAACCCGTGGCACAAATTCACAGACGAGCAGGTGATGCAGTTTGTCCGCGCCCGCTACTATCTCCACCCCGAACTCAAGGAATCCGTTACCGACGACGACGATGTGAGGAAGTTTCAGAAAAGGCTGGTAAGGAATTTATCTTGGAGTACATCTGTGTTTCTAATTAAGTAATGAAGCCGAATTTCTAAATGGGATCACTTTCCTTCTCTTCAGAGATCCGAAGAAAAGTCTTGTGTGTCAAGTGCGAGCTCGTCCCAGGGGTCGACGGCGGACCCGCGGTGGGACACGCCCTTCAACAGGGTGACAAACGTGTTCAAGGGGAGGGCCAAGTCCGCGCCACCGACTTCATTTGGCCGCGTGTCCGGCTATGGTACGTACGAAAAGGTTGGCGACTTTAGGAAAGAAGACCCAAAGGTGAAGAAAGAGAGGAAGGCCGCGGCAAGTGAAAAACACGAGGTTGAAGTCCTCCGGGAGCAGATGCAACAGATGGTGAGGCTGATCGATGAGAAAGTGGAAGAGAAGATCCGCGAGATGTTTCCGAATGAGCTGTGGGAGGGGATCGCTGCTTGGAATGCGGTAGGTTGACAAGGGACGCTCGTGGTGCCCAGCCTCTCCGGCAGCAACTCGATCCAGCACGTGTTGCTGAACATGGTGACGCCCGAGTCCTCCAACGTCGAGATGCACCCGGTCGCTCCGGTGCTCCCTCCCGCCGGCGCCAACACCAACGCGCAGCCGGAGGTCGCTCTGGTGACACCTACCGCCGGCGCCAACACAGATCCGCAGGTCACACCAATGCCCCCTCCCGCCAAAACTAAGGCGCAACCGGCGGTGCTTCATAAGGCATCTCAACAGGAGGATGATACCGGTGTCTCGACATTAGCCAAGCTCAATGCCATCTCCAAGGTAATGACGCCAGCCAACACATGCATGTTGATAACATTTCATCTCCTTTGCCTTTGATGACTAGCTAGCGCCATCTCATGATGCTTGTTCTTCCGCAGGACACTCCTTGCACGCTCTTGCATTACGTGCACGCCGATCTAAATGATGTTGACAAGGGTCAATTATTCAACCAAATATCCACACGATGCACCACAAGTCAATGGAGGATGACGCGTTCAAGGTCCGGCTGGCTCGGGTGTTGCCGGGGTGCGTAGACATGGACCCCCCCAGCCAACCTCGAGGCGCTAATGATCATAAGAACCTTCAAGATTGCTGCGGCTAGGTATTGACATGGCCAAAGACCCAGATTCGGCTTGTGAAGGAACAACAAGTAACTCAGCAGCCAAATGTGCCCTTGCCGCGGCGGCCACAACAACCAGTCACCGCCACCACCTCTCGTCACCAGCAATTGTTGGATGCCGCTGCACCGTTGCCTCCACATGGCAAGGTCGCCGATGCGCTGCCGCCTCCACATGGCTAGGCTGTCGCCGCACTGCCGCCTCCATATGGCAAGGCCGCCGTTGCGCCGCCACCGCCCAAGGATGCACCTGGGGACAACATTAACAATGATGATGACAACCCAGATAACTGGATCAACACTGGCGTCACGGACTCTTTGTTCATGCCAAACATGGACGAGCCCTACCGCGTTGCCGATGACCCAAATGTTCATACCAAAACATGCACGCGTCTAGACTTCCATGGTACCCTAGAGGAGATGCCTCCGGATGCTGGTGTCGTTGGTCCTTATAAAGGCACCCAGGGAATCATTTTCAGCCCCACCACACTCCATAAGGCGGCAGATGAGCAGATGGCTGCTAATGTCGATATGAAGAAGCATCGCAAGAGAACCAAGAAGAATAATAAGCAGTCTTTGAGCCAGCCGGGTCTGAAGAGGCCCCGGGCTTAAGACAACCCATTAACACAGCCCCTAAGGGCACCTTGACTAGGGTTCACATAGCTGGTCAACCGATTCTGAGTGAGGAGCTGATCAAAAAATGCAAGTGGAGCGATGGCTAACCTGCAATATGGTATTATATATCTAGAGGAGTGCCTTCTTAAAGAAGCAAATCCATCGTACCCTGTTTTCACGGTCAATGTTCCAACGGGCGCGGGCTTCGTCGATAATGCCCCCACGGATATCTTCTTCATATCATATGAGGACATCTTCAAGCTTTTCCATGGCAAGCGGATGAACTATAACTTGGTCCGCCTATACGCGCTCCACCGGGCGATGAAGGTCAACAAAGAGAAGACCCCTGGTGTCGCGATAGTGGACCCCTACTTCATGCGTGATAGCCAGTTGCTGAATCCAGTGACCCGGGAAAGCGCAAGGAACTACCTCCAAAATTTCATGGTGGACAACTAGAGTGGAAAAGAACTTATTTTGCCTTTCTTTCCCGAGTAAGTGCACACACTCGCTCGTCGCCATTATTTGTCCTTTCTTAGTTTTTGGTTGCTCTTTTTCCAATATTGTTTCATTTCAATTGTTTTGCGCAGATACAAATACTGCACACTGATCCTCATTCACCCGAGTTATTCGCTAGCCACGTACTTGGACTCGGGGAGCGAGCAAAACAAGAAAGACTACACCAACATAAGGAGTCTTCTAGATGATGCTCTCAAGGTATACGCCGAAAATGGAGGAGAATTCAAAAAGGGGGCAGAAAATTTCAGGGATGGCAGACACGTGTTCAAACACGTAATGAAGTTCGCCTGCGTCAAGTAGCCAGATAATAGTGTCAAGGAGGCCTACTACGCCCTCCATCACCTACGGGCGATCGTCCGAGATGCACACATCATTACGTTGACATCTAGTCTCCGAGCATGGGCCGAAGCTGAGGCAAGAATGGACGATGATGAACTTAAGGATGACTTCTTACGCATCCAGACTCAGATTGCGACCATCGTGCAAGAAGATGTCATCACAGGGGGGGCTTATCCTGCAAAAGAGCATTCAGTAAGCGCGAGATCGAAGCACAGCTCGAGGCGCAGGGTGACCGTAGGACATGGACAACGAAAGATGGCTACAAACCGTTCCCGGCACCGTGTAAAACAAAGTCTTCATGATGTAGTGTTCCTAGCTAGCTAGCGCTCAGCCGGTTTGTGTATCTCGTGTGTGTGTGTGTCATAAACTTCAACTTGCCTTAGCTCAAAACAGTCGTTGTTGGACTTCGTTTACTTATTACCATATGTATGAAACTTAATAGCTTGCCTTAGATCGAAACCTTCTTTTTTGTGGAGATGCATGTGATGAACCTTTTAATTCTTTCTGTTGCATGATATAGTACTTATATGCCTTGTGTATAGAGATGCTGTGCTACATGGTGTTCAGAGGGAGGGTCCCAGGAGTCTACGAGGAGTGGGAGGATTGTCATAAGCAAGTGAACAAGTTCAGTGGCATTAGATACAAAGGGTATCCAACGAGAGAGCAGGCGGAAGCTAGGTGGAGGAACCACCTCCTTGGAGAGCAGAGAGACAGGAACGAGATGAAGACCTTAATGATCGTGCTCCCCGTCTTGCTCATCACCGCCATTGTGGATGTACCCTACTCGGTCCTTTAGTAGTTTAGGACTTGGCTAATGATCATGATGATCAACTTGTTGTAATGTGTAATGTATGAGAAGATGATATCAATTTGTTCTAGACTTGTATAATATTCGGGCACTTGTCACTATGTCGGGTTCTAATTGATGTGATGATGTATAATTCTAGTGGTATTATTATCTCTGTTTTTACATTGTTGTGTATCTGTATATGTACCTGTATAAATACCTGAGAACCTTGTATTGTGCATACCTATACGAAACATCAGTGGCGCATATTTTATTCATCCAGTGGCGCATCTAGTATTAGTGGCGCATTTGGCTATATGTGCCACTGGTAAAATATCAATGGCACATATCTAAGGTGCGCCACTGGTGGGCCTATTATCAATGGCGCATATTGTATATGCGCCATTGATATCTAATTATTAGTGGCGCAACACTAGTGGTGCATTACATATGCGCCATTGATAACAAAAAATATGCTCCACTGATAAGCAATTCTCCACTAGTGTGAGCATCATATGGGTATGGCATTCTCTACCTTCAGCTCGTGGGAACACCTCCTTCACTACATTCGTCAGCCCTTTGCATGCATCCGTGGATATAGCCAATGGATCCATGTGGCCTATTGATCTCCTGAGCTGCCTCATAAACTAGACCCAGTTTTCCTCCGTTTTTGTTTCAAACAGCCCGAATGCCACTGGGAATATCCAGTTGTGACCATCAAGTGTTGTGGCAGATGGCAGACAACCTTTCCATTTGCTAGTTAGGACAGTGCTGTCTACACTCAGATACGGACTACATCCGTCCTTGAATCCCTAGATGCAAGGTTTAAGCGCCATGAAAAATATTTTGAAATATATTTTACCACGTAATGATTCAGTGTCAATCTCCACAACACTCCCGGACACCTAGCTTATACCTCCGCGTTCAAGTTGTACAGCATCCTGAAGCTATTGGTCCAGTCCCCGTGCAAGACCCCCAGAGCTTTCTCTTTACCTTTCCAAACCATGTAATACGGTACGACAATGTTGTATTTAGAACCGAGGCTAGTCTGAATATTCTTCATGGTCTCCTTAGGGTTATCCTTTAGTATGGACATAGATTGCATAGCCGCCCACTCCGTATTAGCCATTGAGGATTTTAGTTTGTTGCCTATCGGACACATGTGTGGAGGGCCCATTTTGTTCACCTGCAACACAAATTCATTTAAAAGATAAGCGGAGTCGACTAGTTGCCAGAAAGATATCACACATCAATTGTAGTTATAGAGTGAAAAGAGAGAAAATTCTAATGGTTTGCTGCATTCATTGCCCTAGTACCCTAATTGCCTTCGACGCAGGTAAGGCTCTTGCTGTGATCCTCCATGGACAATGTGCCTCGGCCCGTCCATTCATCCACATTAACTTGCAAACGGCCTCATACTTATGGGAAGTGTTCTTCACTCGATAAACGTCGAACTCCCCCTTGATACAAAAATGCCGGAACGACATCCTGAACTCATGCATGCTCCTGAACTCGGTGCTGACCGAAATTATAGGATACTCGTGGTCATGTTTCATTTCTTCTACTTCAACACCCAAATCATCGACTAGACTACCAGCCTCATCGTTAAGTTCCTCGTCTATTTCATCATCACCAGATTCTTGATCCTTTATAGTGCCTTCTTCTTCATCTGATTTAGAATCCTCGCCATCGTCTCTAATGCCTAGTACTGCACACATCATATTGACTCCCATGGGTGGGGCTGCACCATCGTCTCCACCCGGATGGACCGGAACATTGCCCCAATCCACCTCACCGGCAACTCTGTTTTCTCCAAGACACTCGGTTGGTTCTGCTGCAACCACATGGGGTGGTATTACATTTGCACGCATCCTAGGTACTTCAGTGGACAAATAGTAGTCAGAATCAATTTCATCTTGACTGTACAGAACCCTCTTTCTCTTACTGTGTACATCCTCTTTCCTGATGGTATCAGTAGGGCTTGACATCTGCGTTCCATTCCCCATCGAACTAGGCTTTTTGTTGCCGCTCTTGGTTGTGATCTCCTTACTGCCTCCCCTCCCGGGTGTTGGCTCCAGGGTGCTAGCATTATTGCCTGACCTCTACGGCGTGTTCTTCTTCGAATTAGCCCTTTTGCTGCTACTATTGGGCGTGTTCTCCTTCATGCTGGCATTATTGCCTGACCTCAGCTCCAAATTAGCCCTTTTGCTGCTACTATTGGGCGTGTTCTCCTTCGTGCTGACATTATTCCCTGACAGCGGCGTGTTCCGCTCCAAATTAGTAATTTTTCTGCTCCCACTGGGTGTGGTAGCCTCCGTGCTGGCCATCTTCGCCTCTTTGCTACCACTCCTAGGAGTGTTCACCACCGTGCTAGCCCTCTTAGCGTTTTTGCTGCTACCGTTTGGTGTGGCATTTTGACTGGATCTCAGGGGTGTACTCTGCGGCGTGGTGCCTTTTTTCATGCGACTCTTGGGCGCCCTCTTCTCTGGCATGGTCTCCTTGGTGACATTCTTATTCGGGGTACCCTTTCTGGGGATGCTCTTCCTGCTCCTCTTTATGATGCTCCTCTGTAAGACTCTCCTCTGTTCGAAGCTACCCTCAGTCGCACCAGCCCCAGTGATGCCATGGATCAGGTCACACATGCCTTCTAAAAGTCCATCATCTTTATTGTTGAGTTCCAATTCCTCTCCAACCATTTTCACTATCAAGTGGAACTACACTTCACCCCTATAATGTTTCCTTGTAAACGGTATGACTAAATCCCTTGTATCTTTCACTTTGATAGCCTTTTTGCTCCTGTAACCAAAATATAACAAACGTGCTTCCTGGGAGGACCCCCACAGCACCTTCACCCGTAACGATGCCATCAGGTAAGATAACTCTACCACTTCAGGATCGTATCTGCCAAGGATTACATCAAACTCGTCATGGCATTTTTCTGTGCCATCATCTAATTTTGCAGTATAATCCGCAACACTGATACGAACGATTACTTTGCCATCATCGGGTTCTTCAGGATAGAAACCTCCAAGAGGTTCAAGAGGTGGAGCGGCACCATCAGACCCAGCCCCAATGCCACCGTCGCCATCACCAGCGTCATCATTAGCTGGATCAACCTCGGTGGAAGTACTAGGACCAGGAGCAAGGTGAGGGCCCTTAGCAGTGAGAGCTACATTACATGGTGGACAGGCAGGGCCCCTTCTAACGACAGCCACAATAGGATCAGCTGCTTCCATGCCACATTGACGATCAGGAGCAGTTCCCACAACAGCAGTGTTTCGAGTGCTAGCAGAGTCCAGACCATGAGCTAGCTCCAGACCAGCAGCTCGCTGAACCTAAGCATGGGTTCGAGGAGGACACAAGGCATCAGTATTTGCAACAACAGTGGGGCAGCCTCCGGAAGCCTTAGTTTGCTCAACAGCGGCAGGGATTGGGTCAACAACGGCTAGATCAACAACAACACGAGGATGACCAGTACCAGCAGATTCTAGAGCACGGGTTCGCACAACTTGAGGACGGTTTCGAGGAGGAGCAGCAGACAAGGTAGCGGTCTTGGCAACAACAGCGGGGCAGCCTCCGGAAGCCTTAGTTTGCTCAACAGCGGCATGGATTGGGTCAGCAGCAGCCGGAGCAACAACACCATGAGGACGACCAGTACCAGCAGATTCTAGAGCAGAGTTTTCCATAATGGCAATACAGGGACTCCTACGAGGAGGTTGCCTGACAAAAGTATGTCGCGGATGAGGAACCACATTTTGCTCAACAATAGCAGGGGTTCGAGTTAGACCTCCCTATCCAATAATAGCTGGGTGACACCTAGTAGCAGGAGCCTCCTCATCCAGTATGTTACAAATCAGCATAACCATGCGAAGCCCAGCATGCTGTTTCATCAACCCAATTAGCTGACTGTCACACGCTATAGGAACCTTGAAGCCTCGTTCATCAAGGATGCTGAGCCGTGCAGTCTACTCCGGCCTCATTTCAGCAAGTTCACGCACAGCAGCAACCAAGCCAGGGATAGTGCATAACTGCATAGGCTCTACTTCCATCTTCAGATTGTGAGCTTGATTCCACGTGCTATTCCCATCTGCTAATTTAATGTGGTAGACACAGATGGTGACTAGAACCGTGTATTTGGGTTCAACAGAGATCCTACTTGATAGAAAATTGGAGACAAAAGATAAGAATTGTTTGTCAGCGTCGTGCTAGCAAACAATTCTATGTTCGATATATCTCTGTAATGCCAATAGCCAGCTAGAAGTTATAGGTAGTGCGAATAGCAAAGAGAAGAGTAGCTCACCCGCAATTAGCCAAAAGTACTTCTTCCTCGGCAAATGGATCTGCCATCCTTCGCGCTGCTCAGCTTGTCAGCGGTAGAGGCGGGCTAGATCGTCGCAACGTATGGCACGACATTCGACATTAGAGCTCGGTAGCAGCGAGTAGGCGCAACAACTTGGCGCCGGAAGTCAAATGCTCGAAGAGATCATTCTGGTTGGAGAGGGGATTTCGATGCCGCTGGTGCTAGGGTTCATGCGAAAGGAGGGAGGGAGTGGATTTGTGAATTTTGTCAACGCACCATGCTCCTTTAGTCTCTCGTTTCGCCTACGTGGTTGCCGCGTTGGCGCTTGCATCATGGAAATATTACTGACATGAAGGTCTAGACCGTCTACTTCACGGGGCAGTTTCACGGAATGTTTGGATTTGGTAGGGGTGGGATGAGTTTGCATCGAAATGGCCCCTCTCAGTAGTTGGCGGCCCAACATTTCGAAACGTGGAAATTTCAGGCAACTTAGGTACCGCAGACGAACAGGCCCGGGAACTTTGGTACCGCGGACGAACAGGCCCCACCACCTGGTGGCGCGACCAGGGCTGGCCCGCGCCAGGGGGTGGTGTGGTCCCCTGTGGCCCATCTCCACTTCCCCTTCTGGATTCCTTCGTCTTCTGGAAAATTAGGATTTTCCATATATTTTTCAGGATTTTCTGATCTTCATGAATTTTGCCTCTAAACAGTGCCTTTTCCATCAGAATCCTGACTTCAGTGGTCCATCCTCCAAAAGTCATCAACCATGCAAAAACAGATGAAATAACATAAGTATCATCTCTTAATATGAAATATAACAATGAATAACGATAAATTATTATACAGAATAGTGATGCAAAATGGACGTAATAACTCCCCCCAAGCTTAGACTTCACTTGTCCCCAAGCAAAAACTGAGCTCAATAAACATAACCTCAGGTTTATGGAGTGAAGTGTCGATAAAAGAACACGGACAAGAAGCATCACATTCATCAAGACACAAATCATAATATAAGACAACTCACTATTATATAACTTAACTTGCCATAAGTAAAGGAAACACAATAAAGATACACAAAGTAAATCATAATTGGTAATGGCAAACTTTGCTCTTGGTCAAAGAATAGTTAACAATTTGCATGAGTTCAAACATAAAGGGGTTTTCAATGATAGCTTTCAAAGTAACATTCTCCAAGATAAGAGCAGTGTGAAAAACAAGGAACATAAGAAACATGATTGAACAAATCATCATATGAATGAATGAAACACAATAAATCAAAATACTTGCAGTTATCATAAGCAGAGGGAAGCAGGGATTTCAAGTTTCATAAAGAGCTTCCCAAAATTATGGTACTTACTAGCTTTCAACTCTCATTGCCCCTATCATAAGCATCTTGAGGTGGTTAAGGTTAAAGTGAACAAATATGAGGATATGCTTGACAAGTTATAAGTTGAAAATCTCATGCCCTGTGCTTACGAGTATCAGACCTCATGCTACTCAACTTTAGTCACGAGTAAGTTCTTGTCATTGTAAATACATGTGTATCATGGAGAACCGCCAATGGCGTACCCCTTGCCCGATGATATGGAAGCATTCCCATATCAAAATGACAAGGCAAGCAGACAATGAGTATTTCAACGATCTTTTTATTTGATATTTGCATAGGTTTTTATTGAGGATGCTTCACAGATTGCTCACTATGGTTACGCTGCAAGTTTCCACCATGATTAGGCATGGCTTAGACTAGCGGCCCAGGCGTTTCTCTAACACATATACAAACTCCATGAGCTTAGAACCTCCCCTTTTATTTCACATCACCGGGATCCATAAGCAAAATAATCATGATATCAACTAAATAAGTGCAATGTTGAAAGTGTTCCCCTTGGTAACATGGTTGTGCTAACTCTCAACTTATAAAGCATAAGCATATACGCAACATGGATGGGCACAATGGTTCAAGTTTATTAAGTGCAAGAAAAGTAAAGTGTGCCATCAAGTTTGTGAGAGCTTTAATCACTAATTTTCACATAACAAGTTTAATTCGTAAGGTATATAAAAACATGAATTTACTTGGAATATCAATAATGCTAATAGGTAGGTATGGTGGACACAAGTGGCATAGGTTTGGTTTAAGGATTGGATGCACGAGAAGCATTCCCTCTCAGTACAGGTTTTAGGCTAGCAAGGCTGGGTATGAAGCATAAGAGTTGAAGGAAACAAACAAACATACAAGTGATAAAAACAAACATGCAATCTTCCTTGGAAACACAAAAGATCTTAACTAGAGAATATAAAGCTTATGAGCAAATCAAGAAAGACGATGAAATTATATTTATTAAGAGTACTTTTATCTTTTTCATTCAATTCTCATAATAGTGTTTATACTGACCGAGCTAGGTTTTCCAAAACCAACTCAATTTATTTAATGATCCCAAAGTGATACCAATACTAAAAACAAGATCAATCATATAACATAAATTGAAAACTAAAATAAGATATGAAAAAGAGTGAATGATAGAACTTCTCATTAATATTCAGTAACAGAAACTCACACCAAGGGATACATAGGTAACTAACGAGAGGGGGACACTTCCATAATGCAAACCATCCTATATGATAACTTCTCTATTCATGATATGACTCTACTTAAAAAAAGATAAAAAGATGGAAGATAGTGATGTGATACCGCAGCACTCCCCCAAGCTTGGAACAAACCAAGGGGATGCCAAAAAATCATGACGAATTACTCCTTCGGTGGTGGAGGTGTTCTCTCGATGAGATTTTCAATCAATTTCCTCAAATCCTCAATCTCGAAGGTGACAGTACGAATCAACTCCGAATTGTGCTCAATGCGGTTCATGATCATGTCGGGCTGTGGATCCCAGCTCTTGCGATTCTTTCCCCACTCTTCCTCCTTGAAGTCTTCTTTTCCTGCGTGGTTAGAACGAGGCATATCCCAATTGGAGGGTAGTTTCTCCTTGGGCATATTCTGGAATTGCTGCTCATGGATAAGGGTATGGAAGGGATTCTTGGTGCGTGGAGAAGGTGAACGTGAAGCCAAGCAATGACATGGAGTCTTCCCTCCAGTGGACATCCATGCAGTACTTTTGAACCTGGCAGGGTTCGCCACCACTCTAATGCTTACAATGGTAGTGCTGGCATGCGGATGCTGGTCTTCCTTTTCCTCCTCTTCAACTTCACTATCGATCTCCTCCTCCTGCTCAGAGTCTTGGAAATCCTCCTCCGAAGGCTCCTTGCCTTTATCGTTGGCAGAGACCATTGTGCTTCTAAACTTTAAGAATAGTTCCTGGCAGAAACAGATCGAAACGAAAACACACAAGAAAACGATATGCGAACCTTGGGGGATCTAGGGGATTATATATTACGAATTCTTTCAACAAAAGGAAGGTACTGGGAGAAAACAGGTCGGAGACAGGCTCCAGGGTGGCCACACCCCCTAGTGGTGCGGCCAGGTGGGCCCGCGCCACGAGGTGGTGTGAGCAACCCGAGCTCCGTTTCCGTCCCTCTTTCTTCTCATTGCTTTCCTTGTTGGATAAAAACTGCAAAAATATAAATTGACAGATTTTTCGCGGACTTTTCCTTCCCATAACTGTTACCTATTCGAAAACGGACTCTGCAGGTCTCTTAGCTTGACATTTACTAAATTCTTCTAGAGTCACCCCTTGAATAACATCAATATCTTTATCTTCTTAAACATATTGTTTGAGTCATTTAACCATTCACCATCCTATTACACCATTTTCTCTAATAACCTGGAAATTTCTTTCACACAAAACTTTACACAATTCTCATTAGCTACATTAGTGCATGCGAGGTAATAACCCTGTTAAGTTCAATTTCAACTGAAATCTATCAAAACATAAGCTATTGTAGCAACTCCTTCCGAAAGCCGAAAAAGGAATTCAAAAAGGAAATCGATATAAGAAGCAAATGCAAGAGTAGAAAAAATCTGTCAAAACAGACCAGCAGGTAAAGATCAATTTTTTCGAAAATCTTTTATTGCTCAAATCAAAACGAAAGTTAAATAATAACCCGGGGCATGCACACAAAATATACAGATCGGTACAATGTTCTAGGATTCTTCACGATTTTTTATAGTGAAGTACAAAAATCTGTTTTGGAACAGCAACTTCCCCAAATCTTACTTCTCTCTCATTAGAGGTTGATCTTGATACAAAAACCAAACAAAAAGGATAAGGAGATTTTATTGCAGAAGCAATAACTTCCAAAACTAAAATATACAAATACTGAAAGCAAAAATATATTGGATTGTCTCCCAAAAAGCTCTTTCTTTATAGTCATTAAGATGGGCATGATAATTTCAATGATGCTCACATAACAATATGAATTGAAGTAAAAGAGAGCATCAAGAAGCAAAAATACACATGTTTAAGTCTAACCCACTTCTTATGCGAGGGAGTTTTGTAAGAAAATAAATTGTTGAAACCAAGGGCTGCTAGCATAGGAAGGCAAAAAAAATGTAGCATAAAGTCTTTCAGCATAAAGAAAGGAAACTTAATATTATTGAGATGCATAAGAACAGTCTTCCCTCTCGCATAATAACTTTTAGTATCATGCATAAATTTAACTATATATATTATCACATGAACCATGGTAGCAATGATCACTTATTCTAATAGAAAACATAGGGACACTAGCTCTCATAACACTACTTTGTGAAACAATATTAGAAGTATCCTTACAAAGGATAGTGTGTCCATCTTCTACATATTTAGTGACAAAGTCTTTCACATTTGCGCCTTATTTTGTTTTGCAGAGGTCCGACCGGGTGACAGAAAAGGAATGGGATAGAGAAGAAAGGAACCGCTAGGTAGATCGGGAGATGCATGCATGAGTCATTCTAGAGATGAAAGGGCATGAAGTTTCCCCTGGCCCCGCCCACGTACTCCTGTAGAATATAATTTATTTATGGATCAGTTTTACGGATGAGGATTATTTACAGCTATAGGTTGATTTCTAGATTATACAAAAAGCACAAGAACCAAACACATGGGATACTTTATGAATTAAGCTCGAAAGTATAAATATTTTTTGAGTTTCACCTACTACTATAATTTTATATAAAAAATGATATGTCATACTTATATTTTATGATTCTCACGTGCAAGGCACTTGCAACTCACTAGTTATTTCTTATCTTATCTTACCACTATATCTCTACCATTATAATGGAGCAGTTTTGAATTGGATCTTTAGCACCAATCCTTACTGTTGGACTGTTAGATCCAATGGTTCATAGCACATGGATTCGTGTTAAATAGTACCTAGAGCAAACTCCACCATTTTCGAGAACCATCATGTCACCACCCCCAAAATTTCATAGCATAATAGGCTGTATTCTCTCTACTTCTACAATGGAGCAGTTTTGAATTGGATCCATAGCACCAATCCTGACTATTGGGCTATTAGATCCAATGGTTCAGAGGAGCTGGATTCGTGTTAAATAGTACCTAGACGTTCGGCATATCACCACTATACAAAATTTTAATAGGTAAAGCATAAAAAATATAAATTTGATCAACATCTATAAAGTATGGGTGTATATTTGGTTCTTGTACTTTTATATCATTTAGAAGTCAACGATTATTAGCTATCTAAAACATG
This sequence comes from Avena insularis, assembly GCA_023614405.1. Lineage (NCBI taxonomy): Eukaryota > Viridiplantae > Streptophyta > Magnoliopsida > Poales > Poaceae > Avena > Avena insularis. Next base: position 328,527,575 of record CM042684.1, on the reverse strand, counting down.
AAAATTCTGGTAACATGGTATAGAGAAACGGGGGAGAATATTCTAGAATGATGAAGACGTGTGTTTTGAGTTTTGTGCATACCATTCATTGTGATGAAGGCTATCAATAAAATCTTCTAGATGCTAGAATGGAAAGAAGATCCAATGGCTGGAAATGTTGGGATTCGCGAGTCTTGATCCAACGGTCAATATTCAAAGTTATTCGTACACATTTCCAGTGTTGGATCAAGACTCTCGAATCCCAACATTGCTAGCAGTTGGATCTTCTTTTCCATTTTAGCATCTAAAAAATACTACTCCCTCCGTCCATAAATAACTTACTTGGGTTTGTTTAGATTCGAATAAATTTATACATTAAAATGCGTCTAAATATATTCGAATCTAGACAAAACCAACTCAGTTATTTCTAGATGAAAGGAGTACTTTTGATAGTCTTTAGCACAATGTTTGCATATTACTACTCCAAGTTACTTACCACTCAGACCAGTCTTACAGCATCTCTAGCATGGAAAAAATTAGTGCGCTATTTCACGCTATGTAGCGTGATATAGCGTATTTGGAGAGTGCATGATATTTTTTAAAGATTTTGCTTGGTATGGCGCTATTTTTTAAATAGCATGCTATATCGTGCTAAAACATCATAGCATTAGCGCTATTTTAAGTATAGGGCATTATTTTTTTATTGGCAAGTGTGGAGTAAGATAACATAAGATGAATGTGTTGAGTAAGAAAACATATAATACAAATTTGATTGTTAAACTTAAGTGATCGTGTCAAGCCACCGCCTCCTCCTGTAGCACCTGGCACTGTACCTAGATTCAGCCCTGCCGTTTATCCTCCAACTTGGATAGCGCCAGAATAGATTATGCATGTGGAAGTATTAGTCTAGGAAATTCATTACATGCTGAAATCGTTTATATTCATGATATAACTGTTATATTTTTAAATTCTTACAAAAAGATATTCTGTAAAATAGCGCGTTATTAGCATGCTATAACTTTCATCTCGTTTGGACAAAAGCCACGCTAAATTAAATAGCACGCTAGTATTTTTTGCCTTGATCTCTAGTTGCTTGTCTAAATTTGGTAGTCTCTTAGGCCTTCCGCAGCGTGTGAAAAAATTGGTTCCCAAATCACTTTACAAGAATCAGGCACCGGTGCCCTCCGTTGCCCAATCGATGCCACCAAATTTTTTCAGGGAACCGGAGCACCTAGGTGCTCTGATGCCCCAAACTCTTCACCCAATAGAATAGGAATATATGTGTACTATGCATGTTGTTGAGAGGACCTTCACCAAAGATAATCCATGGAGATTGGTCTAGTTAATTTGTTTATCACGTTGTGAGCTAGCTATTTATATTTGGCCAAAGTGATCACATTGTGAGCTTGGTGCTTCAAAAGAATTTCTAGGCATCTCTTATGAGGTGGCAACTTTTCTATCTATTGGGTATCGACCATGCTATGGAAGGCCTTAGAGCATCTCTAGTGGCTTGTCTAAATTTGGTAGTCTACATCTTCACTTTATAGATAATGGTGTAAAAAGATTCCTTTTTACACGATTTTAGTTTTCTAGTGGTTAGTCTAAATTTGATAGTCTATATGTTCATCTGCACACAAATAGTCAATATACATAGCAAATCATTACAACAAATGCTCTGATTTGGCGCGGGAGCGATCTCGCGAGCGACCAACTTTACTTTAGACATGGTGGCGCGATTGTCCAAATATGGACAACGAGTAGCCTGTTTGGAGGATGTCTAAATTTTAGACCACCGGATACACAAGCCACCGGATGCATTTTTTGTTCCATGGTGGTCTATATTTGTCTTAGACTACCAGATACACTAGCCACTAGAGATCCTCTTAGGCTGGTCATAGTGGGAAACATACTACTCTAGTTCATCTTACTACTTACCTTCATGTGTGTACGTAATTGAGCTGAAGTAGAGACCTTATTTTTGTAGAAATGGCTCCGAAAATATTCTGTACCTAGAAAGGCTAGGACATTACAGTAAACTATTTTTTCTAGTCATTGGACTATAGATACTCCTAGGATAGAATGGGATATTATTTCTATATCTGTTGAACTATATAGCCAAATTCAAAATCCTAGAGCAACAAATTCTCCCACCTCACCTTCACCGAAATATTTTGAGTGGTCACACACCCCAAGTTGTAGCCATACGAAATTCCTTTTCTACCCCTGACAATGGCCTATTTACTAATGTCGGGGAGTGGGTATGGTTCGTAATCCCCTTCCCCCCGGGGAGCCGGGGGTCCCCACTGCTCTGAAGCTAGGTAGTCCACCTTCCACCGACGCCATTTCCCCCAAAGCACTCCAAAAAACCCTAACCCCTTTCTCACCTCACGCTCCTGCACCACTGCACCAGCCCATCCCCGAAGTGCTTCGCCGACCTACATGCCAACCAACCCCCTCTCACCTCTAGCACATGCACCACCGCACCGTTATCATCTTTGCCGCACTTCGCCTGCCTACACGCCACCCAGCCCCGTATCTCACCTCCAGCTCCGGCACCACCTCACCAGAACATCACCGTCGCACTTCGCCGGCCCACACGCCACCCTAAATCCCCTATCCCACCTCTGGCTCCTGCACCACCGCACTTTTCCGGCCTACACGCCATACCTATATACCATATACTCCTGACCAGTCTACAGGATTAGCTGACGTCCACCTTACCGAACCGTAGTTCGTCTGACACCCTCTTCCATACAATCGTGTTAGTTTTTCTGACTCCCTAGTCCATAGCACCTAACCTACTTCACCTACACCGGTGTGCGCTGCATTAGATCTGCTTCACAGACTCAACAGTCCACTACACCGGATCTGCTTCACCGACGCTCTTGTGCAGCGCCTCGAATCCATAATCGGTCGTAACAGATCTACTTCACCGATGATGCCGTGCACAACACCGGATCCTTCACCGGCCATCTTGTCAAGCAAGCCAGACCCATCAACAACCTCCACAGATCTTCTTCATAGATGTCGCCGAGATCTATCTGCTTCAGCCCGACTCACCACTACCGGGTACCCTCGTCGTCCTTGACGTCACTCGCAAAGATGCCGTGTATGCATAAACGATGATGTGGCCTAGGTAAAGCAGATCTGCTTGTTCGTTCGTTTCAATATAGCAGGTATGAGACTGCGACAGTGAACTGCATTTCTGTATTGGTGGTAAATTCCTTCCTTAATACTGGCTTAATTGATATCCCACTCTCCCTTGATAAATTCGGTGTAGTCTATGTTAAATCCAGGCGTTAAACTACTCCTTCTGTTTCGAGGTATAAGGCGTCCTTGTTATGCGTGTTTTTCTTTGACCAACAATTACTCTTAATATACATAAACAATTTTGGTAGTACAAAACAGACATCATTAGAGTTCATTGGTATTATGCAGTTCATGGAAAATGTTAATCACTAAACATCTGAGGCTGCCTACCTATTCAACAAGTTCACAAGTTATGTCATCATAATGTGCACTTGCTTTGTCTATTGCAACAATACTGACTGCATGTAATTTTGGAGTTCATTGGTAGTTTTAAGCCATTGAACATGTAGATTAACATTCCCTGCTCTACAAGTTCAGAATTTATGCTATTTTAATTTCAATCTGGTTGTTCTAAGAAAACATAGTAAGTACCTTCTCTTATGTAATTCATCGCAAATTTTATGTCATTGAACTTGTTGTTTTTGCATTCCCTCTGCAAGTTATGCCATTATTGTTTGTTTCAATTAAGCTCTGATAGTAGCTGCCGCCTATTGTGTACTACTCCCTCCGTTTCAAAATATAAGATGTTTTAGCTTTGTGATAGGAGTGTATCTAGACACCATTTAGTGAGTAGGTTTACTCCAAACGTACATGAACCTACACACTAAAAGTGGTCTAGATGATGACTTATACGTTTTGAAACGGAGGGAGTACATCCATTCCATAAAAAAGGCCTATACAACTTTAAAGTCAAACAATGATGAATTTTACCAAGCTCATAGAAAAATATGTTAAGGGTTAATTTGTGGCATTTGCGTCTATGAAAATATATGGCCCAATGTATCGAATTGCGTTGGTTTGGTATGGTAGATATTCCTTGTATGTTCTACAAACTTGGTCCAATTTTCCGTCGATTAACTTGCGAAAAATTTATACGCCTTATTTACTTTGGATTGGATGTAGTATTACATGGCATGTTTTAAGGCACTTAACATATCTGCATGCCTTGCTCTATAAATTCAAGTTTCTCAATTATAATTTCTGTAGTAGCAGTATCTACCTTCTATTATGTAGTTCATGGCATTTTAAGTCACTTCACAGATGCGTTAGCATTCCCTACTCTATAAGTTCACGAGATATACCATTGTAAATCTATCTTGTTCGTCCAAATGTTAGTACAGTAATTGTCTGCTCTATAGAAGGTGACACTTTTTATGGCACTTCTCATATTTGTTTGCAATCCTATTTCACAAGTTAAATCATTGTAATTTCTCTCTTGTTCGTGCTAAGGAGTGAGTGTAACTGCATTCTATTTTGTCGCCATGGCAATCTTTATGTCATTTAAATGTTTGTTTATATTCCGCCATTCCCTGGTCTACGTGTTCACAAGTGATTATACTATAATGTCTATCTAGTTATTTGTAAACAGCAACAACCACTATCTGATATTATTTCCTCTCACAGGGAACATGGAGAATCATAGAGTGAATCGCCCCTACAATCTTGTAAGTACCCATTGCTTTTTATTGATGAATGCAAACTTGTTTTATGTGAATGAGTGGCCTGAACCTATATGCAGAGAAGCAACAATAAAGTAGATGGATCGTCTATCCAAGTACTCGATGCGGTGGATGTCTTCAAAGAACAAACTGACAACAGGATGTCCTCCAACGGGACTGCACAAAAATAAATAGTAAGTCTCTAGTTTTTACTGAGATGTGCATAGTGTCAGATGCTTGTTTGTACGAGGTACCACATGATTCGGCTAATGATTAGAACAAGGTTGACCTTAACCAAGACTGGACAAAAGCCAGACTTAAATCCCTCGATTTATAATTCAATGTGCTCACTTGATTTTGGTGATGATCTATTCTTTCTATATTTGACTTGTGTTCATCTATCTATCTATCTACCTATCTATTATGTGGTGGTAATTTAAGTATATCCACTTTTATGCTAATTTATAGTCTATTATTGTATTTTTCTGCTATAATTAAGAGTTTGACTACACTCTGGAGGTAGTCACATTGTCTATTGTTAGCACCACATGAGTTGGCCAATGATTAGAACAAGATGACCTTTAACGGTACTACACAAAGACTAAACGTAAATCCTTTGATTTGTAATTCAATTTGCTCACTCAATCATGGTGGAGATCTCTTTTTGCTATATTTGACTGATGATCTTCTATCTATATATATACGTTAACTAGACCATGATTAGGTGGTGGTGATTGAAGTATATCGACTTTTATGCTAATCTATATTCTATTATAATATTAGAGATCGCCACCATGATTGAGCTTATATGCACTCTGGAGGTAGTAACATAGTCTAGTGTTATATGTATGAGACTAGTATAAATTACTTGGTCTTGGTGGGGAGTAACTTGGGCTAGTAAAAATGCATACAATACTAGTCCAAGTTACTCTACCAACACTAAAGGGTGTCTAGATACATTCATTTCACAAAACCTATGACATCTTATATTTTGAAACGGAGGGAGTTCTATCTAGACTACTCATAGTGAGATTGTCATAACTATTATCATCTAATATGATCCCCAGATACTATATATATGTACTATGACCATGTTAATATGATCTGGAAGTTTATCGTGCACTTGTTGTTTGATTGCTTAATTCATTGCCTCAATAGCTACTCTACATGATGCACATATAGAGTCTATTGCCAATTTGATTCTTTAGTTTGCTCATCATTAAAGCAATGTAATGATTTTATTAACTTAAACGGTCAGAGCACCGCCCTGTCAAGGCGAAGCTGCGGGTTTGAGCCCCATCAGTCCCAAACTAGGGATGGCAATTTCTGTGAGAAATACAATGTTTGATTAATAATAAACAAGGGATTTTCATCTATACATCATCAGATGATATTACAAGTTTAATATTAGCCACCACATGGTTCAATTGGTTATGGTTCCTATGAATTTTTAGTTGACTTGTGATTGCATCAATGCTATATTCTGACGTGGTTCCTAGACATACATTGTTTAAATACTTCATTGACCTTGCAAGGTGCACAATGTATCATTTGCTTGTTTGTCTACTGGATTTTCTTGCCTGGTTATATGTACAATGATACTGTCAGCAGTTGGAAATACAATAGCTGTAGGCATTACAAAAAAGGTTTGTGCTACTTTTTGGATGCATCCAACTATTGTTTTGGCAGCAAATGACCTCTTCTTTTTTTATTTACTGGCCTGACGATCAAAATATTTGAATGATCTGGATACTGAAAAGGAATGGTTGATAACTTGTTTGTCTGAAATGATTCTGGTAGTCTATTTAAGACACTTGGTCTATTGCTTGTTTTTCCAAGGTACTATCATAGTTGCCTGATGATTAAAGCAATGCCACCTGTGGTCGGAGGTCACTTTTTTGGCTAGTTCATACTATAGACCATTTTTAAACGCAGTTCTTATATTTTAGGTTAATGCTTTACTGTCCCGACCAGTTCTAAGCAGCTGAAGGAATCTCATGCACCTCTTTTTGTTATATTTCTATATTTCCGTTATGCAGTCATATGATTAGTTTATGAGGGAAAGAGTCAAGTTGCTTGATTCCCTATATTAATTACCACACTAGTTCAATTAGTCTACATGAGACACACATGTTGATGGCTTGATTTGTTATATTAGGACAATGCCAATTTTAAATTCTTTGACAACAAACATGGTGTTTTTTCGCCTGCTTTGCTGCTCTAACTTAATATGTCTTAGTTTCAGCATGCAAATAACCTGTAGTGTTTCTTCTAGAGTGGCTATGATGATACTGGCACATGTACGCATCGGTCCATGACATCGACAGTTCCTGTTATTCCGGAAAGAGATGTACAAGGCACATCATTAATTGTTCCTAGCCAATGATGAATTTGAATTATTTTACATATAAGATGGCCGCCAATTAGCTGGTACACTGTGCTGACTTGTTTTCTTTGTTTCAGGCTGCGCATGAAGCTATGTGGGCAGAAGGGAGGAATCCTACGTTAAGTATTGAGGTCATTTCACAAAGTAGCAATGACAGTGATTATTGCTTGCATTGGCCCACTGTTTCAGTTTTTCCAGCAGAAAGAGGTGTTACAGCTGCACTCTAAACAATTGTTTTAATTGAACACGAAACAGAGCAAATAGATGGAATAATCACGATTACACGTGAATAGATACAAGAACTGAAAGATCGACAAGATTTGACGGACCGTCTACTTGATAATCTCTTCTGCAGCTGTCATGGTATGCCAGTTGTTACTTGTATGGGAATGTAAGCTCCGTAGTAGAAACCCTGTTCCAACACATGTCTCGTGATGTGTTTGTAATGCTTCATCTTGTTTTTGTTGAAAGTATGGTCTGTAATAAATTTCAAAAAATATCTTTTGATGTAATAGGGTGATCCTAGCGCGGCCATTAGCGGGCTGAAATATTAATGGACTATTTAAACCTAGAATTTCACCATAGTTATAGAATATGCAAATATGTTGGCCAGCAGATGGGCCAAATAAACACTAAAAGGCCGTAAGTGGCAGGTCAGAATATTGGTGGGCCTCATAAGTGGCCAAGGCCCTGAAAATGTAATGGGCTGAATAGCAACAGGCGAGCACAGTAAAGGCCTGAACTGTAATGGGCTCGAATATTGATATACCTGAACATTAAAGAGCTGAAAGAGTAAAATGCCTAAACAGTAAAAAGCCCGCGCAATAGAGGGCCCGCACAGTAAAACAGACAGAAGAGTAAAAGGCCTAAACAGTAAATGGCCTGAACAGTAAAAGGCCATAAGAGCAAAAGGCCAGAACAGTAAAAGGCCAGAACTGTAAAGGATCCTAACACTGGCAATTGATATGTCCAAAACATATCTACTTTCCCGAACACTTGTGATATTGTTTCTCCTCTAAACTTGTGTGATTTGCCTCCAACTAACACGGACTAACGTTGTTTTCAGCAGAATTACTTTGATGTCTAGTTTTTGTGCAGAAAATCAACTATCAGGAAAAACCCTAGAAAATATGCCAAAAATCCTATTTCACCAGAAGACTCATGGAGCCAGAAGACGAGACGGAGGAGGGCCACGAGGGGCCCACGCCACCTGGCCGCGCGGGCCAGTCCAGGCCGCGCCTGGGTGTGGTGCGGTCGCCTCGGTCACCCCCTCGGCCTCCCTCTTCGCCTATAAGATGCCTCTTGACCTAAAAACCCTGGGGGGGTTCGACGTTTTTCCAAATAGATTTTTGCTACGCCGTCACCATCAGATACTGCAATTCAGAACCAGAAACTCTGTTCTAGCACCCTGCCAGGACATGGAATTGTAGGAGATCATCTGCATCATCATCACCATCACTTCTCCATCAACAATCCATGATTCCCCCATCCGTGAGTGAGTAATCCCCCGCTGTAGGCTATGGGGATGGTAGGGATTGGATGAGATCGTTCTTGTAATGACATTAGATTGTTAGGGCATGGTGCCTAGTATCTATTATTAGTGCTTTTTGACTTTGTTGCAACTTGTTATGCTTAATGCTTGTCACTAGGGCCCGAGTGCCATGATTTCATATCTGAACAAGTTATTGATTCATGAGGATATTATTGTTTATGATCTTACCTGCAAGTTGTATACACATATTATTGTCCGGAATAAAATGCCCTGAAGTGACAATAATCGGGATAACCGGAGGGAATGACTATGATATGAGGATTACATGTGTTCATGGAGTGTTAATGCTTTGCTCCGGTGCTCTATTAAAAGGAGCACCTTAATTGTCAGTAGTTCCCTTGAGGCCCCGCTGCAAACAGGCTGGCAGGACAAAAGATGTTGTGCAAGTTCTCATTACGAGCAGGCATGACTATATATGGAACACATGCCTATGATTATTTAGTACTTGGATGCTTTATCTTATTTATCTGCAATTTCCCTATATCTTGATTGCTATATGAATTGTCTTGTCCAGGCAACGCCCGTCCATCCATCCCTATGCCTACCGCGCTTTAATCCTACTGTTTACTGCAATTGTTACTACTGTCTTTACTTTTACTACTGCTATTACTTTGCTATTGCTGCTACAAAACTGTTGCTACTGATAAACTGTTGTGAGCACGATTGTTTCCAGGTGCAGCTGAATTGACAACTCAGTTGTTAAGGCTTATAAATATTCTTTGGCTCCCCTGGTGTCAAATCAATAAATTCGGTTTCACTTCCCTTGAAAATACTGCGATACACCCCCTATACTTGTGGGTCATCAAGACTATTTTCTGGCGCCGTTGCCAGTGAGCATAGCTCTATTTATCAAGTTCACTTGGAATCACTATTGTTCGCTGCCATCCATTCATCATGGGTAAATCTTGGGATGGAAAAGTTCCTATATTACCATCCACTAAAAGGAGAGGTACAGTTCTGAACACCTCTGTTGCTCTTGATTCACCATCTGTGGTGAGTAAGCTCCTTACACCACCACATACACATGATACACATACTGCTACTTCTGCTGAATCTGAAACTTCTGATACTTATGATGCTTCTACTGTGCTTGATAAGAGTGGTTTGTTAGGTTCTTTCCTAGATGCTATGATTGCTAGAACTATAACTGGAAATACTGAAACTGCTAATGAAGACACTACTACACCTGTCAGTTCACCTGAGTTTATAGAGAGCTATGATATTGAAGATGGATATATAGAAATGAATGATGAATTTATTAAAGAATGTCAAAATACTCGTGGTAAAAGTGCTATTAAGAGTCTCCTTGAGAGGCGTACTATAAAACCCAAATTATCTCCTAATACTAAGTTCACTACATCTCCCATAAACATTAAAGATAAATATTATGATTTCTCTATTGATTTATCTTACATAACCCTTGTTGAGAAAGAATCATTTTGTGGGACTAAGAATGAAAGTGTTGTAGCACATATGACTAAGCTTTCCACCATGATGATATTAAGATGCGCACCTACTTTGTTGCCAAAATTTTCCCTTTTTCACTGAAAGGAGAAGCTAAGGCTTGGTTTAATAATTTACCTCCTGGATCTATTGATAGCACTGATTGCTTGATTAGTACCTTCCTTCAGAAATATTTCCCTCCTTGTGCCAGACATGCCATTTTGCAGGAACTTTTTGACTTTAAATAGGGAGAAAAAGAGATATTGCCTGAATCATGGGCAAGGTTTTGTGCTTTGATTCATGCATAGGCTGGATCTCCATTACCTAAAAATGAGCTTCTTGATATATATTATAATGGACTAACTGAAGAATCTAGGACATACCTACATAGTTGTGCTAACTGTGTTTTCAGGAAGAGAACTCCCAAAGAAGCTGAGGAATTAATGGCTAAAATAAGTAAGAATTATGATGACTTGACTTCACCTGAGCGAACTACACCTGAGTTAACTATGCCTGACCCAACACCAACACCAAAGAAGAGGGGAGTTATTGAACTAAATGATGAATTGATGAAGGAAGCTAAGAAATGTCTTAAGGAGAAGGGTATTAAAGCTGAAGACGTGAAGAATTTACCTCCTATAGAAGAATTATGTAAGCCAATCTCCCACTCATGAACTATTGAGGTACACTCTCTCCAACATTTTGATGAAGGTGATATTCCTTATTCTAAACCTCCTGATCAATGCTTAGAAGAGTTTGATATTTTTATTGTTAAGTAAGATAATTTTAATAAAAGAGTGCAGAATCATTCGATGGAAAACTCTAGAGCTATTATTGAGTTAAGGGATATTGTGGAAAGAACCTCTAATGATGTTAAAATGCTTGTTAAACATTTCCAAATGGTTCGAACTCAAATTGATCAGCTCATTAAGGTACAAAAAGATTTGCTAGTTAATGCTTCTAAGGAAAAAACAAGCTTATGAAATTAGAACTAGAAGTGGTGCTGCCACCCAGGATCCTCTATATCCTGAGAGGCATCCTAAAAGAATTGAGCAGGATTCTCAACAAATTGAAAATAGTAGTACTTCTCCTAAAAATAGGAAAAAGAAACATAAAACTATTGTAGAGTCTTCTGAACTTGCTAAATATCCTAATAGTATATCTATCTCTGATGCTGACACTGAAAGTGGTAATGACGAAAATGATGCTCCTGTTAAAGACAAAGTTGAAGGAGAACCTGAAAGACACACTAAGAATACTAAATACACTAAGGAAGATTTTGTTTCTAATAAACATGGTAGTGAGAGAGAGCCCTGGGTTCAAAAACCTATGCCTTTTCCTGATAAGAAACACAAGCCAAAGGAAAACGAACACTATAATAAGTTTTCTTAGTGGATGAAACTTTTATTTTTGCAAATTCCTGTAACTGATGCTATTAAATTACCACCTTATTCAAAGTATATGAAGGATATTGTCTCTAATAAAAGGAAGATCCCTAATGAGGAAATTTCTACTTGGTTGCTAATTATTCCTTTAATGGTAAGGTTCCAAAGAAACTTGGAGACGTAGGGATTCCAACTATTCCATGTTCTATTAAAAATAGTTATGTTAGAACTACTTTGTGTGATTTAGGAGCAGGAGTTAGTGTTATGCCTTTTTCTCTCTACAAGAGACTTCAATCGGAGAAATTAATACCAACTGATATATCTTTACAAATGGCTGATAAATCTACCACTATTTCTGTTGGTATATGTGAGGATGTTCCTGTTCAAGTGGCTCATAATTGCTTGATATTAACTGACTTTGTTGTGCTTGAAATGCCTGAAGATGATAATATGTCTATTATTCTTGGGAGACCTTTTCTTAATACTGCAGAAGCTATTATTAATTGCAATCAAGGAAACATAACTTTTAATGTAAATGACAAGGAGCATATTGTCTTTTTCCCCAAGAAGATTGATATGAATTATGGCTTAAATTCAATTGAAAATATGTAGGGCATCCAAGTTGGATAAATATATTGTCCCATACCACGAGAAAAATGTGAAACTATTATGATTGAGACCATTTCTATCAAGATTGAGGTAACATAATCATTTAGTGGAATACAAAGTTTTGTTTCATATAAAATTGTTTTGGCAACAAGACCTGACTAACCTTGTTAACAAAGGGATTTTAATGAACAAAAACAATGTTTTCATCATGATTATCTTTGCTTACTTTTAGTTTATCCATTTTAATTTTTGCTTTCACTTAGTTTACTTTTCTATTGCTAGTTGCTTGCATATTAGAGTGTCTTAGAACCTCTGAAGTTTTAGTTTTGTTTTTGTTATTGCATCATTCCAAAATTATCTTTCTTCCTGAAAATTATTCATCAACACCTGAAAATTGCTAAAAAATAAAGTGTCTCGAAAAATTCCAGAAAATTCATATTAAATTTTTACGTCAAAAGAGGGGAAGAGAAGTACCTGGAGTGGCCCAGGGGGGCCCACCAGGCAGGCACACCACCTGGTGGCATGGCCACCCCAGGGGCGCGCCTAGCCATGGTGTGGGCCACCCCTGGCCCTCCACTTACTCTCCCTCCTGCCACTTCTTTCTCTCTCCCGATAAAATACCAGTTCGTTGCTCAAACTCGCGTTCTTGCTATTCCTGCTCGTGATTTTTCGATCTCCTTGCTCAGCCCATCTTTGCTGCTGAAATTTGGAGCATTTGTTCTCCGACATGTGAGTCCTCCGCTTGTCCAAGTAGATTTGTGTTTAGTGGATTATATCTAGATTATTTTGCTACTGTAGGTGACAGGTTATGAGAGCTTGTAAGCTTGTTCAATGCTTAGAGAAATTGTTTTGATGTATGTTTAGGCCTCTTACAAGTCCCTATGAGTAGTTCCTTTCATTATGTATTCACTTTGCGATCACTTGTATGATGGATGCTTAAATTTCAGAATAGAGGAGATGAACAACCACACTTTTGGAGAAGTATTTGAGAGGGACACACCTAGGAGGGCAAGGCCTTCGAGATCAGCTTCTCAATTTAGGCCATCATATAATGAAGATCTTATTGCACCATGCTTTGGCAATGAAGGAGATGAGGGAGATGCTCACCCATCTACCTTCACTTGTTTTACCTTTTTGCAAGCTGCAGGGATCCTCGATGATTTCTTACTACTGGTTTAGAGGGTTGGTCTGAGAACTTACATGGAAGATGGAGTGAGCAATATGCCATGTTCACCAAAACTTTCGTTGAAAGTTCCGTTTTCACTAACACCCCTTATCGATCAACTGTTTCATTCAAAATTTATAATATGCCTATTACCATGCCATTGGAAAGATATTGCAGCATTATAGGCATAGGCATGACTGGGACAGTGAAGAAGATCCAAGGTCGACCCGCTGATTTGCTGGAGCTCTACCGAAGTGTGACAAATGACGATGACCGCACAGCTTAGCGTGGGAAGATAACGAACATTCAACTCCCAGCTATTAGATATTTTTCTTATTATTTTGCCACTAGCATTCTTGGTAGGGAGAACACTAGTAATATTTCTAATTATCATTTAGCCTTTCTTGCTACTGCACTTAATAATGATACCAATTATAATCTAGGTTCTCTCATTGCCCGTCGCTTAGCTGCTGGAGGACCCATTTATGGGGGTATTATTGCCTCACGCATGGTTGCTGCCTTAGAACTTTCTGTTGATCCTAATGACACTGTGTTGACACCACAAAGGCTTGATCTTGCTGCTATGAAAACACATCATTTTGTTACTACTAACTCTAGTACCGATAATTTAGTTTACAGGATGTTGTTTACTAATGGAGACGAAATGGAAATTCCTTTGCCACAGTACACTTTGTTTAGTATTTGCAGGATGCCATGGTCACGTTCCAAGGAGGAGGTGGACGAGCATCTCATCTTGCTTGGTTTCCATGGGCAGCACCAGGAGGATGTGCCCTCTTACGACTACTCTGTGCACTACACTGGGGCGTCCTCGAGTTCATATCAGGATGAAGGCACTTCCTAGCCCTATTATGGAGGTGCCCCTTCCTAGCCAGCTTGGGATTGATACCCACTTAGGCCAAAAGCCTAAGCTTGGGGGGAGGTACACCGACATCACACTCATCTACATATCATGTTCAGTCGGTACTTTGTATATCCATGTTTTGTTTTCTTTTTAGTCTTTGTTCTTGCTTTATTTCTGCTTTCCAAAACACAAAAAGACCAAAAATATATTTTTTATTTCTCTTTGCTGGCTTCTTTATCTTTTTGCCTTGGTTTGCCTCTTTCTTTTAGATTTGTCTTAATTATTCAAAAAACCCAAAAAAAAATTTCTTTGCTTGATCATCCTTTTTGTTCTTGCCTTTAAAAATCAAAAACACCAAAAATATTTTATGTTCTTCTTTGGTTTTGTGAAGTTCGTTGCAGGATTCAACAGTCCTTAGTGGAGTTTGTTTTCATGTTATTATTCAAGCCACACAAGTGTAGGGCAATAATGAAGATTAATGAAAACTTGTGGTGTGGTAAGAGGCTGGTAATGAACTCTATTTGTTTTCATTTTTGTACATATACTCATCATTGTGGGCATGCTTAGTCTGTTCATGTAAGGTGTACGTTATTTATGGATGCTTAGTAGTTCTTGCTTTCTTATGATTAGCTCCAGCTTGCTAATGGTTTGTAGCATGTCATATGAATGTTTGCTTGCGTTGTTCTATTCATAACTTGGTATGACACTGTTGTATCCTCCTCAATCATACATAAGACTAAAACAATCAGTTAAGCCTCAATGAATTATTTTTCCTCAGGATCCTTGAATCACATTCATGCCATAATTAGTCCTGTTTTGTTGCAAGCATGATTATGATAGTTATTCCTCTCTCGTTTGTCGCTCCTTTTCTATTGCTAGCCTTCACTTGCACTGAGTATGAGCTCTACTCGTGTTTCCAACTTCCCAAAACCAATATTGCCAAAAGTGTCAACCATACCTACCTATTAGCATCATTTGCTATTCTGTGCATATTCAGTATTCCTTGTTTTCTTCCGAATAAAATATTTGCTTGTTACGAGAAAGTTAGTTAGTAAAGCTCTCACGAACTTGATAGCACACTTTATTTCTTGCACTTAATAAACCTGAACAATTGTGATTGTCCATGAAAGTTATATGCTTGCAAATTATAGGCTGGGGATTCGGAGAACCGTGTTGTCACAGGGAACGCTTTCAACACATGTAAATATATACCCAGTTGATATCATGCTCTTTTGTTTATGGATGTCGTCGGTGTGAAATAAAAGGGGAGCTTGTAGGTCCATGGAGTTATGTACATGTGTTAGAGAAATACCTAGGCCGCTAGCCTAATCCATGCCTAATCATGGTGGAAACTTGCAGCATCACCATAGTGAGCAATCTATGAAGCATTCTTCTTATCAAAAAAAGAGATAGAGATTGAGAAAATAAAAAAAAGATGAGAAAAGAAGAAAGAGAGAAAAAAGCACCATTTTCCCATGGTAAATAAGAAGATTGCTGAGATGCTCATTGTCTGCTTGCCTTGTCATTTTGAATATGGGATAGCTCATGTATCATGTGCAAGGGGTACCCCGTTGGCGGTTCTCTATGATACGCATGTATTTACTATGACAAGAGCTTACTCGTGACTGAAGTTGAGTAGCATGAGGATCGGTCTTCATAAGTAAGGGGCATGAGATTTCGGTTTATAACTTGTCAAGCATATCCTATTAGTTGTGCCACTTTAACCTTAATCACCTTCAAGATGCTTATGATAGGGGCAATGAGAGCATCTCAGCGATCTCAGCGATCTCAGCGATCTTTTTATTTGCTATTTGCATAGGTTTTTATTGAGGATGCTTCATAGAGTGCTCATTATGGTGATGCTGCAAGTTTCCACCATGATTAGGCATGGCTTAGGCTAGCGGCAAAGGCGTTTCTCTAACACACATACAAACTCCATGATCTTACAAGTTCCACTTTTTTTTCACACCGCCGGGATCCGTAAGCAAAAGAACATGATATCAACGGGGTACAAAGTACAAGTGCAATGTTGAAAGCGTTCCCCATGGTACATGGTTCTGCTAATTTCAACTTATAAAGCACAAGCATATACGCAACAAAGAAGGACCCAATGGTTCAACTTTATTAGAGGCAATAAATTAAAGTGTGCCATCAAGTTCGTGAGAGCTTTAATCACTAGTTTTCTCATAACAAGTGGAAGGTAAACAAAAGCATGAATATACTTGGAATAGCATAAGCTAGTAGGTAGGTATGGTGGACTCTTTGGAATAACTTGGTTTAGGGAGTTGGATGCATGAGTGGAACTCATACTTTGTGGTGGAGGCTAGCAAAAGACTAGGAGCGACAAACTAAGAGAGCAATAATGGCCATAATCATGCAGAGCGACAAAACATCATTGATCAAAGCATAAAGTGATACTGCAAGTTGAAAACTAAAGGATTATAAAGGCTATGGCGACTTGTGACAGTCATAACATGGTGTGAGCATGCGCCAAGTCAACCCAAATAAAGCATCAAAGGAGAATACCACTATACTATGATTTAATATGCTAAAACAACGCATGATTCATCCAAGGCACATTAAGAAATCTCAATTGTTTATAACAAGTCATGCTACAACAAAGAATACTAAGCATAAAGCCAAAACAATATCAAGCACGGCATGACAAAGCATAGCCACAGTCAAAAACGAGCTCTTTTTACCACATAAGTATGAACTTTCCTACTCTTTTCCAAACCAAACCAAACTATTTGCAAACCAATGCATGAAAGAGGGGGTCCAACCAATTTATTCAGCAAACTAAGCAAACAAAGCAAATTAAAAACCAAAATGAAAACGAAAAAGAAGACGCTCCAAGAACAACACAACTGTGCATGAAACAATAAAAATGAAGTGTTTGGGAGAAACCTGGGATTTTTATTGATGAAAGAAGGGGATGCCTTGGGCATCCCCAAGCTCTGACGCTTGTACTTCTTGGATATTTCTTGGGGTGACACGCGTGGCATCCCCAAGATTGAGCTTTAGTCCATCCTTCATCTCATTACTCATTCCTTCCATACACCTGAAAATTTTCCTTCATACAAAACTTCACACAATCTCATTAGCAACATTGGTGCACTTAAGATAAATAAGTCTCAAGGTTAATTTATAACACCAAATAAACTTCCATTAGAACACTAGATACTGTATCACTTCCTTCAAAAATCTCAATTCCCCAAAAGAACTCAAAAAGGAACCCACAAGAAGCAAATGCAGAAAATGGCAGAAATCTGTCAAAACAGACCAGCAGGTAAAGACCAATTTTTTCGGAGACCTTCTGTTGCTCAAATCAAAAAGTGTTGAACTAACGAAAGTTAGATAACAACCTGGTACATAAGCACAACAAATTAAAGATCAATCCGACGTACAGAACTCCCTCAGGAATTTTTACGGTGAAGCACAGAAATCTGTTTCAGGACAGCAACTTTCCCAATCATTACTTCACTCTCATTAGAGGTTACTCTTGGCACAAAAAGCAAATAAAAAGGATAAGGAGAGGTTATTACAGAGGTAATAACTTACAAGACTCAACTAAAACTCTTGGGTTATCTCCCAAAAAGTACTTTTCTTTAACGCCTTTAAGTTAGGCATAAGAAGCAAAGAAAGAATCAATTGTTCTCAAATGAAGAAGCATTAAGATCAATACCAGAATTTTTTTCAACAAGGCAAGGTATATCATCCAAGTAAGTTCTAGATGATCCTTTCTCAACGCTCTTAGGTTCACTATTCTCATCGAAAGGGTTTGCAGGAACAATCCAATCAAGATTCTTTTCTATGGCATCATGTATTGCTACTAGTTTGAAGGGTATTGGTATCTTAGGTTCCTCCCCATTAGGTTCGGTTTTGTTCATCTTTTCTCGTATACCAACCACATCTACACATGATCCTAGCATATTGAAACGTTCAAAAACTTTTCTAGCTTATTTGGCAACATCATAGAACTCCTTAAACAAAGTTTCTAGAATAAAATCCCTCTTTTCAGGGTCTTCAATTTCTTTAAGCTTAAGAAACATTACTTGTATTAAGGGGTTGAGGTTAACAAACCTAGCTTCTAACATGTGAATTAAATAAGCTGCAGCAATCTCAAAATTTGGAGCAAGTTCTACAAGGGATCTATCCTCAGTATCTTCATGTTTGCTAACATGATTAAAGAATTCTTCAATATTATCTTTCCCAATTATAGAACCACTACCAATTGAAAGGTCTTTCAAGGTGACAGTAGGGATCAACATGGTGAGCTAAGGAAGGGTTGACAACTAAAGGAGACGTAATTTTTGGGGTTTTCAAACAAGAAAGTAAAACAAGTAAAACTAATTTTTTGTGTTTTTGAAAGAACAAAACAAGCAAACAAAGCAAAAAGAAACTAAGAAAAAAAAACAAAAAAGTAAAGAGATTGGTTATGAGGGACTCCCCTTGTGAAGATGTCCTTGACTCCCCGGCAACGGCGACAGAAAAATGCTTGATGGCCCAATGCACGGCGCCCAGAAAATTGCTTGATGGCGGTGTTGATGTAGAGCTCGTTGGGAACCCCAAGAGGAAGGTATGATGAGCACAACAACAAGTTTCCCTCAGTTATGAAACCAGGGTTTAATCAAACCAGTAGGAGCAAGGAAACACCCCAAAGGTGTTACTTGCTGAGCTTGCCAGGGCGCACTACCGGTGCTAGTAGCAACATGGCAACCTGCACAACACAACCACAGAACTTTGTCCCCAACTTGCGATGAGGTTGTCAATCTCACCGTGTTTTGCGGAAAACAAAGGATTAAACGTATCGAATGGAAAGAAGTAAAAGTTTGCAGAAAGTAAACACAAAGTAGTAAAAGTTTATAGATTGTATGTAAAAGCAAAGGACCGGGATCCATACTTCACTAGAGGTGGCTCTCCTTAGATAGATAACATGCTGGGTGAACAAATTACAGCGGGGCAATTGACAAACACCGAGAAAGCAATACATACATATACTAATCATCTTGACTCCTTTGAGACTTGATTGGGCAATACAACATAATACATAGACCGCCATCCAACTGCATCTATGACTAATAATCCACCTTCAGGTTATCATCCGAACCCCCTCCAGTATTAAGTTGCAAGCAACAAATTATTGGTTTACGAACTGCGTGTAAGGTAAACAATACGATTGTTCTATGAACAGAGGATTGTTGTTTTCTCCCTAGTATCAATAGCACATCTAGTACCTTAGAGATTTCTGTCACTTACCTAGATTACCAGAGGCATGAACCCACTATCGAGCATAAATACTAACTCTTGGAGTTTCTAGCATCTACTTGGCCAAGATAGCTACTAACAACGGAAAGCATTCAAGATCTGAAACAACAAAGACATGATAGAATCAATAATCAATCTAAAATAGCCTCTCAATATCCATCGGATCCTCGCAAACACAACATGTATGAATTACAAATAGATGATCTTGATCATGAACGGAGCTCACAAGATCTAAACATGAAAGCACAAAGGAGGAGAAACCAGCGATCTAGCTACTACATGGATCGGTAGTCCAAGGATGAACTACTCACGCATCACACCGGAGGCTTGCATGGTGATGAAGAAGGCCTCCAGGGTGAATTCCCCTCTCCGGTAGGGTGTTGGGAAGAGCTTCAGATCCCTCCCGATCTAGGGATGGAGATGACGGCAGCTACAGACTCTTTCATGGATTTTTGATCGGGTACCTAGGGTTTTCGTCCCGAGGGTAACTTATAGGCGGAAGGAGAGGTGAGGGTCTGGGGTCGGAGACCACCACCTGGCCTGCAAAGCCTGGCAGCGGCCAGGTGGTGGCTGGCCCCAGCCTCTCCGTCTCATATTCGCACTTGATCCTTCCGGAAAAATAGGCACTTTGGCTTTTGTCCGTCCAATTCGAGAATATTCATTTTCGACTTTCCTGGAACCAAAAACAGCAGAAACAGGCGGTAACTGTGGCTCTTGTTAATAGGTTAGTCCAAGAAATCATATGAAAAGTACTCCAAAGTTGGAACAAAACACAAGAAAGTGGGTAAAACCAAGCATGGAACATCAAAAATTATAGATACATTTGCAATGTATCAAGTACCATACTTTCAGCATTTGGAAGCCTTTCAAACTTTTCAAAACCTTTTCACTTCCTTGTCGAGTCACCACTTATTCTATGAGCACTTTCTTGAGAGCATAGTTGTCATTCTTAGTGTAATGTGCTTGTCTCAAAACTTGGTTAATTGTGTCATGACTTTGATGTTTGTATCTTTGATATCTTTACTTCTAGTCTTCATTTGAACTCCAGAGGTGCCTCGGCATTTATGTTTGCTATACAATCAAAGGCAAGCGAGATTCCACTCTATCATACCTTTTTATGAGCATTGCAATGTTGCTTATGTTTATGTTTCATGCTACTTACTATTTTTGAGTTGGAATCTCTTCATAGTTTGCAATGACTATTAAGTAAACTTATTTGCATACTCTTTATTATGAATTGCTTAAGTAGTTGACCATATGCTGAGAATATATACATCTTATGAAGCAAATGTGTTCATGAAAGCTCTTGTATCGCACTCAGTTTTCAACTGAATTGCTTGAGGACAAGCAACAAGCTAAGATTAGGGGGAGTCAATACGTCCAAAACGTATCTACTTTCCTGAACAATTTTTCTATTGTTTCTCCTCTAAACTTGTGTGATTTGGCTACAACTAACACGGACTGACGCTGTTTTCAGCAGAATTACTTTGGTGTCTAGTTTTTGTGCAGAAAATCAACTATCAGGAAAAATCCCGGAAAATATGCCAAAAATGCTATTTCACTAGAAGACTCATGGAGCCAGAAGACGAGACGGAGGAGGGCCACGAGAGGCCCACACCACTTGGCCGCGCAGGCTAGCCCAGGCCACGTCTGGGTGTGGTGTGGCCGCCTCGGTCACCCCCTCGGCCTCCCTCTTCGCCTATAACATGCCTCTTGACCTAAAAACCCTAGGGAGGGTCGACGTTTTCCCAGATAGAGTTTCGCTGCGCCTCCACCATCAGATACCGCGATACGGAACCAGAAACTCTATTCTGGCACCCTATCGGGATGAGGAATTGGAGGATATCATCGCCATCATCATCGCCATCGCTTCTCTATCAACCATCCATGATTCCCCAATCCATGAATGAGTAATCGCCCGCTGTAGGCTATGGGTATGGTAGGGATTGGATGAGATCGTTCATGTAATGGCATCAGATTGTTAGGGCATGGTGCCTAGTATCTATTATTACTGCTTTTTGACTTTGTTGCAACTTGTTATGCTTAATGCTTGTCACTAGGGCCCGAGTGCCATGATTTCAGATCTGAACATGTTATTTATTCATGAGGATATTATTGTTTATGATCTTACCTGCAAGTTGTATACACATATTATTGTCCAGAACCAAAGGCCCCGAAGTGACAATAATCGGGATAACCGGAGGGAATGGCTATGATATGAGGATTACATGTGTTCACAGAGTGTTAATGCTTTGCTCTAGTGCTCTATTAAAAGGAGCACCTTAATTGCTAGTAGTTCCCTTGAGGCCCCTCTGCAAACGGGCTGGAAGGACAAAAGATGTTGTGCAAGTTCTCATTACGAGCACGTATGACTATATGGAACACATGCCTATGATTATTTAGTACTTGGATGCTTTATCTTATTTATCTTCAATTGCCCTATAACTTGATTGCTACATCAATTGTCTTGTCCATGCAACGCCCGTCCATCCATCCCTATGCCTACCGCACTTTAATCCTACTGTTTACTGCAATTGTTACTAATGTCTTTACTTTTACTACTGCTATTACTTTGCTATTGTTGCTACAAAAATGTTGCTACTGATAAACTGCTGTGAGCAAGATTGTTTCCAGGTGCAGCTAAATTGACAACTCAGTTGTTAAGGCTTATAAATATTCTTTGGCTCCCCTCGTGTCGAATCAATAAATTGGGTTTCACTTCCCTCGAAAATACTGCGATACACCCCCTATACTTGTGGGTCATCAGTAACCCAGAAATGTAAAAGGCCATAGCAGTAAATGGGTAGAACAGGAGCGGACCCCACGGGCCGTAGGAACAGTAACGGGTGGCCTACAGGCCTGAACAATGCTTGACCTTCTGGCGTAGGCCCCTAATGGGCCGCATATTATTCTACCAAAGTGGGCCTTCTTTAGGCCGAAACTTTAGCAGGCCCGAAATCGTACGGGCCCTGGATGGATTCATTAATGGGCCAGGTAAAATAGTACACATCGTGAGAGTAAAGGGTCGTAACCTTATTGGGCTCTCCTGATGGGCGGCCCACTTAACATTTAGCAGGCCTTGTCTAGGCCAAGCTTTTGCCACGGTTTCTATGACCGTTAACGGCACTAACCGGTCGTTAACGGTGGGTGCCACGTGGCATTTTTTCATGACGTTAGCAGTCAATGCGGGCGGCGAAAAGATGTACGACGGAACAAGTTTTTGTGGCTAAAGGGTGCGATCCACCATGGTCAGAAAAAACCTTGGTAGATTCTTTTGTAACGGGGGTTTTACCACGAAGGGCATCCATCATAGAAGACTTTTTAGCCACGAAAAACGGGCCTTCAAGTTGGGTCTGCAGCATAGAAAACAAAAAAATTCCTACGATGAGAACTACACGCCAAGATCTATCTACTAGGTACAAAGCAATGGGTGGACATACATCCAACGAGAACTTACCCTCGAAGACAACGAGTTTTGTTAATGAGTAGGAACTCATGGTTGATGTAGTCGTACACTTGCCGATCTCAAGATTGTGAGGAAGTCCGAGCGCCGCAACTCAGCAGCGCATCCGTACTCGCACACACGTTCAAGCCACCGGACAACCTTCACCTCCTCGCTCCAGCGATCCAGCGGAAGCAGCAACTCCTTCCAGACGAAATTCCACCGGGAACATGTATCTCGCTAATCCGAGACCATGGGGGAATAATTCTAGAGGGGGAGAGAGATCCTTCACAAGGAGGTGTGAGGAAGAAGGAGGAAGAGGGTGGCCTTTTATAGGAGGAGGGGGTGCCCCTCCTTCATGGCTTCAACATGGGGGTGACTCCTCACTTCCCCCATTCATGTGGTGGTAACCCCTCCACATTAAAATGCCTCTTCACATTCCCCTTTAAAGTCCCTACTTTAAATGCATTAAAATTCTCCAAGTTTAATGCTCTCTCATTTAATAAAACTCTTTTATTAAATTTATTCAGAATTTTTTTAATTACTTTAATTAACAAACATTCACATATAACCCCTTGCAATATTTCAATATCACATGCAGAACCACTTTCTGCAATTTCACCCGAAACAATTTCCGGTTTCTATCGAAACAATTCATGCGCTTTCCAATTCTTTTGCCTGAAACATCTGTGCTCCAAAATGGTGTCCGGTAACTCTTAAGTGTGTCACCCTATGGTTCACGAATAATGCAGACATGATTGAGACTCCTCTCAGATCAATAATCAGAAGCAGGACCTGGAGATCCATACTGACTCTTGCATATTCAACGATGACTTCTGTGATCATGAGAACCTTTAACGCTTGTAACTAAATCTCTGTGTCTCGCGATATATTACATGTCCGAGATTCGATCATCGGTATCTCCATACCTAGTTTGATCTCGTGGCCGACATGCACTCTTTTCTTATTCCCGTGATATAACATTCTAGTGATCACATCACTTGCTTGCAAGCTATCTTAATGTGATATCACCGAGAGGACCCCGAGTATATCTATCCGTCATCGGGATTGACAAATTCCACACTTGATCCATGAGCCTCAACATAAAACCTTCGTAGAACTGAACCCATGTTTATAGTCACCCTGTTATGGTGTGACGTTTGATGTTATCAAGATACTCTTCCGGTGTTAGCAATTAACATGATCTCATGGTCTAAGGATGAAGATTACTTCGTATGATGTTATATCAATATAAACATAATGACTTTGATCGTAATGCTATACTTCGGATGAATGTTCATCACATCATTCAACTAATGTTGTGACCTTGTTATTAATAACATACAATGTCCATGATCAGGAAACCTTGATCATCTTGTTAATCAACAAGCTAGTCTATAAGAGAGGCATAACTAGGAACCCTTTTTGTTTATTAAACACACATGTATTGATGTTTCCGATCAATACAATTATAGCATGGAAAATAAACATTTATCATAAACATGGAATAAGATAATAACCACTTTATTATTGCCTCTCTGGCATATTCCCTTCACTTCAACCCCAAAAATTGTCCGTTGTAAAAGCCAACTTTTCTTGTAGTGTCTCTTTACAGAAAAGAACAACTAACCTCGCTTGTCTTCACACGGAAAATGTAGAATTGAATGTTCTTTCTTGGTAGTTGGACACTCACACCCACGACACTACTTACTACCATAAAATGCACCCATCTACCTCTGAAATGACATTTAATTCAAGAGAAATCTATCGCGCCTACTTGTAGCTCAATTTTGACCTAATTTTGTTAAATTGTCAAGATGCAAAATCTAGCAAGAAGTTGAACCTATCATCAAAACTCTTGTTGTTTTCCGATATATTAATTGTGACTCCTTGATCGGTACCTCCAAATTAAAAGCTTTTTCATAAAACTTTTAAAGCAAAACCTACAATTTACTTGTAGTTTCAAATTTGACCTAATTTCGATAAATGGACTTAAAGTCATTAAAATGGGAAGAGTTAGCTAGGAAGTTTGAAAGCTCATAAAACATTGGAACAACATGTTGGTCCACTATATATGTCTATAAACTTGGCGTGGCATTCACATCCAATATTCTTCAAATTTGTTACAGAAAAGAACAACCTCGATCGTCTTCACTCAAAAAATGTAGAATTGGATCTTCTTTCCTGATAGTACACACTGACGGCATTGCTTAATACAACAATATGCACTGATCTACATCTGAAAATACATTTAATTCAAGAGAAACCTATCGCGCTTACTTGTAGCTCAAGTTTTACCTAATTTTGTTAAATTGTCAAGATGCAAACTCTTAGCAAGAAGTTAAACCTATCGTCAAAACTCTCGGTGTTTTCTGATATATTAATTGTGACCCGTCGATGGGTACCTCCAAAAGATTTTTTATTAAACTTTCAAAGCAACCTACAATTTACTTGTAGTTTCAAATTTGACCTAATTTCGATAAATTGACATAAAGTCATTCGATCAAATGGGCAGAGTTAGCTAGGAAGTTTGAAAACTCATAAAACATGGGAATCATTGGTACAACATGTTGGTCCACTATATATGTTGGTAAACTTTGCTTCTGGCATTTAGATCCAATATTCTTCGGACATTTATTTACAGAAAAGAATAACCTCGCTCGTCATCACTCAGAAAATTGAGAATTGAATGTTCTTTCCTGATAGTTGGAAAATCACATCGATGACACTGTTTACTACAATAAAATGCACCCATCTACCTCTGAAAAGTCATATATTTCAAGAGCAATCTATCGTGCTTACTTGTAGCTCAAGTTGTTGACCCAATTTCGTTACATAGTGTCATGATGCAAAATCTTAGCAAGAAGTCAAATATGTTGTCAAAACTCTCGGTTGTTTCTCATATAGTGATTGTGACCCCCCGATCCGTACGGTACCTCCAAAACATTTTTCGTAAAACTTTCAGAGCAACCTACAATTTAGTTATAGTTCAAGTTTGACCTAATTTTGATAAATCGGCATGTAGTCATTCAAGTGGGCAGAGTTAATTAGCTAGGGAGTTTGATAACTCAAAAAACATATGGGAATCATAAGTAAAACACGTTGGTCCACTTAATATGTCTAGAAACTTGGCTTATGGCATTGAGATCCATATTCTTCGGACTTTCTTTACGGAAAAGAACCATCTCATCATCACTCGGAAAACTGAGAATTTTCTTTCCTGATAGTTGGAAGCTCACACCGACGACATTCTTTACTACAAGAAGATGCACCCATCTACCTCCAAAAATACATTTAATTCAAGAGAAATCTATCGCGCTTACTTGTATCTCAAGTTTGACCTAATTTTGTTAATCGACAAGAAGTAACTGAAGTGTGTGAAGTTACCTAGGAAGCTTGAAAAATCCTTGTACTAAAAAATTGGGTATTACTTATAAGAAACCGTGGTCCAGTTTGTGTGATAATTGGGGCGGTTGCAATTTCTTTTAACTGTGGTAGGTCTCGTAGGAGCGAGGTGCTTGAGAGTTAACACGGTCGGTGGAAGTACAAGTTACATCAAGGACCTCATAAAAATGAAAATTGCACCCAAGTCCATGCATTTAGCACAAGGACCCTGAAACTGAGCAATGAAGTGTGTGTTTGAGGTTTGCGCATACTAGCGTTCATCATGCTAAAGACTGTAAGTAGAATCTTTGTACTCCCGCCATTCAGAAATATAAGACATTTTAGCTTTGTGAAGTGAATGTATTTAGATGTGTTTTAGTGTATAGATTCACTCCGAACCTCTATGAACCTATACACTAAAAGACATCTAGATACATTTGATTCACAAAGTTAAAAAGTCTTATATTTCTGAAAAGAGGGAGTAGATGCTAAGAATGGAAAAGAAGATCCAACAATTAGCAATGTTTGGATCTGCCAGTCTAGATCCAACGGTCAATGTTCGAAGTTATCTGTACACTATATAGTGGTACGGTATGGTATTATAAGAGATAAGACAATATAAAGATAAGATAAGAAGTACCGTGAATGGCCAATCTTTTCAGTAACCTTCCCTCCCCATGTTTGGGAAGCAAGTGAAAATTTTGAAAACCAGAAAAGTTTGAATTTTTTGTCGCCAAGGACCAAAGTGTTTTCCTTCCTATGTAGTACTCCTCGTCCCTACTACACACCAACACGGTTGCCGGACATGCTAGAGACACAGAGCCGTTGTACCAAGGCACACATGCGCATCACCACGTCGTGGACGAGGGAGAGATCAGTCGGCCCGATGTGCGAGGGGAAAGGGCAGGAGAGAGGGAGGATGGATGGTGAGAGGCAGGAAAGGAGAGAAAACACACAATTTGTTTTGCGTGCATAGGTCCTGAAATTTACTACTAGTAGAGTTGCTGCAGGAGTACCTCGTGTCAGGAACCCATCATAACTTTCCTCTGATATCGAACCGCCTTCAACTCCTCTTCATTGCTGCCTACGTTTTATTCTCTCAGCATGTATAGCGTGTGGACAGAGGTGAGCATATGTCTAAGCAAAGAAATGAGTACTACTACTAGTGTACTATACTACTCCCTCCGTTTAAAAATGTAAGATGTTTTAGCTTTGTGAAAGGAGTTTATCTAAACCATTTTTAGTGTGTAGGTTCACTCCAAACTTACATGAACCTACACACTAAAAGGGGTCTAGATACACTCCCTTCACAAAGATAAAACATCTTATATTTTGAAACAGAGGGAGTATTTGCTTTTTCCCTAATAAGGGCATCAGCAATGTGTACAAAAGCACAACTTAAGGCCTAGTATCTGGCATCCGCTAAGGTTCACCATATACATTGTGGAGAAAATAAAGTTTGTATCTTTCACCCTAAGGTGCACCTCAAGCTTGTGGGTTGCCCATAGAGAATAGAAAAATAATTTCCCCTCTCTCCCTATTTCATGTGATCGTTATCAAAAGGTGTTCAAAATTTCCATGATGCAAAATTTAGCTAGAAGTCGAACCAGTCGTCAAAACTCTCTGTGGTTTCTAATATATTAATGAACCGCTCGATGGGTACCTCCAAAATATTTTTTCATAAAACTTTCAAAGAAACCTACAATTTATTATTTGTAGTTCGAGTTTGACCTAATTTCATTAAATTCAAGAGCACTCTATCGCGCTTACTTGTAGCTCAAGTTTGACCTAATTTCATTAAACTGTCAAGATGCAAAATCCCAGCAAGAATATGAACCTGTCATTAGAACTCTCTATGGTTTCTAATATATTAATTGACACCCCTCCGATGGGTACCTCCAAGAGCTTTTTCGTAAAACTTTCAACGAAACCTACACAATTTACTTGTAGTAGATCAAATTTTACCTAATTTCAATAAGTCTGCATAAAGTCATTCAAGTGGGAGAAGTTAGCTAGGAAATTTAAGAACTCATAAAACATGGGAAATTATAAGTACATCATATTGCTCCACCATATATGTGTGAAAACTTGGCTTGTGGCATTCAGATCCATATTCTTCGGACTTTCTTTACCTGAAAGAACAATCTCGTCATCACTAGGAAAATTGAGAATGTTCTTTCCTGATCGTTGGAAACTCACACTGACAGCATTATGTACTACAAGAAGATGCACCCATCTACCACCGAAAATACATTTAATTCAAGATAAATCAATCATGCTTACTTGCTTGTAGCTCAAGTTTGACCTAATTTCGTTAACTTGTCAAGATGCAAAATCTTAGCAAGAAGTTGAAACTATCGTCAAAACTCTCGTTGGTTTCTGATATATTAATTGTGACCCCCTGATGGGTACCCCCAAAAGCTTTTTCATAGAACTTTCAAAGCAACCTCAATTTCTTACCACTATATAGTGTACGAATAACTTTGAATATTGACCGTTGGATCAAGACTCGCGAATCCCAACATTTCTAGCCGTTGGATCTTCTTTTCCATTCTAACATCTAGAAGATTCTATTGATAGTCTTCGTCACAATGAATGCTATGCACAAAACTCAAAACACACTTCTCCATCATTCTAGAATCTTATCCCTCATTTCTCTAGACCATGTTACCAAAATTTTCAAGTTTTAGATAGCTAATAATCGTTGACTTCTAGATGATATACAAAGTACAAGAACCAAATATACACCCATACTTTATAGATGTTGATCAAATTTATATTTTTTCTGCTTTACCTATTATAATTTTATATAGTGATGATATGTCAGACATGTATTATCTGAGTCTCACGTGCAGGGCACGTGCAATTTACTAGTACTTGTAGTATCAAATTTGACCTAATTTCTATAAATCGACATCAAGTCATTCTAATGGGCAGAGTTAGCTGGGAAGTTTGAAAACTCGTAAAACATGGGAATCGTTGGTACAACATGTTGGTCCAATATATATGTCTATAAACTTGGCTTGTGGCATTCAGATCCAATATTCTTCAGACTTTTCTTGAGGAAAAAGAACAGCCTCACGTATTCACTTGGAAAATGTAGAATTAAATGTTCTTTCTTGATAGTTGGAAACTCACACCGATGACACTATTTAATACAAGAAGATGCACTGATCTACCTCTCAAAAGACATTTAATTCAAGATTAATCTAAGGCGTTTACTTGTAGCTAGCTCAAGTTTGACCTAATTTCATTAAATTGTAAAGATGCAAAGTCTTAGCAAGAAGTTGAACCTATCGTTGAAACTCTCGCTGGTTTCTAATATATTAATTTTGACCCCTCGATGGGTACCTACAAAAGCTTTTTCGTAAAATTATCAAAGCAAAACCTACAATTTACTTGTAGTTTCAAATTTGACCTAATTCTGAGATATCGACATAAAGTCATTCAAATGGGCGGGGTTAGCTAGGAAGCTTGAAAACTCATAAAACATGGGAATCGCAAGTACACCATGTTGTCGATCAACTATATATGTCTGTCAACTTGGCTTGTGGCATCCACATACAATATTCTTTGGACTTCTCTTTACGGAAAAGAACAACTAACCTCGCTCGTCTTCACGCGGAAAGTGTAGAATTGAATGTTCTTTACTGGTAGTTGGACACTCACACCCACGGCACTGCTTACTACCATAACATGCACCCATCTACCTCTGAAATGACATTTAATTTAAGAGAAATCTATCGCGCCTACTTGTAGCTCAAGTTTCACCTAATTTCGTTAAATTTTCAAGATGCAAAATCTAGAAAGAAGTTGAACCTATCATCAAAACTCTCGTTGTTTTCCGATATATTAATTGTGACCCCTTGATGGGTACCTCCAAATTAAAAGCTTTTTTGTAAAACTTTTAAAGAAAAACCTACAATTTACTTGTAGTTTCAAATTTGATCTAATTTTGATAAATGGAATTAAAGTCATTAAAATGGGCAGAGTTAGCTAGGAAGTTTGAAAGCTCATAAAACATTGGTACAACATGTTGGTACACTATATATGTCTGTAAACTTGGCGTGGCATTCACATCCAATATTCTTCGGACTTCTTACAAAAAAGAACAACCTCAATCGTCTTCACTTAGAAAATGTAGAATTGAATGTTCTTTCCTAATAGTTGGAAACTCACACTGACGGCATTGTTTACTACAACAATATGCACCGATCTACCTATGAAAATACATTTAATTCAAGAGCAATCTATCACGCTTACTTTTAGCTCAAGTTTGACCTAATTTCGTTAAATTCTCGAGATGCAAAATCTTAGCAAGAAGTTAAACCTATCGTCAAAACTCTTGGTGTTTTCTGATATATTAATTGTGACCCGTCGATGGGTACCTACAAAAGATTTTTCGTAAAACTTTCAAAGCAACCTACAATTTACTTGTAGTTTCAAATTTGACCTAATTTCGATAAATCAACATAATGTCATTCGATCAAATGGGCTGAGTTAGCTAGGAAGTTTGTAAACTCATAAAACATGGGAATCGTTGGTACAACATGTTGGTCCACTGCATGTCGGTAAACTTGGCTTCTGGCATTCATATCTAATATTGTTCGGACATTTCTTTATGGAAAAGAACAACCTCGCTCGTCATCACTCAGAAAATCGAGAATTGAATGTTCTTTCCTGATAATTGGAAAATGACACCGATGACACTGTTTATTACAATAAAATGCACCCATCTACCTCTGAAAAGTCATATATTTCCAGAGCAATCTATCACGCTTACTTGTAGCTCAATTCGTTGACTCAATTTCGTTAAATAGTGTCATGATGCAAAATCTTAGCAAGAAGTCAAACATGTTGTCAAAACTCTCGGTTGTTTCTCATATATTGATTATGACCCCCCGATCGGTACGATACCTCCAAAAGGTTTTTCGTAAAACTTTTAGAGCAAACTACAATTTGGTTGTAGTATATAGTGCAAATTTGACCTAATTTTGATTAATCGACATAAAGTCATTCAAGTGGGCAGAGCTATAATCTAAGAAGTTTGAGAACTTATAAAACGCGGGAAATCGTAAGTACAATATGTTGGTCCACTATATAAGTGTGAAAACTCGGCTTGTGGCATTCAGATCCATATTTTTCGAACTTCCTTTACAGGATAGAATAATCTCGATATCACTCGGAAAATTGAGAATGTTCTTTCCCGATAGTTGGAAACTCACACTAACAGTATTGTTTACTACAAGAAGATGCACCCATCTACCTCCAAAAAGACATTTAATTCAAGAGAAATTTATTGCGCTTACTTTCTTGTAGCTCAAGTTTGACCTAATTTCTTTAAATTGTCAGGATGAAAAATCTTAGCAATAAGTTGAAACTATCATCAAAACTCTCGATGGTTTCTAACATATTGATTGTGACCCCTCGATGGTTACCCCCAAAATCTTTTTCATAGAACTTTCAAAGCAACCTACAATTTACTTGTAGTTTCAAATTTGACCTAATTTCGATAATTCGACATAAAGTCATTCAAATGGGTAGAGTTATATAGGAAGTCATTCAAATATCGATAGACATTTAATTCAAGAGCGATCTTTCATGCTTACTTGTAGCTCAAGTTTGACCTAATTTTGTTAAACTGTCAAGATGCAAAATCTTAGCAAGAAGTTGAACATGTCATCAAAACTCTCGTTGGTTTATGATATATTAATTGACCCCTGAATGGGTACCTCCAGAAGATTTTTTATAAAACTTTCAAAGCAACCTACAATTTACTTGTTGTTCAAATTTAACCTCATTTTTATAAATAATTGGCATAAAGTCATTCAAGTTGGTGGATTTATCTTGGAAGTATGAAAGCTCATAAAACATGGGTATCATCAGTACAACATATTGGTCCACTATTTATGTTTGAAAACTTTTCTTGTGGTATTCAGATCCATAATCTTCGGTGTTTCTTTACGTAAAAGAACAATCTCGTCATCACTCGAAAAATTGAGAATTAAATGTTCTTTCGTGATAGTTGGAAACTAACACCGATGACATTGTTTACTACATGAAGATGCACACATCTACCTCTAAAAATACATTTAATTCAATAGATATCAATTGCCCTTACTTGTGTAGAAAAAGTTTAACCTAATTTTGTTAAATCGGCAAAAAGCCACTGAAGTCTGTGAAGTTAGCTTAGAAGCTTGAAACATCCTATTTCTAAAAACTTTAGAATTATAAGAAACCATGTTCCCCTTTGTCTAATAATTGGGACGGTGTAAATTTCTGTTAATTGTGGTACTCGTAGGAGTGAGGTGCTTTAGTTAACACGCGGTCGGTGGAAGTACAAGTTACATCAAGGACCTAATAAAAATAAAAATTACATCCAAGTCCATGCATTTACCACAAGATCCCTGAAACTAAGCAATGAAGTGTCTTTTAAGGTTTGCGCGTATTTTAGATATTGTAGAGCCAAAATTTGTTCTGAAATAATCTACATTCTAGATTTTACTACTAGTACATATAGTAAACAAGAAACCATTACAGAGTGATCGTACTCTCTATTGGAGTAGTAACTTGGATTGGTTGTTCACATATCTAAGTACTACTACTAATAATAATTTCTCAAAAAAAGTACCACTAATAAATGCAGTACTAGTTTGTCTGATTTGTTATAAGACGCACTACTAGTACTAGTACTAGTACTCCCTCTGTCTGGGATTATTAAGGCCATTTAAATCTGATAGGACCAAAAAAGTTAATTACAAGTTGGTGTCGAAGACATGCATGCAGTCCTTGTTCTCTCCCTTGCAGCACTGTACACCCTGCACCAGGCCACAGACTTTTCATCTCTCTCCAGGAGTAGATCTTCCTTCCTCTCACGTGGATCTGCTTGCCTCAGTCTCTCCCTCTATCTGTACTATACTGTCTGGTACAATACAGCATGACACCTGCTTTACTCACCTATTAACTTTCCGTAGCCTTTTTTGTTTTGACGAAGCATGTACATCGTGTGGACACTGTCTAAGAAAAAAGTGGCCAAGTGTAGAGCCTTAGCCACCGCTAGTGCGCCGATGCCTAGTGTATTCCTACACAATCGTACCAGTACAGTATGAAACTCAATTAGTATACTCTTCAGTATACCCACCCAACCCGGGTTTCTGGCCAGTGGGCACTACGTCAGCGAGCCAATCTTCCCTCTGTAACCACTCCTACAAGTTTGTGTACCTTGTCGGTGGATTCGACCATGAGCCGGCTGCTATGGATGCCATCGATTCTAAGGCGATGATTAAGTGCCCCTATGACGGCTGCTTTAGCTTTCTCGCCTTCGACAAGCTCGACGAGCACAAGATCGCGTGCTCGCACAGCCCATGCTCCTGAATGGATCCTGCCTGTGATTTCATTGCCTCGCCGGAAGGGCTCCTTCCCCACATGAAGGAGGCCCACGGGGTCATAGTAACCAGGGCCATCTACGGCAGCACCTTCTTTTGCCTCATTCCGATTCTGCCACCAACAAGCACGAGGAGATTCACGCGCTTCCTCTACAGGGATGACGGTGCCATGTTCGGCCTGACCATTGATGACCCACAAGTATAGGGGGAGTATCACATTATTTTCGATAAGTAAGAGTGTCGAACCCAACGAGGAGCAGAAGGTGCTGGCTAGTGGTATGGATCAAGAATTCTCTGCAAATACTTAGCAAACGGATTTTTAGGGGTTTTTGATAAAGCAAGTAAACAAAGTATGAGTAAATAAAAGACAGTAGGAATAAATGCAGCAAGTGGTCCAATCCTTTATGCAGCAAAGGACAAGCCGGTTGTATTACTTAAGATGACCAAACGTTCTAGACGATACATGGGAAGACTGTCAAGTGCTTTCGCTTCATATAGTTGATTAATCTTCTTTAGCTTGCTAAGTGTTGTGTGGGTGAACCTGTGCTAATGTACCGACCTTCCTAGGACTAATACATACTTGTGATTATACCCCTTGCAAACATCCATAAGTACAAGAAAGTAATTAAGGTAGAAACCTAACCACAACTTTAAACTATAAGACCCTTACGTCCCTTGTGCAATGGTTTCCTAACGGGGGTTCAGGTTTCTGTCACTCCGGCAACCCCTATGATTAGTAGCCAAATACACAATGCATTCCCCTAGGCCCATATAGGTGAAGTGTCATGTAGTCGACGTTTACATGACACCACTAGAAGAAGTACACCACAACTTAAATATCAAACTATTGAATCTTTCTCAACACAATTCCACTATTAACAACATGACTTCTCCCATGTCCTCAAGAACAAAACGAATTACTCACAAGACATCATATGGATCATGATCAGATATGGAATAATGATGTATAACAATCTGAACATAAACAATAATTCAATGGTTCACTCAATAGCATCAACTACAAAGAGTAATCAACACCGAGAAAGTTTCCCCTATGAACTATGCAAGATTCAACCCAATTGTTACAGCAATATGGAGATGGTGATGAGGGTGCTGATGATGATGATGGTGGTGATGATGATGATGATCCCGATGAAGTCCAGTTTGATGGTGGTGTTGATGGCGACGATCTCTCCTCTCCGGGAAGGAATTCCCCCGGGAGAAATATGTCTGCCGGAGAGATCTTTCTCTCTTGGTGTTTTCTGCCCCGCAGAGGTGGCGGAATCTTTTGGGAGGATAATATACGCTTGGGAGTGCGAGGGTGGACCGGCGGCCACACACCACTGGTGGCGTGGCCCAGGTGGCCGCTCAGGGGTGTGTGGGCCCCGTGGCCCATCTCCCCCCTTCCGCTTCCTTCGTCTTCTGGAAAAATAGAATTTTCCGTATATTTTCCCGGATTTTCTGATCTTCGCGAATTTTGCCTCCAAACAGCACCTTTTCCATCAGAATCCTGACTGCAGCGGTCCATGTTCCAAAAGTCATCAACCATGCAAAAACAGATGAAATAACATAAGTATCACCTCTCAATACGAAATATATCAATGAATAATAGTGAATTATGACATAGAATAGTGATGCAAAATGGACGTATCAACTCCCCCAAGCTTAGACTTCGCTTGTCCCAAAGCGAAACTGAGCTCAATAAACATGACCTCAGGTTTATGGAGTGAAGAGTCGATAAAAGAATACGGACAAGAAGCATCACATTCATCAAATACATAGATCATAACAGAAGACAACTCACTATTATATAATTCAACTTGCAATGAGTAAAGCAAACACAATAAAGATACATAAAGTAAATCATAATTGGTAATGGCAAACTTAGCTCTTAGTCGAAGAATAGTTGATAATTTGCTGGAGTTCACAAATAACTGGTTTTCAATGATAGCTTTCAAAGTAGTAAACACCAAGATAAGAGCAATGTGCAAAAACAAGGAACATAAGAAACATGATTGAATAAATCATTATATGAATGAATGAAACACAACAACTCAAAATACTTGCTGAGATAGAAGGGAATAGGTTTACTGACTCAACTTCAAAGTAAAAGAAAGGCCCTTCGCAGAGGGAAGCAGGGATTGCAAGTCTCACAAAGAGCTCCCAAAAATTATGATACTTACTAGCTTTCAGCTCTCATTGCCCCTATCATAGGCATCTTTAGGTGATTAAGGTTAAAGTGACACAACTAAGAGGATATGCTTGACAAGTTATAAGTTGAAATCTCATGCCCCTTACTTATGAGTACCGAACCTCATGCTACTCAACATCAGTCACGAGTAAGCTCTTGTCATTGTAAATACACGTGTATCATTGAGAACCGCCAACGAGGTACCCCTTGCACATGACATAGGAGCTATCCCATAATCAAAATGACAAGGCAAGCAGACCGTGAGCATCTCAGCAATCTTTTTATTTGCTATTTGCATAGGTTTTTATTGAGGATGCTTCATAGAATGCTCACTATAGTTATGCTGCAAGTTTCCACCATGATTAGGCATGGATTAGGCTAGCGGCCCAGGCGTTTCTCTAACACACATATGAACTCCATGATCTTACAACTTCCCCTTTTATTTCACACCGCCGGGATCCATAAGCAAAAGAACATGATATCAACTAGGTACAAAGTACCAATGAAGTGTTGAAAGCGGTCCCCATGATACATGGTTCTGCTAACTTCAACTGATAAAGCACAAGCATATACGCACCAAAGAAGGACCCAAAGGTTCAGGTTATTAAATGCAAGAAAAGTAAAGTGTGCCATCAAGTTCGTGAGAGCTTTAATCACTAATTTTCACATAACAAGTTTAATTTGGGAGATAGATAAAACAAGAATTTACTTGGGATAGCAATAATGCTAATAGGTAGGTATGGTGGACACAAATGGCAAAGGTTTTGGTTTAAGGAAGTGGATGCACGAGAAGAATTCCCTCTCAGTACAGGTTTTTGGCTAGCAAGGCTGGGTAGCAAGTATAAGATTTAAAGGAAACAAACAAACATACAAGTGATAAAGACAAACATGCAATCTTCCTCGGAAGCACAAAAGATGTTAACTAGAGAATACTAGACTTATGAGAAAATCAAGAAAGAAAGACGATGAAATATTTTTCTTTAGAGGTACTTTTATCTTTTTCATTCAACTCTCAAAAATAGTGTTGCTACTGACCAAGCCAGGTTTGCCAAAACCAACTAAATTAACTCAATGATCCCAAAGTGATACCAATACTAACAACAAGATCAATCATATAACCATGAATTGAAAACTAATATAAGCTATGAAAAAGAGTGAATGATAGAACTTCTCATTAATATTCCATAACGGCAACTCACACCAAGGGATACATATCTAACGAGAGAGGGGACACTTCCATATTGCAAACCATCCTACATAATAACTTCTCCATTCATGATATGACTCTACTAAAAAAGGTAAAAAGATAGAAGATAGTGATGTGATACCGCGGCACTCCCCCAAGCTTGGAACAAACCAAGGGGATGCCAAACCTGATGAAGAATTACTCCTTCGGTGGTGGTGGTATCCTCTCGATGAGCTCTCTGATAAGTTTTCCCAAGTCCTCAATCTCAAAGGTGAGATTACGAATCAACCTTGAATTTCTTCGATGCGGCTCATGATCGTGTCAGGCTGCGGATTCCAGCTCTTACTATTCTTTCCCCACTCTTCTCCTTGAAGTCTTCTTTTCCTGCATGGCTAGAACGAGGCAAATCCCAATTGGAGGGTAATTTCCCCTTGGGCATATTCTGGTATTGATGCTCATGGATAAGGGTATGGAAAGGGTTCTTGGTGCGTGGAGGAAGTGACCGTGGAGCCAAACAGTGACGAGGAGCTTTCCCCCCAGTCTGCATCCGTGCAGTCTTCTAACCCTGACAGGTTTTGTCACCACTCCAATGCTTGCAATGGTAGTGCCGGTATGCGGATGTTGGCCTTGATCCTCTTCACCTTCACTCTTGATCTCCTTCTCCTTCCTAGGGTCTTGGAGGTCTTCCTCCATAGGCTCCTTTCCTTTATCCTTGGCAGACACCATTGTGCTTATAAGCTTCAAGAATAGTTCCTGCCAGAAACAGATCAAAACAAAAACACGACGAAAACACGATATACGAACCTCGGGAGATCCGGGGGATTATATATTACGAAGTTTCAGAACAAAAGGAAGGTACTCGGAGAAAACGAGTCGGAGGCAGAGTCCGGGGTGGACTCACCACCTAGTGGCGCGGCCAAGGTGGGCCCGTGCCGTAGGGTGGTGTGAGCCACCCTGGCTCCGTTTTCGTCCCTCTTTCGCTTCGTAGCTTTCCATATTGTCTATAAAATGCAAAAATATAGTTGGATAGTATTTTCGTGGAATTTTTCTTACCAGAACTGTTACCTAATTGAAAATAGACTCTGCAGGTCTCTGAATTTTGTATCTAGTAGATTATTCCGAAGTCCTCACCTGAATAACATCAATATATTCATCTTCATACTCTCATTACTTGAGTCATAAAACCTTTCTCTTCCTTATTACACCATTATCTCCACTTCCTATAAATTTCTTTCACACAAAACTTCACACAGTTCTTATTAGCAACATTAGTATAAGTGAAGTGATAAAACCTTTTGAGTCCAACTTCAACTGAAAACCATCAAAACATAAGCTACTGTCGCAACTCCTTCCGAAAACCAAAAAAGAATTCAAAAAGGAAATCGAATAAAGAAGCAAATGCAAGTGTGGCAAAATATGTCAAAACAGACCAGCATGTAAAGATCAATTTTTTCGAAAATCTTCTATTGCTCAAATCAAAAAGTGCAAAGCTAACGAAAGTTAAATAACAACCTGGGGTAGAAGAACAAAAAATTACAGCTCAATCCGAAATACAGAGATCTCTCATGATTTTTTACGGTGAAGCACAAAAATCTGTTTCAGGACAGCAACTTCCCCAAATCTTACTTCTCTCTCATTATAGGTTGATCTTGACACAAAGACAAAATAAAATGGATAAGGAGCAATTATTACCAAAGTAATAACTTCCAACACTCAAAGAAACAAAAACAAACTGAAAGAAAAAACAAATTGGGTTATCTCCCAAAAAGCTCTTTCTTTATAGCCATTAAGATGGGCATCATAATTTTGGAGATGCTCACATAGGAATATGAATTGAAGTGAAAGAGAGCATTAACAAAAAGCAAAAATACACACATTTAAGTCTAACCCACTTCCTATGCAAGGTAATTTTGTAAACAAACAAGTTGTTGAAACCAGAGGCTACTTGCATAAGAAGGCAAAACAAGTGTATCATAAAAACTTTCAGCTTAAAACGAGGAAACTTGATATTATTGAGATGCATACAAACACTTTTTCCTCTCTCATAGTAACATTCAGTATCACGCAAAAACTTAACAATATAACTATCACGAGGACCATCATAACAATGATCACTTATTCTAACAAAAAACACAAGAATATTAGCTCTCATAATAATACTTTGTGAAACAATATTAGAGGTATCCTTACAAAGGATAGTGTGTCCCTCTTCTTCATATTTAGTGACAAAGTCTTTCACATTTGCTATTATAGGTTCATCAACCATTTGTTTATCAGGTTCAACAGCTTTACTCATACTTTCATCAACCATACTAGCTATCATAGAATGTTCCTTTATCTTAACTGGGAAAGGCATTTTCTCAATGTAAGGTTTAGGTAAAACATGATTAGCAGTATAAACTTTAGTATTTCTTGCAGGAACACTCTTAGCAACATTTTTATAAGGTTCATGATACTTATTCCACTTCTTTTTAGGCACTTCAATATAGGAAGCAAAAGCCTTAAAATAAGAAGCAATAGCTTGAGAGTCTAGACCATACGCATTTTTAATATTTTGAAAGTCATCAGTTCCCGTAAAAGATTGAATGCATTCATAATCATAATTTATACCTGACTTTCTTCCTTTTTCATTCTCCCAAGCTTCAGCATTGTCTTGAATACGGTCCAAAAGATCCCATTTAGCTTCTTCTTCCATGCGAGTGAATGATCCAGCACAAGAAGCATCCAATAAATCCTTATCATGTAGAGGGAGCCTTGCATAAAAGTTATTGATAATAATATTGTTGGGGAGCTCATGAGTGGGACATTTGAGCATTAGTAACTTCAATCTCCCCCAAGCTTGAGTTGTACTCTCTCCATCAAGAGGCCAAAAGTTGTATATTTGATTTTGATCTTTATGAATCTCACTAGGAGGATAAAACTTTGAATAAAAGAGAGGCACTATTTCCTCCCATTCTAGAGCTTGACCATTCTTTAGCAGATTATACCAATCCTCAGCTCTTCCTCTCAGTGATAATGAGAACAACTTCTTCTTAACTTGATCTGTAGTAATACCTGCACACTTGAACAACCCGCATAATTCGTTTATAAAGAGTAAATGATCACCGGGATGGACAGTTACATCCCCAACATAATAGTTATCCATAACACGATCAATAATTCTTGTAGGTATTTTAAAAACATCATTCTCGGTAGGTGGTGGCTTATGTACTACCTTAGCAGTGGTAGTAGCATTACCAAATAAGAAACTCAGCAAATTATCCATAACGAAAATAAAGCAACTAGCAGAAGTAAACAATACTCATAGTAGAAGTTTCCTTTACCAGTTCCACTCTCCAATAGCGCTTCACTCCCCGGCAATGGCGCCAGAAAATAGTCTTGATGACTCACAAGTATAGGGGGTGTATCGCAGTATTTTTGATAAGTAAGAGTGTCGAACCCAACGAGGAGCAGAAGGTGCTGGCTAGTGGTATGGATCAGGAATTCTCTGCAAATACTTAGCAAATGGATTTTTAGGATTTTTTTTTGATAAAGCAAGTATACGAAGTACGAGTAAATAAAAGATAGTAGGAATAAATGCAGCAATTGGCCCAATCCTTTATGCAGCAAAGGACAAGCTGGTTGTATTACTTAAGATGACCAAATGTTCTCGAGGACACATGGGAAGACTGTCTAGTGCTTTCGCTTCATATAGTTGATTAATCTTCTTTAGCTTGCTAAGTGTTGTGTGGGTGAACCTGTGCTAATGTACCAACCTTCCTAGGACTAATACATACTTGTGATTATACCCCTTGCAAACATCCGTAAGTACAAGAAAGTAATTAAGGTAGAAACCTAACCACATCTTTAAAATCTAAGACCCTTACGTCCCTTGTGCAATGGTTTCCTAACGGGGGTTCAGGTTTTTGTCACTCCGGCAACCCCTACGATTAGTAGCAAAATACACACTGCATTCCCCTAGGCCCATATAGGTGAAGTGTCATGTAGTCGACGTTCACATGACACCACTAGAAGAAGTACACCACAACTTAAATATCAAACTATTGAATCTTTCTCAATGCAATTTCACTACTAACAACATGACTTCTCCCATGTCCTCAAGAACAAAACGAACTACTCACAAGAAATCATATTTATCATGATCAGAGATGAAATAATGATGTATAACAATCTGAACATAAACAATAATTCAATGGTTCACTCAATAGCATCAACTACAAAGAGTAATCAACACCGGGAAAGTTTCCCCTATGAACCATGCAAGATTCAACCCAATTGTTACAGCAATATGGAAATGGTGATGAGGGTGCTGATGATGATGATGGTGGGGATGATGATGATGACCCCGATGAAGTCCAGCTTGATGGTGGTGTTGATGGCGACGATCTCCCCTCTCCGGGAAGGAATTCCCCTGGCAGAAATCTGCCTGCCGGAGAGATCTTTCTCTCTCGGTGTTTTCCGCCCCACAGAGGCGGCGGAATCTTTCTGTGCTTGCTACCTGGGTCTTTGGGTTTCGGGAGGATAATATACGCCAGAGGGAAGTGCCAGGGGTGGACCAGGGCGGCCACACCACCTGGTGGCGTGGCCCAGGGTGGCCCGCGCCAAGGGGTGGTGTGGGCCCCCTGTGGCCCATCTCCATCCCCCCTCTGGCTTCCTTCGTCTTCTGGAAAAATAGGATTTTCCGTATATTTTTCCGGATTTTCTGATCTTCGCGAATTTTGCCTCCAAACAGCACCTTTTCCATCAGAATCCTGACTACAGCTGTCCATGCTCCAAAAGTCATCAACCATGCAAAAACAGATGAAATAACATAAGTATCACCTCTCAATATGAAATATATCAATGAATAACAGTTAATTATGACATAGAATAGTGATGCAAAATGGACGTATCAACTATCGCCGCACTCGGCCTAGTTGTCGTCGTTTCCTTGGTGTGCATCAGGCAGGACAGGTGCTTGTGGCCGCGGTACATGGTGAAACTGTGTGCGCCTGGCTCGCCAGGATCTATGGACTTCTCGATGGTCAAGAGCCTTAATGCGGTAATCGAGCTGATGAGCAGCTCGTTGCCGGCCAACTTCCCGTCCGACATGCTCAGGACATACCTCGGGGTGTGCCGCGGTTCCTGATAAAGGTTAGACAGTCCACCCATGTATCTTTCTGGATTTGCATCGACAGGAAATAGTATCTTCAACTGCGGCTGATGATCAAGACTCTAATGATTTATTAGCAGATAAATAGTACTACTAGTAGTACTATTTTACTAATCTAGTTTACTAGTAGTAGTCGTATGTAGGTTCTCTTTTGGTACTAGGAAGGATGCATTTTGGATGTAAACTAAGTTTGTTGCTAATGTTATTACAGATTATTTAGGGGTTTATTACGACTTTTATGTAATTATTCACTTATACGACATGGACCAGAGATAAACACACTAACCATTCTTATGGTGCTTCGATTTAGTCATCTAACTAAGTGATTACAAAATTTTATGCCCAAACTTGTCAATTCTACTTGATTTAAGTCTTGAACCAGGATTGCCGTCGAAATTGCGCTGGTGTGGATGACACATCAATGTGGGTCCAGCGTGTAGGATAGTCTGCCCTAGAATTTTGCACATACGCATCCCGCATCTCGAACAATAAACAACAGGCCCAATATTTGCATATAAACGACCACTTCCCCTCCCTATATATCCTTCCATGTAAGCAACACCACGATGTTTTCACCTCCATGCCACTTTATTTTTGTTTTGTTCGAGATAAGGAAACAAAGTGTTTCCTAGACCAATTCAAAATATTATGCCCATTGGGTTACATTACCAAAAAATAAAATTAGCTCAACATCCATATTAAGAAGGAAATTCAGCTCAAACACGTGAGAAAACTGGAGGCAAATCCAAAGAAGCCCACCTCACTAACCCTGTGACAAGGACACACTTGAAGAAATACCATTCGAATTCCCGTGGACATTGGTCTGGGCGGTGTACTTCTTCAAGAAATGATGCTTGCATTGATCACACTTAACGATGAGCAGCTCTATGTTGGGCACACGATACTCCTTCGGACTCGAGCTCGAACCACTAGAGCTGCCACTCGCCAAACTCGAGCTCCAACCACGAGATGCACTCACGTGGGAAGATCAGCACACAAGCCAAGGGAAAAACAATTGAACTAGGGTTAGGTATGTGCGATATTTGGAATATAACATATCTTATAATTGTCTGACATGTTAGTTTCACAAAATCAATATTGCAGGAGATTAGCTCACCCTAACTGGCTATTATACGAGAGGCGCTAGGTGCAATGTTATAGGGCAGACGCTCTCTTGCATGCATGAACAACGTCTATGTGTCATCCAGGCTAACACAATTTTGACTGCAAACTTCACTTACAACTAAATTTAGTCATGTTGACAAGTTTGTGCGTAAACTTTAGCAAATCACGAGTTGGAGGGCTAAATCGAACCCCACACACAAGTACAAGGATTGTTTGTGTTCTTAACTCCATGGACCATGCATAATCAAACGACCATGCATGGTTGCGATCTACGTGAGGATACATCATGGTGGAGAATATTGTGTGTTTCATGTGATCGTCGAACACAAGCTCATGCCATTCGTGAGTGCGTGCCATAAATACATTGAAGATTTTGCTCATAGTTTTTGTTCGGTAAAGAAAATTAGTATAACTTCTGCGTGCTGTGGTACGCCGACTGAATTCTTGACAAACACCCATATGTGCTAATCGAGCCTACGAGCTACACATCCTAGGGTAGGGTCGCTGTAACACCCCAGTTTTAGTTAATC
The DNA here is from genome assembly GCA_023614405.1 of Avena insularis. Taxonomy (NCBI): domain Eukaryota; kingdom Viridiplantae; phylum Streptophyta; class Magnoliopsida; order Poales; family Poaceae; genus Avena; species Avena insularis. The sequence goes on along the minus strand of CM042684.1, from coordinate 328,483,783 downwards.
ATATTTAGGGCTCTGTTTGTGCATTCATGAGCATCATCCTTTAAAATGCATGGAAAAGAAATAATGCCAAACCCTAAACCCTAGTTTCCTCTCTCTCAAATGAATTCAAAATGGTTTTGTATTTTGAAAAGATCAAAAGTGTGGAGCCCAAACAGTATAAAAGGGTTCTACAATATTTTATTGTTATTTACAAATCCTCTGTATTTTCAAATAACTCAAAACATAAAAGAAATTGAAATACAAATGGGAAAGAGAAACAAGAATAGGAAACATAAATTGAAAAAGTTTCAGAAATAAAAAAACAAAGCCAGCCGCAGCCCAGCCGGCCCATCTTCCTTTTCCCTCTCTGCCACCCACGCGCGCCCGTAGCTAACCCAGCTAGCCCAACCTAGGCCCAATACCCCTTTGGCATAACTCCCCCTCGCCGTCTTCCTCATCGGCGCGCAAGCAGCTGCCTGGCAACACCGATGTCGTCCGACACCCGCCGCGCCAAGATGCTCGCCTCGCCGCTGTTTTGGAGGAAGATAAGACCGCGTCAAGCCATGCTTATATTCTCCTCAGCCTCTCACTCTCCTCGACCTCTCTCTCGTTCCCCTTCGAGCCTGAACCCTAGCCCACCGTTTTTTCGTATCGCTGCCATTAGACACTACCCCGAGCTCCACTGAGCGTCACCAGAGCTCCGCCTCCTCCCCTTCTACCTCTCCACCGATGCACGCATGGAGGGATGCCCCCGACTGACCGGAATCGAGCCGACTCCGTTGACGACCGTCGCCGTCGTTCCGTCAATTACCGTCATTCTGAAGCTCCTCTGGCCTCACCACCGCCATTGTCACGCTCAGGGTGAGCATGTGGAGTTCTAGCTCCACCCCGTGCTTCCCCTCTCCCTCTGGTTTGCTTTGCCGCCGAGCACCGCCATTCACTGCCGCAGATGCTCGTCATAGAGGTTGCTCTAGCAACCATTTTCGAGTGATGCCACCGTATTTAGGCTCCCCATGTCACGCTGAGTCGAGTCATCGCAGCTGCATGTCCCCGCTCGCCACCTAGCATCATCCTCGCCGTCGATCCGGAAGGTGCCTGCCGAGATGATGTCACGCTGACGTCACCCGAGTGTCAGCAGCGCGCGGACCGCCCAGTCAAACCATTGTGGGTCCCGTTTCCCCATGTGGTTGCTGATGTGGCCCTGGGCCCAACCGTCACCCTCTGTGGGTAGGCTATGCCCGAGTAAAAAATGTCCCCACCCCTTGATGACGTCAGCAGTACCCAATAAAGTTTAATAAACTATTTTAATAATTCCAGAAATTGAATAAATATTGTAAATTCAATATCTTATTATTTATAACTTAGAAAAATGTGTATAATATATCAAAATGTTTAGAAAAATGAGATATATCTCATAGCATCGAATCATGCATTGTTCAACAACTCCAGTTGCAAGTTTAATTAGAAGAATCAATTGAACCCCCAGGTGATTCCGGGGTTTCCCCTGTTCTAGGGTTTGCGACCCTCTCCCCCTGTTTAAAATGGTCAAGCATGCTTTAGGGTTTCATTTCCATACTACTAAACTTGTCATACCATCATCCTTGCTTGAGAATTGCACCGATGCCATGTGTTGATTGTTTCCTTTCTTTCTGGTGTTTGCTTCTTCTTGGTAGAATATTATATCAAGATCGAGATCGATGACCGAGATCAACAGCATCAAAGATTGACGAACAATACTTGACCAACTATAATCAAGCCAAGTACAAGGCTTCCGAAGATCTACTTTGAGTATCAACAGGCAAAGGCAAGCAAAACCCCACACATGATAAAATCCTAGGCTTTTAAAGTATTTCATTCTTGCCATGATGCATACGATTCTACTTTGGTCTTTTATCGATAGATAGAGTATCCTATCTACTGCATTTACTCCCTTTGAGCTTATATTACCTGATCCACTGCTCCTAGCATAACTAGGTTTGGCTTGTGTGCACTTCTAGAGCTACTATCTGTGTGTTGCTTAGCCATGCTTAGCTGTCAGTGTTGGTTCATCCAGAACATGTACCAAATGCAGAGAATCTAGTACGACAGGAGATCGAGATATACTGATGAGTTAAGATCAGTGGTAAAGGTTAAACATGTTAAGGCTTGTATGGCAGGCCACGGTGGGATGTGGTTTTTGTAGTCCCGTGCTCGCCCCTACTAGGACCCGAGTTATTGCCTTTGGAACCGAGACGAGTGTACATCCACACGGGGCCTAGAAAACCTCACGAGTAACTAACTTTCCTAGTAGATTCCATGAGTCCCCTAGTTCGGTGTTCCATTCAACATATGCATTCTGGTTGTTCTCGAAGGAGGTGAAGGAGGTGCATTAATACAAGTAGGGAAGCGTAGACCGGGTTGCTTCGGGTGGATGGAGCCCCTGGTAAACCAACCTCGCCCACATCTCTAGGGACCGACTTCGGGATTTAACCCGTTACGGCGGAACCATCCTTAGGGCGTGACTCATGGTCTCGGTGAAAGCAAGGTAAAGGTCGTGTCCAACCACCCTCTACTGGCCTTCCAAGGAAGAGGGCTAATCATGTGGTATTAAGAGTCGGTTGGTACGTGTGGGTAAAGTTGTACACCCCTGCAGGGATAAATCTTTTCAAAAAGTCGTGTTCACGGTTATGAATGCTTGGTGACCAAATTCTAAGATCATAGAGAACATTAAACTAATCATAAAACTTGGCAGTTCAACGTGTGCTTAAGGATGCTTCCTCATGGGTACGAGGGGGTGATCCTAGTTGTGAGATGAGGATTACTTTGGTGGATATCAAAACATGATGATCAATTCTTCGGAGATGTCGCTCTCTTATCCCCTTTTAAAATATTCTGAATAGACGAGCTTCTTCTCCCTCTCGTTTTATAAACAAAGATGGCTTTATGCAAAATAACCCCACCAGCTAGAACTCTTGTGGAGTACACCATGTACGCACCCTTGCTTTGTTGATACTTTTGTAGCAGAATAAGTGTTCCCCTAAAGACGAGTTCAGTACGACATCGACACCAACGAGTAGCTTGGGGTTCCTGGCCGGAAGCCTGGAATCTAAGGGTTGGGACATCATCGTTATGCTTCTGGCCTCTTAGGCCATTTGTTAAATTTGCTATACTTAGAATAATTTTCCTTCCGTTGTTGATGTTTGTGGTCACTGACCTCTGCTTGTAATATTTTGGTTCTTTGCTCAGTTATGAGCTTGCGGTAATAATTTTTGTGTCGCAGGGTTACTGTTGTGGTACCGATTGCTCACTGGATATCCTCGAGCTCTAGGTTAAGCTTATGTCAGGCTAAGGTCTGGATTTGTTTAACCTTGATCCTGGGGGTGTTACAATCGCGCTATGAGATCTCACATTCCTCGCGGTGCCTGCGGTACAATACCACTGTTGTTGGAACGTCTGAGATGATGAAGAGGTGTTTTTCAGTGTTGAGGCTTGCTTCTGTTCCTCCTCATTTTCTTAAATCTTGGAAATTTAAAACACAAGGAGGGCAAGGATTAGCCAATGCCTCTTCGTCTTGGAGGACATGAAGGGTTATCGGCCAATCCTAGCTGTTCTTATGTTTTCAGTTTTCTAAGTTTGGGAGAACAGGAGGCAGAGTAAAACTCTTATTTGTTTTCATTAACAAGAAGAACTGATCGTCATCTTATTATCTAATGGTCCTAACGTGAATCCAATGATGTATTAATTACTAGTAGTCGGAGCTAAGGCCTCTTTGGGATTAGGAAGGTTGTATTTGGCATAGAATAAGTTTTACTACTTACTACTCCATACTATGTTACTTCAACTACTACTAGTACGGAGTAATACTCCATCCATCCCGAATTAACTTACTTCACATGTACACCCTCCTTCCGAAATTAGGACACGCATTAGTTTTTGTCAAAGTCAAACATAATAAACTTTGACTAAATATCTAGAAAATAATATGGACATCTATGACATCAACTCAATGTTATCAGAATCATCATGAACCATGTTTTCATATTATATGCATTTGACATTATGTAAGTTAGTATGTTTGTACGCATAGTTAGTCAAACTTTATAAATATTGACTTTGACAAAACCTAGTATGCTTTCTAATTTGAAAATGAGGGAGCATCTAAGTACTAAAATGCGTCAAAATACATACGTATCTAAACAAAACCAAGTCAGTTACTACTATTTTAGGATGGAGGGAGTAATTATTTATGAGTATTCGATTTTTTACAAATAGTTTACTACTACGGCACGTGCCCACGACTAGGGCATGGACTAATGCATATGACCATGCGGTGGCGATCTACTCCGTACTAGTAGTACTGGATTACCCTACATGCGGAGGCGCACTAGTGGAGCACAGGGTCGTGCCATTCCTGAGGAGTACTACTAGTATACGCAAATAGGAGTACATAAATAGATAGATCTTGTTGCTCATCGTACTATTTTTTCCCTGTAAGGCAACCTGGACGTGACTACTATAGTACTATATTGGCACAACTTCTGCTTTTGGTGCTACAAGATGAATGTGGAACTCGTGTAACATTACTGTACTAGTAATTCTTGTAGTATGTACTACTAGTAAATGGTAGTAGTAGTGATAATACTATACTCCATAGTTTTTCGGATGTGCGGTAAAGTAGTGCACTAAGTCTGTTTGGTCAAGTTGCATGCAACAAGCATTAGTTTAACAGGACAATTCAGGTTTTTAGATATCCAAATTTCTACTCCAGCTTGATGGCTCAAGACACGAAGCAGCTAGTACTCCTCTATCCTCTAGTTGTCGCCCAGATCAAAATGAATAAGAAAAAGATTATGTATCTTGGAAATTACCATGGCCATTTATTACCTGTAGAGCTTTATTTTATTTCCTTTGAGGCACCTGCAAAGGCTGATACGTACTAGTACTAGTAATAGCATGCTACGATCGGGCCCTACAGCTAGTACTAGATATAGACTCTAGTAGCTACTCTCGTCACCCTAAATTGTCCAAGAGGTGGAGTTCCTTTTTTTACTCCAAGAGGTGGAATTCCTTTTTTTCTGAGAGAGGAAACCTTTTTTTATTCCTTCTTTGATTCAAAGAAAATTCAAAGGATTTGTGAAGGATTTTGTCCCTTAGGAAATAATCCTACGTTGTTTTTTTGATTCATAGGATTCCAATATATAGGAATTATATCCCATTTGGAACGCAGGATGGGAAAAATATAGGAATAGGAAAAACACGGGAATTGAGATTCCCTCAAAGTATTCATTTTCCCTCTATTTTTTAGCAAAATTTCCATCCACTCCAACCTCATGGTATAATTGTTTTGTTTTCCCTGTGATTCAAACACATACTTGATCCAAATTCCTATAGTTTCCTCTTTCTCTCTTTTAAGAATCCTGCAAATCAAATGAGCCCTGAGAGATGGTCTTCCTTTTTTTGTCTTTGATCATTTTTTTGTTTGAACATAGGGTCATAGGGCTTCCTCGAAACACGAGGAGGGAGGAAATTTCACAAACCTCCAACAATTGGATTCAAAATTGCAGGGAACTCCAGATAATCAGGATAGTATAGTTGCAAGAAACTACTACAATTACTTTTGGGTACAAATGCTGCACATAGCACAATTTTTTTGATTATCCCTCTTACATACCCGGGGCTCAATAGTTGGAGCTCTTTGCAACTACGGCTCTAATTGTTGGAGGTTTGTGCAACTAGCCTCAATTGGAGCCCCACCCCCACTCGCCCACCTTCTGCAGTACTAGTAGTACTACTACGCACCATCAGCCTTTGTCTTCTCCATCTCACCCTGGCCGCCAGCTCCCGCCAACGATCTTCCCTCCCTTCCCAACAACCGCCCCCACCCCACCCCAAAAAAAGCTCCCAAAGCACCATCTCAGTGTCCTTCCATGGTGAGATCGAGCAAGGTCAATAAAGATCCTGAACAATTTCAGAAGGTGTTCACCGAAGGCCCCCTTCAAGTACTAATCAACCATTGTGACGCCACCACCGCTGCGAGCCTCGTCAGTTTGTTCAAACATATCCTTCAATCAGCGAAAGAGAGCAGAACTATGCCTTCTTCTCATCTATTTGTCCTCCCATGTGTTCTTCATTCTCACCCGATGGTGAGACTACGGGAATACAAAGACTACTTCAAAGTGGCGGGCAGCCCGTGCAAGCTGACGCCACTAGACAGGTTCTCCTCCAATGTTGTGATGCCAAATGGTTTTGATGAGCAGCGAACAGGCGCAATGGAGATGGGATCATCACAGTTGGGCCCGATTTCATGTGGGACCTTGTCAACGTGTACACTTGTCGCAAGACTGTTATTCCACAAGTGTCGGGGTTTGAACCGACCGAAGGTTCTACACTTACATTTCAGGATGATGTTGATGAAGGTCGACATAGTAAACTTCAGAAGATAGTAATTTTCCAAGTTCCGACAGCTGCTAGGGGATACAAATATTTCTCTCTTTTTGCCATTTTCGAATTCAAGATTGTTGTCCTTAACAGGAGTGATAGTCATGGATGGTCAGTTTGTGTGAACGAGTTCCAGGGCTACTTCAGATACTGCGATGCTATTATCCAACACGATCGTGTGTTCGCCGTGACCAAGAACGTCCATGTTTATGCATGGAAGTCTTTGAAACTTGGTAAATTCTCCTCCCTACATATTTTATTAGCTTTATTCCTAAATCGATGCAACCTAATTTTTCTGAACTTTCATTGGTTAGTAGGAATTCCATAAAAAAATTAGTTTCTTTGATTTGAAGAAATTCCCTAGGAATTTCAGAGGAATGTAATCTTTAGGAAGTTTTCTTACATATAAGTAGTTTGTTTCATATGATTGAGTTATGCTGATAGATTGCTTCATCTCCTAGTACATCCCATGGAAAATATGGTATTTACTAGTAGTACTTATGTGAGACTCAGATATTATTTCTGAATCGATGTAAGCTATTTTTCTGAACTTTCATTGGTTAGTAGGAATTTCATGGGAATTTTAGCCTCTTTGATTCGTACGAATTCCCTAGGAATTTCAAAGGAATGCAATCCTTACTAAGTTTTCTTACATATAAGTAATTTGATTCATAGGATTGAGTTATGCTGATAGTATTTCCTTGTCTCCCAGTACTAGTGCATCCATGGAAAATATGGTATCTACTAGTAGTACTTACGTGAGACTCAGATACTAGACATATGACATATCATCACTATATAGAATTATAATACTAGGTAAAGCTCAAAAAATTAGAAATTTGATCGACATATATAAAGTATGGCTGCATATTTAGTTCTAGTATTTTGTATCATGTAGAAGTCAATGTTTATTAGGTACTAGTACATGTAAATTTTGTTAACATGGTCTTGAGAAATGAAGGAGAAGATTCTAGAATAATGGAGAAGTTTGTTTTGAGGATTGTGCATAGCTTTTATTGTGCTAAAGACTATCAATAGAATCTTCAAGTAGATGCTAGAATGGAAAAGAAGATTCAACGGCTGGCAATGTTGGGATTCGCAAGTCCTGATACAACAGTTAATATTCAAAGTTACTCATACACTATATAGTGGTAGGATAAGATAAGATAAGATAAGATATTAAACCTCCTAAAAATAATATTTTTTGGTTTTCCTTTGGTATATAAGACACCAAAATCTTGTAGGATCCAACCTTGCTTTTTTCCCTATGAATTTTACATTGCAAGATCCTATTGGATTATTTCCTATTTGATTTGATCCTATGAATCAAACCATGTCTTTAGGAGAATTTCCATAGCATATCCCCATTCCAAAAAGAATTAGAATTACCATAGCATGAGGTTGGCATTTTTGTATGCAATCAAACATCTTAAGTATAATCTAGATTTTTGAAAATAGTACTGTATATGAACTTCTACAATGTCAGATCAATATCAGTATTATTTCCATGTTACATTTACTTTCCCTTTCACTACTAGGAAACAGGCTGTTAGTGGCGCACCCGAAATGCCCATCCGTGGCGCACTAGCAGTGCGCCACGGGCCTTGCGCTACGGCTATCTCTCAGCCGTGGCGCCTTGCCTAATCTTGCAGTTGTGTAGAGATAGGCGTAGCGCACCTCCTAGTGCGCCATAGAAGTTTGGGATGGTGCGCTACCCCTGGGATCTTCTGTGGCGCACTACCTAGTGCGCCACTAAACTTCCATAGTGCGCTTTAGGTGTAGTGCGCCACAGAAGGTAGACCATGTGCGCCACAGATGTATTTTTTGTTTTTTTTTTAATTTCTGAGCCAGATTATATGCAATACAGATTATATACAATATTACAGCAGATATACACACACAAATACAAGATATACAATTATATATAAATACTCAATATGAAAAACAAGATTGAAACAAATACATATAGATAAGTCTCATACATGAATACATAGTCTAAGTTAATTACATTGTTTCGATCATGTTACAAAGTAGTAGTTGGTGACATGCGAATACATGTGTCGATCGAACAAGTTAGAGCTCGGAAGCTCGCCTAGACATCTAAACTAGCTAGCTAGACACAAACGCGGGATAAATAACCAAAGAAGATAAGCATGATCACCGCCGCGACGAAGGTGTAGGTCTTCATCCGGTTCCTTGTCTTAACTCCCGGTAGATAGCGCGTGTATCTAGCTTCCGCCTCCGCCATAGTGTTGTACCCTTTGTAGCTATTGCCGCTCAAACGGTGCACCTGTCTCCGGCAGTCTTCCCAATCATCATAGACTCCGGGAACCCGTCCCTTGTACACGACGTACCACGTCATCTATAAGTTGACAATAATAATTAACCAACTATTGAAAAAAACATATATAATTAAAGTCGCATATGAAGATACACTTATAGAAAGTACTCCTAAATCAAAAAGACCAAACTCAAAAAGCATGCCTCATATATAACTAGGTTGTTCGACACAGGAATATGCTACGATGGAACTGTTCACCAAGTAGGATGCACAACACCTGGACCTGTGCATAGCACAAGGCAAACAATCCCATCGCAGCACATTCACATATAGTGTGCCACGACATTTCAATCATCGGCATTATTCTCGAAAAAGACCAAAGTAACTCAGAAAGCATGCCTCATATATATACATAGGTCGTTCGACACAGGAATATGCTAAGATGGAACTGTACGCCAAGTAGGATGCACAACACCTGGACTTGTGCATAGCACAAGGCGTACAATCCCATCGTAGCACATTCACATATATAGTGTGCCACGACATTTCAATCATCAGCACTATTCTCGAAAAAGACCAAAGTAACTCAAAAAGCATGCCTCATATATATACATAGGTCGTTGGACACAGAAATATGCTACAATGGAACCGTACGCCAAGTAGGATGCACAACACCTGGACTTGTGCATAGCACAAGGCGTACAATCCCATCGTAGCACATTCACATATATAGTGTGCCACGACATTTCAATCATCGGCATTATTCTCGAAAAAAGAGTAAGGAAAAAAAGAAGGACCAAATTGAGCAAAGGACCAAAGAGTAAGCAAAAAAACCAAGCATTGATTGACATATAATAATAATAAGCAAAATAAGTTCACTTGTCGTCCACACACACACAAAGGTCATCTATAGTTTGTAACTACAACTAGGCCAACATCAAGCCTTCTGGCTCGGCTTAGGGAACGGGAGGACGCCCTGTCTCGTCATGAACTTCCTATAGTCACCCTGCATCTCTAGGCGATCTTCTATGTCACGGTTATTCGGGATATTTCCTCCGTAGAAGATCCCCCCCGAAGTCATGACATCACGAAAGAGGATTACCCCAAACTGCTGCTGGATGCGATACATCTCTTGTCTAATATCCGAATCATTGATCTTGGCCTTTGCTTCGGCCCACTGTTTGAGATGATCTGGCAGCGTAGAATTTTGCTGGTCAAGTAGGAACGCCCTCATGTGATGGAGTGCGTAGTAGGCTTCCTTCTTACTGTTTTCCGGCTGCTTCACGCAGGGGAAATCCGTTACGTGGTTGAAGACGTGCTGCGAACTTGACCTTAAATACGAAGGTGGTGCCTTCCGTCGAGGCAAAGCCAGTGAGAGCATCATCCAGAACTTCCTTGATCTTGTCGTAGTTTTTCTTCTTTTCTAGACTCCCCGAGTCGAAATACGTGGCGTGGCAATGATTCGGCGATAAGGAGATGAGCGTGCAGTGTTCATCTCTGCGCATAAAATTCAAATGGAATGTGTTGTAAAAAAGAATGATGATGATCTAATAAAGCCAATCGACGGTGGCGAGTGAATAACGACTTACTCGGGAAAGTAAGGCACGAGAATGTATTCCTTTGTCTTGTTCGCCACGAGGATTCTTTTTAGGTACGAGGCCACGATACGTCGTTCGGCGGGGGAACCCAAGCAGCCGTCACGCATGTAGTAGGGGTCCACTATAGCGATGCCCGGTGTGTTCTCTCTAATGATCTGCATGGCTAGGCTGAGAGAAAACAGACGGACCATGGTATAGTGCAGCGGGTATAGGTGGAACATATTGAAGATGTCGTTGAACCGCAGGAAGAACAGATCCGCATGGGCATTGTCAACGAAGCCCAAGCCTGGTGGCACCTTAACCACGAATACCGGGTGCGAGGGATCTTTCTCCGATAGAAGGCGTCTCTCTATCGTCAGCACGCCGTCATGCACACTCTGCAGTTCCGAACTGGCGAGCTTTAGCAAATTCTTAGGTAGCATGGGCTCACCCGCCACATGAATCCTCCACATAATTCCCTCGGGTCTTGGTGGCCCGTCCCGAAACCTGATCGGATTCGCAGTTGTTGACGCCACCGGCTGGCTCGAGCTGCTAGATTTTCTTTTCCTGCCCTTTTTTCCTTTTGGAAGGCGGGCAGGCACCTGCAATCTGAGCACCGGGCGCCCTATGTAGTGTGGGGCTTAGAATAAAGGGCGCTTGGTTGTATCAGCTGGCTCAGAAGCGCAAGCTGGAGGCGTCTCCTGAGAACCAAACAGACGCTTGGTGATAGTGGCTTTCTCTGTGGAGCCACCAGCTAGGTCTTCTTCGTTGCCAAACTGAGTGCTGAAGAAGTGATCATTCCAGTCTTCGTCGTCCTCGGCCGGATCCTGCGCCATGTGCATATCATCCGGCCGGAGGTGACGGCGAGGGCGGTAAGGGGGCCTTGCCACCCCTTGTCGCTGGCACGACAGGCGGTGTTGTTGTCTATGGCGTGATGGCCCCCGCCGTCCCCAAACGGATCATGCTCTTTGGCCATAGCAAGAATAAGCCGAAGCAACTTCTGAGGACAGACAGCTCTTCTTCATCCGCTCCTGGGGGTTGAATGGGAGGTTCCAGGTCATCGCAGCCCCTTAGCACCCGACTAATTTTAACCCTGTGCACGCTATCTGGTATCGGCTTTGAGTGGAACGTGCGCTGCAAGGGTTGAACGATGGTACCCTTGGCAACATCCCTCAGCTCGTTGTTCACGTAGCATAAGAGAGTGCAAGGAACATCCGTCTACAGAAAACATGTACGGCGTCGTCAGAGCGAGATGCCATAAGAGTAATAGATGGCATGAAAGGCGGTAATGAAAGCAAATTGTTTACCGTGATGGCGTCGAGATCGGCTAATGTCGACGCACCGCATACAGCGACGGGCGTGCAAGAGACGGAAGGGCTGCTTGATGGCGCGGTGCTGGCCGCCGGTGTATTCTCCCTACCGACGGGTGCTTGGAGCTCCGGTGCCGCCGCGACGATGGCAGGGGGGCACCAACATGTACTCCGGCACCGCGGTGATGGCAGGGGGAGTCACCAACACTTGCGGCGCCGCGGTGCTAGCGGGCGGAGTCACGAACACGTAGTTCGCCTGATTCATCGGCGCCGCGTTGTTCGAGTGGCTGCTGACCATGCTTGGAATCGGGCACGGCCCTACTCGACCACCCGCACTCTAGTTCGCTATTGACTCCACCAAGGTAGGCATGAAGGACGTGATGGTGATTGCCAGGGTGTCTTGGACGATCTGCGGGATCCGCGCCACTTGTGCCTTAAATTCTTGAACCTCTCGGTTTTCCTCCTCGCTCCTTCCCGACGGTGCCACATGCATCCTCGGCGGTGGACCAAAATGATCCACCCAATTCTTACCCCCGAGGTCGGCCAGACGGCAACTTCTTCGTAATCGCTCTATTTTCTTGGCGGTTCATCGCCATACGATAAAGGGTTATCCCACGGGTGGCCGCCGTCGACCCACAGGATGAGGAACCACAGGATCCATGACTAGCAACAATTTCCTCCTCCTGCAGAAGAAGTAACAGTGAATCATTTAGATCATCGATTAGATTACAATCGTGTTGATCCGCGGTAATTAGATTATACTTACCACAATTTCCTCGAATTCCTTCACCGCAGGATCCGCGGTGAGTTGTTTGGTTTTTGGGTCCACATGGTAACGGGCCCTGATGAAGTTTCGAACCTGCCCGGGTTCGAATTTAGCAAAGGGGTTTTCTATCCCCTTGGATCTATACTCTTCGTCCTCCTTATTCCATTTGGCCTCCGCAGTTCTGTATCCACCAGATCCGAGATGGTGATGACCTATATTCATCGCCTGCAGCACCTTTCCCCGATTACTATTGGCGAGGCTCTTCGGATTCACACCTCTCCTTGAACTCCCAGAACTGATCTTCGGTGATCTGCGGGTCAATCTTCTGGATCTCCTCGAGACTTTTGCCTTCTTTATAGATCTTCTTCTTTATCCGGGTTCTCCAGCTGGCCAGGGCGGTGCTCATCTTTGTGAGGGCAGATTTGTTTACTTCGTTCCCATGATAATTTGTGTTCTGATACTTAGCGGGGAACTTGTATCTGGCGTGCAGCTTCTCGAAGAGGAGTGTGCGCAAGTGGCCATTATCTTTATGCTCGAGATTCTCAGTGTTGATCGAGATGGTTGTCCGGGTGATCGCCGCCACTTGCCCACCGTACCCTTTGACGACAAGGGCGGGCTCCAAAGGAACCCCTGATGGGCTCACTTCGGTAATTTCCTCCCTGACCGTGCCGACCGTGTTGAGGCGCTTCTCAGCTCTTCTTCTTCTTCTTCTTCTTAGGAGGATTGCTACCACTCCCTGTGCCCTCGCCGCCATCAGTGGTTTCATCGTCCGCCGTTCCTTCGGCTTCTTCCTCCGCGTCTTCCATCTCATCATCCTCGCTCTCCGAAGGATGGTATTCTTCATCGTCTTCTAGCCGCTGGGCCGCCTCCCAGAATGTCAATTGTTTATTCGGAGGTCTGAGTTCTCCTTCAGCGCTGATGTGCTTAGAACATCCAGCCTTGTCGTTATCACACATCTTCGCACTAATAAAAAACAAATAATTGGTTAAATGCAGGGAAAAATCCGGCATGACCTTTGCTCATTTTCTTAAACTAGGAGTGCCCGATTTCTGCCGAAACGGAAGTTAATCAACATTCCGGCAAAAATCGGGACTCATTTCATACAAGAACCTGCATACACACATAATAAAGTGCTTCATATACAAGCACAAGCACAATTTCAAGTGCTACAATTATATCACCACAGATTATATCAACTGTCATTGACAACAAGTATGACAGCAAATATATGACAGCAAGTATATGACAGCAAGTATGACAACAAGTATATGACAACAAGTAAGGATTATATGACAGCAAGTATATGACAGCAAATATGACAGCAAGTATATGACAGCAAGTATGGATTATATGACAACAAATATGACAGCAAATACCAAGCAAATGACAGCAAATAGATTTCTAGTTGCCTAGAGAATAGATTTAACAAGCACTACTTTAACAAGATTTAACAAGCACTGCTAAAACAAGATTTAACAAGCACTGCTTACATGCCTAAGATAGTTGCTGCTGATTTTATTTATGATCTATTGATCTTGTCACAGTTTGTTGTTGCTACTACTATCACCAGGTTTTGTTCTTGTTCTATTGTACTACCAGTTGCTCCTTATTTTCTATTATGTACACTATCTTCTTGCTGGCAACTTTGAAAACATTTAAATTTCCTAATCCTCTGAACCTAATCCTAATCCTCAAAACCTCGCTTGCTACAGCAACTACACAATCTATTTCTTGGACAGCAACTACACAACCTCGCTTGCTAATAGTAACCTAATTCTTGACAGCAACTAACTAAACCTAAAAAAACTAACCTACTGCTAACTTGAGGACAAAGGTCATGCAAAATTTACATAAGATGCAATTTGAGATACTGCTAATTCTCTACTCCTACTAGTAACCTACAATTTGCTAATAGTAACCTACTGCTAATTCTCTACTCCTACTCCTACGCCATTCTTTGCTGCTGCTCGGGGCGGCAAGGAGGACAACTCTCGGTCACACACATACACAGGCCACCTCTCTAGGCAAAATGTAGCAGTGAAATGTTGAACTAAAGAGTTAGAGCAAGTTTCCCAAATTAACTTAGCAATTGCTATTTGTTCTGTTTCCCAAAGAAGTGTGTAATTTCATTGTAAGAAAACATGAAGTGCAGAACATATCGAAGCTCGGATAACCATTGATTGTACATGTGTCAAGAACAAATCAAACATTGCACAGAACCTTTGTAATCAGTGAACTAGTTCCAGATTCCATCACATCCCTACAACTACTAGTAGTCCCCAAGAAGGCTGGAAATACTAGTAGTGCACTAGTGCTAATGAACTGACAATATATTTGTGGACACAAAATTGTTAAAAAAAATACTGTGAGAAGATGTATATCACACCTGCTAACATTCAATATGTGTACCATGTATCGTTTGAGCCATCTCTGTACAGAACACAAATGAAGCTTACTTGCCATAAGACTTTCAGTATTTCTGCTCTAGTTGCTGCTCGTCATTTTACGTGCCTAACTTTCAGAGTCTTATTTGCACTACTGATTGAAACCAGGAAATCTTTATTACTGACAAGTATTCATATAGACAATATCTTGTACACACTGCGGTCAAGCTTAAAAGATTTGGTGCAGTTCTGCAAAATACACTCATCTAAACTTTAAGTTCTTTATTTATAGAAATGGGCAGATGTTCTGAAGATCGAACTTAGATGACTCACAACACCAGGTGTTCTAACACTGCGGTATGTGACACCAAGTCGACAAATTTGCATTTCTGTCAATCAATTTGGTAACCAGTGCATACAAAGATCCTACTATGTTTAACATTGGCCATATAGCAGCTAGAATGAATTGCATAATTCGACTTGAGAAACTATGTTTAACATTGGCCATATAGCAGCTAGAATGAATTGTACTCCGGAACATCCAACTGTGCACAAAGATTACAATGAAGTATGAGGGAGAGAGTATGAGGGCTGCTTTCGAGAGATGGTTTGTCAAGTACAAGGTGGACTTGGTGTTTGCAGGCCATGTCCACGCCTACTGAACCCTAACCATGGCCTGTAGAACCCTAACCATGGCCTGCAGAGAGAGGGGAGAGGAGAGAGGAGAGGGAGAGAGGGAGGCGCGCTCACCTCGGCGGGACGGCAGGCGGACGGCGGCAGCCAGGCGGCGGCCTCCACCTCCTGAGACGCGGCGGCTGCTCCTCCTCGGACATGGGACTCCTCCTGAGATGCGGGCGGACCTCCTCCTCGGACACGTACGGGCGGACCTCCTCCTCCTCGGGCGCGGGCAAGCCTCCTCCTCCTCGAGCCTTGGCAAGGATCGAGAGCGGCGGCAGTCCTTGACGGGCTGAGAGATGGAGAGATGGGGATGAGAGAGGGGTCAGGCCACGTGTGGATAAAGCCACTTAGGCGTGGCGCCTTGAGCCATAGTCTTCTACGGATATCTGTAGCGCACTATGGGCTAGTGCGCTACGCCTATCGGCTTCTAACTACTGCATAAGAGAACTACAGCCCCACTAGCTAACAACTATACTAGCCTATCCCACTGGTTCTGCCCACTACTCTATTCTAAACCTGAGAGCACCCAGGTTCGAATCCTGGTGCCCCAATTTTTTGTTTTGATTTTAAAAATACTTTTAAATATTCCAAAAAATTCCCAAAAGTGGTGATATATGACATAGAAGTTTTATTTTGATTTTAAAATACTTTTAAATATTCCAAAAATGCCCAAAAGTAATAATATTCCAAAAATGCCCAAAAATATGATTTAAAGTATAACTAAATTTCATAATACTTTGTCCATGAATATTACAATATTTTTCGACCACGCGTTTACAATATTTTTTGAGCTAGCGTTTTACAATATTTTTCCCTTCTTTATCGCGGTTGAATAATTTAGCCCCGGCACTTTAATGTTTCTTCTTTCGAACGGGCTACCTTTTTTGGGTAGGGTTGTCCTTTTTCTTCTTGTGATGTATGTTGCTGCATCGTAGTCATCGTCATCTTCAATCTTTGGATCGCCCGTCTTGGTCAAGTCTTGCTCGTTGGCGACTCCATCCATTCCGATGATGTTTCTTTTTCCTCTCCTCACGACAACACGGCTAGGCTTCGTCGGGTCGGTAATGAAAAAACATTGGTCCACTTTGGTAGCCAGTACCCACGGTTCATTTTTCACGGCCACGTTTGCACCGGCGTCCTTGGATTTGGCTGCTTCGGGTATAACCATGGTCGTGAAATACCGGTCTTCTCTTTCGACGCTCTTTGCCCATCTGACACGGAACATCGGCACCTTTTCTCCACAGTAGTCGAGCTCCCAGATCTCCTTGATTCTTCCGTAGAATCTTTCCTTCACGTTGTCATCGGTGTAGAATTCCGACGTTACGCCTGAGTTCTGATAATCACACTTGTTGTCCTTTTCCTCCATGTAGAATGTGTAGCCGTTGATATCATACGCCTGATAGGTCACCAGGTTTTGCATCGGTCCCTGCGACAAGGTGAATATGATCTTTTCCGTGTCAGAAGAATGCGAGCGCGGGGGATTATCAAGGAGCGTCTGCCTAAACCAACGCGTGAAATCTGAGTTGTGCTCTTTGATTATTTCTCCCTGCGTCCTCTGTATGCCCCGGTCACTTCTTCTCGATTAACCTTTTGTGCTTCTGTACCCAAGGATCGACCAGTTCTAAATGCTGTGTAGCGCGACGAGGTTTGCTTTCGATCAAAGTCTGTAGCGTCGAAAATCGAAATCGCATGCGATGTCGACGACCCTCTCGGTGACCAGATCCGTCGAGCTTGCCAAGGTGTCTGTTGACGGGAAGACCGACAGGGTTCTCGATGTCTAGATAATTCGTGCAGAAAGAGATGCACTCTTCGGCCAGAAAGCCCTTGGCTATGCTTCCATCTGGACGGGACCTGTTGCGAACGTATCCTTTGATGTGTCCGTTCATCCTTTCGAACGCCATCATGCTGCGGAGGAACATCGGCCCGAGTTGTACGATGTCCTCCACGACATGGACCAGCAGATGCACCATAATGTCGAAGAATGCGGGTGGGAAGTAGACCTCAAGCTCACATAGTATCACCACGATCTCCTCCTGTAGCCTTCCGAGCTGATTCAAGCCAATCGACTTCCTAGAGATGACGTCGAAAAACTTGCATAGGCCAAATAACGTTTCATGGATGTGCTCGTCCATTATCCCTCTTAGTACGACCGGAAGTACCTGCGTCATTAGCACGGCATAGTCGTGAGACTTCATGCCACTGAACCTCTGCTTCGCCTCGTCTAGGTATCTGCTTATCTTGCCCGTGTAGCCGTAAGGAAATTTGACTCCTAGAAGGCACTTGAAAAACTGTTTGATCTCATCATGGCTTAGAGTGAAGCAAGAAGGAGGGCAGTAATATTCGTTCTTCTTGAACTTTTACCCTTCCGACGACCTTGTGTCATCTCGACTCATGATCATCGTCATCTTCCTGATCATCGAGTAGTCGTCCTCCGTGAAGCTCCTTCCGGATACCCAAGCATATCAGGTCGTGCCTTGCTTTGGACCATCTTCGTCCTATCGGCATGTTGATTATGGTGGCGACCAGACTCGCTACGTTTTACGTGATATGCATGATGTCGAGGCTATGAGGCGTCTGGAGAAACTTCGATATGGCAACTCGAAAAGCAGACCTTGTTTTCCATACCTTCATCAGGACTTGTCTTGTTGCTGCCTCTTTCGCTTCTTTCCTGGCTTAGGACAATCTTTCCAGTTTTTCAGCAACTCTTCCACTTCTTCGCTGCTCCTACGCTCTGGGATTCCTCGGGTCTCTGATTTGCCATCGAACAGGTCTCCACGTTTTCTCCATGCACCTAACGCATGCGCAGAATCCTTGGATAACCTGCCCCGAGATATACCCGCAACCTGGATAGTCTTGCACCGTAGTGACCAACGCGGCTCTCATAGTAAAATAATCTTGTGCGACGGCGTCGTAAGTATTGGCTCCAGATTCCCATAACGTGGCTAGCTCCTCTTTCAACAGCCCGAGATACAGATTGATGTCGGTACCAGGTTGTTTTGGCCCTTGAATTAGCATACTCATTTGTATGTACTTCTTCTTCATGCACAACCATGGAGGTAGGTTGTACATCCATACAAACACGGGCCAAGTGCTGTGCGTGTTGCTCTGGCTACCGAACGGATTGAGTCCATCGGTGCTCGCACCAAGCCTGATGTTCCTCGAATCTCCACCGAATTCTGGGAATTCGAGGTCCAATGCTTTCCACTATCTAGCATCTGAAGGGTGCGTCAGCAGCTCATCCTTTTCGGGGTCATCATCATCTCCTGGCTTCTTCCTTTCCGCATGCCATTGCATGAGCTTTGCTTCCTTAGGGTCCGCGAAATAGCGCTGCAGACGAGGAGTGATAGGAAAGTACCAAACCACTTTTCGAGGTGCTTTCTTCCCTTTCTTGTATCGACTCACGCCGCACACCGGACATGTGGTTTCTCGCGTCCTCGCCCGATAAATGATGCAATCGTTGATGCATACGTGATATCTAACGTCACGGTAGATCGAGAGGACAAAGCGATTTTCTTGGCATCCTCGATACTAGTTGGACATGTGTTCCCCTCCGGAGACGATCGTGCGGAATGCCATCATATCGTCGAGCTTGCGTCGCTCAATTTGTGCTTTGCCTTCATCTCCATAGCCTTGGCGTTACATTCAACCGGGTATCATCGGGCCTGCATCCTTCATACAATGGAGTAACGCGTCTTTATCAAGTTGCAAGCTTGGCTTTCTCTCTAGCGGCATTACTAACCATGCTTGAGAAGCAGCTCTTACACATAAGGGTCCCGCACCACTGGCGTTGTTCCATCGTAAATACGCTCCTCCGACATCTAGATCATCATCATCCGGTGCCTTCCGCACCTTCACCATCTCCGGAGACTCTTCATCATCTCGCCCGTTCTCGCCGTGATGATGATCATCGTCATGTTGGCCACCTTCACCGTCTCCATCATCTACGTCATCGCTTATCCAACGAGTGTATCCATCCATGAAACCATGGCGGAGCAGGTGCGCCTGCAGATTCCCGGAATCTGGGTCGATCACCCAGTTGAGTTTGCATCTTCTGCACGGACATCTTATATCCGTCTTGTTATTTCGTATCATGTCGGCCGTCGCACATTTCAAAAATCTAGCCACAATGCCTTCGCTCATTATGCGGACCATTTTTGCCTGCACGGTGTACACGGTACAATTTTGAAGTCTATTAGAACCACATAATGAATGCATGCATGCAATGGTCGATAGAAAATTTCGGCATGACCTATCCTAAAATTAGGACCTTTGCGAAATGCCAAAATCTTGCCAAAATGGAAATGAATCAACATTTTGGCAAAACAAATGGCAACTTGTTCACATACAAACACAAGAGAGAGAGAGACCGATCCATACACACATGAACATATCATTATCCTCTCCATACACACATGCATGAGCATCATCGATACTCTCCATATACACACACATATGACCATCGATCCTCTCCACATACACACATCATGAGCATCGATCATCTACATACATATGAGCACATCATCCATATACACATGAACACATCCTTACATGGACAACTTACCGAGATGAGAGACCGATCGCGAGAAAGATGGAAAGGAGAGGTGCGCGCGTCGACTGGAAGAAGGATAGATGAGAGACCGGAGACCTCCTTTATTACTTATGTAACATCCAAGTTTTACATGCTAAAAATGGTGAATGTGTGGAGAAATTGAGGTGGAAAGGAGAAGATCCCGACTAGATCTAAGGAGGAAGAAGAAGGGGAAAGTGAAGTGTGGGGTGGTGGATGTGGTCACACATGTGCACATAAAGTGCTGTCCTAAAGAAATCGACACATCCGTGGCGCACACGGCCCTAGTGCGCCACAGGGAGTACAAACATCTATGGCGCACTATGCCATGTGCGCCACGGATGCTACTCACTGTGGCGCACTAGGCAATCTTCCTGAAGTTAATGGCGTTTTAGGCGAGAGGGCAAGCGCTACGCGCACATGGCCTAGTGCGCCACAGAAGTTTGTGGCCGTTTCAGAGCAGAGAGGGCATGCGCTTAGGCGTAGCGCACCACCCCCATGTGCGCCACAGATGACACTAACAACCGTGTCGCACATGACTATAGTGCGCTACAGATGTTTGGCGTGCGGCCAACATGGCCCTGTCCCACACACATCTGTGGCGCACTATAGTCATGTGCGCCACGGTTGTTCTAGTTATTAGTAGGGCACTGCCCACAGGTGAGCCACGCCTGTTTTAGCCGTGGGGCACTTCAACCATGTGAGCCACGGATGTGCTGATTACCTATAGCCGTTTTCCTAGTAGTGTTTGAAGGTCCTTTCCTTATCCTGTCGCCATGCGATGTGCTTTTCCTGACACATGGGTTTGCTAAGGACGATGACGAGGAGGATCTTGGTAGGTGGTGGTTAGCAAGATCTGCTGGTGGTTCAAGACTTCTTCTGGTCTATACATATGGTCTCTTAGGCAATGCAATTGCTGATGATACTAGTGTTGTTAACTATGGTCGCACCATTCTCACCTATCCTTCTGGGTTTGAGTACATGGTGTTATCGATGGACACAAGCCAGTTAACTGCAGCTAACCACTAGAAAAGGGTTACTGACCTTGGATCATATTCTCTTTTCCTTGGCATGAACTATCCGATTAACATTGCAGTAGGCGATGCAAGTGATCCGCCAGGACATCTGACGAGAAGGAACTGTGTTTACACATCACACCAAGAAATTGGCTACGAGTACAGGCCGCGTCCTGGAATTTTCTGCTTCAGTCTGAATGGTGATGCAGCTATTAGTTTCCACACCAACACTCATTGGATATGGTTGGAGACCCCATTTTGGTTCATCCCAAGCTTCTCAAATGCCTTGGAGTGGAACAAGCCTATTCAAGGATAGCTCGTTTGGTCTTAGCCTTCTATTGAACTCTTTCTTTTGGTTGGTTTTTAGCTGATGTACGAGTACTCAACATTTAGTTTCGCACCCGGTCCGGCTTGTAAAATACTCCGTATGACCAAACCCCATTTGTACACTTGGTAGTTTCTCTAGTATATATATTTCACCAATCTTGTAAAAGAACCTTATTAGGAGTATAGTTGTACTCTACTACTACTACATAATTTCTTCCAGACTGTTGTACTATAATAGTAGTATTACTCCTTGCAGGTCCGTAGTTTTGTTTATTTTTACTGCAGTTTGGGTCCTGTAACAAGCTACCACCTAAGTTGGACGTGTTGGTACTTCACTCAGAAACAACATGCAGTGGAAGGAACACGATGTTTCTAGATTTACCAGTAAAAACATGTCGCTCATCATGGCATCGCTAGTGATTTGACAAGGCAATACTGTATGACGGTGTGCTAGTCTAGTTTTTTTCTTCTGAAGAAGAAGTACTGCTTGTCTACCTAGTAGTAGTAGTAAAGGTCTACTAGTAGGAGTACCAGAGAACTCAATGAAGCTAGCTGGAGTACTACTGCTAGTAGCTATCATGGAAAAGAGAGGAGGGTTTTTTGAGTGTTCCTTCCAAGACAAGCTGGATTTAACTCCTTCACTGGCCTCCCCCCCCACACACACATAGCCTCTCTTATTCAGTCCCTTCTTGCCATCCACTACCGCCCCCTGGCATCTCTGTCCCGCGGTAGCAATGGCGGTTTGTGAAATACTAGAACACTCGTACCTATTCCCTCTGTTTCACAATAATAAGATGTTTTAGCTTATGTGAAACGAGTGTATCTAGATTCACCCTGAACTTACATGATAGAATTGATGATGCGGATAAATTTTTATTGTCGATTGTGCAGCATTGTCATGTGTAGAGTAGTTCTTATCTTGGGTATGCATCCTTTTTTTGTAGACTAGGATTGCATAGAAGCTTGTTTTCTGGGCTAGATCCCATAACTAAGAACAGTAGGGATTCGTTCAAAGTTGGTAGTCAACAACGCAAACTTTTGAACATTTGAATATATTTGACAGTCAACATCATGTAATCAATATTACAACTTACTACAGAAGGAGATAGGGGAAGGAGCAAAAAAAAGGATTCTCGATGAAATAGGTTCCAACCCTATGACTTCTGCTATCCCAGGTGACAAGGTAAATCAGTAGAATGACGTATGTTCTTGTTGTCCCACGCAGATGCTTTCGCTATAATCACTATTTACCTTGTAACTGCAGAAGCACGAAGTTGAAGAAGACTCTCAGTTTCCTGATAACGGAGTAGAAAATGGATGTCAGATTGCAACACCTAAGACGCCACCTTGTTTACCTTTTGTGGAGACTGATGCAGCTGCAGCTGGTACTGATGAGCCTTCACCTACCATCCTCGTGCCAGATGATGGAGGTGGTGGATTGTTTTAACATCAGCGGAGACTTGTGCGGCTGGAGCTGGTAGTGAAGATCCTCTAGAGGACATTGTGGTGCTCGATTGTTCACCTATTGTGGAGACTCATGCTGTCAGGGGATGACCCCTGGATACCCCAACCAGACAAGAACTAGGGCAAGCGACCCACGTCCGGCTAGCAGATCGTAGCCAGACGTAGGTACTTCGTACTAGCTACCAGCCAGTAGCCGGAACTAGGAAAGACAGCAAGGCACGAGGCCGGCTACACAGACGTAGCCGGGCACAATCAAGAGGATAGGGCGACATGATGCGCAGTACACAGTACGCCCTGGTATAGAGACAAGACCCACAACTACGAGGCTAACAAGGGTTCAACTCATCAATGCCTATTGTTATGGACTTGGGTTTTGGAGAAGGAGGGAGCACTGGCAGCATCAATCGGCTAGCAAACAAGCACACAGGGACGCAAGGTTTACCCAGGTTCAGGACTCGTAGAGGTTCCTACTTCTGCTTGTCTGCTCTTGGAATTATCGAGGGAGTCGAAAGTTACAGGGGTGCATAGATGCAATCTAGCGATGGTTGTGGAAACTAGGGTTGTGATTGTCCTCCTCGCTGCCCCCTCCTAGACTTTATATAGATAGGGTAGGTCTCAGGTAGCAGGTCGAGTCGGTTACAGATTAGGGTTCGTCCTTTGAACTTTCTATCTTAAGCTTCTTCTTGTCTTGCAAGTAATCAGAGAGTCTGTGGGACATGAGAATTCTTCATTGGGCCTTGGCAACGCCATGGGCTTCTGCCGTATCTGGACCGTATATGCTAAACTCGAGTACCTGTAGGGTATACCAATGTCAATAGCCCCCGAGTGTCTAGTGGAATCATAGATTCGATTGGACACTTTATGAAATCTTTCGAGTGCATGACTGAGCATCTTTTCGAGTGTTCTGTTTGTGTCATAGGGATTATTGATATACATGCCTGATTTATCCGATGTATCGGTATCAGTTAACTGCCTTAGGTCAAAACAACGAAATCTACTCAAACTCGAGTCCTCGAACTCGAATTCGGAAAAGTCCTGGCGTAATTCGACTCAGGCCGTGGAGGTCTTATAGGAGTCGAATTCCACTATATAAATGTGAGCACTCAACGCGTCCGTCAAGGCATGTTTATCGTACCTGCAGGCACAAATATTTTTTTGGTAGTGCACGGCAGATGCGTTGCTAGGCCTTATTCAGGTCTTATCTTCACGCTACAAGCGCAACATCCGAAATTTTGGTCATCACGGAGATGATTCGGGTGGCCCATGAGACGTAATCTCTTTGTAGGGAAAATATGAGGCGAAGTTGCCATAGCATTCGAGTGTGGATGTTATCGACACACAGTACGATGTACAAATAATCATAGGGTGCGCGGCTAGTGCTCCCTATGGGAGTAGCCTCCGAGTGCCTATTTGAGTCGTAGACTAGAGTGGGGACTAAAAACATTTTGCGATTGCTGTCGTCCTTGGTTGCTTGTTTCAGTCGAATGTGCTTCCATTGCTCCCTATGGGAGTAACCCAGAGTTCACAATCGAATGATTGATTCGAGTCAAGGGTTTGTCTTGAATGCTCATACACCTGCATCAAAATTCTTTCGGGTGCGTGGCCAGCGCTCCTGTTAGGAGTAGCCCCCGAGTGCTTGGTTGAGTCGAAGACTCGAGCAAGAACTAAAGTAGTCAAAATCTTCTTGTGCTGGAATCGATGACATTAGTGCTGACGATGTGATGACCTCAGTTGCCCGCGTGAGCGGCCTTGACAGGACGTGACGAGCGGTGGGTCCCACTTCTGACTTTGATTTGACTGGACGTGCATAATCTTCTGTTTTAACTGCGTCTCCTCGATTTTCGTGCGTAATGGGAGTAGTAGGGGACGGTTTGTGGTTCATCTTCGCCATGTGTCGATGGTGATGTGCGCCACGCGTTTAGTAGGGTTTTTGCTGGCCGTTGGATGACACCTGTGAGGAGGTTAAGTAGCAGCGTAGTTGTAGTAATTTTTCCCATCTCTCTTCTTGCTCGTGCTTCCTTCGCCATTGCTGCTTGTTTCTGCTCCCTTCCGCTTGTCCTCTCCGTGGCACTAGACTAGCTGCGCGTATTCCCCAGCTACTTCCTTCATTCTCACCGCCATTGAAAGATGGGCAAGAAGAAGGGAGGCGTCGCCGCTGGATCTGCAGCCACCATTGCTGCCACCAAGAAGAAGGGAGGCACCACCGCCATGGGCACCAGCACCGTCGGCGCTAGGAAGAAGGGTGCGGGCACCCGCATCACCAATGGCTCCTGGCGCGCATCTGTCATCAAGCCTTCCGAGCTGCATACTCTTTGCTAGGATGGATCACTTCCGTCCGCGGAAGAGGACTCGCGAGTGCCTAGCAACGAGGTAAGCCCCCGTCCTCCTGCCGGTTTCAGAGTGATGTTCCTTGCGTTCATCATTCGAGGTCCCTCTCTCCCCCTGCATCCGTTTGTTAGGGGTCTTCTTTGTTTCTCTATGCTCCAGCTGCACCAGCTGTTCCCAAATTCCATTCTCCATATCGCCTACTTCATCACTTTGTGCGAGTGCTGGCTCGGAATCGAGCCACACTTTGGTATCTTCAAGAAGCTTTTTAAGCTTAAGCGTCAGTCGGGGTAGGGTTTGGTAGTCTACGATGTAGGAGGCTGCGGGATCCACATCGACTCCTCCATCACATACTTTGACATCAAGCTCACCGCATCTATCCAAGGGTGGAGGGACAAGTGGTTCTACGCCCGCGACTAGAAGGCCGACAGAGAGCACTTCGGACTCACGCCCTTCGATCCCGCAGTGACTTGCAAGAGGAGGCACTCCTGGAAGAACATTGTGATGCTTGGCAAGTCCGAGGAGACGGAGATGTTGTATCAGCATGTCTGCAACCTTGAAGGCTGCATAGGCAAGGAAGAGGGTGGCGCTGCTCTCATTCGCACGTGGTTGCGCCGCTGCATCCAGCCTCTGTAGGCTAGAGTCCATCCAATGTTCCGTTGGGTCGGTGCTGGCGATGTCACTTGCATATCTGCCTAGGGAAT
This sequence comes from Avena insularis, assembly GCA_023614405.1. Classification (NCBI taxonomy): domain Eukaryota; kingdom Viridiplantae; phylum Streptophyta; class Magnoliopsida; order Poales; family Poaceae; genus Avena; species Avena insularis. The sequence continues at coordinate 328,457,988 of CM042684.1, read as the reverse complement.
TTCTGCGGGTGAGGTAGATAGGAGGTTACGACTAGTGACCAAGTATACCGCCAAGGAGGATTTCCCAGGCGAATCAGTCGTGCCCCCTTTCGATGCCAACAACCCTCTACCCGAGGTAGAATTTTTGTGAAGTAGTTTTATATTTGTTTGATTGGCTGCCAAGTGCTTTAATCTGTGCTGATGTTTCTTCTGAATGCAGGACTAGAAAGTGTCTTCCAATTTTTCTCCTCGACCTGAAGGGGTTATCCCTCGTGAAGTGGAGGAAGAGGACGAGTCGAAATCGACCATCCCAATTGAAGAAGAGGAGGGAGCCCCCGAGTCCAGCGGCCACAACACTCGCAAGCGTTCTAGCGGCGAGGATTCTGACGCTTCTTCATTAATGATGCCAAAAGGTCCATCTGCTACTGCAGAGGAGCCAATTCCCGCCGTACCTGTGCGTGCCATGGCTCCTCCTGCTCGGAAGAAGCTGTGGCTACCGAAGGAGTCGTCGGACGACTCCTTTGACCACGACAATTCAACTGGTAAGCTTTAATATCCGCGAGTTCGTCTTGCTCTCTTTGAGGTTGCTTTTTCTAAAGTGGTGTTGGGCATGTTTTGCAGTCAAGCGGCGTCATTGTCTACTGACGATGTCCAATTTGCGAAAGAGTCCGGAGTCACAGAGTCCAAGGCCAAGGAGGTGGCCAAACGGTCTCCTTCTCTTCTAGTGGCGGCCCACTCCGGCGCCAATTCTTCGAGTTCCCCACATGCTGGGGAGCACCAAATGGTTGCCCGGACGACTGCACGACAGTCATCTTTGGAGTCCCTAGAGGAACATGTGAGTGTCCCTTTTTGCTGTTTGACAGTCGAACTTGTACTTTGGGTTGCCGTTGAATCTTCGTTTCCCTTGGTGTAGCTCATTGTGAAGGAAGCTACGCGCCTTGCGGAGCAAGTCCTTGCTATGGGTCGATAGCATGCTCTGCTGGACAATCGTCACCGCACAGTTAAAGGTTAGCTTTGACATTGTCTTTGTCTTTGTGGAAATTTGTCAACTCAATTGTTGATATTCCCTGTGTTTTTGTAGGTGAGCACAATGAACTTCTCCGTCGCGTTACGTCCCTCGAGAAGGGGCTTGCCGCGGTGGAGAAAAGGCTCGATGGGGCAGTCGCAACTCTGGAGGAGTCGCAGAAGCGTGAGGAAGAGCTACGCTCTTCCAATGCTGAAAGGGAGAAGTTGTTCGAAGGACAACTTTTTTTGATTGCCAAGGATCTCTGAGGTAATTTTCTGTCTGATTTGCATTGCTTCTTGTTTGACATCATGTTGCTATGCTGACACCCTGTATATGCAGATGCCGTTGGTCTGAGCTTTGACACCCAGTCTCTGTGTCGCGCGGATGCTTTGGCGGGCGCCATTTCTACAGTCGAAGACCATAGTGTTTCCCTTCAGGAGACATTGGGGAAGGCCAAAGGTGTGCTCAGTCGCCTCCGTGAGGAGCTGACTCCCAAGGCCGGGCTAATCGACGATCTTGATGCCCTGGTGGAATCCTTCATTGGACGTATTCCCATGGAATTGAGGAACTCCCAGCGGTCTGTCGGCACCACCCTGGCACTCACGATGGTGCAAGCCCATGGCGTGGAGTTGGATCCCGCCGCGATCTCTGAGGTGATGCATGTCGACGCCGGAGGCCAGCATGTAGTGTTTGCTCCCTTTGCTAGTAGCTGCGGTAAATATGGGCCTCAGCTTATTGAGACAGTCGCCAAATACTCTAAGGAGCGGCGGCGAGCGAAGGCGGCGAATACCGAGGCATCTGGGGCTACCACCGTCAACTCCGTGGCGTTAGAGACTGCCACGGATGCGATGAAGCCCCCAAAGTCAAAGTCGAAGAAGCAGGATGCTCCCTAGTCGCCATGTGTAATAGATGTAGCTTAGCCTTTTGTCTGAACCATGCTTTTATGGGGGGTGTTCCCCTGACATTTTATCAAATTTGAATGCAGTCCTTTGTTTATTGATTTGTAATGAGTCTCATTCACCTCTTGCTTGGTTGTACCTAGGGTCCTTCGAGTGGTCCTCATGATTCTCCTTCCACCGATGAAACCACGGTGCATCCGCGTTCAAAGGTCGAGGAATTGTTGTTGCTTTCATGACTGTGCGACCGCATTAAGAAATTGGAGCATGAGTTGCCCATCATCCGCGGTAGCGCATATGTGTGGAAGTCGAAAGCTGAGAAGGCCACCGCCCGCGAGAAGTATCTCTTGGAGGAAGTGGTGTAGTTGAATGAGAAGTTCAAATGTTAGCTTTATGCCTTCTCATCTTTCCTTTTAGTCAGTCGCGGTGATGCCTTGTCTTCACACTTTGCTGCTTACTTGGTGTAGTTGTTAGCGCTCGTCATCCGCAGGATGAGAAGGACCGGGTGGCCATTCGAATGAACAAACTGACCCAGGAGTAGCTGCAGGCGAGTGGGTATTTTTGGGTGGACCATGATCGTGCAGTCGTGCTGGCGACCCTGCAGGATCGTTCTTATCGAGTGCTCAAATGCTTGCAGAAGGCACAGTCGTGTCTTAGGCACATTTATCAGATGATGTTTCTGCTGGACGCCGTGCATTCAAGCCTGTTTGCTCTTCTGGCGAAGTTTCAAGATATAAGCGCGGTACGCGAGTGCATGCGTCAGCAACTGGTCGCAGGTGTGAAGGCTGCCCTATCGTTGGTGTGACTGCATCGGCCAGATGTGGACATAGCGGCCATTGCTGCTGGGACGCCACCGCCACCAGAAGGGATGACATGGAATATGGTGCCCAACTACCAGGCGGTTGATCGGTCGGTGGAGGACATTGCAACTTCTTTGAAGAGCAGACGAATGTTCATCTTTTGCAGCAGTAGGGTAGTTAATATCATGCACATAGATGTATGAGTGTTGTAAAGTTCATATGATTATGTTGGGTGTAATTAGTAACCATTGATATGTGAAGAGTTTGCTAGCTTGTATATTTTTCAAGTGTATTGTAGTCTGCAGTTCCCTTTCATTAGCCTGACTTGTGTTTATCTCAGCACCTTGCCAACCTGTCAGGTGCGTTGCAACTGGGTTAGTGTTTATCAAGGGTTCGATTGGTGTTGTGTCAGCTACTCAGGATACTGCGATTTGTTCATAGAACGAAAGTGTAAAGAGTGGCACAGCCCCTGAGTGATAAAATTGTAAGAAAATAAGGAAAAACACAGAGTTTTGGGGCACTTAGCTTTATTTATTCGCAGAATAGTACGAGGTACAATGTGTGGCTAAGTAGCCTGGCTGAATAGCCTTATTTGTAATGTAAAAACGACTAGGGGTAGAAACAACACAGCTGCACGACGTTCCAGGGGTTGGAGTATGCGACTCCGCTCTCGAAATTTTTAAGGCGATAGGAGCCACCTGGGATTACTTCTGTAATCACGTAAGGTACTTCCCAAGGGGACTCGATCTTGAGATGCCCTTGTTGCTTCAGTCGCAGGACCAGGTCTCCTTCGACGAAGGATCTGGGGCGTAGCCTTCTGCTGTGGTAGTTGCGGAGGCTCTACTGGTAGATTGTTGATCTCTCTGCTGCTATCTCGCGAGCCTCGTCAAGGAGGTCGATGTAGTCTTCGAGTGCCATAGTTGACTCCTTCTCGCTGTATGCGACCACCCGTGGGGCTTTCTAGTGCACTTATGCGGGTAGCACTGCCTCAGCACCGTGCACCATGAAAAACGGAGTATAGCACGTGGCGCTGTTTGGAGTTGTGCGTAGGCTCCAAAGTATGGATTGCAGCTCGTCTGGCCAGCATCTGGCAGCTTGTTTGAGTGGCCGGAGGAGTCGATTCTTGATTCCACCATGGACGAGGCCGTTGGCCTTTTCGACTTGACCATTGGTCTGCGGGTGAGCCACCAAGGAGTAGCTTATGTTGATTCCCAGGTTTTCGTAGAATTCCTGGAACTCCTTAGAGGTGAAGTTTGTCCCATTGTCCGTGATGATGCTATGTGGCACTCCAAAGCGGTAGACAATGGACTCGAAGAACTTGACAGCGCTGGCTCCTGATTGATTCGTCACCGACATGGCCTTGATCCACTTGGTGAATTTGTCGACTGCGGCCAAGAGGTAGACATAAACTCCTCGCGAGGACTTTGGAAGCTTGCCGACCATGTCGAGTCCCCATTGCACGAAGGGCCAAGCCAAAGGTATTGGCCGGAGTTCAGCACCGGGTGCGTGTGGTTTGTCTGCGAATCCCTGGCAAGCATTGCAACGCTGGATGATGTCCTTAGCGTCGCGCATGGCCGTGGGCCAGTAGAATCCAGCTCGTAGAGCTTTGGCGATGAGGGCGCGATTGCCAGCATGGTGCCCGCAAGTGCCTTCATGGGTGTCGAGGAGGACGGCCCTTCCGTGCCCGTTGGAGATGCACCGTTGAAGTACTCCTGTGATGCTGCGCTTGTATAGTTCGCTGTTGATGAGGGCGAATGTCTTGGATCATCGCGCGATGTGTCGCGCATCAGTCGGGTCATCTGGTAGCCTCTTGCTGAGTAGGTATGTGATGTAAGGCTATGTCCAAGATGGTTCGATCATCATGACCCCCATTGGTCCTTCGAGTCCTGTATCGAGCTCCATGTTGTCGAGTTCCATTGGCTCGTTGGGTGGCGTAGCCCCCGAGTCTGTTGACATGCTTGCTTTCTTCTATGGAGCCTTGGGCTTGATGGAGTGCTTGCCGATGCGCTCGAGGAAGACTCTAGGTGGTATGGGGGCGCAGGTGGAGATAATATCATTTTGCGGCCCGAAAGTTCGGTCGCCCAGGCAACGTGGTACCCAAGTTGATTTTTATCACCGCGATTCGAAAAGTTGGGGCGCCAATTGCTGAGAGGGGTCTTTGGAGTGAATGATGGCCAAACCCAATATTTTCAAATCGCGCCCATTAAGTGGGGATATTCCGTTACACTAGTTCCTGTTGTGCCCCTTCTTCGTCGGTCACTCTTCTTATCCATCTTGCACGTGTCGTAGGGGCAAATCCATTACTGTACTTTCCTAATTCTCGAAACTGAATCTTGCTGCGGCGGCGGCGGTCCCTTTTCTTCCCTTCCCCGACCCTAAATCTGCCGGCGACGGAGGACCTTTTTTCTCCCTCCCCCGACACTGAATCCGATGGCAGCGGCCCAGCATGTCTTGCAAGGCGAAGGTTGTAGCTACGTCGCCGACTGATTCGGGTCTGTCGGGGCCCAAGTCTGGGGCTCAACGCGTAGCAGCGGTGAGGTCTTCAACCACGGTTAGCGAGGAGGCCAGCAAGGATTCTGCTCCCAAGGTACCTACGAGCAGCGGTTTGAAGAGAAAATCAAGGCCGGCGGCGGATTATTCGGCTCTGGTGGGCGGATGCAGCACCCAGATCTCGAAGAAAAAAACCAGGGAGAAGAGTGAGAGGTGATTTTTTCTTATCTGTGCCTTATCTTGCAAGTAGATTAGTTACGGCAAATCGAATGAACTGAAATGTTCCCCTTTTTTATCAAATTAGGCACAGCTTTGATACAAGGGACCTATATGAGTTCACAGTTCATGTTCGGCAGTACACTGCAAAACTTGGTTTTGGTTGCGAGCGGGTTGTGTTCGGGCAAGATGTGCATCTGCTTGTGAATTGCAAAGAGGTTGTGTCCGTTTCGCAGCTCGTAGATATGCTTGCCGCTAGAATTCCCTGGGGTTCTAGACAGAGGACAAAATTGGTGTGGCGCAACATGAATGATACCTATCAGCAAATTGAGCACTCCCATGAGCTTCAGATGGTTTGGGAGTGTTGTGCAGCTGATCGTAAGGTGAAAGTTGAAGCAATGATTTATGATATGTATGCAGATGCTGGAGATCTTGCTGCCAGAGCTTCTGCTCCTAGAGAATACAGACCAATAGATCCTGATCTAGATAAGTTCAGCATACGCATAGAGGTGGATTCATACATGGAAAAACTTGATGAGGGAGTTAATAAGCTAGTTTCCTCATGTACTGTGGAGATCACTGTCAATTCCAAAAACATAACTCTTGATGCAATGAGAGAGATGATCGGTAAGGAAATCAGTATTGGCCCTAAGCAGATGGCAAAAATCCGGTGGTGGCATCATAAGAAGGAGCAATTCATAGATGTTTTGGATACTGAAGATCTTATGCAGATTATGCGACGAAGGAAGCGAACCAGGAAGGTGTTCTTCCTTGGTACCATTTCTGATGTTGTTGAACAGGTTATGGTGGATGTAGATGCCCCTGTAGTGGCTGAACAGAATGAGGTGATCGACGTTGATGAGATCTAATGAGAGCTGCTACCCTACGCTTGTCATATGGACCGGGGGATTCCCCTGCCTGTATTTGTAATATTGACTGTTGTTGCATTTATAGCGTGTTTCTGTGATTATGTTTGTTGAGAGATTGTGATATAATGGTGTGCGAGCTGTTCAGATTTTCGGACATGTCACTCACTGAAACCATCCTTGTTGTAATAATACATAAGTACATTGTAGTTGACATGATTATGTTTCTTAAGATGATGTGCCGTACTTGTTTCTATTAGTATATTTGTTGGTACATTGTAATGTAATGTTTTGTGAAACCATGACTGTACAAGTGATGCATAAATACATTGTAGTGGACATGATTATGTTTCTTGAGATGATGTACTGTACTTGTTTCTGTTATTTTGTTTGTTGAGAGATTGTAATGTAATGTTTTGTGAAACCATGACAGGACAAGTGATGTGTAAGTACCTTGTAGTCGACATGATTTTGTTTCTTGAGTTGATGTAATATACTTGTTTCTATGATTACGTTTGTTGAGAGATTGGTGATGTTTTGTGAAACCATGTTGTGATTATGTTTGTTGAGAGATTGTAATGTAATGTTTTGTGAAACCATGACTGAAGAAGTGATGCATAAGTACCTTGTATTTGACATGATTTTGTTTCTTTAGATGATGTAATATACTGGTATGTTTTCATTAGGCAATGAAATTGGGATGGAGGGAGTGCAGGTTTAATATTTGAAATGAGAATGTGTGAAGAGAATCCATATCAGGCAGGAGACAGTAATCCAGGGAAAGGGCATGGTATCCATTAAACTATTGTAACATGCCAATTTAGTCATTGTTGCAGTGGTAGAAGGGCTGCTCTCTCTCTCTCTCTCTCTCTCTCTCTCTCTGATGTTGTCGCCTGTGACGACGCATTTGCCATGTTGTCCTTGAACGGCGAGGACGACCAGTCGAGCAGCGACAGCCTTCTCTCCGACATCGAGTATTCCTTCCATGATGTGAGTTCCTCTGTTTTCTCGGGCTAGGGTTAGGCAATGGTAAATCTCTCTATCTGAGCTCCATATGTGCATGCAATCGTGTTCGATTTCAGCTTTGCGTTTACCTATAGGTACCATGGACGATCTACGACTCCGAATGACAGGGCCTAGATGTCGATGGAGAAGTTCCATGTGACCATGGGCTAAAACTGAGGAGATATGTTGCATTCGAAGACAGTAACACTAGGAGAAGGTTTTTGGGCTGTACAAATCAGGTTTGTTTACATTATGTGTAACTGTGAAGTAAAATGTATCGTGCATGTTCATAACACTATAGTGTGTGTGTTTTTAGGTTGGCCCGGTGTGTAAAGCAGTAGAGTGGGTGGATCTTGAGTGGCCAGATGCACTTAAGAAATGTTTGGCACAATTATGGGAGATGTATGAGTTGGAAAGTTCGGGGAGATTTACTGTTGTAAGTGATGCAGCTGAAAAAAATTACAAGCTGTCGGTACTAAATAAGGAGCTGGAACAAGAAATCGAGAATTTGCAGTCAGAGCTAACTGACGGAATCGATGGGAGCTTGGTTATTGGAACTGCAAAGAAGCTTCAGGATAGTCACAGGATGCTGATTCATAATGCAGAAGAGGAGAGGGATCAACTCAGGGAAGACAAGAAGAAGCTAGAGTACTACATTGCGGATCTGTTGAAGGAACTGAAGAAGGCGCGCGAGGGTGAACAAGGGCAGACTATAGAGGATAAAGGAAATTCGAGATGAATAATTTATGTTGTGCCAATGCCTGAAACTAGTTAATTGTAACACTTGCAGTTGCGCTTTCCGAACTAAGACAAACTCAATCCTCGAGCAAACTAATTTCAGATGAACACACATATCGTGCACAGAGTTAAGTTCACACTTACAAAATCACCACTACAGAGGATAAACCAGGTAGATCAGTACTAAATAGACATATGTTGTGTTCAAGCGAGCCTGGCCTGGAGCTGCTTGTTTTCCTCCCTAAGATTGGCCAGCTCCTTCAGTACTATGTCGTGCTTCAGCTGTAGGTTCCAGCGCTCCGTCACGGATTCGAGAATTTGGTCCGTAGCCATATGATTTTCCTTCAAGATCCCTTTCATGATCTCCGTCTGCTTCCTAGCCAAGGTGCGACCTTCACTGTCTAGCTTCACCATGCGTTTAACTCCTTGATTTCAGGCACTTGTCGAAAGCACCATGAAGTTCAGCCTTGATTGGTCAAAGGCCGTTACGAATGCTTCTCCCTTTGGATTGCTATCTTGTCATTTAGCCGGTTCGCCAGGTCCTGGTCGATCTTTCGCCTCTTTCCCTGCAACAAAAATACATAGTATGGTTTTTTCAGTTTACCAGTACAAGCTGGTTAGTTTCCATAATTAACTGAATCGACTAGTGGCACTGTCATAATTTCAAGGAAGAAGCAATCTAGGACTAATCAACATTTTATGAATCGACTAGTGGCACTGTCATAATTTCAATTTCAAAGACAAATAAGATTTATCTGCAGTTTAGTGTGCTGTGGGTTTTTCCCAATATCACCAAATAGTAGTGGGAGAGTGGCAAACTCATAATGCAGAAACCCATGTCCAGATACATAATGGAAAGAGAACATGGTGTCCATTCATGAACATGAACACCAACACATGTCCAGATAGATAAGGAGTTGCCCTAGGATTCTTATTGCACCCTATAATGGGAAGCAAACTTGGGCATTGCTCCCTGAACCCTAAACATTACAAAAGGAGTGGAGGACGAACTGATATTCGTGTCCCCGCTAACGGGAATCAGACTTGGGCATTGCTCTGATACGCCTCCAGACATGCCCTTAGCTCCTCGTTCTCTTTCCGAACACCGTCGAGTACGGTAATCCCTTTGCTCATGTTCGCCTTCATCTCCTTGACTGCATCCAGGCAACGGTTCCTATCATGGTAGGCTCGGATGGTAGCCTTGGTGTCCTCGACGCGTCCTCTGAGTGCCTCGCTGACTTCGTCCTACAGGAGAATGCACCTTTCCACAAGATTCTTCTTCTCCTCCGTGAGCTCGTTGATTATCTTGATTTCCTGTTCTTGCCTGTTCAAGTTACGATCGAGAAATTTTTGCAGCCTAACAACGTCACGTGCAAAATCTAGCGAGATCTCCTTCTGCACAGATAATTGCTTGTGTAGGCTCTCATTAGCTTGGGTGAGGGAGCGTGCAAGCTCATGTTGGTTGACAATATTGGAACTGATCGCGGCCACCTTGTCATGGTACTCGGCCTTCGATCGCTGCATCGTTCATGTTAATTGAAATAGGAATTCTATAATTACACTCTAGGTCCCAGGTGAATACTAATACAGATAAAAAAATCCCTGTTGAATCTATTGGCCGTAGTGTTAAAAAATGGGCCTAGAGATTTATTCATGACCATGATAAACTAATCGTAACCACAACAAATCCATATTCATGAAATCTATGAACAGCGGTATTAAGGAAAGACCAAGAGATCCAGTCATATTCATGAAAACTAATACAACTCACAAAAGAAGAAGAAAAACCAATGTGGGGTGGACAGGATCTAAGAAATCCACATCACAACTCGGAGAAATAACAGCGTGGAGATTTGCTACCTCGCTGAGACATGGAACTGGGCCGAACAGGTCGTGCAACGCCTCCGTCGTGGTGGATTCAGGCTCCATGACTAGCCTGTAATACGTGGAAGAGGAAGAGCAATAAGAAGAAGAAAAACAAGAAGAAGCTGAATAAGATCATGATGGAGAGGGAGATGGAGAAGAAGTAGAACAAGAAGACCGTACCGGGAGGAGCCCTCGCCTGCTAGAACATTCGGCGCCATTGTTGGGGGAGATTGGGCCTCGATGAGAGGGTGGGATTGAGCGGCTGGTAGAGCAAGAAGTGTCGCGCGGCGATTTCTCTCCCTTTTCTCTGCGAGGATCATCGACCGGCCTCTCCCCCTCCTCAGTGGAGCCATGGCTTGTAGGGTGAGGGTGGTGGCAGCAGGAGGAAGGAGATAGTGATTAGTGTGGGAGAAGAGTCAAAGAGTACAGGTCGTGGTCCAGTAGTATTAGTACTATTATACAAGACCACCACGTACGGTCTACCTTCTCAAAGAAGCCAGGGAGGCAGGGGTAGGGAATCAATGGGACTTGTCTTTATTGCGATGGACACTTCAATGGTCTTTGACGCCGCCCAAAATCCAGTATATAATAAGGGGAGTGCGAGCCGGGTGGTCATCACGGGAATCAGCGCGCACATCCCGTGTGCGTGTGTCACGTGTTGATGGGGCAATGACGCACACAACTGCTGCACGATCACGTCGGCACATCGAACTCCGTCGAACTTCACGTGACAGGCATGCACGGGATATTTACGAGTCAAGAATATGTTGTGCCACTTTTGTTGTGATCAAATTATGTTTAGTACGCGAGATATTACTTCAAATGCATGAGTGGACACGACGCACGAAACCGCTGCTCGTCCTTGATCAGATCGGCACCCCACTCAGTGTACCCGCCATCGACCATTCGGAGCAACGAACTCGAGCACGATGCCCCCTCGTCGTGGCAATGGAAGGTCCAAGCCGTCCACTGACCGTCCTGCGTCCCCGGCTCTTTGCTGCATCGTTTGCGCTCGAGAGTCGCCTGCTGAGGCAGCACGTCATGTTTGACCCCGCTAGGATCCATCGATATCGGAACTCGAGGACACCATGACGTCGAAGCTCGTACCGGCTGCGCAGGAGGAGCGTGGGGTACTTGTAGTGTCGGACGAGCGCAGAGCAGCAGTCAGGACGGGGGCGCGTGTTGCACCGGCGAGTACGGACAAGAAGAGGAACGAGAAGAAGACCAGGAAGAAGAGAGGATATAGCTATTTGGATGAGTCCGACTTGGCCAACGAGGAGGCGTTTATCGATCAGTTGGAGGCAGAAGCGGAGGAGAGTGACGTGGACCCGTGGGACTACGAAGAGGAGGAGGAGGACTCCGACCAGGAGATAGCGCGCTTATTCGAGGAAGGGGGCGATGTCGAGTCGTTAGAGGAGGACACCGACGGCGGCGATGGAAGGGACCACGGCATTGATGAAGACGAGGACGAACCGGAAGACGAAGACGATAGCTTCTTCGAAATATGATCATTTATTTTATTTATTTTAGTTAGATAGATGGATTTTCACTTGTTTATGGAGGTAAAGTATCGGTGGCACGGATAGAGAGGTGGCGCGGATTGACCATGCATAAAAAAAGTGGAGAAGGGAGGGGTTATCCTGCCTGTTAGATCACATAGGATCAACGGTTGGTGGAGACGATCCGCATGACATCTGTGTCAGCCAATCAGGGCATAGCTGTAACTACCTCGGTGAATTACGCTCTTAGATACAAGCCTGGATGAGCGGAAATGGTTAAAATAGTACGGTGGGGCCAAATGCCACTCACAGGTAGACCTTTCGGCCGTCCTAACCATTTCCAAAACATCGGGACAAGAACGAGCGGCGTAATCGGCAGGCGAAGGGATCAACTACATACACAAATGAGTATGTATGCAAGCCACCATACAACAGTCCTCAGAGCCATTCCATCTAAAAGAAATAGAAATATTGCAACGCCATACGGCAAGATCCAAAAATCCTAGATAGATATAATAGTTTAGGATATCTCCTCATACATCAAACATCAGAGTATCAGGCGGAAGCGGGAAACAAGATCCGAGTACGGATAAGAAGCAAATCGGCATAAGATGCCCCATAAATAAACACATCCCGCCCACAGATCCATCCTCCTTCTCGCTTACCAACGAGGAAGCGGATGAACAGCCCCCCATCCGTTGGCAGTTTTATTATCCATTCCATGAGTGTTGCACTATTTACTAGTCAGGTACTTAGTCAATTTAAAAATGGTACTTTAGTTATACTTGTCTATGATCGAGAAACTGTGCTCCAAGTCGTCCATAACCGCGGACACGGCTCTCAGAAAGATTTACCCTGCAGGGGTGCACAAATAGCAACACACACTCGATCAACCTCGGAAAAACCAAATCAAAACCCAACGAGGCATTCACGACAAAGCGATCACAGGATTCAGAAATGTTTCAGGGGGCCACCCCATTAAGCTACCCGCAACGAAGTTGGCCGGCTCCGAGACGGACCCAAGGTTTGCGTCAATGGCTGTAAACGACTGGGAACCCGAAAGTGTGACTGGGCTTGTCGATACCGCGAAAACACTCCGCATCCAAAACAGTACAGGTGCTCCTCGCACAATCTTAAATAAAGCAGTAAAGCATGGCATAAGTACAGGATAGTAATAAAGCCCCAAACTACTTTGTGGCCCCAAGAAATAAGAATGAATCAAGCTCTGGCTCAGGGGGGTTCATAAGCCTCCCGGATGTGGATAGTGTGAATAGTCAAGGAACAGGAATCAAGTACTCGGGGTCCTACGGGACACAAGTGAGCATGAAGAACCAAATAGCAGATATTGCCCACCGGTGCCACTGTCATTAGTTATCCCATTACTACTCAGGTTAAGTTGTTTAGGTACCTCGTTGTCCATCAGACACTCACATACCCTACACATGCTGTTCTATGACCCGCATGGCTCAAACAACTCCTGTAGTAATGGCTCATGGGATGGAGGAACAAGCTTCGGTGGGGTTTAAAAGTAAAGGCTATGCAGTACTTGGGATTCAGTTTAATGCGATCGCGACTCAATGATGCAAGAATAAGATAGAGGCAATAGGTACTATATGTATGCGAGCATGTGGTAGTGCTTGCCTGGCAGCTCAGTTGAAGCGAGGGACGGATCTGGGTAGTGCTCCTGGGTTTCTTGATATATCCCACCTTTCGGTCTATTCAAGAAGAACCAAACAAACAAGGGCCAACATAAATAGAGTGCACAAGCATATGAATTAAAATGCGACAAGCAAACAATCATGCCATGATGAATGATGCACAATTTGCATGGCAATAATGTAGCATGGCATGGGTGAGAGGTGGAATACAAGAATAAAGCATTTTATGGAGTTTTAGTCACATTTTATCCTCAAATAAGTTGCTGTAAACTTTATATTTGTATGATGCATGCTGCAATTCAGAACATGGAATGCATAAACAGAAAGGTCTCGTCGAGCTGATCATTTTAGACATATTATTTGTCAAATTTGGAGTTATAAAACAAAAGTTATTAATTAATTAAGAAAAATGGCATTTTATTGTAATTTTAATCAACTCGAAATTTTAAAGTGTTCAAATAATATTTTGAATGGCATATTTGAAATCCTCACATTTTTCTGATTTCAAAACATATATTACATGTTTAATTTGGAATTATATCTTAAAAGATATTTGAAAACAGATTTGAATTTGAATTTAAAACAAATTTGAAAAGGTTTTAATTAAACAGCAAGCAGAAACCATCTTGTACTCACCCAGATCTAGCCACAGACACAGACACCTGGGCCCGGGCTGACCTGGCGGGAAAACGACGCAGAGAGACCTTTTCTCACCGCGAGCTGAGCTAGCCCATGCGGCTGACAGGTGGGGCCGGTGAGGGTCCAGGTCCCATGCCAGCCTAGTGGCGACACGTGGTGGATCCGAGGACATGAGGCAAGGCTGTGGAAACCCCAGTACCTTTTCAAAAAGCAGGGTGGCCGACAGTGGGGCCTCTAGGGCCTTGGGTTGAGCCGGTAAAAGACCTTGAGGGTTAAGTGCAAAAGGGTTCGCGGCCACTGTTTCTCTGCTTGTTCTCTGACGGACTGACGGAGCATACGGCGCAGCCTTGGATTTCGATCTCGCGACCTACATGTATGGCGCGGCGGCTACTACCGGGTGGCTTGGGGTTGTGCTGGCTTGTGCTCGCGCGGCTAGGTAGAGTGTGAGGCGACGAGGCGTCTTGAGGCTCATGACACGCAAGACCTTGAGGTTGCTCGTCGAAAAGTCTGGCGCAGCTAGGGCTACCCGGTGAGGCGGAGTATGTCCAGGAGGTAGAGGAGCTCACCGCGGGTTGGTTGGTGTGGTCAGATCGGGGAGTGGCGCAGAGGATCGTCGACGAGGCTGGCGGCCGGAGTTCTAGGGTTTGGCGTCGGGTGGCGGCGGTACCGTTGGTTCTGGGGCTCCTCCTTCGTCTCGGCGTGTCCAGGGCGAAGCAGAGAGGTCCCCTTGGTTTTCCAGGCCACCTCCTCGGCCTTGGCCGGGCGACGAGGAAGCGAGGGTAGACGTCGGTGTCTGGCAGCGAGATCTGGCGATGGTGAAGAGAGGGGAGGTGCGGCAGGGCTTGGGGTGGATCTGGGCGATGTAGAGGAGCCGTGGGGAAGGAGGAAACGAGAGGGAGAGAGGCGAGGAAGCCGTGGCAGGGGGTAGATAAAGGTGGCTCGGGTGCCACCTTCTTTTCATCCTCCTCACGTGCTGGCTCAGGCTGGGGTAGCTAGGGCGTGGAGAGGGGCTGCAGGTGGCCCAGGTGGGGACGGTGGGGAGCAGCAGCTGGGGCCAGCATGGCGGTAGAAGAAAAGAAAGGGGAGGGGTAGCTCGGGCTAGGGTAGGGTAGCCTCGGGTTAGGTTTTTTGGTTAGGGGTAGGGCTTCGGCCTGGGGTAGGTTAGGGCTGGTGTAGGGAGTGGAGAGGGGAGATGGTGGCCCCTTGCTGGCCGAGAGAGGAAGGGAGGGTGGCTTAGGGTTTTGATGAGGAAAGAGGAGAGAGAGAGAGGGAGATGGGTGTAATCCACATGAGCTTGAGCAAGCATGAAGGGTAGGGAGATGGTCATGGGGATGATCTTACAAGATCATGCATGGCACTACACAAGAGAGGTGGATGAGGTTTGATGGCACAAGGCAAGAAACAAAGCAAGGTAGAAAGGATTGAGAGAGATGAGAAGATGATCCACTCAAAAACAAATAAAACCAAAGGAGGACAAAAGATGGTGATGGTTGCATGGCCCATGCAAGTATTTAATGCCATTTGTTAATCTTGTGAAAACAAAATAAAATCTCATGGCATTTATTTATGTGCATCCTCAAAAGATGGAGTAAGGTCCAAGCTAAGGATTGAAGGAATGTTCCATGTGGAGTGAATGGAGATGACCATATTTGAATATATTTTGGACATGCTAGTGTGTATATTCCACTATGTGCATATTATCCTCAAAATATTCCAACATGAACAACCTTCCCATATCATTCCATATGGAAGCAGGTAGAATGGAAAAGGGTCCATTCCAAACAACATGAGCTAGAGATAAACCCGAATAAAATGCAATGCTCACATATGGTGGAATGGTGGAATGATGGGGTGGTGACAACAAAGGTGGTGGAGTCAAAAAGAGATGCCCCCAACTCAACTTGGGCATTAAACAATATATCAATAACCAAATACAATATCAAGAGGCAAATACAATTAATAATGCATATGAGAGAAGAACCAAAGAAAGAGGGTTTTATATGATGCTCAAATGCAAGGTGGCATGATGACATGAGCATGATATAATTATGATGCAACAATTATATGTAAGAAGTAGCATTTATATAGACTAGGCTAGTAGCATTGCAATTGTTAGACAATTGGGATGCTACAACTCTCCCCCACTAAACAAGAATCTCGCCCCGAGATTCCTAGGAAAAGGAAAACAACACAAGGAGAGGCGGTTGTTCGGAACGAAGGTGACCCTCATGTTCCCAAGTTGATGAACAATGGAATGGTGCGACCACTACACCTTGCAAAACTTGCTAGACTTGTTGTGAGTCTTGCGTTTTGCTTGAGAAACAACGGGTTAGAAGAGTTGAAGGATTGTCATGAGGCAAGAAGGTAGGATGAACATAGCTCTGGTTTTTCAAGAAACAAGATAAAAGACTAGAACCACTTGTGAAAGAAAAGGAAAAGATGATGTATCATGGATAAAGAAAGACACACCGTTAAGATTAAAGATTTACTGATACGAGAGAGGATGAATCTTATCTCGCCGGAAGAAAAAGAGCTAGATTGGAGAGGTTTTGAACCACTATGACAATAGCATCGTATCTTCTCTCGGATTTGAGAAATGAAGTTCGGAAACAATATTGCCTTCAAACAATAGAGTCCCTTGATATCAACAGAAAGATTTAGTTAGACATCGTCGGATCAGATTATTCTTGCGCTGGTAAGACCCAACGGATCACGCAATTGAGGTGCGCGGATATAACTTCCAGAGACGGATTTGAAGCCAGATCACGGTGGAATCCCGAGAAGCAAAGAATATGGAGGATCTGGAGTTTATTGTAGATATACTTATTGCTTTCTTTAGCCTTGAGGCTAACGCAATAGATTTGCGGCTGATGGCATCAACCATAATTGGCTTTACCACAGAAAAAGAATTGATGAAACAAAGAGAGATAGTTTCCTTTCATCTTGTTTGGGGATGCCGAGCATCGGTAGAATGACGAGGACAGAAAAGAGTTTGCGTTTGTTTCCACCAGATAATTGAAGATTTTGCTCCATCTAGAATAGACAGACCACCAACAAGAGATTATTGATTACTTTCTTCGAGAGAGCACTGAAAAACAAAGACGGAAGTAAAAGTATCGAGGATAAAGGCCACTTCTAAATTCCGTGGAATGAGTGAAATCACATTAATTCACCAAATCAATTTACAAGAGAGAATGATAAGAGAAGTTTGATGGTAGCTAATCCATCACGCACTCAAAGCATTACTCGCACATGAATAAGAAAACCATGCAACCCAACTACGAAGCAGTGAAGGTATTGACAATAACTCATGGAACTTCCTTAGAAAACAAGGATAGATGCAAACGATTCGCCGGATTCATAGATAGATAAAGATGATGATGTTGTCGTCATGTCGGAAATACCAAGCCCCCGGAAAGATATGAAGGAAGATTACGGAGAACAACTGCAAGATTCAACAGCTACAGAAAAGATAGCACCAACTTGAACGAAAGGAATACAAGATCTGGAAGGTCTTCATGGCCTCCGGTGGATTGAGCATAGGCAATGAGGCGAGAGGGTTTCAAGAGATTACTTGACGAGACTGAGGTGAAAGAACTCCATGTTCTTCTTGAAATGATTGAGAAAGATTTAGCAGTCTTGAGGAAATCTTCGGCGGAACGATGATGATAACTCGCCAACAAGGAAAAACTCCAGATTGGTTGAAGATGGAGGATGGAATTAACAATGGACTTGCTGATTCTAGAGTTGAAGTAATGTATTTAGCAGAAGGACGTGGTCGAGATAGGTGACTTCAAGAAGCCAGAATTTCCTCTTTGGGAACTTTACACACGGCAGTGTTAACAAAGCTTGAGAGAAAGGGACACAGATGATCTTCCATGTTCTTCCATTGATATGGAATAGGCAAGCATATTATCAACATATACCACCATGGATTAACAAGATATTCCCAGAATACCAAGTTCAAAAGGCGAGAGAAACGAACAAATGCTCGAACACTTCCTGAGCTCAACGCTCTTAGAAAGATCAATATTAAGAGCACGGGTTCGTGTTGAAGAAGATGCACTGGAAGGATAGATTATCTGGTCCTTCGGAAGAAAAAGAGATGTCACCTGGTTCACATTGTCGATTGGATCACCGGTTACAAAGATAAAGAGATCTTGGATAAAGAAACGATGATAGCTCATACCTCAAGCAAAGCTACCAGAGACGAAAAGATGCAATTCCCTCGTCTCAAAGAGAATTTTGCGGATATGGAGTTCAAAAGATGTGCAGCATGATGATGGATGATGATAGACCGCCGTAGTGCCTTGAGAAACTCCGGATTGCCAAAGATGCTTGAATATGCATATATATGATCACAGTGTACTCAAAATCACAGGAGATAACCGTCACCATTTGGAGGATAGTGTTGATAGCATTTTCCATATTCCACTCATGATAAGTCTCCTATAGCTATGCTGAGAACCAAATTACAATCACCAACATCGGATCGACACATGTTATGTAATTAGCCCAAGAGAATTGGAGATGAAATAAAACTCCAGGATTAAGCGCCGGTGACAAAAGAATGAGTTAGCATGGACATGCTGATAAAAGGGAGATAGATAATGTTTCACACACGACTGAAAAGGAGTGTGGAAGCACAGATGTATCAAAGAAAAAATGTCCGCGTTTTTCGGCATTAAAATACCAATAGATGCGCAAAATCACTTATCAGGTAGAGATTAGCAACTCCACATTCTGTGAAAGCATGTTGGAAGGAAGAACACCCTTAAGAAGATGGCACCGGTTAACAAGGAGTCAGATAGATCGCGCCGGTTTTCAAAAGCCTGTCAGTATGGAATGTACCAACAGTTGATAACCAAAGGCAGATTGTGATAACAAATTGGATGCAACAGATAGACAAGGAATTACACACACACACACTTTCTATGGTACTACGAGCCGAACACGTGAATCCTAGTTTGAATTTTAAGAAGAGGATTGAAAACGTTACACTTCCTTACCAGAAAAGGGTGGGTGGGTAAGAAGAAAAGTGGAAGCAGTCCTACTCTCATGTTTTGTTTTTCCCTAGTATACATAGCTACCAAAAATATTTGCTAGACTGACAACGACCATTTGGCTGAGACCCTGAAGGGCGGGATGGCTCTGATACCAATTGTAACTACCTCGGTGAATTACGCTCTTAGTTACAAGCCTGGATGAGCGGAAATGGTTAAAATAGTACGGTGGGGCCAAATGCCACTCACGGTGAACCTTTCGGCCGTCTAACCATTTCCAAAACATCGGCACAAACGAGCCAGCGTGTCGGCAGGAGAAGGGATCAACTACATACACAAATGAGTATGTATGCAAGCCACCATACAACAGTCCTCGAGCCATTCCATCAAAAAGAAATAGAAATATTACAGCATCATACGGCAAGATCCAAAAATCCTAGATAGATATAATAGTTTAGGATATCTCCTCATACATCAAACATCGAGTATCGGTGAGCGGGAAACAAGATCCGAGTACGGATAAGAAGCAAATCGGCATAAGATGCCCCATAAATAAACACATCCCGCCCACAGATCTCACGGATCCCCGTTCCCGGAATCTCTACACCGAGTGATCGTTGCCCACATCGTTCGTCTCCTCCACCCAGTATCCATCTTGCGAGTTTACCTGTTCATCTGAATCAAACAATTTATCGTGTGAGACCCTAGGGGTACTCAGCAAGTCTTTATGCCTCTAAAGGGGACACAACCTGGGGTGACGCAATTTGCAGCAAAAGATAACACCTAACAATTCTATAGATACTCGCTAACCATCCGCCTAACCAAAGATAGACGGATGTCCGTGAATTAATAACAACAGTTATAACAGTAATATTAACAGATCCATCCTCCTTCTAAACACCAACGAGGAAGCGGACGAACAGCCCCCCATCCGTTGGCAGTTTTATTATCCATTCCATGAGTGTTGCACTATTTACTAGTCAGGTACTTAGTCAATTTAAAAACGGTACTTTAGTTATACTTGTCTATGATCGAGAAACTGTGCTCCAAGTCGTCCATAACCGCGGACACGGCTCTCAGAAAGATTTACCCTGCAGGGGTGCACAAATAGCAACACACACTCGATCAACCTCGGAAAAACCAAATCAAAACCCAACGAGGCATTCACGACAAAGCGATCACAGGATTCAGAAATGTTTCAGGGGGCCACCCCATTAGGCTACCCGCAACGAAGTTGGCCGGCTCCGAGACGGACCCAAGGTTTGCGTCAATGGTCAAACGATTTGGGAACCGAAAGTGTGGTAGGCTTGTCGATACCGCGAAAACACTCCGCATCCAAAACAGTACAGGTGCTCCTCGCACAATCTTAAATAAAGCAGTAAAGCATGGCATAAGTACATGATAGTAATAAAGCCCCAAACTACTTTGTGGCCCCAAGAAATAAGAATGAATCAAGCTCTGGCTCAGGGGGGTTCATAAGCCTCCCGGATGTGGATAGTGCGAATAGTCAAGGAACAGGAATCAAGTACTCGGGGTCCTACGGGACACAAGTGAGCATGAAGAACCAAATAGCAGATATTGCCCACCGGTGCCACTGTCATTAGTTATCCCATTACTACTCAGGTTAAGTTGTTTAGGTACCTCGTTGTCCATCAGACACTCACATACCCTACACATGCTGTTCTACGACCCGCATGGCTCAAACAACTCCTGTAGTAATGG
This sequence comes from Avena insularis, assembly GCA_023614405.1. Taxonomy (NCBI): domain Eukaryota; kingdom Viridiplantae; phylum Streptophyta; class Magnoliopsida; order Poales; family Poaceae; genus Avena; species Avena insularis. Next base: position 328,437,605 of record CM042684.1, on the reverse strand, counting down.
CTCATGGGATGGAGGAACAAGCTTCAGTGGGGTTTAAAAGTAAAGGCTATGCAGTACTTGGGATTCAGTTTAATGCGATCGCGACTCAATGATGCAAGCATAAGATAGAGGCAATAGGTACTATATGTATGCGAGCATGTGGTAGTGCTTGCCTGGCAGCTCGGTTGAAGCGAGGGATGGATCTGGGTAGTGCTCCTGGGTTTCTTGATATATCCCCTGCTCAGCGTCTATTCGAAGAAGAACCAAACAAACAAGGGCCAACATAAATAGAGTGCACAAGCATATGAATTAAAATGCGACAAGCAAACAATCATGCCATGATGAATGATGCACAATTTGCATGGCAATAATGTAGCATGGCATGGGTGAGCGGTGGAATACAAGAATAAAGCATTTTATGGAGTTTTAGTCACATTTTATCCTCAAATAAGTTGCTGTAAACTTTATATTTGTATGATGCATGCTGCAATTCAGAACATGGAATGCATAAACAGAAAGGTGTCGTCGAGCTGATCATTTTAGACATATTATTTGTCAAATTTGGAGTTATAAAACAAAAGTTATTAATTAATTAAGAAAAAGGGCATTTTATTGTAATTTTAATCAACTCGAAATTTTAAAGTGTTCAAATAATATTTTGAATGGCATATTTGAAATCCTCACATTTTTCTAATTTCAAAACATATATTACATGTTTAATTTGGAATTATATCTTAAAAGATATTTGAAAACAGATTTGAATTTGAATTTAAAACAAATTTGAAAAGGTTTTAATTAAACAGCAAGCAGAAACCATCTTGTACTCACCCAGATCTAGCCACAGACACAGACACCTGGGCCCGGGCTGACCTGGCGGGAAAACGACGCAGAGAGACCTTTTCTCACCGCGAGCTGAGCTAGCCCATGCGGTGGCGACAGGGGCCGGTAATGAGGGTCCACTGGCAGCCTTGGCCACCGGTAGGCGACACGTGGTGGATCCGAGGGACCGCGGGGCAAGGCTGTGGAAACCCCGGGACCTTTTCGCAAAAAGCCCGGGTGACCGACAGGTGGGGCCTCTAGGAGCGCGGGTTGAGCCGGTAAAATACACAGGGGGTTAAGTGCAAAAGGGTTCGCGGCCACTGTTTCTCTTCTTGTTCTCTGACGGACTGACGGCACGCACGGCACGGCGCAGCGGGATTTCGATCTCGCGACCTCGCGCGCGCGAGCGGCGGCGGCTACCGCTGGGGTGGCTTGGGGGTTGTGCTGGCTTGCGCTCGCGCGGCTAGGTAGAGTGTGAGGCGACGCAGGGACGTGCAGAGGCTCGCGGCCACGGCGCACTGAGGTTGCTCGGCGAAAAGTCTGGCGCAGCTAGGGCTACCCGGTGAGGCGGAGTATGTCCAGGAGGTAGAGGAGCTCACCGCGGGTTGGTTGGTGTGGTCAGATCGGGGAGTGGCGCAGAGGATCGTCGACGAGGCTGGCGGCCGGAGTTCTAGGGTTTGGCGTCGGGTGGCGGCGGTACCGTTGGTTCTGGGGCTCCTCCTTCGCGTCGGCGTGTCCAGGGCGAAGCAGAGAGGTCCCCTTGGTTTTCCAGGCCACCTCCTCGACGCGCTCGCCGGCCGGAGCGACGAGGAGCAGGGGTAGACGTCGGTGTCTGGCAGCGAGATCTGGCGATGGTGAAGAGAGAGGGGAGGTGCGGCAGGGCTTGGGGTGGATCTGGGCGATGTAGAGGAGCCGTGGGGAAGGAGGAAACGAGAGGGAGAGAGGCGAGGCAGCCGTGGCAGGGGGTAGATAAAGGTGGCTCGGGTGCCACCTTCTTTTCATCCTCCTCACGTGCTGGCTCGGGCTGGGGTAGCTAGGGCATGGAGAGGGGCTGCAGGTGGCCCAGGTGGGGACGGTGGGGAGCAGCAGCTGGGGCCAGCATGGCGGTAGAAGAAAAGAAAGGGGAGGGGTAGCTCGGGCTAGGGTAGGGTAGCCTCGGGTTAGGTTTTTTGGTTAGGGGTAGGGCTTCGGCCTGGGGTAGGTTAGGGCTGGTGTAGGGAGTGGAGAGGGGAGATGGTGGCCCCTTGCTGGCCGAGAGAGGAAGGGAGGGTGGCTTAGGGTTTTGATGAGGAAAGAGGAGAGAGAGAGAGGGAGATGGGTGTAATCCACATGAGCTTGAGAAAGCATGAAGGGTAGGGAGATGGTCATGGGGATGATCTTACAAGATCATGCATGGCACTACACAAGAGAGATGGATGAGGTTTGATGGCACAAGGCAAGAAACAAAGCAAGGTAGAAAGGATTGAGAGAAAGAGAGAGATGAGAAGATGATCCACTCAAAAACAAATAAAACCAAAGGAGGACAAAAGATGGTGATGGTTGCATGGCCCATGCAAGTATTTAATGCCATGTTTTAATCTTGTGAAAACAAAATAAAATCTCATGGCATTTATTTATGTGCATCCTCAAAAGATGGAGTAAGGGCCAAGCTAAGGATTGAAGGAATGTTCCATGTGGAGTGAATGGAGATGACCATATTTGAATATATTTTGGACATGCTAGTGTGTATATTCCACTATGTGCATATTATCCTCAAAATATTCCAACATGAACAACCTTCCCATATCATTCCATATGGAAGCAGGTAGAATGGAAAAGGGTCCATTCCAAACAACATGAGCTAGAGATAAACCCGAATAAAATGCAATGCTCACATATGGTGGAATGGTGGAATGATGGGGTGGTGACAAGAAAGGTGGTGGAGTCAAAAAGAGATGCCCCCAACTCAACTTGGGCATTAAAAAATATATCAATAACCAAATACAATATCAAGAGGCAAATACAATTAATAATGCATATGAGAGAAGAACCAAAGAAAGAGGGTTTTATATGATGCTCAAATGCAAGGTGTCATGATGACATGAGCATGATATAATTATGATGCAACAATTATATGTAGGAAGTAGCATTTATATAGACTAGGCTAGTAGCATTGCAATTGTTAGACAATTGGGATGCTACAATAGCACCCAGAGTGAGCACATCTTTGGGATCTCCACACGTTTGGGCTTTTGTGAGATTTGTGACCGAGAGAGAGGTAAAATCTCTTTTCACAATCCTCCTGGATCCACCAGTGTCATTGCAATGTGTGTTCTCTTTAGAGACCATACATGGATCCACCAGTGTCATTGCATGTGTGTTCTTTTTACTAACAATAACTAGAGTCATTTCATGTGTGTTCTTTTCACATAGCACATATGGATCCACCAGTGTCATTGCATGTGTGTTCTTTTTCCTAACAACAACTGGAGTCATTTCATGTGTGTTCTTTTCACATACCACATATGGATCCACCAGTGTCATTGAAATGTGTGTTCTCTTCAGAGACCACACATGGATCCACCAGTGTAATTGCATGTGTGTTCTTTTTACTAACAACAACTGGAGTCATTGCATGTGTGTTCTTTTCACATACCACATATGGATCCACCAGTGTCATTGCATGTGTGCTCTTTTCACAATCCACCTATGGATCCACCAGTGTCATTGCATGTGTGTTCTTTTCACATACCATGTCGTCGAATTGAGGACAAGTACGCCATGAGGGGGTCCTCAAGGCGTGCGGAAGAGAGGGGTGTGAGACGTACGGTGTTCCGGGACGGTGAGCACACAAGTTTACCCAGGTTCGAATCCGCCAGCTTTGGACGAATCCTACTCCTGCTAGCAATCCAGTAATACGGCAGAGCCGTAATATGGGTTACAAGGGTTTCGCCTGTGCGAGTTGAGATTGTAGACTATTAAGGTGTTGCCCTAAAGGCTCTCCCTAGGACGGCTTATATAGATATCCGGCCTAGGGTTTACAGGAGATATCTATCCGGCTACGACTAAGGGTTGGTTACAGAGTACATCTTGAACTACAAGTAACATTATGGGCCTAAGTTGGTAAGTCTTCTGGGCCTTCTCGTAGCCGGATTGGACTCCGTCTTTATCCCTGACTGGGCCGCCCGTGAAGCAAAGCTCTAACCCGAAGTGGGCCACCCTGGTCAGTGAGGAACTGTGAGGATACCCGGAAAGTATATCCCCAACAGCAGCCCCCGGAGGCCTCGAAGATCCAAAGTCGGATTTATCATCGTCTAGCTTGATCTTCGGCTTGCAGAATCTTGAAGGGTTCCTGAAACTTCACAACAAAAAATACGATCCGGGTCTTAAAAATAAGTCGGACCTATCAACAGGTTACTCGGATTTTCCAACTTGATTTCAAACTAAGCCGAAACTTGATCTCTAACGCCACCTGACACAAGTCATGGTCAAATCACGTCATCTGACAGGCATTCCGTCAGCACGACCGTTGATGGGTCCACGGTTCATGGAAACGAGGCGCCATTTCAATGCGTGCATGGACATCGAGCCGACGTAATCATCGCGTGGGTCCTTCCCGGTTCCTTCCACTACGCGTGGCGGTTACACTGTAGCATTTGCACGGATCTTGGCGCAGTTAGGTGGATATAAGGGGTTAGGATTTTCTCCTTCTCCTTCCACCAGTCCTTTGCCTTTTCTTCTCCTCCCAATCTCCCTGCGTGCATAGAGCTCCCCCGTTCCTCCCCCATAGAACTCCCGGCGCTGCCCCTTTTAGGTTAACTGCTCGCCGAAGAAATGGCTTCATCTTCTTCCTCCGGCTTGGTGGCAGCGGCGGCGGCGACGGCGGAAGCGGTGGCGGAGAAAGAGAGCTTTCGCAGGCTCTGGATTCCCTGCAAACTCAACAAGGAGGGCCTCAAGAACATGGAGAAGGAGGGGCTTCTTGCCGCCGGCGAATGGCGGAGTGGCTTCGAGGAAAGCATCCCCAACCCGCGCGACGGCGAGCGGGTCCACTTCGACACCCACCTCGATAGAGGTTTGTCGTTTCCTCCCTCGGAGTTCTTCGCCGAGGTGATTGATCATTACGGAGTTCAACTCCATCATCTTCCTCCCAACTCTCTTTTAGAGATGAGCGCGTACGCTTCGTTGTGCGAGGGCTTTCTCGGCATTAGGCTGAGTTTGACTCTTTTCCGGTACTATTTTCATGTCCGGAGAAACTCCATTACCGCCGATGTTCCTTATATCACCGGCACTATTAGTTTTTCTCTTAGACGCGAGCGCACGTATCCCAAAATTTTAGCTAGTGACTCGGTCAAACAATGGCCAGCAACGATTTTCTATCATAGGGATATTCCAGCCCCTGGAAAAGCCACTGCTTTGCCGGCTTTCATCGACGGAGCCGCCACGGCCCAACCATCCTGGGACGAGGCTGCTCCGGCTCTCACCAACGATCTGATTCTCGCTAAGAGGCAGATCAAATATTTGATCAAACACAAGGATCTGAAGGGATCCGACTTGGTCCAGTGCTAGGTCTCACGTCGGATCCAGCCCCTCCAGTACCACGGAACCCGAATGAAGCATTCCATCACGTCGTCTCTGAAAGACTCCCTCCGCATCAGCTCCAAAGCCTTCACCACACAGGGCTACATAAGCCAGATCAAGTGGATGATTAGGGAGCGGATCGAGAGGAGAATCCCGGAGTTTTCTCTGGACATGCACACGGCGGATAACCCCGTAGTGCCGGTAAGCTTCTATCAGTACACCTTTTTATGTGTTTCAACATTTGAGTTATAGTGCAATGCTGATATGTTTTCTTCTTTTCAGCTTGCTGACCTCCCCGAGTTAGAACTTGCTCCACTCGAAGGATATCCTCCGGAGTTCTCTCAGGAGGTAGAAGTGGTCCCATTGCCGGATCTTGCGCTCAAGAAGCACAAAGCTCCGACAGTGGCTGTTAGCACAAAGGAGGTGCCCGTTGTGAAGAGGTAACTTTCAATCACAATTTTCCACCTTTGTACTTTACTCGAATTTCTTTCTGAGATGTAATGTTTCCGACTTTACTACATTCTCAGAGCAAAATTCTCCTCAAGGGCAAAGGGAAAGGGATTCCTTCGAAGCTGCTACGGCAGACAAAGCTTATGATAGCTTCTCCTGCCATGGCTCCTCTGACTCCTTCCCCTCAACCTTCTGCAACGCCGGTGATCTCTCCAGATGCCGCAGAAGATCCGGCTCCTTCAACGGAGACTACGAACCTTGGGTCGCAAACTGACGTCACCATGGGTGTGTCAGATCAAGATAAGGGTGAACCCTCCTTGGGTAATAATCCCTTGGCAGAAACCTTCGCCGAAAACCTCATGAGCAATCCGGGTCCTGCCAAGTTTGGCCTGTCACGAAATCTGAAGAAATCCAGCTGACTAGCCGGAGAAAAGAACTTTATCCGCCAAGGAAGAAGCGCAAGAAGTAGAGGACGTCAAGTTCTCCGACCTTCTCGCTCAAGTGCGCCTTCACGACAAGAGGATTAGGACTGGTGAGCTTCCAACATCCCCAGTGATTCCTCTGACTCTCGCCTAAAAGGTGGCCGCTGAAGCGAACGCGGGTTTGGATAAACTCACCCGCGAACAATATGTAAGTCGGAATTCCAATTCCTGTTTTTTCCATTGTTTTATATCATATCCTCTATCCCCCAAGCATGAAGTAGGATATATAATCCGGGTTTATGCTTTATTAGGATGCCAAAGAACGAACTAGTGTAGCCCCCAAGGATCGTGCTGATATTAGCAAAAATATTAGCCCGAGCCTTTAGTAGCTTTCTGACTTTGGGTATTCTGACTTACATAAAGTATGTTCCTATAACCAGGATTTATTGAAAAATGTCTGTGATAAGCGGAGAGAGATCAAAGCTCTCCGGCTTAAAAATGCTGAACTTAAAGTTGCGAAGGATGAGGCCGAAGGTAAACATTCTGAGACTCAAACCTTGTCTTTGTCATTTTCAATGTCGAATTGGTTCTTGAACTGTTGTTCCTTTTTGACTTATAGCGCTGGTGAAACAATACGTCGCCATGATTTAAGAGGCCAAGAACCTCAATACCTTGGTGGTGGAGAACAAGGAGCTTCGCCAAGAGCTGGACCAGCTCAAGGCAAATCACGAAAAAAGCATAGCTCAAGTCCTTGAATCCTCCTCCATGTCTATTGAAGAGCGTGATCACAAGATCGCTGCTCAAGATAAAATAATCTCGGACCTCAAGAATGAGCTTAGAAGAGAGAAGGACATGTCCCAGGCGCTCCGGGCTAAACTCCAGAGTCTCCGGGAGAAGAAGACCAAAATTGACGACGTCATTTTTGGTACGTTCCATCTATCTGACTTGTCTCTTTCTTCGACTTTTATCAATGTCGGATTTTTCTTAACTTGTTTTGCGTATAGGTCCTCTGAACTTGACGGACTCTTCTTCGTCCGAGCCCTGAACCCACCGGCTTACCCAAGTCGGTGACCTGCTTCATGACTTCCGCCAGTCCCTTGAGGACATCGGTGAAGCTCTCAAGATTCCGGACATGCCAAGCATGTCGGATTTTCAGGTGCGGGACAAGGCAAAGGAGATGCCGCAACTTGTTTGGGATTGGAACATGTCCTACGCTGGACACTTGAGCAGCTCTCACCATGGTCATGAGCCACCATGGAAACATGGAAATATGGCAAGTGACCAGAGGGTACTACAAAGTAGATGAAGATGGCCAGGAGCAGGACCTTCAAGCCATCATGCACTCCTGAGCCGGATATGGGTGTCACGTGGCTGTAGCATCCCAATTGTCTAACAATTGCAATGCTACTAGCCTAGTCTAGGTATAATGCTACTTCCTACATATAATTGTTGCATCATAAATATATCATGCTCATGTCATCATGCCACCTTGCATTTGAGCATCATATAAAACCCTTTTTGTTCTGGTTCTTCTCTCATATGCATTATTAATTGTATTTGCCTCTTGATATTGTATTTGGTTATTGATATATTGTTTAATGCCCAAGTTGAGTTGGGGGCATATATTTTAATCAACTCCACCACCTTTCTTGTCACCACCTTATAATTCCACCATCCAACTAAATATGAGCTTGGCACTTATTGGTTTTACCTCTAGCTCATGTGGGTTGGGATGGATCCAATTCTTTTCCACATGCTCTCATCTTGGCATCATGTTGTTTTCACATTATTGATGTATGAGAGTCCCATGGCCACCTTTGCATGCCTTGTGAGTGGAACCTTTTGTTCCTTGCTTCCATATGGGTTGATTGGGGATATTCTCATGTTGGGGTATTATTGAGGCTATGTATGCATCTAGTGGGACCTACACACTAGCATGGCCAAATAATATTCCAAATATGAGCATATTTCATCTACTCCACATGGGCCCCAACACCATTCTTTTGGCTTGGCCTTAATTCCATGTTTGAGATGCATGTGTTAATAAATGCCCATGACCATTTACAATTGTTTTCACAATAATAGACATGGTATTTAATACCCATGCATGGGCCATGCAAAGCATCACCATTCTTTATCCTTTGGGTTTTTCTTTGGTTTTTAAAGTGGATCATCCTCTATCTCCCCTCTCTTTTGGCTTGATCTAGTTTGATCTTGCTCAAACCCATCACCACCTTTATCTCTTCCTCCCTTTGGTCTAGCTCATGTTTGTTTTGGTTTGTTCTTGCTTGAGCTTGTCTTAATCATGCTTGATCTAGGCAAAAAGAACCACTCCATCTATCACTCTCTAAACCTAAACCTTACACTTATCTCTCCTCTCTTTACCACCCTCTTCCTTAACCCTCTCTCTAAACTGTGGCAGAGGCTACCACAACCCCAGCCCTAGCAAACCCTAAACCACCCCATCTACCCTAGCCCGAGCTCACCTCCCCTCTCGGTTACCCTCTCTTCTCCTTCCCCTCACCTTGGCCCCACCTTGCAGCCTCTCTGCCCTCCCCCACCTCTTTCTTTGGCTACAAGACAAGGAGAAAAGTAGAGGAGAGAAGACCTAGCCCGATCCCCCTCTCCTCACCTTTTTCCAAAGCTAAAGCCACCACCCCCATGTGCCTACCCTCATCCCTCATCTAACCACACCTTACCCCCACCTCGAGCTACCAGAGGCACCTGCACCCCTCTCCTTCCGTCCCACAACAACCTGGCCATGGTCATGGTACCTCTAAACCCTAGCTCGCCAGATCGATTGAGGCGGTTGGAGCCATGCAAGAGGGAGTCTCGAGCCCAGAACCTTTGCCGCCTCCTCAAGATCACCCCGATCAGAGCCGCCAGGAGAAGCCTTGCCGCCGCCACAGCCGAAAGGTCCGTCGCCGTTGCCACCAAGCCCGGAGCTAGATCCTCTCCACCCCCCGCATGATCTGCCACACCGCCGAACTCCTGGTGAGCCCCCCTACTCGCCGAACTTGCCCGCTCCCTCTCTGGTGCCCCGTAACGCTGCCGCCCTCAACAGTAACAGACGCCGGCAGACGCTGCCGTCCGCGTCGCCACCGCAGCTTTCTGCCTCTGTTTCTTCGCCGTCGTGCCGCCGTAGTCCGCTTCGGCGCGCTATATGAAAGCTGTAGCCCTTGTTGCCCTCTTCGTTTTTCGTTTTTGGAGCGTCGTGTTTCATCCAGCGGCGGCGTCGCCATCGTCGTCGGAACAGGCCAGATCCGCGCCAAGTTGCTTTTGTCAAGAGCAGCAGCGGTGATGACCATCTTGCGCGGTAGCCCCCTCCCCTTTTTCCCGCCTAAACCCGCAGCCCCGCGGCCCCACCTGCCAGCCTCGTGGTTGCTTTGCAAGAAGACCCCCGGAAAGACCCCACCACCACGGACAGACCCCTCCCCGCGCGCCTGGATCGCCCACGTGTCCAAGACGTTGCCACAAGATGGCCCGCAGCACAGGACCCACCACAGATAGGCTAGGATAGCTCATGTGGTAAAAGTTTTCTGCAGTGTTGGTCCCAATGGCCCCTGACTGTCTGAGGCTAGCTCTGCCTGAGTAAGAAAAAGATTTTCTGAAATCTGTTTTAATTCAAATCTTTTCCAAATTAATTTAAATTCAAAATTCAAATCTGTTTTTAAATATCTTTTAAAATATAAATCCAAATAATACAAATAATATATGTTTTGAAATCAGAAAAATATGGGGAATTCAAATATGCCATTCAAAATCTATTTTGAACACTTTAAAATTCCAAGTTGTTTTAAATTACAATAAAATGCCCTTTTTCCTTAATAAATTAATAACTTTTGTTTTATAATTCCAAATTTAACAAATGATATGTCTAAAATGATTAGCTCGACGAGACCTTTCTGTTTATGGATTCCATGTTTTGTTTTGAAGCATGCATCATATAAATATAAAGTATACAGCAACTTAATTGAGGTTAAAATGTGGCTAAAACTCAATAAAATGATTATTTCTTGTATTCCACACCTCACCCATGCCATGCTACATTAATGCCATGCAAATTGTGCATCATTCATCATGGCATGATTGTTTGCTTGTCGCATTTTATTCATCTGCTTGTGCACTTTATTTATGTTGGCCCTTGTTTGTTTGGTTCTTCTTCGAATAGACGCTGAGCAGGGGATATACCAAGAGAACCAGGAGCACTACCCAGATCCATCCCTTGCTTCAACTGAGCTGCCAGACAAGCACTACCACATGCTTGCATACATATAGTACCTATTGCCTCTATCTTATTCTTGCATCATTGAGTCGTGATTGCATTAAATTGAATCCCAAGTATTGCATAGCCTTTACTTTTAAACCCCACCGAAGCTTGTTCCTCCATCCCATGAGCCATTACTACAGGAGTTGTTTGAGCCATGCGAGTCGTAGAACAGCATGTGTAGGGTATGTGAGTGTCTGATGGATAACGAGGTACCTAAACAACTTAACCTGAGTAGTAATGGGAAAACTAATGAAAGTGGCATCGGTGAGCCATATTCGCTATTTGGTTTTTCAGGCTCACTTGTGTCCCATAAGACCCCGAGTACTTGATTCCTGTTCCAAGAATATTCGCGCTATCCACATCCGGGAGGCTTATGAACCCCCCTGAGCCAGAGCTTGATTCATTCTTATTTCTTGGGGCCACAAACTAGTTTGAGGTTTTATTTACTATCCTGTACTTATGCCATGCTTTACTACTTTATTTAAATTGTGCGAGGTACTGCACACTGTACTGTTTAGGAAAGCGGAGTGTTTTCGCGGTGTCGACAAGCCCAGTCACATTTTCGGGTTCCCAGTCGTTCACAGCCACTGGCGCAAACCTTGAGGCCGTCTCGAGTCATTAACTTCGCTATGGTAGCTCAATGGGGTGGCCCCCTGAAATATTTCTGAATCCTGTGATCGCTTTGTCGTGACTGCCTTGTTGGGTTTTGATTTGGTTTTTCCGAGGCATATCGAGTGTGTGTTGCTATTTGTGCACCCCTGCAGCGTAAAACATTCTGAAAGCCGTGTCCGCGGTTATGGACGACTTGGAGCACAGTTTCTCGATCATAGACAAGCATAACTAAAGGACCGCTTTTAATTTGACTAGACTAGGTACCTGACTAGTAAATAGTGCAACACTCATGGAATGGATAATAAAACTGCCAACGGATGGGGGGTTGTTCGTCCGCTTCCTCGTCGGTAAGCGAGGAGGAGGATGGATCTGTGGATATTACCGTTATAACTGTTATAACTGTTGTTATTAATTCACGGACATCCGTCTATCTCTGGTTAGGCGGATGGTTAGCGAGTATCTATAGAATTGTTAGGGTTTATCTTTTGCTGCAATTGCGTCACCCCAGGTTGTGTCCCCTTTAGAGGCATAAAGACTTGCTGAGTACCCCTAGGGTCTCACACGATAAATTATTGGTTCAGATGAACAGGTACCCTCGCAAGATGGATACTGGGTGGAAGAGACGGACGATGTGGGCAACGATCATTCGGTGTAGAGATTCCGGGAACGGGGATCCATGAGATCTGTATGGATCTCGCTTATTTATGGGGCATCTTATGCCGATTTGCTTCTTATCCGCACGGATTTTGTCTTCCGCTCACCGATACTGTTGTTTGATGTATGAGTATATATCATAAACTATTATATCTATCTAGGATATTTGGATCTTGCCGTATGGCGTTGCTATATTTTTCCTTTCTTTTTAGATGGAATGGCTCTGATGTACTGTTGTATGGTGGCTTGCATACATACTCATTTGTGTATGTAGTTGATCCCTTCGCTTTGCCGACACGCCCGTTCTTGTCCCGATGTTTGGAAATGGTTGGGACGGCCGAAAGGTCTACCTATGAGTGGCATTTGGGCCCCACCGTACTATTTCAACCATTTCCGTTCATCCAGGCTTGTAACTAGGAGCGTAATTCACCGAGGTTGTTACAATTGGTATCAGAGCCATCCCACCCTTCAGGGTCTCAGCCAAATGGTCGTTGTCTGTCTAGCAAATATTTTTGGTAGCTATGTATACTAGGGAAAAACACAACGTGAGAGTAGGACTGCTTCCACTTTTCTTCTTACCCGACCACCCACCCTTTTCTGGTAAGGAAGTGTAACGTTTTCAATCCTCTTCTTAAATATTCAAACTAGGATTCACGTGTTCTGGGTTTCCGTAGTACCATAGAAAGTGTGTGTGTGTGTAATTCCTTGTCTATCTGTTGCATCCAACATGTTATCTTTATCTGCCTTTTGGTTATCAACTGTTGGTACATTCCATACTGACAGGCTTTTGAAAACCGGCGCGATCTATCTGACTCCTTGTTAACCGGTGCCATCTTTTTAAGGGTGTCCTTCCTTCTAGCAACTCCACATTCTGTGAAATCATCAGTTGCTAATCTCTACCTGATAAGTGATTTTGCACATCTATTGGTATTTTAAGGCCGAAAAATGCGGAAAATTTTTCTTTGATACATCTGTGTTTCCACACTCCTTTTCAGTCGTGTGTGAAACATTATCTATCTCCCTTTTATCAGCATGTCCATGCTAACTCATTCTTTTGTCACCGGCGCTTAATCCTGGAGTTTGTTTCACCTCCTTTTCTCTTGGGCTAGTTACATAACATGTGTCGATCCAATGCTGGTGAATGTAATTTGGCTCTCGGCATAGCTATATTCCTCTCATGATAAGTGTCGATTGGAATATGGAAAAATGCTATCAACCGTCACCATCTGGAGGATAAGGTTATCTTCTGTGATTTTGAGTACACCGTGATCATATCGATGCATATTCAAGCATCTTTGGCAAACCGGAGTTTCTCAAAGCACTATGGCGGTCTATCATCTGTTCATCATGCTGCACATCTTTCTGAACCCCATATCTGCACAATTCTCCTGGATACGAGGGAATTGCATCTTTTCGTCTCTGATAGCTTTGCTAAAGGTATGAGCTATCATTGGTTCTTATCCAAGATCTCTTTATCTTTGTAACCGGTGACCCAATCAACAATGTGAACCAGGTGACATCTCTTTTTCTTCCGAAGGACCAGATAATCTATTCTTTCAGTGCATCTTCTTCAACACGAACCCGTGCTCTTAATATTGATCTTTCTAAGAGCGTTGAGCTCAGGAAGTATTCGAGCATTTGTTCGTTTCTCTCGCCTTCTGAACTTGGCATTCTGGGAATATCTTGTTAATCCATGGTGGTATATGTTGATAATATGCTTGCCTATTCGAGATCAATGGAAGTACATGGAAGATCATCGGTGTCTCTTTCTCTCAAGCTCCGTGAGCACTGCCTGTGTGCAAAGTCTCAAAGTGAGAATTCTGACTTTTTGAAGTCACCTATCTCGGCCACGTCCTTCTGCTAAATAGATCGCTTCAATTCTGGAATCAGCAAGTCCATTGTTAATTCCATCCTCCATCTTCAACCAATCCGGAGTTCTTCCTTGTTGGCAAGTTATCATCATCGTTCCGCCGAAGTTTTCCTCAAGACTGCTAAATCTCTCTCAATCATTTCAAGAAGAACATGGAGTTCTTTCACCTCAGTCTCGTCAAGTGATCTTTTCAAACCCTCTCGTTCTATCATCTATGCTCGATCCACCGGAGTCCATGAAGATTTTTCCAGATCTTGTATTCCTTCTGGTTAAGTTGGTGCTATCTTTTCTGTAGCTGTTGAATCTTGCAATTCTTATCCGTATCTTCCTTCATATCTTTCCGGAGGCTTGGTACTTCCGACATGACGACAACATCTTCACCTTTATCTATCTATGAATCCGGTGAATCGTTTGCATCTATCCTTGTTTTCTAGCGGAGTTCCATGAGCTCTTCTTGTCAATACCTTCAGTCTGTTTCGGTAGTTGGGCTGCATGGTTTTCTTATTCATGTGCGGAGTAATGCTTTGAGTGCGGGATGGAGTAGCTACCATACCACTACTCTTATCATTCGCTCTTGTACATTGAATTGGTGAATTAATGCGATTTCACTCGTTCCACGGAAGTTAGAAGTGGCCTTTATCCCTCGATACTTTTTCTTCCGTCCTTGTTTTTCCGGAGTGCTCTCTCGAAGAAAGTAATCAATAATCTCTTGTTGGTGGTCTGTCTATGCTAGATGGAGAAAAATCTTCATTTATCTGGTGAAAACAAATGCAAACTCCTTTCTATCCTCGTCTTTCTACCGGTGCTTGACATCCCCAAACAAGATGGAAGGGAACTATCACTCTCTTTGTTTCTTCAATTCTTTTTCGGTGGTAAAGCCAATTATGGTTGAGGCCATCAGCCGCAAATCTATTGCGTTAGCCTCAAGGCTAAAGAAAGCAATAAGTATCTCTACAATAGACTCCAGATCCTCCTTATTCTTTGCTTCTCGGGATTCCACCATGATCTGGCTTCACATCCATCTCTGGAAGTTATATCCGCGCACCTCAATTGCGTGATCCTTTGGTTCTTACCGGCGCAAGAAGAATCTAATCCGACGATGGCTAACTAAATCTTTCTGTGATATCAAGGGACTCTATTGTTTGAAGGCAATATTGTTTCCGTACTTCATTTCTCAAATCCGAGAGAAGATACGATGCTATTGTCATAGTGGTTCAAAACCTCTCCAATCTAGCTCTTTTTCTTCCGGCGAGATAAAGATCCATCCTCTCTCGTATCAGTAAATCTTTAATCTTAATGGTGTGTCTTTCTTTATCCATGATACATCATCTTGTCCTTTCTTTCACAAGTGGTTATAGTCTTTTATCTTGTTCTTGAGAAAACCGGAGCTATGTCCATCCTATCCTTCTTGTCTCACGACAATCCTTCAACTCTTCTAACCCGTTGTTTCTCAAGCAAAACGCAGGACTCGCAACAAGTCCATCAAGTTTTGCAAAGTGTAGTGGTCGCACCATTCCGTTCGTCATCATCTTGGGAACGTGAGGGTCATCTTCGTTCCGAACACCCGCCTCTTCTTGTGTTGTTTCTTTTCCTAGGAATCTCGAGGCGAGATTCTTGTTTAGTGGGGGAGAGTTGTAGCATCCCAATTGTCTAACAATTGCAATGCTACTAGCCTAGTCTAGGTATAATGCTACTTCCTACATATAATTGTTGCATCATAAATATATCATGCTCATGTCATCATGCCACCTTCCATTTGAGCATCATATAAAACCCTTTTTGTTCTGGTTCTTCTCTCATATGCATTATTAATTGTATTTGCCTCTTGATATTGTATTTGGTTATTGATATATTGTTTAATGCCCAAGTTGAGTTGGGGGCATATCTTTTAATCAACTCCACCACCTTTATTGTCACCACCTTATAATTCCACCATCCAACTAAATATGAGCTTGGCACTTATTGGTTTTACCTCTAGCTCATGTGGGTTGGGATGGATCCAATTCTTTTCCACATGCTCTCATCTTGGCATCATGTTGTTTTCACATTATTGATGTATGAGAGTCCCATGGCCACCTTTGCATGCCTTGTGAGTGGAACCTTTTGTTCCTTGCTTCCATATGGGTTGATTGGGGATATTCTCATGTTGGGGTATTATTGAGGCTATGTATGCATCTAGTGGGACCTACACACTAGCATGGCCAAATAATATTCCAAATATGAGCATATTTCATCTACTCCACATGGGCCCCAACACCATTCTTTTGGCTTGGCCTTAATTCCATGTTTGGAGATGCATGTGTTAATAAATGCCCATGACCATTTACAATTGTTTTCACAATAATAGACATGGTATTTAATACCCATGAATGGGCCATGCAAAGCATCACCATTCTTTATCCTTTGGGTTTTTCTTTGGTTTTTAAAGTGGATCATCCTCTATCTCCCCTTTTGGCTTGATCTAGTTTGATCTTGCTCAAACCCATCACCACCTTTATCTCTTCCTCCCTTTGGTCTAGCTCATGTTTGTTTTGGTTTGTTCTTGCTTGAGCTTGTCTTAATCATGCTTGATCTAGGCAAAAAGAACCACTCCATCTATCACTCTCTAAACCTAAACCTTACACTCATCTCTCCTCTCTTTACCACCCTCTTTCCTTAACCCTCTCTCTAAACCCTAGCCCGAGGCTACCACAACCCCAGCCCTAGCAAACCCTAAACCACCCCATCTACCCTAGCCCGAGCTCACCTCCCCTCTCGGTTACCCTCTCTTCTCCTTCCCCTCACCTTGGCCCCACCTTGCAGCCTCTCTGCCCTCCCCCACCTCTTTCTTTGGCTACAAGACAAGGAGAAAAGTACAGGAGAGAAGACCTAGCCCGATCCCCCTCTCCTCACCTTTTTCCAAAGCTAAAGCCACCACCCCCCTGTGCCTACCCTCCTCCCTCATCTAACCACACCTTACCCCCACCTCAGAGCTACCAGAGGCACCTGCCTCTCCTTCCGTCCCACAACAACTGGCCATGGTCATGGTACCTCTAAACCCTAGCTCTGGCCAGATCGATTGAGGCGGTTGGAGCCATGCAAGAGGGAGTCTCGGAGCCCAGGAACCTTTGCCGCCTCCTCAAGATCACCCTCAACCAGGAGCCCCGGAGTGCGCCGGAGAAGCCTCGCCGCTGCCGCGCCCGAGCAGGTCCGTCGCCGTTGCCACCAAGCCCGGAGCTAGATCCTCTCCACCCCCCGCACGATCTGCCACACCGCCCAACTCCTGGTGAGCCCCCCTACTCGCCGGACTTGCCCGCTCCCTCTCTAGTGCCCCGTAACGCTGCCGCCCTCCGTCGAACAGCCGGCGCGCGCGCAGACGTTGCCGGTCCGTGCTGGGCCGCCACCGCAGCTTTCTGTTCTTCGTCGTGCCTCGCACTGTAGTCCGCCTCCGCGCGCTATATCTGGCTGTAGCCCATGTTGCCCTCTTCGTTTTTCGTTTTTGGAGCGTCGTGTTTTGTCCAGCGGCAGCGTCGCCATCGTCGTCGGAACAGGCCAGATCCGCTGCCGTCAGTGCCGTTTTGTCAAGACAGCAATGATGACCATCTTGCGCGTAGCCCCCTCCCCTTTTTCCCACCTAAACCCGCAGCCCCGCGGCCCCACCTGCCAGCCTCGATGGTTGCTTTGCAAGAAGACCCCCGGAAAAACCCCACCACCACGGACAGACCCCTCCCCACGCGCCTGGATCGCCCACGTGTCCAGCACATCACATGTGAAGGGCTCCCATGACCACAGGACCCACCGTCACAATGACATAGGCTAGGATAGCTCGCGGTGGTAAAAGTTTTCTGCGCGTGTGTTGGTCCCAAATACCAAGGCCCCCGACTGTGTCTAAGGCTAGCTCTGCCTGAGTAAGAAAAAGATTTTCTGAAATCTGTTTTAATTCAAATCTTTTCCAAATTAATTTAAATTCAAAATTCAAATCTGTTTTTAAATATCTTTTAAAATATAAATCCAAATAATACAAATAATATATGTTTTGAAATCATAAAAATATGGGCAATTCAAATATGCCATTCAAAATCTATTTTGAACACTTTAAAATTCCAAGTTGTTTTAAATTACAATAAAATGCCCTTTTTCCTTAATAAATTAATAACTTTTGTTTTATAAGTCCAAATTTAACAAATGATATGTCTAAAATGATTAGCTCTACGAGACCTTTCTTTTTATGCATTCCATGTTTTGTTTTGAAGCATGCATCATATAAATATAAAGTATACAACAACTTAATTGAGGTTAAAATGTGGCTAAAACTCAATAAAATGATTATTTCTTGTATTCCACACCTCACCCATGCTATGCTACATTAATGCCATGCAAATTGTGCATCATTCATCATGGTATGATTGTTTGCTTGTCGCATTTTATTCATCTGCTTGTGCACTTTATTTATGTTGGCCCTTGTTTGTTTGGTTCTTCTTCGAATAGACGCCGAAAGGTGGGATATACCAAGAGAACCAGGAGCACTACCCAGATCCATCCCTTGCTTCAACTGAGCTGCCAGGCAAGCACTACCACATGCTTGCATACATATAGTACCTATTGCCTCTATCTTATTCTTGCATCATTGAGTCGTGATTGCATTAAATTGAATCCCAAGTATTGCATAGCCTTTACTTTTAAACCCCACCGAAGCTTGTTCCTCCATCCCATGAGCCATTACTACAGGAGTTGTTTGAGCCATGCGAGTCGTAGAACAGCATGTGTAGGGTATGTGAGTGTCTGATGGATAACGAGGTACCTAAACAACTTAACCTGAGTAGTAATGGGAAAACTAATGAAAGTGGCATCGGTGAGCCATATTTGCTATTTGGTTTTTCAGGCTCACTTGTGTCCCAAGACCCCGAGTACTTGATTCTGCTCCAAGAATATTCGCTATCCACATCCGGAGGCTTATGAACCCCCGAGCCGTAGCTTTATTCATTCTTATTTCTTGGGGCCACAAACTAGTTTGAGGTTTTATTTACTATCCTGTACTTATGCCATGCTTTACTACTTTATTTAAATTGTGCGGTAATCACACTTTGTCGCTTAGGAAAGCGGAGTGTTTTCATGGTGTCGACAAGCCCAGATCCACATTTTGGGTTCCCAATGTTTACAGCCATGGCGCAAACCTTGAGGCCGTCGGGTCAATAACTTCGCTGGGTAGCTCAATGGGGTGGCCCCGAAATATTTCAATCCTGTGATCACTTTGTCGGACTGCCTCGTTGGGTTTTGATTTGGTTTTTCCGAGGCATATCGAGTGTGTGTTGTTATTTGTGCACCCCCTCAGGTAAAACTTTCTGAAAGCCGTGTCCGGGGTTATGGACGACTTGGAGCATAGTTTCTCGATCATAGACAAGCATAACTAAAGGACCCCTTTTAATTTGACTAGACTAGGTACCTGACTAGTAAATAGTGCAACACTCATGGAATGGATAATAAAACTGCCAATGATGGGGGTTGTTCCGCTTCCTCGCCGGTAAGCGAGGAGGAGGATGGATCTGTGGATATTACCGTTATAACTGTTATAATCATTGTTATTAATTCACGGACATCCGCTCATCTCTGGTTAGGCGGATGGTTAGCGAGTATCTATAGAATTGTTAGGGTTTATCTTTTGCTGCAATTCGTCACCCAGTGTGTCCCTTTAGAGGCATAAAGACTTGCTGAGTACCCTAGGGTCTCACACGATAAATTATTGGTTCGATGAACAGTACCCTCGCAAGATGGATACCGGGTGGAAGAGATGGACGATGTGGGCAACGATCATTCGTGTAGAGATTCCGGAACGGGATCCATGAGATCTGTATGGATCTGCTTATTTATGGGGCATCTTATGCCGATTTGCTTCTTATCCGTACTCGGATTTTGTCTTCCGCTTCCTCCTGATACTCTGTTGTTTGATGTATGAGGAGATATCCTAAACTATTATATCTATCTAGGATATTTGGATCTTGCCGTATGGCGTTGCTATATTTTCTTTCTTTTTAGATGGAATGGCTCTGATGTATTGTTGTATGGTGGCTTGCATACATACTCATTTGTGTATGTAGTTGATCCTTCGCCGATTACGCAGCCCGTTCTTGTCCCGATGTTTGGAAATGGTTGGGACGGCGAAGGTTCACCTATGAGTGGCATTTGGGCCCCACCGTACTATTTCAACCATTTCCGTTCATCCAGGCTTATAACTAGGAGCGTAATTCACCGAGGTTGTTACAATTGGTATCAGAGCCATCCTGCCCTTCAGGGTCTCAGCCAAATGGTCGTTGTCTGTCTAGCAAATATTTTTGGTAGTTATGTATACTAGGGAAAAACACAACGTGAGAGTAGGACTGCTTCCACTTTTCTTCTTACCCGACCACCCACCCTTTTCTGGTAAGGAAGTGTAACGTTTTCAATCCTCTTCTTAAATATTCAAACTAGGATTCACGTGTTCTGGGTTTCCGTAGTACCATAGAAAGTGTGTGTGTGTGTAATTCCTTGTCTATCTGTTGCATCCAACATGTTATCTTTATCTGCCTTTTGGTTATCAACTGTTGGTACATTCCATACTGACAGGCTTTTGAAAACCGGCGCGATCTATCTGACTACTTATTAACCGGTGCCATCTTTTTAAGGGTGTCCTTCCTTCTAGCAACTCCACATTCTGTGAAATCATCAGTTGATAATCTCTACCTGATAAGTGATTTTGCGCATCTATTGGTATTTTAAGGCCCAAAAATGCGGAAAAATTTTCTTTGATACATCTGTGTTTCCACACTCCTTTTCAGTCGTGTGTGAAACATTATCTATCTCCCTTTTATCAGCATGTCCACGCTAACTCATTCTTTTGTCACCGGCGCTTAATCCTGGAGTTTGTTTCACCTCCTTTTCTCTTAGGCTAGTTACATAACATGTGTCGATCCAATGCTGGTGAATGTAATTTGGCTCTCGGCATAGCTATATTCCACTCATGATAAGTGTCGATTGGAATATGGAAAAATGCTATCAACAGTCACCATCTGGAGGATAAGGTTATCTCCTGTGATTTTGAGTACACCGTGATCATATCGATGCATATTCAAGCATCTTTGGCAAACCGGAGTTTCTCAAAGCACTACGGCGGTCTATCATCTGTTCATCATGCTGCACATCTTTCTGTACCCCATATCTGCACAATTCTCCTAGATATGAGGGAATTGCATCTTTTCGTCTCTGATAGCTTTGCTTAAGGTATGAGCTATCATCGGTTCTTATCCAAGATCTCTTTATCTTTGTAACCGGTGACCCAATCGACAATGTGAACTAGGTGACATCTCTTTTTCTTCCGAAGGACCAGATAATCTATTCTTCCAGTGCATCTTCTTCAACACGAACCCGTGCTCTTAATATTGATCTTTCTAAGAGCGTTGAGCTCAGGAAGTATTCGAGCATTTGTTCGTTTCTCTCGCCTTCTGAACTTTGCATTCTGGGAATATCTTGTTAATCCATGGTGGTATATGTTGATAATATGCTTGCCTATTCGATATCAATGGAAGTACATGGAAGATCATCGGTGTCTCTTTCTCTCAAGCTCCATGAGCACTGCCTGTGTGCAAAGTCTCAAAGTGAGAATTCTGACTTTTTGAAGTCACCTATCTCGGCCACGTCCTTCTGCTAAATAGATCGCTTCAATTCTTGAATTAGCAAGTCCATTGTTAATTCCATCCTCCATCTTCAACCAATCCGGAGTTGTTCCTTGTTGGCAAGTTATCATCGTCGTTCCGCCGAAGTTTTCCTGAAGACTGCTAAATCTCTCTCAATCATTTCAAGAAGAACATGGAGTTCTTTCACCTCAGTCTCGTCAAGTGATCTTTTCAAACCCTCTCGTTCTATCATCCATGCTCGATCCACCGGAGTCCATGAAGATTTTTCCAGATCTTGTATTCCTTCTGGTTAAGTTGGTGCTATCTTTTCTGTAGCTCTTGAATCTTGCAATTCTTATCCGTATCTTCCTTCATATCTTTCCGGAGTCTTGGTACTTCCGACATGACGACAACATCATCACCTTTATCTATCTATGAATCCGGTGAATCGTTTGCATCTATCCTTGTTTTCTAGCGGAGTTCCATGAGCTCTTCTTGTCAATACCTTCAGTCTGTTTCGGTAGTTGGGCTGCATGGTTTTCTTATTCATGTGCGGAGTAATGCTTTGAGTGCGGGATGGAGTAGCTACCATACCACTACTCTTATCATTCGCTCTTGTACATTGAATTGGTGAATTAATGCGATTTCACTCGTTCCACGGAAGTTAGAAGTGGCCTTTATCCCTCGATACTTTTACTTCCGTCCTTGTTTTTCCGGAGTGCTCTCTCGAAGAAAGTAATCAATAATCTCTTGTTGGTGGTCTGTCTATGCTAGATGGAGAAAAATCTTCATTTATCTGGTGAAAACAAACGCAAACTCCTTTCTATCCTCGTCTTTCTACCGGTGCTTGACATCCCCAAACAAGATGGAATGGAACTATCACTCTCTTTGTTTCTTCAATTATTTTTTGGTGGTAAAGCCAATTATGGTTGAGGCCATCAGCCGCAAATCTATTGTGTTAGCCTCAAGGCTAAAGAAAGCAATAAGTATCTCTACAATAGACTCTAGATCCTCCTTATTCTTTGCTTCTCGGGATTCCACCATGATCTGGCTTCACATCCATCTCTGAAAGTTATATCCGCGCACCTCAATTGCGTGATCCTTTGGTTCTTACCGGCGCAAGAAGAATCTAATCCGACGATGGCTAACTAAATCTTTCTGTGATATCAAGGGACTCTATTGTTTGAAGGCAATATTGTTTCCGTACTTCATTTCTCAAATCCGAGAGAAGATACGATGCTATTGTCATAGTGGTTCAAAACCTCTCCAATCTAGCTCTTTTTCTTCCGGCGAGATAAAGATCCATCCTCTCTCGTATCAGTAAATCTTTAATCTTAATGGTGTGTCTTTCTTTATCCATGATACATCATCTTGTCCTTTCTTTCACAAGTGGTTATAGTCTTTTATCTTGTTCTTGAGAAAACCGGAGCTATGTCCATCCTATCCTTCTTGTCTCACGACAATCCTTCAACTCTTCTAACCCGTTGTTTCTCAAGCAAAACGCAGGACTCGCAACAAGTCCATCAAGTTTTGCAAAGTGTAGTGGTCGCACCATTCCGTTCGTCATCATCTTGGGAACGTGAGGGTCATCTTCGTTCCGAACACCCGCCTCTTCTTGTGTTGTTTCTTTTCCTAGGAATCTCGAGGCGAGATTCTTGTTTAGTGGGGGAGAGTTGTAGCATCCCAATTGTATAACAATTGCAATGCTACTAGCCTAGTCTAGGTATAATGCTACTTCCTACATATAATTGTTGCATCATAAATATATCATGCTCATGTCATCATGCCACCTTGCATTTGAGCATCATATAAAACCCTTTTTGTTTTGGTTCTTCTCTCATATGCATTATTAATTGTATTTGCCTCTTGATATTGTATTTGGTTATTGATATATTGTTTAATGCCCAAGTTGAGTTGGGGGCATATCTTTTAATCAACTCCACCACCTTTATTGTCACCACCTTATAATTCCACCATCCAACTAAATATGAGCTTGGCACTTATTGGTTTTACCTCTAGCTCATGTGGGTTGGGATGGATCCAATTCTTTTCCACATGCTCTCATCTTGGCATCATGTTGTTTTCACATTATTGATGTATGAGAGTCCCATGGCCACCTTTGCATGCCTTGTGAGTGGAACCTTTTGTTCCTTGCTTCCATATGGGTTGATTGGGGATATTCTCATGTTGGGGTATTATTGAGGCTATGTATGCATCTAGTGGGACCTACACACTAGCATGGCCAAATAATATTCCAAATATGAGCATATTTCATCTACTCCACATGGGCCCCAACACCATTCTTTTGGCTTGGCCTTAATTCCATGTTTGGAGATGCATGTGTTAATAAATGCCCATGACCATTTACAATTGTTTTCACAATAATAGACATGGTATTTAATACCCATGCATGGGCCATGCAAAGCATCACCATTCTTTATCCTTTGGGTTTTCTTTGGTTTTAAAGTGGATCATCCTCTATCTCCCCTCTCTTTTGGCTTGATCTAGTTTGATCTTGCTCAAACCCATCACCACCTTTATCTCTTCCTCCCTTTGGTCTAGCTCATGTTTGTTTTGGTTTGTTCTTGCTTGAGCTTGTCTTAATCATGCTTGATCTAGGCAAAAGAACCACTCCATCTATCACTCTCTCTAAACCTAAACCTTACACTCATCTCTCTCTCTTTACCACCCTCTTTCCTTAACCCTCTCTCTAAACTGTAGCCCGAGGCTACCACAACCCCAGCCCTAGCAAACCCTAAACCACCCCATCTACCCCTAGCCAGCTCACCTCCCTCTCGGTTACCCTCTCTTCTCCTTCCCTCACCTTGGCCCCACCTTGCAGCCTCTGCCTCCCCCACCTCTTTCTTTGGCTACAAGACAAGGAGAAAAGTAGAGGAGAGAAGACCTAGCCCGATCCCCCTCTCCTCACCTTTTTCCAAAGCTAAAGCCACCACCCCCATGTGCCTACCCTCATCCCTCATCTAACCACACCTTACCCCCACCTCAGAGCTACCAGAGGCACCTGACCCCTCTCCTTCCGTCCCACAACAACCTGGCCATGGTCATGGTACCTCTAAACCCTAGCTCTGGCCAGATCGATTGGAGGCGGTTGGAGCCATGCAAGAGGGAGTCTCGGAGCCCAGGAACCTTTGCCGCCCTCCTCAGCATCACCCCGAACCAGGAGCCGCCCCGGAGCGCGCCGGAGAAGCCTTGCCGCCGCCGCGCCCGAGCAGGTCCGTCGCCGTTGCCACCAAGCCCGGAGCTAGATCCTCTCCACCCCCACGATCCGCCACACCGCCAACTCCCTGGTGAGCCCCTACGCCGGACTTGCCCGCTCCCTCTCTGGTGCCCCGTAACGCTGCCGCCCTCCGTCGAACAGCCGGCGCACGCGCAGACGCTGCCGGTCCGTGCCGCTCGCGTCGCCACCGCAGCTTTCTGCCTCTGTTCTTCGTCGTGCCCCGTGCGCTGTAGTCCGCCTCCGTGCGCGCTTGCTATACGAAAGCTGTAGCCCTTGTTGCCCTCTTCGTTTTTCGTTTTTGGAGCGTCGTGTTTCGTCCAGCGGCGGCGTCGCCATCGTCATCGGAATAGGCCAGATCCGCCGCCCGTTGCTGCTAGAATCGGCAAAGAAGAACGATATGACCATCTTGGCTCCCTTTTCTCCCCTCCCCCTCCGCCCCCGCGCCTCACTGCCAGCCTCGGTGGTTGCTTTGCAAGAAGACCCCGGAAAACCCCACCACCACGGACAGATTCTCCTCAGCCTGGATCGCCCACGTGTCAGAGCTGCGTTGGACGCTGCGCAGATGGCCAGTAGCCCTAGGACCCACCGTCAGTCGCAGAGGCTAGGATAGCTCACGGTGGTAAAAGTTTTCTGCGCGTGTGTTGGTCCCAGTCAGCCAGTGGCCCCACCCATCTGTGTCTGAGGCTAGCTCTGCCTGAGTAAGAAAAAGATTTTCTGAAATCTGTTTTAATTCAAATCTTTTCCAAATTAATTTAAATTCAAAATTCAAATCTGTTTTTAAATATCTTTTAAAATATAAATCCAAATAATACAAATAATATATGTTTTGAAATCAGAAAAATATGGGGAATTAAAATATGCCATTCAAAATCTATTTTGAACACTTTAAAATTCCAAGTTGTTTTAAATTACAATAAAATGCCCTTTTTCCTTAATAAATTAATAACTTTTGTTTTATAAGTCCAAATTTAACAAATGATATGTCTAAAATGATTAGCTCGATGAGACCTTTCTGTTTATGCATTCCATGTTTTGTTTTGAAGCATGCATCATATAAATATAAAGTATACAGCAACTTAATTGAGGTTAAAATGTGGCTAAAACTCAATAAAATGATTATTTCTTGTATTCCACACCTCACCCATGCCATGCTACATTAATGCCATGCAAATTGTGCATCATTCATCATGGCATGATTGTTTGCTTGTCGCATTTTATTCATCTGCTTGTGCACTTTATTTATGTTGGCCCTTGTTTGTTTGGTTCTTCTTCGAATAGACGCTGAGCAGGGGATATACCAAGAGAACCAGGAGCACTACCCAGATCCATCCCTTGCTTCAACTGAGCTGCCAGGCAAGCACTACCACATGCTTGCATACATATAGTACCTATTGCCTCTATCTTATTCTTGCATCATTGAGTCGTGATTGCATTAAATTGAATCCCAAGTATTGCATAGCCTTTACTTTTAAACCCCACCGAAGCTTGTTCCTCCATCCCATGAGCCATTACTACAGGAGTTGTTTGAGCCATGCGAGTCGTAGAACATCATGTGTAGGGTATGTGAGTGTCTGATGGATAACGAGGTACCTAAACAACTTAACCTGAGTAGTAATGGGAAAACCAATGAAAGTGGCATCGGTGAGCCATATTCGCTATTTGGTTTTTCAGGCTCACTTGTGTCCCGTAAGACCCCGAGTACTTGATTCCTGTTCCAAGAATATTCGCGCTATCCACATCCGGGAGGCTTATGACCCCCCTGAGCCAGAGCTTGATTCATTCTTATTTCTAGGGGCCACAAACTAGTTTGAGGTTTTATTTACTATCCTGTACTTATGCCATGCTTTACTGCTTTATTTAAATTGTGTGAGGTACTTCACCTTTGTCTTGTTAGGAAAGTGGAGTATTTTTCAGTGTCGACAAGCCCGCCACATTTGGGTTCCGGTCGTTCACCACGCTCAAACCTTGAGGCCGTCTCGAGTCACTAACCGTTCTATGGTAGCTCAATGGGGTGGCCCTGAAATATTTCTGAATCCTGTGATCGCTTTGTCGTTGCCTCGTTGGGTTTTGATTTGGTTTTCCGAGGCATATCGAGTGTGTGTTGTTATTTGTGCACCCTCAGGTAAAACTTTCAAAGCCGTGTCATGATTATGGACGACTTGGAGCATAGTTTCTCGATCATAGACAAGCATAACTAAAGGACCCCTTTTAATTTGACTAGACTAGGTACCTGACTAGTAAATAGTGCAACACTCATGGAATGGATAATAAAACTGCCAACGGATGGGGGGTTGTTCGTCCGCTTCCTCGTCGGTAAGCGAGGAGGAGGATGGATCTGTGGATATTACCGTTATAATCAAGTATAACTGTTGTTATTAATTCACGGACATCCGCTCATCTCTGGTTAGGCGGATGGTTAGTATCTATAGAATTGTTAGGGTTTATCTTTTGCTGCAATTGCGTCACCCCAGGTTGTGTCCCCTTTAGAGGCATAAAGACTTGCTGAGTACCCCTAGGGTCTCACACGATAAATTATTGGTTCAGATGAACAGGTACCCTCGCAAGATGGATACTGGGTGGAAGAGGCGGACGATGCGGGCAACGATCATTCGGTGTAGAGATTCCGGGAACAGGGATCCGTGAGATCTGTGGGCAGGATCTGCTTATTTATGGGGCATCTTATGCCGATTTGCTTCTTATCCGTACTCGGATTTTGTCTTCCGCTTCCGCCTGATACTCTGTTGTTTGATGTATGAGGAGATATCCTAAACTATTATATCTATCTAGGATATTTGGATCTTGCCGTATGGCGTTGCTATATTTCCTTTCTTTTTAGATGGAATGGCTCTGATGTACTGTTGTATGGTGGCTTGCATACATACTCATTTGTGTATGTAGTTGATCCCTTCATTGCCGATTACACCGCCCGTTCTTGTCCCGATGTTTGGAAATGGTTGGGACGGCCGAAAGGTCTACCTGTGAGTGGCATTTGGGCCCCACCGTACTATTTCAACCATTTCCGTTCATCCAGGCTTGTAACTAGGAGCGTAATTCACCGAGGTTGTTACAGTGGCTGACCTGACCAGCTACGAGATCCCCTTCTTCACCCGTGTGGCTACTCCGCCTCCTCCTCCAGAAGAATCAGCAGAAGTTTCCGACGATGAACGCACCACCTCGGATGCGGACATATCGGAACGATATCAAGGCGGAATCTCCAGCGAGCCGACAGCTCCTTCATCTCCTCCTGCATCATAGATCATAAATTTTTGTATTACTACGGAAAAACATGATGCATCTGTAAAAATGCAGTACTTTAATTTTGCTAGTGCTAAGATTTTGATCTATTCAACACTTTTGGCTTTGAGTTTTTTGTGTGTGCCTGAAATGTTTACATAAGCACTTGTATTTTTTCGTCTCTACTTATCGTTTATCTGGCTTTCCGCCTTGTCCCTTTCGTGAGCCGGCTAAACCTTCTGCCGAAAACTTTGCCGAGCAATGGAGCTCAATTGCTAAACCAGTTTAAACTCGGAAACAAAGCCGGCTTCCAGTACCAACAATTCACTACTCAGAAAATGCCCGCATCCAGCCATCAGACAAATAACCAAAGTAAAGACTAGAAACTTTAGAGTTATACCCGAGGGTAGCAATTTTTAGAATCGGAAATCTAAACCAGAACGAACATGAGCATAAAGTACTTTCAAGCATTCTGGGATTTTCGACTATGACATGATCATTCGGAAATAAGATGGTAAAAACTTCTCAGAAAAACTTGAGGTAACCAAAACTTTTATTTCTCAGAGAACATGTACATATAAATATTTACAAAGAAGGATAAACTAAGAATAAAAGGGACGTATCTGAGCAATATTCCACGGTCTGTCTAACTCATCCGGATTTGTACTGCCTCCAGCTCTCTTTCTCTTCTTAGTAGCAGGTCTTTCTTTGACTGGCTCATGTCAGTTAACTAGTACGATCCATTGTGTAACACTCGACTAACTAAAAAGGGCCCTTCCCATACTAGGGAAAGTTTGTGCTTTCTTTGTTGCACAAGCCGGAGAACCAAATAACCTTTATTGAAATATCTATTTCAGACTCTCTGGCTATGATACTTGCGTAACTTCTGCTGATAGGCTGTAGATCTCATTTCAGCAACGACGCGAACTTCTTCGACTAAGTCGAGATCATTTTGTCGAGAAATCTCGGCATCCTCTTCGATATACGCGGCCACTCTAGGAGAAGTATGAATCAAATCACTAGGAAGAACTGCTTCTGCGCCATAGACCAAGAAGAAAGGTGTGTATCCTGTTGACCTGTTTGGGGTTGTTCGTAAACTCCAAATTACAGAGGGTAATTCTCTGCCCAAGCCCCCGCAGCACGACGTAGTGGTGCTTCGAGTCTCGGTTTTAGGCCTTGTAGAATTAAACCATTTGCTCTTTCGACTTGTCCGTTAGCCTGTGGATGTGCGACTGACGCAATGTCAAGCCGGATATTTTGCTCGTTGCAGAATTCAGCCAATTCTCTCATAGAAAAGTTACTCCCGTTGTCCGTGATAATGCTATGCGGATAACCATACTGGATTATAACATCCTCGACAAATCTTTTGGCTGTTGCTCCATCACAACTAGTGACAGGTTTAGCCTCAATCCATTTGGTGAATTTATCCACCGTCACTAAGAGGTGAGTAAATCCACTTGGAGCTCGTTTAAAAGGTCCTACCATATCAAGCCCCTAGACCGCAAAGGGCCATGTTATAGGTATTGTTCACAGCTGATCAGCCGGAACATGAGCTTGCTTGGCGTACTTTTGGCAGCCCTTGCACGTCTTGAATAATCATTCGGCATTTGCCTGAGCTGTAAGCTAGAAAAATCCGTGTCTAAAAGCTTTTGCCACTAAAGATTTGGATGCAGCGTGGTGACCACACTCGCCTTCGTGGATTTCTCTTAAGATTTCCACTCCTTCTTCCGGAGATACACAGCGCTGAAAAACCCTAGAAACACTCTGTTTATGGAGCTCACCTTTAACAATAGTATAGGATTTTGCTCGTTGGATAATCTGCTAGCTCAGCACCTCGTCTTCGGGTAATTTGCCATCTACCAAATAATCGAGGTAGGGTTGAGTCCAGCTGGGAATTACAGCTAGGACTGCTATCAAAGGTGAGTCGGATATTTCTCATCTACTCCCTTTATTGAGGGAACTTTGAGGTGCTCTAAAAAAGCGCCATCCGGGACCTCTTTCCACGCAGAACCTATCCGAGATAGTGCATCTACTTAATCATTTTCAGCTCGTGGGATGTGTTGAACTTCAAACCCTTCGAACGATTTAGATAGATCACCCACGACAGCTTTATATGTTGCCATGTGTTTATTTGCATTACAAATATCCGACACTTGCTGAGCAACAAGATCCGAATCTCCATAACACATCAAACATCGGATGCCAATATCCTTAGCAATCCGGATTCCATGTAGCAGTGCTTCATACTCGGTAATATTGTTTGTCGGTGTGAAGTGTATCTGCAACATGTATAAAAGTTTATCTCCTTGGGGTGATTTGAGCACCACGCTAGCCCCCGAGCCCCCTCGAGCCTTAGACCCATCGAAAAAGAGGGTCCAATATTCTGACTCAGGGAGGATCATGTTTTCCTTCGTCTTTGTCCAATCAGCGACAAAGTCGGCTAGGATCTGGGATTTGATTGTTGTCTGAGGTTTGTACTCAACATCGAAAGCTGAAAGCTCTATGCCCCATTTGGCGACGCGTCCTGTGGCGTCACTGTTGTTGATTATATCTCTCATGGGAGCTGTGCTCACCGTGGTAATTGGATGCTCCTGAAAGTAGTGTCATAACTTACGAGATGCTAGAAAAACACCGTAAGCCAACTTTTGATAGTGTAGATACCGCTGTTTTGATTCTGTCAGGACTCGCTGACAAAGTAAGTCGGACGCTGCACCAGGTGTTCCTGATTTTCCTCTGGTCTCTCCACCACCATGATGGTACTAACGACCTTATTTGTCGCAGCAAGATAGAGCAACATCGGCTCCTTAGGTTCCGGCGCTGCAAGGATAGGAGCAGATGAGAGTACTTTCTTCAGATCTTGTAGTGCAGCTTCAGCTTCGTCATTCCAAAAAAATCCTTGGTCTTTTTCAGGAGTTTGTATAATGGTGCGGCTCTTTCACCAAGCCGGCTTACAAATCGACTGACCGCAGCGATGCAACCAGTTAGTCTTTGTACGTCCTTCAAGCGAGTTGGCTTGGAAATATTGAGTATAGCCTTGATTTTGTCTCGGTTCACCTCTATGCCTCTTTGAGACACAATGAAACCTAACAATTTTCCGGCTGGTATTCTAAAGAAGCATTTCTTCGGGTTAAGCATGATGTTGTTTTTTGTAGATTTGCAAATGTTTCCTCAAAGTCGGAAATCAGCGTTTCCTTCTTTTTGGACATTACGGCGATATCATCCACGTATGCATGTACATTGCGTCCGAGCTGGTCATGGAGGCACCAGCATCGTATACTGATGCGTAGCTCCTGCGTTCTTCAGCCCAAAAGGCATCGTAACAAAACAGAAGGTTCCCAAAGGGGTTATGAATGAAGTTTTGACTTTGTCAGATTCCTTCATCCGAATTTGGTGATAACCGGAATATGCGTCGAGAAAACAGAGGAGTTCCGAGCCTGCCATAGAATCAATAACTTGATCAATTCTAGGCAGAGCGAACGGATCTTTTGGACAAGCCTTGTTCAAGGCAGTATAATCAACACACATCCTTAAATCAGTGGTGTCCTTTTTAGGGACCATTACAGGATTGGCCGACCACTCAGTGTGGATGACCTAACTCGAGCCGTGCTAGTTCCTTAGGTATTGCCTTACGCTTTTCGTCGCCAAACCATCATAAGGACTGTTTGACGGGTTTAGCGTTCGGGTTTACATTTAGAGAGTGCTAGGCAAGTTCCCTAGGTACTCTGGTCATGTCAGATGGCTGCAATGCGAAGATATCTTGATTTGCTTGGAGGAACTTGATGAGCGCGCTTTCCTATGCGCTACCTAGGCCTACGCCTATCTGGGTCACCTTGGAGGGGTCGTCATCCTTCAACGGTGCTTTCTTCGTCTCTTATGATGCCTTGAACTCTGGATTTGGCTTTGTCACCTCCTTCTTTGTTGCGGGCATCTCGGACGGATCTATGCTCTTCTTGAACTCCTGGTACTCCTGGGCGTGCAGCATGGCTTCGGCAAAGGCGGCATTTCCATCCTCGCGCTCTCGCGCTTTCTTCGGGTCTCCCCTGATGGTGATCACGCCGTTGGGACCTAGAATTTTCATCATATTGTAAATGTAACACGGACGAGCCATAAAATCCCAGTAAGCCGGACATCCGAATATAGCGTGGTATGCGCTCTTGAACGGGACCACTTTGAAGGAAAGTGCTTCCGTCCAATGGTTCTTTGGAGTTCCAAAGGTAACATCCAAAGTAATCTCTCCCAGGGAATTAGCTTGTCTTCCTAGGACAATTCCGTGAAATATCACAGAGCTATGGTTCAGCTGGGTTTCCAAGATCTTCATCCGGCGTAGCGTTTCGACATAGAGAATATTGATGCTGCTACCATCGTCCATGAGAGTCTTGGAGAGACCATAACCGTCAATAAGTGGGTTGACGATTAAGGCGTATTTTCCAAACCTGTGTAACTTAGGCGGATGATCATCATGGTCAAATGTGATTGCCACTTCCGACCAGTCCATATACTAGGGGACAGCCGGAACTGTTGCATTGAGCTCGTGTAGAACTACTTTCTTGACCTTTGCTGGTTGAGATCCGAGGAAAGTGACATAAGTGTCCTTCTTGGTGGGAAAAGTTTTCTTCCCTTCCGGCTTGGGATTTGAAGCATCAGCTTCCTCCATGTCGGAATCTTCCATGGTCTCCTTGTCCTTTTCGGGATTTTTCTTTCCCTTCTTCCGCTTAGCTTTGTAGCCCGCGGTGTCATCTCTTTTGATGTCGTCATTGAAACCACATTCAGCGTTGGTGTGGGACGAGCCCCCATTAGCATCTAGGTGATGCACACATGGGTTATTGGCAATGTCGTCCCAAGAGTAGGTTTTTCCTGGTTAATGTTCTCCTCTACCTTGGACCCTTGAAGTCCCACGGCCACGCCCGCGGCCTCCGCCGCGTCCTCCTCGTCCTCTAGACCCGGAAACAGTAGTAACCACCACAGTTTCCGCGTTGGGTTTTTCTTCCAAGGTATTTTTGCGCTTCTGAGCTTGTTGCTTTGGTTGTCTTGCTGACTGGGGCACAGCTAGGACGTTGAGCAATCCCTCTGCATCATCGTCAGCATCTGCATACTTGCTCGCTGTTTCTATCATCTCTCCCAAATTAGTGACCTTGTCACACTTCAAGCGATGACGCAGTAGACCAATTGGGAGACCTGCAATGAAAGCTTCAATCGCAGTTTGATCATTTACTCCTTCACAGGAGTTCTTGGTGTCGATCCATCGTCCGAGGTAGTCCCGGCAAGTTTCTCCGGCTTTCTGGGTGCAACGTTGTAGGTCTCCGACCGTACAGGGCCTCTGATATGTGCCTTCGAAATTCCGAAAGAATGCACTTTGCATGTCATACCAGTTATGGATGGTATTCTTCGGAAGTTCATTGAGCCATGATCATGCCGTCTTCCGCAACATAAGTGGGAGATATCGGGTTGCGACTAGGCTGTTTCCTCCTTTGGCGATGCAGCAAGCTTGGAAGAAATCCTGTAGCCAGGTATCTGGCCAAGCAATGCCATCGTAGGCTTGGATATGTCTAGAGATAGCAAATTCTTCCGGGAATTTTGTAGCTCTGATGCATGGTCCGAAGCACTTTGGGCCCACGTAGATATCATCATTTTCGTAGCGCCGAGCCTCTATGTTGGAGTTGATCCTGTGCCTTGCGTCGTTCGGGGATAAAGATCGTCCCGGATGTCGGCTGTGGCTGCGGTGCCTTGGAGCCGGACTTCGGCTTCTGCCACCACCTCCTCTGCCATGTCGTCCTCCTTGCCCTCCTTGGGAGCCGTTGTGATGACTATGTGGTGGAGAGGGTGGGGCAGCTGGATAGTTTCCGGATGATCGCCGGCCTCCATCCGGAACGTCAATATTCCAATTCCGGGGAGGGTCTTGACTACGACGAGCCCCTTGCCTGTTTTTTCCGGCGTGGTTTCTAACGTTTCTTCGTCCGTCGTTCCCACCATGGTGGGGCTCAGCCGGACGGCTTGCATGTCTAGGAGGTGGCATTTTTTGATGATCCTCCTCCCGACATTTCTCTTTATCTTCTCCCCTTTGATCGTTAGATTCTTGTCGGGGAGGATTCCTCGGATTCAGAGCAGCGATGGCCTCTTTCTCGGCGGCTGGTGCGACGTTGCTCCAGTCACGTGCAGTCCTGCGATGTTGTCCTGACGTTCCGGTTCTCGAATAATTGTCCTCCCGTTGTTCGGGGCAATAATGCTGCTCTGGAACGCGGTGGGGTCTCATGTCAGCCCATGCCGGATCACTTCGACATTGGTCGGAATCCGAGACCAGTTTTTGACTTCCGGACAGGGCGACCTTTTGCTGCTCCAGTCCCTTGTTGAGTAGCTTGATATCCAAACGGATCTCCTCTGGTCCTGGATTAGCCGATAGAATTTCTCGGGCCGCCACGGTATTCTGTACTAGGGTTGGATATACCCAATCTCCTTTGCTATATTTTCGTTGCTTCCCCATCTCATCTCCGAAAAGGACGGCATGGATATGTGGGAATTGGTCATCATTGGTGTGACGCTTCCGTTTCTTCTGATGCAACCGGGACATGTAGTCCTTAGTTGCCATGTGTTTCTTCTCCACCTCGATGTTTTTGGCTTCATCGAGGAGTTGTTGACGACGCGCTTCTAGGGCTTGATCCCTTTCGTCTAGCTCTTCAGCAGTAAGTTCTGCAGCTGTAGGGATAGGTGTGGTTAATGCATCATCGATGAGTTTACGCGCACCTTCGGTGATCACATGTCCATCCACCGATTCTTCTTTTTTCGGCTCTTCTAGGATAAGTGCTCCATCCGAGTCTTCTTCGTATTCCTCGGCAATCACCTCCTCAACCAGAGGGTCTTTTGCCGGGGTCTTGTTTTTCTTGTTCTTCTTCTTTGCCTTCTTGGCAGCGCCGGTAGCAAAGACGGCTTTCGGTCCATTTCCCGGAGTCAGGCTCTGATCGGTATTTTCGGACATCTGGACCATGGGATTATCTCCGATGTCCATGTCATCCTGCGATTTAGGAGAGTGTTCCCCGGATCCTTCATCCATGGCTTCTCCTTCTTCTGCAGCCTTGGAGTTGTACTCCTCTTCATATTCCGCGGAGAACTTTCGGAAATCTGTTGCTGTCATCGATTCATCCGAGGATGCGGGTACGTCGGCGTTTGTTACAATTGCCTCCAGCATCGAGTCGGTGTTTTCTCCAGCATCGGCAGAGCCGGATCCGGATCCCACGTACCCGACGAAGTGCGATGCGTGCATCCTGAGATACCTGCGGTTTTTGCGATCAGCCATGTCAAAACTTTTGATGGTCTCAAGAATTGCATATGCGCTCGCATCTTGCATTATCATACGTCGTAATGTGTACCTTAGGAAAGGTATGTCTATCCCGACATCATTAGAGCCGGAACCAGTGTCATTGATATGCTCCTCCTGGATTTCGACTTCCGCGGGTGGGTCGATCTGGGATCCGGCTCCTCCAGGGAGATCCACTCCAGATTCGACTTGGGCCGCTAGGTCTTCTTTAGGCTCAGATTTCTCCACTATCTCCGCAACTGGTGCGGGCTAGGTGGGTTTAGGGTTTTCTGGGATCCAGAACTCTGCCGCCTCCGCGGACAAAGGGGACCCGGAAGATTCTTCTGCCTCTATCATCACCGCTGGGGTGGGTGGGGCAGGTTCAGCGAAACCGATGTAAAGATCGATCTCGCCAAAAGACACGATTGTGTAGGCAGTCATAGCCTCCTTAGTCGGAATCCAGGTCTTGTCGAGAACGATGAGAGGGATGTCGCTGGCGTAGAGGATACGACCGACGGCGATAGTCTCGCCGATTCCGATTCTTGCGGATTCCGCTCGGAACGCAGATCCGAAGCTCACTTGCCCCACGGTGGGCGCCAACTGTCATCGGACTGAGGACAAGTACGCCATGAGGGGGTCCTCGAGGCGTGCGGAAGAGAGGGGTGTGAGACGTACGGTGTTCTGGGACGGTGAGCACACAAGTTTACCCAGGAATCCGCCGGCTTTGGACGAATCCTACTCCTGCTAGCAATCCAGTAATACGGCAAAGCCGGAATATGGGTTAAAAGGGTTTCACCTGTGCGAGTTGAGATTGTAGACTATTAAGGTGTTTCCCTAAAGGCTCTCCCTAAGACGGCTTATATAGATATTCGGCCAAGGGTTTACAGGAGAGATCTATCCGGCTACGACTAAGAGTTGGTTACAGAGTACATCTTGAACTACAAGTAACATTATGGGCCTAAGTTGGTAAGTGTTCTAGGCCTTCTCGTAGCCGTATTGGACTCCGTCTTTCTCCCTGACTGGGCCACCTGTGAAGCAAAGCTCTAACCCGAAGTGGGCCACCCTGGTCAGTGAGGAACTGTGAGGATACCCAGAAACTATATCCCCAACATACCACATATGGATCCACCAGTGTCATTGAAATGTGTGTTCTCTTTAGAGACCACACATGGATCCACCACTGTCATTGCATGTGTGTTCTTTTTACTAACAACAACTAGAGTCATTGCATGTGTGTTCTTTTCACATACCACATATGGATCCACCAGTGTCATTGCATGTGTGCTCTTTTCACAATCCACCTATGGATCCACCAGTGTCATTGCATGTGTGTTCTTTTTACTCACAACAACCAGAGTAATTGCATGTGTGTTCTTTTCACATACCCCATATGGCTCCACCAGTGTCATTGCATGTGTGCTCTTTTCACAATCCACCTATGGATCCACCAGTATCATTGCATGTGTGTTCTTTTTAATAACAACAACCAGAGTCATTGCATGTGTGTTCTTTTCACATACCACATATGGATCCACTAGTGTCATTGCATGTGTGTTCTTTTCACAATCCACCTATGGATCCACCAGTGTCATTGCATGTGTGCTCTTTTTATTAACAACAACCAGACTCATTGCATGTGTGTTCTCTTCAGAGACCACACATGGATCCACCAGTGTCATTGCATGTGTGTTCTTTTTACTAACAACAACCAGTGTCATTGAAATGTGTGTTCTCTTCAGAGACCACACATGGATCCACCAGTGTCATTGCATGTGTGTTCTTGTTCCTAACAACATCAGAGTCATTGCATGTGTGTTCTTTTCACATACCACATATGGATCCACCAGTGTCATTGCATGTGTGTTATTTTTGCTAATAACAACCAGAGTCATTGCATGTGTGTTCTCTTCACAATCCACCTATAGATCCACCAGTGTCATTGCATGTGTGCTCTTTTTACTAACAACAACCAGAGTCATTGAAATGTGTGTTCTCTTCAGAGACAACACATAGATCCACCAGTGTCATTGCATGTGTGTTCTTGTTCCTAACAACAACCAGAGTCATTGCATGTGTGTTCTTTTCACATACCACATATGGATCTACCAGTGTCATTGCATGTGTGTTCTTTTTACTAACAACAACCAGAGTCATTGCATGTGTGTTCTGTTCACAATCCACCTATAGATCCACCAGTGTCATTGCATGTGTGCTCTTTTTACTAACAACAACCAAAGTCATTGAAATGTGTGTTCTCTTCAGAGACCACACATGGATGCACCAGTGTCATTGCATGTGTGTTCTTTTTACTAACAAAAACCAGAGTCATTGCATGTGTGTTCTTTTCACATACCACATATGGATCCACCAGTGTCATTGCATGTGTATTCTTTTTACTAACAACAACTAGAGTCATTTCATGTGTGTTCTTTTCACATACCACATATGGATCTACCAGTGTCATTGAAATGTGTGTTCTCTTCAGAGACCACACAATGACACACATTGTATGTGTGTTCTTTTTACTAACAACAACTGGTGTCATTGCATGTGTGTTCTTTTCACATACCACATATGGATCCACCTGAAGGGTTCCATAGCAGAAAACAAAAAAATTATATCTACTCGAACACTAAATCCAGGATCTATAGTATGTAGACATAAGTAACGGAGAAGGAATACAATATTCATACCTTTGCGGACAGAGACATGCCTTACGCAGGAAGGCGTATATTGATGAAGACGAGCCGCACATCAAGTGTGGTGCCTCCGAAGTTCGTCACACGTCCGATGTAGGAGACGTCAACCGGACACCGATCCAGCCGAGCAGCAGAAGAAGTAGATGTCGGATCGCTGATCACACGACGGTAGTGTGAATGTGGAAAACTCAACCACGAGGTCCTCCCCAATATTACGGGGAAGTCCTCAGAGGATGAGAGAGAGAATGAGAGGAATGGGTGATTCCAAAGGGGAGGGGGGACCCCTTTATATAGTGGGAGGGGGGCGCACCACCCAGGTGCCAGGCGGTGTGGGACTAATCCCCACACCCTCCGGCCACCTAGGGGAAGCCGTCAGCCGTAGGTGGGCCCCACTGGGGCGGCCCACTAGCCCTAGGCCAGCCGACCCCCACTCCCTAGGCGCCTTGCCCTATTGGGCCTCCCTTCGGGTGAGGCCCATTAACAATATGGAGTCTTTAAAAATAAAATAAAATATATACTTAATATTAATTACCCAACTAACATTAAAGTACACATATTATATAATTCCTTCACTCCGGAAAACCTTCCGGACCCCTTCCGATCTCCATCGGATGTTACCGAAACTATTCCGGTTTCTCTCTCTCTATTTCTCATACGATACCTCATCTACCCTAAGCGTCCCAACCCTTAAGCGTGACATCCTTCGGTTCGGAAACACTCCAGACATGATAGATACCACTCTCATATCAATGATCAATAGAGGGACATGGATGCCCATGTGACCCCCGTGCATTTCACGAATACAATCGCTCGAACCGTGAGATAGTCGTTCCCCATTCCCTTTGTCATTCGATACCTAATTCATCCGAGACTTGATCTTCGGTATCTCCATACCTTAGTTCGATCTCGTTACCGATGAACTTGTTTTCTCGTTCTCATGTCTTTACATTCCGTGACCTAGTCACATGCTTGCAAGCTTCATTAATGCAACGTCATCGAGATGGCCACATGTATCTATCTGTTACATGGACTAGACAAATCCTGGTGTTGATATGTACTCCTCTATGCATACCTTTGGAAAACCTGAGTGGCACCTTTTTGATCACCCTGTTACGAGATGATTCTTCATAACCATCTAAGCTTCTTCCGGGATGGTGATTTGCGTTACCTCATAGTCAAAGGATCAGGTTGCGAGGTTCTCTGTGTTTTATCATCAATGGTGAACTTTGTAACTAGATCTCATTAAGATATAACTATCGGATGTTTGTCTACCATGTTATTCAACTAATAACATGACCTCATTGTCATTTGGCATAAATTCCCATGATCTTGAAACGCAGACCATCCTCATGACCAATGAACTAGTTCACTAGAGGTAACTAGAGATACTGTTTGTTTACATACCACACATGTATTAATGTTTCGTATTAACACAGTTATAGCACAGCATGAAACGTATTATGAACATATAGGAGATATATCAAATAATACACTTTATTATTTGCCTCTAGGGCATAACTCCTTCAGTCTCCCACTGGCACTAGAGTATAAACAAAACTAGTTTACAATAGGCAGGAACCTAACACCAATGGAATCTCGGTGTTGTTCGTGCTTTTCCTGATGTAGAGCTTTAGTCAAAGGATCTGCTACATTTAGTTCCGTATCTACTTTGCAAATCTTGACTTCACCTTCATTAAAGTTCTGCCGGATGACGTGAAATCTTAGCTTGATGTGTTTGGCTATGGAATGAGTTCATGGTTCCCTTGCGTTTGCAATAGCACCCGTGTTATCGCAATAGACCGTCACGGGGTCTTGCGCATTGGGAAAAACTCCCAGTTTGATGACGAAATTCCTGAGCCAAACAGCTTCATTTGCTGCATCAGCTGTAGCAATGTATTCAGACTCCATTGAAGATTGTGCCACCACCGGCTGCTTCTTGCTCTTCCAGCTAACCGCCCCACCATTCACCAAGAAAACAAACCCTGTTTGAGACTTCGAGTCATCATGATCTGAATTCCAGCTCGCATCTACGTAACCCGTTACGTTTAGAGCTTCATCATTTCCTCCATAGATTAGGAACATATCCTTTGTTCTTCTCAGATACTTTAGGATATTTTTCACAGCTGTCTAGTGACCCGGTCCTAGATTACTCTGATATCGGCTCGTCAAACTAAGATCCAATGCCACATCAGGTCGTGTACTTAGCATTGCATACATAGATCATATGGCTGAAGCATAGGGGATGTAAGACATCTCCTCTCTGTCATCGTCCGTTACAGGACATTGAGTCATACTCATTTTGCAATTCTTCATCATAGGTGTAAAACCCCTCTTAGTGTTTTCCATTTTGAACCTCTTCAAAATCTTTTCTATGTAAGTACTCTGACTCAATGCTATTAGGTGCCTTGATCTATCTCTAGATCCTTATTCCTAATATATATGCAGCTTCACCTAGATCCTTCATGGAAAATTGGTTGCTCAAATATGCTTTCACGCTTTTCATAAGATCCACATCGTTTCCAATGAGTAATACGTGATCCACATATACTACTAAGAAAACAACCGAGCTCCCACTCGCTTTCTTGTAAACACAGAACTCTTGTTGCTTTTGGACAAATCCAAAACTCTTGATCACTTGATCAAAACATTGGTTCTAGCTCTGAGATGCTTGCTTCAATCCATAAATAGACTGTTGAAGCTTGCATACTTTTCCAGCATCCTTAGGATTGACAAAACCTTCTAGTTGCATCATATACAACTCTTCATCAATGTGACCATTGAGGAATGCGGTCTTGACATCCATCTGCCAAATTTCATAGTCGAAATGTGCAGCAATTGCTATTAAAATCCTGACAGCCTTAAGCCTCACTACGGGAAAATAAGTCTCATTGTAATCAACTCCTTGAATTTGTCGAAAACCCTTTGCGACAAGTCGAGCTTTGTGAATGGTTACATTACCATTCGCATCTGTCTTTTTCTTAAAGATCCATTTATTTTCCATGGCCTTGCGGCCTTTTGGAAGATCCACCAAGGTCCAAACTTGGTTTTCATGCATGGATCCTATTTCAGATTTCATGGCTTCTAGACATTTCTCGGAGTCAGCACTATCCGTAGCTTCTTTGTAGTTTACAGGTTCTTCCTGTTCATCTAGGATGACAGACATCACAAGGCTGTTGTACTAATCAGGAGTGACACGAACCCTTGTAGACCTGTGAACCTTAGGAGTTTCGAAGTCATTGTTTTGATCATCATAAATGGGTTCTTCCTCCATATTGGAGAGAGGTTTTGGAACAACTTCCGTTGTGCTACTCGGAATTTGAAGAGAAGGGTCAACAATTTCATCTAACTCAATTTTCCTTCCACTCACTCCTTTTGCAAGAAACTCTTTCTCGAGAAAGGTGCCGGTTTTTGCGACAAACATTTTTCCCTCGGCTTGGTTGTAGAAAGTATATCCAATGGTTTCCCTTGGATATCCTACAAAGATGCATTTTTCCGATTTGGGTTCGAGTTTGTGAGGCTGTAGTTTCTTGACATAAACCTCACATCCCCAAACTTTCAGAAATGACAACATTGGTTTCTTGCAATGCCATATCTCATATGGGGTTGTCTCCACGGATTTGGATGGTGCTCGGTTTAAAATAAAAGCAGCGGTTTCTAACGCGTATCCCCAAAAAGACACAGACAAATCAGTTAAATACATCATGGACCGTACGCTATCCAATAGGGTTCGGTTACGATGTTCCGACACACCATTACGCTGTGGTGTTTC
The DNA here is from genome assembly GCA_023614405.1 of Avena insularis. Taxonomy (NCBI): domain Eukaryota; kingdom Viridiplantae; phylum Streptophyta; class Magnoliopsida; order Poales; family Poaceae; genus Avena; species Avena insularis. The sequence continues at coordinate 328,396,119 of CM042684.1, read as the reverse complement.
GGCTGGCGTAAGCTGTGGGATAATCCCACAGTCCTTCAAGTGCATGTTAAACTCATAACTCAAATACTCGCCTCCTTGATCCGATCGAAGGTGCTTGATTTTTTTGTTAAGTTGATTGTCTACCTCTTTCTGAAATTTCTTGAACTTTTCAAAGGTTTCAGACTTGTGCTTCATCAAGTAGATATATCCATATCTGCTTAAGTCATCAGTACAGGTAACAAAGTAACGATAACCATTGCGTGTTGAGACACTCATTGGTCCACATACATCCGTATGTATGATCGCATGTAGGTCTACAGCTCTCTCCCCTATTCTGGAGAATGGTGTCCTAGTCATCTTGCCCATGAGGCATGGCTCACATGTACCAAGGGATTCGAAATCCAATGATCCAAGAAGCCCTTCTGAATGGATCTTCTTCATGCGCTTTACGCCAATATAACCCAGACGGCAATGCCATAAGAACATGGAATTATCGTCACTGTGCTTACAACATTTAGCATCAACACTATGGATGTCTGTATCACAATCAAGATCAAGTAAGAATAAACCATCACATACAGGAGCATGAACATAGAAAGCATCATTCATATAAATTGAACAACCATTTGTTCCTGATTTAAACGAATAATGGTCTTGCAACAAGCAAGACCCACTCACAATATTCATACTCAATGCGGGTACATAATAGCATTTATTCAAGACCAACAATAATCCTGACGGTAGACGGAGATGCAGTGTGTAGACGACCATCACTTCGACTCTCGAGCCATTGCCGACGCGCATCGTCACCTCGTCCTTCCTTGGGCGCCTCCTACTCTGCAAATCCTGCTGAGAGTTACAAATGTGAGCAACAGATGGTATCAAATACCCAGGTGTTACTCCTGGCGCTTGTAAGGAATACATCAATAACATGTATATCATATATATCTTTGTCCGGGATGGCTATCTTGCCAGCTCGCTTGTCTTCAAGGTACTTGGGGCAGTTGCGTTTCCAATGCCCATCCCCTTTGCAGTAGAAGCACGAAGTGTCGGGCTTAGGGCCAGGCTTGGCAGTCTTTGAGGTGTTGGAAGCAAATATGCCATCCCTCTTAGACTTCTAACCCTTCTTAAAGTTGGTGGCCTTGTTGACCATCAGCATCGTGTGCTCCTTCTTGATTTCAACCTCAGTAGTTTTGAGCATGGCGAACACCTCAGCAAGGGTCTTAGTCATCCCTTGCATGTTGTAGTTCATCACAAAACTCTTATAGCTAGGGGGCAGCGAGTGCAGCACCCTATCTATAGCGAGCTCCTCCGGGATTTTGCAATTCAGGGCATTTAAGCTCTTAACGTACCCAGACATTTTGACCATGTGCTCACTAATACTGTTGTGCTCTTCCATTTTAGCAGAGAAGAAGAGCTCGGAAGCATCATAACTCTCTGCACGAGCCTATGGAGTAAAGACAGCCTTGAGATCCTCAATGATCTCAAAAGCATTCATCTTCTCAAAACGCTTTTGAAGCTCCGGCTCCATGGCATAGAGCATTCCACTCTGGATGAGGGACAAATCGTCTGCCTTGGACTGCCAGACATTATTTTCATCCTGGGAGGCAGAATCTGCAGGCTTAGCCGGAAGCACAGCCTCAATGACATAAGTCAACTTGTAGGGGACTAGGAGGATCCTAAGATTGCGGAACCATGCGGTGAAGTTGGTTCCATCAGTTTTCAGCTTGTCCTTCTCGAGGAAAGTGCTAAGGTTGAAGGTGGGTGGGCGAGACATCTACAAAGGATTTGCAAAGTATTTAGACTATGTTCATAATAATGAGTTCAAGTTTTAACTTAAAGAACTCCCACTTAAACGAACATCCCTCTACTCGTTTAGTGATCACATGATCCCAATCCCCTGCACCTCCCCCGATCGTCACGGCCATCAGTGCAGTATCAAAGGTGGACATTCCCTAATGTCGATCACATCAACCATGTGATTCATGCTCGACCTTTCGGTCTCTTGTATTCCGAGGGCATGTCTGCACATGCTAGGCTCACCAGTTCTAACTCGTGTGTATTTGCAGTGCAACATGGCTTACACCCACTGTATGCGAACGCAAATATGTCTGACACCTAGGCCTGTAACCCTGGATCGCCTCATACGGAAGAACTTTCTTGGTGGTGCACGCACAAGGGGAATACGATAACTGGAATACTACGAGGGATTATCTTATTATGCTACCGTCTAGTAATTATACTAGCACAATAAGTGATACTTCAAAAGTAAAGTGTTATGACATGGTTATAGCTTTATGATCATCATCAACAGCTTTAAAGTTTCACAAACTTGTCATTGCCATGTTATAATACTTGCCCCTTATGCAATAATAAAGATAGACGCTTCTATATTAACTATTGCATGTTTTACGCGGCTTTAGGGCTTTCACAGTAGAACCTCTTCCCACCTACGAACGTCGAGCCACAACATGGATTCAATGATTGCCGTTCTTCTTCCCTTTTTAGGGCCCTCTAGTATCAATGCCATATCAACTACTGTAGAGAGACAGACACCCCCTAAGCCACTTTGATTTGTGGACCAGTCTTGTGAATCACCACGTGAGGTCGGTTGGGGTCCGCTTCATCAAACAGTGCCGTGATATGAACAATAACACTAAAGAAGGTAGCAACTAGAGAATCAATGCCCACATATTGCTATGTGTTCTATCCGTATGACATGTCTACCCATAGACCCGCTCTGATACCACTGAAGGGTTCCGTAGCAGAAAACAAAAAAATTCTATCTACTCGTACACTAAAACAAGGATCTATACTATGTAGACATAAGTAATGGAGAAGGAATACAATATTCATACCTTTGCAGATAGAGACATGCCTTACACAGGAAGGCGTATATTGATGAAGACGAGCAGCACCCCAAGTGTGGTGCCTCTGAAGTTTGTCACACGTCCGATGTAGGAGACGTCAACCGGACTCCGATCTAGCCGAGCAGCGGAAGAAGTAGATGTCGGATCGCCGATCACACGACGGTAGTGTGAAGGTGGAGAACTCAACCATGAGGTCCTCCCCAATATCACGGGGAATTCCTCAGAGGATGAGAGAGAGAGAATGAGAGGAATGGGTGATTCCAATGGGGGAGGGGACCCCTTTATATAATGGGAGGGGGCGCACCACCCAGGGGCCAGGCGGTGTGGGACTAATCCCCACACCCGCCGGCCACCTAGGGGCAGCCGCCGGCCCTAGGTGGGCCCCACTAGGGAGGCCCACCAGCCCTAGGCCGGCCGACCCCCACTCCCTAGGTGCCTTGCCCTATTGGGCCTCCCTTCGGGTGAGGCCCATTAGCAATATGGAGCCTTTAAAAAAAGTAAAATATATATTTAATATTAATTCTCCAATTAACATTCAAATACACATATTATATTATTCCTTCACTCTGGAACACCTTCCGGACCCCTTCCGATCTCCATCGGATGTTACCGAAACTATTCCAGTTTCTCTCTCTATTTCTCATACGATACCTCATCTACCCTAAGCGTCCCTACCCTTAAGCATGGTTTGGTTTGGAAACACTCCAGACATGATAGATACCACTCTCATATCAATGATCAATAGAGGGACCTGGATGGCCATGTGACCCCTGTGCGTTTCACGAATACAATCGCTCGAACCGTGAGATAGTCGTTCCCCATTCTCTTTGTCATTCGATACCTAATTCATCCGAGACTTGATCTTCGGTATCTCCATACCTTAGTTCGATCTCATTACCGATGAACTTGTTTTCTCGTTCTCATGTCGTTATATTCCGTGACCTAGTCACATGCTTTCAAGCTTCATTAATGCAACGTCACCGAGATGGCCACATGTATCTATCCGTTACATGGACTAGACAAATCCTGGTCTTGATATGTACTCCTCTATGCATCCCTTCGGAAAACCTGAGTGGCACCTTTTTGATCACCCTCTTACGAGATGATTCTTGATAACCATCTAAGCTTCTTCCGGGATGGTGATTTGCATTACCTCATAGTCAAAGGATCAGGTTGCGAGGTTCTCTGTGTTTTATCATCAATGGTGAACTTTGTAACTAGATCTCATTAAGATATAACTGTCGGATGTTTGTCTACCATGTTATTCAACTAATAACATGACCTCAGTGTCCGTTGGTATAAATGCCCATGATCTTGAAACGTAGACCATCCTCATGAACAATGAACTAGTTCACTAGAGGTAACTAGATACATGGTTTCTTTACATACCACACGTGTATTAATGTTTCGTATTAACACAGTTATAGCACAACATCAAACGTATTATGAACATATAGGAGATATATCAAATAATACACTTTATTATTTGCCTCTAGGGCATAACTCCTTCACCACTAGTGTCATTGCATGTGTGTTCTTTTTACTAACAACAACTGGAGTCATTTCATGTGTGTTATTTTCACATACCACATATGGATCCACCACTGTCATTGAAATGTGTGTTCTCTTCAGAGACCACACATGGATCCACCAGTGTCATTGCCTGTGTGTTCTTTTTACTAACAACAACTAGAGTCATTTCATGTGTTTTCTTTTTACTAACAACAACCAGAGTCATTGCATGTGTGTTCTCTTCACAATCCACCTATAGATTGACCAGTGTCATTGCATGTGTGCTCTTTTTACTAACAACAACCAGAGTCATTGAAATGTGTGTTCTCTTCAGAGACCACACATGGATCCACCAGTGTCATTGCATGTGTGTTCTTTTTACTAACAACAACTAGAGTCATTGCATGTGTGTTCTTTTCACATACCACATATGGATCCACCAGTGTCATTGCATGTGTGTTCTTTTTACTAACAACAACTAGAGTCATTTGATGTGTGTTCTTTTCACATACCACATATGGATCCACCAGTCTCATTTAAATGTGTGTTCTCTTAAGAGACCACACATGGATCCACCAGTGTCATTGTATGTGTGTTCTTTTTACTAACAACAACTGGAGTCATTGTATGTGTGTTCTTTTCACATACCACATATGGATCCACCAGTGTCAATGCATGTGTGTTCTTTTTACTAAAAAACAACTGGAGTCATTTCATGTGTGTTCTTCTCACATACCACATATGGATCCACCAGTGTCATTGAAATGTGTGGTCTCTTCAGAGACCACACATGGATCCACGAGTGTCATTGCATGTGTGTTCTTTTTACTAACAACAACTAGAGTCATTGAATGTGTATTCTTTTCACATACCACATATGTATCCACCAGTGTCATTGAAATGTGTGTTATTTTAACATACCACATATGGATCCACCAGTGTCATTGCATGTATGCTCTTTTCACAATCCACCTATGGATCCACCAGTGTCATTGCATGTGTGTTCTTTTTACTAACAACCAGAGTCATTGCATGTGTGTTCTTTTCACATACCACATATGGATCCACCAGTGTCATTGCATGTGTGTTCCTTTCACAATCCACATATGGATCCACCAGTGTCATTGCATGTGTGCTCTTTTTACTAACAACCAGAGTCATTGCATATGTGTTCTCTTCAGAGACCACACGTGGATCCACCAGTGTCATTGCATGTCTGTTCTTTTTACTAACAACAACTAGAGTCATTGCATGTGTGTTCTTTTCACATACCACATATGGATCCACCAGTGTCATCGCATGTGGGTTCTTTTCACAATCCACGTATGGATCCACCAGTGTCATTGCATATGTGCTCTTTTACTAACAACAACCAGAGTCATTGCATGTGTGTTCTCTTCAGAGACCACACATGGATCCACCAGTGTCATTGCATATGTGTTCTTTTTACTAACAACAACCAGCATCATTGAAATGATTGTTATCTTCAGAGACCACACATGGATCCACCAGTGTCATTGCATGTGTGTTCTTTTTACTAACAACAACCAGTGTCATTGAAATGTGTGTTCTCTTCAGAGACCACACATGGATCCACCAGTGTCATTGCATGTGTGTTCTTTTTACTAACAACAACCAGAGTCATTGCATGTGTGTTCTTTTTACTAACAATAACCAGAGTCATTGCATGTGTGTTCTCTTCAGAGACCACACATGGATCCACCAGTGTCATTGCATGTGTGTTCTTTTTACTAACAACAACCAGAGTCATTGAAATGTGTGTTCTCTTCAGAGACCACACATGGATCCACCATTGTCATTGCAAGTGTGTTCTTTTTACTAACAACAACCAGAGTCATTGCATGTGTGTTCTTTTCACATACCACATATGGATCCACGAGTGTCATTGCATGTGTATTCTTTTTACTAACAACAACTGGAGTCATTTCAGGTGGGTTCTTTTCACATACCACATATGGATCCACTAGTGTCATTGAAATGTGTGTTCTCTTCAGAGACCACACATGGATCCACCAGTGTCATTGCATGTGTGTTCTTTTTACTAACAACAACTGGAGTCATTGCATGTGTGTTCTTTTCACATACCACATATGGATCCACCAGTGTCATTACATGTGTGTTCTTTTTACTAAAAACAACTGGAGTCATTGCATGTGTGTTCCTTTCACATACCACATATGGATCCACCAGTGTCATTGCATGTGTGTTCATTTTACTAACAACAACTGGAGTCATTTCATGTGTGTTATTTTCACATACCACATATGGATCCACCAGTGTCATTGAAATGTGTGTTCTCTTCAGAGACCACACATGGATCCACCAGTTTCATTGCATGTGTGTTCTTTTTACTAACAACAACTGGAGTCATTGCATGTGTGTTCTTTTTACTAACAACAACCAGAGTCATTGCATGTGCGTTCTCTTCACAATCCACCTATAGATCCACTAGTGTCATTGCATGTGTGCTCTTTTTACTAAGAACAATCAGAGTCATTGAAATGTGTGTTCTCTTCAGAGACCACACATGGATCCACCAGTGTCATTGCATGTGTGTTCTTTTTACTAACAACAACCAGAGTCATTGCATCTGTGTTCTTTTCACATACCACATATGGATCCACCAGTGTCATTGCATGTGTGTTCTTTTTACTAACAACAACTGGAGTCATTTCATGTGTGTTCTTTTCACATACAACATATGGATCCACCAATGTCATTGAAATGTGTGTTCTCTTCAGAGACCACACATGGATACACCAGTGTCATTGCATGTGTGTTCTTTTTACTAACAACAACTGGAGTCATTGCATGTGTGTTCTTTTCACATACCACATATGGATCCACTAGTGTCATTGAAATGTGTGTTCTTTTCACATGCCACATATGGACCCACCAGTGTCATTGCATGTGTGCTCTTTTCACAATCCACCTATGGATCCACCAGTGTCATTGCATGTGTGTTCTTTTTACTAACAACAACCAGAGTCATTGCATGTGTGTTCTTTTCACATACCACATATGGATCTACCGGTGTCATTGCATGTGTGTTCTTTTCACAATCCACATACGGATCCACAATGTCATTGCATGTCAGTTATTTTTACTAACAAGAATCAGAGTCATTGCATGTGTGTTCTCTTCGGAGACCACACATGGATCCACCAGTGTCATTGCATGTGTGTTCTTTTTACTAACAACAACCAGTGTCATTGAAATGTGTGTTCTCTTCAGAGACCACACATGGATCCACTAGTGTTATTGCATGTGTGTTCTTGTTACTAACAACAACCAGAGTCATTGCATGTGTGTTCTTTTTACTAACAACAACCAGAGTCATTGCATGTGTGTTCTCTTCAGAGACCACACATGGATCCACCAGTGTAATTGCATGTGTGTTCTTTTTACTAACAACAATCAGAGTCATTGAAATGTTTGTTCTCTTTAGAGACCACACATGGATCCACCAGTGTCATTGCAAGTGTGTTCTTTTTACTAACAACAACCAGAGTCATTGCATGTGTGTTCTTTTCACATACCACATATGGATCCACGAGTGTCATTGCATGTGTATTCTTTTTACTAACAACAACTGGAGTCATTTCATGGGGGTTCTTTTCACATACCACATATGGATCCACTAGTGTCATTGAAATGTGTGTTCTCTTCAGAGACCACACATGGATCCACCAGTGTCATTGCATGTGTGTTCTTTTTACTAACAACAACTGGAGTCATTACATGTGTGTTCTTTTCACATACCACATATGGATCCACCAGTGTCATTACATGTGTGTTCTTTTTACTAAAAACAACTGGAATCATTGCATGTGTGTTCCTTTCACATACCACATATGGATCCACCAGTGTAATTGCATGTGTGTTCATTTTACTAACAACAACTAGAGTCATTTCATGTGAGTTCTTTTCGCATACCACATATGGATCCACCAGTGTCATTGAAATGTGTGTTCTCTTCAGAGACCACACATGGATCCACCAGTTTCATTGCATGTGTGTTCTTTTTACTAACAACAACTGGAGTCATTGCATGTGTGTTCTTTTACTAACAACAACCAGTCATTGCATGTGTGTTCTTCACAAACCACCTATAGATCCACTAGTGTCATTGCATGTGTGCTCTTTTTACTAACAACAACCAGAGTCATTGAAATGTGTGTTCTCTTCAGAGACCACACATGGATCCACCAGTGTCATTGCATGTGTGTTCTTTTTATTAACAACAACCAGAGTCATTGCATCTGTGTTCTTTTCACATACCACATATGGATCCACCAGTGTCATTGCATGTGTGTTGTTTTTACTAACAAAAACTGGAGTCATTTCATGTATGTTCTTTTCACATACAACATATGGATCCAGCAGTGTCATTGAAATGTGTGTTCTCTTCAGAGACCACGCATGGATCCACCGGTTTTATTGCATGTGTGTTCTTTTTACTAACAACAACTGGAGTCATTGCATGTGTGTTCTTTTCACATACCACATATGGATCCACTAGTGTCATTGAAATGTGTGTTCTTTTCACATGCCACATATGGACCCACCAGTGTCATTGCATGTGTGCTCTTTTCACAATCCACCTATGGATCCACCAGTGTCATTGCATGTGTGTTCTTTTTATTAACAACAACCAGAGTCATTGCATCTGTGTTCTTTTCACATACCACATATGGATCCACCAGTGTCATTGCATGTGTGTTGTTTTTACTAACAAAAACTGGAGTCATTTCATGTATGTTCTTTTCACATACAACATATGGATCCAGCAGTGTCATTGAAATGTGTGTTCTCTTCAGAGACCACACATGGATCCACCAGTGTCATTGCATGTGTGTTCTTTTTACTAACAACAACTGGAGTCATTACATGTGTGTTCTTTTCACATACCACATATGGATCCACCAGTGTCATTACATGTGTGTTCTTTTTACTAAAAACAACTGGAATCATTGCATGTGTGTTCCTTTCACATACCACATATGGATCCACCAGTGTAATTGCATGTGTGTTCATTTTACTAACAACAACTAGAGTCATTTCATGTGAGTTCTTTTCGCATACCACATATGGATCCACCAGTGTCATTGAAATGTGTGTTCTCTTCAGAGACCACACATGGATCCACCAGTTTCATTGCATGTGTGTTCTTTTTACTAACAACAACTGGAGTCATTGCATGTGTGTTCTTTTTACTAACAACAACCAGAGTCATTGCATGTGTGTTCTCTTCACAATCCACCTATAGATCCACTAGTGTCATTGCATGTGTGCTCTTTTTACTAACAACAACCAGAGTCATTGAAATGTGTGTTCTCTTCAGAGACCACACATGGATCCACCAGTGTCATTGCATGTGTGTTCTTTTTATTAACAACAACCAGAGTCATTGCATCTGTGTTCTTTTCACATACCACATATGGATCCACCAGTGTCATTGCATGTGTGTTGTTTTTACTAACAAAAACTGGAGTCATTTCATGTATGTTCTTTTCACATACAACATATGGATCCAGCAGTGTCATTGAAATGTGTGTTCTCTTCAGAGACCACGCATGGATCCACCGGTGTCATTGCATGTGTGTTCTTTTTACTAACAACAACTGGAGTCATTGCATGTGTGTTCTTTTCACATACCACATATGGATCCACTAGTGTCATTGAAATGTGTGTTCTTTTCACATGCCACATATGGACCCACCAGTGTCATTGCATGTGTGCTCTTTTCACAATCCACCTATGGATCCACCAGTGTCATTGCATGTGTGTTCTTTTTACTAACAACAACCAGAGTCATTGCATGTGTGTTGTTTTCACATACCACATGGATCTACCGGTGTCCTTGCATGTGTGTTCTTTTCACAATCCACATACGGATCCACAATGTCATTGCATGTGAGTTATTTATACTAACAAGAATCAGAGTCATTGCATGTGTGTTCTCTTCAGAGACCACACATGGATCCACCAGTGTCATCGCATGTGTGTTCTTTTTTACTAACAACAACCAGTGTCATTGAAATGTGTGTTCTCTTCAGAGACCACACATGGATCCACCAGTGTCATTTCATGTGTGTTCTTATTACTAATAACAACCAGAGTCATTGCATGTGTTTTCTTTTCACATACCACATATGGATCCACAGTGTCATTGCATGTGTGTTCTTTTCACAATCCACCTATAGATCCACCAGTGTCATTGCATGTGTGCTCTTTTAACAATCCACCTATGGATCCACCAGTGTCATTGCATGTGTGATCTTTTTACTAACAACAACCAGAGTCATTGCATGTGTGTTCTCTTCAGAGACCACACATGGATCCACCAGTGTCATTGCATGTGTGTTCTTTTTACTAACAACAACCAGAGTCATTGAAATGTGTGTTCTCTTCAGATACCACACATGGATCCACCAGTGTCATTGCATGTGTGTTCTTTTTACTGACAACAACCAGAGTCATTGCATGTGTGTTCTTTTCACATACCACATTTGGATCCACCAGTGTCATTGCATGTGTATTCTTTTTACTAACAACAAGTGGAGTTATTTCATGTGTATTCTTTTTACTGACAACAACCGGAGTCATTTCATGTGTGTTCTTTTCACCTACCACACATGGATCCACCTGTGTCATTGCATGTGTGATCTTTTCACATACCACATATGGATCCACCAGTGTCATTGCATGTGTGTTCTTTTCACAATCCACCTGTAGATCCACCAGTGTCATGGCATGTGTGCTCTTTTTACTAACAACAACCAGAGTCATTGCATGTGTGTTCTCTTCAGAGACCACACATGGATCCACCAGTGTCATTGCATGTGTGTTCTTTTTACTAACAATAACTGGAGTCATTGCATGTGTGTTCTTTTCACATACCACATATGGATCCACCAGTGTCATTACATGTGTGTTCTTTTTACTAACAACAACTGGAGTCATTGCATGTGTGTTCTTTTCACATACCACATATGGATCCACCAGTGTCATTGCATGGGTGTTCTTTTTACTAACAACAACTGGAGTCATTTCATGTGTGTTCTTTTCACATACCACATATGGATCCACAAGTGTCATTGAAATGTGTGTTCTCTTCAGAGACCACACATGGATCCACCAGTGTCATTGCATGTGTGTTCTTTTTACTAACAACAACTAGAGTCATTGCATGATTGTTCTTTTTACTAACAACAACCAGAGTTATTGCATGTGTGTTCTCTTCATAATCCACCTATAGATCCACCAGTGTCATTGCATGTGTGCTCTTTTTACTAACAACAACCGGAGTCATTGAGATGTGTGTTCTCTTCAGAGACCACACATGGATCCACCAGTGTCATTGCATGTGTGTTATTTTTACTAACAACAACTGGAGTCATTTCATGTGTGTTCTTTTCACATACCACATATGGATCCACCAGTGTCATTGCATGTATGTTCTTTTCACAATCCACATATGGATCCACTAGTGTCATTGCATGTGTGTTCTTTTTACTAACAACAACCAGAGTCATTGAAATGAGTGTTATCTTCATACACCACACATGGATCCACCAGTGTCATTGCATGTGTGTTCTTTTTACTAACAACAACCAGTGTCATTGAAATGTGTGTTCTCTTCAAGGACCACACATGGATCCACCAGTGTCATTGCATGTGTGTTCTTGTTACTAACAACAACCAGAGTCATTGCATGTGTGTTATTTTTACTAACAACAACTAGAGTCATTGCATGTGTGTCCTCTTCAGAGACCACGCATGGATCTACCAGTGTCATTGCATGTGTGTTCTTTTTACTAACAACAACCAGAGACATCGAAATGTGTGTTATCTTCAGAGACCACACATGTATCCACTAGTGTCATTGCATGTGTGTTCTTTTTACTAAGAACAACTGGAGTCATTGCATGTGTTTTTTTTTCACATACCACATATGGATCCACCAGTGTCATTACATGTGTGTTCTTTTTACTAACAACAACTAGAGTCATTGCATGTGTGTTATTTTTACTAACAACAACCAAAGTTATTGCATTTGTGTTCTCTTCACAATCCACCTATAGATCCACCAGTGTCATTGCATGTGTGCTCTTTTTACTAACAACAACCAGAGTCATGGAAATGTGTGTTCTCTTCAGAGACCACACATGGATCCACCGGTGTCATTGCATGTGTGTTATTTTTAATAACAACAACTGGAGTCATTTCATGTGTTTTTTTTCACATACCACATATGGATCCACGAGTGTCATTGAAATGGTGTTCTCTTCAGAGACCACATAGGGATCCAGCAGTGTCATTGCATGTGTGTTCTTTTTACTAACAACAACTGGAGTCATTGCATGTGTGTTCTTTTCACATACCACATATGGATCCACTAGTGTCATTGAAATGTGTGTTCTTTTCACATACCACATATGGATCCACCAATGTCATTGCATGTGTGCTCTTTTCACAATCCACCTTTGGATCCACCAGTGTCATTGGATGTGTGCTCTTTTTACTAACAACAACCAGAGTCATTGCATGTGTGTTCTCTTCAGAGACCACACATGGATCGACCTGTGTCATTGCATGTGTGTTCTCTTCACATACCACATATGGATCCACAGTGTCATTGCATGTGTGTTCTTTTTACGAACAACAACCAGATTCATTGCATGTGTGTTCTATTCAGAGACCACGCATGGATCCACTAGTGTCATTGCATGTGTGTTCTTTTTACTAACAACAACCAGAGTCATTGCATGTGTGTTCTTTTCACATACCACATATGGATCCACAAGTGCCATTGCATGTGTGTTCTTTTTACTAACAACAACTGGAGTCATTTCATGTGTGTTCTTTTCACATACCACATATGGATCCACCAGTGTCATTGAAATGTGTGTTCTCTTTAGAGACCACACATGGATCCACTAGTGTTATTTCATGTGTGTTCTTTTTACTAACAACAAATGGAGTCACTGCATGTGTGTTCTTTTCACATACCACATATGGATCCACCAGTGTCATTGCATGTGAGCTCTTTTCACAATCCACCTATGGATCCACTAGTGTCATTGCATGTCTGTTCTTTTCACATACCACATATGGATCCACCAGTGTCATTGCATGTGTGTGCTTTTCACAATCCACCTATGGATCCACCAGTGTCATTGCATGTGTGTTCTTTTTACTAACAACAACTGGAGTCATTGCATGTGTGTTATTTTCACATACCACATATGGATCCACTAGTGTCATTGCATGTGTGCTCTTTTCACAATCCACCTATGGATCCACGAGTGTCATTGCATGTGTGTTCTTTTTACTAACAACAACCATAGTCATTGCATGTGTGTACTTTTCACATACCACATATGGATCCACCTGTGTCATTGCATGTGTTATCTTTTCACATTCCACCTATGGATCCACCAGTGTCATTGCATGTGTGTTCTTGTTACTAACAACAACAAGAGTCACTGCATGTGTGTTCTTTTCACATACCAGATATGGATCCACCAATGTCATTGCATGTGTGTTCTTTTCACAATCCACCTATGGATCCACTAGTGTCATTGCATGTGTGCTCTTTTTACTAACATCAACCAGAGTCATTGCATGTGTGTCCTCTTCAGAGACCACACATGGATCCACCTATGTCATTGCATGTGTGTTCTTTTTACGAACAACAACCAGAGTCATTAAATGTGTGTTCTCTTAAGAGACCACACATGGATCCACCTGTGTCATTGCATGTGTGTTTTCTTCGCAATCCACCTATGGACCCACCAGTGTCATTGCATGTGTGCTCTTTTTACTAACAACAACCAGAGTCATTGAAATGTGTGTTCTCTTTAGCGACCACACATGGATCCACCAGTGTCATTGCATGTGTGTTCTTTTTACTACCAACAACCAGAGTCATTGCATGTGTGTTCTTTTCACATACCACATATGGATCCACCAGTGTCATTGCATGTGTGTTCTTTTTACTAACAACAACTAGAGTCATTTCATGTGAGTTCTTTTCACATACCACATATGGATCCACCAGTGTCATTGAAATGTGTGTTCTCTTCAGAGACCACACATGGATCCACCAGTGTCATTGCATGTGTGTTCTTTTTACTAACAACAACCAGTGTCATTAAAATATGTGTTCTCTTCAGAGACCACACATGGATCCACTCGAGTCATTGCATGTGTGTTCTTTTTACTAACAACAACTAGAGTCATTTCATGTGTGTTCTTTTCACATACCACATATGGATCCACTAGTGTCATTGCATGTGTGTTCTTTTCACAATCCACCTATGGATCCACCAGTGTCATTGCATGTCTGCTCTTTTTACTAACAACAACCAGAGTCATTGCATGTGTGTTCTCTTCAGAGACCACACATGGATCCACCAGTGTCATTGCATGTGTGTTCTTTTTACTAACAACAACGAGAGTCATTGCATGTGTGTTCTCTTTAGAGACCACACATGGATCCACCAGTGTAATTGCATGTCTGTTCTTTTTACTAACAACAACCAGTGTCATTGAAATGTGTGTTCTCTTCAGAGAGCACACATGGATCCACTTGTGTCATTGCATGTGTATTCTTGTTACTAACAACAACCCGAGTCATTGCATGTGTGTTCTTTTCACATACCACATATGGATCCACCTTTGTCATTGGATGTATGTTCTTTTCACAATCCACCTTTGGATCCACCAGTGTCATTGGATGTGTGCTCTTTTTACTAACAACAACCAGAGTCATTGCATGTGTGTTCTCTTCAGAGACCACACATGGATCGACCTGTGTCATTTCATGTGTGTTCTTTTCACATACCACATATGGATCCACCAGTGTCATTGCATGTGTGTTCTTTTTACTAACAACAACCAGATTCATTGCATGTGTGTTCTATTCAGAGACCACGCATGGATCCACTAGTGTCATTGCATGTGTGTTCTTTTTACTAACAACAACCAGAGTCATTGCATGTGTGTTCTTTTCACATACCACATATGGATCCACAAGTGCCATTGCATGTGTGTTCTTTTTACTAACAACAACTGGAGTCATTTCATGTGTGTTCTTTTCACATACCACATATGGATCCACCAGTGTCATTGAAATGTGTGTTCTCTTCAGAGACCACACATGGATCCACTAGTGTTATTTCATGTGTGTTCTTTTTACTAACAACAAATGGAGTCATTGCATGTGTGTTCTTTTCACTACCACATATGGATCCACCAGTGTCATTGCATGTGAGCTCTTTTCATAATCCACCTATGGATCCACTAGTGTCATTGCATGTCTGTTCTTTTCACATACCACATATGGATCCACCAGTGTCATTGAAATGTGTGTTCTCTTGAGAGACCACACATGGATCCACCAGTGTCATTGCATGTGTGTTCTTTTTACTAACAACAACCAATGTCATTGAAATGTGTGTTCTCTTAAGAGACCACACATGGATCCACCAGTGTCATTGCATGTGTGTTCTTTTTACTAACAACAACTGGAGTCATTGCATGTGTGTTATTTTCACATACCACATATGGATCCACAAGTGTCATTGCATGTGTGCTCTTTTCACAATCCACCTATGGATCCACGAGTGTCATTGCATGTGTGTTCTTTTTACTAACAACAACCAGAGTCATTGCATGTGTGTTCTTTTCACATACCACATATGGATCCACCAGTGTCATTGCATGTGTTATCTTTTCACAATCCACCTATGGATCCACCAGTGTCATTGCATGTGTGTTCTTGTTACTAACAACAACCAGAGTCACTCCATGTGTGTTTTTTTCACATACCAGATATGGATCCACTAATGTCATTGCATGTGTGTTCTTTTCAAAATCCTCCTATGGATCCACTAGTGTCATTGCATGTGTGCTCTTTTTACTAACATCAACCAGAGTCATTGCATGCGTGTCCTCTTCAGAGACCACACATGGATCCACCTGTGTCATTGCATGTGTGTTCTTTTTACGAACAACAACCAGAGTCATTGAAATGTGTGTTATCCTCAGAGACCACACATGGATCCACCTGTGTCATTGCATGTGTGTTTTCTTCGCAATCCACCTATGGACCCACCAGTGTCATTGCATGTGTGCTCTTTTTACTAACAACAACCAGAGTCATTGAAATGTGTGTTCTCTTTAGCGACCACACATGGATCCACCAGTGTCATTGCATGTGTGTTCTTTTTACTAACAACAACCAGAGTCATTGAATGTGTGTTCTTTTCACATACCACATATGGATCCACCAGTGTCATTGCATGTGTGTTCTTTTTACTAACAACAATTAGAGTCATTTCATGTGAGTTCTTTTCACATACCACATATGGATCCACCAGTGTCATTGAAATGTGTGTTCTCTTCAGAGACCACACCTGGATCCACCAGTGTCATTGCATGTGTGTTCTTTTTACTAACAACAACTAGAGTCATTGCATGTGTGTTCCTTTCCCATAGCACATATGGATCCACCAGTGTCATTGCATGTGTGTTCTTTTTACTAACAACAACTAGAGTCATTTCATCTGTGTTCTTTTCACATACCACATATGGATCCACAAGTGTCATTGAAATGCGTGTTCTCTTCATAGACCACACATGGATCCACCAGTGTCATGGCATGTGTGTTCTTTTCACAAACAACAACGACGGTCATTGAATGTGTGTTCTTTTCACATACCACATATGGATCCACTAGTGTCATTGCATGTGTGCTCTTTTCACAATCCACCTATGGATCCACAAGTGTCATTGCATGTGTGTTCTTTTTACTCACAACAACTGGAGTCATTTCATGTGTGTTCTTTTCACATACCACATATGGATCCACTAGTGTTATTCCATGTGTGTTCTTTTAACAATCCACCTATGGATCCACCAGTGTCATTGCATGTGTGCTCGTTTTACTAACAACAACCAGAGTCATTGCATGTGTGTTCTCTTCAGAGACCACACATGGATCCACCAGTGTCATTGCATGTGTGTTCTTTTTACTAACAAAAACCAGTGTCATTAAAATATGTGTTCTCTTCAGAGACCACACATGGATCCACTTGAGTCATTAAATGTGTGTTCTTTTTACTAACAAAAACTGGAGTCATTTCATGTGTGTTCTTTTCACATACCACATATGGATCCACTAGTGTCATTGCATGCGTGTTCTTGTTACTAACAACAAGCCGAGTCATTGCATGTGTGTTCTTTTCACTAACAACAACTGGAGTCATTTCATGTGTGTTCTTTTCACATACCACATATGGATCCACCAGTGTCATTGAAATGTGTGTTCTCTTCAGAGACCACACATGGATCCACTAGTGTCATTGCATGTGTGTTCTTTTTACTAACAAGAGCTGGAGTCATTACATGTATGTTCCTTTCCCATAACACATATGGATCCACCAGTGTCATTGCATGTGTGTTCTTTTTACTAACAACAACTAGAGTCATTTCATGTGTGTTCTTTTCACATACCACATATGGATCCACCAGTGTCATTGAAATGTGTGTTCTCTTCAGAGACCACACATGGATCCACCAGTGTCATTGCATGTGTGTTCTTTTCACAATCCACCTATGGATCCACCAGTGTAATTGCATGTGTGTTCTTTTTACTAACAACAACTGGAGTCATTTCATGTGTGTTCTTTTCACATACCACATATGGATCCACCAGTGTCATTGCATGTGTATTCTTTTTACTAACAACAACTGGAGTCATTCCACGTGTGTTCTTTTAACAATCCACCTATGGATCCACCAGTGTCATTGCATGTGTGCTCGTTTTACTAACAACAACCAGAGTCATTGCATGTGTGTTCTCTTCAGAGACCACACTTGGATCCACCAGTGTCATTGCATGTGTGTTCCTTTTACTAACAACAACTAGTGTCATTGAAATGTGTGTTCTCTTTAGAAAACACACATGGATCCACTAGAGTCATTGCATGTGTGTTCTTTTTACTAACAACAACTAGAGTCATTTCATGTGTGTTCTTTTGACATACCACATATGGATCAACTAATGTCATTGCATGTGTGTTCTTTTCACAATCCACCTATGGATCCACCAGTGTCATTGCATGTGTGCTCTTTTTACTAACAACAAACAGAGTCATTGCATGTGTGTTCTTTTCACATACCCCATATGGCTCCACCAGTGTCATTGCATGTGTGCTCTTTTCACAATCCACCTATGGATCCACCAGTATCATTGCATGTGTGTTCTTTTTAATAACAACAACCAGAGTCATTGCATGTGTGTTCTTTTCATAATCCACCTATGGATCCACCAGTGTCATTGCATGTGTGCTCTTTTTACTAACAACAACCAGAGTCATTGCATGTGTGTTCTCTTCAGAGACCACACATGGATCCACCAGTGTCATTGCATGTGTGTTCTTTTTACTAACAACAACCAGTGTCATTGAAATGTTTGTTCTCTTCAGAGAGCACACATGGATCCATCAGTGTCATTGCATGTGTGTTCTTGTTACTAACAACAACTCGAGTCATTGCATGTGTGTTCTTTTCACATACCACATATGGATCCACCAGAGCGATTGAATGTGTGTTCTGTTCACAACCCACCTTTGGATCCACCAGTGTCATTGCATGCGTGCTCTTTTTACTAACAACAACTAGAGTCATTTCATGTGTGTTCTTTTCACATACCACATATGGATCCACAAGTGTCATTGAAATGTGTGTTCTCTTCAGAGACCACACATGGATCCACCAGTGTCATGGCATGTGTGTTCTTTTTACTAACAACAACGACAGTCATTGCATGTGTGTTCTTTTCACAAAGCACATATGGATCCACCAGTGTCATTGCATGTGTGCTCTTTTCACAATCCACTTATGGATCCACAAGTGTCATTGCATGTGTGTTCTTTTTACTCACAACAACTGGAGTCATTTCATGTGTGTTCTTTTCACATACCACATATGGATCCACTAGTGTTATTCCATGTGTGTTCTTTTAACAATCCACCTATGGATCCATCAGTGTCATTGCATGTGTGCTCGTTTTACTAACAACAACCAGAGTCATTGCATGTGTGTTCTCTTCAGAGACCACATATGGATCCACCAGTGTCATTGCATGTGCGTTCTTTTTACTAACAACAACCAGTGTCATTAAAATGTGTGTTCTCTTCAGAGACCACACATGGATCCACTGGAGTCATTGCATGTGTGTTCTTTTTACTAACAACAACTGGAGTCATTTCATGTGTGTTCTTTTCACATACCACATATGGATCCACTAGTGTCATTGCATGTGTGTTCTTTTCACAATCCACCAGTGTCATTGCAGGTCTGCTCTTTTTACTAACAACAACCAGAGTCATTGCATGTGTGTTCTCTTCAGAGACCACACATGGATCCACCAGTGTCATTGCATGTGTGTTCTTTTTACTAACAACAACCAGTGTCATTGAAATGTTTGTTGTCTTCAGAGAGCACACATGGATCCACCAGTGTCATTGCATGCGTGTTCTTGTTACTAATAACAAGCCGAGTCATTGCATGTGTGTTCTTTTCACTAACAAAAACTGGAGTCATTTCATGTGTGTTCTTTTCACATACCACATATGGATCCACTAGTGTCATATAAATGTGTGTTCTCTTCAGAGACCACACATGGATCCACAAGTGTCATTGCATGTGTGTTCTTTTTACTAACAAGAGTTGGAGTCATTACATGTATGTTCCTTTCCCATACCACATATGGATCCACCAGTGTCATTGCATGTGTGTTCTTTTTACTAACAACAACTAGAGTCATTTCATGTGTGTTCTTTTCACATACCACATATGGATCCACCAGGGTCATTGCATGTGTGTTCTTTTTACTAACAACAACGACAGTCAGTGCATGTGTGTTCCTTTCACGTACCACATATGGATCCACCAGTGTCATTGCATGTGTGTTCTTTTCACAATCCACCTATGGATCCACCAGTGTAATTGCATGTGTGTTCTTTTTACTAACAACAACTGGAGTCATTTCATGTGTGTTCTTTTCACATACCACATATGGATCCACCAGTGTCATTGCATGTGTATTCTTTTTACTAACAACAAATGGAGTCATTTCATGTGGGTTCTTTTCACATACCACAAATGGATCCACCAGTGTCATTGAAATGGGTGTTCTCTTCAGAGACCACACATGGATCCACCAAAGGTCATTGCATGTGTGTTCTTTTTAATAACAAGAGCTGGAGTCATTACATGTATGTTCCTTTCCCATAACACATATGGATCCACCAGTGTCATTGCATGTGTGTTCTTTTTACTAACAACACCTAGAGTCATTTCATATGTGTTCTTTTCACATACCACATATGGATCCACCAGTGTCATTGAAATGTGTGTTATCTTCAGAGACCACACATGGATCCACCAGTGTCATTGCATGTGTGTTCTTTTTACTAACAACAACGACAAGCATGTCTGTTCTTTTCACATACCACATATGGATCCACCAGTGTCATTGCATGTGTGTTCTTTTCACAATCCACCTATGGATCCACCAGTGTAATTGCATGTGTGTTCTTTTTACTAACAACAACTGGAGTCATTTCATGTGTGTTCTTTTCACATACCACATATGGATCCACGAATGTCATTGCATGTGTATTCTTTTTACTAACAACAACTGGAGTCATTTCATGTGGGTTCTTTTCACATACCACTTATGGATCCACCAGTGTCGTTGAAATGTGTGTTCTCTTCAGAGACCACACATGGATCCACCAGTGTCATTGCATGTGTGTTCTTTTTACTAACAAGAGCTGGAGTCTTTACATGTATGTTCCTTTACCATAACACATATGGATCCACCAGTGTCATTGCATGTGTGTTCTTTTTACTAACAACACCTAGAGTCATTTCATGTGTGTTCTTTTCACATACCACATATGGATCCACCAGTGTCATTGAAATGTGTGTTATCTTCAGAGACCACGCATAGATCCACCAGTGTCATTGCATGTGTGTTCTTTTTACTAACAACAACGCATACTGCATGTGTGTTCTTTTCACATACCACATATGGATCCACCAGTGTCATTGCATGTGTGTTATTTTCACAATCCACCTATGGATCCACCAGTGTAATTGCATGTGTGTTCTTTTTACTAACAACAACTGGAGTCATTTCATGTGTGTTCTTTTCACATACCACATATGGATCCACCAGTGTCATTGCATGTGTATTCTTTTTACTAACAACAACTGGAGTCATTCAATGTGTGTTCTTTTAACAATCCACCTATGGATCCACCAGTGTCATTGCATGTGTGCTCGTTTTACTAACAACAACCAGAGTCATTGCATGTGTGTTCTCTACAGAGACCACACTTGGATCCACCAGTGTCATTGCATCTGTGTTCTTTTTACTAACAACAACCAGTGTCATTGAAATGTGTGTTCTCTTTAGTGAACACACATGGATCCACTAGAGTCATTCCATGTGTGTTCTTTTTACTAACAACAACTGGAATCATTTCATGTGTGTTCTTTTGACATACCACATATGGATCCACTAGTGTCATTGCATGTGTGTTCTTTTCACAATCCACCTATGGATCCACCAGTGTCATTGCATGTGTGCTCTTTTTACTAACAACAACCAGAGTCATTGCATGTGTGTTCTCTTCAGAGACCACACATGGATCCACCAGTGTCATTGCATGTGTGTTCTTTTTACTAACAACAACTGGAGTCATTTCATGTGTGTTCTTTTCACATACCACATATGGATCCACTAGTGTCATTCCATGTGTGTTCTTTTAACAATCCACCTATGGATCCACCAGTGTCATTGCATGTGTGCTCGTTTTACTAAAAACAACCAGAGTCATTGCATGTGTGTTATTTTTACTAACAACAACCAGTGTCATTGAAATGTTTGTTCTCTTCAGAGAGCACACATGGATCCATCAGTGTCATTGCATGTGTGTTCTTGTTACTAACAACAACTCGAGTCATTGCATGTGTGTTCTTTTCACATACCACATATGGATCCACCAGAGCGATTGGATGTGTGTTCTTTTCACAACCCACCTTTGGATCCACCAGTGTCATTGCATGCGTGCTCTTTTTACTAACAACAACAAGAGTCATTGCATGTGTGTTCTCTTCGGAGACCACACATGGATCCACCTGTGTCATTGCATGTGTGTTCTTTTCACATACCACATATGGATCCACCAGTGTCATTGCATGTGTGTTCTTTTTACTAACAACAACCAGAGTCATTGCATGTTTTTTCTCTTCAGAGACCATGCATGGATCCACTAGTGTCATTGCATGTGTGTTCTTTTTACTAACAACAACCTCAGTCATTGAAATGTGTGTTCTCTTTAGAGACCACACATGGATCCACGAGTGTCATTGCATGTGTGTTCTTTTTACTAACAACAACCAAATTCATTGCATGTGTGTTCTTTTCACATACCAGATATGGATCCACCAGTGTCATTCCATGTGTGTTCTTTTTACTAACAACAACTGGAGTCATTTCATGTGTGCTTTTTCACATACCACATATGGATCCACCAGTGTCATTGAAATGTGTGTTCTCTTCAGAGACCACACATGGATCCACCAGTGTCATTGCATGTGTGTTCTTTTTACTAACAACAACAGGAGTCATTGCATGTGTGTTCTTTTCACATACCACATATGGATCCACTAGTGTCATTGCATGTGTGCGCTTTTCAGAATCCACCTATGGGTCCACCAGTGTCATTGCATTTGTGTTCTTTTCACATACCACATATGGATCCACCAGTGTCATTGAAATGTATGTTCTCTTCTGAGACCACACATGGATCCACCAGTGTCATTGCATGTGTGTTCTTTTTGCTAACAACATCTGGAGTCATTGCATGTGTGCTCTTTTCACATACCACATATGGATCCACTAGTGTCATTGCATGTGTGCTCTTTTCACAATCCACCTATGGATCCACCAGTGTCATTGCATGTATGTTCTTTTTACTAACAACAACCAGAGTCATTGCATGTGTGTTCTTTTCACATACCACATATGGATCCACCAGTGTCATTGCATGTGTGTTCTTTTTACTAACAACAACTGGAGTCATTTCATGTGATTTCTTTTCACATACCACATATGGATCCACCAGTGTCATTGCATGTGTGTTCTTTTTACTAACAACAAATGGAGTCATTTCATGTGTGTTCTTTTGACATACCACATATGGATCCACTAGTGTCATTGCATGTGTGTTCTTTTCACAATCCACCTATGGATCCACCAGTGTCATTGCATGTGTGCTCTTTTTACTAACAACAACCAGTCATTGCATGTGTGTTCTCTTCAGAGACCACACATGGATCCACCAGTGTCATTGCATGTGTGTTCTTTTTACTAACAACAACTGGACTCATTTAATGTGTGTTCTTTTCACATACCACATATGGATCCACTAGTGTCATTCCATGTGTGTTCTTTTAACAATCCACCTATGGATCCACCAGTGTCATTGCATGTGTGCTCGTTTTACTAACAACACCCAGAGTCATTGCATGTGTGTTCTTCAGAGACCACATGGATCCACCAAAGGTCATTGCATGTGTGTTCTTTTACTAACAACAACCAGTGTCATTGAAATGTTTGTTCTCTTCAGAGACCACACATGGATCCATAAGTGTCATTGCATGTGTGTTCTTGTTACTAACAACAACTCGAGTCATTGCATGTCTGTTCTTTTCACATACCACATATGGATCCACCAGTGTTATTCCATGTGTGTTCTTTTAACAATCCACCTATGGATCCATCAGTGTCATTGCATGTGTGCTCGTTTTACTAACAACAACCAGAGTCATTGCATGTGTGTTCTTCAGAGACCACACATGGATCCACCAAAGGTCATTGCATGTGCGTTCTTTTTACTAACAACAACCAGTGTCATTAAAATGTGTGTTCTCTTCAGAGACCACACATGGATCCACTGGAGTCATTGCATGTGTGTTCTTTTTACTAACAACAACTGGAGTCATTTCATGTGTGTTCTTTTCACATACCACATATGGATCCACTAGTGTCATTGCATGTGTGTTCTTTTCACAATCCACCAGTGTCATTGCAGCTCTGCTCTTTTTACTAACAACAACCAGAGTCATTGCATGTGTGTTCTCTTCAGAGACCACACATGGATCCACCAGTGTCATTGCATGTGTGTTCTTTTTACTAACAACAACCAGTGTCATTGAAATGTTTGTTGTCTTCAGAGAGCACACATGGATCCACCAAAGGTCATTGCATGCGTGTTCTTGTTACTAATAACAAGCCGAGTCATTGCATGTGTGTTCTTTTCACTAACAAAAACTGGAGTCATTTCATGTGTGTTCTTTTCACATACCACATATGGATCCACTAGTGTCATATAAATGTGTGTTCTCTTCAGAGACCACACATGGATCCACCAAAGGTCATTGCATGTGTGTTCTTTTTACTAACAAGAGTTGGAGTCATTACATGTATGTTCCTTTCCCATACCACATATGGATCCACCAGTGTCATTGCATGTGTGTTCTTTTTACTAACAACAACTAGAGTCATTTCATGTGTGTTATTTTCACATACCACATATGGATCCACCAGTGTCATTGCATGTGTGTTCTTTTTACTAACAACAACGATGTAAAGGCATGTGGGTTCTTTTCACGCATCACATATGGATCCACCAGTGTCATTGCATGTGTGTTCTTTTCACAATCCACCTATGGATCCACCAGTGTAATTGCATGTGTGTTCTTTTTACTAACAACAACTGGAGTCATTTCATGTGTGTTCTTTTCACATACCACATATGGATCCACCAGTGTCATTGCATGTGTATTCTTTTTACTAACAACAAATGGAGTCATTTCATGTGGGTTCTTTTCACATACCACAAATGGATCCACCAGTGTCATTGAAATGGGTGTTCTCTTCAGAGACCACACATGGATCCACCAGTGTCATTGCATGTGTGTTCTTTTTAATAACAAGAGCTAGAGTCATTACATGTATGTTCCTTTCCCATAACACATATGGATCCACCAGTGTCATTGCATGTGTGTTCTTTTTACTAACAACACCTAGAGTCATTTCATGTGTGTTCTTTTCACATACCACATATGGATCCACCAGTGTCATTGAAATGTGTGTTATCTTCAGAGACCACACATGGATCCACCAGTGTCATTGCATGTGTGTTCTTTTTACTAACAACAACGACAGTCAGTGCATGTGTGTTCTTTTCACATACCACATATGGATCCACCAGTGTCATTGCATGTGTGTTCTTTTCACAATCCACCTATGGATCCACCAGTGTAATTGCATGTGTGTTCTTTTTACTAACAACAACTGGAGTCATTTCATGTGTGTTCTTTTCACATACCACATATGGATCCACCAATGTCATTGCATGTGTATTCTTTTTACTAACAACAACTGGAGTCATTTCATGTGGGTTCTTTTCACATACCACTTATGGATCCACCAGTGTCATTGAAATGTGTGTTCTCTTCAGAGACCACACATGGATCCACCAGTGTCATTGCGTGTGTGTTCTTTTTACTAACAAGAGCTGGAGTCATTACATGTATGTTCCTTTCCCATAACACATATGGATCCACCAGTGTCATTGCATGTGTGTTCTTTTTACTAACAACACCTAGAGTCATTTCATGTGTGTTCTTTTCACATACCACATATGGATCCACCAGTGTCATTGAAATGTGTGTTATCTTCAGACCACGCATGGATCCAATAAAGTGTCATTGCATGTGTGTTCTTTTTACTAACAACAACGACAGTCAGTGCATGTGTGTTCTTTTCACATACCACATATGGATCCACCAGTGTCATTGCATGTGTGTTCTTTTCACAATCCACCTATGGATCCACCAGTGTAATTGCATGTGTGTTCTTTTTACTAACAACAACTGGAGTCATTTCATGTGTGTTCTTTTCACATACCACATATGGATCCACCAGTGTCATTGCATGTGTATTCTTTTTACTAACAACAACTGGAGTCATTCCATGTGTGTTCTTTTAACAATCCACCTATGGATCCACCAGTGTCATTGCATGTGTGCTCGTTTTACTAACAACAACCAGAGTCATTGCATGTGTGTTCTCTACAGAGACCACACTTGGATCCACCAGTGTCATTGCATGTGTGTTCTTTTTACTAACAACAACCAGTGTCATTGAAATGTGTGTTCTCTTCAAAGGAACACACATGGATCCACTAGAGTCATTCCTGTGTGTTCTTTTTACTAACAACAACTAGAGTCATTTCATGTGTGTTCTTTTGACATACCACATATGGATCCACTAGTGTCATTGCATGTGTGTTCTTTTCACAATCCACCTATGGATCCACCAGTGTCATTGCATGTGTGCTCTTTTTACTAACAACAACCAGAGTCATTGCATGTGTGTTCTCTTCAGAGACCACACATGGATCCACCAGTGTCATTGCATGTGTGTTCTTTTTACTAACAACAACTGGAGTCCTTTCATGTGTGTTCTTTTCACATACCACATATGCATCCACTAGTGTCATTCCATGTGTGTTCTTTTAACAATCCACCTATGGATCCACCAGTGTCATTGCATGTGTGCTCGTTTTACTAACAACAACCAGAGTCATTGCATGTGTGTTCTTTTTACTAACAACAACCAGTGTCATTGAAATGTTTGTTCTCTTCAGAGAGCACACATGGATCCATCAGTGTCATTGCATGTGTGTTCTTGTTACTAACAACAACTCGAGTCATTGCATGTGTGTTCTTTTCACATACCACATATGGATCCACCAGAGCGATTGGATGTGTGTTCTTTTCACAACCCACCTTTGGATCCACCAGTGTCATTGCATGCGTGCTCTTTTTACTAACAACAACAAGAGTCATTGCATGTGTGTTCTCATCGGAGACCACACATGGATCCACCTGTGTCATTGCATGTGTGTTCTTTTCACATACCACATATGGATCCACCAGTGTCATTGCATGTGTGTTCTTTTTACTAACAACAACCAGAGTCATTGCATGTTTTTTCTCTTCAGAGACCATGCATGGATCCACTAGTGTCATTGCATGTGTGTTCTTTTTACTAACAACAACCTCAGTCATTGAAATGTGTGTTCTCTTTAGAGACCACACATGGATCCACGAGTGTCATTGCATGTGTGTTCTTTTTACTAACAACAACCAAAGTCATTGCATGTGCGTTCTTTTCACATACCACATATGGATCCACCAGTGTCATTCCATGTGTGTTCTTTTTACTAACAACAACTAGAGTCATTTCATGTGTGTTTTTTCACATACCACATATGGATCCACCAGTGTCATTGAAATGTGTGTTCTCTTCAGAGACCACACATGGATCCACCAGTGTCATTGCATGTGTGTTCTTTTTACTAACAACAACAAGAGTCATTGCATGTGTGTTCTTTTCACATACCACATATGGATCCACTAGTGTCATTGCATGTGTGCGCTTTTCACAATCCACCTATGGGTCCACCAGTGTCATTGCATTTGTGTTCTTTTCACATACCACATATGGATCCACCAGTGTCATTGAAATGTATGTTCTCTTCTGAGACCACACATGGATCCACCAGTGTCATTGTGTGTGTGTTCTTTTTGCTAACAACATCTGGAGTCATTGCATGTGTGTTCTTTTCACATACCACATATGGATCCACTAGTGTCATTGCATGTGTGCTCTTTTCACAATCCACCTATGGATCCACTAGTGTCATTGCATGTGTGCTCTTTTTACTAACAACCAGTGTCATTGAAATGTGTGTTCTCTTCAGAGACCACACATGGATCCACCTGTGTCATTGCATGTGTGTTCTTTTTACTAACAACAACCAGAGTCATTGAAATGCGTGGTCTCTTCAAAGACCACACATGGATCCACCAGTGTCATTGCATGTGTGCTCTTTTTACTAACAACAACCAGAGTCATTGCATGTGTGTTCTCTTCAGAGACCACACATGGATCCACCAGTGTCATTGCATGTGTGTTCTTTTTACTAACAACAACTGGACTCATTTAATGTGTGTTCTTTTCACATACCACATATGGATCCACTAGTGTCATTCCATGTGTGTTCTTTTAACAATCCACCTATGGATCCACCAGTGTCATTGCATGTGTGCTCGTTTTACTAACAACACCCAGAGTCATTGCATGTGTGTTCTCTTCAGAGACCACACATGGATCCACCAGTGTCATTGCATGTGTGTTCTTTTTACTAACAACAACCAGTGTCATTGAAATGTTTGTTCTCTTCAGAGACCACACATGGATCCATAAGTGTCATTGCATGTGTGTTCTTGTTACTAACAACAACTCGAGTCATTGCATGTCTGTTCTTTTCACATACCACATATGGATCCACCAGTGTTATTCCATGTGTGTTCTTTTAACAATCCACCTATGGATCCATCAGTGTCATTGCATGTGTGCTCGTTTTACTAACAACAACCAGAGTCATTGCATGTGTGTTCTCTTCAGAGACCACACATGGATCCACCAGTGTCATTGCATGTGCGTTCTTTTTACTAACAACAACCAGTGTCATTAAAATGTGTGTTCTCTTCAGAGACCACACATGGATCCACTGGAGTCATTGCATGTGTGTTCTTTTTACTAACAACAACTGGAGTCATTTCATGTGTGTTCTTTTCACATACCACATATGGATCCACTAGTGTCATTGCATGTGTGTTCTTTTCACAATCCACCAGTGTCATTGCAGCTCTGCTCTTTTTACTAACAACAACCAGAGTCATTGCATGTGTGTTCTCTTCAGAGACCACACATGGATCCACCAGTGTCATTGCATGTGTGTTCTTTTTACTAACAACAACCAGTGTCATTGAAATGTTTGTTGTCTTCAGAGAGCACACATGGATCCACCAGTGTCATTGCATGCGTGTTCTTGTTACTAATAACAAGCCGAGTCATTGCATGTGTGTTCTTTTCACTAACAAAAACTGGAGTCATTTCATGTGTGTTCTTTTCACATACCACATATGGATCCACTAGTGTCATATAAATGTGTGTTCTCTTCAGAGACCACACATGGATCCACCAGTGTCATTGCATGTGTGTTCTTTTTACTAACAAGAGTTGGAGTCATTACATGTATGTTCCTTTCCCATACAACATATGGATCCACCAGTGTCATTGCATGTGTGTTCTTTTTACTAACAACAACTAGAGTCATTTCATGTGTGTTATTTTCACATACCACATATGGATCCATCAGTGTCATTGCATGTGTGTTCTTTTTACTAACAACAACGACAGTCAGTGCATGTGGGTTCTTTTCACGTACCACATATGGATCCACCAGTGTCATTGCATGTGTGTTCTTTTCACAATCCACCTATGGATCCACCAGTGTAATTGCATGTGTGTTCTTTTTACTAACAACAACTGGAGTCATTTCATGTGTGTTCTTTTCACATACCACATATGGATCCACCAATGTCAGTGCATGTGTATTCTTTTTACTAACAACAAATGGAGTCATTTCATGTGGGTTCTTTTCACATACCACAAATGGATCCACCAGTGTCATTGAAATGGGTGTTCTCTTCAGAGACCACACATGGATCCACCATTGTCATTGCATGTGTGTTCTTTTTAATAACAAGAGCTAGAGTCATTACATGTATGTTCCTTTCCCATAACACATATGGATCCACCAGTGTCATTGCATGTGTGTTCTTTTTACTAACAACACCTAGAGTCATTTCATGTGTGTTCTTTTCACATACCACATATGGATCCACCAGTGTCATTGAAATGTGTGTTATCTTCAGAGACCACACATGGATCCACCAGTGTCATTGCATGTGTGTTCTTTTTACTAACAACAACGACACAAGGCATGTGTGTTCTTTTCACATACCACATATGGATCCACCAGTGTCATTGCATGTGTGTTCTTTTCTCAATCCTCCTATGGATCCACCATGTAATTTCATGTGTGTTCTTTTGACTAACAACAACTGGAGTCATTTCATGTGTGTTCTTTTCACATACCACATATGGATCCACCAATGTCATTGCATGTGTATTCTTTTTACTAACAACAACTGGAGTCATTTCATGTGGGTTCTTTTCACATACCACTTATGGATCCACCAGTGTCATTGAAATGTGTGTTCTCTTCAGAGACCACACATGGATCCACCAAAGGTCATTAGTGTGTGTTATTTTTTACTAACAAGAGCTGAGTCATTACATGTATGTTCCTTTCCCATAACACATATTGATCCACCAGTGTCATTGCATGTGTGTTCTTTTTTCTAACCACAACTAGAGTCATTTCATGTGTGTTCTTTTCACATACCACATATGGATCCACCAGTGTCATTGAAATGTGTGTTATCTTCAGAGACCACGCATGGATCAACCAGTGTCATTGCATGTGTGTTCTTTTTACTAACAACAACGATGCCAAGGTGCATGTGTGTTCTTTTCACATACCACATATGGATCCACCAAAGTGTCATTGCATGTGTGTTCTTTTCACAATCCACCTATGGATCCACCAAGGTAATTGCATGTGTGTTCTTTTACTAACAACAACCTGAGTCATTTCATGTGTGTTCTTTTCACATACCACATATGGATCCACCAAGTCATTGCATGTGTATTCTTTTACTAACAACAACTGAGTCATTCCATGTGTGTTCTTTTAACAATCCACCTATGGATCCACTAGTGTCATTGCATGTGCTCGCTTTTACTAACAACAACTGAGTCATTGCATGTGTGTTCTCTACTAGACCACACTTGGATCCAAAGGTCATTGCATGTGTGTTCTTTTTACTAACAACAACCAGTGTCATTGAAATGTGTGTTCTCTTCAGTGAACACACATGGATCCACTAGAGTCATTCCTGTGTGTTCTTTTTACTAACAACAACTAGAGTCATTTCATGTGTGTTCTTTTGACATACCACATATGGATCCACTAGTGTCATTGCATGTGTGTTCTTTTCACAATCCACCTATGGATCCACCAGTGTCATTGCATGTGTGCTCTTTTACTAACAACAACTAGAGTCATTGCATGTGTTCTCTTCAGAGACCACACATGGATCCACCAGTGTCATTGCATGTGTGTTCTTTTTACTAACAACAACTGGAGTCCTTTCATGTGTGTTCTTTTCACATACCACATATGCATCCACTAGTGTCATTCCATGTGTGTTCTTTTAACAATCCACCTATGGATCCACCAGTGTCATTGCATGTGTGCTCGTTTTACTAACAACAACCAGAGTCATTGCATGTGTGTTCTTTTTACTAACAACAACCAGTGTCATTGAAATGTTTGTTCTCTTCAGAGAGCACACATGGATCCATCAGTGTCATTGCATGTGTGTTCTTGTTACTAACAACAACTCGTCATTGCATGTGTGTTCTTTTCACATACCACATATGGATCCACCAGAGGGATTGGATGTGTTCTTTTCACAACCCACCTTTGGATCCACCAGTGTCATTGCATGCGTGCTCTTTTTACTAACAACAACAAGAGTCATTGCATGTGTGTTCTCATCGGAGACCACACATGGATCCACCTGTGTCATTGCATGTGTGTTCTTTTCACATACCACATATGGATCCACCAGTGTCATTGCATGTGTGTTCTTTTTACTAACAACAACCAGAGTCATTGCATGTTTTTTCTCTTCAGAGACCATGCATGGATCCACTAGTGTTATTGCATGTGTGTTCTTTTTACTAACAACAACCTCAGTCATTGAAATGTGTGTTCTCTTTAGAGACCACACATGGATCCACGAGTGTCATTGCATGTGTGTTCTTTTACTAACAACAACCAAAGTCATTGCATGTATGCTCTTTTCACATACCACATATGGATCCACCAGTGTCATTCCATGTGTGTTCTTTTTACTAACAACAACTAGAGTCATTTCATGTGTGTTCTTTTCACATACCACATATGGATCCACCAGTGTCATTGAAATGTGTGTTATCTTCAGAGACAACACATGGATCCACCAGTGTCATTGCATGTGTGTTCTTTTTAATAACAACAACAAGAGACATTGCATGTGTGTGATTTTCACATACCACATATGGATCCACTAGTGTCATTGCATGTGTGCGCTTTTCACAATCCACCTATGGGTCCACCGGTGTCTTTGCATGTGCGTTCTTTTCACATACCACATATGGATCCACCAGTGTCATTGAAATGTATGTTCTCTTCTGAGACCACACATGGATCCACCAGTGTCATTGTGTGTGTGTTCTTTTTGCTAACAACATCTAGAGTCATTGCATGTGTGTTCTTTTCACATACCACATATGGATCCACTAGTGTCATTGCATGTGTGCTCTTTTCACAATCCACCTATGGATCCACCAAAGGTCATTGCATGTATGTTCTTTTAATAACAACAACCAGAGTCATTGCATGTGTGTTCTTTTCACATACCACATATGGATCCACCAGTGTCATTGCATGTGTGTTCTTTTTACTAACAACAACTGGAGTCATTTCATGTGAGTTCTTTTCACATACCACATATAGATCCACCAGAGTCATTGCATGTGTGTTCTTTTACTAACAACAAATGGAGTCATTTCATGTGTGTTCTTTGACATACCACATATGGATCCACTAGTGTCATTGCATGTGTGTTCTTTTCACAATCCACCTATGGATCCACTAGTGTCATTGCATGTGTGCTCTTTTACTAACAACAACCAGAGTCATTGCATGTGTGTTTCTTCAGAGACCACATGGATCCACCTGATGTCATTGCATGTGTGTTCTTTTTACTAACAACAACTGGACTCATTTCATGTGTGTTCTTTTCACATACCACATATGGATCCACTAGTGTCATTGCATGTGTGTTCTTTAACAATCCACCTATGGATCCACAGTGTCATTGCATGTGTGCTCGCTTTACTAACAACACCCAGAGTCATTGCATGTGTGTTCTTCTCAGAGACCACACATGGATCCACCAAAGGTCATTGCATGTGTGTTCTTTTTACTAACAACAACCAGTGTCATTGAAATGTTTGTTCTCTTCAGAGACCACACATGGATCCATAAGTGTCATTGCATGTGTGTTCTTGTTACTAACAACAACTCGAGTCATTGCATGTCTGTTCTTTTCACATACGAAATATGGATCCACCAGTGTTATTCCATGTGTGTTCTTTTAACAATCCACCTATGGATCCATCAGTGTCATTGCATGTGTGCTTGTTTTACTAACAACAACCAGAGTCATTGCATGTGTGTTCTCTTCAGAGACCACACATGGATCCACCAGTGTCATTGCATGTGCGTTCTCTTTACTAACAACAACCAGTGTCATTAAAATGTGTGTTCTCTTCAGAGACCACACATGGATCCACTGGAGTCATTGCATGTGTGTTCTTTTTACTAACAACAACTGGAGTCATTTCATGTGTGTTCTTTTCACATACCACATATGGATCCACTAGTGTCATTGCATGTGTGTTCTTTTCACAATCCAGTGTCATTGAATGGTCGCTCATTTTACTAACAACAACCAGAGTCATTGCATGTGTGTTCTCTTCAGAGACCACACATGGATCCACCAGTGTCATTGCATGTGTGTTCTTTTTACTAACAACAACCAGTGTCATTGAAATGTTTGTTGTCTTCAGAGAGCACACATGGATCCACCAGTGTCATTGCATGCGTGTTCTTGTTACTAATAACAAGCCGAGTCATTGCATGTGTGTTCTTTTCACTAACAAAAACTGGAGTCATTTCATGTGTGTTCTTCTCACATAACACATATGGATCCACTAGTGTCATATAAATGTGTGTTCTCTTCAGAGACCACACATGGATCCACCAGTGTCATTGCATGTGTGTTCTTTTTACTAACAAGAGTTGGAGTCATTACATGTATGTTCCTTTCCCATACCACATATGGATCCACCAGTGTCATTGCATGTGTGTTCTTTTTACTAACAACAACTAGAGTCATTTCATGTGTGTTCTTTTCACATACCACATATGGATCCACCAGTGTCATTGCATGTGTGTTCTTTTTACTAAAAACAACGACAGTCAGTGCATGTGTGTTCTTTTCACGTACCACATATGGATCCACCAGTGTCATTGCATGTGTGTTCTTTTCACAATCCACCTATGGATCCACCAGTGTAATTGCATGTGTGTTCTTTTTACTAACAACAACTGGAGTCATTTCATGTGTGTTCTTTTCACATACCACATATGGATCCACCAAAGGTCATTTCATGTGTATTCTTTTTACTAACAACAAATGGAGTCATTTCATGTGGGTTCTTTTCACATACCACAAATGGATCCACCAGTGTCATTGAAATGGGTGTTCTCTTCAGAGACCACACATGGATCCACCAGTGTCATTGCATGTGTGTTCTTTTTAATAACAAGAGCTGGAGTCATTACATGTATGTTCCTTTCCCATAACACATATGGATCCACCAGTGTCATTGCATGTGTGTTCTTTTTACTAACAACACCTAGAGTCATTTCATGTGTTCTTTTCACATACCACATATGGATCCACCAGTGTCATTGAAATGTGTTATCTTCAGAGACCACACATGGATCCACCAGTGTCATTGCATGTGTGTTCTTTTTACTAACAACAACGATAGTCAGTGCATGTGTGTTCTTTTCACATACCACATATGGATCCACCAGTGTCATTGCATGTGTGTTCTTTTCACAATCCACCTATGGATCCACCAGTGTAATTGCATGTGTGTTCTTTTTACTAACAACAACTGGAGTCATTTCATGTGGGTTCTTTTCACATACCACATATGGATCCACCAGTGTCATTGAAATGTGTGTTCTCTTCAGAGACCACACATGGATCCACCAGTGTCATTGCGTGTGTGTTCTTTTTACTAACAAGAGCTGGAGTCATTACATGTATGTTCCTTTCCCATAACACATATGGATCCACCAGTGTCATTGCATGTGTGTTCTTTTTACTAACAACACCTAGAGTCATTTCATGTGTGTTCTTTTCACATACCACATATGGATCCACCAGTGTCATTGAAATGTGTGTTATCTTCAGAGACCATGCATGGATCCACCAGTGTCATTGCATGTGTGTTCTTTTTACTAACAACAACGACAGTCAGTGCATGTGTGTTCTTTTCACATACCACATATGGATCCACCAGTGTCATTGCATGTGTGTTCTTTTCACAATCCACC
Organism: Avena insularis; assembly: GCA_023614405.1. Taxonomy (NCBI): domain Eukaryota; kingdom Viridiplantae; phylum Streptophyta; class Magnoliopsida; order Poales; family Poaceae; genus Avena; species Avena insularis. Next base: position 328,360,355 of record CM042684.1, on the reverse strand, counting down.
TATGGATCCACCAGTGTAATTGCATGTGTGTTCTTTTTACTAACAACAACTGGAGTCATTTCATGTGTGTTCTTTTCACATACCACATATGGATCCACCAGTGTCATTGCATGTGTATTCTTTTTACTAACAACAACTGGAGTCATTCCATGTGTGTTCTTTTAACAATCCACCTATGGATCCACCAGTGTCATTGCATGTGTGCTCGTTTTACTAACAACAACCAGAGTCATTGCATGTGTGTTCTCTACAGAGACCACACTTGGATCCACCAGTGTCATTGCATGTGTGTTCTTTTTACTAACAACAACCAGTGTCATTGAAATGTGTGTTCTCTTCAGTGAACACACATGGATCCACTAGAGTCATTCCATGTGTGTTCTTTTTACTAACAACAACTAGAGTCATTTCATGTGTGTTCTTTTGACATACCACATATGGATCCACTAGTGTCATTGCATGTGTGTTCTTTTCACAATCCACCTATGGATCCACCAGTGTCATTGCATGTGTGCTCTTTTTACTAACAACAACCAGAGTCATTGCATGTGTGTTCTCTTCAGAGACCACACATGGATCCACCAGTGTCATTGCATGTGTGTTCTTTTTACTAACAACAACTAGAGTCATTTCATGTGTGTTCTTTTCACATACCACATATGCATCCACTAGTGTCATTCCATGTGTGTTCTTTTAACAATCCACCTATGGATCCACCAGTGTCATTGCATGTGTGCTCGTTTTACTAACAACAACCAGAGTCATTGCATGTGTGTTCTTTTTACTAACAACAACCAGAGTCATTGAAATGTTTGTTCTCTTCAGAGAGCACACATGGATCCATCAGTGTCATTGCATGTGTGTTCTTGTTACTAACAACAACTCGAGTCATTGCATGTGTGTTCTTTTCACATACCACATATGGATCCACCAGAGCGATTGGATGTGTGTTCTTTTCACAACCCACCTTTGGATCCACCAGTGTCATTGCATGCGTGCTCTTTTTACTAACAACAACAAGAGTCATTGCATGTGTGTTCTCATCGGAGACCACACATGGATCCACCTGTGTCATTGCATGTGTGTTCTTTTCACATACCACATATGGATCCACCAGTGTCATTGCATGTGTGTTCTTTTTTAATAACAACAGCCATAGTAATTGCATGTTTTTTCTTCAGAGACCATGCATGGATCCACTAGTGTCATTGCATGTGTGTTCTTTTTACTAACAACAACCTCAGTCATTGAAATGTGTGTTCTCTTTAGAGACCACACATGGATCCACGAGTGTCATTGCATGTGTGTTCTTTTTACTAACAACAACCAAAGTCATTGCATGTGCGTTCTTTTCACATACCACATATGGATCCACCAGTGTCATTCCATGTGTGTTCTTTTTACTAACAACAACTAGAGTCATTTCATGTGTGTTTTTTCACATACCACATATGGATCCACCAGTGTCATTGAAATGTGTGTTCTCTTCAGAGACCACACATGGATCCACCAGTGTCATTGCATGTGTGTTCTTTTTACTAACAACAACAAGAGTCATTGCATGTGTGTTCTTTTCACATACCACATATGGATCCACTAGTGTCATTGCATGTGTGCGCTTTTCACAATCCACCTATGGGTCCACCAGTGTCATTGCATTTGTGTTCTTTTCACATACCACATATGGATCCACCAGTGTCATTGAAATGTATGTTCTCTTCTGAGACCACACATGGATCCACCAAAGGTCATTGTGTGTGTTCTTTTGCTAACAACATCTGGAGTCATTGCATGTGTGTTCTTTTCACATACCACATATGGATCCACTAGTGTCATTGCATGTGTGCTCTTTTCACAATCCACCTATGGATCCACTAGTGTCATTGCATGTGTGCTCTTTTTACTAACAACCAGTGTCATTGAAATGTGTGTTCTCTTCAGAGACCACACATGGATCCACCTGTGTCATTGCATGTGTGTTCTTTTTACTAACAACAACCAGAGTCATTGAAATGCGTGGTCTCTTCAAAGACCACACATGGATCCACCAGTGTCATTGCATGTGTGCTCTTTTTACTAACAACAACCCGAGTCATTGCATGTGTGTTCTTCTTCGTGAGACCACACATGGATCCACCAAATGTCATTGCATGTGTGTTCTTTTACTAACAACAACTGGACTCATTTAATGTGTGTTCTTTTCACATACCACATATGGATCCACTAGTGTCATTGCATGTGTGTTCTTTTAACAATCCACCTATGGAACCACAACACTCATTGCATGTCTGCAGTCATACTAACAACAACCAGAGTCATAGCATGTGTGTTCTCTTCAGAGACCACACATGGATCCACCAGTGTCATTGCATGTGTGTTCTTTTTACTAACAACAACCAGTGTCATTGAAATGTTTGTTCTCTTCAGAGACCACACATGGATCCATAAGTGTCATTGCATGTGTGTTCTTGTTACTAACAACAACTCGAGTCATTTCATGTCTGTTCTTTTCAAATACAACATATGGATCCACCAGTGTTATTCCATGTGTGTTCTTTTAACAATCCACCTATGGATCCATCAGTGTCATTGCATGTGTGCTCGTTTTACTAACAACAACCAGAGTCATTGCATGTGTGTTCTCTTCAGAGACCACACATGGATCCACTGATGTCATTGCATATGCGTTCTTTTTACTAACAACAACAAGTGTCATTAAAATGTGTGTTCTCTCAGAGACCACACATGGATCCACTGAGTCATTGCATGTGTGTTCGTTTACTAACAACAACTGAGTCATTTCATGTGTGTTCTTTTCACATACCACATATGGATCCACTAGTGTCATTGCATGTGTGTTCTTTTCACAATCCACCAGTGTCATTGCAGCTCTGCTCTTTTTACTAACAACAACCCGCGTCATTGCATGTGTTCTCTTGGAGACCACACATGGATCCACTGATGTCATTGCATGTGTGTTCTTTTTACTAACAACAACCAGTGTCATTGAAATGTTTGTTGTCTTCAGAGAGCACACATGGATCCACCAGTGTCATTGCATGCGTGTTCTTGTTACTAATAACAAGCCGAGTCATTGCATGTGTGTTCTTTTCACTAACAAAAACTGGAGTCATTTCATGTGTGTTCTTTTCACATACCACATATGGATCCACTAGTGTCATATAAATGTGTGTTCTCTTCAGAGACCACACATGGATCCACCAGTGTCATTGCATGTGTGTTCTTTTTACTAACAAGAGTTGGAGTCATTACATGTATGTTCCTTTCCCATACAACATATGGATCCACCAGTGTCATTGCATGTGTGTTCTTTTTACTAACAACAACTAGAGTCATTTCATGTGTGTTATTTTCACATACCACATATGGATCCATCAGTGTCATTGCATGTGTGTTCTTTTTACTAACAACAACGACAGTCAGTGCATGTGGGTTCTTTTCACGTACCACATATGGATCCACCAGTGTCATTGCATGTGTGTTCTTTTCACAATCCACCTATGGATCCACCAGTGTAATTGCATGTGTGTTCTTTTTACTAACAACAACTGGAGTCATTTCATGTGTGTTCTTTTCACATACCACATATGGATCCACCAGTGTCATTGCATGTGTATTCTTTTTACTAACAACAAATGGAGTCATTTCATGTGGGTTCTTTTCACATACCACAAATGGATCCACCAGTGTCATTGAAATGGGTGTTCTCTTCAGAGACCACACATGGATCCACCAGTGTCATTGCATGTGTGTTCTTTTTAATAACAAGAGCTAGAGTCATTACATGTATGTTCCTTTCCCATAACACATATGGATCCACCAGTGTCATTGCATGTGTGTTCTTTTTACTAACAACACCTAGAGTCATTTCATGTGTGTTCTTTTCACATACCACATATGGATCCACCAGTGTCATTGAAATGTGTGTTATCTTCAGAGACCACACATGGATCCACCAGCGTCATTGCATGTGTGTTCTTTTTACTAACAACAACGACAGTCAGTGCATGTGTGTTCTTTTCACATACCACATATGGATCCACCAGTGTCATTGCATGTGTGTTCTTTTCACAATCCACCTATGGATCCACCAGTGTAATTGCATGTGTGTTCTTTTTACTAACAACAACTGGAGTCATTTCATGTGTGTTCTTTTCACATACCACATATGGATCCACCAATGTCATTGCATGTGTATTCTTTTTACTAACAACAACTGGAGTCATTTCATGTGGGTTCTTTTCACATACCACTTATGGATCCACCAGTGTCATTGAAATGTGTGTTCTCTTCAGAGACCACACATGGATCCACCAGTGTCATTGCGTGTGTGTTATTTTTACTAACAAGAGCTGGAGTCATTACATGTATGTTCCTTTCCCATAACACATATGGATCCACCAGTGTCATTGCATGTGTGTTCTTTTTACTAACAACACCTAGAGTCATTTCATGTGTGTTCTTTTCACATACCACATATGGATCCACCAGTGTCATTGAAATGTGTGTTATCTTCAGAGACCACGCATGGATCCACCAGTGTCATTGCATGTGTGTTCTTTTTACTAACAACAACGACAGTCAGTGCATGTGTGTTCTTTTCACATACCACATATGGATCCACCAGTGTCATTGCATGTGTGTTCTTTTCACAATCCACCTATGGATCCACCAGTGTAATTGCATGTGTGTTCTTTTTACTAACAACAACTGGAGTCATTTCATGTGTGTTCTTTTCACATACCACATATGGATCCACCAGTGTCATTGCATGTGTATTCTTTTTACTAACAACAACTGGAGTCATTCCATGTGTGTTCTTTTAACAATCCACCTATGGATCCACCAGTGTCATTGCATGTGTGCTCGTTTTACTAACAACAACCAGAGTCATTGCATGTGTGTTCTCTACGGAGACCACACTTGGATCCACCAGTGTCATTGCATGTGTGTTATTTTTACTAACAACAACCAGTGTCATTGAAATGTGTGTTCTCTTCAGTGAACACACATGGATCCACTAGAGTCATTCCTGTGTGTTCTTTTTACTAACAACAACTAGAGTCATTTCATGTGTGTTCTTTTGACATACCACATATGGATCCACTAGTGTCATTGCATGTGTGTTCTTTTCACAATCCACCTATGGATCCACCAGTGTCATTGCATGTGTGCTCTTTTTACTAACAACAACCAGAGTCATTGCATGTGTGTTCTCTTCAGAGACCACACATGGATCCACCAGTGTCATTGCATGTGTGTTCTTTTTACTAACAACAACTGGAGTCCTTTCATGTGTGTTCTTTTCACATACCACATATGCATCCACTAGTGTCATTCCATGTGTGTTCTTTTAACAATCCACCTATGGATCCACCAGTGTCATTGCATGTGTGCTCGTTTTACTAACAACAACCAGAGTCATTGCATGTGTGTTCTTTTTACTAACAACAACCAGTGTCATTGAAATGTTTGTTCTCTTCAGAGAGCACACATGGATCCATCAGTGTCATTGCATGTGTGTTCTTGTTACTAACAACAACTCGAGTCATTGCATGTGTGTTCTTTTCACATACCACATATGGATCCACCAGAGGGATTGGATGTGTGTTCTTTTCACAACCCACCTTTGGATCCACCAGTGTCATTGCATGCGTGCTCTTTTTACTAACAACAACAAGAGTCATTGCATGTGTGTTCTCATCGGAGACCACACATGGATCCACCTGTGTCATTGCATGTGTGTTCTTTTCACATACCACATATGGATCCACCAGTGTCATTGCATGTGTGTTCTTTTTACTAACAACAACCAGAGTCATTGCATGTTTTTTCTCTTCAGAGACCATGCATGGATCCACTAGTGTCATTGCATGTGTGTTCTTTTTACTAACAACAACCTCAGTCATTGAAATGTGTGTTCTCTTTAGAGACCACACATGGATCCACGAGTGTCATTGCATGTGTGTTCTTTTTACTAACAACAACCAAAGTCATTGCATGTGCGTTCTTTTCACATACCACATATGGATCCACCAGTGTCATTCCATGTGTGTTCTTTTTACTAACAACAACTAGAGTCATTTCATGTGTGTTTTTTCACATACCACATATGGATCCACCAGTGTCATTGAAATGTGTGTTCTCTTCAGAGACCACACATGGATCCACCAGTGTCATTGCATGTGTGTTCTTTTTACTAACAACAACAAGAGTCATTGCATGTGTGTTCTTTTCACATACCACATATGGATCCACTAGTGTCATTGCATGTGTGCGCTTTTCACAATCCACCTATGGGTCCACCAGTGTCATTGCATTTGTGTTCTTTTCACATACCACATATGGATCCACCAGTGTCATTGAAATGTATGTTCTCTTCTGAGACCACACATGGATCCACCAGTGTCATTGTGTGTGTGTTCTTTTTGCTAACAACATCTAGAGTCATTGCATGTGTGTTCTTTTCACATACCACATATGGATCCACTAGTGTCATTGCATGTGTGCTCTTTTCACAATCCACCTATGGATCCACCAGTGTCATTGCATGTATGTTCTTTTTACTAACAACAACCAGAGTCATTGCATGTGTGTTCTTTTCACATACCACATATGGATCCACCAGTGTCTTTGCATGTGTGTTCTTTTTACTAACAACAACTGGAGTCATTTCATGTGAGTTCTTTTCACATACCACATATGGATCCACCAGTGTCATTGCATGTGTGTTCTTTTTACTAACAACAAATGGAGTCATTTCATGTGTGTTCTTTTGACATACCACATATGGATCCACTAGTGTCATTGCATGTGTGTTCTTTTCACAATCCACCTATGGATCCACTAGTGTCATTGCATGTGTGCTCTTTTTACTAACAACAACCAGAGTCATTGCATGTGTGTTCTCTTCAGAGACCACACATGGATCCACCAGTGTCATTGCATGTGTGTTCTTTTTACTAACAACAACTGGACTCATTTCATGTGTGTTCTTTTCACATACCACATATGGATCCACTAGTGTCATTCCATGTGTGTTCTTTTAACAATCCACCTATGGATCCACCAGTGTCATTGCATGTGTGCTCGTTTTACTAACAACACCCAGAGTCATTGCATGTGTGTTCTCTTCAGAGACCACACATGGATCCACCAGTGTCATTGCATGTGTGTTCTTTTTACTAACAACAACCAGTGTCATTGAAATGTTTGTTCTCTTCAGAGACCACACATGGATCCATAAGTGTCATTGCATGTGTGTTCTTGTTACTAACAACAACTCGAGTCATTGCATGTCTGTTCTTTTCACATACGAAATATGGATCCACCAGTGTTATTCCATGTGTGTTCTTTTAACAATCCACCTATGGATCCATCAGTGTCATTGCATGTGTGCTTGTTTTACTAACAACAACCAGAGTCATTGCATGTGTGTTCTCTTCAGAGACCACACATGGATCCACCAGTGTCATTGCATGTGCGTTCTCTTTACTAACAACAACCAGTGTCATTAAAATGTGTGTTCTCTTCAGAGACCACACATGGATCCACTGGAGTCATTGCATGTGTGTTCTTTTTACTAACAACAACTGGAGTCATTTCATGTGTGTTCTTTTCACATACCACATATGGATCCACTAGTGTCATTGCATGTGTGTTCTTTTCACAATCCACCAGTGTCATTGCGGGTCTGCTCATTTTACTAACAACAACCAGAGTCATTGCATGTGTGTTCTCTTCAGAGACCACACATGGATCCACCAGTGTCATTGCATGTGTGTTCTTTTTACTAACAACAACCAGTGTCATTGAAATGTTTGTTGTCTTCAGAGAGCACACATGGATCCACCAGTGTCATTGCATGCGTGTTCTTGTTACTAATAACAAGCCGAGTCATTGCATGTGTGTTCTTTTCACTAACAAAAACTGGAGTCATTTCATGTGTGTTCTTCTCACATAACACATATGGATCCACTAGTGTCATATAAATGTGTGTTCTCTTCAGAGACCACACATGGATCCACCAGTGTCATTGCATGTGTGTTCTTTTTACTAACAAGAGTTGGAGTCATTACATGTATGTTCCTTTCCCATACCACATATGGATCCACCAGTGTCATTGCATGTGTGTTCTTTTTACTAACAACAACTAGAGTCATTTCATGTGTGTTCTTTTCACATACCACATATGGATCCACCAGTGTCATTGCATGTGTGTTCTTTTTACTAAAAACAACGACAGTCAGTGCATGTGTGTTCTTTTCACGTACCACATATGGATCCACCAGTGTCATTGCATGTGTGTTCTTTTCACAATCCACCTATGGATCCACCAGTGTAATTGCATGTGTGTTCTTTTTACTAACAACAACTGGAGTCATTTCATGTGTGTTCTTTTCACATACCACATATGGATCCACCAGTGTCATTTCATGTGTATTCTTTTTACTAACAACAAATGGAGTCATTTCATGTGGGTTCTTTTCACATACCACAAATGGATCCACCAGTGTCATTGAAATGGGTGTTCTCTTCAGAGACCACACATGGATCCACCAGTGTCATTGCATGTGTGTTCTTTTTAATAACAAGAGCTGGAGTCATTACATGTATGTTCCTTTCCCATAACACATATGGATCCACCAGTGTCATTGCATGTGTGTTCTTTTTACTAACAACACCTAGAGTCATTTCATGTGTGTTCTTTTCACATACCACATATGGATCCACCAGTGTCATTGAAATGTGTGTTATCTTCAGAGACCACACATGGATCCACCAGTGTCATTGCATGTGTGTTCTTTTTACTAACAACAACGATAGTCAGTGCATGTGTGTTCTTTTCACATACCACATATGGATCCACCAGTGTCATTGCATGTGTGTTCTTTTCACAATCCACCTATGGATCCACCAGTGTAATTGCATGTGTGTTCTTTTTACTAACAACAACTGGAGTCATTTCATGTGGGTTCTTTTCACATACCACATATGGATCCACCAGTGTCATTGAAATGTGTGTTCTCTTCAGAGACCACACATGGATCCACCAGTGTCATTGCGTGTGTGTTCTTTTTACTAACAAGAGCTGGAGTCATTACATGTATGTTCCTTTCCCATAACACATATGGATCCACCAGTGTCATTGCATGTGTGTTCTTTTTACTAACAACACCTAGAGTCATTTCATGTGTGTTCTTTTCACATACCACATATGGATCCACCAGTGTCATTGAAATGTGTGTTATCTTCAGAGACCACGCATGGATCCACCAGTGTCATTGCATGTGTGTTCTTTTTACTAACAACAACGACAGTCAGTGCATGTGTGTTCTTTTCACATACCACATATGGATCCACCAGTGTCATTGCATGTGTGTTCTTTTCACAATCCACCTATGGATCCACCAGTGTAATTGCATGTGTGTTCTTTTTACTAACAACAACTGGAGTCATTTCATGTGTGTTCTTTTCACATACCACATATGGATCCACCAGTGTCATTGCATGTGTATTCTTTTTACTAACAACAACTGGAGTCATTCCATGTGTGTTCTTTTAACAATCCACCTATGGATCCACCAGTGTCATTGCATGTGTGCTCGTTTTACTAACAACAACCAGAGTCATTGCAAGGTGTGTTCTCTAGAGACCACACTTGGATCCACCAGTGTCATTGCATGTGTGTTATTTTTACTAACAACAACCAGTGTCATTGAAATGTGTTCTTTTCAAAGGAACACACATGGATCCACTAGAGTCATTCCATGTGTGTTCTTTTTACTAACAACAACTAGAGTCATTTCATGTGTGTTCTTTTGACATACCACATATGGATCCACTAGTGTCATTGCATGTGTGTTCTTTTCACAATCCACCTATGGATCCACCAGTGTCATTGCATGTGTGCTCTTTTTACTAACAACAACCAGAGTCATTGCATGTGTGTTCTCTTCAGAGACCACACATGGATCCACCAGTGTCATTGCATGTGTGTTCTTTTTACTAACAACAACTAGAGTCATTTCATGTGTGTTCTTTTCACATACCACATATGCATCCACTAGTGTCATTCCATGTGTGTTCTTTTAACAATCCACCTATGGATCCACCAGTGTCATTGCATGTGTGCTCGTTTTACTAACAACAACCAGAGTCATTGCATGTGTGTTCTTTTTACTAACAACAACCAGTGTCATTGAAATGTTTGTTCTCTTCAGAGAGCACACATGGATCCATCAGTGTCATTGCATGTGTGTTCTTGTTACTAACAACAACTCGAGTCATTGCATGTGTGTTCTTTTCACATACCACATATGGATCCACCAGAGCGATTGGATGTGTGTTATTTTCACAACCCACCTTTGGATCCACCAGTGTCATTGCATGCGTGCTCTTTTTACTAACAACAACAAGAGTCATTGCATGTGTGTTCTCATCGGAGACCACACATGGATCCACCTGTGTCATTGCATGTGTGTTCTTTTCACATACCACATATGGATCCACCAGTGTCATTGCATGTGTGTTCTTTTTACTAACAACAACCAGAGTCATTGCATGTTTTTTCTCTTCAGAGACCATGCATGGATCCACTAGTGTCATTGCATGTGTGTTCTTTTTACTAACAACAACCTCAGTCATTGAAATGTGTGTTCTCTTTAGAGACCACACATGGATCCACGAGTGTCATTGCATGTGTGTTCTTTTTACTAACAACAACCAAAGTCATTGCATGTGCGTTCTTTTCACATACCACATATGGATCCACCAGTGTCATTCCATGTGTGTTCTTTTTACTAACAACAACTGGAGTCATTTCATGTGTGTTTTTTCACATACCACATATGGATCCACCAGTGTCATTGAAATGTGTGTTCTCTTCAGAGACCACACATGGATCCACCAGTGTCATTGCATGTGTGTTCTTTTTACTAACAACAACAAGAGTCATTGCATGTGTGTTCTTTTCACATACCACATATGGATCCACTAGTGTCATTGCATGTGTGCGCTTTTGACAATCCACCTATGGGTCCACCAGTGTCATTGCATTTGTGTTCTTTTCACATACCACATATGGATCCACCAGTGTCATTGAAATGTATGTTCTCTTTTGAGACCACACATGGATCCACCAGTGTCATTGTGTGTGTGTTCTTTTTGCTAACAACATCTGGAGTCATAGCATGTGTGTTCTTTTCGCATACCACATATGGATCCACTGGTGTCATTGCATGTGTGCTCTTTTCACAATCCACCTATGGATCCACCAGTGTCATTGCATGTATGTTCTTTTTACTAACAACAACCGGAGTCATTTCAGGTGTGTTCTTTTCACATACCACATATGGATCCACCGTTGTCATTGCATGTGTTATTTTTACTAACAACAACTGGAGTCATTTCATGTGAGTTCTTTTCACATACCACATATGGATCCACCAGTGTCATTGCATGTGTTTTCTTTTTACTAACAACAAATGGAGTCATTTCATGTGTGTTCTTTTGACATACCACATATGGATCCACTAGTGTCATTGCATGTGTGTTCTTTTCACAATCCACCTATGGATCCACCAGTGTCATTGCATGTGTGCTCTTTTTACTAACAACAACCAGAGTCATTGCATGTGTGTTCTCTTCAGAGACCACACATGGATCCACCAGTGTCATTGCATGTGTGTTCTTTTTACTAACAACAACTGGAGTCATTTCATGTGTGTTCTTTTCACATACCACATATGGATCCACTAGTGTCATTCCATGTGTGTTCTTTTAACAATCCACCTATGGATCCACCAGTGTCATTGCATGTGTGCTCGTTTTACTAACAACAACCAGAGTCATTGCATGTGTGTTCTCTTCAGAGACCACACATCGATCCACCAGTGTCATTGCATGTGTGTTCTTTTTACTAACAACAACCAGTGTCATTGAAATGTTTGTTCTCTTCAGAGACCACACATGGATCCATAAGTGTCATTGCATGTGTGTTCTTGTTACTAACAACAACTCGAGTCATTGCATGTCTGTTCTTTTCACATACCACATATGGATCCACCAGAGCGATTGGATGTGTGTTCTTTTCACAACCCACCTTTGGATCCACCAGTGTCATTGCATGCGTGCTCTTTTTACTAACAACAACAAGAGTCATTGCATGTGTGTTCTCTTCGGAGACCACACATTGATCCACCTGTGTCATTGCATGTGTGTTCTTTTCACATACCACATATGGATCCACTAGTGTCATTGCATGTGTGTTCTTTTTACTAACAACAACCAGAGTCATTGCATGTGTGTTCTCTTCAGAGACCATGCATGGATGCACTAGTGTCATTGCATGTGTGTTCTCTTCAGAGACAATGGATGGATCCACTAGTGTCATTGCATGTGTGTTCTTTTTACTAACAACAACCTCAGTGATTGAAATGTGTGTTCTCTTTAGAGACCACACATGGATCCACGAGTGTCATTGCATGTGTGTTCTTTTTACTAACAACAACCAAAGTCATTGCATGTGTGTTCTTTTCACATACCACATATGGATCCCCCAGTGTCATTCCATGTGTGTTCTTTTTACTAACAACAACTTGAGTCAGTTCATGTGTGTTCACATACCACATATGGATCCACCAGTGTCATTGAAATGTGTGTTCTCTTCAGAGACCACACATGGATCCACCAGTGTCATTGCATGTGTGTTCTTTTTACTAACAACAACAGGAGTCATTGAATGTGTGTTCTTTTCAGATACCACATATGGATCCACTAGTGTCATTGCATGTGTGCGCTTTTCACAATCCACGTATGGGTCCACCAGTGTCATTGCATTTGTGTTATTTTCACATACCACATATGGATCCACCAGTGTCATTGAAATGTATGTTCTCTTCTGAGACCACACATGGATCCACCAGTGTCATTGCATGTGTGTTCTTTTTGCTAACAACATATGGAGTCATTGCATGTGTGTTCTTTTCACATACCACATATGGATCCACTAGTTTCATTGCATGTGTGCTCTTTTCACAATCCACCTATGGATCCACCAGTGTCATTGCATGTATTTTCTTTTTACTAACAATAACCAGAGTCATTGCATGTGTGTTATTTTCACATACCACATATGGATCCACTAGTGTCATTGCATGTGTGTTCTTTTTACTAACAACAACTGGAGTCATTTCATGTGAGTTCTTTTCACATACCACATATGGATCCACCTGTGTCATTGAAATGTGTGTTCTCTTCGGAGACCACACATGGATCCACTAGTGTCATTGCATGTGTGTTCTTTTTACTAACAAGAGTTGGAGTCATTACATGTATGTTCCTTTCCCATAACACATATGGATCCCCCAGTGTCATTGCATGTGTGTTCTTTTTACTAACAACACCTAGAGTCATTTCATGTGTGTTCTTTTCACATACCACATATGGATCCACCAGTGTCATTGAAACGTGTGTTATCTTCAGAGACCACACATGGATCAACCAGTGTCATTGCATGTGTGTTCTTTTTACTAACAACAACGACAGTCAGTGCATGTGTGTTCTTTTCACATACCACATATGGATCCACCAGTGTCATTGCATGTGTGTTCTTTTCACAATCCACCTATGGATCCACCAGTGTAATTGCATGTGTGTTCTTTTTACTAACAACAACTGGAGTCATTTCATGTGTGTTCTTTTCACATACCACATATGGATCCACCAGTGTCATTGCATGTGTATTCTTTTTACTAACAACAACTGGAGTCATTCCATGTGTGTTCTTTTAACAATCCACCTATGGATCCACCAGTGTCATTGCATGTGTGCTCGTTTCACTAACAACAACCAGAGTCATTGCATGTGTGTTCTCTTCAGAGACCACACTTGGATCCACCAGTGTCATTGCATGTGTGTTCTTTTTACTAACAACAACCAGTGTCATTGAAATGTGTGTTCTCTTTAGTGAACACACATGGATCCACTAGATTCATTGCATGTGTGTTCTTTTTACTAACAACAACTGGAGTCATTGCATGTGTGTTCTTTTCACATACCACTTATGGATCCACTAGTGTCATTGCATGTGTGTTCTTTTCACAATCCACCTATGGATCCACCAATGTCATTGCATGTGTGCTCTTTTTACTAACAACAACAAGAGTCATTGCATGTGTGTTCTCTTGAGAGACCACACATGGATCCACCAGTGTCATTGCATGTGTGTTCTTTTTACTAGCAACAACTGGAGTCATTTCATGTGTGTTCTTTTCACATACCACATATGGATCCACTAGTGTCATTCCATGTGTGTTCTTTTAACAATCCACCTATGGATCCACCAGTGTCATTGCATGTGTGCTCGTTTTACTAACAACAACCAGAGTCATTGCATGTGTGTTCTCTTCAGAGACCACACATGGATCCACCACTGTCATTGCATGTGTGTTCTTTTTACTAACAACAACCAGTGTCATTGAAATGTTTGTTCTCTTCAGAGAGCACATGGATCCATCAGTGTCATTGCATCTGTGTTCTTGTTAGTAACAACAACTCGAGTCATTGCATGTGTGTTCTTTTCACATACCACATATGGATCCACCAGAGCGATTGGATGTGTGTTCTTTTCACAACCCACCTTTGGATCCACCAGTGTCATTGCATGCGTGCTCTTTTTAGTAACAATAACAAGAGTCATTGCATGTGTGTTCTCTTCGGAGACCACACATGGATCCACCTGTGTCATTGCATGTGTGTTCTTTTCACATACCACATATGGATCCACCAGTGTCATTGCATGTGTGTTCTTTTTACTAACAATAACCAGAGTCATTGCATGTGTGTTCTCTTCAGAGACCATGCATGGATCCACTAGTGTCATTGCATGTGTGTTCTTTTTACTAACAACAACCTCAGTCATTGAAATTTGTGTTCTGTTTAGAGACCACACATGGATCCACGAGTGTCATTGCATGTGTGTTCTTTTTACTAACAACAACCAAAGTCATTGCATGTGTGTTCTTTTCACATACCACATATGGATCCACCAGTGTCATTCCATGCGTGTTCTTTTTACTAACAACAACTGGAGTCATTTCATGTGTGTTTTTTCACATACCACATATGGATCCACCAGTGTCATTGAAATGTGTGTTCTCATCAGAGACCACACATGGATCCACCAGTGTCATAGCATGTGTGTTCTTTTTACTAACAACAACTGGAGTCATTGCATGTGTGTTCTTTTCACATACCACATATGGATCCACTAGTGTCATTGCATGTGTGCGCTTTTCATAATCCACCTATGGGTCCACCAGTGTTATTGCATTTGTGTTCTTTTCACATACCACATACAGATCCACCAGTGTCATTGAAATGTATGTTCTCTTCTGAGACCACACATGGATCCACCAGTGTCATTGCATGTGTGTTCTTTTTGCTAACAACATCTAGAGTCATTGCATGTGTGTTCTTTTCACATACCACATATGGATCCACTAGTGTCATTGCATGTGTTCTCTTTTCACAATCCACCTATGGATCCACTAGTGTCATTGCATGTATGTTCTTTTTACCAACAACAACCAGAGTCATTGCATGTGTGTTCTTTTCACATACCACATATGGATCCACCAGTGTCATTGCATGTGTGTTCTTTTTACTAACAACAACTAGACTCATTTCATGTGAGTTCTTTTCACATACCACATATGGATCCACCAGTGTCATTCCATGCGTGTTCTTTTTACTAACAACAACTGGAGTCATTTCATGTGTGTTTTTTCACATACCACATATGGATCCACCAGTGTCATTGAAATGTGTGTTCTCTTCAGAGACCACACATGGATCCACCAGTGTCATTGCATGTGTGTTCTTTTTACTAACAACAACTGGAGTCATTGCATGTGTGTTCCTTTCCCATACCACATATGGATCCACCAGTGTCATTGCATGTGTGTTCTTTTTACTAACAACAACTAGAGTCATTTCATGTGTGTTCTTTTCACATACCACATATGGATCCACAAGTGTCATTGAAATGTGTGTGCTCTTCAGAGACCACACATGGATCCACCAGTGTCATGGAATGTGTGTTCTTTTTACTAACAACAACGACAGTCATTGCATGTGTGTTCTTTTCACATACCACATATGGATCCACCAGTGTCATTGCATGTGTGCTCTTTTCACAATCCACTTATGGATCCACAAGTGTCATTGCATGTGTGTTCTTTTTACTCACAACAACTAGAGTCATTTCATGTGTGTTCTTTTCACATACCACATATGGATCCACCAGTGTTATTCCATGTGTGTTCTTTTAACAATCCACCTATGGATCCACCAGTGTCATTGCATGTGTGTTCTTTTTACTAACAACAACCAGAGTCATTGCATGTGTGTTCTTTTCACATACCCCATATGGCTCCACCAGTGTCATTGCATGTGTGCTCTTTTCACAATCCACCTATGGATCCACCAGTATCATTGCATGTGTGTTCTTTTTAATAACAACAACCAGAGTCATTGCATGTGTGTTCTTTTCACATACCACATATGGATCCACCAGTGTCATTGCATGTGTGTTCTTTTCACAATCCACCTATGGATCCACCAGTGTCATTGCATCTGTGCTGTTTTTATTAACAACAACCAGAGTCATTGCTTGTGTGTTCTCTTCAAAGACCACACATGGATCCACCAGTGTCATTGCATGTGTGTTCTTTTTACTAACAACAACCAGTGTCATTAAAATGTGTGTTCTCTTCAGAGACCACACATGGATCCACTGGAGTCATTGCATGTGTGTTCTTTTTACTAACAACAACTAGAGTCATTTCATGTGTGTTCTTTTCACATACCACATATGGATCCACTAGTGTCATTGCATGTGTGCTCTTTTTACTAACAACAACCAGAGTCATTGCATGTGTGTTCTCTTCAGAGACCACACATGGATCCACCAGTGTCATTGCATGTGTGCTCGTTTTACTAACAACAACCAGAGTCATTGCATGTGTGTTCTCTTCAGAGACCACACATGGGTCCACCAGTGTCATTGCATGTGTGTTCTTTTTACTAACAACAACCAGTGTCATTAAAATGTGTGTTCTCTTCAGAGACCACACATGGATCCACTGGAGTCATTGCATGTGTGTTCTTTTTACTAACAACAACTAGAGTCATTTCATGTGTGTTCTTTTCACATACCACATATGGATCCACTAGTGTCATTGCATGTGTGTTCTTTTCACAATCCACCTACGGATCCACCAGTGTCATTGCATGTGTGCTCTTTTTACTAACAACAACCAGAGTCATTGCATGTGTGTTCTCTTCAGAGACCACACATGGATCCACCAGTGTCATTGCATGTTTGTTCGTTTTACTAACAACAACCAGTGTCATTGAAATGTTTGTTCTCTTCAGAGAGCACACATGGATCCACCAGTGTCATTGCATGTGTGTTCTTGTTAGTAACAACAACCCGAGTCATTGCATGTGTGTTCTTTTCACTAACAACAACTGGAGTCATTTCATGTGTGTTCTTTTCACATACCACATATGGATCCACCAGTGTCATGGAAGTGTTTGTTCTCTTCAGAGACCACACATGGATCCACCAGTGTCATTGCATGTGTGTTCTTTTTACTAAAAACAACTGGAGTCATTACATGTATGTTCCTTTCCCATACCACATATGGATCCACCAGTGTCATTGCATGTGTGTTCTTTTTACTAACAACAACTCGAGTCATTGCATGTGTGTTCTTTTCACTAACAACAACTGGAGTCATTTCATGTATGTTCTTTTCACATACCACATATGGATCCACCAGTGTCATTGCATGTGTGTTCTTTTCACAATCCACCTACGGATCCACCAGTGTCATTGCATGTGTGCTCTTTTCACAATCCACCTATGGATCCACCAGTGTCATTGCATGTGTGTTCTTTTTACTAACAACAACTGGACTCATTTCATGTGTGTTCTTTTCCCATACCACATATGGATCCACCAGTGTCATTCCATGTGTCTTCTTTTAACAATCCACCTATGGATCCACCAGTGTCATTGCATGTGTGCTCGTTTTACTAACAACAACCAGAGTCATTGCATGTGTTTTCTCTTCAGAGACCACACTTGGATCCACCAGTGTCATTGCATGTGTGTTCTTTTTACTAACAACAACCAGTGTCATTGAAATGTGTGTTCTCTTCAGAGACCACACATGGATCCACTGGAGTCATTGCATGTGTGTTCTTTTTACTAACAACAACTGGAGTCATTTCATGTGTGTTCTTTTCACATACCACATATGGATCCACTAATATCATTGCATGTGTGTTCTTTTCACAATCCACATATGGATCCACCAGTGTTAATGCATGTGTGCTCTTTTTACTAACAACAACCAGTGTCATTGCATGTGTGTTCTCTTCAGAGACCACACATGGATCCACCAGTGTCATTGCATGTGTGTTCTTTTTACTAACAACAACCAGAGTCATTGCATGTGTGTTCTCTTCAGAGATCACACATGGATCCACCAGTGTCATTGCATGTTTGTTCTTTTTACTAACAACAACCAGTGTCATTGAAATGTTTGTTCTCTTCAGAGAGCACACATGGATCCATCAGTGTCATTGTATGTGTGTTCTTGTTACTAACAACAACTCGAGTCATTGAATGTGTGTTCTTTTCACATACCACATATGGATCCACCAGAGTGATTGGATGTGTGTTCTTTTCACAATCCACCTTTGGATCCACCAGTGTCACTTCATGCGTGCTCTTTTTACTAACAACAACGAGAGTCATTGCATGTGTGTTCTCTTCAGAGACCACACATGGATCCACCTGTGTCATTGCAGGTGTGTTCTTTCCACATACGACGTATGGATCTAGCAGCGTCATTGCATGTGTGTTCTTTTTACTAACAACAACCAGAGTCATTGCATGTGTGTTCTCTTCAGAGACCATCCATGGATCCACTAGTGTCATTGCATGTGTGTTCTTTTTACTAACAACAACCTGAGTCAATGCAGTGTGTGTTCTCTTCAGAGACCACACATGGATCCACCAGTGTCATTGCATGTGTGTTATTTTTACTAACAACAACCAAAGTCGTTGCATGTGTGTTCTTTTCACATACCACATATGGATCCATCAGTGTCATTGCATGTGTGTTCTTTTTACTAACAACAATTGGAGTCATTGCATGTGTGTTCTTTTCACATACCACATATGGATCCACTAGTGTCATTGCATGTGTGCGCTTTTCACAATCCACCTATGGGTCCACCAGTGTCATTGCATGTGTGTTCTTTTCACATACCACATATGGATCCACCAGTGTCATTGAAATGTATGTTCTCTTCTGAGACCACACATGGATCCACCATTGTCATTGCATGTGTGTTCTTTTTGCTAACAACAACTGGAGTCATTGCATGTGTGTTCTTTTCACATACCACATATGGATCTACTAGTGTCATTGCATGTGTGCTCTTTTCACAATCCACCTATGGATCCACCAGTGTCATTGCATGTATGTTATTTTTACTAACAACAACTAGAGTCATTGCATGTGTGTTCTTTTCACATACCTCATATGGATCCACCAGTATCATTGCATGTGTGCTCTTTTCACAATCCACCTATGGATCCACCAGTGTCAATGCATGTGTGTTCTTGTTACTAACAACAACTAGAGTCATTGCATGTGTGTTCTTTTCACATACCACCTATAGATCCACCAGTGTCATTGCATGTGTGCTCTTTTTACTAACAACAACCAGAGTCATTGCATGCGTGTTCTCTTCAGAGACCACACATGGATCCACCAGTGTCATTGCATGTGTGTTCTTTTTACATACCACATATGGATCCACCAGTGTCATTGCATGTGTGTTCTTTTTACTAACAATAACCGGAGTCATTGCATGTGTGTTCTCTTCAGAGACCACGCATGGATCCACTAGTGTCATTGCATGTGTGTTATTTTTACTAACAACAACCTGAGTCATTGAAATGTGTGTTATCTTCAGAGACCACACATGGATCCACCAGTGTCATTGCATGTGTGTTCTTTTTATTAACAACAACCAGAGTCATTGCATGTGTGTTCTTTTCACATACCACATATGGATCCACCAGTGTCATTGCATGTGTGTTCTTTTTACTAACAACAACTAGGGTCATTTCATGTGTTTTTCTCACATACCACATATGGATCCAGCAGTGTCATTGAAATGTGTGTTTGATGGCTCTGTGTATGGCACCAGAAAAATGCTGGAGCGGTGTTGATGTAGAGCTTGTTGGGAACCCCAAGAGGATGGTATGATGAGCACAGCAGCAAGTTTCTCTCAGTTATGAAACCAAGGTTTAATCGAACCAGTAGGAGCAAGGAAACACCCCAAAGGTGTTACTAGCTGAGATTTGGCAGGGCGCACTACCGGTGCTAGTAGCAACATGGAGACCTACGCAACACAACCACAAACCGCCATCCAACGTGGCAGAGCTTTGGCAGGACTCCTTTGGAACTTGATTGGGAATTACAACATTATACATAGACCGCCATCCAATTGCATCTATGACTAATAATTCACCTTCAGGTTATCATCCGAACCCCCTCTAGTATTAAGTTGCAAGCAACAGATTATTTCTTTACGAATTGCGTGTAAAGTAAACAATATGATTGTTCTATGAACAAAGGGTTGTTGTTTTCTCCCTAGTAGCAATAACACATCTAGTACCTTATATATTTCTGTCACTTCCCCAAATTACCAGAGGCATGAACCCACTATCGAGCATAAATACTAACTCTTGGAGTTGCTAGCATCTACTTGGCCAAGATAGCTACTAACAACGAAAAGCATGCAAGATCGCAAATAACAAAGACATGATAGAATCAATAATCAGTTTGAAATATCGTCTCAATATCCATCGGATCCCCGCAAACACAACATGCAAAATTACAAATAGATGATCTTGATCATGAACGGAGCTCACAATTCTAAACATGAAAGCACAAAGGAGGAGAACCAGCCATCTAGATACTACATGGATCCATAGTCCAAGGATGAACTACTCGCTCATCACACCGGAGGCTTGCATGGTGATGAAGAAAGCCTCCAGGGTGAATTCCCCTCTCTGGTAGGGTGCCGGGAAGAGCTTCCGATCCCTCTCGATCTAGGGATGGTGACGACGGTGGCTACAGACTCTTTCATAGATTTTTGATCGGGTACTTAGGGTTTTTGTCCTGAGGGCATCTTATAGGCAGCAGGGGAGGCCGAGGGGATGCCAGGCCTGGCCGCGCGGCCAGGTGGTGTGGCCGGCCTATGGCCCCTCTCCGTCTCGTATTCTGGCATCTAATGACTTCCAGAAAAATAGGAACTTTGGTTTTTGTCCCATCCAATTCCGAGAATATTCATTTTCTGACTTTCCTGGAACCAAAAACAGCAGAAAACAGGCAGCTGGCACTGTGGCTCTTCTTAATAGGTTAGTCCAAGAAATCATATGAAAAGTACACCAAAGTGTGGAAAAAACACGAGAAAGTGGATAAAACCAAGCATGGAACATCAAAAATTATAGATACATTTGCAATGTATCAACATCCCAAGCTTAACTCCTGCTCGTCCTCGAGTAGGTAAGTGATAAAAAGAAAGAATAATTTTTGAGGTGACATGCACCATCAAAGACTTGATCAAAGTATTTGTAAAACAATCAAATCTGGGATCATAGTACTTCAATCATAACATGAAAGACAAAGTTCTAGCAATAAGACAAAGAAACTAAGATGCAACATGAAAAGGCACAAACAAAAGATTCATGAATAACAATGCTTTGCAAGACGTTTGTTTGTTTCACATAAAGAAAACATAGCATAATAGCATTCAACTTGTCCCTCAATAGAGTAGAAAATATAAATGCATAGGACACCTTCAAAGTTCATAAGAGTGACTAGATACAAAAGTTTAAAACAAGAAATATCAAGTTATGCATCAATCAACTAGTTTTGGGACAATGCACATAGAACTAAGAATGGCCACTATCCTCTCAAAGTAGGTGCATAAAGGTAGAAGGTGCAGACTCAATATAATGATGGAAGAAAGGCCTTCATAGAAGGAAGTAGGGATTCAAGTTTCATAAAGAGCTTCCAAAAATTATGGTACTTATAGCTTTCATCTCTCATTGCCCCTATCATAAGCATCTTGAAGTGATTAAAGTTAAAGTGAACAAACTATGGTGTACATGCTTGACGAAGTATAAGTTAGAAATCTCATGTCCCTTGTATACGAGGGCCTCTCCTCATGCTACTCAACTTTAGTCACTGGTAAGTTCTTGTCATCGTAAGTACATGTGTATCATAGAGAATCGCCAACGGGGTACCCCTTGCCTGATGATACGGAAGAATCCCCATACCAAAATGACAAGGCAAGCAGACAACGAGCATCTCAACAATCTTCTTATTTACCATGGGAATATGGTGCTTTTTTCTCTTTCCTCTTTTCATAATCTCTTTTTTTTCTCTTTTCTCTTTTTTCTCAATATAGGACTCTTTTTTCTATAAGAAGAATGCTTAATAGACAGCTCATTATGGTTACGCTGCAGGTTTCCACCATGTCAGCATGGATTAGAGCAGCGGCCCATGCGTTTCTCTAACACATATACATAACTCCATGGACTTACAAGCTCCCCTTTCATTTCAGACCGACGACATCCATATACAAAAGAGCATGATATCCACTAGGTACAAGTACCAACTGCAATGTTGAAAGTGTTCCCCATGAAAGCATGGTTTTGCTAATTCCCAACAAATAAGTGCAAGCATATACAACATAGACGACACAATGGTTCAAGTTTATTAAGGGCAAGAAAAGTAAAGTGTGCCATCAAGTTCATGAGAGCTTTAATCACTATTTTTCTCATAACAAGTTTAATTCGGAAGGTAAACAAAAGCATGAATATACTTGGAATAGCATAAGCTAGTAGGTAGGTATGGTGGACTCTTTGGAATAACTTGGTTTAGGGAGTTGGATGCATGAGTGGAACTCATACTTTGTTGTGGAGGCTAGCAAAACACTGGGAGCGACAAACTAAGAGAGCAATAATGGCCATAATCATGCAGAGCGACAAAACATCATTGATCAAAGCATAAAGTGATACTACATGTTGAAAACTAAAGGATCATAAAGGCTATGGTGACTTGAGATAGTCATAACATGGTGTGAGCATGTGCCAAGTCAACCCAAATAAAGCATCAAAGGAGAATACCACTATACTATGCTTTAATATGCTAAAACAACGCATGATTCATCCAAGGCACATTAAGCAATCTCAATTGTTTATAACAAGTCATGCTACAGCAAAGAATACTAAGCATAAAGCCAAAACAATATCAAGCATGGCATGACAAAGCATAGCCACAGTCAAAAACGAGCTCTTTTTACCTCAAAAGTATGAACTTTTCTACTCTTTTCCAAACCAAACCAAACTATTTGCAAACAAAAGTATGAAAGAGGGGGTCCAACCAACTTATTAAGAAAACCAAGCAAACGAAAAACCAAAACAAAAACGAAAAAGAAGACGCTCCAAGAACAACACAACTGTGCATGAAACAATAAAAATGAAGCGTTTGGAAGAAACTTGGAATTTTTATTGATGAAGAGGGGGATGCCTTGGGCATCCCAAAGATTTGACGCTTGTACTTCTTGGATATTTCTTGGGGTGACACGTGTGGCATCCCCAAGCTTGAGGTTTAGTCCATCCTTCATGTCATTACTCATTCCTTCCATACACCTGAAATTTTTCCTTCATACAAAACTTCACACAATCTTTATTAGCAACATTAGTGCACTCACGATAATACATCTTAAGGTTCAGTTCTAACACCAAATAAACTTCCATTAGAACACTAGCTACTGTAGCACTTCCCTATAAAATCTCAATTCCCCCAAAAAACTCAAAAAGGAACCAACAAGAAGCAAATGCAGAAAATGGCAAAAATCTGTCAAAACAGACCAGCAGGTAAAGACGAATTTTTTCGAAGACCTTCTTTTGCTCAAATCAAAAATTGTTGAACTAGCTAAAGTTACATAACAAACTGGGGCAGAAGCACAAAAATTTACGCCTCAAAAAGACGTTCATAGATTTTACACGAATTTTTACGGTGAAGCACAGAAATCTGTTTCGGGACAGCAACTTTCCCAATCATTACTTCTCTCTCATTAGAGGTTACTCTTGGCACAAAAATCAAATAAAAAGGATAAGGAGCAGTTATTACTGAATTAATAACTTCCAAGACTCATCTAAAACTTTTAGGTTATCTCCCAATAAGTACTTTTCTTTAACGCCTTTAAGTTAGGCATAAGAAGCAAAGAAAGAATCAAGTGTTCTCAAATGAAGAAGCATTAAGATCAATACCAGAAAATTGTTCTCTCATAACAAGATTGAGCAAAGCAGGTTTTATCTCAAAGAAATTATCTTCAGGCACAGGTGGAGCAATAGGTGTGCTCATAAAATCATTGTTGTTGGTGCTAGTGAAGTCACACAACTTAGTGTTTTCAAGAGTGGTCATTTTTTGGGTTTTCAAATAAGAAAGCAAACTAGTAGAACTATTTTTTTGTGTTTTTGAATAAGGAAACAAGCAAACAAAGCAAAACAAAAATAACAAAGTAAAGAGATTGGTTATGAGGGACTCCCCTTGTGAAGATGTCCTTGACTCCCCGGCAACGGCGCCAGAAAAATGCTTGATGGCTCTGTGTATGGCGCCAGAAAAATGCTGGAGCGGTGTTGATGTAGAGCTTGTTGGGAACCCTAAGAGGAAGGTATGATGATCACATCAGCAAGCTTCCCTCAGTTATGAAACCAAGGTTTAATCAAACCAGTAGGAGTAAGGAAACACCCAAAAGGTGTTACTAGCTGAGCTTTGGCAGAGCGCACTACCGGTGCTAGTAGCAACGTGGAGACCTGCACAACACAACCACAGAACTCTGTCCCCAACTTGCGATGAGGTTGTCAATCTCACCGGTTTTGCTGAAAACAAAGGATTAAATGTATCGAATGGAAGGAAGTAATAGTTTGCAGAAAGTAAACACAAAACATTAAACAGTTTATAGATTGTATGTAAAAGAAAAGGACCGAGATCCATAGTTCACTAGAGGTGGCTCTCCTTAAGATAGATAACATGCTGGGTGAACAAATTACAGCGGGGCAATTGACAAACATCGAGAAAGCAATACATGCATATACTAACCATCTTGACTCCTTTAGAACTTGATTGGGCATTACAACATTATACATAGATCACCATCCAACTGCATCTATGACTAATAATTCACCTTCAGGTTATCATCCGAACCCCCTCCAGTATTAAGTTGCAAGCAACAGATTATTGCTTTATGAATTGCATGTAAAGTAAACAATATGATTGTTCTATGAACAAAGGATTGTTGTTTTCTCCCTAGTAGCAATAGCACATCTAGTACCTTAGAGATTTCTGTCACTTCGCCAGATTACCAGAGGCATAAACCCACTATCGAGCATAAATACTAACTCTTGGAGTTGCTAGCATCTACTTGGCCAAGATAGCTACTAACAACGGAAATCATGCAAGATCAGAAATAACAAAGACATGATAGAATCAATAATCAATCTGAAATAGCATCTCAATATCCATCGGATCCCCGCAAACACAATATGCAGAATTACAAATAGATGATCTTGATCATGAACGGAGCTCACAAGATCTAAACATGAAAGCACAAAGGAGGAGAACCAGCCATCTAGCTACTACATGGATCTGTAGTCCAAGGATGAACTACTCACGCATCACACCAGAGGCTTGCATGGTGATGAAGAAAGCCTCTAGGGTGAATTCCCCTCTCCGGCAGGGTGCCGGGAAGAGCTTCAGATCCCTCCTAATCTAGGGATGGAGATGATGGCGGCTATAGACTCTTTCGTGGATTTTTGATCGGGTACTTAGGGTTTTCGTCCCGAGGGCATCTTATAGGCGGAAGTTGAGGCCGAGGGGATGCCAGGGGCCACCACACCACCCCCTGGCACGGGCCAGGCCTAGACGTGGGGCCAGGTCGTGTGGATGGCCTCTGGCCCCTCTCCGTCTCGTATTCTGGCCCCTCTCCGTCTCGTATTCTGGAAAAATAGGCACTTTTGCTTTTGTCCCGTCCAATTCTGAGAATAATCATTTTCTGACTTTCCTAGAACCAAAAACAGCAGAAAACAGGCAGCTAGAACTGTGGCTCTTGTTAATAAGTTAGTCCAAGAAATCATATGAAAAGTACTCCAAAGTGTGGACAAAACACAAGAAAGTGGATAAAACCAAGCATGGAACATCAAAAATTATAGATACATTTGCAATGTATCAGTATTCTCTTCAGAGACCACACATGGATCCACCAGTGTCATTGCATGTGTGTTCTTTTTACTAACAACAATTCGAGTCATTGCATGTGTGTTCTTTTCACATACCACATATGGATCCACCAGTGTCATTGCATGTGTGCGCTTTTCACAATCCACCTATGGATCTACCAGTGTCATTGCATGTGTGTTCTTTTCACATACCACATATGGATCCACCAGTGTCATTGAAATGTATGTTCTCTTCAGAGATCACACATGGATCCACCAGTGTCATTGCATGTGTGTTCTTTTTTCTAACAATAACTGGAGTCATTGCATGTGTGTTCTTTTCATATACCACATATGGATCCACTAGTGTCATTGCACGTGTGCTCTTTTCACAATCCACCTATGGATCCACCAGTGTCATTGCATGTGTGTTCTTTTTACTAACAACAACCAGAGTCATTGCATGTGTGTACTTTTCGCATACCTCATATGGATCCACCAGTGTCATTGCATGTGTGCTCTTTTCACAATCCACCTATGGATCCACCAGTGTCATTGCATGTGTGTTCTTGTTACTAACAACAACCAAAGTCAATGCATGTGTGTTCTTTTCACATACCACATATGGATCCACTAGTGTCATTGCATGTGTGTTATTTTTACAATCCACCTATAGATCCACACGTGTCATTGCATGTGTGCTCTTTTTACTTACAACAACCAGAGTCATTGCATGCATGTTCTCTTGAGAGACCACACATGGATCCACCAGTGTCATTGCATGTGTGTTCTTTTTACTAACAACAACCATGGTCATTGAAATGTGTATTCTCCTCAGAGACCACACATGGATCCACCAGTGTCATTGCATGTGTGTTTTTTTGACTAACAACAACTAGAGTCATTGCATGTGTGTTCTTTTCACAAACCACATATGGATCCACCAGTGTCACTGCATGTGTGTTCTTTTCACAATCCACATATGGATCCACCAGCGTCATTGCATGTGTGCTCTTTTTACTAACAACGACCAGAATCATTGCATGTGAGTTCTCTTCAGATACCACACATGGATCCACCAGTGTCATTGCATGTGTGTTCTTTTTACTAAAAACAACAAGTGTCATTGAAATGTGTGTTCTCTTCAGAGATCACACATGGATCCACCAGTGTGATTGCATGTGTGTTCTTGTTACAAACAACAACCAAAGTCATTGCATGTGTGTTCTTTTCACATACCAAATATGGATCCACCAGTGTCATTGCATGTGTGTTCTTTTCACAATCCACCTATGGATCCACCAGTGTCATTGCATGTGTGCTCTTTTTACTAACAACAACCAGAGTCATTGCATGTGTGTTCTCTTCAGAGACCACACATGGATCCACCTGTGTCATTGCATGTGTGTTCTTTTTACTAACAACAACCAGAGTCATTGAAATGCGTGGTCTCTTCAAAGACCACACATGGATCCACCAGTGTCATTGCATGTGTGTTCTTTTTACTAACAACAACCAGAGTCATTGCATGTGTGTTCTTTTCACATACCACATATGGATCAACCAGTGTCATTGCATGTGTGTTCCTTTTACTAACGACAACTGGAGTCATTTCATGTGTGTTCTTTTCACATACCACATATGGATCCACGAGTGTCATTGAAATGTGTGTTCTCTTCAAAGACCACACATTGATCCACCAGTGTCATTGCATGTGTGTTCCTTTTACTAACAACAACTAGAGTCATTGCATGTGTGTTCTTTTCACATACCACATATGGATCCACCTGTATCATTGCATGTGTGTTCTTTTTACTAACAACAAATGGAGTCATTTCATGTGTGTTCTTTTCACCTACCACACATGGATCCACCTGTGTCATTGCATGTGTGATCTTTTCACATACCACATATGGATCCACCAGTGTCATTGCATGTGTGTTCTTTTCACAATCCACCTATAGATCCACCAGTGTCATTGCATGTGTGCTCTTTTTACTAACAACAACCAAAGTCATTGCATGTGAGTTCTCTTCAGATACCACACATGGATCCACCAGTGTCATTGCATGTGTGTTCTTTTTACTAAAAACAACAAGTGTCATTGAAATGTGTGTTCTCTTCAGAGATCACACATGGATCCACCAGTGTGATTGCATGTGTGTTCTTGTTACAAACAACAACCAAAGTCATTGCATGTGTGTTCTTTTCACATACCACATATGGATCCACCAGTGTCATTGCATGTGTGTTCTTTTCACAATCCACCTATGGATCCACCAGTGTCATTGCATGTGTGCTCTTTTTACTAACAACAACCAGAGTCATTGCATGTGTGTTCTCTTCAGAGACCACACATGGATCCACTTGTGTCATTGCATGTGTGTTCTTTTTACTAACAACAACCAGAGTCATTGAAATGCGTGGTCTCTTCAAAGACCACACATGGATCCACCAGTGTCATTGCATGTGTGTTCTTTTTACTAACAACAACCAGAGTCATTGCATGTGTGTTCTTTTCACATACCACATATGGATCAACCAGTGTCATTGCATGTGTGTTCCTTTTACTAACGACAACTGGAGTCATTTCATGTGTGTTCTTTTCACATACCACATATGGATCCACGAGTGTCATTGAAATGTGTGTTCTCTTCAAAGACCACACATTGATCCACCAGTGTCATTGCATGTGTGTTCTTTTTACTAACAACAACTAGAGTCATTGCATGTGTGTTCTTTACACATACCACATATGGATCCACCTGTATCATTGCATGTGTGTTCTTTTTACTAACAACAAATGGAGTCATTTCATGTGTGTTCTTTTCACCTACCACACATGGATCCACCTGTGTCATTGCATGTGTGATCTTTTCACATACCACATATGGATCCACCAGTGTCATTGCATGTGTGTTCTTTTCACAATCCACCTATAGATCCACCAGTGTCATTGCATGTGTGCTCTTTTTACTAACAACAACCAGAGTCATTGCATGTGTGTTCTCTTCAGAGACCACACATGGATCCACCTGTGTCATTGCATGTGTGTTGTTTTTACTAACAACAACCAGAGTCATTGAAATGTTTGTTCTCTTCAGAGACCACACATGGATCCACCAGTGTCATTGCATGTGTGTTCTTTTTACTAACAACAACCAGAGTCAGTGCATGTGTGTACTTTTCACATACCTCATATGGATCCACCAGTGTCATTGCATGTGTGCTCTTTTCACAATCCACCTATGGATCCACCAGTGTCATTGCATGTGTGTTCTTGTTACTAACAACAACCAAAGTCATTGCATGTGTGTTCTTTTCACATACCACATATGGATCCACTAGTGTCATTGCATGTGTGTTATTTTTACAATCCACCTATAGATCCACACGTGTCATTGCATGTGTGCTCTTTTTACTTACAACAACCAGAGTCATTGCATGCGTGTTCTCTTGAGAGACCACACATGGATCCACCAGTGTCATTGCATGTGTGTTCTTTTTACTAACAACAACCATGGTCATTGAAATGTGTATTCTCCTCAGAGACCACACATGGATCCACCAGTGTCACTGCATGTGTGTTCTTTTTACTAACAACAACTAGAGTCATTGCATGTGTGTTCTTTTCACATACCACATATGGATCCACCAGTGTCATTGCATGTGTGTTCTTTTCACAATCCACATATGGATCCACCAGTGTCATTGCATGTGTGCTCTTTTTACTAACAACGACCAGAATCATTGCATGTGAGTTCTCTTCAGATACCACACATGGATCCACCAGTGTCATTGCATGTGTGTTCGTTTTACTAAAAACAACAAGTGTCATTGAAATGTGTGTTCTCTTCAGAGATCACACATGGATCCACCAGTGTCATTGCATGTGTGTTCTTGTTACAAACAACAACCAAAGTCATTGCATGTGTGTTCTTTTCACATACCACATATGGATCCACCAGTGTCATTGCATGTGTGTTCTTTTCACAATCCACCTATGGATCCACCAGTGTCATTGCATGTGTGCTCTTTTTACTAACAACAACCAAAGTCATTGCATGTGTGTTCTCTTCAGAGACTACACATGGATCCACCTGTGTCATTGCATGTGTGTTCTTTTTACTACCAACAACCAGAGTCATTGAAATGCGTGGTCTCTTCAAAGACCACACATGGATCCACCAGTGTCATTGCATGTGTTTTCTTTTTACTAACAACAACCAGAGTCATTGCATGTGTGTTCTTTTCACATACCACATATGGATCAACCAGTGTCATTGCATGTGTGTTCCTTTTACTAACGACAACTAGAGTCATTTCATGTGTGTTCTTTTCACATACCACATATGGATCCACGAGTGTCATTGAAATGTGTGTTCTCTTCAAAGACCACACATTGATCCACCAGTGTCATTGCCTGTGTGTTCTTTTTACTAACAACAACCAGAGTCATTGCATGTGTGTTCTTTTCACATACCACATATGGATCCACCTATATCATTGCATGTGTGTTCTTTTTACTAACAACAAATGGAGTCATTTCATGTGTGTTCTTTTCAAATACCACACATGGATCCACCTGTGTCATTGCATGTGTGATCTTTTCACATACCACATATGGATCCACCAGTGTCATTGCATGTGTGTTCTTTTCACAATCCACCTATAGATCCACCAGTGTCATTGCATGTGTGCTCTTTTCACAATCCACCTATGGATCCACTAATGTCATTGCATGTGTGCTCTTTTTACTAACATCAACCAGAGTCATTGCATGTATGTTCTCTTCATAAACCACACTTGGATCCACCTGTGTCATTGCATGTGTGTCCTTTTTACTAACAACAACCAGAGTCATTCAAATGTGTGTTCTTTTCCCATACCACATATGGATCCACCAGTGTCATTGCATGTGTGTTCTTTTTACTAACAACAACTGGAGTTATTTCACGTGTGTTCTTTTCACATACCAAATATGGATCCACTACTGTCATTGAAATGTGTGTTCTCTTTAGAGACCACACATGGATCCACCAGTGTCATTGCATGTGTGTTCTTTTTACTCACAACAAATGGAGTCATTGCATGTGTGTTCTTTTCACATACCACATATGGATCCACCAGTGTCATTGCATGTGTGCTCTTTTCACAATCCACCTATGGATCCACCAATGTCATTGCATGTGTGTTCTTTTCACAAACCACATATGGATCCACTAGTGTCATTGAAATGTGTGTTCTCTTCAAAGACCACACATGGATCCACCAGTGTCATTGCATGTGTGTTCATTTTACTAACAACAACCAGTGTGATTGAAATGTTTCTTCTCTTCAGAGACCACACATGGATCCACCAGTGTCATTGCATGTGTGTTCTTTTTACTAACAACAACTGGAGTCATTGCATGTGTGTACTTTTCACATACCACATATGGATCCACCAGTGTCATTGCATGTGTGTTCTTTTCACAATCCACATATGGATCCACCAGTGTCATTTCATGTATGCTCTTTTTACTAATAACAACCAGAGTCATTGCATGTGTGTTCTCTTCAGAGACCACACATGGATCCACCAGTGTCATTATATGTGTGTCCTTTTTACTAACAACAACTAGTGTCATTGAAATGTGTGTTCTCTTTAGAGACCACACATGGATCCACCAGTGTCATTCCATGTGTGTTCTTGTTACTACCAACAACCAGAGTCATTGCATGTGTGTTCTTTTCACAATCCACATATGTATCCACTAGTGTCATTGCATGTGTGCCCTTTTTACTAACAACAACCAGCGCCATTGCATGTGTCTTCTCTTCAGAAACCATACTTGCAGCCACATGTGTCATTGCATGTGTGTCCTTTTTACTAACAACAACCAGAGTCATTGAAATGTGTGTTCTTTTCCCATACCACATATGGATCCACCAGTGTCATTGCATGTGTGTTCTTTTTACTAACAACAACTGGAGTTATTTCATGTGTGTTCTTTTCACATACCAAATATGGATCCACTAGTGTCATTGAAATGTGTGTTCTCTTTAGAGACCACACATGGATCCACCAGTGTCATTGCATGTGTGTTCTTTTTACTAACAACAACTAGAGTCATTGCATGTGTGTTCTTTTCACATACCACATATGGATCCACCTGTGTCATTGCATGTGTGTTCTTTACACAATCCACATATGGATCCACCAGTGTCACTGCATGTGTGCTCTTTTTACTAACAACGACCAGAATCATTGCATGTGAGTTCTCTTCAGATACCACACATGGATCCACCAGTGTCATTGCATGTGTGTTCTTTTTACTAAAAACAACAAGTGTCATTGAAATGTGTGTTCTCTTCAGAGATCACACATGGATCCACCAGTGTCATTGCATGTGTGTTCTTGTTACAAACAACAACCAAAGTCATTCATTGTGTTCTTTTCACATACCACATATGGATCCACCAGTGTCATTGCATGTGTGTTCTTTTCACAATCCACCTATGGATCCACCAGTGTCATTGCATGTGTGCTCTTTTTACTAACAACAACCAGAGTCATTGCATGTGTGTTCTCTTCAGAGACCACACATGGATCCACCTGTGTCATTGCATGTGTGTTCTTTTCAGAATCCACATATGGATCCACCAGTGTCACTGCATGTGTGCTCTTTTTACTAACAACGACCAGACTCATTGCATGTGAGTTCTCTTCAGATACCACACATGGATCCACCAGTGTCATTGCATGTGTGTTCTTTTTACTAAAAACAACAAGTGTCATTGAAATGTGTGTTCTCTTGAGATCACACATGGATCCTGATGTCATTGCATGTGTGTTCTTGTTACAAACAACAACCAAAGTCATTCATTGTGTTCTTTTCACATACCACATATGGATCCACCAGTGTCATTGCATGTGTGTTCTTTTCACAATCAACCAATGGATCCACCAGTGTCATTGCATGTGTGCTCTTTTTACTAACAACAACCAGAGTCATTGCATGTGTGTTCTCTTCAAAGACCACACATGGATCCACCTGTGTCATTGCATGTGTGTTCTTTTTACTAACAACAACCAGAGTCATTGAAATGTGTGGTCTCTTCAAAGACCACACATGGATCCACCAGTGTCATTGCATGTGTGTTCCTTTTACTAACGACAACTGGATTCATTTCATGTGTGTTCTTTTCACATACCACATATGGATCCACGAGTGTCATTGAAATGTGTGTTCTCTTCAAAGACCACACATTGATCCACCAGTGTCATTGCATGTGTGTTCTTTTTACTAACAACAACCAGAGTCATTGCATGTGTGTTCTTTTCACAATCCACATATGGATCCACCAGTGTCATTTCATGTATGCTCTTTTTACTAATAACAACCAGAGTCATTGCATGTGTGTTCTCTTCAGAGACCACACATGGATCCACCAGTGTCATTACATGTGTGTCCTTTTTACTAACAACAACTAGTGTCATTGAAATGTGTGTTCTCTTTAGAGACCACACATGGATCCACCAGTGTCATTCCATGTGTGTTCTTGTTACTACCAACAACCAGAGTCATTGCATGTGTGTTCTTTTCACAATCCACATATGTATCCACTCGTGTCATTGCATGTGTGCCCTTTTTACTAACAACAACCAGCGTCATTGCATGTGTCTTCTCTTCAGAAACCATACTTGGAGCCACATGTGTCATTGCATGTGTGTCCTTTTTACTAACAACAACCAGAGTCATTGAAATGTGTGTTCTTTTCCCATACCACATATGGATCCACCAGTGTCATTGCATGTGTGTTCTTTTTACTAACAACAACTGGAGTTATTTCATGTGTGTTCTTTTCACATACCAAATATGGATCCACTAGTGTCATTGAAATGTGTGTTCTCTTTAGAGACCACACATGGATCCACCAGTGTCATTGCATGTGTGTTCTTTTTACTAACAACAACTGGAGTCATTGCATGTGTGTTCTTTTCACATACCACATATGGATCCACCAGTGTCATTGCATGTGTGCTCTTTTCACAATCCACCTATGGATCCACCAGTGTCATTGCATGTGTGTTCTTTTCACAAACCACATATAGATCCACTAGTGTCATTGAAATATGTGTTCTCTTCAGAGACCACACATGGATCCACCAGTGTCATTGCATGTGTATTCTTTTTACTAACAACAACCAGTGTCATTGAAATGTGTGTTCTCTTCAGAGACCACACATGGATCCACCAGTGTCATTGCATGTGTTTTCTTTTTACTAACAACAACAGGAGTCATTGAATGTTTGTTCTTTTCACATACCACATATGGATCTGATGACCCACAAGTATAGGGGGTGTATCGCAGTATTTTCGAGGGAAGTGAAACCCAATTTATTGATTCGAGACAAGGGGAGCCAAAGAATACTTATCAGCCTTAACAACTGAGTTGTCAATTCAGCTGCACACGGAAACAATCTTGCTCACAGCAGTTTATCAGTAGCAACAGTTTTGTAGTAGGAATAGTAAGGTAACAGTAGTAGCAAAGCAAATAGAGTAGTAACAAAAGCAGTAAACAGTGGGATTCGAGTGCGGTAGGCATAGGGATGGATGGATGGGCGTTGCATGGATAAGACAATTCACATAGAAATCAGAACATAGGGCAATTGTAGATAAATAAGATAAAGCATCCAAGTACTAGACAATCCTAGGCATGTGTTCCATATATAGTCATACGTGCTCGCAATGAGAACTTGCACAACATCTTTTGTCCTGCCAGCCTGTTTGTAGCGGGGCCTCTAGGGAACTACTGGCAATTAAGGTGCTCCTTTTAATAGAGCACCAGAGCAAAGCATTAACACTCCGTGAACACATGTGATCCTCACATCAAAGCCTTTCCCTTCCGGTTATCCCGATTTCTGTCACTTCGGGGCCATAGGTTCCAGACGATGATGTGTGTATACAACTTGCAGATAAGACCCAAAACAATACTATCATAATGAATCAATAACATGTTCAGATCTGGAATCATGGCACTCGGGCCCTAGTGACAAGCATTAAGCACAACAAGTTGCAACAAAGTCATAAAGCACTAATAAAAGATACTAGGCACTATGCCCTAACAATCTGATGCCATTACAGGAACGATCTCATCCAATCCCTACCATCCCCATAGCCTACAGCGGGGGATTACTCACTCATAGATGGAGGAAACATGGATGGTCGATGAAGATGATGGTGGAGATCGATGGAGATGGCTCCGGGGGCACTTCCCCGTCCCGGCACGATGCCGGAACAGAGACTTTCTGTCCCCTGAATCTCCCCTTCAGTGGCGGCGGCGCAGCGGAAGTTTTCGTGGAAAAACGTCGAACCCCCTGAAGTTTTTAGGTCAGAAGGCTTCTTATAGGCGAAGAGAGAGACCGAGGGGGTGCCTGGGGCCACCACACCATGCCCTGGCGCGGCCAGGCCCAGCCCGCCCCTAGGGGTGGTGTGGCCAGCCCCTGGCCCTCCTCCGTCTCGTATTCTGGCTCCTGGAGTCTTCTGGAAAAATAGGCACTTTGGCTTTTGTTCCGTCCAATTCCGAGAATATTCATTTTCTGACTTTCCTAGAACCAAAAACAACAGAAAACAGGCACCTGGCACTGTGGCTCTTGTTAATAGGTTAGTCCAAGAAATCATATGAAAAGTACTCCAAAGTGTGGACAAAACACAAGAAAGTGGATAAAACCAAGCATGGAGCATCAAAAATTATAGATACATTTGCAATGTATCAACATCCCCAAGCTTAACTCCTGCTCGTCCTCGAGTAGGTAAGTGATAAAAAGAAAGAATAATTTTTGAAGTGACATGCACCATCAAATACTTGATCAAAATATTTGTAAAACATTCAAATCTGGGATCATAGTACTTCAATCATAACATGAAAGACAAAGTTCTAGCAATAAGACAAAGAAACTATGATGCAACATGAAAAGGTACAAACAAAAGATTCATGAATAACAATGCTTTGAAAGACGTTTGTTTGTTTCACATAAAGAAAACATAGCATAATAGTATTCAGATTGTCCCTCAATAGAGTACCAAATATAAATGCATAGGACACCTTCAAAGTTCATAAGAGTGACTAGATACAATAGTTTTAAACAAGGAATAACAAGTTATGCATCAATAAACTAGTCTTGGGACAGTGCACATAGAACTAAGAATGGCCACTATGCTCTCAAAGTAGGTGCATAGAGATAGAAGGTGGAGACTCAATATAATGGTGGAAGAAAAGCCTTTTGTAAAAAAGGAAGTAGGGATTCAAGTCTCATAAAGAGCTTCCAAAAATTATGGTACTTATAGTTTTCAGCTCTCATTGCCCCTATCATAAGCATCTTGAAGTGATTAAGGTTAAAGTGAACAAACTATGGTGTACATGCTTGACGAAGTATAAGTCAGAAATCTCATGTCCCTTGTATACGAGGGCCGCTCCTCATGCTACTCAAGTTTAGTCACCGGTAAGTTCTTGTCATTTTAAGTACATGTGTATCATTGAGAACCTCCAACGGGGTAGCCCTTGCCCGATGATACGGAAGAATCCCCATATCAAAATGACAAGGCTAGCAGACAACGAGCATCTCAGCATTATTCTTATTTACCATGGGAATATGGTGCTTTTTCTCTCTCTTTCCTCTTTTCATAGTATCTTTTTTTTTCTCTTTTCTCTTTTTCTCAATATAGGACTCTTTTTTTATAAGAAGAATGCTTCATAGACAGCTCATTATGGTTACGCTGCAGGTTTCCACCATGTCAGCATGGATTAGACCAGCGGCCCAGGCGTTTCTCTAACACATATACATAACTCCATGGACTTACAAGCTCCCCTTTCATTTCACACCTGACATCCATATACAAAAGAGCATGATATCAACTAGGTACAAGTACCAAGTGCAATGTTGAAAGCGTTCCCCATGAAAGCATGGTTCTGCTAATCCCCAACAAATAAGTGCAAGCATATACAACATAGACGACACAATGGTTCAAGTTTATTAAGGGCAAGTAAAGTAAAGTGTGCCTTCAAGTTCATGTGAGCTTTAATCACTAGTTTTCTCATAATAAGTGGAAGGTAAACAAAAGCATGAATATACTTGGAATAGCATAAGCTAGTAGGTAGGTATGGTGGACTCTTTGGAATAACTTGGTTTAGGGAGTTGGATGCATGAGTGGAACTCATACTTTGTTGTGGAGGCTAGCAAAACACTGGGAGCGACAAACTAAGAGAGCAATAATGGCCATAATCATGCAGAGCGACAAAACATCATTGATCAAATCATAAAGTGATACTACAAGTTGAAAACTAAAGGATCATAAAGGCTATGGTGACTTGAGATAGTCATAACATGGTGTGAGCATGTGCCAAGTCAACCCAAATAAAGCATCAAAGGAGAATACCACTATACTATGCTTTAATATGCTTAAACAACGCATGATTCATCCAAGGCACATTAAGCAATCTCAATTTTTTATAACAAGTCATGCTACAGCAAAGAATACTAAGCATAAATCCAAAACAATATCAAGCATGGCATGACAAAGCATAGCCACAGTCAAAAACGAGCTCTTTTTACCACAAAAGTATGAACTTTCCTACTCTTTTCCAAATCAAACCAAACTATTTGCAAACTAAAGTATGAAAGAGGGGGTCCAATCAAATTATTAAGAAAACTAAGAAAACCAAAAACCAAAACAAAAACGAAAAATAAGACGCTCCAAGAAAAACACAACTGTGCATGAAACAATAAAAATGAAGTGTTTGGAAGAAACCTGGAATTTTTATTGATGAAGAAGGGGAATGCCTAGGGCATCCCCAAGCTTTGATGCTTGTACTTCTTGGATATTTCTTGGGGTGACACGCGTGGCATCCCCAAGCTTGAGCTTTAGTCCATCCTTCATCTCATTACTCATTCCTTCCATACACCTGAATTTTTTTCTTCATACAAAACTTCACACAATCTCATTAGCAACATTAGTGCACTTAAGATAAATAAGTCTCAAGGTTCAGTTCTAACACCAAATAAACTTCCATTAGAACACTACCTACTGTAGCACTTCCGTCAAAAAGCTCAATTCTCCAAAAGAACTCAAGAAGGAACTAACAAGAAGCAAATGCAGAAAATGGCAGAAATCTGTCAAAACAGACCAGCAGGTAAAGACGAATTTTTTCGAAAACCTTCTGTTGCTCAAATAAAAAAGTGTTGAACTAACGAAAGTTATATAAGAACCTGGATCAGAAGAACAAAAAATTACAGGTCAATCCGACATACAGATCTCTCTCAGGAATTTTTACGGTGAAGCACAGAAATCTGTTTTGGGACAGCAACTTTCCCAATCATTACTTCACTCTCATTAGAGGTTACTCTTGGCACAAAAAGCAAATAAAAAGGATAAGGAGATGTTATTACAGAGGTAATAACTTCCAAGACTCAACTAAAACTTTTGGGTTATCTCCCAATAAGTACTTTTCTTTAATGCCTTTAAGTTAGGCATAAGCAAAAACTAAAATGGATAGAAAAGAAGTAAGCAAAGATAATCATGGTGAAAACATTGTTTTGTTCAATGAAATCCTTTTGTTAACAAGGTTGATCAGGTCTTGTTACCACAACAATTTCATATGAGACAACTTTGTATTCCACTAATGATTATGTTACCTCAACCTTGATAGCAATGGTCCCAATCATAATAGTTTCAAAATTTTCTCTTGGTATGGGACAATATATTTCTCCAACTTGAATGCCCTCAACATGTTTAATTGAATTCAAACCATAAGTCCTTTCAATCTTCTTGAGGAAATAGACAATGTGTTCCTTGTCATTAACATTGAAGGTCACCTTCCCTTGATTATAATTAATAACAGCTCCTGCAGTATTTAAGAAAAGGTCTCCCAAGAATAATAGACATATTATCATCTTCAGGCATAAAAGTTTGAGAGGATGCTCTCATAAGAAATATGAGTTGAAGTAAAAGAGAGAATCAAGGAGCAAATTCAAAACACATTTAAGTCTAACCCACTTCCTATGCATAAGAATCATGTAAGCAAATAACAAAGTGGCAGGCATAAGAATCATGTAAGCAAAAACAAGAGTTACTTCAAAACTTACAGCACATAGAGAGGTGTTTCAATACCATGAAAACTTCTACAACCATATTTTCCTCTCTCATAATAATTTTCAGTAGCCTCATGAATAAACTCAACAATATAACTATCACATAATGTTGGAGATATGCCCAAGAGGCAATAATAAAAATGGTTATTATTATATCTTTGTGTTTATGATGAATGTTTGCATCCCATGCTGTAATTGTATTATAAGGAAACACTAATACATGTGTGTTTGTAAACATAAAAGGGTCCCTAGTAAGCCTCTTGTTAAACTAGCTTGTTGATTAATTGATGATCATGGTTTCCTGATCATGGACATTGGATGTCATTAATAACAAGATTGTATCATTAGGAGAATGATGTAATGGACACACACACCCATAGTAAGCGTAGCATTAGATCAAGTCATTAAGTTCACATTGCTATAAGCTTTCGATACATAGTAACCTAATCCTTCGACCGTGAGGTTGTGTTAATCACCATCACCGGATGAGTACTTTGATGACATCAAACACCACTTCGTAACTGGGTGGTTATAAAGGTGTCATTAGGTATTCTGAAAGTATGTGTTGAAGCGCATGGACCAAGATTGGGATTTGTCCATCCATATGACGGATAGATATGCTCTGGGCCCTCTCGGTGGAATGTCATCTAGTTAGCTTGCAAGCATGTGACTAGGTCACAAGGGATGGCATAACACGGAGCAGTAAAAGTACTTATCGATGTGAGGTAGAACTAGGTATGGAGATACCGATGATCAAACCTCGGATAAGTAGAAGTATCGCGTGACAAAGGGAATTGGTTTCGTATGTTAATGGTTCTATCGATCACGAAGTCATCGTTGAGTATGTGGGAGACGTTATGGATCTCCAGATCCCGCTGATGGTTATTGATCGGAGAGGTGTCTTCATCATGTCTGCATATTCACGAACCGTAGGGTGACACACTTAAGGTTCGAAGTTGTTTTAAGTAGATATTGAATGTGCGTTGGAGACCGAATGTTGTTCGGAGTCTCGGATTGGATCCGGGACATCACGAGGAGATCCGGAACTGTCCGGGGAATAAGATTCATATAATGGGGATCATTTTCTAAGTTAGGAAATGTTCCAGAGTGTTTGTATGGGGATTCTAGAAGGTTTATGAATGTTCCGGAAGGTTCTAGAAGATATCTTGGAGTTTATTTGAAAACCGAGATAAGATAAGGTAAGATAAGGGGAGTTTAAAGGGGAAACTTGGGGGGGAAGGACTCTCCCCCAAGCTCCCTAGTCTTGACCCTAAGGGGTGGGCCTAGGGGTGGGAACCCTAGGCCACACCCCTCCCTCTATATATAGAGGGGTGGAGGCGCCACCCCTCCTTGCCCCCTCCCACTCCAAACCCTAGCCGCCTCTCTCTTCCTCCTTCCATCTGCTCCGGCTTAGGCGAAGCCCTGCAGAATTCTCTCCACCACCACCACCACCATGCCGTCGTGCTGCTGGGATTGCGTGGAGAAGATCTACTACCTCCGCTGCTCGCTGGAACGAGGAGAGGAAGGTCTGCTTCGACTCCGCACGTTTGACCGTCTGCGGAAGCGCTGCCGGAACACGGTGCCGGAAGGATCATCTGCTCTCAAAGTGATCGACTACATCATCCACGAGATCTAATCTCGTTAACAATTTCGGTTCTACGAGGGTTAGTACCGATCTATCTCGTTGCTCATGTCTAGTAGATTAGATCTTGGCTTTTATCTAGATTAGATCTGGGTTTTGTTCGTTCTTGCGGTAGAAATTTTTTGTTTTCCATGCTGCGAACCCATCAGTGGTATCAGAGCCTTGTCTATGCATAGATCTGTTGCACGAGTAGAACACAATGGTGTTGTGGGCGTTGGTGCTTGTGCCGTCTTTTGCTGTGTGTACTTTGCATCTTGCGGTATGGTGGGATGAAGCGGCTCGGGCTAACATTACATGTCATCGCACATGAGACTTGCTCCACGCTTGACGTGCAACTTGCTTTGCACAAGTGGCTTTGCGGGTGTCTGTCTCTCCCATCATAGTATAGATCAAATCTACACTTTGCACTTGATAGCACTTGTATCAATGTTGTGGTTCAGTTTCGTAGGTAAGATCCGTTCTTATTTGAAAGCCCCAAACCACGTAAAACTTGCAAAGAAAATTAGAGGCGTCTAACTTGTTTTTGCAGGGGTTTTGTGATGTGATATGGCCATCATGTGATTGTGATTATATTTGATGTATGCAATGATCCTTGTTGTAATATGACAACCGGCAGGAGCCTAATGGTTGTCTTTAATTCTGTTAAGACCTGCGTGTCTATTCATCTTGTAATAGCTTTATTCCAAGTAGTTGTAATAGTTGCTTATGATGATGGACAACCATGAAGCAGCGCCACTGACCTGGTAATGATGGAGATCATG
The DNA here is from genome assembly GCA_023614405.1 of Avena insularis. Lineage (NCBI taxonomy): Eukaryota > Viridiplantae > Streptophyta > Magnoliopsida > Poales > Poaceae > Avena > Avena insularis. The sequence goes on along the minus strand of CM042684.1, from coordinate 328,318,410 downwards.
TCCGTGCTTTGGAGATGGAGATCGAAGGCACAAGAAGAAAGGGCCATATCATATCACACTAATTATGAATTGCCTGTGATGTTAATCCTTTATGCATCTTGTATTGCTTAGATCGTGACGGTAGCATTATAAGATGATCCCTCTCACTAAATATCAAGTAATAAAAGTGTTCGTCCTTAGTTGGCACCGTTGCTAAGACTAAATCGTTTGAAGCATCTCGTGATGATCGGGTGTGATAGATTCTCGTGTGCATACAAGGTGCAAGCCAGATTTGCACATGCGGAAACTAAGGTTAATCTTGTGAGCCTAGCATGTATGAGACATGGACTCGGAACACGGAATACCGAAAGGTAGAGCACGAGTCATATGAATGATATGATGAACATGAAGATTGTTCGCCGATGAAACTACATCTTCTCGTGAAGATCGGACTTGGTGTAGTGGACTTGGTTATGTAATCACTAAGACAATGTGAGGGATGTTGTTTTGAGTGGGAGTTCACCTAGTTAATTTAAGAATTGAAGTTGAACTCAATTTATCATAAACTTAGTCTAAACTACTTGCAAAATTTGTTGTAGATTATGGCGAACCTCTCCATCAATTTCAATGCGTTCCTAGAGAAAGAAAAACTTAAGAACAATGGAAGCAACTTCACGGATGGCTCCGTGGTCCGATTGTCCTCGGGGCTGGTCGGATGACCTATGTGCTCGATGCACCGCTAGGTGACCCACTGAGAAGATGCCACCGATGGCGTAAAAATGTTTACGCCACTCGGAAAATCATTACTCCACAGTTCGGTGTGCCATCACTGATGCAGAAGCGGAGCTTGAAGCGCTTTGAGCACCACGACCCGTTCGAGATCATTAAGGAGCTCAAGATCATTTTTGAGACTCACGCAGCCGTGGAGAGCTATGAGGCCTCCGAAAAGTTCTTTACCTGCAAGATGGAAGAGGGAAGCTCCATTAGCAAGCACGTGCTCACCATGTCTAGGCACGCAAACAAGCTCCAAGAGTTGGGGATAACGATTCCTAATGAGTTAGGGATTCACCGTGTCCTCCAATCACTGCCACCGAGTTATAAGAACTTTGTGATGAACTACAATATACCTTTGCATGAACAAGACGTTGCTTGAACTATCGTCCATGCTGAAAACTGCTGAAGTGGAGATCAAGAAGGAGCACCAAGTGTTGATGGTCAATAAGACCACCAATTTCAAGAAACAGGGCAAGCCTAAGAACAAGGGCAACTTCAAGAAGGACGGCAGGAAAGCTGCCGCACCTGCTAAGAAGCCCAAGGCTGGTCCTAAACCTGAAACTGAATGCTTCTACTGCAAGGGTGCTGGTCACTGGAAGCGCAACTGCCCCAAGTACCTGGCAGATCTGAAGAACGACAACATCAAGAAGAAAGGTATATTCGATATACATGTTATTAATGTGTATCTTACTAGTAATCGTAGTAGTGCCTGGGTATTTGATAATGGTTCGGTTGCTCATATTTGTAACTCGAAACAGGAGCTGCGGAATAAACGAAGACTGGCAAGAGACGAGGTGATCTTGGCGTTGGAAATGGCTCCAAGGTTGATGTGATCGCCGTCGGCACGCTCCCTCTACATCTACCTTCGGGATTAGTTTTAAATTTGAATAATTGTAATTTGGTGCCTGCGTTAAGCATGAACATTATATCTGGATCTTGTTTATTGCGAGACGGTTACTCTTTTAAGTCCGAGAATAAAGGTTGTTCGATTTATATGAGTAATATCTTTTATGGTAATGCACCTGAGATGAATGGTTTATTCTTACTGAATCTCGATAGTAGTGATACACATGTTCACAACATAGATGCTAAACGAACAAAATTGAATGATAATTCTACATACATGTAGCACTGTCGTCTTGGTCACATTGGAGTGAAGCGTATGAAGAAACTCCATTCTGATGGACTTCTTGAATCACTTGATTTTGAATCACTTGAAAGATGCGAAGCATGTCTAATGGGAAAAATGACTAAGACTCCATTCTCTGGAATAATGGAGCGAGCTACAGACTTATTGAAAATAATACATACCGATGTGTGCGGTCCAGTGAGTGTAGCATCGCGTGGTGGATATCGTTATGTTCTCACTTTCACGGATGACTTAAGTAGATATGGGTATGTCTACTTTATGAAACATAAGTCCGAAACTTTCGAGAAGTTTAAGGAATTTCAAAGTGATGTGGAAAATCATCGTAACAAGAAGATTAAGTTTCTGCGTTCTGACCGGGGAGGTGAATATCTAAGTTATGAGTTTGGCATGCATTTAAAGAAATGTGGAATACGTTCGCAATTGACACCGCCGGGAACACCACAGCGTAATGGTGTGTCCGAACGTCGTAATCGAACTCTCTTAGATATGGTTCGGTCTATGATGTCTCTTACAGATTTACCGCTATCGTTTTGGGGCTATGCATTAGAGACAGCCGCATTCACTTTAAATAGGGCACCATCTAAATCCGTTGAAAGCGACACCGTCTTAATTGTGGTTTGGAAAGAAACCTAAGTTGTCGTTCCTTAAAGTTTGGGGTTGCGGCGTATGTAAAGAAGTTACAACCTGATAAGCTAGAACCCGAAGCGAATGCGTCTTCATAGGATACCCTAAAGAAACAATTGGGTATACCTTCTATCAAAGATCCGAAGGTAAAGTTTTCGTTGCCAGAATGGATCCTTTCTTGAAGGAGTTTCTCTCGAAAGAAGTGGCGGAAGGAAAGTAGAACTCGACGAGGTTATTGAACCTTCTCTCGGGGTTGAGAGTAGCGCGCACCGGAAGATGTTTTCGCCCTTTGCACCAACTAGAGAGGAAGCTAATGATGGTGATCATGAAACTTGAGCGAAGTTACTCTTGAACCTCGCAGTCAACGAGGGTTCGTACCACTCTGAGTGGTATGACTCGCCTTGAGCGTCATGTTGGTGGACAACACCGATGACCTGCGGCGTATGAAGAAGCTATGGTGAGCCCAGATTCCGACAAATGGCTAGAAGCCATGAAATCGAAATGGGATCCATGCGAAAATCAAGTATGGACGTTGGTGGACTTACCGGATGGCGTAAGGCTGTCGAGAACAAATGGATTTTCAAAAGAAAACAGATCTTGATGGTAATGTTCGTCTATAAAGCTCGACTTGTCGCGAAAGGGTTCGACAAATTCAAGGTGTTGACTATGATGAGACTTTCTCACGATGGCGAAGCTAAAAGTCTGTGAGGATTCTGTTAGCAATTGCTGCATATTTCGACTATGAGATATGGCGGATGGATGTCAAACGGCGTTCCTTAATGGTGACATTGAGGAAGAGTTGTACATGGTACAACCCAAGGGTTTTGTCGATCCTAGTGATGCTGACAAGGTATGCAAACTTCAGCGCTCCATTTATGGACTGAAGCAAGCATCCCGGAGTTGGAATCAATGTTTTGATAAAGTAATCAAAAAATTTGGTTTTATACAAACTTATGGAGAAGCTTGTATTTACAAGAAAGTGAGTGGGAGCTCTATAGCATTCCTAGTACTATATGTAGATGACATACTGTTGATTGGGAATGATATAGAACTTCTTAATAGCGTCAAAGCCTATTTGAATAATAGTTTTTCAATGCAGGATCTTGGCGAAGCGGCATATATTCTAGGCATCAAGATTTATAGAGATAGGTCAAGACGCCTGCTAGCGCTGTCACAAATTACATACCTGGACAAAGTTCTAAAGAAGTTTAGAATGGAAGAGAGCAAGAAAGGGTTCGTGCCCATGTTGTCAGGAAAGACCTTGAGTAAGACTCAAAGTCCAGCTACGGCAGAAGATAGAGAGAAGATGAATAATGTTCCTATGCCTCAGCCATAGGTTCTATCATGTATGCCATGTTGTGTACAAGACCGGATATAGCACATGCTATTAGTTTGACTAGCAGGTATCAAATTGATCCTGGAATGGAGCACTGGACAACGGTCAAGAATATCCTTAAGTACCTGAATAGGACTAAGGATATGGTTCTTTCTTATGGAGGTGATGAACAGCTTGTTGTAAACAGTTACACTGATGCTAGTTGGAACACCAATCCAGATGACTCGAAGTCATAGTCTGGATACGTATTTATTTTGAATGGTGCTGCAGTGAGCTGGAGGAGTGCCAAGCAAAGCGTTGTGGCAAAATCTTCAACTGAATCGGAATACATAGCTGCTTCGGAGGCTGCACAAGAAGACATATGGATGAAGGAGTTCATTACTGAACTTGGCGTGGTTCCTAGTGCGTTGGACCCGATGGCCATCTACTGTGACAACACAGGTGCCATAGCTAATGCACAGGAGCCAAGGTCACATAGCAAGCTGAAGCACATCAAGCTACGTTTCCATGCCATTCGCGAGTATGTCCGAGATGGTGACATAAAGATGTGCAAAGTACACACTAATCTAAATGTGGCAGATCCGTTGACTAAACCTCTCCCTAGAGCAAAGCATGACCAACACCAGAACGCCATGGGTGTTAGGTATATTACCATGTAATCTAGATTATTGACTCTAGTGCAAGTGGGAGACTGTTGGAGATATGCCCAAGAGGCAATAATAAAAATGTTTATTATTATATCTTTGTGTTTATGATGAATGTTTGCATCCCATGCTGTAATTGTATTATAAGGAAACACTAATACATGTGTGTTTGTAAACATAAAAGGGTCCCTAGTAAGCCTCTTGTTAAACTAGCTTGTTGATTAATTGATGATCATGGACATTGGATGTCATTAATAACAAGATTGTATAATTAGGAGAATGATGTAATGGACACACACACCCATAGTAAGTGTAGCATTAGATCAAGTCATTAAGTTCACATTGCTATAAGCTTTCGATACATAGTAACCTAATCCTTCGACCGTGAGGTTGTGTTAATCACCATCACCGGACGAGTACTTTGATGACATCAAACACCACTTCGTAACTAGGTGGTTATAAAGGTGTCATTAGGTATTCTGAAAGTATGTGTTGAAGCGCATGGACCAAGATTGGGATTTGTCCATCCATATGACGGATAGATATGCTCTAGGCCCTCTCGGTGGAATGTCATCTAGTTAGCTTGCAAGCATGTGACTAGGTCACAAGGGATGGCATAACACGGAACGAGTAAAGAGTACTTATCAGTAACGAGGTAGAACTAGGTATGGAGATACCGATGATCAAACCTCAGATAAGTAGAAGTATCGCGTGACAAAGGGAATTGGTTTCGTATGTTAATGGTTCTATCGATCACGAAGTCATCGTTGAGTATGTGGGAGCTGTTATGGATCTCCAGATCCCGCTGATGGTTATTGATCGGAGAGGTGTCTTCATCATGTCTGCATATTCACGAACCGTAGGGTGACACACTTAAGGTTCGAAGTTGTTTTAAGTAGATATTGAATGTGCGTTAGAGACCGAATGTTGTTCGGAGTCTCGGATTGGATCCGGGACATCACGAGGAGATCCGAACTGTCGGGAATAAGATTCATATAATGGGGATCATTTTCTAAGTTAGGAAATGTTCTAGAGAGTTTGTATGGGGATTCTAGAAGGTTTCGGAATGTTCCGGAAGGTTCTAGAAGATATCTTGGAGTTTATTTGAAAACCGAGATAAGATAAGATAAGATAAGATAAGATAAGGGGAGTTTAAAGGGGAAACTTGGGGGGGAAGGACTCTCCCCCCAAGCTCCCTAGTGCGCTGGCCCTAAGGGGTGGGCCTAGGGGTGGGAACCCTAGGCCACACCCTCCTCTATATATGAGGGTGGGCGCCACCCTCCTTGCCCCTCCCACTCCAAACCCTAGCCGCCTCTCTCTTCCTCCTTCCATCTGCTCGGCTTAGAAGCCTGCAGAATTCTCTCCACCACCACCACCACCATGCCGTCGTCTTCTGGGATTGCGTGGAGAAGATCTACTACCTCCGCTGCTTCTTTGGAGCGAGAGGAAGGTGCTTCCGACTCCATGCGTGTGACCGTCTTGAGCGCTGCTGGGCAGCCGGAAGGATCATCTACTCGATCTTGAGATCGGCAAGTGATCGACTACATCATCCACGAGATCTAATCTCGTTAACGCTTTCGGTTCTACGAGGGTTAGTACCGATCTATCTCGTTGCTCATGTCTAGTAGATTAGATCTTGGCTTTTATCTAGATTAGATCTGGGTTTTCTTCGTTCTTGCGGTAGAAATTTTTTGTTTTCCATGCTGCGAACCCATCACATAAAGCATGCTTTTCATGATCTACAAGCACTAGAGCTTTATCATAAACATCTTCAAAAGAATCCTCAGGAACATACCATTCATTCTCCTTTAGTAAGCAAGGGGGACAATCAAATAATGTAAGGGATAAAGAGTTACTCTCATTAGAAGGTAGGCATTGGTAGATAATCCATTCTTCCTCCTTTTGTTCATCACTCTCCTCCTCTTTTTCATCTAATGAGATTTCAGGTTCATCAATTTCTTCTTCCATAGGAGCCTGCAAGGCATTAGTCTCTTCCATAGGGTCTTGCAAGGCATTAGTCTCTTCCATTTGTGGAAAGCATCTATTAAAATATTCAAGGATATGGTTATTTTCATCCTTGTAATTATCAAAGCAAAATTTAAGTATACCATAAACCTCATGCTTATAATATAAGTAGAGCACACGTGTTCCTTATAATATTATTTTTGAGTCTTGTTTCTACCAATGGTAGAGCACACGTTTCTAGCAATGGTATACAATCTATCAATTTGTTCCCATAAGTGTTTCCCTTTTTGTGACAAGCGGTGTTCCTTATAATAATATTTTTGATCTTCCGTGAACCCACCTTGCCAATAAGCTTCAGTTTCAAAGAAACCAACCATTGACATCAAGCATGATAAAGCAAGACAATAACAGACCAACGAAAACAACAACTAGAGTAGGAACTAATTTTTTTGTATTTTTGATAAAGAAACAAGCACACAAGGAGAAAGATAAACTTAGCTTGAACAATAGTGATTCCAAGTGAACTTGATAAATAAAGCTATGCTCCCCGGCAACGGCGCCAGAAAATAGTCTTGATGACCCACAAGTATAGGGGTGTATCGCAGTATTTTCGAGGGAAGTGAAACCCAATTTATTGATTCGACACAAGGGGAGCTAAAGAATACTTATCAGCCTTAACAACTGAGTTGTCAATTCAGCTGCACCTGAAAACAATCTTGCTCACAATAGTTTATCAGTAGCAACAGTTTTGTAGTAGGAATAGTAAAGTAATAGCAGTAGCAAAGCAAAGACAGTAGTAACAAAAGCAGGAAACAGTGGGATTCGAGTGCGGTAGGCATAGGGATGGATGGACGGGTGTTGCATGGATAAGACAATTCACATAGAAATAAGAACATAGGGCAATTGCAGATAAATAAGATAAAGCATCCAAGTACTAGACAATCCTAGGCATGTGTTCCATATATAGTCATACGTGCTCGCAATGAGAACTTGCACAACATCTTTTGTCCCGCCAAATTTGTTGTAGCGGGGCCTCTAGGGAACTACTGGCAATTAAGGTGCTCCTTTTAATAGAGCACTGAAGCAAAGCATTAACACTCCGTGAACACATGTGATCCTCACATCAAAGCCTTTCCCTTCCGCTTATCCCGATTTCTGTCACTTCGGGGCCATATGTTCCGTACAACAACGTGTGTATACAACTTGCAGATAATACCCAAAACAATACTATCATAATGAATCAATAACATGTTCAGATCTGGAATCATGGCACTCGGGCCCTATTGACAAGCATTAAGCACAACAAGTTGCAACAAAGTCATAAAGCACTAATAAAAGATACTAGGCACTATGCCCTAACAATCTGATGCCATTACATGAACGATCTCATCCAATCCCTACCATCCCCATAGCCTACAGCGGGGGATTACTCACCCATAGATGGAGGAAACGTGGATGGTCGATGAAGATGATGATGGAGATCGATGGAGATGGCTCCGGGGGCACTTCCCCGTCCCGGCAGGGTGCCGGAACAGAGACTTTCTGTCCCCCGAATCTCCCCTTCGGTGGCGGCGGTGCAGCAGAACTTTTCGTGGAAAAACGTCGAACCCCCCGAAGTTTTTAGGTCAGAAGGCTTCTTATAGGCGAAGAGGGAGACCGAGGGGGTGCCTGGGGCCACCACACCATGCCCTGGCGCGGCCAGGCCCAGCCCGCGCCTAGGGGTGGTGTGGCCAGCCCCTGGCCCTCCTCCGTCTCGTATTCTAGCTCCTGGAGTCTTCTGGAAAAATAGGCACTTTGGCTTTTGTCCCGTCCAATTCCGAGAATATTCATTTTCTGACTTTCCTGGAACCAAAAACAGCAGAAAACAGGCAGCTGGCACTGTGGCTCTTGTTAATAGGTTAGTCCAAGAAATCATATGAAAAGTACTCCAAAGTGTGGACAAAACACAAGAAAGTGGATAAAACCAAGCATGGAGCATCAAAAATTATAGATACATTTGCAATGTATCAGGATCCACTAGTGTCATTGCATGTGTGCTCTTTCAAAATCCACCTATGGATCCACCAGTTTCATTGCATGTGTGTTCTTTTTACTAACAACAACTAGAGTAATTGCATGTGTGTTCTTTTCACATACCACATATGGATCCACCAGTGTCATTGCATGTGTGCTCTTTTCACAATCCACCTATGGATCCACCAGTGTCATTGCATGTGTGTTCTCGTTACTAACAATAACCAGTGTCATTGCATGTGTGTTCTTGTTACTAACAATAACCAGAGTCATTACATGTGTTTTCTTTTCACATACCACATATGGATCCACCAGTGTCATTGCATGTGTGTTCTTTTCACAATCCACCTATGGATCCACTAGTGTCATTGCATGTGTGCTCTTTTTACTAACAACAACCAGAGTCATTGCACGTGTGTTCCCTTCAGAGACCACACATGGATCCACCAATGTCATTGCATGTGTGTTCTTTTTACTAACAACCAGAGTCATTGAAATGTGTGTTCTCTTTAGAGACCACACATGGATCCACCAGTGTCATTGCATGTATGTTCTTGTTACTAACAACAACCGGAGTCATTGCATGTGTGTTCTTTTCACATACCACATATGGATCCACTAGTGTCATTGCATGTGTGTTCTTTTCACAATCGACCTATGGATCCACCAGTGTCATTGCATTTGTGTTATTCTTACTAACAACAACTAGAGTCATTGCATGTGTGTTCTCTTCAGAGACCACACATGGATCCACCTATGTCATTGCATGTGTGTTCTTTTTACTAACAAGAACCAGAGTCATTGAAATGTGTGTTCTCTTCAGATACCACACATGGATCCACCAGTGTCATTGCATGTGTGTTCTTTTTACTAACAACAACCAGTCATTGCATGTGTGTTCTTTTCACATACCACATATGGATCCACCAGTGTCATTGCATGTGTGTTCTTTTTACTAACAACAACTAGAGTCATTTCATGTGTGTTCTTTTCACATACCACATATGGATCCACCAGTGTCATTGAAATGTGTGTTCTCTTTAGAGACCACACATGGATCCACAAGTGTCATTGCATGCGAGTTATTTTTACTAACAATAAATGGAGTCATTGCATGTGTGTTCTTTTCACATACCACATCTAGATCCACCAGTGTCATTGTGTTCGTTTCACAATCCACATATGGATCCACAAGAGTCATTGCATGTGTGATGTTTTTACTAACAACAACCAGAGTCATTGCATGTATGTTCTCTTAAGAGACCACACATGGATCCACCAGTGTCATTGCATGTGTGTTATTTTTACTAACAACAACTAGAGTCATTGAAATGTGTGTTCTCTTCAGATACCACACATGGATGCACAAATGTCATTGCATGTGTGTTCTTTTTACTAACAACAACCAGAGTCATTGCATGTGTGTTCTTTTCACATATCACATATGGATCCACCAGTGTCATTGCATGTGTGTTCTTTTCACAATCCACATATGGATCCACTAGTGTCATTGCATGTGTGCTCTTTTTACTAACAACAACCAGAGTCATTGCATGTGTGTTCTCTTCAGAGACCACACATGGATCCACCAGTGTCATTGCATGTGTGTTATTTTTACTAACAACAACCAGTGTCATTGAAATATGTGTTCTCTTCAGAGACCACACATGGATCCACCAGTGTCCTTGCATGTGTGTTCTTGTTACTAACAACAACCAGAGTCATTGCATGTATGTTCTTTTCACATACACTACAAGGAATGTGTTAACTGGTGACCCCTAATATTGGTCACTGAAAGGTCATAGTAATCCATCTATGACCTTTCTATGACCAAACCGAGTAGGTCGCATACTAAGGGTCACTATAGACAACTCACGACCTTTTCTTTAAATTGGTCATGGACTAATATTACCAAAATAGATGGTAATAGTGTCCATGACCAAAATTTTGGTCATGGCATTCTGGCCTGTCCACGTAAGCCAATCTAACGTGGAATCTGACGTGGCAGCAAATTCAGCCCAGTATAGTTTGATGCTTTATATGGTCCAAGCCCAACAATTCTAGCCTTTTGGTTTCTAACCAGGCTTTCATTGGACATTTATTTCATGGGCCAAGCCCATTTCTAGCGTTTTCGTTGGCCCAACATTTTTGTTATTTTTGTTTTTTCAATTTTATTTCACAAGTCCCATATGTCAGATGGATTCTTACCTGTCAGTACCAGTTTCCTACTGGTCCCACAAATCAGGTATAAATTCCACACAGGTCACTAGTCAACATTTCATACAAGCCCCACTTGTCAGGTTCAATTTCTCAGAGATAAACTGTCAGGTTTTAATTCCTATGTTTTGACAGTAAACAACAATTCTCAATTGTTATCAAACAATACTTGGATAATAGGAGTACATTACAGAATCATTGACCAAACAGGTATCCAGCTTAAATCACCATTATAATCATGGACAATACATTACAGAATCATGCAACTTTTGGCTATAAATCACCTACAGGACTTGCAATTATTCAAGCACGGTACACATGATCTTCTCCTGGTTCTCCTTGGTCTTGTGCTTAAAGCATCTGAGTTGAAACATTAATGTCTGATAGCCAACATCCATAAGCAGGGTGCGAGTGATACCAGCCAACCCCATTTTTCAACCTTCCAGCCTATCAAAATAAAGAACATACACAAGTAAGTTTTACTGTTTATTTAGCATTAATTAACAACACAACTACACGTGAATATTTCCACACAAATCTCAGTAGAATTAATCTCCAAATGATCATTCATCGATATAACATTTATGTAAGTCCATATTAGCCAAAACATAACAAGAACAAATGCACAATCATGTACGTGTATCACATATAAACTCTCAATACTAAGTGGAAACATAAGAGATTGACTTCAGAGAAAGCTATAAAAGTATTCATGGTGGGACAAAATATGGAACCATTGGAGAAAGTTGAATTCTACACCAAATGCTTTGTCACCAGTAACTATCAAAAACCACTAGTACAATCACTCAGAATGAAGTAGTCATGTTTTCAAATTTCAATATTCTAACTCATGGATCAGATTACCCCGTAGGTTGACAACCTTTAATGGTCACTACACATCTGAGAGACAATAGCAGGTCTCAATATGTTAAAGCAACACTTGAGAAAAAACTAACTCAAGTTATAAATATTTACATAGACTGTACCAATCTGAGGGAAACCTTATAGAAACAAAGACAATTTTAACTATGAAGATCACACAGGCAAAAGCAATTAGCTTTTGGCTACTTCTAACTGCAGTGCACATATTAATGCAACAAAACACGACATAGGTAGGCATCAAATTAGCAGCACTGCCAACAATCCACCCCAAACCTTTACATAAGAACAACACGATTGCAATTGATAGCACCAAGTATAACAGTTTTCGTGTGGGCAACCAAATAGACAGTTTACTGGGAGCAGCATTGTAGTTCGTTCAGATCGAGATCCCCAAGATAAATAAACAATAGTGATGGAGTGAAGGAGCCTAAAATAAACAATAGTGATGGAGTGAAGGAGCCATCAGGCTAAAATACTCTTTACACTTGTTTCTTCCATTGCAATTAAAAAACCTGAAATTAGTCAATCTAAGCATTAGCTTGCATATAGAAGGTACTCCTAAAATTATCATCATATAGAACAAAGAAGGTACTCCTAAAAAAATAAACAAAGAAAGAAACATGAAGTTGGAACTACATGCTGATGTGCCAGTGGTAGACTGTACGCTAACAGTACGGTGCTACATTTAAACTTGACTATGCTTTGGTCTATTGGAATTCAAGGCTTGAGCATGAGTATATGCGATTGGTTTCTCTTTTCAAAAAAGATGATTTAAATCCAGACAGTGTTCATTATCTTAAAACAAACGAAAAGATTAACAAGGTGGAGAATTTATATCTTCACACATAGACAAGCGGCTATCAACAACACGGCGAGGCCGAGCTGTTCATATGGCCGGCCACGATGGACAGAGATGGACGCACGTACCTCGATGAAGACGAGGATGGATCAGAACTCGGGCGCAATGTCGAACATGAAGCTGCCGTTGCTGTCGAACTACTCGATGTCTCCCTCGTTGCCCATGTACACAAACAGCAGGCCCGCGCTAGCACCACCACCGATGGCGTTGGGCTTGCACCAGAAGGTGTTGTTGAGGAGGTACTTGTGGGCGAAGACGCGGAAGGAGTTGAGCGTGGAGGTTAAGTGGTCCTTCTCTTGCGGGAAGTAGTGCACCGTGAATACCAGATCCCAGCAACAAACGGTGATCAAACAACATGGTCCAATAACACATGGTATGGCAGGATCATATTTGGCTCCAAATTAGTGATCATACGCCTACTACAAGCTTAAGGTTTACAAACATTTCAAGTTGATGCATTATTCATAGAGCTACTACTACCATAAGGTTTACAAACAATAAGAAAACTAATTAGCATGCATTATTTCAAGTTGTTTACTGATCTATGGTTATTGAAAGTATGTAAGGTCGATTCTAAAATCACCTGCGAATTATAAGGCAATAGTAAGGCTAACTGCAAGACTGTGGTACCGGGCAACTGAATTGGTGCGGATCAGCTACAAAATGAACCAGCAATAGCACGTTGCCACCGACAGAGGATCTTTATACCTGGCAGCGAAGCAGCAAAGGACGAGGCCTGCCCTGGAACAGGTACCACCGGAAGGGAACGCCCGTGTCAGTGAAGGACGGCCGTATCTGCCTCGCGCGGCGAAGCTGGTCACCGAGTCTGGTCGCCACCACCCGCTGCAAGGGCGCCACCATCGCCATGGGCCTCCTGCTCCATGGTATAGAGAGAGGGGAGGAGGGGGTCCAGAGAGATGGTTGGCCGGGCAGGGTTTGCCGGATTTGGTCGGGATCTAGGCCGGATTTGATCGATGGGATTGGGGCTAGACGTGGATGCGAGAGTGGATTGGGGGCGGAGCCACTCGAGGGAGGACTAGAGCGGCCCTGTCGCCACCAGATCTTGCATTTACCGCGAGTGGGAGGAGAGTTTGGGGCGGGGTGCATCGATCTGGCAGATGGATGGATGGTGGCGCACGAGGCGAGGTGGCAGTTGGGTGGGTGCGGGCTAGCGACCGGCGAGGTGGGGGTTGGCGGTGAGGTGGGTGCGGCCGCACAAGGCGAGGTGGGGAGGTGGCTCGGGGTCCGGGAGAAGGGTCGGGGAGAGGGGGAGGTGGTACTCACAGCAGCGGCGCGGGGGCGGAGGGGCATCGCAGTATTAGGGTTTGGGTGTGCAGACTTTACGCAAATGCCCTGACCAATATTCTCTGGTGGAAGACTATGAACTGTAGGGCATTTCCGTCATCTCAAATTCCAAAGTGTGGGGAATGGGAGGTGGGAAAAATTGGCGCTGTCTATGCAAGCCAAATTCTAGACGTTAGATGAAAGTCTTGTGTACGGCCAAGATCTGCTTGATAGGGTGATTTGTGGACAGTCTCATCCTTTATTCTGATTGGCCAGCTCTATTTTGCAGGTCAAAACGGGTGATAATAAATTCAAAACCGGTCCAAACAAGGTAAATCCTTCACGCGGTGTCTTGTTATGTGACATATTTGCAAGGAAAAATAGCAAACTTGGTATATTGCAAGTGTCTCGAAAAAACCTTCTCAGAAATGACCTATCATGTTCGAGGTTTCATGGCTTTCGGGCCAAACGATCAATGTTATGGCCAGAATCGTGGCATAGTTTGTGATAATGTGCCCATATTGTGCACGCATGTGCATCTTACGATGGCGAACAATATTGAAGGAGGATGTTTTCCTTTTCATCGCATAGAAAATGCATTTTCTATTATTTGAATGCCGAAAAAGGAGCGTTTTGTAAAGCAACCACCAAATGAGAGTTTCAAAATGGTTCCACCACATTTTTCAAAAATATTAGACCATGTTACATGGACAACGTCCAAACCGGAGCATCTCAAACCTTCCGGTCCACCCTCGTGAAAAAGACAAATGTCTGCCGAATCGGCAGGAAGCGGGTCCAATTTGAACTACATATACATGATTTAACGCTCATGATTTTTTGCAAAAATCATTTTTAGGTTCACAATATGATGTTTTATCAGAGATCTAATAAAAGTTTAGCGAGGCTCATCCCCTAGCTAGGAACCTTCATGCCCTTCGTTTTGACCATAGTTTGAAACAGGCATAATAAATTCAAAAATGGTCCAAACGAGGTAAATCCTTCACGCGGTGTCTTGTTTTGTGACATATTTGGTATATTGCAAGTGTCTCAAAAAAACTTCTCAGAAATGACCTATTATGTTCGAGGTTTCATGGCTTTCGGGCCAAACGACCAATATTATGGTCAGAATCGTGGCATAGTTTATGATAATGTGCCCATATTGTGCATGCATGTGCATCTTGGGATGGCGAACGATATTGTAGGAGGAAGTTTTCCTTTTCATCGCACAGAAAATGCATTTTCTATTTTTTAAATGCCGAAAAAGGGGCAGTTTGTAAAGCAACCACCAAATGAGAGTTTCAAAATGGTTCCACCACATTTTTCAAAAATATTAGACCATGTTACTTGGGAAATGTCCGAACTGGGGCATCTCAAACCTTTCTGTCCATCCCTCGTTAAAAAGAAAAATGTCTGCTGAATCGGTAGGAAGCGGGTCCGATTTCAACTACATGTACATGATTTAACGCTCATGATTTTTTACAAAAATAATTTTTAGGTTCACAATATGATGTTTTATCATAGATCTAATGAAAGTTTAGCGAGGCTCGTCCCCTAGCTAGGAACCTTCATGCCCTCCGTTTTGACCATAGTTTGAAACGAGCATAATAAATTCAAAGACGGTCCAAACGAGGTAAATCCTTCACGCGGTGTATTGTTATGTGACATATTTGCAAGGAAAAATAGCAAACTTGGTATATTGCAAGTGTCTCGAAAAAACCTTCTCAGAAATGACCTATCATGTTTGAGATTTATTGGCTTTGGGCCAAACGACCAATGTTATGTCCAGAATCGTGGCATAGTTTGTGATAATATGTCCATATTGTGCATGCATGTACATCTTGGGATGAAGAACAATGTTGCAGGAGGAAGTTTTCCTTTTCGTCACGCAGAAAATGCATTTTCTATTTTTGGAATGCCGAAAAAGGGGTGTTTTGTAAAGCAACCACCAAATGAGAGTTTCAAAATGGTTCCACCATATTTAAAAAAAATACTATACCATGTTACATGGATAATGTCCGAACCGGGGTATCTCAAACCTTTCGGTCCACCCCTCGTGAAAAAGACAAATGTCTGCCGAATCGGTAGGAAGCGGGTCCAATTTGAACTACATGTACATGATTTAACGCTCATGATTTTTTACAAAAATCATTTTTAGCTTCACAATATGCTAATTTATCATAGATCCACTAAAAATTTTGCGAGGCTCATCCCATAGCTAAGAACCTTAATGCCCGACGTTTGGACCATAGTTTGAAACAGGCATAATAAATTTAAAAACGGTCCAAACAAGGTAAATCCTTTGTGTGGTGTCTTGTTATGTGACATATTTTCAAGGAAAAATAGCAAACTTGGTATATTGGAAGTGTCTCGAAAAAACCTTCTTGGAAATGACCTATCATGTTCGAGGTTTCATGGCTTTCGGGCCAAACGACCAATATTATGGCCAAAATCGTGGCATAGTTTGTGATAATGTGCCCATATTGTGCATGCATGTGTATCTTGGGATGGAGAACAATGTTGCAGGAGGAAGTTTTCTTTTTCGTCGCAAAGAAAATGCATTTTCTATTTTTTGAATGCCGAAAAATGGGGCGTTTTATAAAGCAACCACCAAATGAGAGTTTCAAAATGGTTCCACCACATTTTTCACAAATATTAGACCATGTTACATGGACAATGTCCGAACCGGGGCATCTCAAACCTTTCGGTCCACCCCTCGTGAAAAAGACAAATGTCTGCTGAATCGGTAGGAAGCGGGTCCGATTTGAACTACATGTACATGATTTAACGCTCATGATTTTTTGCAAAAATCATTTTTAGCTTCATAATATGCTATTTTATCATAGATCCACTAAAAATTTTGCGAGGCTCATCCCGTAGCTAAGAACCTTAATGCCCGACGTTTTCCATAGTTTGAAATGAACATAATAGATTTAAAAACGGTCCAAACAAGGTAAATCTTCGCGTGGTGTCAAAAGCAAATCATTTATAGCCTCATGTAATGGATCTCCTCAAGGTGAACTAAATTGAGTATTGTATCATCTCATTCCAAGGTCATACACGAAACTGATTGTGAGATTATATTTTTTGAATGCATTAAAATATCGGCTATTTGGACTCAAACTGTGTAAGAAGGCCACAATTCATAAAAATACAAACATTCTAAAGGAATATGGGCTGTTGGCCCGTCCCGGATAGAGAGAAAAAAAGGAAATCCTTGTTCCTTATAGTCTTAGGCCCAGAAAATGTTTCTTTGGTTAAGTACGGTAGCGCGGGATTAGATATCGTGAAGGTGGCACTACCATGGTGGTTTGGATCGTTGGCAGGATTGGTGAGGGCGCGGGTTTGATCCCTGCTTCCACTCTATTTTTGCCATATATTCGTGCGCGCGGTGTGATGGTTACAAAAGGACGAGCTTCTTGTCTTGCAACAAAGAGTTCACTAGTGTAGTGGTTAGTAACCCGTGGGGTGTCGATGAGGTCTTGAGTTCGATCCCTTGGGGGTCCTATTTCTGCCATACGCACGAATTTGCTGAGTTGGCAATCCTATATGCCACATAGACATGACATGGAGTGATATTGCTGAGTTGGCAGTCCTGTAATTTTTTTGTCTAAGAATTTACCCATAACGACCATTTAAATTGGTCATAGTCTACCAAATAAAAGACTCCAAACCAGTTCTATCTATCTATGACGTTTCTGTGTTAGGACATCATGACCTTTTTAACTAAATTGGTCATTATTTTTCAAGGTTTGGACCCTCCTAAATTTTCAACGACCAAGTGGTTCAGAATGGTCATAGATCCATGAACAAAAAATGCATGGTCGTTAAGAAGAGGTCACTAGTGAGCAGATTTCTTGTAGTGATACCACATATGGATCCACCAGTGTCATTGCATGTGTGTTCTTTTCACAATCCACCTATGGATCCACCAGTGTCATTACAGGTGTCCTCTTTTTACTAACAACAACCAGAGTCATTGCATGTGTGTTCACTTTAGAGACCACACATGGATCCACCTGTGTCATTGCATGTGTGTTCTTTTTACTAACAACAACCAGAGCCATTGAAATGTGTGTTCTCTTCAGAGACCACACATGGATCCACCAATGCCATTGCATGTGTGTTATTTTTACTAACAACAACCAGAGTCACTGCATGTGTGTTCTTTTCACATACCTCATATGAATCCACCAGTATCATTGCATGTGTGTTCTTTTTACTAACAACAACTAGAGTCATTTCATGTGTGTTCTTTTCACATACCACATATGAATCCACCAGTGTCATTGAAATGTGTGTTCTCCTCACAGACCACACATGAATACACTAGTGTCATTGCATGCGTGTTCTTTATACTAACAACAAATGGAGTCATTGCATGTGTGTTCTTTTCACATACCACATATGGATCCACTAGTGTCATTGCATGTGTGTTCTTTTCACAATCCACCTATAGATCCACCAGTGTCATTGCATGTGTGCTCTTTTTACTAACAACAACCAGAGTCATTGCATGTGTGCTCTCTTCAGATACCACACATGGATCCACCAGTGTCATTTCATGTGTGTTCTTTTTACTAACAACAACCAGAGTCATTGAAATGTGTGTTCTCTTCAGAGACCACACACGGATCCACCAGTATCATTGCATGTGTGTTCTTTTTACTAACAACAACCAATGTCATTGAAATGTGTGTTTTCTTCAGAGACCACACATGGGTCAACCAGTGTCATTGCCTGTGTGTTCTTGTTACTAACAACAACTAGAGTCATTTCATGTGTCTTCTTTTCACATAGCACATATAGATCCGCGTGTGTCGTTGCATGTGTGCTCTTTTCACAATCGACCTATGGATCCAGCAGTGTCATTGCATGTGTGTTCTCTTCAAATACCACATATGGATCCATAGTGTCATTGCATGTGTGCTCTTTTCACAATCCACCTATGGATCCACCAGTGTCATTGCATGTGTGTTCTATTCACATACCACATATGGATACACTAGTGTCATTGAAATGTGTGTTCTCTATAGAGACCACAGATGGATCCACCAGTGTCATTGCATGTGTGTTCTTTTTACTAACAACAACTGGAGTCATTGCATGTGTGTTCTTTTCATATACCACATATGGATCCACCAGTGTCATTGCATGTGTGCTGTTTCCACAATCCATCCATCGATCCACCAGTGTCATTGCATGTGTGTTCTTTTTACTCACAACAACCAGAGTCATTGCATGTGTGTTATTTTCACACACCACATATGGATCCACCAGTGTCATTGCATGTGTGCTCTTTTCACAATCCACCTATGTATCCACTAGTGTCATTGCATGTGTGTTATTTTTACTAACAACAACCAGAGTCATTGCATGTATGTTCTTTACACATACAACATATGGATCCACCAGTGTCATTGCATGTGTGTTCTTTTCACAATCCACCTATGGATCCACCAGTGTCATTGATGTGTGCTCTTTTTACTAACAACAACCAGAGTCATTGAATGTGTGCTCTCTTTAGAGACCACACATGGATCCACCAGTGTCATTGCATGTGTGTTCTTTTTACTAACAACAACCAGTGTCATTGAAATGTGTGTTCTCTTCATAGACCACACATGGATCCACCAGTGTCATTGCATGTGTGTTCTTTTTACTAACAACAACCAGAGTCATTGCATGTGTGTTCTTTTCACATACCACATATGGATCCACCAGTGTTATTGCATGTATGTTCGTTGTACTAACAACAACTTGAGTCATTTCATGTGTGTTCTTTTCACATACCACATATGGATCCATCAGTGTCATTGCATGTGTGCTCTTTTCACAATCCACCTACGGATCCACCAGTGTCATTGCATGTGTGTTCTTTTCGCATACCACATATGGATACACCAGTGTCATTGAAATGTGTGTTCTCTTCAGAGACCACACATGGATCCACCAGTGTCATTGCATGTGTGTTCTTTTTACTAACAACAACTAGAGTCATTGCATGTGTGTTCTTTTCACATACCACATATGGATCCACCAGTGTCATTGCATGTGTGCTGTTTTCACAATCCATCCATCAATCTACCAATGTCATTGCATGTGCGTTATTTTTACTCACAACAACTAGAGTCATTGCATGTGTGTTCTTTTCACATACCACATATTGATCCACCAGTGTCATTGCATGTGTTCTCTTTTCACAATCCACCTATGGATCCACTAGTGTCATTGCATATGTGTTCTTTTTACTAACAACAACCAGAGTCATTGCATGTGTGTTCTTTTCACATACCACATATGGATCCACCAGTGTCATTGCATGTGTGTTCTTTTCACAATCCACCTATGGATCCACCAGTGTCATTGCATGTGTGTTCTTTTTACTTACAACAACCAGAGTCATTGAAATGTGTGTTCTCTTCAGAGACCACACATGGATCCACCAGTGTCATTGCATGTCTGTTCTTTTCACTAACAACAACCAGTGTCATTGAAATGTGTGTTCTCTTCAGATACCACATGGATCCACCAAAGGACATTGCAAGTGTGTTCTTGTTACTAACAACAACCAGAGTCAATGCATGTGTGTTATTTTCACATAGTACATATGGATCCACAAGTGTCATTGCATGTGTGTTCTTTTCACAATCCACCTATGGATCCATCAGAGTCATTGCATGTGTGTTCTTTTTACTAACAACAACCAGAGTCATTGCATGTGTGCTCTCTTCAGATACGACACATCGATCCACCAGTGTCATTGCATGTGTGTTCTTTTTACTAACAACAACCAGAGTCATTGAAATGTGTGTTCTCTTTAGAGACCACACATGGATCCACCAGTGTCATTGCATGTGTGTTCTTTTTACTAACAACAACCAGTGTCATTGAAATGTGTGTTCTCTTCAGAGACCACACATGGATCCACCAGTGTCATTGCATGTCTGTTCTTGTTACTAACAACAACCAGAGTCATTTCATGTGTCTTCTTTTCACATAACACATATAGATCCACCAGTGTCATTGCATGTGTGTTCTTTTCACAATCCACCTATGGATCCACGAGTGTCATTGCATGTGTGATCTTTTTACTAACAACAACTAGAGTCATTGCATGTGTGTTCTCTTCAAATACCACATATGGATCCATCAGTGTCCTTTCATGTGTGGTCTTTTCACAATTCACCTATGGATCCACCAGTGTCATTGCATGTGTGTTCTTTTCACATACCACATATGGATACACTAGTGTCATTGAAATGTGTTCTCAAAAGTGACCACACATGGATCCACCAGTGTCATTGCATGTGTGTTCTTTTTACTAACAACAACTGGATTCATTGCATGTGTGTTCTTTTCACATACCACATATGGATCCACCAGTGTCATTGCATGTGTGCTGTTTTCACAATCCATCCATCGATCCACCCATATCATTGCATGTGTGTTCTTTTTACTCACAACAACCAGAGTCATTGCATGTGTGTTCTTTTCACATACCACATATGGATCCACCAGTGTCATTGCATGTGTGCTCTTTTCACAATCTACCTATGGATCCACTAGTGTCATTCCATGTGTGTTCTTTTTACTAACAACAACAAGAGTCATTGCATGTGTATTCTTTTCACATACCACATATGGATCCACCAGTGTCATTGCATGTGTGTTCTTTTCACAATCCACCTATGGATCCACCAGTGTCATTGCATGTGTGCTCTTTTTACTAACAACAACCAGAGTCATTGCATATGAGTTCTCTTTAGAGACCACACATGGATCCACCAGTGTGATTGCATGTGTGTTCTTTTAACTAACAACAACCAGAGTAATGGCATGTGTGGATCCACCAGTGTCATTGCATGCGTTTTCTTTTTACTAACAACAACTGGAGTCATTTCATGTGTGTTCTTTTCACATACCACATATGAATCCACCAGTGTCATTGAAATGTGTGTTCTCTTCACAGACCACACATGGATCCACCAGTGTCATTGCATGTGTGTTCTTTTTACTAACAACAAATGGAGTCATTGCATGTGTTTTCTTTTCACATACCACATATGGATCCACCAGTGTCATTGCATGTGTGTTCTTTTCACAATCCACCTATGGATCCACCAGTGTCATTGCATGTGTGCTCTTTTTACTAACAACAACTAGAGTCATTGCATGTGTGTTCTTTTCACAAAGCACATATGGATCCACCAGTGTCATTGCATGTGTGTTCTTTTCACAATCCACCTATGGATCTAGCAGTGTCATTGCATGTGTGATCTTTTTACTAACAATAACCAGAGTCATTGCATGTGTGTTCTCTTCAAATACCACATTTGGATCCATCAGGGTCATTGAATGTGTGCTCTTTTCACAATCCACCTATGGATCCACCAGTCTCATTGCATGTGTGTTCTTTTCGCATACCACATATGGATACACCAGTGTCATTGAAATGTGTGTTCTCTTCAAAGACCACACATGGATCCACCAGTGTCATTACAGGTGTCCTCTTTTTACTAACAACAACCAGAGTCATTGCATGTGTGTTCACTTCAGAGACCACACATGGATCCACCTGTGTCATTGCATGTGTGTTCTTTTTACTAACAACAACCAGAGCCATTGAAATGTGTGTTCTCTTCAGAGACCACACATGGATCCACCAATGCCATTGCATGTGTGTTATTTTTACTAACAACAACCAGAGTCACTGCATGTGTGTTCTTTTCACATACCTCATATGAATCCACCAGTATCATTGCATGTGTGTTCTTTTTACTAACAACAACTAGAGTCATTTCATGTGTGTTCTTTTCACATACCACATATGAATCCACCAGTGTCATTGAAATGTGTGTTCTCCTCACAGACCACACATGAATCCACTAGTGTCATTGCATGCGTGTTCTTTATACTAACAACAAATGGAGTCATTGCATGTGTGTTCTTTTCACATACCACATATGGATCCACTAGTGTCATTGCATGTGTGTTCTTTTCACAATCCACCTATAGATCCACCAGTGTCATTGCATGTGTGCTCTTTTTACTAACAACAACCAGAGTCATTGCATGTGTGCTCTCTTCAGATACCACACATGGATCCACCAGTGTCATTTCATGTGTGTTCTTTTTACTAACAACAACCAGAGTCATTGAAATGTGTGTTCTCTTCAGAGACCACACATGGATCCACCAGTATCATTGCATGTGTGTTCTTTTTACTAACAACAACCAGTGTCATTGAAATGTGTGTTTTCTTCAGAGACCACACATGGGTCCACCAGTGTCATTGCCTGTGTGTTCTTGTTACTAACAACAACTAGAGTCATTTCATGTGTCTTCTTTTCACATAGCACATATAGATCCGCGTGTGTCATTGCATGTGTGCTCTTTTCACAATCGACCTATGGATCCAGCAGTGTCATTGCATGTGTGTTCTCTTCAAATACCACATATGGATCCATAGTGTCATTGCATGTGTGCTCTTTTCACAATCCACCTATGGATCCACCAGTGTCATTGCATGTGTGTTCTATTCACATACCACATATGGATACACTAGTGTCATTGAAATGTGTGTTCTCTATAGAGACCACAGATGGATCCACCAGTGTCATTGCATGTGTGTTCTTTTTACTAACAACAACTGGAGTCATTGCATGTGTGTTCTTTTCATATACCACATATGGATCCACCAGTGTCATTGCATGTGTGCTGTTTTCACAATCCATCCATCGATCCACCAGTGTCATTGCATGTGTGTTCTTTTTACTCACAACAACCAGAGTCATTGCATGTGTGTTATTTTCACACACCACATATGGATCCACCAGTGTCATTGCATGTGTGCTCTTTTCACAATCCACCTATGTATCCACTAGTGTCATTGCATGTGTGTTATTTTTACTAACAACAACTAGAGTCATTGCATGTATGTTATTTACACATACCACATATGGATCCACCAGTGTCATTGCA
Source organism: Avena insularis (assembly GCA_023614405.1). Classification (NCBI taxonomy): domain Eukaryota; kingdom Viridiplantae; phylum Streptophyta; class Magnoliopsida; order Poales; family Poaceae; genus Avena; species Avena insularis. The sequence goes on along the minus strand of CM042684.1, from coordinate 328,294,702 downwards.
TGTGTGTTCTTTTCACAATCCACCTATGGATCCACCAGTGTCATTGATGTGTGCTCTTTTTACTAACACCAACCAGAGTCATTGAATGTGTGCTCTCTTTAGAGACCACACATGGATCCACCAGTGTCATTGCATGTGTGTTCTTTTTACTAACAACAACCAGTGTCATTAAAATGTGTGTTCTCTTCATAGACCACACATGGATCCACCAGTGTCATTGCATGTGTGTTCTTTTTACTAACAACAACCAGAGTCATTGCATGTGTGTTCTTTTCACATACCACATATGGATCCACCAGTGTCATTGCATGTATGTTCGTTTTACTAACAACAACTTGAGTCATTTCATGTGTGTTCTTTTCACATACCACATATGGATCCATCAGTGTCATTGCATGTGTGCTCTTTTCACAATCCACCTACGGATCCACCAGTGTCATTGCATGTGTGTTCTTTTCGCATACCACATATGGATACACCAGTGTCATTGAAATGTGTGTTCTCTTCAGAGACCACACATGGATCCACCAGTGTCATTGCATGTGTGTTCTTTTTACTAACAACAACTAGAGTCATTGCATGTGTGTTCTTTTCACATACCACATATGGATCCACCAGTGTCATTGCATGTGTGCTGTTTTCACAATCCATCCATCAATCTACCAATGTCATTGCATGTGCGTTCTTTTTACTCACAACAACTAGAGTCATTGCATGTGTGTTCTTTTCACATACCACATATTGATCCACCAGTGTCATTGCATGTGTTCTCTTTTCACAATCCACCTATGGATCCACTAGTGTCATTGCATATGTGTTCTTTTTACTAACAACAACCAGAGTCATTGCATGTGTGTTCTTTTCACATACCACATATGGATCCACCAGTGTCATTGCATGTGTGTTCTTTTCACAATCCACCTATGGATCCACCAGTATCATTGCATGTGTGTTCTTTTTACTTACAACAACCAGAGTCATTGAAATGTGTGTTCTCTTCAGAAACCACACATGGATCCACCAGTGTCATTGCATGTCTGTTCTTTTCACTAACAACAACCAGTGTCATTGAAATGTGTGTTCTCTTCAGATACCAGACATGGATCCACCAGTGACATTGCAAGTGTGTTCTTGTTACTAACAACAACCAGAGTCAATGCATGTGTGTTATTTTCACATAGTACATATGGATCCACAAGTGTCATTGCATGTGTGTTCTTTTCACAATCCACCTATGGATCCATCAGAGTCATTGCATGTGTGTTCTTTTTACTAACAACAACCAGAGTCATTGCATGTGTGCTCTCTTCAGATACGACACATCGATCCACCAGTGTCATTGCATGTGTGTTCTTTTTACTAACAACAACCAGATTCATTGAAATGTGTGTTCTCTTTAGAGACCACACATGGATCCACCAGTGTCATTGCATGTGTGTTCTTTTTACTAACAACAACCAGTGTCATTGAAATGTGTGTTCTCTTCAGAGACCACACATGGATCCACTAGTGTCATTGCATGTCTGTTCTTGTTACTAACAACAACCAGAGTCATTTCATGTGTCTTCTTTTCACATAGCACATATAGATCCACCAGTGTCATTGCATGTGTGTTCTTTTCACAATCCACCTATGGATCCAGTAGTGTCATTGCATGTGTGATCTTTTTACTAACAACAACTAGAGTCATTGCATGTGTGTTCTCTTCAAATACCACATATGGATCCATCAGTGTCCTTTCATGTGTGGTCTTTTCACAATTCACCTATGGATCCATCAGTGTCATTGCATGTGTGTTCTTTTCACATACCACATATGGATACACTAGTGTCATTGAAATGTGTGTTCTCTATAGAGACCACACATGGATCCACCAGTGTCATTGCATGTGTGTTCTTTTTACTAACAACAACTGGATTCATTGCATGTGTGTTCTTTTCACATACCACATATGGATCCACCAGTGTCATTGCATGTGTGCTGTTTTCACAATCCATCCATCGATCCACCCATATCATTGCATGTGTGTTCTTTTTACTCACAACAACCAGAGTCATTGCATGTGTGTTCTTTTCACATACCACATATGGATCCACCAGTGTCATTGCATGTGTGCTCTTTTCACAATCTACCTATGGATCCACTAGTGTCATTCCATGTGTGTTCTTTTTACTAACAACAACAAGAGTCATTGCATGTGTATTCTTTTCACATACCACATATGGATCCACCAGTGTCATTGCATGTGTGTTCTTTTCACAATCCACCTATGGATCCACCAGTGTCATTGCATGTGTGCTCTTTTTACTAACAACAACCAGAGTCATTGCATATGAGTTCTCTTTAGAGACCACACATGGATCCACCAGTGTGATTGCATGTGTGTTCTTTTAACTAACAACAACCAGAGTAATGGCATGTGTGGATCCACCAGTGTCATTGAAATGTGTGTTCTCTTCACAGACCACACATGGATCCACCAGTGTCATTGCATGTGTGTTCTTTTTACTAACAACAAATGGAGTCATTGCATGTGTGTTCTTTTCACATACCACATATGGATCCACCAGTGTCATTGCATGTGTGTTCTTTTCACAATCCACCTATGGATCCACCAGTGTCATTGCATGTGTGCTCTTTTTACTAACAACAACTAGAGTCATTGCATGTGTGTTCTTTTCACAAAGCACATATGGATCCACCAGTGTCATTGCATGTGTGTTCTTTTCACAATCCACCTATGGATCTAGCAGTGTCATTGCATGTGTGATCTTTTTACTAACAATAACCAGAGTCATTGCATGTGTGTTCTCTTCAAATACCACATTTGGATCCATCAGGGTCATTGAATGTGTGCTCTTTTCACAATCCACCTATGGATCCACCAGTCTCATTGCATGTGTGTTCTTTTCGCATACCACATATGGATACACCAGTGTCATTGAAATGTGTGTTCTCTTCAAAGACCACACATGGATCCACCAGTGTCATTACAGGTGTCCTCTTTTTACTAACAACAACCAGAGTCATTGCATGTGTGTTCACTTTAGAGACCACACATGGATCCACCTGTGTCATTGCATGTGTGTTATTTTTACTAACAACAACCAGAGCCATTGAAATGTGTGTTCTCTTCAGAGACCACACATGGATCCACCAATGCCATTGCATGTGTGTTATTTTTACTAACAACAACCAGAGTCACTGCATGTGTGTTCTTTTCACATACCTCATATGAATCCACCAGTATCATTGCCTGTGTGTTCTTTTTACTAACAACAACTAGAGTCATTTCATGTGTGTTCTTTTCACATACCACATATGAATCCACCAGTGTCATTGAAATGTGTGTTCTCCTCACAGACCACACATGAATCCACTAGTGTCATTGCATGCGTGTTCTTTATACTAACAACAAATGGAGTCATTGCATGTGTGTTCTTTTCACATACCACATATGGATCCACTAGTGTCATTGCATGTGTGTTCTTTTCACAATCCACCTATAGATCCACCAGTGTCATTGCATGTGTGCTCTTTTTACTAACAACAACCGGAGTCATTGCATGTGTGCTCTCTTCAGATACCACACATGGTTCCACCAAAGGTCATTTCCTGTGTGTTCTTTTTACTAACAACAACCAGAGTCATTGAAATGTGTGTTCTCTTCAGAGACCACACATGGATCCACCAGTATCATTGCATGTGTGTTCTTTTTACTAACAACAACCAGTGTCATTGAAATGTGTGTTTTCTTCAGAGACCACACATGGGTCCACCAGTGTCATTGCAGTGTGTTCTTGTTACTAACAACAACTAGAGTCATTTCATGTGTCTTCTTTTCACATAGCACATATAGATCCGCGTGGTCATTGCATGTGTGCTCTTTTCACAATCGACCTATGGATCCAGCAGTGTCATTGCATGTGTGTTCTCTTCAAATACCACATATGGATCCATAGTGTCATTGCATGTGTGCTCTTTTCACAATCCACCTATGGATCCACCAGTGTCATTGCATGTGTGTTCTATTCACATACCACATCTGGATACACTAGAGTCATTGAAATGTGTGTTCTATAGAGACCACAGATTGATCCACCAGTGTCATTGCATGTGTGTTCTTTTTACTAACAACAACTGGAGTCATTGCATGTGTGTTCTTTTCATATACCACATATGGATCCACCAGTGTCATTGCATGTGTGCTGTTTTCACAATCCATCCATCGATCCACCAGTGTCATTGCATGTGTGTTCTTTTTACTCACAACAACCAGTCATTGCATGTGTGTTCTTTTCACACACCACATATGGATCCACCAGTGTCATTGCATGTGTGCTCTTTTCACAATCCACCTATGTATCCACTAGTGTCATTGCATGTGTGTTATTTTTACTAACAACAACTAGAGTCATTGCATGTATGTTATTTACACATACCACATATGGATCCACCAGTGTCATTGCATGTGTGTTCTTTTCACAAACAACCTATGGATACACCAGTGTCCTTGATGTGTGCTCTTTTTACTAACACCAACCGTAGTCATTGAATGTGTGTTTTCTTTAGAGACCACACATGGATCCACCAGTGTCATTGCATGTGTGTTCTTTTACTAACAACAACCAAGTGTCATTAAAATGTGTGTTCTCTTCATAGACCACACATGGATCCACCAAAGGTCATTGCATGTGTGTTCTTTTACTAACAACAACCGAGTCATTGCATGTGTGTTATTTTCACATACCACATATGGATCCACCAGTGTCATTGCATGTATGTTCGTTTTACTAACAACAACTTGAGTCATTTCATGTGTGTTCTTTTCACATACCACATATGGATCCATCAGTGTCATTGCATGTGTGCTCTTTTCACAATCCACCTAAGGATCCACAAGTGTCATTGCATCTGTGTTCTTTTCAAGATACCACATATGGATACAGTGTCATTGAAATGTGTGTTCTCTTCAGAGACCACACATGGATCCACCAGTGTCATTGCATGTGTGTTCTTTTACTAACAACAACTAGAGTCATTGCATGTGTGTTCTTTCACATACCACATATGGATCCACCAAGTGTCATTGCATGTGTGCTGTTTTCACAATCCATCCATCAATCTACCAATGTCATTGCATGTGCGTTCTTTTTACTCACAACAACTAGAGTCATTGCATGTGTGTTCTTTTCACATACCACATATTGATCCACCAGTGTCATTGCATGTGTTCTCTTTTCACATACCACATATGGATCCACTAGTGTCATTGCATATGTGTTCTTTTTACTAACAACAACAGGAGTCATTGCATGTGTGTTTTTTCACATACCACATATGGATCCACAAGTTTCATTGCATGTGTGATCTTTTAACAATCCACCATGGATCCACCAGTATCATTGCATGTGTGTTCTTTTTACTTACAACAACCAGAGTCATTGAAATGTGTGTTCTCTTCAGAAACCACACATGGATCCACCAGTGTCATTGCATGTCTGTTCTTTTCACTAACAACAACCAGTGTCATTGAAATGTGTGTTCTCTTCAGATACCGTACATGGATCCACCAAAGGACATTGCAAGTGTGTTCTTGTTACTAACAACAACCAGAGTCAATGCATGTGTGTTATTTTCACATAGTACATATGGATCCACAAGTGTCATTGCATGTGTGTTCTTTTCACAATCCACCTATGGATCCATCAGAGTCATTGCATGTGTGTTCTTTTTACTAACAACAACCAGAGTCATTGCATGTGTGCTCTCTTCAGATACGACACATCGATCCACCAGTGTCATTGCATGTGTGTTCTTTTTACTAACAACAACCAGATTCATTGAAATGTGTGTTCTCTTTAGAGACCACACATGGATCCACCAGTGTCATTGCATGTGTGTTCTTTTTACTAACAACAACCAGTGTCATTGAAATGTGTGTTCTCTTCAGAGACCACACATGGATCCACTAGTGTCATTGCATGTCTGTTCTTGTTACTAACAACAACCAGAGTCATTTCATGTGTCTTCTTTTCACATAGCACATATAGATCCACCAGTGTCATTGCATGTGTGTTCTTTTCACAATCCACCTATGGATCCAGTAGTGTCATTGCATGTGTGATCTTTTTACTAACAACAACTAGAGTCATTGCATGTGTGTTCTCTTCAAATACCACATATGGATCCATCAGTGTCCTTTCATGTGTGGTCTTTTCACAATTCACCTATGGATCCACCAGTGTCATTGCATGTGTGTTCTTTTCACATACCACATATGGATACACTAGTGTCATTGAAATGTGTGTTCTCTATAGAGACCACACATGGATCCACCAGTGTCATTGCATGTGTGTTCTTTTTACTAACAACAACTGGATTCATTGCATGTGTGTTCTTTTCACATACCACATATGGATCCACCAGTGTCATTGCATGTGTGCTGTTTTCACAATCCATCCATCGATCCACCCATATCATTGCATGTGTGTTCTTTTTACTCACAACAACCAGAGTCATTGCATGTGTGTTCTTTTCACATACCACATATGGATCCACCAGTGTCATTGCATGTGTGCTCTTTTCACAATCTACCTATGGATCCACTAGTGTCATTCCATGTGTGTTCTTTTTACTAACAACAACAAGAGTCATTGCATGTTTATTCTTTTCACATACCACATATGGATCCACCAGTGTCATTGCATGTGTGTTCTTTTCACAATCCACCTATGGATCCACCAGTGTCATTGCATGTGTGCTCTTTTTACTAACAACAACCAGAGTCATTGCATGTGAGTTCTCTTTAGAGACCACTCATGGATCCACCAGTGTGATTGCATGTGTGTTCTTTTTACTAACAACAACCAGTGTCATTGAAATGTGTTTTCTCTTCATAGACCACACATGGCTCCACCAGTGTCATTGCATGTGTGTTCTTTTGACTAACAACAACCAGAGTAATGGCATGTGTGGATCCACCAGTGTCATTGCATGCGTGTTCTTTTTACTAACAACAACTGGAGTCATTTCATGTGTGTTCTTTTCACATACCACATATGAATCCACCAGTGTCATTGAAATGTGTGTTCTCTTCACAGACCAGAGATGGATCCACCAGTGTCATTGCATGTGTGTTCTTTTTACTAACAACAAATGGAGTCATTGCATGTGTGTTCTTTTCACATACCACATATGGATCCACCAGTGTCATTGCATGTGTGTTCTTTTCACAATCCACCTATGGATCCACCAGTGTCATTGCATGTGTGCTCTTTTTACTAACAACAACTAGAGTCATTGCATGTGTGTTCTTTTCACAAAGCACATATGGATCCACCAGTGTCATTGCATGTGTGTTCTTTTCACAATCCACCTATGGATCTAGCAGTGTCATTGCATGTGTGATCTTTTTACTAACAATAACTAGAGTCATTGCATGTGTGTTCTCTTCAAATACCACATTTGGATCCATCAGTGTTATTGAATGTGTGCTCTTTTCACAATCCACCTATGGATCCACCAGTCTCATTGCATGTGTGTTCTTTTCGCATACCACATATGGATACAACAGTGTCATTGAAATGTGTGTTCTCTTCAAAGACCACACATGGATCCACCAATGTCATTGCATGTGTGTTCTTTTTACTAACAACAACTGGAGTCATTGCATGTGTGTTCTTTTCACATACCACATATGGATCCACCAGTCTCATTGCATGTGTGCTGTTTTTACAATCCATCCATCAATCCACCAATGCCATTGCATGTGTGTTCTTTTTATTCAAAACAACCAGAGTCATTGCATGTGTCTTCTTTTCACATAGCACATATAGATCCACCAGTGTCATTGCATGTGTGCTCTTTTCACAATCCACCTATGGATCCACTAGTGTCATTGCATATGTGTTCTTTTTACTAACAACAACCAGAGTCATTGCATGTGTGTTCTTTTCACATACCACATATGGATCCACCAATGTCATTGCATGTGTGTTCTTTTTACTAACAACAACTGGAGTCAATTCATGTGTGTTCTTTTCACATACCACATATGAATCCACCAGTGTCATTGAAATGTGTGTTCTCTTCAGAGAGCACACATGGATCCACCAGTGTCATTCCATGCGTGTTCATTTTACTAACAACAACTGGTGTCATCGCATGTGTGTTCTTTTCACATACCACATATGGATCCACCAGTGTCATTGCATGAGTATTCTTTTCACAATCCACCTATGGATCCACCAGTGTCATTGCATGTGTGCTCTTTTTACTAACAACAACCAGAGTCATTGCATGTGTGCTCTCTTTAGAGACCACACATGGATCCACCAGTGTCATTGCATGGGTCTTCTTTTTACTAACAACAACCAGACTCATTGAAATGTGTGTTCTCTTCAGAGACCACACATGGATCCACCAGTGTCATTGCATGTGTGTTCTTTTTACTAACAATAACTGGTGTCATTCAAATGTGTGTTCTCTTCAGAGACCACACATGGATCCACCGGTGTCATTGGATGTGTGTTCTTGTTACTAACAACAACCAATGTCATTGCATGTGTGTTCTTTTCACATAGCACATTTGGATCCACCAGTGTCATTGCATGTGTGTTCTTTTCACAATCCACCTATGGATCCAGTAGTGTCATTGCATGTGTGATCTTTTTACTAACAACAACCAGAGTCATTGCATGTGTGTTGTTTTCACATACCACATATGGATCCACCAGTGTCATTGCATGTGTGTTCTTTTCACAATCCACCTATGGATCCACCAGTGTCATTGCATGTGTGCTCTTTTTACTAACAACAACCAGAGTCATTGCATGTGTGTTCTCTTTAGAGACCACACATGTATCCACCAGTGTGATTGCATGTGTGTTCTTTTTACTAACAACAACCAGTGTCATTGAAATGTGTGTTCTCTTCAGAGACCACACATGGATCCACCAGTGTCATTGCATGTGTGTTCTTTTTACTAACAACAACCAGAGTCATTTCATGTGTGTTCTTTTCACATACCACATATGGATCCACCAGTGTCATTGCATGTATGTTCGTTTTACTAACAACAACTTGAGTCATTTCATGTGTGTTCTTTTCACATACCACATATGGATCCATCGTGTCATTGCATGTCTGCCTTTTCACAATACACCTACGGATCCACCAGTGTCATTGCATGTGTGTTCTTTTCAGATACCACATATGGATACACCAGGTCATTGAAATGTGTTCTCTTCAGAGACCACACATGGATCCGCCAGTGTCATTGCATGTGTGTTCTTTGTACTAACAACAACTAGAGTCATTGCATGTGTGTTGTTTTCACATACCACATATGGATCCACCAGTGTCATTGCATGTGTGCTGTTTTCACAATCCATCCATCAATCTACCAATGTCATTGCATGTGCGTTCTTTTTACTCACAACAACTAGAGTCATTGCATGTGTGTTCTTTTCACATACCACATATTGATCCACCAGTGTCATTGCATGTGTTCTCTTTTCACAATCCACCTATGGATCCACTAGTGTCATTGCATATGTGTTCTTTTTACTAACAACAACCAGAGTCATTGCATGTGTGTTCTTTTCACATACCACATATGGATCCACCAGTGTCATTGCATGTGTGTTCTTTTCACAATCCACCTATGGATCCACCAGTGTCATTGCATGTGTGTTCTTTTTACTTACAACAACCAGAGTCATTGAAATGTGTGTTCTCTTCAGAGACCACACATGGATCCACCAGTGTCATTGCATGTCTGTTCTTTTCACTAACAACAACCAGTGTCATTGAAATGTGTGTTCTCTTCAGATACCAGACATGGATCCACCAGTGACATTGCAAGTGTGTTCTTGTTACTAACAACAACCAGAGTCAATGCATGTGTGTTATTTTCACATAGTACATATGGATCCACAAGTGTCATTGTATGTGTGTTCTTTTCACAATCCACCTATGGATCCATCAGAGTCATTGCATGTGTGTTCTTTTTACTAACAACAACCAGAGTCATTGCATGTGTGCTCTCTTCAGATACGACACATCGATCCACCAGTGTCATTGCATGTGTGTTCTTTTTACTAACAACAACCAGAGTCATTGAAATGTGTGTTCTCTTTAGAGACCACACATGGATCCACCAGTGTCATTGCATGTGTGTTCTTTTTACTAACAACAACCAGTGTCATTGAAATGTGTGTTCTCTTCAGAGACCACACATGGATCCACTAGTGTCATTGCATGTCTGTTCTTGTTACTAACAACAACCAGAGTCATTTCATGTGTCTTCTTTTCACATAGCACATATAGATCCACCAGTGTCATTGCATGTGTGTTCTTTTCACAATCCACCTATGGATCCAGTAGTGTCATTGCATGTGTGATCTTTTTACTAACAACAACTAGAGTCATTGCATGTGTGTTCTCTTCAAATACCACATATGGATCCATCAGTGTCCTTTCATGTGTGGTCTTTTCACAATTCACCTATGGATCCACCAGTGTCATTGCATGTGTGTTCTTTTCACATACCACATATGGATACACTAGTGTCATTGAAATGTGTGTTCTCTATAGAGACCACACATGGATCCACCAGTGTCATTGCATGTGTGTTCTTTTTACTAACAACAACTGGATTCATTGCATGTGTGTTCTTTTCACATACCACATATGGATCCACCAGTGTCATTGCATGTGTGCTGTTTTCACAATCCATCCATCGATCCACCCATATCATTGCATGTGTGTTCTTTTTGCTCACAACAACCAGAGTCATTGCATGTGTGTTCTTTTCACATACCACATAAGGATCCACCAGTGTCATTGCATGTGTGCTCTTTTCACAATCTACCTATGGATCCACTAGTGTCATTCCATGTGTGTTCTTTTTACTAACAACAACAAGAGTCATTGCATGTGTATTCTTTTCACATACCACATATGGATCCACCAGTGTCATTGCATGTGTGTTCTTTTCACAATCCACCTATGGATCCACCAGTGTCATTGCATGTGTGCTCTTTTTACTAACAACAACCAGAGTCATTGCATGTGAGTTCTCTTTAGAGACCACTCATGGATCCACCAGTGTGATTGCATGTGTGTTCTTTTTACTAACAACAACCAGTGTCATTGAAATGTGTTTTCTCTTCATAGACCACACATGGCTCCACCAGTGTCATTGCATGTGTGTTCTTTTTGACAACAACCAGAGTAATGGCATGTGTGGATCCACCAGTGTCATTGCATGCGTGTTCTTTTTACTAACAACAACTGGAGTCATTTCATGTGTGTTCTTTTCACATACCACATATGAATCCACCAGTGTCATTGAAATGTGTGTTCTCTTCACAGACCACACATGGATCCACCAGTGTCATTGCATGTGTGTTCTTTTTACTAACAACAAATGGAGTCATTGCATGTGTGTTCTTTTCACATACCACATATGGATCCACCAGTGTCATTGCATGTGTGTTCTTTTCACAATCCACCTATGGATCCACCAGTGTCATTGCATGTGTGCTCTTTTTACTAACAACAACTAGAGTCATTGCATGTGTGTTCTTTTCACAAAGCACATATGGATCCACCAGTGTCATTGCATGTGTGTTCTTTTCACAATCCACCTATGGATCTAGCAGTGTCATTGCATGTGTGATCTTTTTACTAACAATAACCAGAGTCATTGCATGTGTGTTCTCTTCAAATACCACATTTGGATCCATCAGTGTTATTGAATGTGTGCTCTTTTCACAATCCACCTATGGATCCACCAGTCTCATTGCATGTGTGTTCTTTTCGCATACCACATATGGATACAACAGTGTCATTGAAATGTGTGTTCTCTTCAAAGACCACACATGGATCCACCAATGTCATTGCATGTGTGTTCTTTTTACTAACAACAACTGGAGTCATTGCATGTGTGTTCTTTTCACATACCACATATGGATCCACCAGTCTCATTGCATGTGTGCTGTTTTTACAATCCATCCATCAATCCACCAATGCCATTGCATGTGTGTTCTTTTTATTCAAAACAACCAGAGTCATTGCATGTGTCTTCTTTTCACATAGCACATATAGATCCACCAGTGTCATTGCATGTGTGCTCTTTTCACAATCCACCTATGGATCCACTAGTGTCATTGCATATGTGTTCTTTTTACTAACAACAACCAGAGTCATTGCATGTGTGTTCTTTTCACATACCACATATGGATCCACCAATGTCATTGCATGTGTGTTCTTTTTACTAACAACAACTGGAGTCAATTCATGTGTGTTCTTTTCACATACCACATATGAATCCACCAAAGGTCATTGAAAGGTGTGTTCTCTTCAGAGAGCACACATGGATCCACCAGTGTCATTCCATGCGTGTTCATTTTACTAACAACAACTGGTGTCATCGCATGTGTGTTCTTTTCACATACCACATATGGATCCACCAGTGTCATTGCATGAGTATTCTTTTCACAATCCACCTATGGATCCACCAGTGTCATTGCATGTGTGCTCTTTTTACTAACAACAACCAGAGTCATTGCATGTGTGCTCTCTTTAGAGACCACACATGGATCCAGATGTCATTGCATGGGTCTTCTTTTTACTAACAACCAGACTCATTGAAATGTGTGTTCTTCAGACCACACATGGATCCACCAAAGAGTCATTGCATGTGTGTTCTTTTTACTAACAATAACTGGTGTCATTCAAATGTGTGTTCTCTTCAGAGACCACACATGGATCCACCGGTGTCATTGGATGTGTGTTCTTGTTACTAACAACAACCAATGTCATTGCATGTGTGTTCTTTTCACATAGCACATTTGGATCCACCAGTGTCATTGCATGTGTGTTCTTTTCACAATCCACCTATGGATCCAGTAGTGTCATTGCATGTGTGATCTTTTTACTAACAACAACCAGAGTCATTGCATGTGTGTTGTTTTCACATACCACATATGGATCCACCAGTGTCATTGCATGTGTGTTCTTTTCACAATCCACCTATGGATCCACCAGTGTCATTGCATGTGTGCTCTTTTTACTAACAACAACCAGAGTCATTGCATGTGTGTTCTCTTTAGAGACCACACATGTATCCACCAGTGTCATTGCATGTGTGTTCTTTTTACTAACAACAACCAGTGTCATTGAAATGTGTGTTCTCTTCAGAGACCACACATGGATCCACCAGTGTCATTGCATGTGTGTTCTTTTTACTAACAACAACCAGAGTCATTTCATGTGTGTTCTTTTCACATACCACATATGGATCCACCAGTGTCATTGCATGTATGTTCGTTTTACTAACAACAACTTGAGTCATTTCATGTGTGTTCTTTTCACATACCACATATGGATCCATCAGTGTCATTGCATGTCTGCTCTTTTCACAATCCACCTACGGATCCACCAGTGTCATTGCATGTGTGTTCTTTTCGCATACCACATATGGATACACCAGTGTCATTGAAATGTGTGTTCTCTTCAGAGACCACACATGGATCCACCAGTGTCATTGCATGTGTGTTCTTTTTACTAACAACTAGAGTCATTGCATGTGTTCTTTTCACATACCACATATGGATCCACCAGTGTCATTGCATGTGTGCTGTTTTCACAATCCATCCATCAATCTACCAATGTCATTGCATGTGCGTTCTTTTTACTCACAACAACTAGAGTCATTGCATGTGTGTTCTTTTCACATACCACATATTGATCCACCAGTGTCATTGCATGTGTTCTCTTTTCACAATCCACCTATGGATCCACTAGTGTCATTGCATATGTGTTCTTTTTACTAACAACAACCAGAGTCATTGCATGTGTGTTCTTTTCACATACCACATATGGATCCACCAGTGTCATTGCATGTGTGTTCTTTTCACAATCCACCTATGGATCCACCAGTGTCATTGCATGTGTGTTCTTTTTACTTACAACAACCAGAGTCATTGAAATGTGTGTTCTCTTCAGAGACCACATGGATCCACTGAGGTCATTGCATATGTCTTTTCACTAACAACAACCAGTGTCATTGAAATGTGTGTTCTCTTCAGATACTGCATGGATCCACAGGACATTGCAAGTGTGTTCTTGTTACTAACAACAACAGTCATTGCATGTGTGTTATTTTCACATAGTACATATGGATCCACAAGTGTCATTGTATGTGTGTTCTTTTCACAATCCACCTATGGATCCATCAGAGTCATTGCATGTGTGTTCTTTTTACTAACAACAACCAGAGTCATTGCATGTGTGCTCTCTTCAGATACGACACATCGATCCACCGTTGTCATTGCATGTGTGTTCTTTTACTAACAACAACCGAGTCATTGAAATGTGTGTTCTCTTTAGAGACCACACATGGATCCAGATGTCATTGCATGTGTGTTCTTTTTACTAACAACAACCAGTGTCATTGAAATGTGTGTTCTCTTCAGAGACCACACATGGATCCACTAGTGTCATTGCATGTCTGTTCTTGTTACTAACAACAACCAGAGTCATTTCATGTGTCTTCTTTTCACATAGCACATATAGATCCACCAGTGTCATTGCATGTGTGTTCTTTTCACAATCCACCTATGGATCCAGTAGTGTCATTGCATGTGTGATCTTTTTACTAACAACAACTAGAGTCATTGCATGTGTGTTCTCTTCAAATACCACATATGGATCCATCAGTGTCCTTTCATGTGTGGTCTTTTCACAATTCACCTATGGATCCACCAGTGTCATTGCATGTGTGTTCTTTTCACATACCACATATGGATACACTAGTGTCATTGAAATGTGTGTTCTCTATAGAGACCACACATGGATCCACCAGTGTCATTGCATGTGTGTTCTTTTTACTAACAACAACTGGATTCATTGCATGTGTGTTCTTTTCACATACCACATATGGATCCACCAGTGTCATTGCATGTGTGCTGTTTTCACAATCCATCCATCGATCCACCCATATCATTGCATGTGTGTTCTTTTTGCTCACAACAACCAGAGTCATTGCATGTGTGTTCTTTTCACATACCACATAAGGATCCACCAGTGTCATTGCATGTGTGCTCTTTTCACAATCTACCTATGGATCCACTAGTGTCATTCCATGTGTGTTCTTTTTACTAACAACAACAAGAGTCATTGCATGTGTATTCTTTTCACATACCACATATGGATCCACCAGTGTCATTGCATGTGTGTTCTTTTCACAATCCACCTATGGATCCACCAGTGTCATTGCATGTGTGCTCTTTTTACTAACAACAACCAGAGTCATTGCATGTGAGTTCTCTTTAGAGACCACTCATGGATCCACCAGTGTGATTGCATGTGTGTTCTTTTTACTAACAACAACTAGAGTCATTGCATGTGTGTTCTTTTCACATACCACATATGGATCCACCAGTGTCATTGCATGTGTGTTCTTTTGACTAACAACAACCAGAGTAATGGCATGTGTGGATCCACCAGTGTCATTGCATGCGTGTTCTTTTTACTAACAACAACTGGAGTCATTTCATGTGTGTTCTTTTCACATACCACATATGAATCCACCAGTGTCATTGAAATGTGTGTTCTCTTCACAGACCACACATGGATCCACCAGTGTCATTGCATGTGTGTTCTTTTTACTAACAACAAATGGAGTCATTGCATGTGTGTTCTTTTCACATACCACATATGGATCCACCAGTGTCATTGCATGTGTGTTCTTTTCACAATCCACCTATGGATCCACCAGTGTCATTGCATGTGTGCTCTTTTTACTAACAACAACTAGAGTCATTGCATGTGTGTTCTTTTCACAAAGCACATATGGATCCACCAGTGTCATTGCATGTGTGTTCTTTTCACAATCCACCTATGGATCTAGCAGTGTCATTGCATGTGTGATCTTTTTACTAACAATAACCAGAGTCATTGCATGTGTGTTCTCTTCAAATACCACATTTGGATCCATCAGTGTCATTGAATGTGTGCTCTTTTCACAATCCACCTATGGATCCACCAGTCTCATTGCATGTGTGTTCTTTTCGCATACCACATATGGATACACCAGTGTCATTGAAATGTGTGTTCTCTTCAAAGACCACACATGGATCCACCAATGTCATTGCATGTGTGTTCTTTTTACTAACAACAACTGGAGTCATTGCATGTGTGTTCTTTTCACATACCACATATGGATCCACCAGTCTCATTGCATGTGTGCTGTTTTCACAATCCATCCATCAATCCACCAATGCCATTGCATGTGTGTTCTTTTTATTCAAAACAACCAGAGTCATTGCATGTGTCTTCTTTTCACATAGCACATATAGATCCACCAGTGTCATTGCATGTGTGCTCTTTTCACAATCCACCTATGGATCCACTAGTGTCATTGCATATGTGTTCTTTTTACTAACAACAACCAGAGTCATTGCATGTGTGTTCTTTTCACATACCACATATGGATCCACCAATGTCATTGCATGTGTGTTCTTTTTACTAACAACAACTGGAGTCAATTCATGTGTGTTCTTTTCACATACCACATATGAATCCACCAGTGTCATTGAAATGTGTGTTCTCTTTAGAGAGCACACATGGATCCACCAGTGTCATTCCATGCGTGTTCATTTTACTAACAACAACTGGTGTCATCGCATGTGTGTTCTTTTCACATACCACATATGGATCCACCAGTGTCATTGCATGAGTATTCTTTTCACAATCCACCTATGGATCCACCAGTGTCATTGCATGTGTGCTCTTTTTACTAACAACAACCAGAGTCATTGCATGTGTGCTCTCTTTAGAGACCACACATGGATCCACCAGTGTCATTGCATGGGTCTTCTTTTTACTAACAACAACCAGAGTCATTGAAATGTGTGTTCTCTTCAGAGACCACACATGGATCCACCAGTGTCATTGCATGTGTGTTCTTTTTACTAACAACAACTGGTGTCATTCAAATGTGTGTTCTCTTCAGAGACCACACATGGATCCACCAGTGTCATTGGATGTGTGTTCTTGTTACTAACAACAACCAATGTCATTGCATGTGTGTTCTTTTCACATAGCACATTT
Source organism: Avena insularis (assembly GCA_023614405.1). Classification (NCBI taxonomy): domain Eukaryota; kingdom Viridiplantae; phylum Streptophyta; class Magnoliopsida; order Poales; family Poaceae; genus Avena; species Avena insularis. Next base: position 328,277,578 of record CM042684.1, on the reverse strand, counting down.
GGATCCACCAGTGTCATTGCATGTGTGTTCTTTTCACAATCCACCTATGGATCCAGTAGTGTCATTGCATGTGTGATCTCTTTACTAACAACAACCAGAGTCATTGCATGTGTGTTGTTTTCACATACCACATATGGATCCACCAGTGTCATTGCATGTGTGTTCTTTTCACAATCCACCTATGGATCCACCAGTGTCATTGCATGTGTGCTCTTTTTACTAACAACAACCAGAGTCATTGCATGTGTGTTCTCTTTAGAGACCACACATGTATCCACCAGTGTGATTGCATGTGTGTTCTTTTTACTAACAACAACCAGTGTCATTGAAATGTGTGTTCTCTTAAGAGACCACACATGGATCCACCAGTGTCATTGCATGTGTGTTCTTTTTACTAACAACGACTGGAGTCATTGCATGTGTGTTCTTTTCACATACCACATATGGATCCACTAGTGTCATTGCATGTGTGCTGTTTTCACAATCCATCCATCAATCCACCAATGCCATTGCATGTGTGTTCTTTTTACTCACAATAACCAGAGTCATTGCATGTGTGTTCTTTTCACATACCACATATGGATCCACCAGTGTCATTGCATGTGTGCTCTTTTCACAATCCACCTATGGATCCACTAGTGTCATTGTATATGTGTTCTTTTTACTAACAACAACCAGAGTCATTGCATGTGTGTTCTTTTCACATACCACATATGGATCCACAAGTGTCATTGCATGTGTGTTCTTTTTACTAACAACAACTGGAGTCATTTCGTGTGTGTTCTTTTCACATACCACATATGAATCCACCAGTGTCATTGAAATGTGTGTTCACTTCAGAGACACACATGGATCCACCAGTGTCATTGCATGCGTGCTCATTTTACTAACAACAAATGGAGTCATTGCATGTGTGTTCTTTTCACATACCACATATGGATCCACCAGTGTCATTGCATGTGTGTTCTTTTCACAATCCACCTATGGATCCACCAGTGTCATTGCATGTGTGCTCTTTTTACTAACAACAACCAGAGTCATTGCATGTGTGCTCTCTTTAGAGACCACACATGGATCCACCAGTGTCATTGCATGTGTCTTCTTTTTACTAACAACAACCAGGGTCATTGAAATGTGTGTTCTCTTCAGAGACCACACATGGATCCACCAATGTTATTGCATGTCTGTTGTTTTTACTAACAACAACCAGTGTCATTGAAATGTGTGTTCTCTTCAGAGACCACACATGGATCCACCAGTGTCATTGGATGTGTGTTCTTGTTACTAACAACAACCAATGTCATTGCATGTGTGTTCTTTTCACATAGCACATATGGATCCACCAGTGTCATTGCATGTGTGTTCTTTTCACAATCCACCTATGGATCCAGTAGTGTCATCGCATGTGTGATCTATTTACTAACAACAACCAGAGTCATTGTATGTGTGTTCTTTTCACATACCACGTATGGATCCACCAGTGTCATTGCATGTGTGTTGTTTTCACAATCCACCTATGGATCCACCAGTGTCATTGCATGTGTGTTCTTTTTACTAACAACAACTGGAGTCATTGCATGTGTGTTCTTTTCACATACCACATATGAATCCACTAGTGTCATTGCATGTGTGTTGTTTTCACTATCCATCCATCAATCCACCAATGCCATTGCATGTGTGTTCTTTTTACTCACAACAACCAGAGTCATTACATGTGTGTTATTTTCACATACCACATATATATCCACCAGTGTCATTGCATTTGTGCTCTTTTCACAATCCACCTATGGATCCACTAGTGTCATTGCATATGTGTTCTTTTTACTAACAACAACTGGAGTCATTGCATGTGTGTTCTTTTCACATACCACATATGGATCAACCAATGTCATTGCATGTGTGTTCTTTTTACTAACAACAATTGGAGTCATTTCATGTGTGTTCTTTTCACATACCACATATGAATCCACCAGTGTCATTGAAATATGTGTTCTCTTGAGAGACCACACATGGATCCACCAGTGTCATTGCATGTGTCTTCTTTTTACTAACAACAACCAGAGTCATTGAAATGTGTGTTATCTTCAGAGACCACACATGGATCCACCAGTGTCATTGCATGTGTGTTCTTTTTAATAACAACAACCAATGTCATTGAAATGTGTGTTCTCTTCAGAGACCACACATGGATCCACCAGTGTCATTGGATGTGTTATTGTTACTAACAACAACCAATGTCATTGCATGTGTGTTCTTTTCACATAGCACATATGGATCTACCAGTGTCATTACATGTGTGTTCTTTTCACAATCCACCTATGGATCCAGTAGTGTCATTGCATGTGTGATCTTTTTACTAACAACAACCAGAGTCATTGCATGTGTGTTGTCTTCAAATACCACATCTGGATCCATCTGTGTCATTGCATGTGTGCTATTTTCACAATCCACCTATGGATCCACTAGTGTCATTGCATGTGTGTTCTTTTCACATACCACATTTGGATACACCAGTGTCATTGAAATGTGTGTTCTCTTTGGAGACCACACATGGATCCACCAGTGTCATTGCATGTGTGTTCTTTTTACTAACAACAACTAGAGTCATTGCATGTGTGTTCTTTTCACATACCACATATGGATCCACTAGTGTCATCGCATGTGTGCTATTTTCACAATCCATCCATCGATCCACCAGTGTCATTGCATGTGTGTTCTTTTTACTCAAAACAACCAGAGTCATTGCATGTGTGTTCTTTTCACATACCACATATGGATCCACCAGTGTCATTGCATGTCTGCTCTTTTCACAATCCACCTATGCACCCACTAGTATCGTTGCATGTGTGTTCTTTTTACTAACAACAACCAGAGTCACTGCATGTGTGTTCTTTTCACATACCACATATGGATCCACCAGTGTCATTGCATGTGTGTTCTATTGACAATTCACCTATGGATCCACCAGTGTCATTGCATGTGTGCTCTTTTTACTAACAACAACCAGTGTCATTGAAATGTGTGTTCTCTTCAGAGACCACTCATGGATCCACCAGTGTCATTGCATGTGTGTTCTTTTTACTAACAACAATCAGAGTCATTGAAATGTGTGTTCTCTTCAGAGACCACACATGGATCCACCAGTGTCATTGCATGTGTGTTATTTTTACTAACAACAATTGGAATCATTTCATGTGTGTTCTTTTCACATACCACATATGGATCCACCAGTATCATTGCATGTGTGTTCTTTTCACAATCCACCTATGGATCCACCAGTGTCATTGCATGTGTGCTCTTTTTACTAACAACAACTAGAGTCATTGCATGTGAGTTCTCTTCAGAGACCACACATGGATCCACCAGTGTCATTGCATGTGTGTTCATTTTATTAACAACAACCAGTGTCATTGAAATGTTTGTTCTCTTCGGAGACCACACATGGATCCACCAGTATTATTGCATGCGTGTTCATTTTACTAACAACAAATGGAGTCATTGCATGTGTGTTCTTTTCACATACCACATATGGATCCACTAGTGTCATTGCATGTGTGTTCTTTTCACAATCCACCTATGGATCCACCAGTGTCATTGCATGTGTGCTCTTTTTACTAACAACAACTGGAGTCATTGCATGTGTGTTCTTTTCACATACCACATATGGATCAACCAATGTCATTGCATGTGTGTTCTTTTTACTAACAACAATTGGAGTCATTTCATGTGTGTTCTTTTCACATACCACATATGAATCCACCAGTGTCATTGAAATATGTGTTCTCTTGAGAGACCACACATGGATCCACCAGTGTCATTGCATGTGTCTTCTTTTTACTAACAACAACCAGAGTCATTGAAATGTGTGTTATCTTCAGAGACCACACATGGATCCACCAGTGTCATTGCATGTGTGTTCTTTTTAATAACAACAACCAATGTCATTGAAATGTGTGTTCTCTTCAGAGACCACACATGGATCCACCAGTGTCATTGGATGTGTTATTGTTACTAACAACAACCAATGTCATTGCATGTGTGTTCTTTTCACATAGCACATATGGATCCACCAGTGTCATTACATGTGTGTTCTTTTCACAATCCACCTATGGATCCACTAGTGTCATTGCATGTGTGTTCTTTTTACTAACAACAACTAGAGTCATTGCATGTATGTTCTTTTCACATACCACGTATGGATCCACCAGTGTCATTGCATGTGTGTTCTTTTCACAATCCACCTATGGATCCACCAGTGTCATTGCATGTGTGCTCTTTTTACTAACAACAACCAGAGTCATTGCATGTGTGTTCTCTTCAGAGACCACACATGGATCCACCAGTGTCATTGCATGTGTGTTCTTTTTACTAACAACAACCGGAGTCATTTCATGTGTGTTCTTTTCACATACCACATATGAATCCACCAGTGTCATTGAAATATGTGTTCTCTTCAGAGACCACACATGGATCCACCAGTGCCATTGCATGCGTGTTCATTTTACTAACAACAAATGGAGTCATTGCATGTGTGTTCTTTTCACATACCACATATGGATCCACCAGTGTCATTGCATGTGTGTTCTTTTCACAATCCACCTATGGATCCACCAGTGTCATTGCATGTGTGCTCTTTTTACTAACAACAACCAGAGTCATTGTATGTGTGCTCTTTTTACTAACAACCACCAGAGTCATTAAATGTGTGCTCTCTTTAGAGACCACACATGGATCCACCAGTGTCATTGCATGTGTCTTCTTTTTACTAACAACAACCAGAGTCATTAAAATGTGTGTTCTCTTCAGAGACCACACATGGATCCACCAGTGTCATTGCATGTGTGTTCTTTTTACTAATAACAACCAGTGTCATTGAAATGTGTGTTCTCTTCAGAGACCACACATGGATCCACCAGTGTCATTGGATGTCTGTTCTTGTTACTAACAACAACCAATGTCATTGCATGTGTCTTCTTTTCACATAGCACATATGGATCCACCAGTGTCATTGCATGTGTGTTCTTTTCACAATCCACCTATGGATCCAGTAGTGTCATTGCATGTGTGATATTTTTACTAACAACAACCAGAGTCATTGCATGTGTGTTTTCTTCAAATACCACATCTGGATCCATCAATGTCATTGCATGTGTGCTATTTTCACAATCCACCTATGGATCCACCAGTGTCATTGCATGTGTGTTCTTTTCACATACCACATTTGCATACACCAGTGTCATTGAAATGTGTGTTCTCTTTGGAGACCACACATGGATCCACCAGTGTCATTGTATGTGTGTTCTTTTTACTAACAACAACTGGAGTCATTGCATGTGTGTTCTTTTCACATACCACATATGGATCCACTAGTGTCATTGCATGTGTGCTGTTTCCACAATCCATCCATCGATCCACCAGTGTCATTGCATGTGTGTTCTTTTTACTCAAAACAACCAGAGTCATTGCATGTGTGTTCTTTTCACATACCACATATGGATCCACCAATGTCATTGCATGTGTGCTCTTTTCACAATCCACCTATGCATCCACTAGTATCGTTGCATGTGTGTTCTTTTTACTAACAACAACCAGAGTCATTGCATGTGTGTTCTTTTCACATACCAGATATGGATCCACCAGTGTCATTGCATGTGTGTTCTTTTCACAATACACCTTTGGATCCACCAGTGTCATTGCATGTGTGCTCTTTATACTAACAACAACCAGTGTCATTGAAATGTGTGTTCTCTTCAGAGACCACTAATGGATCCACCAGTGTCATTGCATGTGTGTTCTTTTTACTAACAACAACCAGAGTCATTGAAATGTATGTTCTCTTTAGAGACCACACATGTATCCACCACTGTCATTGCATGTGTGTTATTTTTACTACCAACAACTGGAATCATTTCATGTGTGTTGTTTTCACATACCACATATGGATCCACCAGTGTCATTGCATGTGTGTTCTTTTCACAATCCACCTATGGATCCACCAGTGTCATTGCATGTGTGCTCTTTTTACTAACAACAACCAGAGTCATTGCATGTGTGATCTTTTTACTAACAACAACCAGAGTCATTGCATGTGTGTTCTCTTTAGAGACCACATGGATCCTGATGTCATTGCATGTGTGTTCTTTTTACTAACAATAACTGGAGTCATTGCATGTGTGTTCTTTTCACATACCACATATGGATCCACCAGTGTCATTGCATGTGTGCTATTTTCACAATCCACCTATGGATCCACCAGTGTCATTGCATGTGTGTTCTTTTCACATACCACATATGGATCCACTAGTGTCGTTGAAATGTGTGTTCTCTTCAGAGACAACACATGGATCTACCAGTGTCATTGCATGTGTGTTCTTTTTACTAACAACAACTAGAGGCATTGCATGTGTGTTCTTTTCACATACCACATATGGATCCACCAGTGTCATTCCATGTGTGCTCTTTTCACAATCCATCCATCGATCCACCAGTGTCATTGCATGTGTGGTCTTTTTACTAACAACAACCAGAGTCATTGCATCTGTGTTCTTTTCACATACCACATATGGATCCACCATTGTCATTGCATGTGTGCTATTTTCACAATCCACCTATGGATCCACCAGTATCATTGCATGTGTGTTCTTTTCACATACCACATATGGATACACCAGTGTCATTGAAATGTGTGTTCTCTTCAGAGACCACACATGGATCCACCTGTGTCATTGCATGTGTGTTCTTTTTACTAACAACAACTAGAGTCATTGCATGTGTTATCTTTTCACATACCACATATGGATCCACCAGTGTCATTGCATGTGTGTTGTTTTCACAATCCATCCATCGATCCACCAGTGTCATTGCATGTTTGTTTTTTTACTCACAACAACCAGAGTCATTTCATGTGTGTTCTTTTCACATACCACATATGAATCCACCAGTGTCATTGAAATGTGTGTTCTCTTCAGAGACCACACATGGATCCACCAGTGTCATTGCATGTGTGTTCTTTTTACTAACAACAAATGGAGTCATTGCATGTGTGTTCTTTTCACATACCACATATGGATCCACTAGTGTCATTGCATGTGTGTTCTTTTCACAATCCACCTATGGATCCACCAGTGTCATTGCATGTGTGTTCTTTTTACTAACAACAACTAGAGTCATTGCATGTGTGTTCTTTTCACAAATCACATATGGATCCACCAGTGTCATTGCATGTGTGTTCTTTTCACAATCCACCTATGGATCTAGCAGTGTCATTGCATGTGTGATCTTTTTACTAACAATAACCAGAGTCATTGCATGTGTGTTCTCTTCAAATACCACATATGGATCTATCAGTGTAATTGCATGTGTGCTCTTTTCACAATCCACCTATGGATCCACCAGTCTCATTGCATGTGTGTTCTTTTCGCATACCACATATGGATACACCAGTACCATTGAAATGTGTGTTCTCTTCAGAGACCACGCATGGATCCACCAGTGTCATTGCATGTGTGTTCTTTTTACTAACAAGAACTGGAGTCATTGCATGTGTGTTCTTTTCACATACCACATATGGATCCACCAGTGTCATTGCATGTGTGTTGTTTTCACTATCCATCCATCAATCCACCAATGCCATTGCATGTGTGTTCTTTTTACTCACAACAACCAGAGTCATTGCATGTGTGTTCTTTTCACATACCACATATATATCCACCAGTGTCATTGCATTTGTGATCTTTTCACAATCCACCTATGGATCCACTAGTGTCATTGCATATGTGTTCTTTTTACTAACAACAACTGGAGTCATTGCATGTGTGTTCTTTTCACATACCACATATGCATCCACCAGTGTCATTGCATGTGTGTTCTTTTTACTAACAACAACTGGAGTCATTTCATGTGTGTTCTTTTCACATACCACATATGAATCCACCAGTGTCATTGAAATATGTGTTCTCATCAGAGACCACACATGGATCCACCAGTGCCATTGCATGCGTGTTCATTTTACTAACAACAAATGGAGTCATTGCATGTGTGTTCTTTTCACATACCACATATGGATCCACCAGTGTCATTGCATGTGTGTTCTTTTCACAATCCACCTATGGATCCACCAGTGTCATTGCATGTGTGCTCTTTTTACTAACAACAACCAGAGTCATTGCATGTGTGCTCTTTTTACTAACAACCACCAGAGTCATTGCATGTGTGCTCTCTTTAGAGACCACACATGGATCCACCAGTGTCATTGCATGTGTCTTCTTTTTACTAACAACAATCAGAGTCATTAAAATGTGTGTTCTCTTCAGAGACCACACATGGATCCACCAGTGTCATTGCATGTGTGTTCTTTTTACTAACAACAACCATTGTCATTGAAATGTGTGTTCTCTTCAGAGACCACACATGGATCCACCAGTGTCATTGGATGTCTGTTCTTGTTACTAACAACAACCAATGTCATTACATGTGTATTCTTTTCACATACCACATATGGATCCACCAGTATCATTGCATGTGTGTTCTTTTCACAATCCACCTATGGATCCAGTAGTGTCATTGCATGTGTGATCTTTTTACTAACAACAAACAGAGTCATTGCATGTGTGTTGTCTTCAAATACCACATCTGGATCCATCAGTGTCATTGCATGTGTGCTCTTTTCACAATCCACCTATGGATCCACCAGTGTCATTGCATGTGTGTTCTTTTCACATACCACATATGGATCCACCAGTGTCATTGCATGTGTGCTCTTTTCACAATCCACCTATGGATCCACCAGTATCATTGCATGTGTGTTCTTTTCACATACCACGTATGGATACACCAGTGTCATTGAAATGTGTGTTCTCTTCAGAGACCACACATGGATCCACCTGTGTCATTGCATGTCTGTTCTTTTTACTAACAACAACTAGAGTCATCGCATGTGTGTTCTTTTCACATACCACATATGGATCCACCAATGTCATTGCATGTGTGCTCTTTTCACAATCCACCTATGCATCCACTAGTATCGTTGCATGTGTGTTCTTTTTACTAACAACAACCAGAGTCATTGCATGTGTGTTCTTTTCACATACCAGATATGGATCCACCAGTGTCATTGCATGTGTGTTCTTTTCACAATCCACCTTTGGATCCACCAGTGTCATTGCATGTGTGCTCTTTATACTAACAACAACCAGTGTCATTGAAATGTGTGTTCTCTTCAGAGACCACTAATGGATCCACCAGTGTCATTGCATGTGTGTTCTTTTTACTAACAACAACCAGACTCATTGAAATGTATGTTCTCTTTAGAGACCACACATGGATCCACCAGTGTCATTGCATGTGTGTTATTTTTACTAACAACAACCAGAGTCATTGAAATGTGTATTCTCTTTAGAGACCACACATGTATCCACCAGTGTCATTGCATGTGTGTTCTTTTTACTAAGAACAACTGGAATCATTTCATGTGTGTTCTTTTCACATACCACATATGGATCCACCAGTGTCATTGAAATGTGTGTTCTCTTCAGAGACACATGTGGATCCACCACTAGAATCATTTCATGTGTGTTGTTTTCACATACCACATATGGATCCACCTGTGTCATTGCATGTGTGTTCTTTTCACAATCCACCTATGGATCCACCAGTGTCATTGCATGTGTGCTCTTTTTACTAACAACAACCAGAGTCATTGCATGTGTGATCTTATTACTAACAACAACCAGAGTCATTGCATGTGTGTTCTTTTTACTAACAACAACTGGAGTCATTGCATGTGTGTTCTTTTCACATACCACATATGGATCCACCAGTGTCATTGCATGTGTGCTATTTTCACAATCCACCTATGGATCCACCAGTGTCATTGCATGTGTGTTCTTTTCACATACCACATATGGATCCACTAGTGTCATTGAAATGTGTGTTCTCTTCAGAGACAACACATGGATCTACCAGTGTCATTGCATGTGTGTTCTTCTTACTAACAACAACTAGAGGCATTGCATGTGTGTTCTTTTCACATACCACATATGGATCCACCGGTGTCGTTGCATGTGTGCTCTTTTCACAATCCATCCATCGATCCACCAGTGTCATTGCATGTGTGTTCTTTTTACTAACAACAACCAGAGTCATTGCATCTGTGTTCTTTTCACATACCACATGTGGATCCACCAGTGTCATTGCATGTGTGCTCTTTTCACAATCCACCTATGGATCCACCAGTATCATTGCATGTGTGTTCTTTTCACATACCACATATGGATACACCAGTGTCATTGAAATGTGTGTTCTCTTCAGAGACCACACATGGATCCACCTGTGTCATTGCATGTGTGTTCTTTTTACTAACAACAACTAGAGTCATTGCATGTGTTACCTTTTCACATACCACATATGGATCCACCAGTGTCATTGCATGTGTGTTGTTTTCACAATCCATCCATCGATCCACCAGTGTCATTGCATGTTTGTTTTTTTACTCAGAACAACTAGAGTCATTGCATGTGTGTTCTTTTCATATACCACATATGGATCCACCAGTGTCATTGCATGTGTTCTCTTTTCACAATCCACCTATGGATCCACTAGTGTCATTGCATGTGTGTTCTTTTTACTAATAACAACCAGAGTCATTGCATGTGTGTTCTTTTCACATACCACTTATGGATCCACCAGTGTCATTGAAATGTGTGTTCTCTTCAGAGACCACACATGGATCCACCAGTGTCATTGCATGTGTGTTTTTTTACTAACAACAACCAGTGTCATTGAAATGTGTGTTCTCTTCAGAGACCACTCATGGATCCACCAGTGTCATTGCATGTGTGTTATTTTTACTAACAACCAGAGTCATTGAAATGTGTGTTCTCTTTAGAGACCACACATGTATCCACCAGTGTCATTGCATGTGTGTTCTTTTTACTAAGAACAACTGGAATCATTTCATGTGTGTTCTTTTCACATACCACATATGGATCCACCAGTGACATTGCATGTGTGTTCTTTTCACAATCCCCCTATGGATCCACCAGTGTCATTGCATGTGTGCTTTTTTTACTAACAACAGCCAGAGTCATTGCATGTGTATTCTCTTTAGATACCACATATGGATCCACCGGTGTCATTGCATGTGTGCTCTTTTTACTAACAACAACCAGAGTCATTGCATGTGTGTTCTCTTCAGAGACCACACATGGATCCACCAGTGTCATTGCATGTGTGTTCTTTTTACTAACAACAACTGGAGTCATTGCATGTGTGTTCTTTTCACATACCACATATGGATCCACCAGTGTCATTGCATGTGTGCTCTTTTCACAATCCACCTATGGATCCATCAGTGTCATTGCATGTGTGTTCTTTTCACATACCACATATGGATCCACCAGTGTCATTGAAATGTGTGTTCTCTTCAGAGACCACACATGGATCCACCAGTGTCATTGCATGTGTGTTCTTTTTACTAACAACAACTGGAGTCATTGCATGTGTGTTCTTTACACATACCACATATGGATCCACCAGTGTCATCGCATGTGTGCTCTTTTCACAATCCATCCATCGATCCACCAGAGTCATTGCATGTGTGTTCTTTTTACTCACAACAACCAGAGTCATTGCATGTGTGTTCTTTTCACATACCACATATGGATCCACCAGTGTCATTGCATGTGTGCTCTTTTCACAATCCACCTATGGATCCACCAGTATCATTGCATGTGTGTTCTTTTCACATACCACATATGGATACACCAGCGTCATTGAAATGTGTGTTCTCGTCAGAGACCACACATGGATCCACCTGTGTCATTTCATGTGTGTTCTTTTTTACTAACAACAACTAGAGTCATCGCATGTGTGTTCTTTTCACATACCACATATGGATCCACCAGTGTCATTGCATGTGTGCTGTTTTCACAATCCATCCATCGATCCACTAGTGTCATTGCATGTGTTTTTTTTACTCACAACAACCAGAGTCATTGCATGTGTGTTCTTTTCATATACCACATATGGATCCACCAGTGTCATTGCATGTGTTCTCTTTTCACAATCCACCTATGGATCCACTAGTGTCACTGCATGCGTGTTCTTTTTACTAACAACAACCAGAGTTATTGCATGTGTGTTCTTTTCACATACCACATATGGATCCACCAGTGTCATTGAAATGTGTGTTCTCTTCAGAGACCACACATGGATCCACCAGTGTCATTGCATGTGTGTTCTTTTTACTAACAACAACCAGAGTCATTGAAATGTGTGTTCTCTTTAGAGACCACACATGGATCCACCAGTGTCATTGCATGTGTGTTATTTTTACTAACAACAACCAGAGTCATTGAAATGTGTGTTCTCTTTAGATACCACACATGTATCCACCAGTGTCATTGCATGTGTGTTCTTTTTACTAAGAACAACTGGAATCATTTCATGTGTGTTCTTTTCACATACCACATATGGATCCACCAGTGTCATTGCATGTGTGTTCTTTTCACAATCCCCCTATGGATCCACCAGTGTCATTGCATGTGTGCTTTTTTTACTAACAACAACCAGAGTCATTGCATGTGTATTCTCTTCAGATACCACATATGGATCCACCTGTGTCATTGCATGTGTGCTCTTTTTACTAACAACAACCAGAGTCATTGCATGTGTGTTCTCTTCAGAGACCACACATGGATCCACCAGTGTCATTGCATGTGTGTTCTTTTTACTAACAACAACTGGAGTCATTGCATGTGTGTTCTTTACACATACCACATATGGATCCACCAGTGTCATTGCATGTGTGCTCTTTTCACAATCCATCCATCGATCCACCAGTGTCATTGCATGTGTGTTCTTTTTACTCACAACAACCAGAGTCATTGCATGTGTGTTCTTTTCACATACCACATATGGATCCACCAGTGTCATTGCATGTGTGCTCTTTTCACTATCCACCTATGGATCCACCAGTATCATTGCATGTGTGTTCTTTTCACATACCATGTATGGATACACCAGTGTCATTGAAATGTGTGTTCTCTTCAGAGACCACACATGGATCCACCTGTGTCATTGCATGTCTGTTCTTTTTACTAACAACAACTAGAGTCATCGCATGTGTGTTCTTTTCACATACCACATATGGATCCACCAGTGTCATTGCATGTGTGCTGTTTTCACAATCCATCCATCGATCCACTAGTGTCATTGCATGTGTGTTTTTTTACTCACAACAACCAGAGTCATTGCATGTGTGTTCTTTTCATATACCACATATGGATCCACCAGTGTCATTGCATGTGTTCTCTTTTCACAATCCACCTATGGATCCACTAGTGTCATTACATGTGTGTTCTTTTTACTAACAACAACCAGAGTTATTGCATGTGTGTTCTTTTCACATACCACATATGGATCCACCAGTGTCATTGAAATGTGTGTTCTCTTCAGAGACCACACATGGATCCACTAGTGTCATTGCATGTGTGTTCTTTTTACTAACAACAACCAGTGTCATTGAAATGTGTGTTCTCTTTAGAGACCACTCATGGATCCACCAGTGTCATTGCATGTGTGTTATTTTTACTAACAACAACCAGAGTCATTGAAATGTGTATTCTCTTTAGAGACCACACATGTATCCACCAGTGTCATTGCATGTGTGTTCTTTTTACTAAGAACAACTGGAATCATTTCATGTGTGTTCTTTTCACATACCACATATGGATCCACCAGTGTCATTGCATGTGTGTTCTTTTCACAATCCCCCTATGGATCCACCAGTGTCATTGCATGTGTGCTTTTTTTACTAACAACAACCAGAGTCATTGCATGTGTATTCTCTTCAGATACCACATATGGATCCACCTGTGTCATTGCATGTGTGCTATTTTTACTAACTACAACCAGAGTCATTGCATGTGTGTTCTCTTCAGAGACCACACATGGATCCACCAGTGTCATTGCATGTGTGTTCTTTTTACTAACAAGAACTGGAGTCATTGCATGTGTGTTCTTTTCATATACCACATATGGATCCACCAGTGTCATTGCATGTGTGCTCTTTTCACAATCCACCTATGGATCCACTAGTGTCATTGCATGTGTGTTCTTTTCACATACCACATATGGATCCACTAGTGTCATTGAAATGTGTGTTCTCTTCAGAGACCACACATGGATCCACCTGTGTCATTGCATGTGTGTTCTTTTTACTAACAACAACTGGAGTCATTGCATGTGTGTTCTTTTCACATACCACATATGGATCCACCAGTGTCATTGCATGTGTGCTGTTTTCACAACCATCCATCAATCCACCAGTGTCATTGCATGTGTGTGTTTTTACTCACAACAACAAGAGTCATTGCATGTGTGTTCTTTTCATATACCACATATGGATCCACCAGTGTCATTGCATGTGTGCTCTTTTCACAATCCACCTATGGATCCACGAGTGTCATTGCATGTGTGTTCTTTTTACTAACAACCAGAGTCATTGCATGTGTGTTCTTTTCACATACCACATATGGATCCACCAGTGTCATTGCATGTGTGCTCTTTTCACAATCCACCTATGGATCCACCAGTATCATTGCATGTGTGTTCTTTTCACATACCACATATGGATACACCAGTGTCATTGAAATGTGTGTTCTCTTCAGAGACCACACATGGATCCACCTGTGTCATTGCATGTCTGTTCTTTTTACTAACAACAACTAGAGTCATCGCATGTGTGTTCTTTTCACATACCACATATGGATCCACCAGTGTCATTGCATGTGTGCTGTTTTCACAATCCATCCATCGATCCACTAGTGTCATTGCATGTGTGTTTTTTTACTCACAACAACCAGAGTCATTGCATGTGTGTTCTTTTCATATACCACATATGGATCCACCAGTGTCATTGCATGTGTTCTCTTTTCACAATCCACCTATGGATCCACTAGTGTCATTGCATGTGTGTTCTTTTTACTAACAACAACCAGAGTTATTGCATGTGTGTTCTTTTCACATACCAGATATGGATCCACCAGTGTCATTGAAATGTGTGTTCTCTTCAGAGACCACACATGGATCCACTAGTGTCATTGCATGTGTGTTCTTTTTACTAACAACAACCAGTGTCATTGAAATGTGTGTTCTCTTTAGAGACCACTCATGGATCGACCAGTGTCATTGCATGTGTGTTATTTTTACTAACAACAACCAGAGTCATTGAAATGTGTGTTCTCTTTAGAGACCACACATGTATCCACCAGTGTCATTGCATGTGTGTTCTTTTTACTAAGAACAATTGGAATCATTTCATGTGTGTTCTTTTCACATACGACATATGGATCCACCAGTGTCATTGCATGTGTGTTCTTTTCACAATCCCCCTATGGATCCACCAGTATCATTGCATGTGTGCTTTTTTTTACTAACAACAACCAGAGTCATTGCATGTGTATTCTCTTCAGATACCACATATGGATCCACCTGTGTCATTGCATGTGTGCTCTTTTTACTAACAACAACCAGAGTCATTGCATGTGTGTTCTCTTCATAGACCACACATGGATCCACCAGTGTCATTGCATGTGTGTTCTTTTTACTAACAAGAACTGGAGTCATTGCATGTGTGTTCTTTTCATATACCACATATGGATCCACCAGTGTCATTGCATGTGTGCTCTTTTCACAATCCACCTATGGATCCACTAGTGTCATTGCATGTGTGTTCTTTTCACATACCACATATGGATCCACTAGTGTCATTGAAATGTGTGTTCTCTTCAGAGACCACACATGGATCCACCAGTGTCATTGCATGTGTGTTCTTTTTACTAACAACAACTGGAGTCATTGCATGTGTGTTCTTTACACATACCACATATGGATCCACCAGTGTCATTGCATGTGTGCTCTTTTCACAATCCCCATCGATCCACCAGTGTCATTACATGTGTGTTCTTTTTACTCACAACAACCAGAGTCTTTGCATGTGTGTTCTTTTCACATACCACATATGGATCCACCAGTGTCATTGCATGTGTGCTCTTTTCACAATCCATCCATCGATCCACCAGTGTCATTGCATGTGTGTTCTTTTTACTAACAACAACCAGAGTCATTGCATGTGTGTTCTTTTCACATACCACATATGGATCCACCAGTGTCATTGCATGTGTGCTCTTTTCACAATCCACCTATGGATCCACCAGTATCATTGCATGTGTGTTCTTTTCACATACCACATATGGATACACCAGTGTCATTGAAATGTGTGTTCTCTTGAGAGACCACACATGGATCCACCTGTGTCATTGCATGTCTGTTCTTTTTACTGACAACAACTAGAGTCATCGCATGTGTGTTCTTTTCACATACCACATATGGATCCACCAGTGTCATTGCATGTGTGCTGTTTTCACAATCCATCCATCGATCCACTAGTGTCACTGCATGTGTGTTTTTTTACTCACAACAACCAGAGTCATTGCATGTGTGTTCTTTTCATATACCACATATGGATCCACCAGTATCATTGCATGTGTTCTCTTTTCACAATCCACCTATGGATCCACTAGTGTCATTGCATGTGTGTTCTTTTTACTAACAACAACCAGAGTTATTGCATGTGTGTTCTTTTCACATACCAGATATGGATCCACTAGTGTCATTGAAATGTGTGTTCTCTTCAGAGACCACACATGGATCCACTAGTGTCATTGCATGTGTGTTCTTTTTACTAACAACAACCAGTGTCATTGAAATGTGTGTTCTCTTTAGAGACCACTCATGGATCCACCAGTGTCATTGCATGTGTGTTATTTTTACTAACAACAACCAGAGTCATTGAAATGTGTGTTCGCTTTAGAGACCACACATGTATCCACCAGTGTCATTGCATGTGTGTTCTTTTTACTAAGAACAACTGGAATCATTTCATGTGTGTTCTTTTCACATACCACATATGGATCCACCAGTGTCATTGCATGTGTGTTCTTTTCATAATCCCCCTATGGATCCACCAGTGTCATTGCATGTGTGCTTTTTTTACTAACAACAACCAGAGTCATTGCATGTGTATTCTCTTCAGATACCACATATAGATCCACCTGTGTCATTGCATGTGTGCTCTTTTTACTAACAACAACCAGAGTCATTGCATGTGTGTTCTCTTCAGAGACCACACATGGATCCACCAGTGTCATTGCATGTGTGTTCTTTTTACTAACAAGAACTGGAGTCATTGCATGTGTGTTCTTTTCATATACCACATATGGATCCACCAGTGTCATTGCATGTGTGCTCTTTTCACAATCCACCTATGGATCCACTAATGTCATTGCATGTGTGTTCTTTTCACATACCACATATGGATCCACTAGTGTCATTGAAATGTGTGTTCTCTTCAGAGACCACACATGGATCCACCAGTGTCATTGCATGTGTGTTCTTTTTACTAACAACAACTGGAGTCATTGCATGTGTGTTCTTTACACATACCACATATGGATCCACCAATGTCATCGCATGTGTGCTCTTTTCACAATCCCCATCGATCCACCAGTGTCATTGCATGTGTGTTCTTTTTACTCACAACAACCAGAGTCTTTGCATGTGTGTTCTTTTCACATACCACATGTGGATCCACCAGTGTCATTGCATGTGTGCTCTTTTCACAATCCACCTATGGATCCACCAGTATCATTGCATGTGTGTTCTTTTCACATACCAAATATGGATACACCAGTGTCATTGAAATGTGTGTTCTCTTCAGATACCACACATGGATCCACCTGTGTCATTGCATGTGTGTTCTTTTTACTAACAACAACTAGAGTCATTGCATGTGTGTTCTTTTCACATACCACATATGGATCTACCAGTGTCATTGCATGTGTGCTGTTTTCACAATCCATCCATCGATCCACTAGTGTCATTGCATGTGTGGTTTTTTACTCACAACAACCAGAGTAATTGCATGTGTGTTCTTTTCATATACCACATATGGATCCACCAGTGTCATTGCATGTGTTCTCTTTTCCCAATCCACCTATGGATCCACTAGTGTCATTGCATGTGTGTTCTTTTTACTAACAACAACCAGAGTCATTGCATGTGTGTTCTTTTCACATACCACATATGGATGCACCAGTGTCATTGCATGTGTATTCTTTTTACTAACAACAAACAGTGTCATTGAAATGTGTGTTCTCTTCAGAGACCACACATGGATCCACCAGTGTCATTGCATGTGTGTTCTTTTTACTAACAACAACCAGTGTCATTGAAATGTGTGTTCTCTTCAGAGACCACTCATGGATCCACCAGTGTCATTGCATGTGTGTTCTTTTTACTAACAACAACCAGAGTCATTGAAATGTGTGTTCTCTTTAGAGACCACACATGTATCCACCAGTGTCATTGCATGTGTGTTCTTTTTACTAAGAACAACTGGAATCATTTCATGTGTGTTCTTTTCACATACCACATATGGATCCACCAGTGTCATTGCATGTGTGTTCTTTTCACAATCCCCCTATGGATCCACCAGTGTCATTGCATCTGTGCTTTTTATACTAACAACAACCAGAGTCATTGCATGTGTATTCTCTTCAGATACCACATATGGATCCACCTGTGTCATTGCATGTGTGCTCTTTTTACTAACAACAACCAGAGTCATTGCATGTGTGTTCTCTTCAGAGACCAAAAATGGATCCACCAATGTCATTGCATGTGTGTTCTTTTTACTAACAACAACTGGAGTCATTGCAAGTGTGTTCTTTTCACATACCACATATGGATCCACCAGTGTCATTGCATGTGTGCTCTTTTCACAATCCACCTATGGATCCACCAGTGTCATTGCATGTGTGTTCTTTTCACATACCACATATGGATCCACTAGTGTCATTGAAATGTGTGTTCTCTTCAAAGACCGCACATGGATCCACCAGTGTCATTGCATGTGTGTTCTTTTTACTATCAACAACTGGAGTCATTGCATGTGTGTTCTCTTCAGAGACCACACATGGATCCACCCGTGTCATTGCATGTGTGCTCTTTTTACTAACAACAACCAGTGTCATTGAAATGTGTGTTCTCCTCAGAGACCACACATGGATCCACCAGTGTCATTGCATGTGTGCTCTTTTCACAATCCACCTATGGATCCACCAGTATCATTGCATGTGTGTTCTTTTCACATACCACATATGGATACACCAGTGTCATTGAAATGTGTGTTCTCTTCAGAGACCACACATGGATCCACCTGTGTCATTGCATGTGTGTTCTTTTTACTAACAACAACTGGAGTCATTGCATGTGTGTTCTTCTCACATACCACATATGGATCCACCAGTGTCATTGCATGTGTGCTGTTTTCACAATCCATCCATCGATCCACCAGTGTCATTGCATGTGTGTTTTTTTACTCACAACAACAAGAGTCATTGCATGTGTGTTCTTTTCATATACCACATATGCATCCACCAGTGTCATTGCATGTGTGCTCTTTTCACAATCCACCTATGGATCCACTAGTGTCATAGCATGTTTGTTCTTTTTACTAACAACAACCAGAGTCATTGCATGTGTGTTCTTTTCACATACCACATATGGATCCACCAATGTCATTGAATGTGTGTTCTTTTCACAATCCACGAATGGATCCACCAGTGTTATTGCATGTGTGCTCTTTTTACTAACAACAACTAGTGTCATTGAAATGTGTGTTCTCTTCAGAGACCACTCATGGATCCACCAGTGTCATTGCATGTATGTTATTTTTACTAACAACAACTAGAGTCAGCGAAATGTGTGTTCTCTTTAGATACCACACATGTATCCACTAGTGTCATTGCATGTGTGTTCTTTTTACTAAGAACAACTGGAATCATTTCATGTGTGTTCTTTTCACATACCACATATGGATCCACCAGTGTCATTGCATGTGTGTTCTTTTCACAATCCCCCTATGGATCCACCAGTGTCATTGCATGTGTGCTTTTTATACTAACAACAACCAGAGTCATTGCATGTGTATTCTCTTCAGATACCACATATGGATCCACCTGTGTCATTGCATGTGTGCTCTTTTTACTAACAACAACCAGAGTCATTGCATGTGTGTTCTCTTCAGAGACCACAAATGGATCCACCAATGTCATTGCATGTGTGTTCTTTTTACTAACAACAACTGGAGTCATTGCAAGTGTGTTCTTTTCACATACCACATATGGATCCACCAGTGTCATTGCATGTGTGCTCTTTTCACAATCCACCTATGGATCCACCAGTGTCATTGCATGTGTGTTCTTTTCACATACCACATATGGATCCACTAGTGTCATTGAAATGTGTGTTCTCTTCAGAGACCGCACATGGATCCACCAGTGTCATTGCATGTGTGTTCTTTTTACTAACAACAACTGGAGTCATTGCATGTGTGTTCTCTTCACATACCACATATGGATCCACCAGTGTCATTGCATGTGTGCTCTTTTCACAATCCATCCATCGATCCACCAGTGTCATTGCATGTGTGTTCTTTTTACTCACAACAACCAGAGTCATTGCATCTGTGTTCATTTCACATACCACATATGGATCCACCAGTGTCATTGCATGTGTGCTATTTTCACAATCCACATATGGATCCACCAGTGTCATTGCATGTGTGTTCTTTTAACTAACAACAACCAGAGTCATTGCATGTGTGCTCTTTTCACATACCACATATGGATCCACCAGTGTCATTGCATGTGTGCTCTTTCCACAATCCACCTATGGATCCACCAGTGTCATTGCATGTGTGCTCGTTTTACTAACAACAACCAGAGTCATTGCATGTGTGTTCTCTTTAGATGCCACAAAAGGATCCACCTGTGTCATTGCACGTCTGTTCTTTTTACTAACAACAACCAGTGTCATTGAAATGTGTGTTCTTGTTAGAGACCACACATTGATCCACCAGTGTCATTGCATGTGTGTTCTTTTTACTAACAACAACCAGTGTCATTGAAATGTGTGTTATCTTAAGAGACCACACATGGATCCACCAGTGTCATTGCATGTGTGTTCTTGTTACTAACAACAACCAAAGTCATTGCATGTCTGTTCTTTTCACATAGCACGTATGGATCCACCAGTGTCATTGCATGTGTGTTCTTTTCACAATCCACCTATGGATCCAGCAGTGTCATTGCACGAGTGATCTTTTTACTAACAACAACCAGAGTCATTGCATGTGTGTTCTATTCAAATACCACATATGGATCCATCAGTGTCATTGCATGTGTGCTCTTTTCACAATCCACCTATGGATCCACCAGTGTCATTGCATGTGTGTTCTTTTCACATACCACATATGGATACACCAGTGTCATTGAAATGTGTGTTCTCTTCAGAGACCACACATGGATCCACATTTGTCATTGCATGTGTGTTCTTTTTACTAACAACAACTGGAGTCATTGCATGTGTGTTCTTTTCACATACCACATATGGATCCACCAGTGTCATTGCATGTGTGCTGTTTTCAAAATCCATCCATCGATCTACCAGTGTCATTGCATGTGTTTTTTACTCACAACAACTAGAGTCATTGCATGTGTGTTCTTTTCGTATACCACATATGGATCCACCAGTGTCATTGCATGTGTGCTCTTTTCACAATCCACCTATGGATCCACTAGTGTCATTGCATGTGTGTTCTTTTTACTAACAACAACCAGAGTCATTGCATGTGTGTTCTTTTCACATACCACATATGGATCCACCAGTGTCATTGCATGTGTGTTCTTTTCACAATCCACCTATGGATCCACCAGTGTCATTGCATGTGTGCTCTTTTTACTAACAACAACCAGTGTCATTGAAATGTGTGTTCTCTTCAGAGACCACACATGGATCCACCTGTGTCATTGCATGTGTGTTCTTTTTACTAACAACAACTGGAGTCATTGCATGTGTATTCTTTTCACATACCACATATGGATCCACCAGTGTCATTGCATGTGTGCTGTTTTCACAACCATCCATCAATCCACCCGTGTCATTGCATGTGTGTGTTTTTACTCACAACAACAAGAGTCATTGCATGTGTGTTCTTTTCATATACCAAGTATGGATCCACCAGTGTCATTGCATGTGTGCTCTTTTCACAATCCACCTATGGATCCACGACTGTCATTGCATGTGTGTTCTTTTTACTAACAACAACCAGAGTCATTGCATGTGTGTTCTTTTCACATACCACATATGGATCCACCAGTGTCATTGCATGTGTGCTCTTTTCACAATCCACCTATGGATCCACCAGTATCATTGCATGTGTGTTCTTTTCACATACCACATATGGATACACCAGTGTCATTGAAATGTGTGTTCTCTTCAGAGACCACACATGGATCCACCTGTGTCATTGCATGTCTGTTCTTTTTACTAACAACAACTAGAGTCATTGCATGTGTGTTCTTTTCACATACCACATATGGATCCACCAGTGTCATTGCATGTGTGTTCTTTTCACAATCCACCAATGGATCCACTAGTGTCATTGCATGTGTGCTGTTTTTACTAACAACAACCAGTGTCATTGAAATGTGTGTTCTCTTCAGAGACCACTCATGGATCCACCAGTGTCATTGCATGTGTGTTATTTTTACTAACAACAACTAGAGTCATCGAAATGTGTGTTCTCTTCAGATAGCACACATGTCTCCACTAGTGTCATTGCATGTGTGTTCTTTTTACTAACAACAACTGGAATCATTTCATGTGTGTTCTTTTCATATACCACATATGGATCCACCAGTGTCATTGCATGTGTGTTCTTTTCACAATCCCCCTATGGATCCACCAGTGTCATTGCATGTGTGCTTTTTATACTAACAACAACCAGAGTCATTGCATGTGTATTCTCTTCAGATACCACATATGGATCCACCTGTGTCATTGCATGTGTGCTCTTTTTACTAACAACAACCAGAGTCATTGCATGTGTGTTCTCTTCAGAGACCACAAATGGATCCACCAATGTCATTGCATGTGTGTTTTTTTTACTAACAACAACTGGAGTCATTGCAAGTGTGTTCTTTTCACATACCACATATGGATCCACCAGTGTCATTGCATGTGTGCTCTTTTCACAATCCACCTATGGATCCACCAGTGTCATTGCATGTGTGTTCTTTTCACATACCACATATGGATCCACTAGTGTCATTGAAATGTGTGTTCTCTTCAAAGACCGCACATGGATCCACCAGTGTCATTGCATGTGTGTTCTTTTTACTAACAACAACTGGAGTCATTGCATGTGTGTTCTCTTCAGAGACCACACATGGATCCACCTGTGTCATTGCATGTGTGCTCTTTTTACTAACAACAACCAGTGTCATTGAAATGTGTGTTCTCTTCAGAGACCACACATGGATCCACCAGTGTCATTGCATGTGTGCTCTTTTCACAATCCACCTATGGATCCACCAGTATCATTGCATGTGTGTTCTTTTCACATACCACATATGGATACACCAGTGTCATTGAAATGTGTGTTCTCTTCAGAGACCACACATGTATCCACCTGTGTCATTGCATGTGTGTTCTTTTTACTAACAACAACTGGAGTCATTGCATGTGTGTTCTTCTCACGTACCACATATGGATCCACCAGTGTCTTTGAAATGTGTGTTCTCTTTAAAG
Organism: Avena insularis; assembly: GCA_023614405.1. Taxonomy (NCBI): domain Eukaryota; kingdom Viridiplantae; phylum Streptophyta; class Magnoliopsida; order Poales; family Poaceae; genus Avena; species Avena insularis. Next base: position 328,253,863 of record CM042684.1, on the reverse strand, counting down.
ACCACACATGGATCCACCTGTGTCATTGCATGTGTGTTCTTTTTACTAACAACAACTGGAGTCATTGCATGTGTGTTCTTTTCACATACCACATATGGATCCACCAGTGTCATTGCATGTGTGCTGTTTTCACAACCATCCATCAATCCACCAGTGTCATTGCATGTTTGTGTTTTTACTCACAACAACAAGAGTCATTGCATGTGTGTTCTTTTCATATACCACATATGGATCCACCAGTGTCATTGCATGTGTGCTCTTTTCACAATCCACCTATGGATTCACATACCACATATGGATCCACCAGGGTCTATTAATAATTAAATAAAATTGGACCTTGGTTATTAAATCAAATAGGATTTGTTTTATTAAAACTTTATTTGAAATTTAAATTAAAACCAAAATAGTAGGTTTTATTTGGGAATAAAATATTTAGAAAACTTATCTTTAAATATATAAGTTTTGTTATTTTGGAAATAGTAAACCTTTATTAATAAAAACTTGGATTATTAAATCCTTATTGATTTTATTAAATAAACTTTTACTATTTTATCAAAAAAAATGTTTTATTTCCAAGCTTGGTTAAGTCTTAATTTTACTTTATGAAATAATTTCTTATTTTAAAATCCTCCCTTTTCTACTGGAAGTTAAATCCTTTTATCTTAAATGATTTAAAATAGTAATTCCAAATATTTTATTTTCCTTTTATAAATGTTTACCCTTTTTAAATCCCTTTAGGATTTTATTTAATACAAATAGGTTTGAAGTTCTAATTGAATTCAAAAAGTTTCTTCTGGCTCTAAAATTCAAACAAAGTTTTATTTTATTCATCTATTTTTTTCACATTGCAAGATTTGGAAAATCTTGGGATGTGACAGGCTACCACCCTTAAAATAAATCTCGTCCCGAGATTTGGGATGTTAGGGTTACAAGCAGGCTCAAAATAACTAGGGTACTACCACCCTTAAAAATTTTCCCACAAAATTTACATATTGTCCTTCTTGGGATCCTGGAAAAACTTTCTCTAAGTAAACAGTTGCATTTGTGTCCTTAGTTTCCTTGCTTGACTCATGGGCCAAGGTTGAGCTTCTCCATAGGCTTGTTCAACTTGTTCTTCATCTTTTCTGGACAGTTGCTTGCATAGTGTCCTGGGTTCTTGCAATTGAAACAGTGGATATCTTGGAGTTCTTTACGTTGCTCTTGCGGACAAGTTGCTACATAATGGCCTAGCTCTTTGCAGTTGTTGCACACTACTTGGTCAATCCCCTTATTTTTCTGGTTCTCTGGGCACTCACTGGAGTAGTGTCCCATTTCCTTACATTTATGACATTGCACAAGGTTCATGTCCTGTCTTGGTTTCTTGGGTTTCTTTGATCCTTTGAATTAGGTTGTCTTGTTTGGAGGTATGAGTGGTCCTTTTCCTTTGGTAGACTTGGATCCTTCTTGTTTCCTTTGTTCCACCATGGAATAGATGGGGCATTGTATAGGAGTATGATTGTTTCCTTCACATAGGTAACAAGTAGCTTGAGAAGTGGGACATTGTCCAATAGGATGTTTCTCTTCACAGTTAGGGCATTGATCTTCATGCTCCTTGGAAGTATGGTCCTTGTCTCCACAAATAATGCAAGCTGGGTCTCCATCTAGAATAACATTCTTGTCATCCTTGTTGTCATACACTCTGTTGGGATAGTTTTCTTCCATGTTGATCATTTGATTAGTCACCTTAAGCATCAGTTGGGATTGTTCTTCCAAAAACTTTTGCAGTGCTAGATCTTTATCACTATTGCTGGCTATGAACTGAGCTGTTAGTTGGTTCAACTGGTGTTGGGTTGCTATGAGCTCTTTCATGCTGTCAGCTTGGTTGGTGTTGGTGTCATCAACTTTGATGTTGGAGTCCTTTGGAGTAGTCATCTGTTTGGGTTGGAGGAAAATTAGAATAGGTAAAAGGTTTTTCTAAGGAATCAATTCTCATCACACATATCACAATTCACACAAGCAATGTGCATGTATTCACAAACCAAACATTTCACTCAAACAACAATGCTCAAGCACACACTTAGGCAACCAAATATTTTTTTACACCACATAAGTTGGTGGGTTTGATTTAACTAAAATATGGTGGTCCATCTATATAGTTCACTTGTGATATTTCCATCCTTCTTGGTTGCTTCTTCTTACATGAGATCATGGTTCTTTGGGAAAAACTCTTGGTTATTTTGACTTCTAGTGAAGTGATCTCCTTCTAACTTTTGCATTCTCTCAGTCTCTAAGTTTTGAGTAGGGTTTCCTTGTCTCACATGCAGTCCTTAGTGATATCCAAGTTGGAGGTCCTTGGTAAATATGCTGAAGAAGTTGAAGTCATTAGAGTTGAAAAGGTTGAAGAAGTCTTTTGCACATGGTGTAGTCTTTGGTCAAAGGGTAGGTTTTCCATCAAGTTGAAGTAGAAGAGATGTAGAGTTGAAACCAAAATGGTTAAGGAAAGAGTCTTACTAGATTGTTTGTAAATAAGTTTTGGAACAAATATAACACCTATGTTTTCTAAGGGTTTTTGTCCAATCCTAGGTTTACTAATCCTACAGGCAACACAATGCTCTGATACCATCTGTAGAAGGAGTGTCCCAACCTTTACATAACATAAGGTGGAGTCCCCTGTGTTTACAATGCTAGTCCCTGGATCATTAGCTAGCATCCACAGTTTAGATGTAATATCAAGAAACAAAGGTCATAATATAACTTTATAACCAGGGATAACATAATTTTTATTACATCAATACATAGCTCATTTGGCTATTACATTACATTGCAGCGGAATAACTATAATCATGGGGTCCTTCATCTTCAAAGTGCCATAGGCAGATGTTGGTTGTAGACTTGTAATCCTAATCAACACACTTTACTAACATCAAACAAACCTGCAACATTATAAGTTATAGCCACAAGGGTCAATACATTTTGAATTGTATTGGCAAGCTTCACTTCTATGTATAATATGAATGGATCCTATCAATACATGCATATTTGGCTAATTAGAGTTTTAGGCTCATTTGCATAAAGCAATAATTTATCCTATCTTTTTTAAAATGGTTTTGGTCCTTTGTCAAATCTCTTTTCCAAGAATCCCTTGAACTCCTTGGTAGACACTCAAGTGTTCAAGTCCTTGTCAAAATCTCTTGAGCTCCTTGGTAACCCCAAGTGCATCAAGTTTTATAAAATCTCTTTGAATTCCTTGGTAGACACTCAAGGGCATCACGTTTGTATTTTAGAAGTTGGAATGTCGAGATCTCCTATAGTTCAAACTTTAGTTGCTCAGTATTGTCCATAACCGGGGACACGGCTAAGTACTTAGATTTTATTTTCGTCTGCAGAAGGAGTACACGTTACCCACATGTCACAATCCCATCCTTTTGCCACCAGTGGCCTACTGGATTAGTGCTCACCAATATGGAGTACTGGCAGACTGAGAATGTGACGAAGTCTTTCCAAAAGGTCCTCCCATACACCATTGCTAGCTTGTCTTCAGCCCCCATGAAGCATTCCAGATCCCCATGTCCAGTAACTAAAGACAATGTATGGGTCTTCCTAATGTAGTTGACTAAGCCAGAGCCATAATAGCATGTGGTTGCACACGAAAGCCACAATTGGAGAAACATGTTCAATCTCTAAGTTTCCTAGGTGGGTTTTCTTTTGGAGCACAACACAAAGAGATTACCATAGACATGGTTCCTTTTGTTGCCACCTTCTCCAAAACTTAAAGTATCCTCCACCCAGGTGGTTCATTGAGTCCTTGTTTTATTATATAAAACACAAGTCCTTTTCTCAACTTTGTAAAATCTCAACATGTATCTCTTTTCCCAATAAAGCATGGCTAAGCATGTACAACTACAATGTTTTCTCTAAGGAATGTATAAGGTATCCTAATAGGATTTAGCATAGCACAAGTATAAAATTATTTTCATGCATGTTTTCAAAATCCACTAAGTATAATGAAAATAGTAGGACTTTTGTATGATAGTGTAACTTGCCTTTTTTGGTAGGGAATGGTGGTTCACTCCTTGATCTTGCTAGTCTCACACTTCTCTAACTTCACTAAAGTCAATCAAGCAAACACAAAATCAACTAACATTCCAAACCAATAATCACTCAAACAAATTTACACACACAAGAAAATGGAACTAAGTCATGCATGGAAGCATGCACAAGATACTTTATTTTGTAATGAGGGTCTCCATTAGGTTTTCTAAACTTTGTAAGTTCCAAATTGGTCATTTACCCAAGTGGCAAAGTCATTAGTAAGAGGGTTTTGTCCAAAAACCATTTTTAAATCCATTCATCATTTTATGTGGTGGATATTAGTTTTATCAAATCTAAAACCTTTAAGTCTTCACCAAAAAGTTTCTAACTCTCAAGTATTGGTGTTTTGGGGTCAGTAGCTTTGAATCAAAATATTTTCCCAAAGTTTTTATTCCAAAATCTTTTTCATAATAAAACCATTATCTTTACTTAGCTAGAAATGGACTAAATCAATTAATCCATTCTAAATTTTTCCAAATTCATTTTCAAAACCATGGGTTGGTTCCTAGGGTCAGTAAGGTCACAACCAACCATTTTGCAAAGGTTTTAACCCTAAAATCATTTTTAAACAATTTTTATACTCTAAACAAGCTCACAAAAGAATCTGCAAAAACAAGCAATCTAACATATACTATTTGCTAAACTAAGGGCAGGGTTGGTTAGGTCTTGCTCTCCTGAATCCAACGACATAAAATTTGTAATTTTTGGACGTGTGGATCCAAAGTTACAAGGGTTTGAAATTTGCAATCTAATCAGATTTCAAATCTGTTTTTAAACAGAATAGGGGACACGCGGCGCTTCGCTATTCGCGGGTACCGGTTCGGTTGGATCGCGGCTGTAGGGCGTTGGATCTGATCGATCGCACGGTCCTAGACGCGTACCCCTTCGCGGTTAAGTTATTCTATCGTATCCATCAGATCGGGATCGGACGGTAAGTGCTCGACCTTAAACGAGCGGCGCTGCGGCGGCTGCTGGCGGCGGAGCGACCAGACGGTGGCGGCGCCGGCGAAATAGGAATCGAGAGGGGAAAAGGAAGTGCTCACCGAGTTCGCGAGGACGAGGTGGTGCTCGACGTGTGGTCGACGTGGCAAGGGGCGCACGAGGTTTGCTGCAATTCCTCACCGGAGCTTGCAACGGCGTCTGGCGGCTCTGGTCGACGACGGGGAGATGTTGCAGTTCACCCTAGGGCAAATGAACGGTACTGTTAGACGCAGACGGAGCTGGAGATGATGTGAGCATCCATGGAAAAGCTAGGGGCGGTCGAGGCTTACCGGGGAAGTTCGACGGAGACGAGACAGACGGTGGCGCTGTCAGAGCTTGTCAAAGCCGACGCTCTGGGATGCCCGCGGTCGAATGGGTGATACTGGGAGATACGTCTAGGAGTGGGGAAGGTGTGAGCTAGGTCGGGGAGGCACGGGGTGGTCAGGTTTGGCCGGAATCGATGAGGAGGGTCGTCGGAGACAGAGGAGCTCGGGGCGGAATTGGGGCGGCCTGGTGGCGTGCTTGAGGGAGGAATCAGAGGGGAAATGAAGAAGGGACGCTGGCGTTTTAATAGTGCATTGTCGCAGCGAGGTAATGGCGCGGCATTACTGCGAATTGATCGAGGCTTTGAATGGCAGCAACGGCAGCGAGGTTTGGGGAAGACAGGGTCACGCGGGTGAGGAGGATGAACAGGGAAAGTGGGGTCTACTGGTCAGTGGGGAAGAAATGAGGGGGAGGTCCACTGGTCAGTCTCTGCGCGGGTTCGAATACTAGTGCGAAACGTTTTCTTTCGGGGTGAGGAGCTGGGCTGTTTTCTGGGCCTGTTTGGGCTGTTGGGTTGGGTTGAGCTTTTCTTATATTTTTCTGTTTCTGGATCTTTTTCCTTTTTCTAATTCTATTTCCTGTTTTGAATTTCCAAACAAGCAAACATCAACCAAATCAATTCAAACAACACCAAACTTTGTAATATTGAAATTAGTTCTGTTCAGTAACATGAACCAAAATCCAAATTCAAATTAATAATTTTAATAATAGGGTCCATTATTAATTAACTAAATAGATATACCAATTATTAAACCCATAGGTTTTGATTTAATTCAAAGCTCCATTTGAGAACTAAATAATTTTAAACCATTCAGTAGGTTGTATTTGAAAATAAGGAATATTTGGAAAGCTTGTTTAAAATAAAATAACATTTTTGCTATAGGGTCTATTAATAATTAAATAAAATTGGACCTTGGTTATTAAATCAAATAGGATTTGTTTTATTAAAACTTTATTTGAAATTTAAATTAAAACCAAAATAGTAGGTTTTATATGGGAATAAAATATTTAGAAAACTTATCTTTAAATATATAAGTTTTGTTATTTTGGAAATAGTAAACCTTTATTAATAAAAACTTGGATTATTAAATCCTTATTGATTTTATTAAATAAACTTTTACTATTTTATCAAAAAAAATGTTTTATTTCCAAGCTTGGTTAAGTCTTAATTTTACTTTATGAAATAATTTCTTATTTTAAAATCCTCCCTTTTCTACTGGAAGTTAAATCTTTTTATCTTAAATGATTTAAAATAGTAATTCCAAATATTTTATTTTCCTTTTATAAATGTTTACCCTTTTTAAATCCCTTTAGGATTTTATTTAATACAAATTGGTTTGAAGTTCTAATTGAATTCAAAAAGTTTCTTCTGGCTCTAAAATTCAAACAAAGTTTTATTTTATTCAGCTATTTTTTTCACATTGCAAGATTTGGAAAATCTTGGGATGTGACAGGCTACCACCCTTAAAATAAATCTCGTCCCGAGATTTGGGAAGGTTAGGGTTACAAGCAGGCTCAAAACAACTAGGGTACTACCACCCTTAAAAATTTTCCCACAAAATTTACATATTGTCCTTCTTGGGATCCTGGAAAAACTTTCTCTAAGTAAACAGTTGCATTTGTGTCCTTAGTTTCCTTGCTTGACTCATGGGCCAAGGTTGAGCTTCTCCATAGGCTTGTTCAACTTGTTCTTCATCTTTTCTGGACAGTTGCTTGCATAGTGTCCTGGGTTCTTGCAATTGAAACAGTGGATATCTTGGAGTTCTTTACGTTGCTCTTGCGGACAAGTTGCTACATAATGGCCTAGCTCTTTGTAGTTGTTGCACACTACTTGGTCAATCCCCTTATTTTTCTGGTTCTCTGGGCACTCACTGGAGTAGTGTCCCATTTCCTTACATTTACGACATTGCACAAGGTTCATGTCCTGTCTTGGTTTCTTGGGTTTCTTTGATCCTTTGAATTGGGTTGTCTTGTTTGGAGGTATGAGTGGTCCTTTTCCTTTGGTAGACTTGGATCCTTCTTGTTTCCTTTGTTCCACCATGGAATAGACGGGGCATTGTATAGGAGTATGATTGTTTCCTTCACATAGGTAACAAGTAGCTTGAGAAGTGGGACATTGTCCAATAGGATGTTTCTCTTCACAGTTAGGGCATTGATCTTCATGCTCCTTGGAAGTATGGTCCTTGTCTCCACAAATAATGCAAGCTGGGTCTCCATCTAGAATAACATTCTTGTCATCCTTGTTGTCATACACTCTGTTGGGATAGTTTTCTTCCATGTTGATCATTTGATTAGTCACCTTAAGCATCAGTTGGGATTGTTCTTCCAAAAACTTTTGCAGTGCTGGATCTTTATCACTATTGCTGGCTATGAACTGAGCTGTTAGTTGGTTCAACTGGTGTTGGGTTGCTATGAGCTCTTTCATGTCGACTTGGTTGGTGTTGGTGTCATCAACTTTGATGTTGGAGTCCTTTGGAGTAGTCATCTGTTTGGGTTGGAGGAAAATTAGAATAGGTAAAAGGTTTTTCTAAGGAATCAATTCTCATCACACATATCACAATTCACACAAGCAATGTGCATGTATTCACAAACCAAACATTTCACTCAAACAACAATGCTCAAGCACACACTTAGGCAACCAAATATTTTTTTTACACCACATAAGTTGGTGGGTTTGATTTAACTAAAATATGGTGGTCCATCTATATAGTTCACTTGTGATCTTTCCATCCTTCTTGGTTGCTTCTTCTTACATGAGATCATGGTTCTTTGGGAAAAACTCTTGGTTATTTTGACTTCTAGTGAAGTGAGCTCCTTCTAACTTTTGCATTCTCTCAGTCTCTAAGTTTTGAGTAGGGTTTCCTTGTCTCACATGCAGTCCTTAGTGATATCCAAGTTGGAGGTCCTTGGTAAATATGCTGAAGAAGTTGAAGTCATTAGAGTTGAAAAGGTTGAAGAAGTCTTTTGCACATGGTGTAGTCTTTGGTCAAAGGGTAGGTTTTCCATCAAGTTGAAGTAGAAGAGATGTAGAGTTGAAACCAAAATGGTTAAGGAAAGAGTCTTACTAGATTGTTTGTAAATAAGTTTTGGAACAAATATAACACCTATGTTTTCTAAGGGTTTTTGTCCAATCCTAGGTTTACAAATCCTACAGGCAACACAATGATCTGATACCATCTGTAGAAGGAGTGTCCCAACCTTTACATAACATAAGGTGGAGTCCCCTGTGTTTACAATGCTAGTCCCTGGATCATTAGCTAGCATCCACAGTTTAGATGTAATATCAAGAAACAAAGGTCATAATATAACTTTATAATCAGGGATAACATAATTTTTATTACATCAATACATAGCTCATTTGGCTATTACATTACATTGCAGCGGAATAACTATAATCATGGGGTCCTTCATCTTCAAAGTGCCACAGGCAGATGTTGGTTGTAGACTTGTAATCCTAATCAACACACTTTACTAACATCAAACAAACCTGCAACATTATAAGTTATAGCCACAAGGGTCAATACATTTTGAATTGTATTGGCAAGCTTCACTTCTATGTATAATATGAATGGATCCTATCAATACATGCATATTTGGCTAATTAGAGTTTTAGGCTCATTTGCATAAAGCAATAATTTATCCTATCTTTTTCAAAATGGTTTTGGTCCTTTGTCAAATCTCTTTTCCAAGAATCCCTTGAACTCCTTGGTAGACACTCAAGTGTTCAAGTCCTTGTCAAAATCTCTTGAGCTCCTTGGTAACCCCAAGTGCATCAAGTTTTATAAAATCTCTTTGAATTCCTTGGTAGACACTCAAGGGCATCACGTTTGTATTTTAGAAGTTGGAATGTCGAGATCTCCTATAGTTCAAACTTTAGTTGCTCAGTATTGTCCATAACCGGGGACACGGCTAAGTACTTAGATTTTATTTTCTGTAGGAGTACACGTTACCCACATGTCACAATCCCATCCTTTTGCCACCGGTGGCCTCTTGGATTAGTGCTCACCAATATGGAGTAATCTTGTGCAGACTGAGAATGTGACTAAGTCTTTCCAAAAGGTCCTCCCATACACCATTGCTAGCTTGTCTTCAGCCCCCATGAAGCATTCCAGATCCCCATGTCCAAAGAATAAAGACAATGTATGGGTCTTCCTAATGTAGTTGACTAAGCCAGAGCCATAATAGCATGTGGTTGCACACGAAAGCCACAATTGGAGAAACATGTTCAATCTCTAAGTTTCCTAGGTGGGTTTTCTTTTGGAGCACAACACAAAGAGATTACCATAGACATGGTTCCTTTTGTTGCCACCTTCTCCAAAACTTAAAGTATCCTCCACCCAGGTGGTTCATTGAGTCCTTGTTTTATTATATAAAACACAAGTCCTTTTCTCAACTTTGTAAAATCTCAACATGTATCTCTTTTCCCAATAAAGCATGGCTAATCATGTACAACTACAATGTTTTCTCTAAGGAATGTATAAGGTATCCTAATAGGATTTAGCATAGCACAAGTATAAAATTATTTTCATGCATGTTTTCAAAATCCACTAAGTATAATGAAAATAGTAGGACTTTTGTATGATAGTGTAACTTGCCTTTTTTGGTAGGGAATGGTGGTTCACTCCTTGATATTGCTAGTCTCACACTTCTCTAACTTCACTAAAGTCAATCAAGCAAACACAAAATCAACTAACATTCCAAACCAATAATCACTCAAACAAATTTACACACACAAGAAAAGGGAACTAAGTCATGCATGGAAGCATGCACAAGATACTTTATTTTGTAATGAGGGTCTCCATTAGGTTTTCTAAACTTTGTAAGTTCCAAATTGGTCATTTACCCAAGTGGCAAAGTCATTAGTAAGAGGGTTTTGTCCAAAAACCATTTTTAAATCCATTCATCATTTTATGTGGTGGATATTAGTTTTATCAAATCTAAAACCTTTAAGTCTTCACCAAAAAGTTTCTAACTCTCAAGTATTGGTGTTTTGGGGTCAGTAGCTTTGAATCAAAATATTTTCCCAAAGTTTTTATTCCAAAATCTTTTTCATAATAAAACCATTATCTTTACTTAGCTAGAAATGGACTAAATCAATTAATCCATTCTAAATTTTTCCAAATTCATTTTCAAAACCATGGGTTGGTTCCTAGGGTCAGTAAGGTCACAACCAACCATTTTGCAAAGGTTTTAACCCTAAAATCATTTTTAAACAATTTTTATACTCTAAACAAGCTCACAAAAGAATCTACAAAAACAAGCAATCTAACATATACTATTTGCTAAACTAAGGGCAGGGTTGGTTAGGTCTTGCTCTCCTGAATCCAACGACATAAAATTTGTAATTTTTGGACGTGTGGATCCAAAGTTACAAGGGTTTGAAATTTGCAATCTAATCAGATTTCAAATCTGTTTTTAAACAGAATAGGGGACACGCGGCGCTTCGCTATTCGCGGGTACCGGTTCGGTTGGATCGCGGCTGTAGGGCATTGGATCTGATCGATCGCACGGTCCTGGATGCGTACCTTCGGTTGTTATTCTATCGTATCCTTCAGATCGGGATCGGACGGCCGGGTGCTCGACCTTAAGCGGCGCTATTGCTGGCCAGGCGGCGAGCGATCGCACGGTGGCGGCGCCGGCGAAATAGGAATCGAGAGGGGAAAAGGAAGTGCTCACCGAGTTCGCGAGGTCGAGGTGGTGCTCGACGTGTGGTCGACGTGGCAAAGGCGCCGAGGTTTGCGCAATTCCTCACCGGAGCTTGCAACGCGTCTGGCGGCTCGTCGACGACGGGGAGATGCTGCTCACCCTGTGGCAAATTAATCGGTACTATTAGACGCAGACGAGCTGGAGATGATGTGAGCATCCATGGAAAAGCTAGGCGGTCGAGGCTTACCGTGGAAGTTCGACGAGAGATGCGACGGCGGCTGTCGAGCTTGTCAAAGCCGATGCTCGGGGCCCGCAATGAATGGGTGATACCGGGAGATACGCCTGGAGTGGGGAAGGTGTGAGCTAGGTCGGGAGGCACGGGTGGTCAGTTTGGCCGAATCGACGAGGAGGGTCGCCGGAGATGTAAGAGCTCGGGCGGAATTGGGGCGGCGGTGGCGTGTGAGGAGGAATCATAGGGAAATGAAGAAGGGACGGGCGTTTAATAGTGCATGGTCGCAGCGAGGTAATGGCGCGGCATTATCGCTAATTGATCGCTTTGAATGGCAGCAACGATGAGGTTTGGGGAAGACAGGTCGCTGGTGAGGAGGATGAACAGGAAAGTGGGGTCATGGTCGCGGGGAAGAAACGAGGGGAGGTCCACCGGGTGGCCTTCGCTGGTTCAATACTAGTGCGAAACGTTTTCTTTCGGGGTGAGGAGCTGGGCTGTTTTCTGGGCCTGTTTGGGCTGTTGGGTTGGGTTGACCTTTTCTTATTTTTTTCTATTTCTGGATCTTTTCCTTTTTCTAATTCTATTTCCTGTTTTGAATTTCCAAACAAGCAAACATCAACCAAATCAATTCAAACAACACCAAACTTTGTAATATTGAAATTAGTTCTGTTCAGTAACATGAACCAAAATCCAAATTCAAATTAATAATTTTAATAATAGGGTCCATTATTAATTAACTAAATAGATATACCAATTATTAAACCCATAGGTTTTGATTTAATTCAAAGGTCCATTTGAGAACTAAATAATTTTAAACCATTCAGTAGGTTGTATTTGAAAATAAGGAATATTTGGAAAGCTTGTTTAAAATAAAATAACATTTTTGCTATAGGGTCTATTAATAATTAAATAAAACTGGACCTTGGTTATTAAATCAAATAGGATTTGTTTTATTAAAACTTTATTTGAAATTTAAATTAAAACCAAAACAGTAGGTTTTATTTGGGAATAAAATATTTAGAAAACTTATCTTTAAATATATAAGTTTTGTTATTTTGGAAATAGTAAACCTTTATTAATAAAAACTTGGATTATTAAATCCTTATTGATTTTATTAAATAAACTTTTACTATTTTATCAAAACAAAATGTTTTATTTCCAAGCTTGGTTAAGTCTTAATTTGACTTTATGAAATAATTTCTTATTTTAAAATCCTCCCTTTTCTACTAGAAGTTAAATCCTTTTATCTTAAATGATTTAAAATAGTAATTCCAAATATTTTATTTTCCTTTTATAAATGTTTACCCTTTTTAAATCCCTTTAGGATTTTATTTAATCCAAATAGGTTTGAAGTTCTAATTGAATTCAAAAAGTTTCTTCTGGCTCTAAAATTCAAACAAAGTTTTATTTTATTCATCTATTTTTTTCACATTGCATGATTTGGAAAATCTTGGGATGTGACATAGAGTCATTGAAATGTGTGTTCTCTTCAGATACCACACATGTATCCACTAGTGTCATTGCATGTGTGTTCTTTTTACTAACAACAACTGGAATCATCTCATCTGTGTTCTTTTCACATACTACATATGGATCCACCAGTGTTATTGCATGTGTGTTCTTTTCACAATCCACCTATGGATCCACCAGTGTCATTGCATGTGTGTTCTTTTAACTAACAACAACCAGAGTCATTGCATGTGTATTCTCTTCAGAGACCACATATGGATCCACCAGTGTCATTGCATGTGTGTTCTTTTCACATACCACATATGGATCCACTAGTGTCATTGAAATGTGTGTTCTCTTTAGAGACCACACATGGATCCACCACTGTCATTGCATGTGTGTTCTTTTTACTAACAACAACTGGAGTCATTGCATGTGTGTTATTTTCACATACCACATATGGATCCACCAGTGTCATTGCATGTGTGCTCTTTTCACAATCCATCCATTGATCCACCAGTGTCATGGCATGTGTGTTCTTTTTACTCACAACAACCAGAGTCATTGCATGTGTGTTCCTTTCACATACCACATATGGATCCTCCAGTGTCATTGCATGTGTGCTATTCTCACAATCCACCTATGGATCCACTAGTGTCATTGCATGTGTGTTCTTTTTACTAACAACAACGAGAGTCATTGCATGTCTGTTCTTTTCACATACCACATATGGATCCACCAGTGTCATTGCATGTGTGCTCTTTCCACAATCCACCTATGGATCCACCAGTGTCATTGCATGTGTGCTCGTTTTAAACAACAACCAGAGTCATTGCATGTGTGTTCTCTTTAGAGGCCACACATGGATCCACCAGTGTCACTGCATGTGTGTTCTTTTTACTAACAACAACCAGTGTCATTGAAATGTGTATTCTCGTCAGACACCACACATGGATCCACCAGTGTCATTGCATGTGTGTTCTTTTTACTAACAACAACCAATGTCATTGAAATGTGTGTTATCTTTAGAGACCACACATGGATCCACCAGTGTCATTCCATGTGCGTTCTTGTTACTAACAACAACCAGAGTCATTACATGTGTGTTCTTTTCACATAGCACATATGGATCCACCAATGTCATTGCATGTGTGTTCTTTTCACAATCCACCTATGGATGCAGAAGTGTCATTGCATGTGTGATCTTTTTACTAACAACAACCAGAGTCATTGCATGTGTTTTCTCTTCAAATACCACATATGGATCCATCAGTGTCATTCCATGTGTGCTCTTTTCACAATCCACCTATGGATCCACCAGTGTCATTGCATGTGTGTTCTTTTCACCTACCACATATGGATACACCAGTGTCATTGAAATGTGTGTTCTCTTCAAAGACCACACATGGATCCACATGTGTCATTGCATGTGTGTTCTTTTTACTAACAACAACTGGAGTCATTGTATGTGTGTTCTTTTCACATACCACATATGGATCCACCAGTGTCATTGCATGTGTGCTATTTTCACAATCCATCCATCGATCCACCAGTGTCATTGCATGTGTGTTTTTTTACTCACAACAACCAGAGTTATTGCATGTGTGGTCTTTTCATATACCACATATGGATCCACCAGTTTCATTGCATGTGTGATCTTTTCACAATCCACCTATGGATCCACTAGTGTCATTGCATGTGTGATCTTTTTACTAACAACAACCAGAGTCATTGCATGTGTGTTCTTTTCACATACCACATATGGATCCACCAGTGTCATTGGATGTGTGTTCTTTTCACAATCCACCTATGGATCCACCAGTGTCATTGCATGTGTGCTCTTTTTACTAACAACAACCAATGTCATTGAAATGTGTGTTCTCTTCAGAGACCACTCATGGATCCACCAGTGTCATTGCATATGTGTTCTTTTTACTAACAACAACCAGAGTCATTGAAATGTGTGTTCTGTTCAGAGACCACACATGTATGCACCAGTGTCATTGCATGTGTGTTGTTTTTACTAACAACAACTGGAATCATTTCATGTGTGTTCTTTTCACATACCACATATGGATCCACCAGTGTCATTGCATGTGTGTTCTTTTCACAATCCACCTATGGATCCACCAGTGTCATTGCATGTGTGCTCTTTTTACTAACAACAACCTGAGTCATTGCATGTGTATTCTCTTTAGAGACCACATATGGATCCACCAGTGTCATTGCATGTGTGCTCTTTTTACTAACAACAACCAGACTCATTGCATGTGTGTTCTCTTTAGAGACCACACATGGATCCACCAGTGTCATTGCATGTGTGCTCTTTTCACAATCCACCTATGGATCCACCAGTGTCATTGCATGTGTGTTCTTTTCACATACCACATATGGATCCACTAGTGTCATTGAAATGTGTTTTCTCTTCAGAGACCACACATGGATCCACCAGTGTCATTGCATGTGTGTTCTTTCTACTAACAACAACTAGAGTCATTGCATGTGTGTTCTTTTCACATACCACATATGAATCCACCAGTGTCATTGCATGTGTGCTCTTTTCACAATCCATCCATCGATCCACCAGTGTCATTGCATGTGTGTTCTTTTTACTCACAACAACCAGAGTCATTGGGTGTGTGATCTTTTCACATACCACATATGGATCCACCAGTGTCATTGCATGTGTGCTCTTTTCACAATCCACCTATGGATCCACTAGTGTCATTGCATGTGTGCTCTTTTTACTAACAACAACCAGAGTCATTGCATGTGTATTCTCTTCAGAGACCACATATGGATCCACCATTGTCATTGCATGTGTGCTCTTTTTACTAACAACAACCAGAGTCATTGCATGTGTGTTCTCTTCAGAGACCACACATGGATCCACCAGTGTCATTGCATGTGTGTTCTTTTTACTAACAACAACTGGAGTCATTGCATTTGTGTTCTTTTCACATACCACATATGGATCCACCAGTGTCATTGCATGTGTGCTCTTATCGCAATCCACCTATGGATCCACCAGTGTCATTGCATGTGTGTTCTTTTCACATACCACATATGGATCTACTAGTGTCATTGAAATGTGTGTTCTCTTCAGAGACCAGACATGGATCCACCGGTGTCATTGCATGTGTGTTCTTTTTACTAACAACAACTAGAGTCATTGCATGTGTGTTCTTTTCACATACCACATATGGATCCACCAGTGTCATTGTATGTGTGCTCTTTTCACAATCCACCTATGGATCCACCAGTGTTATTGCATGTGTGCTCTTTTTACTAACAACAACCAGAGTCATTGCATGTGTGCTCTCTTTAGAGACCACACATGGATCCACCAGTGTCATTGCATGTGTGTTCTTTTTACTAACAACAACCAGTGTCATTGAAATGTGTGTTATCTTCAGAGACCACACATGGATCCACCAGTGTTATTGCATGTGTGTTCTTGTTACTAACAACAACCAGAGTCATCGCATGTGGGTTCTTTTCATATAGCACATATGGATCCACCTGTGTCGTTGTATGTGTGTTCTTTTCACAATCCACCTATGGATCCAGCAGTGTTGTTGCAAGTGTGATCTTTTTACTAACAACAACCAGAGTCATTGCATGTGTCTTCTCTTCAAATACCACATATGGATCCATCAGTGTCATTGCATGTGTGCTCTTTTCACAATCCACCTATGGATCCACCAGTGTCATTGCATGTGTGTTCTTTTCATATACCACATATGGATACACCAGTGTCATTGAAATGTGTGTTCTCTTCAGAGACCACACATGGATCCACTAGTGTCATTGCATGTGTTTTCTTTTTACTAACAACAACTGGAGTCATTGCATGTGTGTTCTTTTCACATACGACATATGGATCCACCAGTGTCATTGCATGTGTGCTGTTTTCACAATCCATCCATCAATCCACCAGTGTCATTGCATATGTGTTTTTTTACTCACAACAACCAGAGTCATTGCATGTGTGTTCTTTTGATATACCACATTTGGATCCACCAGTGTCATCGCATGTGTGCTCTTTTCACAATTCACCTATGGATCCACTAGTGTCATTGCATGTGTGTTCTTTTTACTAACAACAACCAGAGTCATTGCATGTGTGTGTTTTTCAAAATCCACCTATGGATCCACCAGTGTCATTGCGTGTGCACTTTTTACTAACAACAACCGTGTCATTGAAATGTGTGTTCTCTTCAGAGACCACTCATGGATCCACCAGTGTCATTGCATGTGTGTTCTTTTTACTAACAACAACCAGAGTCATTGAAATGTGTGTGCTCTTCAGAGACCACACATGTATCCAGCAGTGTCATTGCATGTGTGTTGTTTCTACTAACAACAACTGGAACCATTTCATGTGTGTTCTTTTCACATACCACATATGGATCCACCAGTGTCATTGCATGTGTGTTCTTTTCACAATCCACCTATGGATCCACCAGTGTCATTGCATGTGTGTTCTTTTTACTAACAACAACCAGAGTCATTGCATGTGTATTCTCTTTAGGGACCACATATGGATCCACCAGTGTCATTGCATGTGTGCTCTTTTTACTAACAACAACCAGAGTCATTGCATGTGTGTTCTCTTTAGAGACCACTTATGGATCCATCAGTGTCATTGCATGTGTGTTCTTTTTACTAACAACAACTGGAGTCATTGCATGTGTGTTCTTTTCACATACCACATATGGATCCACCAGTGTCATTGCATGTGTGCTCTTTTCACAATGCACCTATGGATCCACCAGTGTCATTACATGCGTGTTCTTTTCACATACCACATATGGATCCACTAGTGTCATTGAAATGTGTGTTCTCTTCAGAGACCACACATGGATCCACCAGTGTCATTGCATGTGTGTTCTTTTTACTAACAACAACTGGAGTCATTGCACGTGTGTTCTTTTCACATACCACATATGGATCCACCAGTGTCATTGCATGTGTGCTCTTTTCACAATCCATCCATCGATCCACCAGTGTCATTGCATGTGTGTTCTTTTTACTCACAACAACCAAGGTCATTGCATGTGTGTTCTTTTCACATACCACATATGGATCCATCAGTGTCATTGCATGTGTGCCCTTTTCACAATCCACCTATGGATCCACCAGTTTCATTGCATGTGTGTTCTTTCCACATACCACATATGGATACACCAGTGTCATTGCATGTGTGCTGTTTTCACAATCCATCCATCGATCCACCAGTGTCATTGCATGTGTGTTCTTTTTACTCACAACAACCAGAGTCATTGCATGTGTGTTCTTTTCACATACCACATATGGATCCACCAGTGTCATTGCATGTGTGCTATTTTCACAATCCACTTATGGATCCACCAGTGCCATTGCATGTGTGCTCTTTTTACTGACAACAACTAGACTCATTGCATGTGTATTCTCTTTAGAGACCACATATGGATCCACCAGTGTCATTGCATGTGTGCTGTTTTTACTAACAACAACCAGAGTCATTGCATGTGTGTTCTCTTCAGAGACCACACATGGATCCACCAGTGTCATTGCATGTGTGTTCTTTTTAGTAACAACAACTGGAGTCATTGCATTTGTGTTCTTTTCACATACCACATATGGATCCACCAGTGTCATTGCATGTGTGCTCTTTTCACAATCCACCTATGGATCCACCAGTGTCATTGCATGTGTGTTCTTTTCACATACCACATATGGATCTACTAGTGTCATTGAAATGTCTATTCAGAGACCACACATGGATCCACCAGTGTCAATGCATGTGTGTTCTTTTTACTAACAACAACTAGAGTCATTGCATGTGTGTTCTTTTCACATACCACATATGGATCCACCAGTGTCATTGTATGTGTTCTCTTTTCACAATCCATCCAGGGATCCATCTGTGTCGTTGCATGTGTGTTCTTTTCACAATCCACCTATGGATCCAGCAGTGTCATTGCAAGTGTGATCTTTTTACTAACAACAACCAGAGTCATTGCATGTGTCTTCTCTTCAAATACCACATATGGATCCATCAGTATCATTGCATGTGTGCTCTTTTCACAATCCACCTATGGATCCACTAGTGTCATTGCATGTGTGTTCTTTTTACTAACAACAACCAGAGTCATTGCATGTGTGTTCTTTTCAAAATCCACCTATGGATCCACCAGTGTCATTGCATTTGTGTTCTTTTCGCATACCACATATGAATCCACCAGTGTCATTGAAATGTGTGTTCTCTTTAGAGACCACACATGGATCCACCAGTGTCATTGCATGCGTGTTCTTTTTACTAACAACAAATGGAGTCATTTCATGTGTGTTCTTTTCACATACCACATATGGATCCACCAGTGTCATTGCATGTGTGTTCTTTTCACAATCCACCTATGGATCCACCACTGTCATTGCATGTGTGCTCTTTTTACTAACCACAACCAGAGTCATTGCATGTGTGCTCTCTTAAGAGACCACACATGGATCAACCAGTGTCATTGCGTGTGTGTTATTTTTACTAACAACAACCAGAGTCATTGAAATGTATGATCTCTTCAAAGACCACACATGGATCCACCAATCTCATTTCATGTGTGTTCTTTTTACTAACAACAACTAGTGTCATTGAAATGTGTGTTCTCTTCAGATACCACACATGGATCCACCAGTGTCATTGCCAGTGTGTTCTTGTTACTAACAACAACCAGAGTCAATGCATGTGTGCTCTTTTCACATATTACATATGGATCCACCAGTGTCATTGCATGTGTGTTCTTTTCACAATCCACCTATGGATCCAGTAGTGTCATTGCATGTGTGATCTTTTTACTAACAACAACCAGATTCATTGCATGTGTGTTCTCTTCAAATACCACATATGGATCCATCAGTGTCATTGCATGTGTGCCCTTTTCACAATCCACCTATGGATCCACCTGTTTCATTGAATGTGTGTTCTTTCCACATACCACATATGGATACACCAGTGTCATTTCATGTGTGCTGTTTTCACAATCCATCCATCGATCCACCAGTGTCATTGCATGTGTGTTCTTTTTACTCACAACAACCAGAGTCATTGCATGTGTGTTCTTTTGACATACCACATATGAATCCACCAATGTCATTGCATGTGTTCTCTTTTCATAATGCACCTATGGATCCACTCATCATTGCATGTGTGTTCTTTTTACTAACAACAACTAGAGTCGTTGCGTGTATGTTCTTTTCACATACCACATATGGATCCACCAGTGTCATTGCATGTGTGTTCTTTTCACAATCCACCTATGGATCCACAGTGTCATTGCATGTGTGCTCTTCACTAACAACAACTAGAGTCATTGCATGTGTGTTCTCTTAAGAGACCACACATGGATCCACCTATGTCATTGCATGTGTGTTCTTTTTACGAACAACATCCAGAGTCATTGAAATGTGTGTTCTCTTTAGAGACCACATAGATCCACTGTGTCATTGCTGTGTGTTCTATTTTACTAACAACAACGAGTCATTACATGTGTGTTCTTTTCACATACCACAGATGGATCCACCAGTGTCATTGCATGTGTGTTATTTTTAGTAACAACTTGAGTCATTTCATGTGTGTTGTTTTAACATACCACATATGAATCCACAGTGTCATTGAAATGTGTGTTCTCTTGAGACCACATGGATCCTGATGTCATTGCATGCGGGCTCTTTTTACTAACAACCTATGGAGTCATTGCATGTGTGCTCTTTTCACAATCCACCTATAGATCCACCAGTGTCATTGCATGTGTGCTCTTTTTACTAACAACAAACAGAGTCATTGCATGTGCTCTCTTTAGACCACACATGGATCCTGATGTCATTGCATGTGTGTTCTTTTTACTAACAACAACCAGAGTCATTGAAATGTGTGTTCTCTTTAGATACCACACATGGATCCACCAGTGTCATTGCATGTGTGTTCTTGTTACTAACAACAACCAGAGTCATTGCATGTGTGTTCTTTTCACATAGCACATATGGATCCACCAGTGTCATTGCATGCGTGTTCTTTTCACAATCCACCTATGGATCTAGCAGTGGCATTGCATGTGTGATCTTTTTACTAATAACAACCAGAGTCATTGCATGTGTGTTTTCTTCAAATAAAACAGATGGATCCATCAGTGTCATTGCATGTGTGCTCTTTTCACATACCACATATGGACACACTAGTGTCATTGAAATGTGTGTTCTCTTCAGAGACAACACATGGATCCTGATATCATTGCATGTGTGTTCTTTTTACTAACAACAACTGGAGTCATTGCATGTGTGTTGTTTTCACATACCACATATGGATCCATCAGTGTCATTGCATGCGTGTTCTTTTCACATACCACATATGGATCCACCAGTGTCACTGTATGTGTGTTCTTTTCACAATCCACCTATGATCCACCAGTGTCATTGCATGTGTGCTCTTTTTACTAACAACAACCAGAGTCATTGCATGTGTGCTCTTTTCCACCAGTGTCATTGCATGTGTGTTCTTTTTACTAACAACAACCGAGTCATTGAAATGTGTGTTCTCTTGAGAGACCACACGGATCCACCTGATGTCATTTCATGTGTGTTCTTTTTACTAAGTACAACAAGTGTCATTGAAATGTGTGTTATCTTCAGAAACCACACATGGATCCACCAGTGTCATTGCATGTGTGTTCTTGTTAATAACAACAACCAGAGTCATTGCATGTGTGTTCTTTTCACATAGCACATATGGATCCACCAGTGTCATTGCATGTGTGTTCTTTTCACAATCCACCTATGTATCAGCAGTGTCATTGCATGTGCGATCTTTTACTAACAACAACCAAAGTCATTGCATGTGTTCTCTTCAAATACCACATATGGATCCATCAGTGTCATTGCATGTGTGCTATGTTCACAATCCACCTATGGATTCACCAGTGTCATTGCATGTGTGTTCTTTTCACATACCACATATGGATAAACCAGTGTCATTGAAATGTGTTCTCTTGAGACCACACATGGATCCACCTTGTCATTGCATGTGTATTCTTTTACTAATAACAACTGAGTCATTGCATGTGTGTTATTTTCACATACCATATATGGATCCAGCAGTGTCATTGTATGTGTGCTTTTTTCACAATCCATCCATCGATGCACAGTGGCATTGCATGTGTGTTTTTACTCACAACAACCAGAGTCATTGCATGTGTGTTATTTTGATATACCACATATGGATCCACAGTGTCATTGCATGTGTGCTCTTTTCACAATCCACCTATGGATACACCAGTGTCATTGCATGTGTGTTCTTTTCACATACCACATATGGATCTACTAGTTTCATTGCATGTGTGTTCTTTTCACATACCACATATGGATCCACCAGTGTCATTGCATGTGTGTTCTTTTCACAATCCACCTATGGATCCACCAGTCTCATTTCATGTGTGCCCTTTTTACTAACAACAACCAGAGTCATTGCATGTGTGCTATCTTAAGAGACCACACATGGATCCACCAGTGTCATTGCGTGTGTGTTCTTTTTACTAACACAAACCAGAGTCATTGAAATGTAGGATCTCTTCAGAGACCACACATGGATCCACCAGTGTCATTTCATGTGTGTTCTTTTTACTAACAACAACTAGTGTCATTGAAATGTGTGTTCTCTTCAGATACCACACATGGATCCACCAGTGTCATTGCCAGTGTGTTCTTGTTACTAACAACAACCAGAGTCAATGCATGTGTGTTCTTTTCACATATTACATATGGATCCACCAGTGTCATTGCATGTGTGTTCTTTTCACAATCCACCTATGGATCCAGCAGTGTCATTGCATGTGTGAACTTTTTACTAACAACAACCAGATTCATTGCATGTGTGCTCTCTTCAAATACCACATATGGATCCATCAGTGTCATTGCATGTGTGCCCTTTTCAAAATCCACCTATGGATCCACCAGTTTCATTGCATGTGTGTTCTTTTCACATACCACATATGGATACACCAGTGTCATTGCATGTGTGCTATTTTCACAATCCATCCATCGATCCACCAGTGTCATTGCATGTGTGTTCTTTTTACTCACAACAACCAGAGTCATTGCATGTGTGTTCTTTTGACATACCACATATGGATCCACCAGTGTCATTGCATGTGTGCTCTTTTTACTAACAACAACCTGAGTCATTGCATGTGTATTCTCTTTAGAGACCACATATGGATCCACCAGTGTCATTGCATGTGTGCTCTTTTTACTAACAACAACCAGACTCATTGCATGTGTGTTCTCTTTAGAGACCACACATGGATCCACCAGTGTCATTGCATGTGTGCTCTTTTCACAATCCACCTATGGATCCACCAGTGTCATTGCATGTGTGTTCTTTTCACATACCACATATGGATCCACCAGTGTCATTGCATGTGTGCTCTTTTCACAATCCATCCATCGATCCACCAGTGTCATTGCATGTGTGTTCTTTTTACTCACAACAACCAGAGTCATTGGGTGTGTGTTCTTTTCACATACCACATATGGATCCACCAGTGTCATTGCATGTGTGCTCTTTTCACAATCCACCTATGGATCCACTAGTGTCATTGCATGTGTGCTCTTTTTACTAACAACAACCAGAGTCATTGCATGTGTATTCTCTTCAGAGACCACATATGGATCCACCATTGTCATTGCATGTGTGCTCTTTTTACTAACAACAACCAGAGTCATTGCATGTGTGTTCTCTTCAGAGACCACACATGGATCCACCAGTGTCATTGCATGTGTGTTCTTTTTACTAACAACAACTGGAGTCATTGCATTTGTGTTCTTTTCACATACCACATATGGATCCACCAGTGTCATTGCATGTGTGCTCTTATCGCAATCCACCTATGGATCCACCAGTGTCATTGCATGTGTGTTCTTTTCACATACCACATATGGATCTACTAGTGTCATTGAAATGTGTGTTCTCTTCAGAGACCAGACATGGATCCACCGGTGTCATTGCATGTGTGTTCTTTTTACTAACAACAACTAGAGTCATTGCATGTGTGTTCTTTTCACATACCACATATGGATCCACCAGTGTCATTGTATGTGTGCTCTTTTCACAATCCACCTATGGATCCACCAGTGTTATTGCATGTGTGCTCTTTTTACTAACAACAACCAGAGTCATTGCATGTGTGCTCTCTTTAGAGACCACATGGATCCATGGATCCTGATGTCATTGCAAGTGTGATCTTTTTACTAACAACAACCAGAGTCATTGCATGTGTCTTCTCTTCAAATACCACATATGGATCCATCAGTGTCATTGCATGTGTGCTCTTTTCACAATCCACCTATGGATCCACCAGTGTCATTGCATGTGTGTTCTTTTCATATACCACATATGGATACACCAGTGTCATTGAAATGTGTGTTCTCTTCAGAGACCACACATGGATCCACTAGTGTCATTGCATGTGTTTTCTTTTTACTAACAACAACTGGAGTCATTGCATGTGTGTTCTTTTCACATACGACATATGGATCCACCAGTGTCATTGCATGTGTGCTGTTTTCACAATCCATCCATCAATCCACCAGTGTCATTGCATATGTGTTTTTTTACTCACAACAACCAGAGTCATTGCATGTGTGTTCTTTTGATATACCACATTTGGATCCACCAGTGTCATCGCATGTGTGCTCTTTTCACAATTCACCTATGGATCCACTAGTGTCATTGCATGTGTGTTCTTTTTACTAACAACAACCAGAGTCATTGCATGTGTGTGTTTTTCAAAATCCACCTATGGATCCACCAGTGTCATTGCACGTGTGCACTTTTTACTAACAACAACCAGTGTCATTGAAATGTGTGTTCTCTTCAGAGACCACTCATGGATCCACCAGTGTCATTGCATGTGTGTTCTTTTTACTAACAACAACCAGAGTCATTGAAATGTGTGTGCTCTTCAGAGACCACACATGTATCCAGCAGTGTCATTGCATGTGTGTTGTTTCTACTAACAACAACTGGAACCATTTCATGTGTGTTCTTTTCACATACCACATATGGATCCACCAGTGTCATTGCATGTGTGTTCTTTTCACAATCCACCTATGGATCCACCAGTGTCATTGCATGTGTGTTCTTTTTACTAACAACAACCAGAGTCATTGCATGTGTATTCTCTTTAGGGACCACATATGGATCCACCAGTGTCATTGCATGTGTGCTCTTTTTACTAACAACAACCAGAGTCATTGCATGTGTGTTCTCTTTAGAGACCACTTATGGATCCATCAGTGTCATTGCATGTGTGTTCTTTTTACTAACAACAACTGGAGTCATTGCATGTGTGTTCTTTTCACATACCACATATGGATCCACCAGTGTCATTGCATGTGTGCTCTTTTCACAATGCACCTATGGATCCACCAGTGTCATTACATGCGTGTTCTTTTCACATACCACATATGGATCCACTAGTGTCATTGAAATGTGTGTTCTCTTCAGAGACCACACATGGATCCACCAGTGTCATTGCATGTGTGTTCTTTTTACTAACAACAACTGGAGTCATTGCACGTGTGTTCTTTTCACATACCACATATGGATCCACCAGTGTCATTGCATGTGTGCTCTTTTCACAATCCATCCATCGATCCACCAGTGTCATTGCATGTGTGTTCTTTTTACTCACAACAACCAGAGTCATTGCATGTGTGTTCTTTTCACATACCACATATGGATCCATCAGTGTCATTGCATGTGTGCCCTTTTCACAATCCACCTATGGATCCACCAGTTTCATTGCATGTGTGTTCTTTCCACATACCACATATGGATACACAGTGTCATTGCATGTGTGCTTTTCACAATCCATCCATCGATCCACAGTGTCATTGCATGTGTGTTCTTTTTACTCACAACAACCAGAGTCATTGCATGTGTGTTCTTTTCACATACCACATATGGATCCACCAGTGTCAT
The DNA here is from genome assembly GCA_023614405.1 of Avena insularis. Classification (NCBI taxonomy): domain Eukaryota; kingdom Viridiplantae; phylum Streptophyta; class Magnoliopsida; order Poales; family Poaceae; genus Avena; species Avena insularis. The sequence goes on along the minus strand of CM042684.1, from coordinate 328,228,148 downwards.
TGCATGTGTGCTATTTTCACAATCCACTTATGGATCCACCAGTGCCATTGCATGTGTGCTCTTTTTACTGACAACAACTAGACTCATTGCATGTGTATTCTCTTTAGAGACCACATATGGATCCACCAGTGTCATTGCATGTGTGCTGTTTTTACTAACAACAACCAGAGTCATTGCATGTGTGTTCTCTTCAGAGACCACACATGGATCCACCAGTGTCATTGCATGTGTGTTCTTTTTAGTAACAACAACTGGAGTCATTGCATTTGTGTTCTTTTCACATACCACATATGGATCCACCAGTGTCATTGCATGTGTGCTCTTTTCACAATCCACCTATGGATCCACCAGTGTCATTGCATGTGTGTTCTTTTCACATACCACATATGGATCTACTAGTGTCATTGAAATGTCTATTCAGAGACCACACATGGATCCACCAGTGTCAATGCATGTGTGTTCTTTTTACTAACAACAACTAGAGTCATTGCATGTGTGTTCTTTTCACATACCACATATGGATCCACCAGTGTCATTGTATGTGTTCTCTTTTCACAATCCATCCAGGGATCCATCTGTGTCGTTGCATGTGTGTTCTTTTCACAATCCACCTATGGATCCAGCAGTGTCATTGCATGTGTGATCTTTTTACTAACAACAACCAGAGTCATTGCATGTGTCTTCTCTTCAAATACCACATATGGATCCATCAGTATCATTGCATGTGTGCTCTTTTCACAATCCACCTATGGATCCACTAGTGTCATTGCATGTGTGTTCTTTTTACTAACAACAACCAGAGTCATTGCATGTGTGTTCTTTTCAAAATCCACCTATGGATCCACCAGTGTCATTGCATTTGTGTTCTTTTCGCATACCACATATGAATCCACCAGTGTCATTGAAATGTGTGTTCTCTTCAGAGACCACACATGGATCCACCAGTGTCATTGCATGCGTGTTCTTTTTACTAACAACAAATGGAGTCATTTCATGTGTGTTCTTTTCACATACCACATATGGATCCACCAGTGTCATTGCATGTGTGTTCTTTTCACAATCCACCTATGGATCCACCACTGTCATTGCATGTGTGCTCTTTTTACTAACCACAACCAGAGTCATTGCATGTGTGCTCTCTTAAGAGACCACACATGGATCAACCAGTGTCATTGCGTGTGTGTTATTTTTACTAACAACAACCAGAGTCATTGAAATGTATGATCTCTTCAAAGACCACACATGAATCCACCAATCTCATTTCATGTGTGTTCTTTTTACTAACAACAACTAGTGTCATTGAAATGTGTGTTCTCTTCAGATACCACACATGGATCCACCAGTGTCATTGCCAGTGTGTTCTTGTTACTAACAACAACCAGAGTCAATGCATGTGTGCTCTTTTCACATATTACATATGGATCCACCAGTGTCATTGCATGTGTGTTCTTTTCACAATCCACCTATGGATCCAGTAGTGTCATTGCATGTGTGATCTTTTTACTAACAACAACCAGATTCATTGCATGTGTGTTCTCTTCAAATACCACATATGGATCCATCAGTGTCATTGCATGTGTGCCCTTTTCACAATCCACCTATGGATCCACCTGTTTCATTGAATGTGTGTTCTTTCCACATACCACATATGGATACACCAGTGTCATTTCATGTGTGCTGTTTTCACAATCCATCCATCGATCCACCAGTGTCATTGCATGTGTGTTCTTTTTACTCACAACAACCAGAGTCATTGCATGTGTGTTCTTTTGACATACCACATATGAATCCACCAATGTCATTGCATGTGTTCTCTTTTCATAATGCACCTATGGATCCACTACTGTCATTGCATGTGTGTTCTTTTTACTAACAACAACTAGAGTCGTTGCGTGTATGTTCTTTTCACATACCACATATGGATCCACCAGTGTCATTGCATGTGTGTTCTTTTCACAATCCACCTATGGATCCACCAGTGTCATTGCATGTGTGCTCTCTTCACTAACAACAACTAGAGTCATTGCATGTGTGTTCTCTTAAGAGACCACACATGGATCCACCTATGTCATTGCATGTGTGTTCTTTTTACGAACAACATCCAGAGTCATTGAAATGTGTGTTCTCTTTAGAGACCACACATAGATCCACCTGTGTCATTGCCTGTGTGTTCTATTTTACTAACAACAACCAGAGTCATTGCATGTGTGTTCTTTTCACATACCACATATGGATCCACCAGTGTCATTGCATGTGTGTTATTTTTACTAACAACAACTTGAGTCATTTCATGTGTGTTGTTTTAACATACCACATATGAATCCACCAGTGTCATTGAAATGTGTGTTCTCTTCAGAGACCACACATGGATCCACCAGTGTCATTGCATGCGGGCTCTTTTTACTAACAACATATGGAGTCATTGCATGTGTGTTCTTTTCACAATCCACCTATAGATCCACCAGTGTCATTGCATGTGTGCTCTTTTTACTAACAACAACCAGAGTCATTGCATGTGTGCTCTCTTTAGAGACCACACATGGATCCACCAGTGTCATTGCATGTGTGTTCTTTTTACTAACAACAACCAGAGTCATTGAAATGTGTGTTCTCTTCAGATACCACACATGGATCCACCAGTGTCATTGCATGTGTGTTCTTGTTACTAACAACAACCAGAGTCATTGCATGTGTGTTCTTTTCACATAGCACATATGGATCCACCAGTGTCATTGCATGCGTGTTCTTTTCACAATCCACCTATGGATCTAGCAGTGGCATTGCATGTGTGATCTTTTTACTAATAACAACCAGAGTCATTGCATGTGTGTTTTCTTCAAATAAAACAGATGGATCCATCAGTGTCATTGCATGTGTGCTCTTTTCACATACCACATATGGACACACTAGTGTCATTGAAATGTGTGTTCTCTTCAGAGACCACACATGGATCCACCAGTATCATTGCATGTGTGTTCTTTTTACTAACAACAACTGGAGTCATTGCATGTGTGTTGTTTTCACATACCACATATGGATCCATCAGTGTCATTGCATGCGTGTTCTTTTCACATACCACATATGGATCCACCAGTGTCACTGTATGTGTGTTCTTTTCACAATCCACCTATGATCCACCAGTGTCATTGCATGTGTGCTCTTTTTACTAACAACAACCAGAGTCATTGCATGTGTGCTCTTTTCCACCAGTGTCATTGCATGTGTGTTCTTTTTACTAACAACAACCAGAGTCATTGAAATGTGTGTTCTCTTCAGAGACCACACACGGATCCACCAGTGTCATTGCATGTGTGTTCTTTTTACTAAGAACAACAAGTGTCATTGAAATGTGTGTTATCTTCAGAAACCACACATGGATCCACCAGTGTCATTGCATGTGTGTTCTTGTTAATAACAACAACCAGAGTCATTGCATGTGTGTTCTTTTCACATAGCACATATGGATCCACCAGTGTCATTGCATGTGTGTTCTTTTCACAATCCACCTATGTATCCAGCAGTGTCATTGCATGTGCGATCTTTTTACTAACAACAACCAAAGTCATTGCATGTGTGTTCTCTTCAAATACCACATATGGATCCATCAGTGTCATTGCATGTGTGCTATGTTCACAATCCACCTATGGATTCACCAGTGTCATTGCATGTGTGTTCTTTTCACATACCACATATGGATACACCAGTGTCATTGAAATGTGTGTTCTCTTCAGAGACCACACATGGATCCACCTTTGTCATTGCATGTGTATTCTTTTTACTAATAACAACTGGAGTCATTGCATGTGTGTTATTTTCACATACCATATATGGATCCAGCAGTGTCATTGTATGTGTGCTGTTTTCACAATCCATCCATCGATGCACCAGTGGCATTGCATGTGTGTTTTTTTACTCACAACAACCAGAGTCATTGCATGTGTGTTATTTTTGATATACCACATATGGATCCACCAGTGTCATTGCATGTGTGCTCTTTTCACAATCCACCTATGGATCCACCAGTGTCATTGCATGTGTGTTCTTTTCACATACCACATATGGATCTACTAGTTTCATTGCATGTGTGTTCTTTTCACATACCACATATGGATCCACCAGTGTCATTGCATGTGTGTTCTTTTCACAATCCACCTATGGATCCACCAGTCTCATTTCATGTGTGCCCTTTTTACTAACAACAACCAGAGTCATTGCATGTGTGCTATCTTAAGAGACCACACATGGATCCACCAGTGTCATTGCGTGTGTGTTCTTTTTACTAACACAAACCAGAGTCATTGAAATGTAGGATCTCTTCAGAGACCACACATGGATCCACCAGTGTCATTTCATGTGTGTTCTTTTTACTAACAACAACTAGTGTCATTGAAATGTGTGTTCTCTTCAGATACCACACATGGATCCACCAGTGTCATTGCCAGTGTGTTCTTGTTACTAACAACAACCAGAGTCAATGCATGTGTGTTCTTTTCACATATTACATATGGATCCACCAGTGTCATTGCATGTGTGTTCTTTTCACAATCCACCTATGGATCCAGCAGTGTCATTGCATGTGTGAACTTTTTACTAACAACAACCAGATTCATTGCATGTGTGCTCTCTTCAAATACCACATATGGATCCATCAGTGTCATTGCATGTGTGCCCTTTTCAAAATCCACCTATGGATCCACCAGTTTCATTGCATGTGTGTTCTTTTCACATACCACATATGGATACACCAGTGTCATTGCATGTGTGCTATTTTCACAATCCATCCATCGATCCACCAGTGTCATTGCATGTGTGTTCTTTTTACTCACAACAACCAGAGTCATTGCATGTGTGTTCTTTTGACATACCACATATGGATCCACCAGTGTCATTGCATGTGTGCTCTTTTCATAATCCACCTATGGATCCACTAGTGTCATTGCATGTGTGTTCTTTTTACTAACAACAACTAGAGTCGCTATGGTATGTTCTTTTCACATACCACATATGGATCCACCAGTGTCATTGCATGTGTGTTCTTTTCACAATCCACCTATGGATCCACCAGTGTCATTGAATGTGTGCTCTTTTCACTAATAACAACCAGAGTCATTGCATGTGTGTTCTCTTAAGAGACCACACATGGATCCACCTATGTCATTGCATGTGTGTTCTTTTTACTAACAACATCCAGAGTCATTGAAATGTGTGTTCTCTTTAGAGACCACACATAGATCCACCTGTGTCATTGCCTGTGTGTTCTTTTTTACTAACAACAACCAGAGTCATTGCATGTGTGTTCTTTTCACATACCACATATGGATCCACCAGTGTCATTGCATGTGTGTTATTTTTACTAACAACAACTTGAGTCATTTCATGTGTGTTGTTTTAGCATACCACATATGAATCCACCAGTGTCATTGAAATGTGTGTTCTCTTCAGAGATCACACATGGATCCACCAGTGTCATTGCATGCGTGCTCTTTTTACTAACAACAAATGGAGTCATTGCATGTGTGTTCTTTTCACAATCCAACTATGGATCCACCAGTGTCATTGCATGTGTGCTCTTTTTACTAACAACAACCAGAGTCATTGCATGTGTGATCTATTTAGAGACCACACATGGATCCACCAGTGTCATTGCATGTGTGTTCTTTTTACTAACAACAACCAGAGTCATTGAAATGTGTGTTCTCTTCAAAGACCACACATGGATCCACCAGTGTCATTGCATGTGTGTTCTTGTTACTAACAACAACCAGAGTCATTGTATGTGTGTTCTTTTCACATAGCACATATGGATCCACCAGTGTCATTGCATGTGTGTTCTTTTCACAATCCACCTATGGATCCAGCAGTGGCATTGCATGTGTGATCTTTTTACTAATAACAACCAGAGTCACTGCATGTGTGTTCTCTTCAAATAAAACAGATGGATCCATCAGTGTCATTGCATGTGTGCTCTTTTCACATACCACATATGGATACACCAGTGTCATTGCATGTGTGTTATTTTTACTAACAACAACTGGAGTCATTGCATGTGTGTTGTTTCTACATACCACATATGGATCCATCAGTGTTATTGCATGCGTGTTCTTTTCACATACCACATATGGATCCACCAGTGTCACTGTATGTGTGTTCTTTTCACAATCCACCTATGGATCCACCAGTGTCATTGCATGTGTGCTCTTTTTACTAACAACAACCAGAGTCATTGCATGTGTGCTCTCTTCCACCAGTGTCATTGCATCTGTGTTATTTTTACTAACAACAACCAGAGTCATTGAAATGTGTGTTCTCTTCAGAGACCACACATGGATCCACCATTGTCATTGCATGTGTGTTCTTTTTACTAACAATAACAGTGTCATTGAAATGTGTGTTATCTTCAGAGTCCACACATGGATCCACCAGTGTCATTGCATGTGTGTTCTTGTTACTAACAACAACCAGAGTCATTCCACGTGTGTTCTTTTCACATAGCACATATGGATCCACCAGTGTCATTGCATGTGTGTTCTTTTCACAATCCACCTATGGATCCAGCAGTGTCATTGCATGTGCGATCTTGTTACTAACAACAACCAGAGTCATTGCATGTGTGTTCTCTTCAAATACCACATATGGATCCATCAGTGTCATTGCATGTGTGCTCTTTTCACAATCCACCTATGGATTCAACAGTGTCATTGCATGTGTGTTCTTTTCACATACCACATATGGATACACCAGTGTCATTGAAATGTGTGTTCTCTTCAGAGACCACACATGGATCCACCTTTGTCATTGCATGTGTGTTCTTTTTACTAACAACAACTGGAGTCATTGCATGTGTGTTCTTTTCACATACTACATATGGATCCAGCAGTGTCATTGCATGTGTGCTGTTTTCACAATCCATCCATCGATGCAACAGTGGCATTGCATGTGTGTTTTTTTACTCACAACAACTAGAGTCATTGCATGTGTGTTCTTTTTGATATACCACATATGGATCCACCAGTGTCATTGCATGTGTCCTCTTTTCACAATCCACCTATGGATCCACCAGTGTCATTGCATGTGTGTTCTTTTCACATACCACATATGGATCTACTAGTTTCATTGCATGTGTGTTCTTTTCAAATACCACATATGGATCCACCAGTGTCATTGCATGTGTGCTGTTTTCACAATCCATCCAACGATCCACCAGTGTCATTGCATGTGTGCTCTTTTTACTAACAACAACCAGAGTCATTACATGTGTATTCTCTTCAGATACCACATATGGATCCACCAGTGTCATTGCATGTGTGCTCTTTTCATAATCCACCTATGGATCCACTAGTGTCATTGCATGTGTGTTCTTTTTACTAACAACAACTAGAGTCGTTGCGTGTATGTTCTTTTCACATACCACATATGGATCCACCAGTGTCATTGCATGTGTGTTCTTTTCACAATCCACCTATGGATCCACCAGTGTCATTGAATGTGTGCTCTTTTCACTAATAACAACCAGAGTCATTGCATGTGTGTTCTCTTAAGAGACCACACATGGATCCACCTATGTCATTGCATGTGTGTTCTTTTTACTAACAACATCCAGAGTCATTGAAATGTGTGTTCTCTTTAGAGACCACACATAGATCCACCTGTGTCATTGCCTATGTGTTCTTTTTTACTAACAACAACCAGAGTCATTCCATGTGTGTTCTTTTCACATACCACATATGGATCCACCAGTGTCATTGCATGTGTGTTATTTTTACTAACAACAACTTGAGTCATTTCATGTGTGTTGTTTTAGCATACCACATATGAATCCACCAGTGTCATTGAAATGTGTGTTCTCTTCAGAGATCACACATGGATCCACCAGTGTCATTGCATGCGTGCTCTTTTTACTAACAACAAATGGAGTCATTGCATGTGTGTTCTTTTCACAATCCAACTATGGATCCACCAGTGTCATTGCATGTGTGCTCTTTTTACTAACAACAACCAGAGTCATTGCATGTGTGATCTATTTAGAGACCACACATGGATCCACGAGTGTCATTGCATGTGTGTTCTTTTTACTAACAACAACCAGATTCATTGAAATGTGTGTTCTCTTCAAAGACCACACATGGATCCACCAGTGTCATTGCATGTGTGTTCTTGTTACTAACAACAACCAGAGTCATTGCATGTGTGTTCTTTTCACATAGCACATATGGATCCACCAGTGTCATTGCATGTGTGTTCTTTTCACAATCCACCTATGGATCCAGCAGTGGCATTGCATGTGTGATCTTTTTACTAATAACAACCAGAGTCATTGCATGTGTGTTCTCTTCAAATAAAACAGATGGATCCATCAGTGTCATTGCATGTGTGCTCTTTTCACATACCACATATGGATACACCAGTGTCATTGAAATGTGTGTTCTCTTCAGAGACCACACATGGATCCACCAGTGTCATTGCATGTGTGTTCTTTTTACTAACAACAACTCGAGTCATTGCATGTGTGTTGTTTCCACATACCACATATGGATCCATCAGTGTCATTGCATGCGTGTTCTTTTCACATACCACATATGGATCCACCAGTGTCACTGTATGTGTGTTCTTTTCACAATCCACCTATGGATCCACCAGTGTCATTGCATGTGTGCTCTTTTTACTAACAACAACCAGAGTCATTGCATGTGTGCTCTCTTCCACCAGTGTCATTGCATGTGTGTTATTTTTACTAACAACAACCAGAGTCATTGAAATGTGTGTTCTCTTCAGAGACCACACATGGATCCACCAGTGTCATTGCATGTGTGTTCTTTTTACTAACAATAACCAGTGTCATTGAAATGTGTGTTATCTTCAGAGTCCACACATGGATCCACCAGTGTCATTGCATGTGTGTTCTTGTTACTAACAACAACCAGAGTCATTGCATGTGTGTTCTTTTCACATAGCACATATGGATCCACCAGTGTCATTGCATGTCTGTTCTTTTCACAATCCACCTATGGATCCAGCAGTGTCATTGCATGTGCGATCTTGTTACTAACAACAACCAGAGTCATTGCATGTGTGTTCTCTTCAAATACCACATATGGATCCATCAGTGTCATTGCATGTGTGCTCTTTTCACAATCCACCTATGGATTCACCAGTGTCATTGCATGTGTGTTCTTTTCACATACCACATATGGATACACCAGTGTCATTGAAATGTGTGTTCTCTTCAGAGACCACACATGGATCCACCTTTGTCATTGCATGTGTGTTCTTTTTACTAACAACAACTGGAGTCATTGCATGTGTGTTCTTTTCACATACTACATATGGATCCAGCAGTGTCATTGCATGTGTGCTGTTTTCACAATCCATCCATCGATGCAACAGTGGCATTGCATGTGTGTTTTTTTACTCACAACAACTAGAGTCATTGCATGTGTGTTCTTTTTGATATACCACATATGGATCCACCAGTGTCATTGCATGTGTCCTCTTTTCACAATCCACCTATGGATCCACCAGTGTCATTGCATGTGTGTTCTTTTCACATACCACATATGGATCTACTAGTTTCATTGCATGTGTGTTCTTTTCAAATACCACATATGGATCCACAAGTGTCATTGCATGTGTGATGTTTTCACAATCCATCCAACGATCCACCAGTGTCATTGCATGTGTGCTCTTTTTACTAACAACAACCAGAGTCATTACATGTGTATTCTCTTCAGATACCACATATGGATCCACCAGTGTCATTGCATGTGTGCTCTTTTCATAATCCACCTATGGATCCACTAGTGTCATTGCATGTGTGTTCTTTTTACTAACAACAACTAGAGTCGCTATGTATGTTCTTTTCACATACCACATATGGATCCACCAGTGTCATTGCATGTGTGTTCTTTTCACAATCCACCTATGGATCCACCAGTGTCATTGAATGTGTGCTCTTTTCACTAATAACAACCAGAGTCATTGCATGTGTGTTCTCTTAAGAGACCACACATGGATCCACCTATGTCATTGCATGTGTGTTCTTTTTACTAACAACATCCAGAGTCATTGAAATGTGTGTTCTCTTTAGAGACCACACATAGATCCACCTGTGTCATTGCCTGTGTGTTCTTTTTTACTAACAACAACCAGAGTCATTCCATGTGTGTTCTTTTCACATACCACATATGGATCCACCAGTGTCATTGCATGTGTGTTATTTTTACTAACAACAACTTGAGTCATTTCATGTGTGTTGTTTTAGCATACCACATATGAATCCACCAGTGTCATTGAAATGTGGGTTCTCTTCAGAGATCACACATGGATCCTGATGTCATTGCATTCGTTCACTTTTTACTAACAACAAATGGAGTCATTGCATGTGTGTTCTTTTCACAATCCAACTATGGATCCACCAGTGTCATTGCATGTGTGCTCTTTTTACTAACAACAACCAGAGTCATTGCATGTGTGATCTATTTAGAGACCACACATGGATCCACGAGTGTCATTGCATGTGTGTTCTTTTTACTAACAACAACCAGATTCATTGAAATGTGTGTTCTTCAAAGACCACACATGGATCCACTGATGTCATTGCATGTGTGTTCTTGTTACTAACAACAACGTAGTCATTGCATGTGTGTTCTTTCACATAGCACATATGGATCCACCAGTGTCATTGCATGTGTGTTCTTTTCACAATCCACCTATGGATCCAGCAGTGGCATTGCATGTGTGATCTTTTTACTAATACAACCAGAGTCATTGCATGTGTGTTCTCTTCAAATAAAACAGATGGATCCATCAGTGTCATTGCATGTGTGCTCTTTCACATACCACATATGGATACACAGTGTCATTGAAATGTGTGTTCTCTTGAGACCACACATGGATCCTGATGTCATTGCATGTGTGTTCTTTTTACTAACAACAACTCGAGTCATTGCATGTGTGTTGTTTCCACATACCACATATGGATCCATCAGTGTCATTGCATGCGTGTTCTTTTCACATACCACATATGGATCCACCAGTGTCACTGTATGTGTGTTCTTTTCACAATCCACCTATGGATCCACCAGTGTCATTGCATGTGTGCTCTTTTTACTAACAACAACCAGAGTCATTGCATGTGTGCTCTCTTCCACCAGTGTCATTGCATGTGTGTTATTTTTACTAACAACAACCAGAGTCATTGAAATGTGTGTTCTCTTCAGAGACCACACATGGATCCACCAGTGTCATTGCATGTGTGTTCTTTTTACTAACAATAACCAGTGTCATTGAAATGTGTGTTATCTTCAGAGTCCACACATGGATCCACCAGTGTCATTGCATGTGTGTTCTTGTTACTAACAACAACCAGAGTCATTGCATGTGTGTTCTTTTCACATAGCACATATGGATCCACCAGTGTCATTGCATGTCTGTTCTTTTCACAATCCACCTATGGATCCAGCAGTGTCATTGCATGTGCGATCTTGTTACTAACAACAACCAGAGTCATTGCATGTGTGTTCTCTTCAAATACCACATATGGATCCATCAGTGTCATTGCATGTGTGCTCTTTTCACAATCCACCTATGGATTCACCAGTGTCATTGCATGTGTGTTCTTTTCACATACCACATATGGATACACCAGTGTCATTGAAATGTGTGTTCTCTTCAGAGACCACACATGGATCCACCTTTGTCATTGCATGTGTGTTCTTTTTACTAACAACAACTGGAGTCATTGCATGTGTGTTCTTTTCACATACTACATATCGATCCAGCAGTGTCATTGCATGTGTGCTGTTTTCACAATCCATCCATCGATGCAACAGTGGCATTGCATGTGTGTTTTTTTACTCACAACATCTAGAGTCATTGCATGTGTGCTCTTTTTGATATACCACATATGGATCCACTAGTGTCATTGCATGTGTGCTCTTTTCACAATCCACCTATGGATCCACCAGTGTCATTGCATGTGTGTTCTTTTCACATACCACATATGGATCTACTAGTTTCATTGCATGTGTGTTCTTTTGAAATACCACATATGGATCCACCAGTGTCATTGCATGTGTGCTGTTTTCACAATCCATCCAACGATCCACCAGTGTCATTGCATGTGTGCTCTTTTTACTAACAACAACCAGAGTCATTACATGTGTATTCTCTTCAGAGACCACATATGGATCCACCAGTGTCATTGCATGTGTGCTCTTTTCATAATCCACCTATGGATCCACTAGTGTCATTGCATGTGTGTTCTTTTTACTAACAACAACTAGAGTCATTGCATGTATGTTCTTTTCACATACCACGTATGGATCCACCAGTGTCATTGCATGTGTGTTCTTTTCACAATCCACCTATGGATCCACCAGTGTCATTGCATGTGTGCTCTTTTTACTAACAACAACCAGAGTCATTGCATGTGTGTTCTCTTAAGAGACCACACATGGATCCACCTATGTCATTGCATGTGTGTTCTTTTTACTAACAACATCCAGAGTCATTGAAATGTGTGTTCTCTTGAGAGACCACACATGGATCCACCTGTGTCATTGCCTATGTGTTCTTTTTACTAACAACAACCAGAGTCATTGCATGTGTGTTCTTTCCACATACCACATATGGATCCACCAGTGTCATTGCCTGTGTGTTATTTTTACTAACAACAACTAGAGTCATTGCATGTGTGTTCTTTTCACGTACCACATATGGATCCACCAGTGTCATTGCATTTGTGTTCTTTTCACAGTCCACCTATGGATCCACCAGTGTCATTGCATGTGTGCTCTTTTTACTAACAACAACCAGAGTCATTGCATGTGTGCTCTCTTCAGAGACCACACATGGATCTACTAGTGACATTGCATGTGTGTTCTTTTTACTAACAACGACCAGAGTCATTGAAATGTGTGTTCTCTTCAGAAACCACACATGGATCCACCAGTGTAATTGCATGTCTGTTATTTTTACTAACAACAACCAGTGTCATTGAAATGTGTGTTCTCTTCAGAGACCATACATGGATCCACCAGTGTCATTGCATGTGTGTTCTTGTTACTAACAACAACTAGAGCCATTGCATGTGTGTTCTTTTCACATAGCACATATGGATCACCAGTGTCATTGCATGTGTGTTCTTTTCACAATCCACCTATGGATCCAGCAGTGGCATTGCATGTGTGATCTTTTTACTAACAACAACCAGAGTCATTGCATGTGTGTTCTCTTCAAATAAAACAGATGGATCCATCAGTGTCATTGCATGTGTGCTCTTGTCACAATCCACCTATAGATCCACCAGTGTCATTGCATGTGTGTTCTTTTCACATACCACATATGGATACACCAGTGTCATTGAAATGTGTGTTCTCTTAAGAGACCACACATGGATCCAGCAGTGTCATTGCATGTGTGTTCTCTTTACTAACAACAACTGGAGTCATTGCATGTGTGTTGTTTTCACATACCATATATGGATCCATCAGTGTCATTGCATGTGTGTTGTTTTCACAATCCATCCATCGATCCACCAGTGTCATTGCATGTGTGTTCTTTTTACTCACAACAACTGGAGTCATTGCATGTGTGTTCTTTTCACATACCACATATGGATCCACTTGTGTCATTGCATGTTTGCTCTTTTCACAATCCACCTATGGATCCACCAGTGATATTGCATATGTGTTCTTTTCACATACCACATATGGATCCACCAGTGTCATTGCATGTGTTCTCTTTTCACAATCCACCTATGGATCCACTAGTGTCATTGCATGTGTGCTCTTTTTACTAACAACAACCAGTGTCATTGAAATGTGTGTTCTCTTCAGAGACCACTCATGGATCCAGCAGTGTCATTGCATGTGTGTTCTTTTTAATAACAACAACCAGAGTCATTGAAACGTGTGTTCTCTTCAGAGACCACACATGGATCCACCAGTGTCATTGCATGTATGTTCTTTTTACTAACAACAACTGGAGTCATTGCATGTGTGTTCTTTTCACATACCACATATGGATCCTCCAGTGTCATTGCATGTGTGCTCTTTTCACAATCCACATATGGATCCACCAGTGTCATTGCATGTGTGCTATTTTTACTAAGAACAACCAGAGTCATTGCATGTGTGTTCTCTTTAGAGACCACATATGGATCCAGTAGTGTCATTGCATATGTGCTCTTTTTACTAACAACAACCAGAGTCATTGCATGTGTGTTCTTTCCAGAGACCACACATGCATCCACCAATGTCATTGCATGTGTGTTCTTTTTACTAACAACAACTGGAGTCATTGCATGTGTGTTCTTTTCACATACCACATATGGATCCACCAGTGTCATTGCATGTGTGCACTTTTCACAATCCACCTATGGATCCACAAGTGTCATTGCATGTGTGTTCTTTTCACATACCACATATGGATCCACCAGTGTCATTGCATGTGTGCTCTTTTCACAATCCACCTATGGATCCACTAGAGTCATTGAATGTGTGTTCTTTTTACTAATAATAACTGGAGTCATTGCATGTGTGTTCTTCTCACATACCACATATGGATCCACCAGTGTCATTGCATGTGTGCTGTTTTCACAATCCATCCATCGATCCACCAGTGTCATTGAATGTGTGTTCTTTTTACTCACAACAACCATAGTCATTGCATGTGTGTTCTTTTCACATACCACATATGGATCCACCAGTGTCATTGCATGTGTGCTCTTTTCACAATCCACCTATGGATCCACTAGTCTTGTTGCATGTGTGTTCTTTTTACTAACAACAACCAGAGTCATTGCATGTGTGTTCTTTTCGCATACCACATATGGATCCACCAGTGTCATTGCATATGTGTTCTTTTCACAATCCACCTATGGATCCACTAGTGTCATTGCATGTGTGCTCTTTTTACTAACAACAACCAGTTTCATTAAAATGTGTGTTCTCTTCATAGACCACTCATGGATCCACCAGTGTCATTGCATGTGTGTTCTTTTTAGTAACAACATCCAGAGTCATTGAAATGTGTGTTCTCTTTAGAGACCACACATAGATCCACCTGTGTCATTGCCTGTGTGTTCTTTTTTACTAACAACAACCAGAGTCATTGCATGTGTGTTCTTTTCACATACCACATATGGATCCTCCAGTGTCATTGCATGTGTGTTATTTTTACTAACAACAACTTGAGTCATTTCATGTGTGTTGTTTTAACATACCACATATGAATGCACCAGTGTCATTGAAATGTGTGTTCTCTTCAGAGACCACACATGGATCCACCAGTGTCATTGCATGCATGCTCTTTTTACTAACAACAAATGGAGTCATTGCATGTGTGTTCTTTTCACAATCCACCTATGGATCCACCAGTGTCATTGCATGTGTGCTCTTTTTACTAACAACAACCAGAGTCATTGCATGTGTGCTCTCTTTAGAGACCACACATGGATCCACCAGTGTCATTGCATGTGTGTTCTTTTTACTAACAACAACCAGAGTCATTGAAATGTGTGTTCTCTTCAGATACCACACATGGATCCACCAGTGTCATTGCATGTGTGTTCTTGTTACTAACAACAACCAGAGTCATTGCATGTGTGTTCTTTTCACATAGCACATATGGATCCAACAGTGTCATTCCATGTGTGTTCTTTTCACAATCCACCTATGGATCCAGCAGAGGCATTGCATGTGTGATCTATTTACTAATAACAACCAGAGTCATTGCATGTGTGTTCTCTTCAAATAAAACAGATGGATCCATCAGTGTCATTGCATGTGTGCTCTTTTCGCATACCACATATGGATACACCAGTGTCATTGAAATGTGTGTTCTCTTTAGAGACCACACATGGATCCACCAGTGCCATTGCATGTGTGTTCTTTTTACTAACAACAACTGGAGTCATTGCATGTGTGTTGTTTTCACATACCACATATGGATCCATCAGTGTCATTGCATGTGTGCTCTTTTCACAATCCACCTATGGATTCACCAGTGTCATTGCATGTGTGTTCTTTTCACATACCACATATGGATACACCAGTGTCATTGAAATGTGTTCTCTTTTTACTAACAATAACCAGAGTCATTGCATGTGTGCTCTCTTAAGAGACCACACATGGATCCACCAGTGTCATTGCGTGTGTGTTCTTTTTACTAACAACAACCAGAGTCATTGAAATGTATGATCTCTTCAGAGACCACACATGGATCCACCAGTGTCATTTCATGTGTGTTCTTTTTACTAACAACAACTAGTGTCATTGAAATGTGTGTTCTCTTCAGATACCACACATGGATCCACCAGTGTCATTGCCAGTGTGTTCTTGATACTAACAACAACCAGAGTCAATGCATGTGTGTTCTTTTCACATATTACATATGGATCCACCAGTGTCATTGCATGTGTGTTCTTTTCACAATCCACCTATGGATCCAACAGTGTCATTGGATGTGTGATCTTTTTACTAACAACAACCAGATTCATTGCACATGTGTTCTCTTCAAATACCACATATGGATCCATCAGTGTCATTGCATGAGTGCCCTTTTCACAATCCACCTATGGATCCACCAGTTTCATTGCATGTGTGTTCTTTTCACATACCACATATGGATACACCAGTGTCATTGCATGTGTGCTATTTTCACAATCCTTCCATCGATCCACCAGTGTCATTGCATGTGTATTCTTTTTACTCACAACAACCAGAGTCATTGCATGTGTGTTCTTTTGACATACCACATATGGATCCACCAGTGTCATTGCATGTGTGCTCTTTTCATAATCCACCTATGGATCCACTAGTGTCATTGCATGTGTGTTCTTTTTACTAACAACAACTAGACTCGTTGCGTGTATGTTCTTTTCACATACCACATATGGATCCACCAGTGTTATTGCATGTGTGTTCTTTTCACAATCCACCTATGGATCCACCAGTGTCATTGCATGTGTGCTCTTTTCACTAACAACAACCAGAGTCATTGCATGTGTGTTCTCTTAAGAGACCACACATGGATCCACCTATGTCATTGCATGTGTGTTATTTTTACTAACAACATCCAGAGTCATTGAAATGTGTGTTCTCTTGAGAGACCACACATAGATCCACCTGTGTCATTGCCTGTGTGTTCTTTTTTACTAACAACAACCAGAGTCATTGCATGTGTGTTCTTTTCACATACCACATATGGATCCTCCAGTGTCATTGCATGTGTGTTATTTTTACTAACAACAACTTGAGTCATTTCATGTGTGTTGTTTTAACATACCACATATGAATGCACCAGTGTCATTGAAATGTGTGTTCTCTTCAGAGACCACACATGGATCCACCAGTGTCATTGCATGCGTGCTCCTTTTACTAACAACAAATGGAGTCATTGCATGTGTGTTCTTTTCACAATCCACCTATGGATCCACCAGTATCATTGCATGTGTGCTCTTTTTACTAACAACAACAAGAGTCATTGCATGTGTGCTCTCTTTAGAGACCACACATGGATCCACCAGTGTCATTGCATGTGTGTTCTTTTTACTAACAACAACCAGAGTCATTGAAATGTGTGTTCTCTTCAGATACCACACATGGATCCACCAGTGTCATTGCATGTGTGTTCTTGTTACTAACAACAACCAGAGTCATTGCATGTGTGTTCTTTTCACATAGCACATATGGATCCAACAGTGTCATTCCATGTGTGTTCTTTTCACAATCCACCTATGGATCCAGCAGTGGCATTGCATGTGTGATCTTTTTACTAATAACAACCAGAGTCATTGCATGTGTGTTCTCTTCAAATAAAACAGATGGATCCATCAGTGTCATTGCATGTGTGCTCTTTTCGCATACCACATATGGATACACCAGTGTCATTGAAATGTGTGTTCTCTTTAGAGACCAAACATGGATCCACCAGTGCCATTGTATGTGTGTTCTTTTTACTAACAACAACTGGAGTCATTGCATGTGTGTTGTTTTCACATACCACATATGGATCCATCAGTGTCATTGCATGCGTGTTCTTTTCACATACCACATCTGGATCCACCAGTGTCACTGTATGTGTGTTCTTTTCACAATCCACCTACGGATCCACCAGTGTCATTGCATGTGTGCTCTTTTTACTAACAACAACCAGAGTCATTGCATGTGTGCTCTCTTCCACCAGTGTCATTGCATGTGTGTTATTTTTACTAACAACAACCAGAGTCATTGAAATGTGTGTTCTCTTCAGAGACCACACATGGATCCACCAGTGTCATTGCATGTGTGTTCTTTTTACTAACAACAACTAGTGTCATTGAAATGTGTGTTATCTTCAGAGACCACACATGGATCCACCAGTGTCATTGCATGTGTGTTCTTGTTACTAACAACAACCAGATTCATTGCATGTGTGTTCTTTTCACATAGCACATATGGATCCACCAGTGTCATTGCATGTGTGTTCTTTTCACAATCCACCTATGGATCCAGCAGTGTCATTGCATGTGTGATCTTTTTACTAACAACAACCAGAGTCATTGCATGTGTGTTCTCTTCAAATACCACATATGGATCCATCAGTGTGATTGCATGTGTGCTCTTTTCACAATCCACCTATGGATTCACCAGTGTCATTGCATGTGTGTTCTTTTCACATACCACATATGGATACACCAGTGTCATTGAAATGTGTGTTCTCTTCAGAGACCACACATGGATCCACTTTTGTCATTGCATGTGTGTTCTTTTTACTAACAACAACTGGAGTCATTGCATGTGTGTTCTTTTCACATACCACATATGGATCCAGCAGTGTCATTGCATGTGTGCTGTTTTCACAATCCATCCATCGATGCACCAGTGGCATTGCATGTGTGTTTTTTTACTCACAACAACCAGAGTCATTGCATGTGTGTTCTTTTTGATATACCACATATGGATCCACCAGTGTCATTGCATGTGTGCTCTTTTCACAATCCACCTATGAATCCACTAGTGTCATTGCATGTGTGTTCTTTTCACATACCATATATGGATCTACTAGTTTCATTGCATGTGTGTTCTTTTCACATACCACATATGGATCCACCAGTGTCATTGCATGTGTGCTGTTTTCACAATCCATCCAACGATCCACCAGTCATTGCATGTGTGCTCTTTTTACTAACAACAACCAGAGTCATTACATGTGTATTCTCTTCAGAGACCACATATGGATCCACCAGTGTCATTGCATGTGTGCTCTTTTCATAATCCACCTACGGATCCACTAGTGTCATTGCATGTGTGTTCTTTTTACTAACAACAACTAGAGACATTGCATGTATGTTCTTTTCACATACCACATATGGATCCACCAGTGTCATTGCATGTGTGTTCTTTTCACAATTCACCTATGGATCCACCAGTGTCATTGCAAGTGTGCTCTTCTTACTAACAACAACCAGAGTCATTGCATGTGTGTTCTCTTAAGAGACCACACATGGATCCACCTATGTCATTGCATGTGTGTTCTTTTTACTAACAACATCCAGAGTCATTGAAATGTGTGTTCTCTTTAGAGACCACACATGGATCCACCTGTGTCATTGCCTGTGTGTTCTTTTTACTAACAACAACCAGAGTCATTGCATGTGTGTTCTTTTCACATACCACATATGGATCCACAAGTGTCATTGCATGTGTGTTATTTTTACTAACAACAACTAGAGTCATTGCATGTGTGTTCTTTTCACGTACCACATATGGATCCACCAGTGTCATTGCATGTGTGTTCTTTTCACAATCCACCTATGGATCCAGCAGTGGCATTGCATGTGTGATCTTTTTACTAACAACAACCAGAGTCATTGCATGTGTGTTCTCTTCAAATAAAACAGATGGATCCATCAGTGTCATTGCATGTATGCTCTTTTCACAATCCACCTATAGATCCACCAGTGTCATTGCATGTGTGTTCTTTTCACATACCACATATGGATACACCAGTGTCATTGAAATGTGTGTTCTCTTAAGAGACCACACATGGATCCACCAATGTCATTGCATGTGTGTTCTTTTTACTAACAACAACTGGAGTCATTGCATGTGTGTTGTTTTCACATACCACATATGGATCCATCAGTGTCATGGCATGTGTGTTGTTTTCACAATCCATCCATCGATCCACCAGTGTCATTGCATGTGTGTTCTTTTTACTCAAAACAACGAGAGTCATTGCATGTGTGTTCTTTTCACATACCATATATGGATCCACCAGTGTCATTGCATGTGTGTTCTTTTTACTAACAACAACCAGAGTCATTGAAATGTATGATCTCTTCAGAGACCACACATGGATCCACCAGTGTCATTTCATGTGTGTTCTCTTCAGAGACCACACATGGATCCACCAGTGTCATTGCATGCGTGTTCTTTTTACTAACAACAAATGGAGTCATTGCATGTGTGTTCTTTTCACATACCACATATGGATCCACCAGTGTCATTGCATGTGTGTTCTTTTCACAATCCACCTATGGATCCACCAGTGTCATTGCATGTGTTCTCTTTTTACTAACAACAACCAGAGTCATTGCATGTGTGCTCTCTTAAGAGACCACACATGGATCCACCAGTGTCATTGCGTGTGTGTTCTTTTTACTAACAACAACCAGAGTCATTGAAATGTATGATCTCTTCAGAGACCACACATGGATCCACCAGTGTCATTTCATGTGTGTTCTTTTTACTAACAACAACTAGTGTCATTGAAATGTGTGTTCTCTTCAGATACCACACATGGATCCACCAGTGTCATTGCCAGTGTGTTCTTGTTACTAACAACAACCAGAGTCAATGCATGTGTGTTCTTTTCAAATATTACATATGGATCCACCAGTGTCATTCCATGTGTGTTCTTTTCACAATCCACCTATGGATCCAGCAGTGTCATTGCATGTGTGATCTTTTTACTAACAACAACCAGATTCATTGCATGTGTGTTCTCTTCAAATACCACATATGGATCCATCAGTGTCATTCCATGAGTTCCCTTTTCACAATCCACCTATGGATCCACCAGTTTCATTGCATGTGTGTTCTTTTCACATACCACATATGGATACACCAGTGTCATTGAAATGTGTGTTCTCTTCAGAGACCACACATGGATCCACCAGTGTCATTGCATGCGTGCTCTTTTTACTAACAACAAATGGAGTCATTGCATGTGTGTTCTTTTCCAAATCCACCTATGGATCCACCAGTGTCATTGCATGTGTGCTCTTTTTACTAACAACAACCAGAGTCATTGCATGTGTGCTCTCTTTAGAGACCACACATGGATCCACCAGTGTCATTGCATGTGTGTTCTTTTTACTAACAACAACTAGAGTCATTGAAATGTGTGTTCTCTTCAGAGACCACACATGGATCCTGATGTCATTGCATGTGTGTTCTTGTTACTAACAACAACCAGAGTCGTTGCATGTGTGTTCTTTTCACATAGCACATATGGATCCACCAGTGTCATTCCATGTGTGTTCTTTTCACAATCCACCTATGGATCCAGCAGTGGCATTGCATGTTTGATCTTTTTACTAATAACAACCAGAGTCATTGCATGTGTGTTCTCTTCAAATAAAACAGATGGATCCATCAGTGTCATTGCATGTGTGCTCTTTTCGCATACCACATATGGATACACCAGTGTCATTGAAATGTGTGTTCTCTTTAGAGACCACACATGGATCCACCAGTGCCATTTCATGTGTGTTCTTTTTACTAACAACAACTGGAGTCATTGCATGTGTGTTGTTTTCACATACCACATATGGATCCATCAGTGTCATTTCATGAGTGTTCTTTTCACATACCACATCTGGATCCACCAGTGTCACTGTATGTGTGTTCTTTTCACAATCCACCTATGGATCCACCAGTGTCATTGCATGTGTGCTCTTTTTACTAACAACAACCAGAGTCATTGCATGTGTGCTATCTTCCACCAGTGTCATTGCATGTGTGTTCTTTTTACTAACAACAACCAGAGTCATTGAAATGTGTGTTCTCTTGAGACCACACATGGATCCACCAGTGTCATTGCATGTGTGTTATTTTTACTAACAACAACCAGTGTCATTGAAATGTGTGTTATCTTCAGAGAGCACACATGGATCCACCAGTGTCATTGCATGTTTGTTCTTGTTACTAACAACAACCAAATTCATTGCATGTGTGTTCTTTTCACATAGCACATATGGATCCACCAGTGTCATTGCATGTGTGTTCTTTTCACATACCACATATGGATACACCAGTGTCATTGAAATGTGTGTTCTCTTAAGAGACCACACATGGATCCACCAATGTCATTGCATGTGTGTTCTTTTTACTAACAACAACTGGAGTCATTGCATGTGTGTTGTTTTCACATACCACATATGGATCCATCAGTGTCATGGCATGTGTGTTGTTTTCACAATCCATCCATCGATCCACCAGTGTCATTGCATGTGTGTTCTTTTTACTCAAAACAACGAGAGTCATTGCATGTGTGTTCTTTTCACATACCATATATGGATCCACCAGTGTCATTGCATGTGTGTTCTTTTTACTAACAACAACGAGTCATTGAAATGTATGATCTCTTGAGACCACACATGGATCCACCAGTGTCATTTCATGTGTGTTCTCTTCAGAGACCACACATGGATCCACCAGTGTCATTGCATGCGTGTTCTTTTTACTAACAACAAATGGAGTCATTGCATGTGTGTTCTTTTCACATACCACATATGGATACACCAGTGTCATTGAAATGTGTGTTCTCTTAAGAGACCACACATGGATCCACCAATGTCATTGCATGTGTGTTCTTTTTACTAACAACAACTGGAGTCATTGCATGTGTGTTGTTTTCACATAAAACATATGGATCCATCAGTGTCATGGCATGTGTTGTTTTCACAATCCATCCATCGATCCACCAGTGTCATTGCATGTGTTGTCTTTTTACTCAAAACAACGAGAGTCATTGCATGTGTGTTCTTTTCACATACATACCATATGGATCCACCAGTGTCATTGCATGTGTGTTCTTTTTACTAACAACAACCAGAGTCATTGAAATGTATGATCTCTTCAGAGACCACACATGGATCCACCAGTGTCATTTCATGTGTGTTCTCTTGACAGACCACACATGGATCCTGATGTCATTGCATGCGTGTTCTTTTTACTAACAACAAATGGAGTCATTGCATGTGTGTTCTTTTCACATACCACATATGGATCCACCAGTGTCATTGCATGTGTGTTCTTTTCACAATCCACCTATGGATCCACCAGTGTCATTGCATGTGTTCTCTTTTTACTAACAACAACCAGAGTCATTGCATGTGTGTGCTCTCTTAAGAGACCACACATGGATCCTGATGTCATTGCGTGTGTGTTCTTTTTACTAACAACAACCAGAGTCATTGAAATGTATGATCTCTTTAGAGACCACACATGGATCCACCAGTGTCATTTCATGCGTGTTCTTTTTACTAACAACAACTAGTGTCATTGAAATGTGTGTTCTCTTCAGATACCACACATGGATCCACCAGTGTCATTGCCAGTGTGTTCTTGTTACTAACAACAACCAGAGTCAATGCATGTGTGTTCTTTTCAAATATTACATATGGATCCACCAGTGTCATTCCATGTGTGTTCTTTTCACAATCCACCTATGGATCCACAAGTGTCATTGCATGTGTGATCTTTTTACTAACAACAACCAGATTCATTGCATGTGTGTTCTCTTCAAATACCACATATGGATCCATCAGTGTCATTCCATGAGTTCCCTTTTCACAATCCACCTATGGATCCACCAGTTTCATTGCATGTGTGTTCTTTTCACATACCACATATGGATACACCAGTGTCATTGCATGTGTGCTGTTTTCACAATCCATCCATCGATCCACCAGTGTCATTGCATGTGTATTCTTTTTACTCACAACAACCAGAGTCATTGCATGTGTGTTCTTTTCACATACGACATATGGATCCACCAGTGTCATTGCATGTGTGCTCTTTTCATAATCCACCTATGGATCCACTAGTGTCATTGCATGTGTGTTCTTTTTACTAACAACAACTAGAGTCATTGCGTGTATGTTCTTTTCACATACCACATATGGATCCACCAGTGTCATTGCATGTGTGTTCTTTTCACAATCCACCTATGGATCCACCAGTGTCATTGCATGTGTGCTCTTTTCACTAACAACAACCAGAGTCATTGCATGTGTGTTCTCTTAAGAGACCACACATGGATCCACCTATGTCAATGCATGTGTGTTCTTTTTACTAACAACATCCAGAGTCATTGAAATGTGTGTTCTCTTTAGAGACCACACATAGATCCACCTGTGTCATTGCCTGTGTGTTCTTTTTTACTAACAACAACCAGAGTCATTGCATGTGTGTTCTTTTCACATACCACATATGGATCCTCCAGTGTCATTGCATGTGTGTTATTTTTACTAACAACAACTTGAGTCATTTCATGTGTGTTGTTTTAACATACCACATATGAATGCACCAGGGTCATTGAAATGTGTGTTCTCTTCAGAGACCACACATGGATCCACCAGTGTCATTGCATGCGTGCTCTTTTTACTAACAACAAATGGAGTCATTGCATGTGTGTTCTTTTCACATACCACATATGGATCCACCAGTGTCATTGCATGTGTGTTCTTTTCACAATTCACCTATGGATCCACCAGTGTCATTGCAAGTGTGCTCTTCTTACTAACAAAAACCAGAGTCATTGCATGTGTGTTCTCTTAAGAGACCACACATGGATCCACCTATGTCATTGCATGTGTGTTCTTTTTACTAACAACATCCAGAGTCATTGAAATGTGTGTTCTCTTTAGAGACCACACATGGATCCACCCAATGTCATTGCACTGTGTGTTCTTTTTACTAACAACAAACCGAGTCATTGCATGTGTGTTCTTTTCACATACCACATATGGATCCACAAGTGTCATTGCATGTGTGTTATTTTTACTAACAACAACTAGAGTCATTGCATGTGTGTTCTTTTCACGTACCACATATGGATCCACCAGTGTCATTGCATGTGTGTTCTTTTCACAATCCACCTATGGATCCAGCAGTGGCATTGCATGTGTGATCTTTTTACTAACAACAACCAGAGTCATTGCATGTGTGTTCTCTTCAAATAAAACAGATGGATCCATCAGTGTCATTGCATGTATGCTCTTTTCACAATCCACCTATAGATCCACCAGTGTCATTGCATGTGTGTTCTTTTCACATACCACATATGGATACACCAGTGTCATTGAAATGTGTGTTCTCTTAAGAGACCACAAATGGATCCCAATGTCATTGCATGTGTGTTCTTTTACTAACAACAACTGGAGTCATTGCATGTGTGTTGTTTTCACATACCACATATGGATCCATCAGTGTCATGGCATGTGTGTTGTTTTCACAATCCATCCATCGATCCACCAGTGTCATTGCATGTGTGTTCTTTTTACTCAAAACAACGAGAGTCATTGCATGTGTGTTCTTTTCACATACCATATATGGATCCACCAGTGTCATTGCATGTGTGTTCTTTTTACTAACAACAACCAGAGTCATTGAAATGTATGATCTCTTCAGAGACCACACATGGATCCACCAGTGTCATTTCATGTGTGTTCTCTTGGAGACCACACATGGATCCACCAGTGTCATTGCATGCGTGTTCTTTTTACTAACAACAAATGGAGTCATTGCATGTGTGTTCTTTTCACATACCACATATGGATCCACCAGTGTCATTGCATGTGTGTTCTTTTCACAATCCACCTATGGATCCACCAGTGTCATTGCATGTGTTCTCTTTTTACTAACAACAACAGAGTCATTGCATGTGTGCTCTCTTAAGAGACCACACATGGATCCTGATGTCATTGCGTTTGTTTTCTTTTTAATAAAAACAACCAGTTTCATTGAAATGTTTGATCTCTTCAGAGACCACACATGGATCCACCAGTGTCATTTCATGTGTGTTCTTTTTACTAACAACAACTAGTGTCATTGAAATGTGTGTTCTCTTCAGATACCACACATGGATCCACCAGTGTCATTGCCAGTGTGTTCTTGTTACTAACAACAACCAGAGTCAATGCATGTGTGTTCTTTTCAAATATTACATATGGATCCACCAGTGTCATTCCATGTGTGTTCTTTTCACAATCCACCTATGGATCCAGCAGTGTCATTGCATGTGTGATCTTTTTACTAACAACAACCAGATTCATTGCATGTGTGTTCTCTTCAAATACCACATATGGATCCATCAGTGTCATTCCATGAGTTCCCTTTTCACAATCCACCTATGGATCCACCAGTTTCATTGCATGTGTGTTCTTTTCACATACCACATATGGATACACCAGTGTCATTGAAATGTGTGTTCTCTTCAGAGACCACACATGGATCCACCAGTGTCATTGCATGCGTGCTCTTTTTACTAACAACAAATGGAGTCATTGCATGTGTGTTCTTTTCCAAATCCACCTATGGATCCACCAGTGTCATTGCATGTGTGCTCTTTTTACTAACAACAACCAGAGTCATTGCATGTGTGCTCTCTTTAGAGACCACACATGGATCCACCAGTGTCATTGCATGTGTGTTCTTTTTACTAACAACAACTAGAGTCATTGAAATGTGTGTTCTCTTCAGAGACCACACATGGATCCACCAGTGTCATTGCATGTGTGTTCTTGTTACTAACAACAACCAGAGTCGTTGCATGTGTGTTCTTTTCACATAGCACATATGGATCCACCAGTGTCATTCCATGTGTGTTCTTTTCACAATCCACCTATGGATCCAGCAGTGGCATTGCATGTTTGATCTTTTACTAATAACAACAGAGTCATTGCATGTGTGTTCTCTTCAAATAAAAGCAGATGGATCCATCAGTGTCATTGCATGTGTGCTCTTTTCGCATACCACATATGGATACACCAAAGTGTCATTGAAATGTGTGTTCTCTTTAGAGACCACACATGGATCCTGATGCCATTTCATGTGTGTTCTTTTTACTAACAACAACTGGAGTCATTGCATGTGTGTTGTTTTCACATACCACATATGGATCCATCAGTGTCATTTCATGAGTGTTCTTTTCACATACCACATCTGGATCCACCAGTGTCCTTTGTATGTGTGTTCTTTTCACAATCCACCTATGGATCCACCAGTGTCATTGCATGTGTGCTCTTTTTACTAACAACAACCAGAGTCATTGCATGTGTGCTATCTTCCACCAGTGTCATTGCATGTGTGTTCTTTTTACTAACAACAACCAGAGTCATTGAAATGTGTGTTCTCTTCAGAGACCACACATGGATCCACCAGTGTCATTGCATGTGTGTTATTTTTACTAACAACAACCAGTGTCATTGAAATGTGTGTTATCTTCAGAGAGCACACATGGATCCACCAGTGTCATTGCATGTTTGTTCTTGTTACTAACAAAAACCAAATTCATTGCATGTGTGTTCTTTTCACATAGCACATATGGATCCACCAGTGTCATTGCATGTGTGTTCTTTTCACATACCACATATGGATACACCAGTGTCATTGAAATGTGTGTTCTCTTAAGAGACCACACATGGATCCACCAATGTCATTGCATGTGTGTTCTTTTTACTAACAACAACTGGAGTCATTGCATGTGTTGTTTTCACATACCACATATGGATCCATCAGTGTCATGGCATGTGTGTTGTTTTCACAATCCATCCATCGATCCACCAGTGTCATTGCATGTGTGTTCTTTTTACTCAAAACAACGAGAGTCATTGCATGTGTGTTCTTTTCACATACCATATATGGATCCACCAGTGTCATTGCATGTGTGTTCTTTTTACTAACAACAACCAGAGTCATTGAAATGTATGATCTCTTCAGAGACCACACATGGATCCACCAGTGTCATTTCATGTGTGTTCTCTTCAGAGACCACACATGGATCCACCAGTGTCATTGCATGCGTGTTCTTTTTACTAACAACAAATGGAGTCATTGCATGTGTGTTCTTTTCACATACCACATATGGATACACCAGTGTCATTGAAATGTGTGTTCTCTTAAGAGACCACACATGGATCCACCAATGTCATTGCATGTGTGTTCTTTTTACTAACAACAACTGGAGTCATTGCATGTGTGTTGTTTTCACATACCACATATGGATCCATCAGTGTCATGGCATGTGTGTTGTTTTCACAATCCATCCATCGATCCACCAGTGTCATTGCATGTGTGTTCTTTTTACTCAAAACAACGAGAGTCATTGCATGTGTGTTCTTTTCACATACCATATATGGATCTACCAGTGTCATTGCATGTGTGTTCTTTTTACTAACAACAACCAGAGTCATTGAAATGTATGATCTCTTCAGAGACCACACATGGATCCACCAGTGTCATTTCATGTGTGTTCTCTTCAGAGACCACACATGGATCCACCAGTGTCATTGCATGCGTGTTCTTTTTACTAACAACAAATGGAGTCATTGCATGTGTGTTCTTTTCACATACCACATATGGATCCACCAGTGTCATTGCATGTGTGTTCTTTTCACAATCCACCTATGGATCCACCAGTGTCATTGCATGTGTTCTCTTTTTACTAACAACAACCAGAGTCATTGCATGTGTGCTCTCTTAAGAGACCACACATGGATCCACCAGTGTCATTGCGTGTGTGTTCTTTTTACTAACAACAACCAGAGTCATTGAAATGTATGATCTCTTTAGAGACCACACATGGATCCACCAGTGTCATTTCATGTGTGTTCTTTTTACTAACAACAACTAGTGTCATTGAAATGTGTGTTCTCTTCAGATACCACACATGGATCCACCAGTGTCATTGCCAGTGTGTTCTTGTTACTAACAACAACCAGAGTCAATGCATGTGTGTTCTTTTCAAATATTACATATGGATCCACCAGTGTCATTCCATGTGTGTTCTTTTCACAATCCACCTATGGATCCAGCAGTGTCATTGCATGTGTGATCTTTTTACTAACAACAACCAGATTCATTGCATGTGTGTTCTCTTCAAATACCACATATGGATCCATCAGTGTCATTCCATGAGTTCCCTTTTCACAATCCACCTATGGATCCACCAGTTTCATTGCATGTGTGTTCTTTTCACATACCACATATGGATACACAGTGTCATTGCATGTGCTGTTTTCACAATCCATCCATCGATCCACCAGTGTCATTGCATGTGTATTCTTTTTACTCACAACAACCAGAGTCATTGCATGTGTGTTCTTTTCACATACGACATATGGATCCACCAGTGTCATTGCATGTGTGCTCTTTTCATAATCCACCTATGGATCCACTAGTGTCATTGCATGTGTGTTCTTTTTACTAACAACAACTAGAGTCATTGCGTGTATGTTCTTTTCACATACCACATATGGATCCACCAGTGTCATTGCATGTGTGTTCTTTTCACAATCCACCTATGGATCCACCAGTGTCATTGCATGTGTGCTCTTTTCACTAACAACAACCAGAGTCATTGCATGTGTGTTCTCTTAAGAGACCACACATGGATCCACCTATGTCAATGCATGTGTGTTCTTTTTAATAACAACAACCAGTCATTGAAATGTGAGGTCTCTTTAGAGACCACATAGATCCCTGTGTCATTGCATGTGTGTTCTTTTTACTAACAACAACCAGAGTCATTGCATGTGTGTTCTTTTCACATACCACATATGGATCCTCCAGTGTCATTGCATGTGTGTTATTTTTACTAACAACAACTTGAGTCAATTCATGTGTGTTGTTTTAACATACCACATATGAATGCACCAGTGTCATTGAAATGTGTGTTCTCTTCAGAGACCACACATGGATCCTGATGTCATTGCATGCGTGCTCTTTTTACTAACAACAAATGGAGTCATTGCATGTGTGTTCTTTTCCAAATCCACCTATGGATCCACCAGTGTCATTGCATGTGTGCTCTTTTTACTAACAACAACCAGAGTCATTGCATGTGTGCTCTCTTTAGAGACCACACATGGATCCACCAGTGTCATTGCATGTGTGTTCTTTTTACTAACAACAACCAGAGTCATTGAAATGTGTGTTCTCTTCAGAGACCACACATGGATCCACCAGTGTCATTGCATGTGTGTTCTTGTTACTAACAACAACCAGAGTCGTTGCATGTGTGTTCTTTTCACATAGCACATATGGATCCACCAGTGTCATTCCATGTGTGTTCTTTTCACAATCCACCTATGGATCCAGCAGTGGCATTGCATGTTTGATCTTTTTACTAATAACAACCAGAGTCATTGCATGTGTGTTCTCTTCAAATAAAACAGATGGATCCATCAGTGTCATTGCATGTGTGCTCTTTTCACATACCACATATGGATACACCAGTGTCATTGAAATGTGTGTTCTCTTTAGAGACCACACATGGATCCACCAGTGCCATTTCATGTGTGTTCTTTTTACTAACAACAACTGGAGTCATTGCATGTGTGTTGTTTTCACATACCACATATGGATCCATCAGTGTCATTTCATGAGTGTTCTTTTCACATACCACATCTGGATCCACCAGTGTCACTGTATGTGTGTTCTTTTCACAATCCACCTATGGATCCACCAGTGTCATTGCATGTGTGCTCTTTTTACTAACAACAACCAGAGTCATTGCATGTGTGCTATCTTCCACCAGTGTCATTGCATGTGTGTTCTTTTTACTAACAACAACCAGAGTCATTGAAATGTGTGTTCTCTTCAGAGACCACACATGGATCCACCAGTGTCATTGCATGTGTGTTATTTTTACTAACAACAACCAGTGTCATTGAAATGTGTGTTATCTTCAGAGAGCACACATTGATCCACCAGTGTCATTGCATGTTTGTTCTTGTTACTAACAACAACCAAATTCATTGCATGTGTGTTCTTTTCACATAGCACATATGGATCCACCAGTGTCATTGCATGTGTGTTCTTTTCACATACCACATATGGATACACCAGTGTCATTGAAATGTGTGTTCTCTTAAGAGACCACACATGGATCCACCAATGTCATTGCATGTGTGTTCTTTTTACTAACAACAACTGGAGTCATTGCATGTGTGTTGTTTTCACATACCACATATGGATCCATCAGTGTCATGGCATGTGTGTTGTTTTCACAATCCATCCATCGATCCACCAGTGTCATTGCATGTGTGTTCTTTTTACTCAAAACAACGAGAGTCATTGCATGTGTGTTCTTTTCACACACCATATATGGATCCACCAGTGTCATTGCATGTGTGTTCTTTTTACTAACAACAACCAGAGTCATTGAAATGTATGATCTCTTCAGAGACCACACATGGATCCACCAGTGTCATTTCATGTGTGTTCTCTTCAGAGACCACACATGGATCCACCAGTGTCATTGCATGCGTGTTCTTTTTACTAACAACAAATGGAGTCATTGCATGTGTGTTCTGTTCACATACCACCTATGGATCCACCAGTGTCATTGCATGTGTGCTCTTTTTACTAACAACAACCAGAGTCATTGCATGTGTGCTCTCTTTAGAGACCACACATGGATCCACCAGTGTCATTGCATGTGTGTTCTTTTTACTAACAACAACCAGAGTCATTGAAATGTGTGTTCTCTTCAGAGACCACACATGGATCCTGATGTCATTGCATGTGTGTTCTTGTTACTAACAACAACCAGAGTCGTTGCATGTGTGTTCTTTTCACATAGCACATATGGATCCACCAGTGTCATTCCATGTGTGTTCTTTTCACAATCCACCTATGGATCCAGCAGTGGCATTGCATGTTTGATCTTTTTACTAATAACAACCAGAGTCATTGCATGTGTGTTCTCTTCAAATAAAACAGATGGATCCATCAGTGTCATTGCATGTGTGCTCTTTTCACATACCACATATGGATACACCAGTGTCATTGAAATGTGTGTTCTCTTTAGAGACCACACATGGATCCTGATGCCATTTCATGTGTGTTCTTTTTACTAACAACAACTGGAGTCATTGCATGTGTGTTGTTTTCACATACCACATATGGATCCATCAGTGTCATTTCATGAGTGTTCTTTTCACATACCACATCTGGATCCACCAGTGTCACTGTATGTGTGTTCTTTTCACAATCCACCTATGGATCCACCAGTGTCATTGCATGTGTGCTCTTTTTACTAACAACAACCGAGTCATTGCATGTGTGCTATCTTCCACAGTGTCATTGCATGTGTGTTCTTTTTACTAACAACAACGAGTCATTGAAATGTGTGTTCTCTTGAGACCACACATGGATCCTGATGTCATTGCATGTGTGTTATTTTTACTAACAACCAGTGTCATTGAAATGTGTGTTATCTTCAGAGAGCACACATTGATCCACCTGATGTCATTGCATGTTTGTTCTTGTTACTAACAACAACCAAATTCATTGCATGTGTGTTCTTTTCACATAGCACATATGGATCCACCAGTGTCATTGCATGTGTGTTCTTTTCACATACCACATATGGATACACCAGTGTCATTGAAATGTGTGTTCTGGTAAGAAAGCACACATGGATCCCAATGTCATTGCATGTGTGTTCTTTTACTAACAACAACTGAGTCATTGCATGTGTGTTGTTTTCACATACCACATATGGATCCATCAGTGTCATGGCATGTGTGTTGTTTTCACAATCCATCCATCGATCCACCAGTGTCATTGCATGTGTGTTCTTTTTACTCAAAACAACGAGAGTCATTGCATGTGTGTTCTTTTCACACACCATATATGGATCCACCAGTGTCATTGCATGTGTGTTCTTTTTACTAACAACAACCAGAGTCATTGAAATGTATGATCTCTTCAGAGACCACACATGGATCCACCAGTGTCATTTCATGTGTGTTCTCTTCAGAGACCACACATGGATCCACCAGTGTCATTGCATGCGTGTTCTTTTTACTAACAACAAATGGAGTCATTGCATGTGTGTTCTTTTCACATACCACATATGGATCCACCAGTGTCATTGCATGTGTGTTCTTTTCACAATCCACCTATGGATCCACCAGTGTCATTGCATGTGTTCTCTTTTTACTAACAACAACCAGAGTCATTGCATGTGTGCTCTCTTAAGAGACCACACATGGATCCACCAGTGTCATTGCGTGTGTGTTCTTTTTACTAACAACAACCAGAGTCATTGAAATGTATGATCTCTTCAGAGACCACACATGGATCCACCAGTGTCATTGCATGTGTGTTCTTTTTACTAACAACAACTAGAGTCATTTCATGTGTGTTCTTTTCACATACCACATATGCATCCAATAGTGTCATTCCATGTGTGTTCTTTTAACAATCCACCTATGGATCCACCAGTGTCATTTCATGTGTGTTCTTTTTACTAACAACAACTAGTGTCATTGAAATGTGTGTTCTCTTCAGATACCACACATGGATCCACCAGTGTCATTGCCAGTGTGTTCTTGTTACTAACAACAACCAGAGTCAATGCATGTGTGTTCTTTTCAAATATTACATATGGATCCACCAGTGTCATTCCATGTGTGTTCTTTTCACAATCCACCTATGGATCCAGCAGTGTCATTGCATGTGTGATCTTTTTACTAACAACAACCAGATTCATTGCATGTGTGTTCTCTTCAAATACCACATATGGATCCATCAGTGTCATCCATGAGTTCCCTTTTCACAATCCACCTATGGATCCACCAGTTTCATTGCATGTGTGTTCTTTTCACATACCACATATGGATACACCAGTGTCATTGCATGTGTGCTGTTTTCATAATCCATCCATCGATCCACCAGTGTCATTGCATGTGTATTCTTTTTACTCACAACAACCAGAGTCATTGCATGTGTGTTCTTTTCACATACGACATATGGATCCACCAGTGTCATTGCATGTGTGCTCTTTTCATAATCCACCTATGGATCCACTAGTGTCATTGCATGTGTGTTCTTTTTACTAACAACAACTAGAGTCATTGCGTGTATGTTCTTTTCACATACCACATATGGATCCACCAGTGTCATTGCATGTGTGTTCTTTTCACAATCCACCTATGGATCCACCAGTGTCATTGCATGTGTGCTCTTTTCACTAACAACAACCAGAGTCATTGCATGTGTGTTCTCTTAAGAGACCACACATGGATCCACCTATGTCAATGCATGTGTGTTCTTTTTACTAACAACATCCAGAGTCATTGAAATGTGTGTTCTCTTTAGAGACCACACATAGATCCACCTGTGTCATTGCCTGTGTGTTCTTTTTTACTAACAACAACCAGAGTCATTGCATGTGTGTTCTTTTCACATACCACATATGGATCCTCCAGTGTCATTGCATGTGTGTTATTTTTACTAACAACAACTTGAGTCATTTCATGTGTGTTGTTTTAACATACCACATATGAATGCACCAGTGTCATTGAAATGTGTGTTCTCTTCAGAGACCACACATGGATCCACCAGTGTCATTGCATGCGTGCTCTTTTTACTAACAACAAATGGAGTCATTGCATGTGTGTTCTTTTCCAAATCCACCTATGGATCCACCAGTGTCATTGCATGTGTGCTCTTTTTACTAACAACAACCAGAGTCATTGCATGTGTGTTTCTTTAGAGACCACATGGATCCCAAATGTCATTGCATGTGTGTTCTTTTTACTAACAACAACCAGAGTCATTGAAATGTGTGTTCTCTTCAGAGACCACACATGGATCCACCAGTGTCATTGCATGTGTGTTCTTGTTACTAACAACAACCAGAGTCGTTGCATGTGTGTTCTTTTCACATAGCACATATGGATCCACCAGTGTCATTCCATGTGTGTTCTTTTCACAATCCACCTATGGATCCAAAGGTGGCATTGCATGTTTGATCTTTTACTAATAACAACCCGAGTCATTTCATGTGTGTTCTCTTCAAATAAAACAGATGGATCCATCAGTGTCATTGCATGTGTGCTCTTTTCGCATACCACATATGGATACACCAGTGTCATTGAAATGTGTGTTCTCTTTAGAGACCACACATGGATCCACCAGTGCCATTTCATGTGTGTTCTTTTTACTAACAACAACTGGAGTCATTGCATGTGTGTTGTTTTCACATACCACATATGGATCCATCAGTGTCATTTCATGAGTGTTCTTTTCACATACCACATCTGGATCCACCAGTGTCACTGTATGTGTGTTCTTTTCACAATCCACCTATGGATCCACCAGTGTCATTGCATGTGTGCTCTTTTTACTAACAACAACCAGAGTCATTGCATGTGTGCTATCTTCCACCAGTGTCATTGCATGTGTGTTATTTTTACTAACAACAACCAGAGTCATTGAAATGTGTGTTCTCTTCAGAGACCACACATGGATCCACCAGTGTCATTGCATGTGTGTTATTTTTACTAACAACAACCAGTGTCATTGAAATGTGTGTTATCTTCAGAGAGCACACATGGATCCACCAGTGTCATTGCATGTTTGTTCTTGTTACTAACAACAACCAAATTCATTGCATGTGTGTTCTTTTCACATAGCACATATGGATCCACCAGTGTCATTGCATGTGTGTTCTTTTCACAATCCACCTATGGATCCAGCAGTGTCATTGCATGTGCGATCTTTTTACTAACAACAACCAGAGTCATTGCATGTGTGTTCTCTTTAAATACCACATATGGATCCATCAGTGTCATTGCATGTGTGCTCTTTTCACAATCCACCTATGGATTCACCAGTTTCATTGCATGTGTGTTCTTTTCACATACCACATATGGATACACCAGTGTCATTGAAATGTGTGTTCTCTTCAGAGACCACACATGGATCCACCTTTGTCATTGCATGTGTGTTCTTTTTACTAACAACAACTGGAGTCATTACATGTGTGTTCTTTTCACATACCACATATGGATCCAGCAGGGTCATTGCATGTGTGCTG
This sequence comes from Avena insularis, assembly GCA_023614405.1. Classification (NCBI taxonomy): domain Eukaryota; kingdom Viridiplantae; phylum Streptophyta; class Magnoliopsida; order Poales; family Poaceae; genus Avena; species Avena insularis. The sequence continues at coordinate 328,192,043 of CM042684.1, read as the reverse complement.
TTTTCACAATCCATCCATCGATGCACCAGTGGCATTGCATGTGTGTTTTTTTTACTCACAACAACCAGAGTCATTGCATGTGTGTTCTTTTTGATATACCACATATGGATCCACCAGTGTCATTGCATGTGTGCTCTTTTCACAATCCACCTATGGATACACCAGTGTCATTGCATGTGTGTTCTTTTCACATACCACATATGGATCTACTAGTTTCATTGCATGTGTGTTCTTTTCACATACCACATATGGATCCACTAGTGTCATTGCATGTGTGCTGTTTTCACAATCCATCCAACGATCCACCAGTGTCATTGCATGTGTGCTCTTTTTACTAACAACAACTAGAGTCATTACATGTGTATTCTCTTCAGAGACCACATATGGATCCACCAGTGTCATTGCATGTGTGCTCTTTTCATAATCCACCTATGGATCCACTAGTGTCATTGCATGTGTGTTCTTTTTACTAACAACAACTAGAGTCGTTGCATGTATGTTCTTTTCACATACCACATATGGATCCACCAGTGTCATTGCATGTGTGTTCTTTTCACAATCCACCTATGGATCCACCAGTGTCATTGCATGTGTGCTCTTCTTACTAACAACAACCAGAGTCATTGCATGTGTGTTCTCTTAAGAGACCACACATGGATCCACCTATGTCATTGCATGTGTGTTCTTTTTACTAACAACATCTAGAGTCATTGAAATGTGTGTTCTCTTTAGAGACCACACATAGATCCACCTGTGTCATTGCCTGTGTGTTCTTTTTTACTAACAACAACCAGAGTCATTGCATGTGTGTTCTTTTCACATACCACATATGGATCCTCCAGTGTCATTGCATGTGTGTTACTTTTACTAACAACAACTTGAGTCATTTCATGTGTGTTGTTTTAACATACCACATATGAATGCACCAGTGTCATTGAAATGTGTGTTCTCTTCAGAGACCACACATGGATCCACCAGTGTCATTGCATGCGTGCTCTTTTTACTAGCAACAAATGGAGTCATTGCATGTGTGTTCTTTTCACAATCCACCTATGGATCCACCAGTGTCATTGCATGTGTGCTCTTTTTAATAACAACAACCAGAGTCATTGCATGTGTGCTCTCTTTAGAGACCACACATGGATCCACCAGTGTCATTGCATGTGTGTTCTTTTTACTAACAACAACCAGAGTCATTGAAATGTGTGTTCTATTCAGAGACCACACATGGATCCACCAGTGTCATTGCATGTGTGTTCTTGTTACTAACAACAACCAGAGTCATTTCATGTGTGTTCTTTTCACATAGCACATATGGATCCACCAGTGTCATTCCATGTGTGTTCTTTTCACAATCCACCTATGGATCCAGCAGTGGCATTGCATGTGTGATCTTTTTACTAATAACAACCAGAGTCATTGCATGTGTGTTCTCTTCAAATAAAACAGATGGATCCATCAGTGTCATTGCATGTGTGCTCTTTTCGCATACCACATATGGATACACCAGTGTCATTGAAATGTGTGTTCTCTTTAGAGACCACACATGGATCCACCAGTGCCATTGCATGTGTGTTCTTTTTACTAACAACAACTGGACTCATTGCATGTGTGTTGTTTTCACATACCACATATGGATCCATCAGTGTTATTTCATGCGTGTTCTTTTCACATACCACATTTGGATCCACCAGTGTCACTGTATGTGTGTTCTTTTCACAATCCACCTATGGATCCACCAGTGTCATTGCATGTGTGCTCTTTTTACTAACAACAACCAGAGTCATTGCATGTGTGTTCTCTTCCACCAGTGTCATTGCATGTGTGTTCTTTTTACTAACAACAACCAGAGTCATTGAAATGTGTGTTCTCTTCAGAGACCACACATGGATCCACCAGTGTCATTGCATGTGTGTTATTTTTACTAACAACAACCAGTGTCATTGAAATGTGTGTTATCTTCAGAGACCACACATGGATCCACCAGTGTCATTGCATGTGTGTTCTTGTTACTAACAACAACCATATTCATTGCATGTGTGTTCTTTTCACATAGCACATATGGATCCACCAGTGTCATTGCATGTGTGTTCTTTTCACAATCCACCTATGGATCCAGCAGTGTCATTGCATGTGCGATCTTTTTACTAACAACAACCAGAGTCATTGCATGTGTGTTCTCTTCAAATACCACATATGGATCCATTAGTGTCATTGCATGTGTGCTCTTTTCACAATCCACCTATGGATTCACCAGTGTCATTGCATGTGTGTTCTTTTCACATACCACATATGGATACACCAGTGTCATTGAAATGTGTGTTCTCTTCAGAGACCACACATGGATCCACCTTTGTCATTGCATGTGTGTTCTTTTTACTAACAACAACTGGAGTCATTGCATGTGTGTTCTTTTCACATACCACATATGGATCCAGCAGTGTCATTGCATGTGTGCTGTTTTCACAATCCATCCTTCGATGCACCAGGGGCATTGCATGTGTGTTTTTTACTCACAACAACCAGAGTCATTGCATGTGTGTTCTTTTTGATATACCACATATGGATCCACCAGTGTCATTGCATGTGTGCTCTTTTCACAATCCACCTATGGATCCACCAGTGTCATTGCATGTGTGTTCTTTTCACATACCACATATGGATCTACTACTTTCATTGCATGTGTGTTCTTTTCACATACCACATATGGATCCACCAGTGTCATTGCATGTGTGCTGTTTTCACAATCTATCCAACGATCCACCAGTGTCATTGCATGTGTGCTCTTTTTACTAACAACAACCAGAGTCATTACATGTGTATTCTCTTCAGAAACCACATATGGATCCACCAGTGTCATTGCATGTGTGCTCTTTTCATAATCCACCTATGGATCCACTAGTGTCATTGCATGTGTGTTCTTTTTACTAACAACAACTAGAGTCGTTGCATGTATGTTCTTTTCACATACCACATATGGATCCACCAGTGTCATTGCATGTGTGTTCTTTTCACAATCCACCTATGGATCCACCAGTGTCATTGCATGTGTGCTCTTCTTACTAACAACAACCAGAGTCATTGCATGTGTGTTCTCTTAAGAGACCACACATGGATCCACCTATGTCATTGCATGTGTGTTCTTTTTACTAACAACATCCAGAGTCATTGAAATGTGTGTTCTCTTTAGAGACCACACATGGATCCACCTGTGTCATTGCCTGTGTGTTCTTTTTACTAACAACAACCAGCGTCATTGCATGTGTGTTCTTTTCACATACCACATATGGATCCACCAGTGTCATTGCATGTGTGTTATTTTTACTAACAACAACTGGAGGCATTGCATGTGTGTTCTTTTCACGTACCACATATGGATCCACCAGTGTCATTGCATGTGTGTTCTTTTCACAGTCCACCTATGGATCCACCAGTGTCATTGCATGTGTGTTCTTTTTACTAACAATGACCAGAGTCATTGAAATGTGTGTTCTCTTCAGAGACCACACATGGATCCACCAGTGTAATTGCATGTCTGTTCTTTTTACTAACAACCAGTGTCATTGAAATGTGTGTTCTCTTCAGAGACCATACATGGATCCACCAGTGTCATTGCATGTGTGTTCTTGTTACTAACAACAACCAGAGCCATTGCATGTGTGTTCTTTTCACATAGCACATATGGATCCACCAGTGTCATTGCATGTGTGTTCTTTTCACAATCCACCTATGGATCCAGCAGTGGCATTGCATGTGTGATCTTTTTACTAACAACAACCAGAGTCATTGCATGTGTGTTCTCTTCAAATAAAACAGATGGATCCATCAGTGTCATTGCATGTGTGCTCTTTTCACAATCCACCTATAGATCCACCAGTGTCATTGCATGTGTGTTCTTTTCACATACCACATATGGATACACCAGTGTCATTGAAATGTGTGCTCTCTTAAGAGACCACACATGGATCCACCAGTGTCATTGCATGTGTGTTCTTTTTACTAACAACAACTGGAGTCATTGCATGTGTGTTCTTTTCACATACCACATATGGATCCACCAGTGTCATTGCATGTGTGCTCTTTTCACAATCCACCTATGGATCCACTAGAGTCATTGCATGTGTGTTCTTTTTACTAATAATAACTGGAGTCATTGCATGTGTGTTCTTTTCACATACCACATATGGCTCCACCAGTGTCATTGCATGTGTGCTGTTTTCACAATCCATCCATCGATCCACCAGTGTCATTGCATGTGTGTTCTTTTCACATACCACATATGGATACACCGGTGTCATTGAAATGTGTGCTCTCTTAAGAGACCACACATGGATCCACCAGTGTCATTGCATGTGTGTTATTTTTACTAACAACAACTGGAGTCATTGCATGTGTGTTGTTTTCACATACCACATATGGATCCATCAGTGTCATGGCATGTGTGTTGTTTTCACAATTCATCCATCGATCCACCAGTGTCATTGCATGTGTGTTCTTTTTACTCACAACAACTGGAGTCATTGCATGTGTGTTCTTTTCACATACCACATATGGATCCACCAGTGTCATTGCATGTGTGCTCTTTTCACAATCCACATATGGATCCACCAGTGTCATTGCATGTCTGCTCTTTTTACTGACAACAACCAGAGTCATTGCATGTGTGTTCTCTTTAGAGACCACATATGGATCCAGTAGTGTCATTGCATGTGTGCTCTTTTTACTAACAACAACCAGAGTCATTGCATGTGTGTTCTTTTCAGAGACCACACATGGATCCACCAATGTCATTGCATGTGTGTTCTTTTTACTAACAACAACTGGAGTCATTGCATGTGTGTTCTTTTCACATACCACATATGGATCCACAAGTGTCATTGCATGTGTGCTCTTTTCACAATCCACCTATGGATCCACAAGTGTCATTGCATGTGTGTTCTTTTCACATACCACATATGGATCCACCAGTGTCATTGCATGTGTGCTCTTTTCACAATCCACCTATGGATCCACTAGAGTCATTGCATGTGTGTTCTTTTTACTAATAATAACTGGAGTCATTGCATGTGTGTTCTTTTCACATACCACATATGGCTCCACCAGTGTCATTGCATGTGTGCTGTTTTCACAATCCATCCATCGATCCACCAGTGTCATTGCATGTGTGTTCTTTTCACATACCACATATGGATACACCGGTGTCATTGAAATGTGTGCTCTCTTAAGAGACCACACATGGATCCACCAGTGTCATTGCATGTGTGTTCTTTTTACTAACAACAACTGGAGTCATTGCATGTGTGTTGTTTTCACATACCACATATGGATCCATCAGTGTCATGGCATGTGTGTTGTTTTCACAATTCATCCATCGATCCACCAGTGTCATTGCATGTGTGTTCTTTTTACTCACAACAACTGGAGTCATTGCATGTGTGTTCTTTTCACATACCACATATGGATCCACCAGTGTCATTGCATGTGTGCTCTTTTCACAATCCACCTATGGATCCACCAGTGTCATTGCATGTGTGTTCTTTTCACATACCACATATTGATCCACCAGTGTCATTGCATGTGTTCTCTTTTCACAATCCACCTATGGATCCACTAGTGTCATTGCATGTGTGCTCTTTTTACTAACAACAACAGGTGTCATTGAAATGTGTGTTCTCTTTAGAGACCACTCATGGATCCAGCAGTGTCATTGCATGTGTGTTCTTTTTAATAACAACAACCAGAGTCATTGAAACATGAGTTCTCTTTAGAGACCACACATGGATCCACCAGTGTCATTGCATGTGTGTTCTTTTTACTAACAACAACTGGAGTCATTGCATGTGTGTTCTTTTCACATACCACATATGGATCCACCAGTGTCATTGCATGTGTGCTCTTTTCACAATCCACATATGGATCCACCAGTGTCATTGCATGTCTGCTCTTTTTACTGACAACAACCAGAGTCATTGCATGTGTGTTCTCTTTAGAGACCACATATGGATCCAGTAGTGTCATTGCATGTGTGCTCTTTTTACTAACAACAACCAGAGTCATTGCATGTGTGTTCTTTTTAGAGACCACACATGGATCCACCAATGTCATTGCATGTGTGTTCTTTTTACTAACAACAACTGGAGTCATTGCATGTGTGTTCTTTTCACATACCACATATGGATCCACAAGTGTCATTGCATGTGTGCTCTTTTCACAATCCACCTATGGATCCACAAGTGTCATTGCATGTGTGTTCTTTTCACATACCACATATGGATCCACCAGTGTCATTGCATGTGTGCTCTTTTCACAATCCACCTATGGATCCACTAGAGTCATTGCATGTGTGTTCTTTTTACTAATAATAACTGGAGTCATTGCATGTGTGTTCTTTTCACATACCACATATGGCTCCACCAGTGTCATTGCATGTGTGCTGTTTTCACAATCCATCCATCGATCCACCAGTGTCATTGCATGTGTGTTCTTTTTACTCACAACAACCATAGTCATTGCATGTGTGTTCTTTTCACATACCACATATGGATCCACCAGTGTCATTGCAAGTGTGCTCTTTTCACAATCCACCTATGGATCCACTAGTCTTGTTGCATGTGTGTTCTTTTTACTAATGTCGTGGTGGTGGCACGGCAGATGCCATGGGTAGGCTAAAGTTAGGGGCCAATGGATGCTAGTGGGATCTAGGGAGGGAAGATGTAGTGGATTCTACACACGGAAAGCTAACGCAAAGATCTGTATTTCTCCTTCTTTGAGTTACATGTGCTCCTTGAGCGGTATACAAGAGAGAACTTTACCAGCCTAACGGTACCAAGAATGAGTCGATCCCCTCCTCAGGGTCCAAGCCTTCCCTTATAAAGGAGAGCCTTGGGTTCCCTTAGGGCTGATGTGGCAAGCATATTCGAGGAATATGCTTGTCCCAATATAGTAGTTCGGTGCCCCCCTTTCCCTGTCGCTCCCCTAATGACGGCAAGGTTCCAGAGGGGCCCTCCTGTGTGCCTCGGGCTTCAGGAATGTCACCTCCGTGACCTCCTTCTGTCTCTCTGTCGCTCTGCACCTTTGTCCGTAGTGCTTGGCTTCGCTCTGATTCTCCCTAGCCTGCTACTAGAGTTTGACTTTAGGCTTCTCCTTCTCCTGTAAGCTTCGTATCATTCGGCCCTGCCTCGCGTAACTTCGTCTTGTCCTTCACCTGCATCAAGATTACTTGGGCTAACCCGGCCGACTTACGCTGTATCTCGGCCGGGTAATGCCTTGCCCTTACTTCAAGGGTCCCGTCCTTTCCCATATCGGCCGACCTCTACAGGATTCGGCCGACTCAGAGTGTAACTCGAACCGGACGGGAAAACCTCTCATCTTTCCCGTCTTTACCCTATCCGGTTACCTCCCCAAGATTAGTCCCCGGCTGTATGCGTTCCCGCCGATAACCTCGGCCGGGTCGTATCAGTTTCACGACGCTCGTTATGTATTGTTTCCGAGTTATATTGTTGTGGTGATAGAGCCGTACCTAGCAGCGCACGCTTCGTCCCACGTGTCATTCTCATCATTATTTCTCTAGTTTTTTGTTCCTCTACAGCGTTTACTGACAAGCTACAAGCATCGCCGCTACTGTCGCGCTGTCGCGACGTTCGCTGCGCCTCGTGGGGATCGTGAGTTCCCTGGTCAATCGTGTGGCCTTCGGTGTGGTTCCGCTCAGCGACGTGTGGTCGTGCCGTGCACACGATCCGCGCCGCCAACTGCCACACCCACGATCCCACTACCTTGCTCGCGGCTTGGTTATAAAGGGGCGCTGGGAGTTTCTTTTTCCCCTTCTCGCCGCCGCACCCTTCTTCTTCCTCGCGTTTTTTAAATTGTTCGTGGTTCCGCCTTGCGCTCAACTGCTCGCGACGAGGGGACTCCGCCGTCTGCTCCACCGCCTCGCCACGTTTACCTGTTACGCCGCCGCGGTGAGTTCTTTTTGGTCGTACGCCTAGACTTCCCTCTAGATCTCTTCGCTTCCTCTTTGTTTGTGCTGCGGTTCTCTTCGTTCCGCCATTTTTGTGTAGAACTGCGACGGGGCCTCGTAGCTCTAAGTTTTCCTCCGCCGCGAGCTGTTCCTCCGGCGATCTTTTCGGCGAAATCATGTCTAGTTCCTTTAGTGGTGCATTGGTTGAGGATGATGATGCTGGCTCTGGGCCCGAGCGGGGCTCGTGGCAGGGCTCCTCCGTTACCCGGCGGGAGATCGAGTGGCTCATCCGAACCCGGAGGATTCCCGCCGAGGTCTCTTGTCGTTTACCCGGCAATGAGTTATCTCCAGAACTTAGGGAGGGTGAGTATGTAGTTTTTATGTCACATTTCTCGCGTGGCTTCGGTCTCCCTGTTAGCGATTTCGCAAGAGAGTTTCTCGACTACTTCGGCCTTCAGCCGCATCATCTTCCTGCGAACGCCATCGCTTCTCTTTCTGCATTCATCTCCGCCTCGGAGGGATACTTCGGCCTATGGCCATCCGTTCATGTCTAGGCGAAGTTCTTCCAAATTCGTTCTAATGTGGTCCCTGACAAGTCTCTGCACCCTTCCGAGAAACTACTTACTCAGTGCGGGGCGGCATCCATCACACCTCAGAGGAAGTCTATATTTCCTCGTGTCACCGGGTTAGAATCATGCAAGAAGTGGCACAAATCTTTCTTTTACGTCAAGAACAGAGGAACAGAAGACAAGATTCAGCTCCCTGCCTTCTCCATCGGTCCACCTTCCAAGGTAAACTGGACTTACAATACGAGGAGGAGCCACGTCTTGGCCGAGCTTTTCGAGACTCGGCTTAAAGAGTTGATCCGGGCTGGGTTACGCGGCGAGGACTTGATGGCTACCTTCATCAGTAGCCGAATTTGCCCAATCCAGAAAAGGACGCACAAACTTTGCTACATGAGTGGTCCACTTGATCCCAACCGAGTCTCGACCGTCGAGTTGGACAATTACCTTGTCTTCAAGCGCGTCCGATCTATATTTAAGACGGAGATGCCTGAAGATTGGACCTGGGGATTGAAACCGTTTACCCGCGAGCGTCCTCCTCCCGCAGTAAGTTTTAACCCTCAATGCTTTGATTCTCCATTGTTTTCATAGATGTTTTCCCTAACCTTCCTTCTCCTCCGCTTCATAGAGGTTCGCGGAGCAAAAGGACGAGGACGCCGAGGTTTTGTCGCTTCCGTGGACTGCGGATCGGAATACCCCGGACGTTGGGGAACCGGACTCTGAAGAATTCGTCCCTAAGTCGGATCCTGCTACGGCTCGCGCTCGTGGCAAACCTTCGGTCCATGAGGAGGAAGGTGATTCGGACGAGGTCCAAGCTCTTGAGGTAGTTGCCGCAATGCCTATTTCTTATGCATTTCCGGCTTCTATTTTCCCAGCTAACCCGGCCGGTCAGGTCCACGACGCCGAGCCTATTGCATCCCGGCCCCCAGTTACCTCGGGGAAACGCGAGGCTCGTGCTAGTGCTTCAGAGGCGGCCCCCAAGAAACGAATGAAGAAGTCTGCTCCGAACCCTCCCAGGCGCAAGACCATGCCTGGGGTCGCAGGGTGAGTTCGTTTTGCTCGTATTTCTTGTTTCCCTATTTCCGTTTTTCATCCTGACACCCTTTTTTCTTTCTTATTTTCGCAGTGCTCCGCTTTCCGTTAAGCCTGGCGGTCCTAGCATGACTAGCCGCCCGATTCGGCAGCCGTCTCCTCCGCCTGTTGAAGATACTAGGATTCCTAGTCCTGCTCGTGCTACATCTCCTCCAGCTCCGCATATGTCACCCCCTTGTCACGATGCGCCTGATATTCGCGCCTCCGAGGTTTCTACTGAACCCGTTGCCCCTCCCCTGAATCCGAGCATATCCACCGAGCCTCTTTTTACCTCGGTAGCTCCTACTGTAACCCCAGCCGCAGCCGTGGTCGATAATACCCCGGCGCCCTCAGCGCCTGTAATCCCTCCTGCTTCTAAGGTCACTGTTCCCATTGCCGAGGTATCAGCTTCTGCTGGTGCCTCCACAGTAAGAAAAACTGTTGCCACTAAAACTTCTACTTCCCAAAAAGGTCTTGCCGGCTCTTCTCAGCCGAGTATCGCCGACGTGCTGCGCAAAGGAGCTGCGCCTACCAAAGCCTCTGTTACCTCTGCTGCCAGCACCCAGCTTGCTCTTCATACAAGTCTGCGGTCAATGGTTACACAACATGTCCGAGGTAAAGTCTTAACCCGGACGGCTAGTGGAACAGCCTCAGCTCGCTAGTGGAATATGCTCTAATCGAATGCTGCGATCAGCTTGAGGGCAATCAAAGCATACCATTTCAACTTTCCGACATCAAGCCGTTTGGATCAAGCTGCCAAGATCATTCTGGATAGCAACAAGATGAACGAGGTAATTGCTACTTCTCGGGGTCTAGACTGATTCTCCATATGCTATTATATATACATTAGTCCCCGAAACTTGCAAACGAGTAACTTGTTATTTGCTTGGAAGTTTTTATAGTGCTATAGCCTATATCCGAGTAGATCTATCTTAAACTTTTGCTTAAATTTTCTCTAGCTGTTCTTTGAATGTCTAGCCACATAGGTCTGGGTTAAGCTTTCGCCTGACTCGAATCTACTTTTGGCTTTGAATATCCAGCCACCTAGATCTGGGTTAAGTTTTCGCTTAACTCGGATCTGTTTTAACTTCGAATATCCAGCCACCTAGATCCAGGTTAAGTTTTTTGCTTAGCTCGGATCTGGTTTAGCTTCGAATATCCAGCCACCTAGATCCGGGTTAAGTTTTCGCTTAGCTCGTATCTTTTTAGCTTCGAATATCCAGCCACCTAGATCCGGGTTAAGTTTTCACTTAGCTCGGATCTGTTTTGGCTTTGAATATCCAGCCACCTAGATCCGGGTTAAGTTTTCACTTAGCTCGGATCTGTTTTGGCTTTGAATATCCAGCCACCTAGATCCGGTTAAGTTTTCACTTAGCTCGATCTGGTTTAGCTTTCAACATCCATTCATTGTTTGTTCCATTGCTCAAAGGCGCATGACCCATGGATCGCTGAATTTCAAAGACTGCTGTTCTCGCACAAGAAGTTGGAAGAAAAATATGAAAAAGTTATTCTTGTGGTGAAAAAAGCAGGTATGCCCGATCATTTTCCTTGTCATCTCTATTATTGTCATTGTTTTGTCTGCGGGATGCCGGCTTACTTTGCGGGTTAACAGGCAACATCAATAATCTTAACATTCGTCTTGAGAAGAAAGTCAAGAGCTTGGAAGGTTAGTTTTCCATCCACCTCGTACTTTTTTCTTTTTAAGACGTGCACGAAGTTTCTTTTACTTTGTTTGGCTTTGATAAAGCCGAGATATGAACCTTTGCATCATCTCACCAAAATTGTACGCCCATGCCTGATGTAATGCTGCATTTGTTAGAACAAGGCGCCACTCATTCAAGCGACTAAAAGAAAAGGATGATGAGATAGCTCGCCACTGGCGAGGTTAAGGCCCTTAAGCTTTCTCAGAAATCCGAGCTAGAGAAGGTCGATCAGGAGTTCTCCGAGGAGAAGAACCGGCTGGCTTTGGAATTGCAAAAGAATAAAGAGCTCTTAGAGGCTGCCGAGCTGAAAACTCGAGGAATGAGCGAGGAAATTGCTCGCTTTGAGAAGAACAAGATTGACTGGGCAAAGGACCTTCAGCTGATGATGAATTACATTCATCGTAAGCATCTTAACACGGCCGGATTATCTTTCTTCCTTCTGCTGCCCTCTGATGCCTCCCTTTTTTGCGCAGGTCATTTTCCTGAAGCTAAGCCCGTGAGCTCTAAAGCGGTTCTTGCTGCTCGTGCGCCGAGAGGTCTCCCTGTTGACGTGAACTTTGAATATTCAATAGAAGATTTCTTGGTTTCTATCGGCGCTGCCCTTGGTCTGGTGAAAATCATGGGCAGGGACTTGGTGCTGGCAGCTATTCGAGCCCACCGTGCTCTCTGGACGAATACCTCTGGAACTCCTAACATCAGCGAGATCGAATTGCTGGTGACTAGATTGAATGCCACTGAAAAGCAACTAAGTCTTTGGAGGGAATCTGCTGGGCGAGCTGGCGCGGATATGGCCCTCACCGTTATCATGTCATGGTACGAAGACATTTCTCTTGATATCCTGAGGAATTTTCGCACCGGTTCCCGTTGGGTTGAGGATCCCACCTTTGTTGCTCTTCGGCAAGCTCGCGCCTTTCAACTCGTCGAGTATGCCGACGTGCACACCTGGAATGAAGGGCCGAGTTTCCTTTCAAACCCGGACGAGGAGGTCGTCGAGGATGCATCGATGACTCACCGAAAGGGAGATGAAGATGACTCGGCCACTTCTGGTGACTCCAGTTCGAGCTCGGATGACAATGACGACGCGCGATCCTCCTCCAAGGGTACCGGGCATTCCACTACGCAAATTGATGCTCCTCAGCAGCCTCAGGCTTCGGCCGAGGTTGCACCTAGGTCTACGGAGGGCGAGGTAACCTCGGCCGAAGTTCCTCCTACCTCGGAGTCCCCAGCCCCTGACCAGGTTGCCGTCTCTCCAGTGAAAAATGTTTAAGTCATTTTCTATCCCTGGTATGCCGGGCGTACGATGTCCTTGGAATACTCATCTATTTCCTGTATGACTTTTAATCTCCTTTTGCCATACATTGCTGCGACATATAAGTTTGCATTTATTATAACTTTGCTTAAGTTGGTTCCCATCCGAATTTCTGCTTTGATATCCTGCATATTCTGGTGTTAGGATTTATCTTTGTCTTTGTTTTCTCATGTTTTAGTCGAGTAATCTGTGTGTGAGCTTCGAACATCATACGGGGTTGATCTGTTCTTATCCTGAGTGCCGAAGTGTGATACCCTTTCCGTATCAAAGATTGACTGCCACTTTGGAACAATTCACGGCAGTCCCCGAGTGATTGCCTGTTTTGCTGAGGTCTAGTGTGCAAACTAACTTTCAGGAAAAATACAAGACCACCACCGAGGTGCTGCTCAGGGCGTCAAGTTTTGGTGCTCAACATAGCTCTGGGGCGGTATATGGTAGTCTTCTAGCTGCTGCTTTGACTGCCGAGGTTTTAATGCATAACCTGAAATTGAGATAACATATGGCAGTCCCCGAGTCACTGCTCTGGATGCCGAGGTTCAATGCATAACATGAAATTGAAGTAACATATGGCAGTCCCCGAGTCACTGGTCCGGATGCCGAGGTTCAATACATAACATGAAATTGAAATAACATATGGCAGTCCCCGAGCCACTGCTCTGGATGCCGAGGTTTAATACATAACATGAAATTGAAATAACCTATGGCAGTCCCCGAGTCACTGCTCTAGATGCCGAGGTTTAATATATAACATGAAATTGAAATAACATATGGCAGTCCCCGAGCCACTGCTCTGGATGCCGAGGTTTAATACATAACATGAAATTGAAATAACCTATGGCAGTCCCCGAGTCACCGCTTCCGATGCCGAGGTTTAATACATAACATGAAATTGAAATAACATATGGCGCCCCGAGTTATCGCTCCCGATGCCGAGGTTTAATACTTCATTGGTCTTTGACCTTGAAATACTATGCTATGAGTAAATGGACGGGCAGGGCCACGTTCCATGGCCGCTTCGTTTCTTCGCCAGCTTTGTCTGCCTTGTCCTTTCCGGGGGATTGAGCATCAATTAGATAATAGGCATCGTTATGTAATGCCTTGCTCACGATGAATGGTCCCTCCCATGGAGGTGACAGCTTGTGCATGCCGGCCGTGCGTTGTACCAGTCTGAGGACTAAATCTCCTTCTTTGAATACCCTCGGATTCACCTTTTTGATGTGATATCGTCGTAGGTTCTGCTGATAAATAGCTGATCGTGATAGTGCCAGTTCTCTGGCTTCTTCTAGCAGGTCTACAGTATCTTGCCGGGCTATTTCGTTCGCTTCAGAGGTTCTATACTGAGTAACTCTTGGCGAGTCATGTATTATGTCGGCTGGAAGCACGGCCTCTGCTCCATATACTAGAAAGAATGGTGTGTACCCTGTTGACCTATTTGGAGTAGTCCTGAGGCTCCATAATACGGCTGGAAGTTCCTCCATCCAACATCCTGCCGACCTTTGCAGTGGTTCAACAAGTCGTGGTTTTATTCCGGACAATACTAGTCCATTAGACCTTTCCACTTGCCCATTAGATGCTGGGTGAGCCACAGAGGCAATATCTAACCTTATGTATTTTTCTCTACAAAATCTGGCGAAGGCTCCTTCTGCAAAATTTGTGCCATTATCTGTAATGATACAGTGTGGGTACCCATATCTTAAAATAATATATTTGAGGAATTTCACTGATGTGGGCCCATCGCATTTTCTTATTGGTTTCACTTCAATCCATTTTGTGAACTTGTCCACCATAACCAATATGTGGGTCATTCCCTCTCGGGCCGGCTTAAATGGTCCCACCATATCTAAGCCCCATACAGCAAATGGCCAAGTGATGGGTATTGTTTTTAACTCGGCCGATGGCATATGTATTTTGGTTATATCTCGGCAACCATTGCATTTTTCCACCAACTCTTTGGCTTCCTTCAACGCCGTGCCAATAAAATCCATGCCTGAATGCTGTGGCTACCAATGCACGAGATGAGGCATGATGTCCACACTCTCCTTGATGTATATGGAGGAGGATTTCCCGGCCTTCTGCCGAACTCACACGCTTCTGCAATACGCTTGTGACACTTCTTTTATATAGCTCATTGTTTATGATCGTGTAAGCTTTCGCTCTCCTTACAGTTTGTCTTGCTAACACTTCATTGCTTGGTAATGCCGCGCCTTTAAGGTAAGATAATATGGGTTGCGCCCATGGCGGTGTGATTTTTTCTGGTGTGGTCTCACTGTCTATTTCCATATTTTCTGCCGACATATTTACCTCGGCCTTCTCCATAATTGTGCTTACTTCTGCCGTCCTCCTCTTGGGGGATTCCGAGTTATATTGCTGGTCTACCTCCATCGGCACATTGTCTGCTGCTGAATTAGCCGGGATAAAGATAGATTCGGATTCTGGTGAAGGGATTATTGATGGTTTTCTGAGGTGTTCCAGGGCAATACCCGGTGGAATTGACTGCCGGGTTGATCCGAGCTTTGACAATGTGTCTGCGGCATCATTTTCTGCCCGAGGTATGTGGTGAAACTCACATCCTTCAAAGTATCCACTGATCTTTTGCACATGAAATCTGTATAAGGCCATATTAGCATCTAGTGCGTCCCAATTGCCAGAGACTTGCTGTACGACTAGGTCCGAGTCCCCATAGCATAAGATTCGGCGTATGCCAATCTCTTTTGCTACTTTCAATCCATGGACCAGTGCTTCATATTCGGCTACGTTGTTGGATGCAGCAAAATGTATCTGTAGCACATATTTTAGCTGATCTCTTTTAGGCGAAGTTAATACTATTCCTGCCCCAAACCATTTCTTAGTTTGGAACCATCGAAATGCATCGTCCAATAATTTGGATCTGGTAATGGTGGCTCATATTGCACTTCGGCCCAATCTACGAAGAAGTCGGCGACTGCTTGAGATTTGATTGCATCTCTCCTATCAAATTGTGGAGCGTAAGGTGACAATTCGATTGCCCATTTTGCTATTCGGCCACTTGCATCTTTGTTGCTCAATATGTCGGCTATGGGTGCTTCACAAATCACTCTGATGGGATGCTCTTCGAAGTAATGTTTAAGCTTTTTTGCCGACATATACACCCCATAAGCAATTTTCTGATAATGTGGGTAATTCTGTTTTGAAGTGGACAACACCTCACTCAAATAATATACCGGCCTCTGTACCGACTTATTATTTTCGAGTCGTTCTACTATGACTACAGCACTCACTACTCTATTTGTGGCCGCTATGTAGAGTAACATAGGCTCTTTTGATAATGGAGAAGCCAAGATAGGTGCTGTGACCAACATTTTTTTCAACTCATGAAACGCGCTGTCCGCTTGTGGAGTCCAAACGAATTTATCTGATTTCTTCATCAGCTGATATAGTGGCAGTGCCTTTTCTCCCAGCCGACATACAAACCGGCTGAGCGAGGCTAGACAACCTGTGAACTTTTGTACATCATTTAAGCATTTTGGCAATTCCATTCTTTCTACTGCTTTTATCTTTGTTGGGTTTGCTTCTATACCTCGGCTAGATACAAGAAAACCGAGCAATTTTCCTGCCGGCACGCCGAACGTGCACTTTTCCGGATTAAGTTTCATTCGGAATCTTCTCAAGTTTACGAAAGTTTGCCGTATATCTTCTAGTAAGGTTTTGCTTTCCTTGGTTTTGATGACCACGTCATCTACATATACTTGTACATTTTTTCCTATTTGATCGTGTAGACATTTTTGCATGTATCTCTGATATGTTGCTCCTGCATTTCGCAGGCCGAATGGCATTGTGCGATAGCAATAAGCCCCGTACGGGGTAATAAATGCAGTCTTTATTTGATCGGCCGGATTTAACGGTATCTAGTGGAAACCAGATTACACGTCTACAAATGATAATAACTCACAACCAACGGTCGAGTCAATGACTTGGTCTATTCTAGGTAATGGAAAAGGATCTTTTGGACACGCCTTGGTTCAGGTTCGTGTAATCGATACACATTCGCCATACAATGGCTACATTGGGATCATCCTTCTTCTTTTCTACCAGCACCGGATTTGACAACCAATCCGGGTACAGCACCTCCATGATGAACCCGGCTGCGAGGAGCCGAGCTATTTCATCCCCTATTATTTTTCTCCTGTCTTCGGCGAAGCGGCGGAGAGGTTGCTTCACCGGCCTTGCTCCAGGCCTTACATTCAAAGAGTGCTCAGCCAACTCCCTCGGAACACCTTGCAGATCCTGAGTTGACCACACAAATATGTCCCGATTCTCACGGAGGAAGTTGGTGAGCTCGCTTTCCTATTTAGCGTCCAGGCCTGCACCAATAGTAACAGTACGCTCTGGGAATTGCTCATCTATTTGAAACTTCTTCGTTCCTTTAGTCGGCTGAAAAGAAACACTGCCATGCGGCTTGGCTAGTGCTGGCATGTTCAGCTGCGCCGACTGAGCGAGGGATGCTACCTCCTGAATCCTTCTTTTTTCTCTTGCTATAACCAATAACTCGGCCAAATTTGACCCGGATGAAGCACACTCCATTGCCTTCTTGTAATCCCCTGCAACTGTTATCACTCCTTGTGGTCCGGGTAGCTTCATCTTCAGATAACTTACATGACAGCTGCCCATGAATTTGGCCAACGCTGGCCGTCCGAGTAAAGCATGATAACAACTCTCTAGATCCACCACCTCAAACTCTAAGTTTTCTCTGCGATTATCTCTTGTGCCGAATAAGACATCGACTCGGACCTTACCAATGGGTTCACATGAAAGCCCTGGCACTATCCCATGGAAAGTGGTCCTTGTGGACTGCAACATGTTCTGCGATATTCCAAGTTTATGCATGGTATCTTTGTACATGATGTTGATACTACTTCCATTGTCAATGAGTACCTTTGAGAATTTCACATTGATGCTTGGTCCGACAAATGTTGGATCCAACACGAGTGCATATGACCCAGGATTCGGCATTATTTTGGGATGATCCTTTATGCTCCAAGTTACTTCGATCGACCAAGGCACATATCTCTATCGCCGCATAACTGCATTTACTTCCATATGCGGCGTTGCACTCTGTTTGTCTTGTCGTTCCATTGTGAACACGCAATAAGACCGATGATGTTCTCTATAATCATTACGTCCGTATTTGCCGGGTTTGTTCTTCCATCTGGACTTGGTTCATCACTTGATGCACCGCGTCTCGATCCGAGTTATCGTACCTGGGAGGGGGTAACATTAGTTTGTGCATTTGCTCCGATCAGCGTGGTTGACGCCGCCGATGTACTTGATGGGTGCCTGAACCTGCGGGTTACCCATTGCATTTTTCATCCATGCACACTGGCGGGTCGTATGGTTAGCTGGTCTGGATGGGTTTGACGTGTGAAATTTACACGGTTGATCTAACATGGACTCGAACGTGTACTTCGGCCTCTCCTGCCATTGTTTCTTTTGTTCGGGGGTCCATTGCCCTTTTCCTTCATTCCTTGGTGTCCACTGCTGAGGACCATTCTTTTGCCGTTGAGTCTCCGTGATTCGGCTGATCTTGCCTCATCGCCACTTGGGCGAATTATATCTATAATCCGGTCTTTCCTCTCTTCTTCTTCCTCTGAAATCACCGCTACCGATGACCCGTAAATCTCTTGCATAATGGTCCTGTTGCTCGCGGTGATCTGCCGACATTAATTCTAGTTGCGTAGGATCTCCTAATGCGTAGGAGTCCGCTATTCTGATAGTTTCTGCTAGTGTGGTCGGCATATCTCTTTGTAGTCGCTGCCACAGTACGCTGCCATAACGGCATCCTTGTGTGAACCAAGCTATTGCTTGCGATTCTATGACTCCTTCACATGAGTTTCTCAGATTGCACCACCGAGTTAAAAACTCTCTATCTGTTTCATTCGGCCTCTGCTTGCACATGGCTAATTGTTGTGGCCTGTTTGGCCTCTTGTACGTACTGGTGAAGTTGCTGACAAACATTTCCTCAAAATCCAGCCAACAATTGATACTGCCGGCTGGTAGGTTATTTAGCCATACCCTAGCTGGTCCTTCCAGCATTTGTGGTACGTACCGTACTGCCCATCATAAGTTTCCACACGCTATTTTTACAGCAGTGGCATAGTCAATCAACCAGTCTTGTGGTTTGGTACTCCCATTATATGTTTTGGTGCCCCTTGCTAGCTGAAAATTCGACACAGGTGGCTCGCCCATGATACGTGGTCCAAAGCATGCTGGCCCTGGTGGACCCTGTTCTTCCAACAACTCAGACCTGTATAGCCGGTCCAGCTTCACCCTTGCATCATTCGGTGGCAAATCTCTATACAGAACTCTGTCCTGTATTCCATATTGGTTGTTTCCGCCATGGATTGCATAGTCCATTTCGGAATAACCATCATTGTATCTCTCATTAATTTGATTGTGGCGAGCTGGCCTTGTTTCTCTTTCCTGCCGGGGTTCATGCCTCGGTTGCAGGTTGAGTGGCCGTTCTCTCCTTACTTCGACCGGGATGTTGTTCTCATGATTGCCTCTGGCGGGCTCTCTTCTGCCGAGGTCTCCGTTGCCTCGGCTTCCGCCATCTTTCTCCACACGGTCGTGGTTCCTCTCCCCACTGTTACCTCGTCTTGCATTGCCTCTATTTTCATTTGCCTTTCCGGCCATTGCCGGATCATACGGGACAATCTGCTTGTTCCTCTTTCCCGAGGTTACTGCTTTGTCTCTTCGAGCATTATTTCCGGGTGAAGATGCTGCTGCCACAGACAGGGCTGGTGCTGCTCCTGCCGAATGAATCATTCGCGAGGCCCCCGGCCTCGCCGGGTTTGCTCTGAGCATTTCGCTTTGGTTCGCGATGCGCACCAGCTCGTTTACTCTTTCTTGTTGTTTCTGCCGGGCCTCTCCGGTCAACCCCTCTAATTCTAAAGCTGCGGCATTTGCCGCTCTTAGGTTTCTTGCCGGGGTACTGTACCTCGGCAAACCTAAATCCTCTGTGTCACATCCCAAGATTTTCCAAATCTTGTAATGTGAAAATAAAATAAACAAAATAAACTTTTGTTGAAAATCAGGGTGAAAAGAAACTTTTGTTTCTAAAAGGAGACTTAAAATCCCATCTTGAACAAACTTTGGTAGAAGTTTGAATTCACAAATTCAAATCAAGGGAAATGCATTCCTCAATGAATGTATCTGGAAATTTGAACATTTGGAAAGAAATCCAAAACCCTAAACCCTAATGGAAGGAAATCATTTTCCAAAGTATCTCCAAATCCATGGATTTGATCCATACCAAATTTGATCAACAAATAATCACAAAGGATCAAGAAAGACCTTAGAAGTTAGTTTCACTTAAATTGGAACCAAAGACAAAATCTTGTGAATATAATAAGATAAGGAAATTGAATTTCCAAAGTCAATAAAGCCCTTACCAAAAGCCATACCAAATGGTGAACAAATAATCCTAAAGGGATTTATTTGGATAAACCTTTATCAAAGGAAAATAAATTGTTTTGGAAACACTGTTTTAGATCTTTTAATAAAAGACTTTGATTTCAAATAAAAAGATAAGCCAAATTAATTTTGGCCAAGCTTTTGAAATAAAATATTTTGTTTTGATAAAAT
Source organism: Avena insularis (assembly GCA_023614405.1). Lineage (NCBI taxonomy): Eukaryota > Viridiplantae > Streptophyta > Magnoliopsida > Poales > Poaceae > Avena > Avena insularis. Next base: position 328,171,820 of record CM042684.1, on the reverse strand, counting down.
GAGTAAAGGTTTATTTAAATAAAATAAAGGATCTAAATATCCAATTTTATTTAAGTAAAAGCTTTTCCCATTTTAAATAAACACCAAGTATTTTATTACTACTTTGAAATCTTTTATTAAAAGGTTTTGCTTTGATTAAAATGAGTAAAGGATTATTTAAATAAAATAATAAGGATTTAAATATCCAATTTTATTTAAGTAAAGGCTTTCCCATTTTAATTAAAACACCAAAACTTATTTATTTATTTAAATAAGTTTCATATTCCTTATTTTCAAATTAAACCTTCTGGTTTGGTTTTGAAAATAATTGGAATTCAAATGGAAATATTAAATAAATTAAACCCTAATAAATAAAGATCCATTTTATTTAATTATTAAATGGATCCTAAAATAAATAAAAATAATATTTCATTTTGAGATTTGGATTATGTTGCCAAACAGAACCAAATTCAAATGAAAAGTTTGTGTTGAATTGATTTGAGTGTTGTTTGAAATTGTTTGAATTAATTGTTTGAATTGAAAACAGAAAAAGAATTAGAAAAGAAAAGAGAGCATGTAAAAAAAATAAGAAAACATACCCAAATTTTAAATGCAAGCTCCCAAGGCCCAACTCCCTCCCCCAAAGAAGTTCCCCAAATAGAATTTAATAGGGCCCAACTCACTCAGCCCCCCTCCTCCAAGTGTGTTTCTCACTGAAAGACATCACAGAGAGACGGCAAGTGGACCCACTTCCCTCTCCTCTCACGACAATGCAGACCCCACCTCCACTTATTCTCCTCCGAACTGCTTTTCTTCGAGAAAGAAACCCGCAGAGTGGATGACTGTGGACCCCTCCTCTCTTTCCTTTTTCCATCGACCAGGACCCCACCACGCAGCTTCTTCTTCCCATGACCCTTCCTCAGACTTGGCCGGCCGTTCTGCTTTGATTCCGCTAATTAATTCACAGAACGCTGCGTTAATCTCTCGTCGTGACCACAGCTACTTAACCGCCTGCTCGTCCTCCTCCCTTTCCCACAAACATCGCCTCCCCTCTGCCCCTAGGCTGCCTCCATTTCTCAGATCACGCAGTTCACCACTGCCTCGAGCAATTCCGAAACCAGACCTCCCTTACCTCGCCGACCTAGCACCCTTACTCCACGCATCCAGACGCATCCTCCTGCTAACCATTCATCCGCGGGTGCCCTAGAACCTCGACTTCCGTCGACAAGGAGCGCCACCGTGCATCTTCAGCCGGCGAGCCCCACAGGTAGCTTCCCTGGCCGCCTCTTCTCCTCGTTCACGCACACGACCTTCGTGACCTCCTCGTCTAACCCAACCCTGTTGTTCTTCTCGTGATCTCAGCGACGACTCAGGCAAGCAGAGCGCCAGAGATGTCCGCTTCTTCTCCGCAACGCTTTCCGGTAAGCCTAGACCGCCTCGACCCTCTTGTTCACGACATGACTCGCTCGATCTTGATCTAATGATAGTCATTTTCGCTGAGGTGATCCCCGACGCCCACGACCACCCGAGAACCCGCGCCAAAGAACTCTGACGAGGAATTCCTGCAACCCTAGTGCGCCGCCGACCAACACCTCCCCGAGCATCGCCGTAACCTCCTGAGCCCGGTGAGCATCTCCTCTTTCTTTCTCGCTTTCTGCATCGCCGGCACCGTCATCGACCGACGACTCCGCCGCCAGCAGCCGCCGCATCGCCGCCCACTTTAGGTCGAGCCTGCCACAGCCGTTCGATCCAGATCCACCGGACACGATTAGATCACTTAACGCGAAGAGGTATGTCCTCTGGATCGCACGATCTCATTTAGATCCAACGGCTACAGAGCATGATCCGCAGCGAAGCGGCATCGAATAGAATCTGCGCCAGGTCACCTATTTGTTTAAAAACAGAATTAGAAAACAGAATTTCTTGCTAACTTCAAACCCATGTATCTTTTGATCCACACGTCCAAATTTTACAAATTTGATGTCGTTGGAATCAGCAAGACAAGCCCTAACCAACCCTTCCCTTAGTTTAGCAAATAGTATCTGTTAACTTGTTTAACTTTGCAGATTCATTTGAATGCTTGCTAACATTAGAAAAATCATTTAAAAATGATATTTAGGTTAAAACCTTTGCCAATTAGTTTGTTGTGACCTTGCTGACCATAGGAACCAACCCATAGTTTGGAAAGTGATTTTGGAAAAGAATAGAATGGATTAATTAGTTTAGTCCATTTCTAGCTAACTAAAACTATTTGTTTTGTTTATGAAAATGCTTTCATAAAGAAAACCTTGAGAAAATGTTTGGATCAAACCTACTGACCAAAAGCACCAAGTTTTGCAATAGCAACTCATTTGGTGAACCCTATAGACTAAAACCCTAGTAGACATATTTCTTCACCACATAAAATGACCAAATAGGTGCCTTGTTTTGAAATTGGTTTTTGAGGTGAAACCTTTTACTAACAACTTTGCCACTTTGGTAAATGACCAATTTGGATCTTACAAAGTTTAGGAATCTAATAGAAACCCTTTTGCAAATGACTTTGCCATTTTGGTAAATGACCAATTTGGAACTTACAAAGTTAGAAGCCTAGTGAGGACCATCCCTACATTAGAACCAACCTTTGCATGCCTATGCATGACTTTGCCACTTTACAAAAATGACCATTAGGTGTACCCAAATGTCTATGACCCACTAGGAACCACTTTTGCAAACAAAGCAAAGCTTGGCATGCTTGCATGCATTTCTTTGACTTTGTTATTTTATGTGTGCTGATTTGCTTGATTGGTAGATTGAGTTTGTGCCTTGCATGATTGATTGTAGTGACTTGAAGAGTGTGAGTGTTGCAAGGACAAGGAGTGAACTTATACCCTCTACCAAAAAGGCAAGTGATGCTTCATATCTTATGTCCCATTATTTACACTATGCATTAGTGTTTTTGCTAAAGTAAAATCTTGCATGGTTTTTATTTTGCTAAGTATAGACCTTGCTATAGGAAATCTAGTAGATGAATCCTTAGTAGGATTTTCCTAAGTTAAGAATCCTATTACTACCAAGCTTAGCCTAGCTAATAGAAAACTTGGGTGGGATATATTCACACTATGAAAAATATTCTAAGTCTGAGGACTTGTGATTTGTTTAATAAAACAACTAAGATTAATGAAACACCTGGGTGGAAATGGACGGAATGGTTTATGTTGAGTGGTTCACAAGGCCAGGGACTGGCTTGTGTATCTCACTTGTGGATGGCCACCCAGGAAACAAAGAGATTTGAGATGTCAAATGTTGAGAAGTTTCAAGTGCAACCACTTGGCATTATGGGCTCTGCCATGATCTTAGGATGCTGGAACTTAGTCTTTTGGACAGTGGGTGGTAGTGATTGATAGGTTGGAGCGCGTCCATTTGACTAAGGAAAGGCTACTGAAGGATCATTCTTGGGAAACCAGGACTTGTGGGGAAAGTGCACCACCTCTGCAGAGTGTAAAAACCTAAGTACTTAGCCATGTCCCTGGTAAAGGACAATTTGAGCATCAAGACATGGAAGCAATCAAGAATCTCATCATTCCAATTTCTAAATTAAAACTTGTGGGTGAACAAGGGTTGTGCGAAATCTTAAATCTTTGATTGGTAGATGCCTTGAGAGGATGTTCAATCATTGGTTGAGAATTTGTTTTTGCCAAGTAAATCTTCAGTCTCTGATTGGTAGATGCCTTGAGTGGATCTTCAGTCTTTGATTGGTAGATGCCTTGGAATTTGTTTTTGCCAAACAAAACTTATTTTCAAATGATAGGGAAAAATCTATTTTGAGCAATGCAAAGCCTCAACTCCACTTAGCCAAAATGCATATAGATGATAGACTCCACTATACTACCAAAGTATCACTTGCCAATACAATTCAAATGTATTGACCCTTGTGGCTGTAACTTATTATGTTGCAGGTTTGATTGATTTTAGTGAGGATTGATTGATTAGGATTACAAAGCCTACAACCAACATGTCTGCCTGTGGCACTTTGAAGATGAAGGACCCATGACTATAGATATTCCGCTGCAATGTAATGTAAATAGCCAATGAGCTATGTTTAATGTAATAAAATTATGTTATTCCTGGTTATAAAGTTGTATTATGACCTTTGTTTCTTGATATTACATCTGAACTGTGGATGCTAGCTATTGATCCAGGGACTAGCATTGTAAACACAGGGGACTCAATCTTATTTAAGGTTGGGGACGCTACACTCTGATTCTGCTTTATGAGCTTCATGCTCTTTATTGATGTCATCCATGAGGTTTTTTCCTCTCAATCTTAGTTCGCACCCGCTCAGCGCCGACGCTGCTTATTTGCTTTGAGATATTCTCATCGGGTCCTTTATGACTCATAAGGCCGACCTTTTTGCCTCTATCGACTTTTTTTGGTTTCCTCTAACTCCGCTTTCGAGCATTTGCCGAATTAAGTATCGGCGCATGGTGTAGTCAAGCTTTCTATGGTCGCTCAAGTATATTCTCTCCCTTTCCGTAGGTCTTACTCTTGGTGCTTTGGGGTGTTTTGCACCTGGTCGTTTGTCGGTGGATTACCTGTGGGATTGTTGTTTCGGTGGGCGTTGTTACCTGTGGCGGGTTCTCTTCTGATCCGCAACCGCTTCTACCGCTTGCACCCGCCACGACCATTACCTCGACGCTACTCAGGAGGATGTGCTCCAAAGTGATGGCAGCTCTGGCAGAGGTGGATCTCCTGCAACAAGAACTTGGTGAGGATAAACACCGAGATGTCGACGCCGACGTAAACTGGTGTGCCCCAGTTGATGAAAACACCATTACGCTGGGGAGTTTCCCCTGAAGCTCCTCGCATTGTCGCCGACATAAATCAGAGACCAAATCTCCGACTAAGCTTTAAAACAACGCTACCGCCAGTCTTGATGAAGTTTCGTCCGGATCATAACTCCAGCTAGCACCACCGCTGGCCCCACGGGCGCCAACTGTCAGGTGGTGGCACGGCAGATGCCATGGGTAGGCTAAAGTTAGGGCCAATGGATGCTAGTGGGATCTAGGAGGGAAGATGTAGTGGATTCTACACACGGAAAGCTAACGCAAAGATCTGTATTTGTCCTTCTTTGAGTTACAAGTGCTCCTTGAGCGGTATACAAGAGAGAACTTTACCAGCCTAACGGTACCAAGAATGAGTCGATCCCCTCCTCAGGGTCCAAGCCTGCCCTTATAAAGGAGAGCCTTGGGTTCCCTTAGGGCTGATGTGGCAAGCATATTTGAGGAATATGCTTGTCCCAATATAGTAGTTCGCGCCCCCTTCCCCTGCCGCCTCCCTAATGACGGCAAGGTTCCAGAGGGGCCCTCAGTGCCTCGGGCTTGACTGTCACCTCCGTGACCTCCTTCGCCTCTCCTCGCCTCGCACCTTTGTCCTTAGTGCTTGGCTTCGCCTGATTCTCCCTAGCCTGCTACTAGAGTTTGACTTTAGGCTTCTCCTTCTCCCGCAAGCCAGATTATTCGGCCCACCTCGCGAATCTCGGCTTGTCCTTCACCTGCATCAAGATTACTTGGTCTAACCCGCCGACTTATCAGATCTCGGTTAATGCCTTGCCCTTACTTCAAGGGTCCCGTCCTTTCCCATCTCGGCCGACCTCTACAGGATTCAGCCGACTCAGAGTGTAACTCGGAAACTGGATAGGGAAAACCTCTCATCTTTCCCCGTCTTTACCCTATCCGGGGTTACCTCCCCAACAACTAACAACAACCAGAGTCATTGCATGTGTGTTCTTTTCGCATACCACATATGGATCCACCAGTGTCATTGCATATGTGTTCTTTTCACAATCCACCTATGGATCCACTAGTGTCATTGCATGTGTGCTCTTTTTACTAACAACAACCAGTTTCATTGAAATGTGTGTTATCTTTAGAGACCACTCATGGATCCACCAGTGTCATTGCATGTGTGTTCTTTTTACTAACAACAACCAGAGTCATTGAAATGTGTTTTCTCTTTAGAGACCACACATGGATCAACCAGTGTCATTGCATGTGTGTTCTTTTTACTAACAACAACTGGAATCATTTCATGTGTGTTCTTTTTACTAACAACAACTAGAATCATTTCATGTGTTTTCTTTTCACATATTACATATGGATCCACCAGTGTCATTGCTTGTGTGTTCTTTTCACAATCCACCTATGGATCCACCAGTGTCATTGCATGTGTGATCTTTTTACTAACAACAACTAGAGTCATTGCATGTGTGTGCTCTTTAGAGACCACATATGGATCCACTAGTTTCATTGCATGTGTGCTCTTTTTTGTAACAACAACCAGAGTCATTGCATGTGTGTTCTCTTCAGAGACTACAAATGGATCCACCAGTGTCATTGCATGTGTGTTCTTTTTACTAACAACAACTGGAGTCATTCCATGTGTGTTCTTTTCAGATACCACATATGGATCCACGAGTGTCATTGCATGTGTGTTCTTTTCACAATCCACCTATGGATCCACCAGTGTCATTGCATGTGTGTTCTTTTCACATACCACATATGGATCCACCAGTGTCATTGCATGTGTTCTCTTTTCACAATCCACCTATGGATCCACTAGTGTCATTGCATGTGTGCTCTTTTTACTAACAACCAGTGTCATTGAAATGTGTGTTCTCTTCAGAGACCACTCATGGATCCAGCAGTGTCATTGCATGTGTGTTCTTTTTAATAACAACAACCAGAGTCATTGAAACGTGTGTTATCTTCAGAGACCACACATGGATCCACTAGTGTCATTGCATGTGTGTTCTTTTTACTAACAACAACTGGAGTCATTGCATGTGTGTTCTTTTCACATACTACATATGGATCCACCAGTGTCATTGCATGTGTGCTCTTTTCACAATCCACCTATGGATCCACCAGTGTCATTGCATGTGTGCTCTTTTTACTAACAACAACCAGATTCATTGAATGTGTGTTCTCTTTAGAGACCACATATGGATCCAGTAGTGTCATTGCATGTGTGCTCTTTTTACTAACAACAACCAGAGTCATTGCATGTGTGTTCTTTTCAGAGACCACACATGGATCCACCAATGTCATTGCATGTGTGTTCTTTTTACTAACAACAACTGGAGTCATTGCATGTGTGTTCTTTTCACATACCACATATGGATCCACCAGTGTCATTGCATGTGTGCTCTTTTCACAATCCACCTATGGATCAACAAGTGTCATTGCATGTGTGTTCTTTTCACATACCACATATGGATCCACCAGTGTCATTGCATGTGTTCTCTTTTCACAATCCACCTATGGATCCACCAGAGTCATTGCATGTGTGTTCTTTTTACTAATAATAAGTGGAGTCATTACATGTGTGTTCTTTTTCACATACCACATATGGATCCACCAGTGTCATTGCATGTGTGCTGTTTTCACAATCCATCCATCGATCCACCAGTGTCATTGCATGTGTGTTCTTTTTACTCACAACAAACATAGTCATTGCATGTTTGTTCTTTTCACATACCACATATGGATAAACCAGTGTCATTGCATGTGTGCTCTTTTCACAATCCACCTATGGATCCACTAGTTTTGTTGCATGTGTGTTCTTTTTACTAACAACAACCAAAGTCATTGCATGTGTGTTCTTTTCGCATACCACACATGGATCCACCAGTGTCATTGCATATGTGTTCTTTTCACAATCCACCTATGGATCCACTAGTGTCATTGCATGTGTGCTCTTTTTACTAACAACAACCAGTTTCATTGAAATGTGTGTTCTCTTCAGAGACCACTCATGGATCCACCAATGTCATTGCATGTGTGTTCTTTTTACTAACAACAACCAGAGTCATTGAAATGTGTGTTCTCTTCAGAGACCACGCATGGATCCACCAGTATCATTGCATGTGTGTTCTTTTTACTAACAACAACTGGAATCATTTCATGTGTGTTCTTTTTACTAACAACAACTGGAATCATTTCATGTGTGTTCTTTTCACATATCACATATGGATCCACCAGTGTCATTGCATGTGTGTTCTTTTCGCAATCCACCTATGGATCCACCAGTGTCATTGCATGTGTGCTCTTTTTACTAACAACAACCAGAGTCATTGCATGTGTGTGCTCTTTAAAGACCACATATGGATCCACTAGTTTCATTGCATGTGTGCTCTTTTTACTAACAACAACCAGAGTCATTGCATGTGTGTTCTCTTCAGAGACCACAAATGGATCCACCAGTGTCATTGCATGTGTGTTCTTTTTACTAACAACAACTGGAGTTGTTTCATGTGTGTTCTTTTCACATACCACATATGGATCCACCAGTGTCATTGCATGTGTGCTCTTTTCACAATCCACCTATGGATCCACCAGTGTCATTGCATGTGTGTTATTTTCACATACCACATATGGATCCACCAGTGTCATTGCTAGTGTTCTCTTTTCACAATCCACCTATGGATCCACTAGTGTCATTGCATGTGTGCTCTTTTTACTAACAACAACCAGTGTCATTGAAATGTGTGTTCTCTTCAGAGACCACTCATGGATCCAGCAGTGTCATTGCATGTGTGTTCTTTTTAATAACAACAACCAGAGTCATTGAAACGTGTGTTCTCTTCAGAGACCACACATGGATCCACCACTGTCATTGCATGTGTGTTCTTTTTACTAACAACAACTGGAATCATTTCATGTGTGTTCTTTTCACATATCGCATATGGATCCACCAGTGTCATTGCATGTGTGTTCTTTTCACAATCCACCTATGGATCCACCAGTGTCATTGCATGTGTGCTCGTTTTACTAACAACAACCAGAGTCATTGCATGTGTGTGCTCTTTAGAGACCACATATGTATCCACTAGTTTCATTGCATATGTGCTCTTTTTACTAACAACAACCAGAGTCATTGCATGTATGTTCTCTTTAGAGACCACAAATGGATCCACCAGTGTCATTGCATGTGTGTTCTTTTTACTAACAACAACTGGAGTCATTGCATGTGTGTTCTTTTCACATACCACATATGGATCCACCAGTGTCATTGCATGTGTGCTCTTTTCACAATCCACCTATGGATCCACCAATGTCATTGCATGTGTGTTCTTTTCACATACCACATATGGATCCACCAGTGTCATTGCATGTGTTCTCTTTTCACAATCCACCTATGGATCCACTAGTGTCATTGCATGTGTGCTCTTTTTACTAACAACAACCAGTGTCATTGAAATGTGTGTTCTCTTCAGAGACCACTCATGGATCTAGCAGTGTCATTGCATGTGTGTTCTTTTTAATAACAACAACCAGAGTCATTGAAACATGTGTTCTCTTCAGAGACCACACATGGATCCACGAGTGTCATTGTGTAGGGTTAGGAATCTGACCCAACCTTGTTAAAATATAAGGTAAGGTAGAATCCCCTGTGTTTACAATGCTAGTCCCTGGATCGATAGCTAGCATCCACAGTTTAGATGTAATATCAAGAAACAAAGGTCATAATATAACTTTATAACCAGGAATAACATAATTTTATTACATCATACATAGCTCATTTGGCTATTACATTACATTGCAGCGGAATAACTATAGTCATGGGTCCTTCATCTTCAAAGTGCCACAGGCAGATGTTGGTTGTAGACTTTGTAATCCTAATCAATCAATCTTCACTAAAAATAATCAAACCTGCAACATACAAGTTACAGCCACAAAGGGTCAATACATTTGAATTGTATTGGCAAGTTTCACTATTATGTATAAATAAGTGGATCCTATCATTACATGCATATTTGGCTAAGTAGGGTTTAGGCTCCTTTGCAGAAAGCAATATAGTTTTATCCTATCTTTTCAAAATAGTTTTTGATCTTTTGTCAAATCTTTCTGAACTTCTTGGAAAACTCCAAGTGCTTCAAATCCCTTGTTGTCACCATCAAGTTTTACTTTGAGAAATTGGAATGTCGAGATCTTCCATAGCTTCAGGCCTTAGTTGCTCAGTATTTGTCCATAACCGGGGACACGGCTAAGTACTTAGAATTTGATCTTCTGCAGAAGTTGTACACTTTACGCACATGACACAATCTCGTCTTGACGCCACCAGTGGCCGCTGGATAAGTACTCACCAAAATGGAGTACCGGCAGATCGAGAATGTGACAAAGTCTTTCCATAGGAGTCCTCCCAATACACAATGCTAGCTTGTCTACCAGGCACCAATGTAAGGATATATTTCCAATACACAATTCTAGTTAACCTGAAGATGCCAATGCATGGGTCTTCCACTATGTAGTTGACTAAGCCAGAGCCCATTTAGCATGTGGCTGTACACGGAAGCCACATTTGAGAAACATGTTCAATCTCTAAGTCCTGGGTTTTCTTCTAGTGCACAACAAAAAGAGATAGCCATATAAACATGGTTCCTTTTGTTGCCACCTTGTCCATCCTTGAGTATCCTTGTCCACCCAGGTGGTTCATTGAGTACTTGTTTTATTATATAAAACATAAGTCTTTTCAATACTTCATATAATCATAACATGTATCCCATCCCAAATATAGCTGGGCTAAGCATACTACAACTACATTATTTTCACTAAGGAATATATAGGGTATCCTACTAGGATTTAGCATAGCATAAGTATAGAAATTCTTTTCATGCATGTTTCAAAATCCACTAAGTATAATGAAAATAGTAGGACTTTGGATGATAGTGTAACTTGCCTTTTTGGTAGGGAATGGTGGTTCACTTCTTGATCTTGCTAGTCTCACACTTCACTACAAGTCAATCAAGCAAACACAAATTCAATTCACATTCCAAACCAAAGTCAAACAAACATTTTTTCACACACAAAGTAATGGAATCTAAGTCATGCATAAGCATGCAAAGGTTGGTTCTATTGTAAGGATGGTCTCCACTAGGCTTCTAAACTTTGTAAGTTCCAATTTGGTCATTTACCAAAATGGCAAAGTCATTCGCAAATGGGTTTTACTTTAAAAACCATTTTCAAAACAAAGTATTATTTTATGTGGTGTAGAAATATTTTTACTAAGGCATTAACCTATAGGGTTCACCAAATATGTTTTCAAATCACAAAACTTGGTTTTTGGGGTCAGAGAGTTTAAAACAAAACATTTTCCAAATGTTTTCTTCCAAAACCATTTTTAATAAATAAACCACATTTCTATTTAACTAGACATGGTTTTAAATCAAAGAATCATTATTTTGTTTTACCAAATACATTTTTGAGTCCACAAAGTGTTTCCTAGGGTCAGTAGGTTTGGTCCAAAATATTTTCCCAAAGTTTTCTTTATAAAAGTATTTTCATAACCAAAATCTTTATTTCCATTTGGCTTGAAATGGGCTAAATCAAGTTTTCCATCCTAAACTTTACCAAATTCATTTTCCAAATCATGGGTTGGTTCCTAGGGTCAGTAAGGTCACAACAAACCATTTTGCAAAAGTTTTAACCCTAAAATCATTTTTAAACAATTTTTCTACTCTAAACAAGCTCATAAAAGAAACTGCAAAATTAAACAAGGTAACAGATACTATTTGCTAAACTAATGGCATGGATGGCTAGGTCTTGCTCTCCTGAATCCAACGACATAAAATTTGTAATTTTTGGACGTGTGGATCCAAAGTTACAAGGGTTTGAAAATGGCATTTAAATCTGATTTCAAACTCTATTCTCAAACGTCTGGTGCCACACGTCTTAATCTCATTCGCCCATACCGTTTCGTCTGGATTGGCTATTCTGGCGCGTTGGATCAAGTCCGATCGTGCGACCCTAAACGCATACCCCTTCGCGTTAAGTGATTCTTTCGTAGCCAATGGATCTCAGATTCAACGGTCGGCTGCTTGACCTAAAAGGAGCGGCGCTGACGGCGGCTGTGCGGCGGCGGCGCTCTGTCGGCGAGGTTGTCGACGATGCAGGAAGCGAGGGAGAAGAAGGAGATGCTCACCAGAATCGCGGGATCGTGGTGAAGCTCAAGGTACTCGCGAGAAGGCAAGGGGCGCACGGGTGTCGTCGGAATTCCTCGCCGGAGATGCTCTGGTTCTAGCGGTCGGGACGTTGTCAGGGGCGAGGCTACAGGGCTCGCCGAACCACGGCAGAGGGTGTGTTAGACGCGCCTGGTACTAAGGAGTATGTGAGCATCACTGACTGGCATCGGGGAGGTCCGAGCTACCGTGAAGACTCACGGAGTTTGCAGTAGACGCGGTGGTGCTCAGAAGTGGGCGGAGCCAACGCTCTGGGGCGCCCGCGGGTGAGTTGCGGCTGCATAAAGGTCCGCTGGGGGATGCTGATCACATCTGCGTGCTCGAGGAGGCAGGAGGGGGCGTGTGCTGGCCGGAATCGGCGAGAAGGGTCGTCGGAGACAGAGGGAGTGTCTAGCGAACACGGCACTGGGGCGTGGCTTGGGGAGGAGATGAGGGGAACGAGAGAGGAGGGAGAGGCGGTTAAGAGGGAGTGGTCACCGATGGGGGTTACTCGGCCAATAAAGCGGATTCACGCCGGCATTCAACGACAGTAATGGCCAGAGAGGGGGGGCTAGGTCAGTGGCGGGTGAGGAGGATGAACAGGGGAGAGTGGGCCTACTGGTCAGTGGGAAAAGAAAGGAGGGAGAGGTCCACCGGTCATTCTCTGCGTGGGTCATTTAGTTGGTGCAGACTGTTTTCTTCGGGAGGAAAAACTGGGCTGGTTTGTTGGGCCTTAGTGGGCTGCTGGGTTGGGCTGGTCCAAACTCCATTTTTTTTCTGTCTGTTGCCTTTTTCTTTTTCTATTTTTCTGTTTTGAAATTCAAACTATCAAACAACATTCAAATCAATTCAAACAAACACCACACTTCACAACTTTGAACTTGGTTCTGTTTATTAACATAAACCAACATTCCAAAATGAAAATAATATTTTTATTCATTTTTAGGATCTATTTAATATTTAAATAAAATAGCCCTTTAGTTATTTAATTAAATAGGGTTTGATTTATTTAATAAAATTTCCATTTGAAATCCAAATATTTTCAAAACCAAATCAGTAGGTTTTATTTGAAAATAAGGAATACTTGGAAACTTGTTTAAAACAAAATAACCTTTTTGTTATAGGGTCCATTAATAATTAAATAAAATGGACCTTAGTTAATAAATCAAATAGGATTTGTTTATTTAAAAACTTTATTTTAAAATCTAAAATAAAACCAAAACACTTTAGTAGGTTTTATTTGAGAAAACAAAATGCTTGGAAAACTTATTTTAAAAGAATAAATAAGTTTTGATGTTTTGAAAATAGTAAAACCTTTATTGATAAAACTTGGATATTTAAATCCTTTTTTTTTATTTTAAATAAACCTCTACTATTTTTAATCAAAGCAAAACCTTTTGTTTCAAAGTCTTGGCCACGGTTTTAATTTGGCTTTATAAAATAATCTTTATTTAAAATATTTCTTTTCATTTTGAAAACCAAAATCTTTTATAAAAAGATTTCAAAGTAGTAATAAAATACTTGGAAAACTTATTTAAAATAAATAAATAAGTTTTAGTGTTTATTTAAAATGGGAAAAGCCTTTACTTAAATAAAATTTGGATATTACATCCTTATTATTTTATTTAAATAAACCTTTACTCATTTTATCAAAACAAAATATTTTTTTTTATAAAAGCTTGGACAAATTAATTTGGCTCTTTAAAATATAATCTTTATTTATAATTCTATCTTTGCTTTTGAAAACCAAATCTTTTTATTTTAAAGATCCAAAATAGTAACTCTAAAACATTTTATTTGCCTTTATTAAATGTTTATCTTTATAAATCCCTTTAGGATTTAATTGTTCAAAATAGGTTTGAAGATTCCCAATTGAAATCAAAAGTTCCTTCTGGCCTTGAAAATCAAACAAATTTTATTTTATTCATTTATTTTCACATTACAAGATTTGGAAAATCTTGGGATGTGACACATTACATGTGTGTTCTTTTTACTAACAACAACTGGAGTCATTGCATGTGTGTTCTTTTCACATACCACATATGGATCCACCAGTGTCATTGCATGTGTGCTCTTTTCACAATCCACCTATGGATCCACCATTGTCATTGCATGTGTGCTCTTTTTACTAACAACAACCAGAGTCATTGCATGTGTGTTCTCTTTAGAGACCACATATGGATCCAGTAGTGTCATTGCATGTGTGCTCTTTTTACTAACAACAACCAGAGTCATTGCATGTGTGTTCTTTTCAGAGACCACACATGGATGCACCAATGTCATTGCATGTGTGTTCTTTTTACAAACAACAACTGGAGTCATTGCATGTGTGTTCTTTTCACATACCACATATGGATCCACCAGTGTCATTGCATGTGTGCTCTTTTCACAATCCACCTATGGATCAACAAGTGTCATTGCATGTGTGTTCTTTTCACATACCACATATGGCTCCACCAGTTTCATTGCATGTGTGCTCTTTTCACAATCCACCTATGGATCCCCGAGAGTCATTGCATGTGTGTTCTTTTTACTAATAATAACTAGAGTCATTGCATGTGTGTTCTTTTCACATACCACATATGGATCCACCAGTGTCATTGCATGTGTGCTGTTTTCACAATCCATCCATCGATCCACCAGTGTCATTGCATGTGTGTTCTTTTTACTCACAACAACCATAGTCATTGCATGTGTGTTCTTTTCACATACCACATATGGATCCACCAGTGTCATTGCATGTGTGCTCTTTTCACAATCCACCTATGGATCCACTAGTCTCATTGCATGTGTGTTATTTTTACTAACAACAACCAAAGTCATTGCATGTGTGTTCTTTTCGCATACCACATATGGATCCACCAGTGTCATTGCATATGTGTTCTTTTCACAATCCACCTATGGATCCACTAGTATCATTGCATGTGTGCTCTTTTTACTAAGAACAACCAGTTTCATTGAAATGTGTGTTCTCTTCAGAGACCACTCATGGATCCACCAGTGTCATTGCATGTGTGTTCTGTTTACTAACAACAACCAGAGTCATTGAAATGTGTGTTCTCTTCAGAGACCACACATGGATCCACCAGTGTCATTGCATGTGTGTTCTTTTTACTAACAACAACTGGAATCATTTCATGTGTGTTCTTTTTACTAACTACAACTGGAATCATTTCATGTGTGTTCTTTTCACATATCACATATGGATCCACCAGTGTCATTGCATGTGTGTTCTTTTCACAATCCACCTATGGATCCACATGTGTCATTGCATGTGTGCTCTTTTTACTAACAACAACCATAGTCATTGCATGTGTGTGCTCTTTAGAGACCACATATGGATCCACTAGTTTCATTGCATGTATGCTCTTTTTACTAACAACAACCAGAGTCATTGCATGTGTGTTCTCTTCAGAGACCACAAATGGATCCACCAGTGTCATTGCATGTGTGTTCTTTTTAGTAACAACAACTGGAGTCATTGCATGTGTGTTCTTTTTACTAATAATAACTGGAGTCATTGCATGTGTGTTCTTTTCACATACCACATATGGATCCACCAGTGTCATTGCATGTGTGCTGTTTTCATAATCCATCCATCGATCCACCAGTGTCATTGCATGTGTGTTCTTTTTACTCACAACAACCATAGTCATTGCATGTGTGTTCTTTTCACATACCACATATGGATCCACCAGTGTCATTGCATGTGGGCTCTTTTCACAATCCACCTATGGATCCACTAGTCTCGTTGCATGTGTGTTCTTTTTACTAACAACAACCAAAGTCATTGCATGTGTGTTCTTTTCGCATACCACATATGGATCCACCAGTGTCATTGCATATGTGTTCTTTTCACAGTCCACCTATGGATCCACTAGTGTCATTGTATGTGTGCTCTTTTTACTAACAACAACCAGTTTTATTGAAATGTGTGTTCTCTTCAGAGACCACTCATGGATCCACCAGTGTCATTGCATGTGTGTTCTTTTTACTAACAACAACCAGAGTCATTGAAATGTGTGTTCTCTTCAGAGACCACACATGGATCCACCAGTGTCATTGCATGTGTGTTCTTTTTACTAACAACAACTGGAATCATTTCATGTGTGTTCTTTTTACTAACTACAACTGGAATCATTTCATGTGTGTTCTTTTCACATATCACATATGGATCCACCAGTGTCATTGCATGTGTGTTCTTTTCACAATCCACCTATGGATCCACATGTGTCATTGCATGTGTGCTCTTTTTACTAACAACAACGAGAGTCATTGCATGTGTGTGCTCTTTAGAGACCACATATGGATCCACTAGTTTCATTGCATGTGTGCTCTTTTTACTAACAACAACCAGAGTCATTGCATGTGTGTTCTCTTTAGAGACCACAAATGGATCCACCAGTGTCATTGCATGTGTGTTCTTTTTAGTAACAACAACTGGAGTCATTGCATGTGTGTTCTTTTCACATACCACATATGGATCCACCACTGTCATTGCATGTGTGCTCTTTTCACAATCCACCTATGGTTCCACCAGAGTCATTGCATGTGTGTTCTTTTTACTAATAATAACTGGAGTCATTGCATGTGTGTTCTTTTCACATACCACATATGGATCCAGCAGTGTCATTGCATGTGTGCTGTTTTCATAATCCATCCATCGATCCACCAGTGTCATTGCATGTGTGTTCTTTTTACTCACAACAACCATAGTCATTGCATGTGTGTTCTTTTCACATACCACATATGGATCCACCAGTGTCATTGCATGTGTGCTCTTTTCACAATCCACCTATGGATCCACTAGTCTCGTTGCATGTGTGTTCTTTTTACTAACAACAACCAAAGTCATTGCATGTGTGTTCTTTTCGCATACCACATATGGATCCACCAGTGTCATTGCATGTGTGTTCTTTTCACAATCCACCTATGGATCCACTAGTGTCATTGCATGTGTGCTCTTTTTACTAAAAACAACCAGAGTCATTGAAATGTGTGTTCTCTTCAGAGACCACACATGGATTCACTAGTGTCATTGCATGTGTGTTCTTTTTACTAACAACAACCAGTGTCATTGAATGTGTGTTCTTTTTACTAACAACAACTGGAATCATTTCATGTGTGTTCTTTTCACATATCACATATGGATCCACCAGTGTCATTGCATGTGTGTTCTTTTCACAATCCACCTATGGATCCACCAGTGTCATTGCATGTGTGCTCTTTTTACTAACAACAACCAGAGTCATTGCATGTGTGTGCTCTTTAGAGACCACATATGGATCCACTAGTTTCATTGCATGTGTGCTCTTTTTACTAATAACAACCAGAGTCATTGCATGTGTGTTCTCTTCAGAGACCACAAATGGATCCACTAGTGTCATTGCATGTGTGTTATTTTTACTAACAACAACTGGAGTCATTGCATGTGTGTTCTTTTCACATACCACATATGGATCCACCAGTGTCATTGCATGTGTGCTCTTTTCACAATCCACCTATGGATCCACCAGAGTCATTGCATGTGTGTTCTTTTTACTAACAACAACCAGTGTCATTGAAATGTGTGTTCTCTTTAGAGACCACACATGGATCCACCAGTGTCACTACATGTGTGTTCTTGTTACTAATTACAACCAGAGTCATTTCATGTGTGTTCTTTTCACATACCACATATGGATCCACCAGTGTCATTGCATGTGTGTTCTTTTCACAATCCACCTATGGATCCACCAGTGTCATTGCATGTGTGTTCTTTTCACATACCACATATGGATCCACCAGTGTCATTGCATGTGTGCTCTTTTCACAATCCACCTATGGATCCCCGAGAGTCATTGCATGTGTGTTCTTTTTACTAATAATAACTAGAGTCATTGCATGTGTGTTCTTTTCACATACCACATATGGATCCACCAGTGTCATTGCATGTGTGCTGTTTTCACAATCCATCCATCGATCCACCAGTGTCATTGCATGTGTGTTCTTTTTACTCACAACAACCATAGTCATTGCATGTGAGTTCTTTTCACATACCACATATGGATCCACCAGTGTCATTGCATGTGTGCTCTTTTCACAATCCACCTATGGATCCACTAGTCTCGTTGCATGTGTGTTCTTTTTACTAACAACAACCAAAGTCATTGCATGTGTGTTCTTTTCGCATACCACATATGGATCCACCAGTGTCATTGCATATGTGTTCTTTTCACAATCCACCTATGGATCCACTAGTGTCATTGCATGTGTGCTCTTTTTACTAACAACAACCAGTTTCATTGAAATGTGTGTTCTCTTCAGAGACCACTCATGGATCCACCAGTGTCATTGCATGTGTGTTCTTTTTACTAACAACAACCAGAGTCATTGAAATGTGTGTTATCTTCAGAGACCACACATGGATCCACCAGTGTCATTGCATGTGTGTTCTTTTTACTAACAACAACTGGAATCATTTCATGTGTGTTCTTTTTACTAACTACAAATGGAATCATTTCATGTGTGTTCTTTTCACATATCACATATGGATCCACCAGTGTCATTGCATGTGTGTTCTTTTCACAATCCACCTATGGATCCACATGTGTCATTGCATGTGTGCTCTTTTTACTAACAACAACCAGAGTCATTGCATGTGTGTGCTCTTTAGAGACCACATATGGATCCACTAGTTTCATTGCATGTGTGCTCTTTTTACTAACAACAACCAGAGTCATTGCATGTGTGTTCTCTTCAGAGACCACAAATGGATCCACCAGTGTCATTGCATGTGTGTTCTTTTTAGTAACAACAACTGGAGTCATTGCATGTGTGTTCTTTTCACATACCACATATGGATCCACCAGTGTCATTGCATGTGTGCTCTTTTCACAATCCACCTATGGTTCCACCAGAGTCATTGCATGTGTGTTCTTTTTACTAATAATAACTGGAGTCATTGCATGTGTGTTCTTTTCACATACCACATATGGATCCACCAGTGTCATTGCATGTGTGCTGTTTTCATAATCCATCCATCGATCCACCAGTGTCATTGCATGTGTGTTCTTTTTACTCACAACAACCATAGTCATTGCATGTGTGTTCTTTTCACATACCACATATGGATCCACCAGTGTCATTGCATGTGTGCTCTTTTCACAATCCACCTATGGATCCACTAGTCTCGTTGCATGTGTGTTCTTTTTACTAACAACAACCAAAGTCATTGCATGTGTGTTCTTTTCGCATACCACATATGGATCCACCAGTGTCATTGCATGTGTGTTCTTTTCACAATCCACCTATGGATCCACTAGTGTCATTGCATGTGTGCTCTTTTTACTAACAACAACCAGTTTCATTGAAATGTGTGTTCTCTTCAGAGACCACTCATGGATCCACCAGTGTCATTGCATGTGTGTTCTTTTTACTAACAACAACCAGAGTCATTGAAATGTGTGTTATCTTCAGAGACCACACATGGATCCACTAGTGTCATTGCATGTGTGTTCTTTTTACTAACAACAACCAGTGTCATTGAATGTGTGTTCTTTTTACTAACAACAACTGGAATCATTTCATGTGTGTTCTTTTCAGATATCACATATGGATCCACCAGTGTCATTGCATGTGTGTTCTTTTAACAATCCACCTATGGATCCACCAGTGTCATTGCATGTGTGCTCTTTTTACTAAGAACAACCAGAGTCATTGCATGTGTGTGATCTTTAGAGACCACATATGGATCCACTAGTTTCATTGCATGTGTGCTCTTTTTACTAACAACAACCAGAGTCATTGCATGTGTGTTCTCTTCAGAGACCACAAATGGATCCACCAGTGTCATTGCATGTGTGTTCTTTTTACTAACAACAACTGGAGTCACTGCATGTGTGTTCTTTTCACATACCACATATGGATCCGCCAGTGTCATTGCATGTGTGCTCTTTTCACAATCCACCTATGGATCCACCAGAGTCATTGCATGTGTGTTCTTTTTACTAATAATAACTGGAGTCATTGCATGTGTGTTCTTTTCACGTACCACATATGGATCCACCAGTGTCATTGCATGTGTGCTATTTTCACAATCCATCCATCGATCCACCGGTGTCATTGCATGTGTGTTCTTTTTACTCACAACAACCATAGTCATTACATGTGTGTTCTTTTCACATACCACATGGAGACACTACCTTTTGGGAAAGCGTTGTGAAGTATTCACCGATCACAAGAGTTTGAAGTATATCTTCACCCAGAAGGAAATCAATATGAGACAAAGGAGATGGCTAGAACTTATCAAGGATTACGACCTAAGTTTGCAATACCACCCCGGTAAAGCAAATGTAGTAGCTGATGCTCTAAGTCGTAAGGCGTTTGTAAATGGCCTTACCAAAGGTGAATTGCCAGATGACTTATGTAAACAATTCAAAGAACTCAGATTGGAGTTTGTGCCAGAAGGACATCTCATGTCTTTGGATGTTCAACCCACTCTGTTGGATAAGATTAAAGAAGCCCAAAAGATGGATAAAGAAATCGAAGAGATTAAGGAAAGGATTAGCCAAGGGAAAGCTAAAAGTTTCCATATCGACGAACAAGGTACTTTATGGCACGGGAAACGTATTTGTGTTCCACAAGATCTGGAGTTGCGGAAACTGATTCTGCAAGAAGCTCACAACTCTCCGTATTCTATTCACCCGGGAAACACCAAGATGTACATGGATATGAAAGAAAGATTTTGGTGGAACAATCTCAAAAGGGACATCGCTGAACATATTGCTTTATGTGATGTGTGTAGTAGATGCTTTTGGTGGAACATATTGCCAAGGGAAAGCAGAGCATCAAAAACCAGCAGGTTTGCTTCAACCACTACCTATTCCTGAATGGAAGTGGGAAAATATTGGTATGGATTTCATTACCGGATTACCAAGGACCAGGTCAGGGTATGATTCTATATGGGTAGTAGTGGATCGCTTAACTAAAGTGGCTCATTTTATACCCGTGAAGACAACCTATACAAGTGCCAAGTTAGCCAAAATCTACATGAGTAGAATTGTATGCCTTCACGGTGTGCCTAAGAGTATTGTGTCTGATAGAGGAACTCAGTTCACTTCTCACTTTTGGAGACAGCTTCATGAATCTTTGGGAACGAGATTGGAATTCAGCACTGCTTTTCATCCTCAAACTGATGGACAAACAGAAAGGACTAATCAAATTCTTGAAGACATGTTGAGGGCATGTGCCCTAGACTATGGAGCAAGTTGGGATGAAAGTCTGCCTTACGCAGAGTTCTCTTACAATAACAGTTATCAATCTAGTATTGGAATTGCACCATTTGAGTTTCTCTACGGAAGGAAGTGTACCACCCCATTGCTATGGAATGGTGTGGGAGAAAGAAGTTTGTTTGGACCAGATCTTATCAAAGATGCTGAAGAGAAAGTCAAATTGGTCAAAGACAGGTTGAAGATAGCACAGTCCCGACAGAAGAGCTACGCGGATTCTAAGCGTAGAGAAGTCACCTACGAAGTTGGGGATAGAGCTTATCTTAGAGTATCACCACTTCGTGGGGTGAAAAGATTTGGAGTCAAGGGAAAGTTGGCACCAAGATATGTTGGACCATTCAAAATTCTAAGTCGCAAGGGAGAAGTTGCATATGAAGTTGAATTACTGAATCTCATCGCCTGTCCATAATGTGTTTCACTTGAGTCAGCTTAAGAAATGTCACCCAGAAATGGAAGAATCTTCTTTGAAAGATACCATACCTTTGGAAGAAGTTCAACTAGAAAGTGATCTCACCTATGAAGAAAGGCCTGTCAAGATTCTTGAGACCGCAGAAAGAGTCACAAGGACAAAAACTATCAAGTTTTGCAAAGTGCAATGGAATCATCATTCCGAAGAGGAAGCAACATGGGAAAGAGAAGATGATCTTCGGAAAGACCACCCTCACCTATTTGCTAGCCAATCCGAATCTCGAGGGCGAGATTCATCTTAAGGGGGTTAGATTTGTAACATCCCTAAATTCATATTCCAAAACTCATTCATATCATCCATGCATCCATCATCATTTAGTATTTCAAAATCAAAACCATTTCAGAAAAATAGAAACTTGATGCTATGATTTCATGTGAGCAAATTTAATTCAAATGGTCATCACCCTTTGAAACTTGAATGTTTAGGAACTTGTTTGCTTGCCTCCATTGTTGGAAAGTTTAGGTGTAAAAGTTTGACCAAAGTTTTCAACTTGGAAATAAATTTTTAAACATTTACAAACCAGAGGCAAAGTCTCTGATTGTTTTAAGTCCAAGCTTGACCAAGCCCTTGCAGGGTAACCACATGGTTAAATAACTGATTTTTTTGAAACCACAGTACCCTGCAAAAATCCCCAGAATTGTTTGAATTCAAAAGGGATTTGAATTCATATCTAAATCATTCCTGAAAACCAAAATAGAAAAGGAAAAGGAATAAACAAAATAAAAGGCAGGCCAAGTTTCGCCCAGATCGAATCGAGCCCAACTAGCCCACGGGGTTTTTTCTTTTCTCTCACGCTTGAAAGTGCACGCACTTTCGATCGGCGACCAGACCCACGCCCTCCGATTATTTCGCTGACCAGCGGGCCCCATACGTAGCCTCGTCTTCCCAAACCGCGCCACGACCACGTCGCTGCTGCAGTCAAGTCCGGTAATGGCGCGGTGTAATTGACCATTAATCAGCAGGCGTTTCCTGTCGCAACTGAGCCTATTTAACCCTCTCTGCCTCGCGAGCATTCTCCCCCATTCACCTCGCTCACTCCGCTGCCAGGCTGCGCACAATTGCCTTCGAAGCTCTGCAGAACCGAGAACTCCGGCGACCAAATACGGTGAGCCTCGACCACCCTTCCTCTCTGGTTCAAACGAGGATGATCAGAATGTTCTTGCGCACCCTCTAATACTTTTATTTTGGCCGCTCGTGACCCAGGTTGTCATCTCCGTCCAACGAAACCACTGCACGCCGACAAACTTCGCGACCAATTAAGGTAAATCCAGACCGCCTTTGCCTCCTCCCTCACACGAGCCTGTTTGCACGTGTCTTGCGCATCGATGCCACTTTCGTTAGGGAGACGCCAACCTCGGCAAGGACCATGTCTGCAAGCTCACACCGCCACCAGAATTCGGCAGCTCGAGACCGTCCGGCGCCGCCTTCGCAAGCCAGCACCACGTCGAGCTTCAAAGACGCCATCGCGATTCCGGTAGGCATATCCCTTCCTCCCCGGCGACCTAGAACGCCGACCACCGTAGTCAGACGCCGCGCCGCCGCAACGCTTAGCACCGCCAGTTTGTGGCTTCATGGTTGTGTCCGTTGGATCCAGATCGTAGGGCTCGGATAGATTGTAAATGAAGGGGTAAGCACGCATCTGAGCCGCCAGATCCCACTTAGATCTCAAGTCCGCATGAAAGCGATCCAACCGGAACGGTATGCGCCAAAGGAGACCACGTGGCTAGGGTTAATTCAAAAACAGAAATTCAAATTAGATTTAGATCCAAACTTCAAACAGCTATAACTTTTGAATGCCACGTTGGAATTTTGCAAACTCTATACCATTGGATTCAGTGAAACAAGACCTTTCTGAATATCCAATGTGTTTAACAAATAGTAACCGTTAAAATGACTTTATTTGTAGAAACATGTTTAAGGCTATTTTGAGTATAGATTTAGTTTAGTAATCTGATTTAGTGCCAAATAAGTTTGATATGGCAAACTTTGTGTCCTGTTATGTTTAAGTATCATGCACTTGCTTGAGAGAGTTTTCAAAATTCATCACTTAGTAAATCTTGCATGCATGCATTCATAATTATGTTTGTATTTAAATTGTGTGTAATTGTGTGCTACAAATTTTGTGTAGATTTTTCTAGTGATTGTGACTGTGAAGAGTGTTACTCTCCCCAATACCAAGGCAAGTGATATTTTCATGAATACTTCTACCCTATGTTTTGTACTAGCATTAGATATTTTGCTAAGTCTTGCATACTACTCTTTGCCAAAAGAAAAGTTGGGAAATCCTAAGTAGTTTAGAATGGTAGAATTGCTAGGGAATTTCCTAAGTTAAGTTATCATGCCATGCTTAGCCTAGCTATTAGTAAACAAGGGTTGGTGAAAATCTATACTTACTATGGTGAGAATATTCTAAGTCATGAGGCTTATGTTTTCCTAATAAAACAACTAAGTCAAATGAACCTCCTGGGTGGAATGGGAAGATTGGGTTATGTTGAGTGGTTACACAAGGCCATGGATTTGGCTTGTGTATCACACTTGTGGAATGCCACCCAGGCACAAAGGATTTGGAGGCCAAGTGTTGAGAAAGCTACAAGTGCAACCACTTGGCAATATGGGCTCTGCCTTGATCATATAGGTAGCTAGAACTTAGTCTCTTGGATAGTTGGTGGTAGTGGGATTGATAGGTTGGAACGTCCATTTGACTAAGGAAGGCTTCAAAGGTCTGTCTTGGGAAACCAAGTCCAGTGGGAAAGTGCACAACCTCTGCAGATGGAAAAACCTAAGTACTTAGCCAAGTCCATGGCAATGGACAACTTGAGCATCAAGGCATGGAAGCTACAAGAATCTCATCACTCCAACTTCTAAGTAAAACTTGTGGGAGAACAAGGGTGAAGGACCCCAATGTCTATTGGTGGTTCCTTGGGATAGTTTTGACAAAGAAAAACTTAGTGATTTCTACTAATAGGAAAAACCTATTTTGAGCAAAGCAAGCCAAGCTACACCTAGCCAAAATGCATATAGTAGTATAGTCCACTTAAAATAAACTAAGGTATCACTCGCCAATACTATTCCAAAGTATTGACCCTCTGTGGCTGTAACTTGTGATGTTGCAGGTTACTCCGATGATGAGTAGGAGTCATGAGTCTACACTCAACATGCTTGCCTGTGGCTCATGAAGATGAAGACTTATGTTTATTTACTTATTCCTTAAACTCTTGTATTAGGCCTATGGCCCTGAGTTGTAAAAGACTATGTTTTATCTCTGGAATGAATGTAATAAACGACCTTTGTATCTGTGTACTTCATCTTAAACTGTGGATGCTAGCATTGATCCAGGGACTAGCATTGCAATCACAGGGATCCTTTTTCCTTTACAAAGGAGGGGTCTAACAGATGGTATCAGAGCACTGTGTTGCCTGTAGGATTATGACCCTAGGATTGGAAACCACTAAGGAAAATTTTTAACTACTTCTACACTTGTCTATTCTTCTCGTAAACTTTTCTAATCTTCTCATTCTCATCTCTATTTGTAGATGAACTCCATCAACGAAGCCGTGAAGAAAGGACCACTCATGACCATGACCTTGGAGTGTGAAACTGAGTTTCCCAAAATTCTCAAGGACCTCATGGAGGCAATGGAAGCACATGGTGCAGCTGTGTACAAGGGCTTTCCAGTGATGGATGAAGGAGTGGAGTATTGGTGGGTGCAACTTCACTTGTACAAAAACAAGGAAGACAACCACAAAGAAAGAGGCTTCTGCATGTACACCAACACTGTGATGCACACCACATTCTTTGAGTCAGCCAGATATGCAGCTTGGAAGACCATCAAAGAACTAAGTGCTAGAGTCAAGTGCAGGATGCTCAACCTCCAAAAAGACTTAGAGAAAGAAAAGGAACTTACCCAAGAGTTGGAAGCCACCAACCAAGAATTAAGGGGAGATATTATAGACTTAGTGATAGAATCATGTGAACAAGATAGGTGGATTGCCTCTAGGAACATTGTGTTAGCCACCAGAACTAGTGAGATAGGATTGTGAGCACACTTTGTTAGTTGGACCACCATCTATCACCTTATTTTTCCAAAATTGATACCTTAAATAAGTTTGGACCTTGATTGATGTAATGGAGTTGTGTATGCATGACTTGTGTGATTTTTTTATGTTCCATGGTTATGTATGAGTGTTTGTCTTGTTTTAACTTGTGTTGTTCTAACTTTTTCAATCTTATAAATAGATGCCTATTACCATCAGCACTGTTGAGGAGTTCCAGGTTACCCATTTTGGTCCTCGTATCGTAGAGCTTACTACCTTGCTCGATCTCCCTCTTCCCACCATTATGGTGCACCCACTCACCAAGTTTGAGAGGAAGGACCTCTGGGGCTTCAAGGTGAACCAGCCAGGACGCCAGACAGAGCCTACTATGGAGGCCATCGTCTTCAGGCTTATGCACGATGACAGGGAGAGAGGCATGGAGGTTGTCATGCAGGACCTGATAGGATGACTGTTGGGTCGTCACTCCTGACAGGTTAGAGGCACTCACTTCCACGCCTTCGGAAGGCGTGATGATGATGGAGAGTCCATCGACTTTGAGGACGACTCGAGGGCCGCAGCAGAGCCAATACGCCTGTACCTCCAGGACTTAGAGACTCTTATTAGGCACGTGGATACTGACAGGACCAATGTCATGCTCGTGAATGACGAGCTCAGTGCAACCATGAGAAGGACAAGCTCTTCGCGCAGCAGGACGAGATAGTCAAGGAGATGGAGGCGAAGTTCGAGACCCAGGACCGTAAGTTCAAGAGTCAGGAGAAACATGTCCAGGATAGGAACAAGAAGATTCGGGACATGACCGAGGAACTGAAGTCCAAGGATTTCGAGCTAGAGCAGCAGCAGATGGTTATTGAGAGGCTTCGCATCCAAAAGAGGGCTCTCCAGACCAAGATTGAGTCCTTGACCACTACTATCGAGGAGAACAAGACCGCGATGGAGAACGCAGGTCTTACCTTTGTCGAGGAGGAGATTGATGCTGATGAGTAGACTTGACTACTCGGTTATTGGACCATCCGACATGTGGATGGCTTGCCACTTGTGTGTTTTTACTTTGAGACTTTGTTATCTTGTTGTTGAACTTTGATCCTTGTGTTGCATGCTATGTGTTTGCTTATGTGATGTAATGAATCATGTAAGGGTATCTCATTCTTATCTCTATTTGAACAAACCACATATGCCTCCCCGTCACGCAAACCCCAACCCCAACAACATTACCCCGGAAATGCAACAGATGATGAATGCGCAGACACAGCTTATGCAAATGATGACGACATTCATCCAAAACCAGAACAACAACAACCCCAATAACAACAACAACCCTCCGGGTTTTGATATGCTCACCAGATTTCTGCGTCTGAGGCCAGCTAAGTTTTCGGGAACGACTGATCCCATGGTGGCCAACAATTGGCTACGTTCTGTGAACAAATACTTAGTGACCGTGGGCTGCACGGATGCTGAAAAAGTCAGGTTCGCAGCACATCTGTTGGAAGGACCATCCGCCACATGGTGGGACAACTTCCATATCACCACTCCTATTGATGAGGTGACTTGGGCTATCTTTGAAGATGGATTTCGCACTACTCATATCTCACCAGGAATGATGAGCCTGAAAAAGAAGGAGTTTCACAACCTGAAGCAGTGCCACCACAGCGTGGCTGAATATATAGAAGAGTTCAACAATCTGGCGCGCTATGCACCGGATGAGGTTGACACAGATGCCAAAAGAAAAGAAAAGTTTCTGGAAGGCTTGAATGATGAGCTGAATCTGTAGCTGTCAGTGGCATATGTTCCAACTTATCAGTCTCTGTGTGACAAAGCTTCTATTGTGGAGACTAAAATGAAGCAAGTCGAGAGTAGGAAGAGGAAACACTCCGACAAGCACAGCTCGGGATCGTCTCATAAACGATCTCACTATGATGATAGTGTCAGCTCAGGATCCCACAAGCATGGGAAATTTAACAAGCACCACAACCACAACCGTCATGACATCAAGAATCATCGCAGTCATGACAATGATAAGTACAAGAATCACAAGAGTGGACATAAGAGCCACCACAGTGGAAGTGGAAGTGGAAACCAGCCTAAAAAGGACGTCAGTCAGGTTGAATGCTTCAAATGCAAGAAGCTGGGGCATTATGCTAATGAGTGCCCTGAAAACAAAGTTCAAGGACCTAACAAGCCCAATCCTTTTCAGAAAGGACAGGTTAACCACAACAATGTGGAGGAGGTCTATGAAGAGCCTGATGCTGTTGCCGGTAAGTTCAAACTCAATTCAATTCCAGCATTTGTACTCTTTGATACCGGTGCATCTCATTCATTCATATCAAAAGCATTTGTCGAAAGAAATGAACTACCGGTAGAAACCATTGGGTGTCCTATAAGAGTAAGTTCTCCCGGTGGAGAAATGATAGTAAACTCAGGATGTCATGACTTAGTCATAGAGTTTGGAAAACATAAGTTTCCAGTAAACCTAATAATCCTGAATTCCCAAGGATTGGATGTGATTTTGGGAATGGATTGGATGGCTAAGTATGAGGGAGTACTAGATTGTGCAAATCGTACAGTTACACTCACAACCCCTGAAGGAAGGAGGATAAAATTCAAGTCCAATTTTGAATCTAAAGGAAGTAAGCTAAATTCTCTTAAGGGGGTTAGCATGGACACTGTGCCAATTGTGTGTGAATATCCGGATGTGTTTCCGGAAGAGTTACCGGGAATGCCACCAGATAGAGATGTGGAGTTTATAATAGATTTGGTACCTGGCTCTGGACCAAGAGCAAAGAGACCTTACAAGATGTCAGTTGACGAACTAAAAGAACTCAAGAAACAACTTGGAGAACAGTTGCAGAAAGGATTCATCCAACCAAGTTCTTCATCTTGGGGAGCTCCACTTTTATTCGTAGAAAAGAAAGATAGAACACAAAGATTATGCATTGATTACCGTTCTCTCAACGAGGTAACTATCAAGAATAAATATACTTTGCCAAGAATCAATGACTTGTTTGATCAGCTAGAAGGAGCATGTGTGTTCTCAAAGATTGATCTCCGATCCGGTTATTTTCAACTCAAGATAAGAGAGCAAGACATACCTAAAACAGCATTCACCACAAGGTATGGATTGTATGAATACACTGTGATGCCTTTTGGTTTAACCAACGCTCCAGCATACTTCATGAATATGATGAACAAGGTATTCATGGAATTCCTTGACAAGTTTGTGGTCGTTTTCACTGATGACATCTTAGTCTACTCCAAGAGCAAAGAAGAACATGAAAGACACCTACGCTTGATACTTGAGAAACTGAGGGAACATAAGCTTTATGCCAAATTCAGCAAGTGTGAGTTTTGGTTGGAGGAAGTTGGATTTCTTGGTCACGTTATGACAAAGGATGGTGTAGCAGTTGATCCTGCTAAAGTTTCAGCTGTGACAGAATGGGAATCTCCTAAGAACGTAAAAGAGGTTCGTAGCTTCCTTGGTTTAGCAGGTTACTACAGAAGATTCATTGAAATTTTTTCAAAGGTTGCTAAACCAATGACAGAATTGTTAAAGAAAGATAAGAAATTTGCTTGGTCTGAAGGTTGTGAACTCAGCTTTCAAGAATTAAAGAAGAGGCTTGTGTCAGCACCAGTTCTGTTCCTGCCAGACTTGGAAAAGGATTTCCAAGTATATTGTGATGCTTCTCATCAAGGATTAGGTGCCGTACTTATGCAAGGCGGAAAAGTTGTGGCTTATGCCTCGAGACAACTCAAAACTCATGAAGTAAACTATCCTACTCATGATTTAGAGTTAGCCGCTGTTGTCCATGCACTCAAAACATGTAGACACTACCTTTTGGGAAAGCGTTGTGAAGTATTCACCGATCACAAGAGTTTGAAGTATATCTTCACCCAGAAGGAAATCAATATGAGACAAAGGAGATGGATAGAACTTATCAAGGATTACGACCTAAGTTTGCAATACCACCCCGGTAAAGCAAATGTAGTAGCTGATGCTCTAAGTCGTAAGGCGTTTGTAAATGGCCTTACCAAAGGTGAATTGCCAGATGACTTATGTAAACAATTCAAAGAACTCAGATTGGAGTTTGTGCCAGAAGGACATCTCATGTCTTTGGATGTTCAACCCACTCTGTTGGATAAGATTAAAGAAGCCCAAAAGACGGATAAAGAAATCGAAGAGATTAAGGAAAGGATTAGCCAAGGGAAAGCTAAAAGTTTCCATATAGACGAACAAGGTACTTTATGGCACGGGAAACGTATTTGTGTTCCACAAGATCTGGAGTTGCGGAAACTGATTCTGCAAGAAGCTCACAACTCTCCGTATTCTATTCACCCGGGAAACACCAAGATGTACATGGATATGAAAGAAAGATTTTGGTGGAACAATCTCAAAAGGGACATCGCTGAACATATTGCTTTATGTGATGTGTGTAGTAGATGCTTTTGGTGGAACATATTGCCAAGGGAAAGCAGAGCATCAAAAACCAGTAGGTTTGCTTCAACCACTACCTATTCCTGAATGGAAGTGGGAAAATATTGGTATGGATTTCATTACCGGATTACCAAGGACCAGGTCAGAGTATGATTCTATATGGGTAGTAGTGGATCTCTTAACTAAAGTGGCTCATTTTATACCCATGAAGACAACCTATACAAGTGCCAAGTTAGCCAAAATCTACATGAGTAGAATTGTATGCCTTCACGGTGTGCCTAAGAGTATTGTGTCTGATAGAGGAACTCAGTTCACTTCCCACTTTTGGAGCGACTTCATGAATCTTTGGGAACGAGATTGGAATTCAGCACTGCTTTTCATCCTCAAACTGATGGACAAATAGAAAGGACTAATCAAATTCTTGAAGACATGTTGAGGGCATGTGCCCTAGACTATGGAGCAAGTTGGGATGAAAAGTCGCCTTCTGTGAGTTCTCTTACAATAACAGTTATCAATCTAGTATTGGAATGGCACCATTTGAGTTTCTCTACGGAAGGAAGTGTACCACCCCATTGCTATGGAATGGTGTGGGAGAAAGAAGTTTGTTTGGACCAGATCTTATAAAAGATGCTGAAGAGAAAGTCAAATTGGTCAAAGACAGGTTGAAGATAGCACAGTCCGTGTAAGAGCTACGCGGATTCTAAGCGTAGAGAAGTCACCTACGAAGTTGGGGATAGAGCTTATCTTAGAGTATCACCACTTCGTGGGGTGAAAAGATTTGGAGTCAAGGGAAAGTTGGCACCAAGATATGTTGGACCATTCAAAATTCTAAGTCGCAAGGGAGAAGTTGCATATGAAGTTGAATTACCAGAATCTCTGTCAACTGTCCATAATGTGTTTCACTTGAGTCAGCTTAAGAAATGTCACCCAGAAATGGAAGAATCTTCTTTGAAAGATACCATACCTTTGGAAGAAGTTCAACTAGAAAGTGATCTCACCTATGAAGAAAGGCCTGTCAAGATTCTTGAGACCGCGGAAAGAGTCACAAGGACAAAAACTATCAAGTTTTGCAAAGTGCAATCGAATCATCATTCCGAAGAGGAAGCAACATGGGAAAGAGAAGATGATCTTCGGAAAGACCACCCTCACCTATTTGCTAGCCAATCCGAATCTCGAGGGCGAGATTCATCTTAAGGGGGTTAGATTTGTAACATCCCTAAATTCATATTCCAAAACTCATTCATATCATCCATGCATCCATCATCATTTAGTATTTCAAAATCAAAACCATTTCAGAAAAACAGAAACTTGATGCTATGATTTCATGTGAGCAAATTTAATTCAAATGGTCATCACCCTTTGAAACTTGAATGTTTAGGAACTTGTTTGCTTGCCTCCATTGTTGGATAGTTTAGTTGTAATAGTTTGACCAAAGTTTTTAACTTGGAAATAAATTTTTAAACATTTACAAACCAGAGGCAAAGTCTCTGATTGTTTTAAGTCCAAGCTTGACCAAGCCCTTGCAGGGTAACCACATGGTTAAATAACTGATTTTTGAAACCACAGTACCCTGCAAAAATCCCCAGAATTGTTTGAATTCAAAAGGGATTTGAATTCATATCTAAATCATTCCTGAAAACCAAAATAGAAAAGGAAAAGGAATAAACAAAATAAAAAGGCCGCGCGCCAGGTTTCGCCCATCGAATCGAGCCCAACTAGCCCACGGGGTTTCTTTTCTTCTCTCTCACGCGGTGCACTCGATCGGACGACAGACCCACGCTCCCTCCGATTATTTCGCTGACCAGCGGGCCCCGCCCACGTAGCCCTCGTCTTCCCCAAACCGCGCCCGCGACCACGTCGCTGCTGCAGTCAAGTCCGGTAATGGCGTGGTGTAATTGACCATTAATCAGCAGGCGTTTCCTGTCGCAACTGAGCCTATTTAACCCTCTCGCCTGCGAGCATTCTCCCCATTCACCTCGCTCACTCCGCTGCTGGCTGCGCTGATTGCCTTGAAGCTCGCGAGAACCGAGAACTCCGGCGACCAAATCGGTGAGCCTCGACCACCCCTTCCTCTCTGGTTCAAGCGATGATCAGAATGTTCTTGCGCACCCTCTAATACTTTTATTTTGGCGCTCGTGACCCGGTTGTCATCTCCGTCCACGGTAGAAACCACACCGCCGACAAACTTCGGCGACCAATTAAGGTAAATCCAGACCGCCCCTTGCCTCCTCCCTCACACGAGCCTGTTTGCCTGTGTCTTGCGCAAGTACTGATGCCACTCGTTCGTGCTAGGGCGACGCCAAACCTCGGCAAGGACCATGTCAGCTTCACCGCCAGTAACTCCGGAGCTCCGAGACCGCCATGACGCCTTCGCAAGCCAGCACCACGTCGAGCTTCAGCACGCCACTGCGATTCCGGTAGGCATCTCCCTTCCTCCCCGGGTGACCTAGAACACCGACGCCACCGTAGTCAGACGCGTCGCCGCCAGTCAACGCCGCTAGCACCGCCAGTTTGTGGCTTGATGGTTGTGTCCGTTGGATCCAGATCATAGGGCTAGGATAGATTGTAAATGAAGGGGTAAGCGCGCATCTGAGCCGCCAGATCCCACATAGATCCTGCTGTCCGCAGAGCGCGATCCAACCGAAACGGTATGCGCCAGTGAGACTGCGACACGTGGCTAGGGTTAATTCAAAAACAAAAATTCAAATTAGATTTAGATCCAAACTTCAAACAGCTATAACTTTTGAATGCCACGTTGGAATTTTGCAAACTCTATACCATTGGATTCAGTGAAACAAGACCTTTCTGAATATCCAATGTGTTTAACAAATAGTAACCGTTAAAATGACTTTATTTGTAGAAACATGTTTAAGGCTATTTTGAGTATAGATTTAGTTTAGTAATCTGATTTAGTGCCAAATAAGTTTGATATGGCAAACTTTGTGTCCTGTTATGTTTAAGTATCATGCACTTGCTTGAAAGAGTTTTCAAAATTCATCACTTAGTAAATCTTGCATGCATGCATTCATAATTATGTTTGTATTTAAATTGTGTGTAATTGTGTGCTACAAATTTTGTGTAGATTTTTCTAGTGATTGTGACTGTGAAGAGTGTTACTCTCCCCAATACCAAGGCAAGTGATATTTTCATGAATACTTCTACCCTATGTTTTGTACTAGCATTAGATATTTTGCTAAGTCTTGCATACTACTCTTTGCCAAAAGAAAAGTTGGGAAATCCTAAGTAGTTTAGAATGGTAGAATTGCTAGGGAATTTCCTAAGTTAAGTTATCATGCCATGCTTAGCCTAGCTATTAGTAAACAAGGGTTGGTGAAAATCTATACTTACTATGGTGAGAATATTCTAAGTCATGAGGCTTATGTTTTCCTAATAAAACAACTAAGTCAAATGAACCTCCTGGGTGGAATGGGAAGATTGGGTTATGTTGAGTGGTTACACAAGGCCATGGATTTGGCTTGTGTATCACACTTGTGGAATGCCACCCAGGCACAAAGGGATTTGGAGGCCAAGTGTTGAGAAAGCTTACAGTGCAACCACTTGGCAATATGGGCTCTGCCTTGATCATATAGGTAGCTAGAACTTAGTCTCTTGGACAGTTGGTGGTAGTGGGATTGATAGGTTGGAACGCGTCCATTTGACTAAGGGAAGGCTTCTGAAAGGTCCTGTCTTGGGAAACCATGTCTGGTGGGGAAAGTGCACAACCTCTGCAGATGGAAAAACCTAAGTACTTAGCCAAGTCCATGGCAATGGACAACTTGAGCATCAAGACATGGAAGCTACAAGAATCTCATCACTCCAACTTCTAAGTAAAACTTGTGGGAGAACAAGGGTGAAGGACCCCAATGTCTATTGGTGGTTCCTTGGGATAGTTTTTGACAAAGAAAAACTTAGTGATTTCTACTAATAGGAAAAACCTATTTTGAGCAAAGCAAGCCAAGCTACACCTAGCCAAAATGCATATAGTAGTATAGTCCACTTAAAATAAACTAAGGTATCACTCGCCAATACTATTCCAAAGTATTGACCCTCTCTGGCTGTAACTTGTGATGTTGCAGGTTACTCCGATGATGAGTAGGAGTCATGAGTCTACACTCAACATGCTTGCCTGTGGCTCATGAAGATGAAGACTTATGTTTATTTACTTATTCCTTAAACTCTTGTATTAGGCCTATGGCCCTGAGTTGTAAAAGACTATGTTTTATCTCTGGAATGAATGTAATAAACGACCTTTGTATCTGTGTACTTCATCTTAAACTGTGGATGCTAGCATTGATCCAGGGACTAGCATTGCAATCACAGGGATCCTTTTTCCTTTACAAAGGAGGGGTCTAACACTGTGTGTTCTTTTTACTAACAACAACCAGAGTCATTGCATGTCTGTTCTTTTCACATACCACATATGGATCCACCAGTGTCATTGCATGTGTGTTATTTTTACGAACAACAACTGGAGTCATTTCATGTGTGTTCTTTTCACATACCAAATATTTATCCACCAGTGTCATTGAAATGTGTGTTCTCTTCAGAGACCACACATGGATCCACCAGTGTCATTGCATGCGTGTTCTTTTTACTAACAACAAATGGAGTCATTGCATGTGTGTTCTTTTCACGTACCACATATGGATCCACTAGTGTCATTGCATGTGTGTTCTTTTCACAATCCACCTATGGATCCACCAGTGTCATTGCATGTGTGCTCTTTTTACTAACAACAACCAGAGTCATTGCATGTGTGCTCTCTTCAGAGACCACACATGGATCCACCAGTGTCATTGCATGCGTGTTCTTTTTACTAACAACAAATGGAGTCATTGCATGTGTGTTCTTTTCACATACCACATATGGATCCACCAGTGTCATTGCATGTGTGTTCTTTTCACAATCGACCTATGGATCCACTAGTGTCATTGCATGTGTGCTCTTTTTACTAACAACAACCAGAGTCATTGCATGCGTGCTCTCTTCAGAGACCACACATGGATCCACCAGTGTCATTGCATGTGTGTTCTTTTTTACTAACAACAACCGGAGTCATTGCATGTGTGTTCTTTTCACATACAACATATGGATCCACCAGTGTCATTGCATGTGTGTTGTTTTCACAATCTATCCATCGATCCACCAGTGTCATTGCATGTGCTTTTTTACTCACAACAACCAGAGTCATTGCATGTGTGTTCTTTTCATATACCACGTATGGATCCACCAGTGTCATTGCATGTGTGCTCTTTTCACAATCCACCTATGGATCCACTAGTGTCATTGCATGTGTGTTCTTTTTACTAACAACAACCAGAGTGATTGCATGTGTGTTCTTTTCACATACCACATATGGATCCACCAGTGTCATTGCATGTGTGTTCTTTTCACAATCCACCTATGGATCCACCAGTGTCATTGCATGTGTGCTGTTTTTACTAACAACAACCAGTGTCATTGAAATGTGTGTTCTCTTCAGAGACCACTCGTGGATCCACCAGTGTCATTGCATGTGAGTTCTTTTTACTAACAACGACCAGAGTCATTGAAATGTGTGTTCTCTTTAGAGACCACACATGTATCCACCAGTGTCATTGCTTGTGTGTTCTTTTTACTAACAACAACTAGAATCATTGCATGTGTGTTCTTTTCACATACCACATATGGATCCACCAGTGTCATTGCATGTGTGCTGTTTTCACAATCCATCCATCGATCCACCAGTGTCATTGCATGTGTGCCCTTTTTACTAACAACAACCAGAGTCATTGCATGTGTATTCTCTTCAGAGACCACATATGGATCCACCAGTGTCATTGCATGTGTGCTCTTTTCATAATCCACCTATGTATCCACTAGTGTCATTGCATGTGTGTTCTTTTTACTAGCAACCACTAGAGTCGTTGCATGTATGTTCTTTTCACATGCCACATATGGATCCACCAGTGTCATTGCATGTGTGTTCTTTTCACAATCCACCTATGGATCCACCAGTGTCATTGCATGTGTGCTCTTTTTACTAACAACAATGAGAGTCATTGCATGTGTGTTCTCTTAAGAGACCACACATGGATCCACCTATGTCATTGCATGTGTGTTCTTTTTACTAACAACATCCAGAGTCATTGAAATGTGTGTTCTCTTTAGAGACCACACATGGATCCACCTGTGTCATTGCATGTATGTTCTTTTTACTAACAACAACCAGAGTCATTGCATGTGTGTTCTTTTCACATACCACATATGGATCCACCAATGTCATTGCATGTGTGTTATTTTTACTAGCAACAACTGGAGTCATTTCATGTGTGTTCTTTTCACATACCACATATGAATCCACCAGTGTCATTGAAATGTGTGTTCTCTTCAGAGACCACACATGGATCCACCAGTGTCATTGCATGTGTGTTCTTTTTAGTAACAACAACTGGAGTCATTGCATGTGTGTTGTTTTCACATACCACATATGGATCCATCATTGTCATTGCATGTGTGTTGTTTTCACAATCCATCCATTGATCCACCAGTGTCATTGCATGTGTGTTCTTTTTACTCACAACAACCATCGTCATTGCACGTGTGTTCTTTTGACATACCACATATGGATCCACCAGTGTCATTGCATGTGTTCTCTTTTCACAATCCACCTATGGATCCACTAGTGTCATTGCATGTGTGCTCTTTTTACTAACAACAACCAGTGTCATTGAAATGTCTGTTCTCTTCAGAGGCCACTCATGGATCCAGCAGTGTCATTGCATGTGTGTTCTTTTTAATAACAACAACCAGAGTCATTGAAACGTGTGTTCTCTTTAGAGACCACACATGGATCCACCAGTGTCATTGCATGTGTGTTCTTTTTTACTAACAACAACCAGAGTCATTGAAATGTGTGTTCTCTTCAGAGACCACACATGTATCCACCAATGTCATTGCATGTGTGTTCTTTTTACTAACAACAACTAGAATCATTGCATGTGTGTTCTTTTCACATACCACATATGGATTCACCAGTGTCATTGCATGTGTGCTGTTTTCGCAATCCATCCATCGATCCACCAGTGTCATTGCATGTGTGCTCTTTTTACTAACAACAACCAGAGTCATTGCATGTGTATTCTCTTCAGAGACCACATATGGATCCACCAATGTCATTGCATGTGTGCTCTTTTCATAATCCACCTATGGATCCACTAGTGTCATTGCATGTGTGTTCTTTTTACTAACAACCACTAGAGTCGTTGCATGTATGTTCTTTTCACATGCCACATATGGATCCACCAGTGTCATTGCATGTGTGTTCTTTTCACAATCCACCTATGGATCCACCAGTGTCATTGCATGTGTGCTCTTTTTACTAACAACAACCAGAGTCATTGCATGTGTGTTCTCTTAAGAGACCGCACATGGATCCACCTATGTCATTGCATGTGTGTTCTTTTTACTAACAACATCCAGAGTCATTGAAATGTGTGTTCTCTTTAGAGACCACACATGGATCCACCTGTGTCATTGCATGTATGTTCTTTTTACTAACAACAACCAGAGTCATTGCATGTGTGTTCTTTTCACATACCACATATGGATCCATCAGTGTCATTGCATGTGTGTTATTTTTACTAACAACAACTGGAGTCATTTCATGTGTGTTCTTTTCACATACCACATATGAATCCACCAGTGTCATTGAAATGTGTGTTCTCTTCAGAGACCACACATGGATCCACCAGTGTCATTGCATGTGTGTTCTTTTTACTAACAACATATGGATCCACTAGTGTCATTACATGTGTGTTCTTTTCACATACCACATATGGATCCACCAGTGTCATTGCATGTGTGCTCTTTTTACTAACAACAACCAGAGTCATTGCATGTGTGCTCTCTTCAGAGACCACACATGGATCCACAAGTGTCTTTGCATGTGTGCTCTCTTCAGAGACCACACATGGATCCACCAGTGTCATTGCATGTGTGTTCTTTTTACTAACAACAACTGGAGTCATTGCATGTGTGTTCTTTTCACATACTACATATGGATCCACCAATGTCATTGCATGTGTGTTGTTTTCACAATCCATCCATCGATCCACCAGTGTCATTGCATGTGTTTTTTTACTCACAACAACCAGAGTCATTGCATGTGTGTTCTTTTTACTAACAACAACCAGAGTCATTGAAATGTGTGTTCTCTTCAGAGACCACACATGTATCCACCAGTGTCATTGCATGTGTGTTCTTTTTACTAACAACAACATATGAATCCACCAGTGTCATTGCATGTGTGCTGTTTTCACAATCCATCCATCGATCCACCAGTGTCATTGCATGTGTGCTCTTTTTACTAACAACAACCAGAGTCATTGCATGTGTATTCTCTTTAGAGACCACATATGGATCCACCAGTGTCATTGCATGTGTGCTCTTTTCATAATCCACCTATGGATCCACTATTGTCATTGCATGTGTGTTCTTTTTACTAACAACCACTAGAGTCGTTGCATGTATGTTCTTTTCACATGCCACATATGGATCCACCAGTGTCATTGCATGTGTGTTCTTTTCACAATCAACCTATGGATCCACCAGTGTCATTGCATGTGTGCTCTTTTTACTAAAAACAACCAGAGTCATTGCATGTGTGTTCTCTTAAGAGACCACACATGGATCCACCTATGTCATTGCATGTGTGTTCTTTTTACTAACAACATCCAGAGTCATTGAAATGTGTGTTCTCTTTAGAGACCACACATGGATCCACCTGTGTCATTGCCTGTGTGTTCTTTTTACTAACAACAACCAGAGTCATTGCATGTGTGTTCTTTTCACATACCACATATGGATCCACCAGTGTCATTGCATGTGTGTTATTTTTACTAACAACAACTGGAGTCATTTCATGTGTGTTCTTTTCACATACCACATATTTATCCACCAGTGTCATTGAAATGTGTGTTTCTTCAGAGACCACACATGGATCCACCAGTGTCATTGCATGCGTGTTCTTTTTACTAACAACAAATGGAGTCATTGCATGTGTGTCCTTTTCATGTACCACATATGGATCCACCAGTGTCATTGCATGTGTGTTCTTTTCACAATGCACCTATGGATCCACCAGTGTCATTGCATGTGTGCTCTTTTTACTAACAACAACCAGAGTCATTGCATGTGTGCTCTCTTCAGAGACCACACATGGATCCACCAGTCTCATTGCATGTTTGTTCTTTTTACTAACAACAACCAGAGTCATTGAAATGTGTGTTCTCTTCAGAGACCACACATGGATCCACCAGTGTAATTGCATGTTTGTTCTTTTTACTAACAACAACTAGTGTCATTGAAATGTGTGTTCTCTTCGGAGACCATACATGGATCCACCAGTGTCATTGCATGTGTGTTCTTGTTACTAACAACAACCAGAGTCATTGCATGTGTGTTCTTTTCACATAGCACATATGGATCCACCAGTGTCATTGCATGTGTGTTCTTTTCACAATCCACCTATGGATCCAGCAGTGGCATTGCATGTGTGTTCTTGTTACTAACAACAACCAGAGTCATTGCATGTGTGTTCTTTTCACATAGCACATATGGATCCACCAGTGTCATTGCATGTGTGTTCTTTTCACAATCCACCTATGGATCCAGCAGTGGCATTGCATGTGTGATCTTTTTACTAACAACAACCAGAGTCATTGCATGTGTGTTCTCTTCAAATAAAACAGATGGATCCAGCAGTGTCATTGCATGTGTGCTCTTTTCACAATCCACCTATAGATCCACCAGTGTCATTGCATGTGTGTTCTTTTCACATACCACATATGGATACACCAGTGTCATTGAAATGTGTGTTCTCTTCAGAGACCACACATGGATCCACCAGTGTCATTGCATGTGTGTTCTTTTAGTAACAACATCCGAGTCATTGCATGTGTGTTGTTTTCACATACCACATATGGATCCATCATTGTCATTGCATGTGTGTTCTTTTTTCACAATCCATCCATCGATCCACCAGTGTCATTGCATGTGTGTTCTTTTTACTATGCAACAAGTAGTCATTGTGAATGTGTGTTCTCTTCAAACCACATGGATCCACCAGTGTCATTGCATGTGTGTTCTTTTTACTAACAACAACCAGAGTCATTGAAATGTGTGTTCTCTTCAGAGACCACACATGTATCCACCAGTGTCATTGTATGTGTGTTCTTTTTACTAACAACAACTAGAATCATTGCATGTGTGTTCTTTTCACATACCACATATGGATCCACCAGTGTTATTGCATGTGTGCTGTTTTCACAATCCATCCATCGATCCACCAGTGTCATTGCATGTGTGCTCTTGTTACTAACAACAACCAGAGTCATTGGATGTGTATTTCTTCAGAGACCACATATGGATCCACTAGTGTCATTGCATGTGTGCTCTTTTCATAATCCACCTATGGATCCACTAGTGTCATTGCATGTGTGTTCTTTTTACTAACAGCCAGTAGAGTCGTTGCATGTATCTTCTTTTCACATACCACATATGGATCCACCAATGTCATTGCATGTGCGTTCTTTTCACAATCCACCTATGGATCCACTAGTTTCATTGCATGTGTGCTCTTTTTACTAACAACAACCAGAGTCATTGCATGTGTGTTCTCTTAAGAGACCACACATGGATCCAACTATGTCATTGCATGTGTGTTCTTTTTACTAACAACATCCAGAGTCATTGAAATGTGTGTTCTCTTTAGAGACCACACATGGATCCACCTGTGTCATTGCCTGTGTGTTCTTTTTACTAACAACAACCAGAGTCATTGCATGTGTGTTATTTTCACATACCACATATGGATCCACCAGTGTCATTGCATGTGTGTTATTTTTACTAACAACAAATGGAGTCATTTCATGTGTGTTCTTTTCACATACCACATATTTATCCACCAGTGTCATTGAAATGTGTGTTTCTTCAGAGACCACACATGGATCCACCAGTGTCATTGCATGCGTGTTCTTTTTACTAACAACAAATGGAGTCATTGCATGTGTGTCCTTTTCATGTACCACATATGGATCCACCAGTGTCATTGCATGTGTGTTCTTTTCACAATGCACCTATGGATCCACCAGTGTCATTGCATATGTGCTCTTTTTACTAACAACAACCAGAGTCATTGCATGTGTGCTCTCTTCAGAGACCACACATGGATCCACCAGTCTCATTGCATGTTTGTTCTTTTTACTAACAACCAGAGTCATTGAAATGTGTGTTCTCTTCAGAGACCACATGGATCCACCAGTGTAATTGCATGTTTGTTCTTTTTACTAACAACAACTAGTGTCATTGAAATGTGTGTTCTCTTCGGAGACCATACATGGATCCACCAGTGTCATTGCATGTGTGTTCTTGTTACTAACAATAACCAGAGTCATTGCATGTGTGTTCTTTTCACATAGCACATATGGATCCACCAGTGTCATTGCATGTGTGTTCTTTTCACAATCCACCTATGGATCCAGCAGTGGCATTGCATGTGTGATCTTTTTACTAACAACAACCAGAGTCATTGCATGTGTGTTCTCTTCAAATAAAACAGATGGATCCATCAGTGTCATTGCATGTGTGCTCTTTTCACAATCCACCTATAGATCCACCAGTGTCATTGCATGTGTGTTCTTTTCACATACCACATATGGATACACCAGTGTCATTGAAATGTGTGTTCTCTTCAGAAACCACACATGGATCCACCAGTGTCATTGCATGTGTGTTCTTTTTAGTAACAACAACTGGAGTCATTGCATGTGTGTTGTTTTCACATACCACATATGGATCCATCATTGTCATTGCATGTGTGTTGTTTTCACAATCCATCCATCGATCCACCAGTGTCATTGCATGTGTGTTCTTTTTACTCACAACAACCATCGTCATTGCATGTGTGTTCTTTTCACATACCACATATGGATCCACCAGTGTCATTGCATGTGTTCTCTTTTCACAATCCACCTATGGATCCACTAGTGTCATTGCATGTGTGCTCTTTTTACTAACAACAACCAGTGTCATTGAAATGTGTCTTCTCTTCAGAGGCCACTCATGGATCCAGCAGTGTCATTGCATGTGTGTTCTTTTTAATAATAACAACCAAAGTCATTGAAACGTGTGTTCTCTTTAGAGACCACACATGGATCCACCAGTGTCATTGCATGTGTGTTCTTTTTTACTAACAACTAGAGTCATTGAAATGTGTGTTCTCTTTAGAGACCACACATGTATCCACCAGTGTCATTGCATGTGTGTTCTTTTTACTAACAACAACTAGAATCATTGCATGTGTGTTCTTTTCACATACCACATATGGATCCACCAGTGTCATTGCATGTGTGCTGTTTTCGCAATCCATCCATCGATCCACCAGTGTCATTGCATGTGTGCTCTTTTTACTAACAACAACCAGAGTCATTGCATGTGTATTCTCTTCAGAGACCACATATGGATCCACTAGTGTCATTGCATGTGTGCTCTTTTCATAATCCACCTATGGATCCACTAGTGTCATTGCATGTGTGTTCTTTTTACTAACAACCACTAGAGTCGTTGCATGTATGTTCTTTTCACATGCCACATATGGATCCACCAGTGTCATTGCATGTGTGTTCTTTTCACAATCCACCTATGGATCCACCAGTGTCATTGCATGTGTGCTCTTTTT
Source organism: Avena insularis (assembly GCA_023614405.1). Lineage (NCBI taxonomy): Eukaryota > Viridiplantae > Streptophyta > Magnoliopsida > Poales > Poaceae > Avena > Avena insularis. The sequence continues at coordinate 328,128,927 of CM042684.1, read as the reverse complement.
ACTAACAACAACCAGAGTCATTGCATGTGTGTTCTCTTAAGAGACCACACATGGATCCACCTATGTCATTGCATGTGTGTTCTTTTTACTAACAACATCTAGAGTCATTGAAATGTGTGTTCTCTTTAGAGACCACACATGGATCCACCTGTGTCATTGCATGTATGTTCTTTTTACTAAAAACAACCAGAGTCATTGCATGTGTGTTCTTTTCACATACCACATATGGATGCACCAGTGTCATTGCATGTGTGTTATTTTTACTAACAACAACTGGAGTCATTTCATGTGTGTTCTTTTCACATACCACATATTTATCCACCTGTGTCATTGAAATGTGTGTTCTCTTCAGAGACCACACATGGATCCACCAGTGTCATTGCATGCGTGTTCTTTTTACTAACACCAAATGGAGTCCTTGCATGTGTGTTCTTTTCACGTACCACATATGGATCCACCAGCGTCATTGCATGTGTGTTCTTTTCACAATGCACCTTTGGATCCACCAGTGTCATTGCATGTGTGCTCCTTTTACTAACAACAACCAGAGTCATTGCATGTGTGCTCTCTTCAGAGACCACACATGGATCCACCAGTGTCATTGCATGTTTGTTCTTTTTACTAACAACAACCAGAGTGATTGAAATGTGTGTTCTCTTCAGAGACAACACATGGATCCACCAGTGTAATTGCATGTCTGTTCTTTTTACTAACAACAACTAGTGTCATTGAAATGTGTGTTCTCTTCGGAGACCATACATGGATCCACCAGTGTCATTGCATGTGTGTTCTTGTTACTAACAACAACCAGAGTCATTGCATGTGTGTTCTTTTCACATAGCACATATGGATCCATCAGTGTCATTGCATGTGTGTTGTTTTCATAATCCATCCATCGATCCACTAGAGTCATTGCATGTGTTTTTTTACTCACAACAACCAGAGTCATTGCATGTGTGTTCTTTTCATATACCACATATGGATCCACCAGTGTCATTGCATGTGTGCTCTTTTCACAATCCACCTATGGATCCACTAGTGTCATTGCATATGTGTTCTTTTTACTAACAACAACCAGAGTCATTGCATGTGTGTTCTTTTCACATACCACATATGGATCCACCAGTGTCATTGCATGTGTGTTCTTTTCACAATCCACCTATGGATCCACCAGTGTCATTGCATGTGTGCTCTTTTTACTAACAACAACCGGTGTCATCGAAATGTGTGTTCTCTTCAGAGACCACTCGTGGATCCACCAGTGTCATTGCATGTGTGTTCTTTTTACTAACAACAACCAGAGTCAATGAAATGTGTGTTCTCTTCACAGACCACACATGTATCCACCAGTTTCATTGTATGTGTGTTCTTTTTACTAACAACAACTAGAATCATTGCATGTGTGTTCTTTTCACATACCACATATGGATCCACCAGTGTCATTGCATGTGTGCTGTTTTCACAATCCATCCATCGATCCACCAGTGTCATTGCATGTGTGCTCTTTTTACTAACAACAACCAGAGTCATTGCATGTGTATTCTCTTCAGAGACCACATATGGATCCACCAGTGTCATTGCATGTGTGCTCTTTTCATAATCCACCTATGGATCCACTAGTGTCATTGCATATGTGTTCTTTTTACTAACAACCACTAGAGTCGTTGCATGTATGTTCTTTTCACATGCCACATATGGATCCACCAGTGTCATTGCATGTGTGTTCTTTTCACAATCCACCTATGGATCCACCAGTGTCATTGCATGTGTGCTCTTTTTACTAACAACAACCAGAGTCATTGCATGTGTGTTCTCTTAAGAGACCACACATGGATCCACCTATGTCATTGCATGTGTGTTCTTTTTACTAACAACATCCAGAGTCATTGAAATGTGTGTTCTCTTTAGAGACCACACATGGATCCACCTGTGTCATTGCATGTATGTTCTTTTTACTAACAACAACCAGAGTCATTGCATGTGTGTTCTTTTCACATACCCCATATGGATCCACCAATGTCATTGCATGTGTGTTATTTTTACTAACAACAACTGGAGTCATTTCATGTGTGTTCTTTTCACATACCACATATGAATCCACCAGTGTCATTGAAATGTGTGTTCTCTTCAGAGACCACACATGGATCCACCAGTGTCATTGCATGCGTGTTCTTTTTACTAACAACAAATGGAGTCATTGCATGTGTGTTCTTTTCACATACCACATATGGATCCACCAGTGTCATTGCATGTGTTCTTTTCACAATGCACCTATGGATCCACCAGTGTCATTGCATGTGTGCTCTTTTTACTAACAACAGCCATAGTCATTGCATGTGTGTTCTCTTCAGAGACCACACATGGATCCACCAGTGTCATTGCATGTGTGCTCTCTTCAGAGACCACACATGGATCCACCAGTGTCATTGCATGTGTGTTCTTTTTACTAACAACAACTGGAGTCATTGCATGTGTGTTCTTTTCACAAACTACATATGGATCCACCAATGTCATTGCATGTGTGTTGTTTTCACAATCCATCCATCGATCCACCAGTGTCATTGCATGTGTTTTTTTACTCACAACAACCAGAGTCATTGCATGTGTGTTCTTTTCATATACCACATATGGATCCACCAGTGTCATTGCATGTGTGCTCTTTTCACAATCCACCTATGGATCCACTAGTGTCATTGCATGTGTGTTCTTTTTACTAACAACAACCAGAGTCATTGCATGTGTGTTCTTTTCACATACCACATATGGATCCACCAGTGTCATTGCATGTGTGCTCTTTTTACTAACAACAACCAGTGTCAATGAAATGTGTGTTCTTGAAACCACTCGTGGATCCACCAGTGTCATTCCATGTGTGTTCTTTTTACTAACAACAACCAGAGTCATTGAAATGTGTGTTCTCTTCAGAGACCACACATGTATCCACCAGTGTCATTGTATGTGTGTTCTTTTTACTAACAACTAGAATCATTGCATGTGTGTTCTTTTCACATACCACATATGGATCCACCAGTGTCATTGCATGTGTGCTGTTTTCACAATCCATCCATCGATCCACCAGTGTCATTGCATGTGTGCTCTTTTTACTAACAACAACCAGAGTCATTGGATGTGTATTCTCTTCAAAGACCACATATGGATCCACTAGTGTCATTGCATGTGTGCTCTTTTCATAATCCACCTATGGATCCACTAGTGTCGTTGCATGTGTGTTCTTTTTACTAACAACCAGTAGAGTCGTTGCATGTATCTTCTTTTCACATACCACATATGGATCCACCAGTGTCATTGCATGTGTGTTCTTTTCACAATCCACCTATGGATCCACTAGTGTCATTGCATGTGTGCTCTTTTTACTAACAACAACCAGAGTCATTGCATGTGTGTTCTCTTAAGAGACCACACATGGATCCACCTATGTCATTGCATGTGTGTTCTTTTTACTAACAACAATCCAGAGTCATTGAAATGTGTGTTCTCTTTAGAGACCACACATGGATCCACCTGTGTCATTGCTTGTGTGTTCTTTTTACTAACAACAACCAGAGTCATTGCATGTGTGTTCTTTTCACATACCACATATGGATCCACCAGTGTCATTGCATGTGTGTTATTTTTACTAACAAAAACTGGAGTCATTTCATGTGTGTTCTTTTCACATACCACATATTTATCCACCAGTGTCATTGAAATGTGTGTTCTCTTCAGAGACCACACATGGATCCACCAGTGTCATTGCATGCGTGTTCTTTTTACTAACACCAAATGGAGTCATTGCATGTGTGTTCTTTTCACGTACCACATATGGATCCACCAGTGTCATTGCATGTGTGTTCTTTTCACAATGCACCTTTGGATCCACCAGTGTCATTGCATGTGTGCTCCTTTTACTAACAACAACCAGAGTCATTGCATGTGTGCTCTCTTCAGAGACCACACATGGATCCACCAGTGTCATTGCATGTTTGTTCTTTTTACTAACAACAACCAGAGTGATTGAAATGTGTGTTCTCTTCAGAGACCACACATGGATCCACCAGTGTAATTGCATGTCTGTTCTTTTTACTAACAACAACTAGTGTCATTGAAATGTGTGTTCTCTTCGGAGACCATACATGGATCCACCAGTGTCATTGCATGTGTGTTCTTGTTACTAACAACAACCAGAGTCATTGCATGTGTGTTCTTTTCACATAGCACATATGGATCCGTCAGTGTCATTGCATGTGTGTTGTTTTCATAATCCATCCATCGATCCACTAGAGTCATTGCATGTGTTTTTTTACTCACAACAACCAGAGTCATTGCATGTGTGTTCTTTTCATATACCACATATGGATCCACCAGTGTCATTGCATGTGTGCTCTTTTCACAATCCACCTATGGATCCACTAGTGTCATTGCATATGTGTTCTTTTTACTAACAACAACCAGAGTCATTGCATGTGTGTTCTTTTCACATACCACATATGGATCCACCAGTGTCATTGCATGTGTGTTCTTTTCACAATCCACCTATAGATCCACCAGTGTCATTGCATGTGTGCTCTTTTTACTAACAACAACCGGTGTCATTGAAATGTGTGTTCTCTTCAGAGACCACACGTGGATCCAACAGTGTCATTGCATGTGTGTCTTTTTACTAACAACAACCAGAGTCAATGAAATGTGTGTTCTCTTCACAGACCACACATGTATCCACCAGTGTCATTTTATGTGTGTTCTTTTTACTAACAACAACTAGAATCATTGCATGTGTGTTCTTTTCACATACCACATATGGATCCACCAGTGTCATTGCATGTGTGCTGTTTTCACAATCCATCCATCGATCCACCAGTGTCATTGCATGTGTGCTCTTTTTACTAACAACAACCAGAGTCATTGAAATGTGTGTTCTCTTTAGAGACCACACATGGATCCACCTGTGTCATTGCATGTATGTTCTTTTTACTAACAACAACCAGAGTCATTGCATGTGTGTTCTTTTCACATACCACATATTGATCCACCAATGTCATTGCATGTGTGTTATTTTTACTAACAACAACTAGAGTCATTTCATGTGTGTTCTTTTCACATACCACATATGAATCCACCAGTGTCATTGAAATGTGTGTTCTCTTCAGAGACCACACATGGATCCACCAGTGTCATTGCATGCGTGTTCTTTTTACTAACAACAAATGGAGTCATTGCATGTGTGTTCTTTTCACGTACCACATATGGATCCACCAGTGTCATTGCATGTGTGTTCTTTTCACAATGCACCTATGGATCCACCAGTGTCATTGCATGTGTGCTCTTTTTACTAACAACAACCAGAGTCATTGCATGTGTGCTCTCTTCAGAGACCACACATGGATCCACCAGTGTCATTGCATGTGTGCTCTCTTCAGAGACCACACATGGATCCACCAGTGTCATTGCATGTGTGTTCTTTTTACTAACAACAACTGGAGTCTTTGCATGTGTGTTCTTTTCACATACTACATATGGATCCACCAATGTCATTGCATGTGTGTTGTTTTCACAATCCATCCATCGATCCACCAGTGTCATTGCATGTGTTTTTTTACTCACAACAACCAGAGTCATTGCATGTGTGTTCCTTTCATATACCACATATGGATCCACCAGTGTCATTGCATGTGTGCTCTTTTCACAATCCACCTATGGATCCACTAGTGTCATTGCATGTGTGTTCTTTTTACTAACAACAACCAGAGTCATTGCATGTGTGTTCTTTTCACATACCACATATGGATCCACCAGTGTCATTGCATGTGTGCTCTTTTTACTAACAACAACCAGTGTCATTGAAATGTGTGTTCTCTTCAGAAACCACTCGTGGATCCACCAGTGTCATTCCATGTGTGTTCTTTTTACTAACAACAACCAGAGTCATTGAAATGTGTGTTCTCTTCAGAGACCACACATGTATCCACCAGTGTCATTGTATGTGTGTTCTTTTTACTAACAACTAGAATCATTGCATGTGTGTTCTTTTCACATACCACATATGGATCCACCAGTGTCATTGCATGTGTGCTGTTTTCACAATCCATCCATCGATCCACCAGTGTCATTGCATGTGTGCTCTTTTTACTAACAACAACCAGAGTCATTGGATGTGTATTCTCTTCAAAGACCACATATGGATCCACTAGTGTCATTGCATGTGTGCTCTTTTCATAATCCACCTATGGATCCACTAGTGTCATTGCATGTGTGTTCTTTTTACTAACAACCAGTAGAGTCGTTGCATGTATCTTCTTTTCACATACCACATATGGATCCACCAGTGTCATTGCATGTGTGTTCTTTTCACAATCCACCTATGGATCCACTAGTGTCATTGCATGTGTGCTCTTTTTACTAACAACAACCAGAGTCATTGCATGTGTGTTCTCTTAAGAGACCACACATGGATCCACCTATGTCATTGCATGTGTGTTCTTTTTACTAACAACAATCCAGAGTCATTGAAATGTGTGTTCTCTTTAGAGACCACACATGGATCCACCTGTGTCATTGCTTGTGTGTTCTTTTTACTAACAACAACCAGAGTCATTGCATGTGTGTTCTTTTCACATACCACATATGGATCCACCAGTGTCATTGCATGTGTGTTATTTTTACTAACAACAACTGGAGTCATTTCATGTGTGTTCTTTTCACATACCACATATTTATCCACCAGTGTCATTGAAATGTGTGTTCTCTTCAGAGACCACACATGGATCCACCAGTGTCATTGCATGCGTGTTCTTTTTACTAACACCAAATGGAGTCATTGCATGTGTGTTCTTTTCACGTACCACATATGGATCCACCAGTGTCATTGCATGTGTGTTCTTTTCACAATGCACCTTTGGATCCACCAGTGTCATTGCATGTGTGCTCCTTTTACTAACAACAACCAGAGTCATTGCATGTGTGCTCTCTTCAGAGACCACACATGGATCCACCAGTGTCATTGCATGTTTGTTCTTTTTACTAACAACAACCAGAGTCATTGAAATGTGTGTTCTCTTCAGAGACCACACATGGATCCACCAGTGTAATTGCATGTCTGTTCTTTTTACTAACAACAACTAGTGTCATTGAAATGTGTGTTCTCTTCGGAGACCATACATGGATCCACCAGTGTCATTGCATGTGTGTTCTTGTTACTAACAACAACCAGAGTCATTGCATGTGTGTTCTTTTCACATAGCACATATGGATCCACCAGTGTCATTGCATGTGTGTTGTTTTCATAATCCATCCATCGATCCACCAGAGTCATTGCATGTGTTTTTTTACTCACAACAACCAGAGTCATTGCATGTGTGTTCTTTTCATATACCACATATGGATCCACCAGTGTCATTGCATGTGTGCTCTTTTCACAATCCACCTATGGATCCACTAGTGTCATTGCATATGTGTTCTTTTTACTAACAACAACCAGAGTCATTGCATGTGTGTTCTTTTCACATACCACATATGGATCCACCAGTGTCATTGCATGTGTGTTCTTTTCACAATCCACCTATGGATCCACCAGTGTCATTGCATGTGTGCTCTTTTTACTAACAACAACCGGTGTCATCGAAATGTGTGTTCTCTTCAGAGACCACTCGTGGATCCACCAGTGTCATTGCATGTGTGTTCTTTTTACTAACAACAACTAGAGTCAATGAAATGTGTGTTCTCTTCAGAGACCACACATGTATCCACCAGTGTCATTGTATGTGTGTTCTTTTTACTAACAACAACTAGAATCATTGCATGTGTGTTCTTTTCACATACCAAATATGGATCCACCAGTGTCATTGCATGTGTGCTGTTTTCACAATCCATCCATCGATCCACCAGTGTCATTGCATGTGTGCTCTTTTTACTAACAACAACCAGAGTCATTGCATGTGTATTCTCTTCAGAGACCACATATGGATCCACTAGTGTCATTGCATGTGTGCTCTTTTCATAATCCACCTATGGATCCACTAGTGTCATTGCATGTGTGTTCTTTTTACTAACAACCAGTAGAGTCGTTGCATGTATCTTCTTTTCACATACCACATATGGATCCACCAATGTCATTGCATGTGTGTTCTTTTCACAATCCACCTATGGATCCACTAGTGTCCTTGCATGTGCTCTTTTTCCTAACAACAACCAGAGTCATTGCATGTGTGTTCTCTTAGAGACCACACATCGATCCACCTATGTCATTGCATGTGTGTTCTTTTTACTAACAACATCCAGAGTCATTGAAATGTGTGTTCTCTTTAGAGACCACACATGGATCCACCTGTGTCATTGGATGTGTGTTCTTTTTACTAACAACAACCAGAGTCATTGCATGTGTGTTCTTTTCACATACCACATATGGATCCACCAGTGTCATTGCATGTGTGTTATTTTTACTAACAACAACTGGAGTCATTTCATGTGTGTTCTTTTCACATACCACATATTTATCCACCAGTGTCATTGAAATGTGTGTTTCTTCAGAGACAACACATGGATCCACCAGTGTCATTGCATGTGTTCTTTTACTAACAACAAATGGAGTCATTGCATGTGCGTCCTTTTCACGGACCACATATGGATCCACCAGTGTCATTGCATGTGTGTTCTTTTCACAATGCACCTATGGATCCACCAGTGTCATTGCATGTGTGCTCTTTTACTAACAACAACCAGAGTCATTGCATGTGTGCTCTCTTCAGAGACCACACATGGATCCACCATCTCATTGCATGTTTGTTCTTTTTACTAACAACCGAGTCATTGAAATGTGTGTTCTCTTCAGAGACCACACATTGATCCACCAGTGTAATTGCATGTCTGTTCTTTTTACTAACAACAACTAGTGTCATTGAAATGTGTGTTCTCTTCGGAGACCATACATGGATCCACCAGTGTCATTGCATGTGTGTTCTTGTTACTAACAACAACCAGAGTCATTGCATGTGTGTTCTTTTCACATAGCACATATGGATCCACCAGTGTCATTGCATGTGTGTTCTTTTCACATAGCACATATGGATCCACCAGTGTCATTGCATGTGTGTTCTTTTCTCAATCCACCAATGGATCCAGCAGTGGCATTGCATGTGTAGTCTTTTTACTAACAAGAACCAGAGTCATTGCATGTGTGTTCTCTTCAAATAAAACAGATGGATCCATCAGTGTCATTGCATGTGTGCTCTTTTCACAATCCACCTATAGATCCACCAGTGTCATTGCATGTGTGTTCTTTTCTCAATCCACCAATGGATCCAGCAGTGGCATTGCATGTGTAATCTTTTTACTAACAACAACCAGAGTCATTGCATGTGTGTTCTCTTCAAATAAAACAGATGGATCCATCAGTGTCATTGCATGTGTGCTCTTTTCACAATCCACCTATAGATCCACCAGTGTCATTGCATGTGTGTTCTTTTCACATACCACATATGGATACACCAGTGTCATTGAAATGTGTGTTCTCTTCAGAGACCACACATGGATCCACCAGTGTCATTGCATGTGTGTTCTTTTTACTAACAACAACTAGAATCATTGCATGTGTGTTCTTTTCACATACCACATATGGATCCACCAGTGTCATTGCATGTGTGCTGTTTTCACAATCCATCCATCGATCCACCAGTGTCATTGCATGTGTGCTCTTTTTACTAACAACAACCAGAGTCATTGGATGTGTATTCTCTTCAGAGACCACATATGGATCCACTAGTGTCATTGCATGTGTGCTCTTTTCATAATCCACCTATGGATCCACTAGTGTCATTGCATGTGTGTTCTTTTTACTAACAACCAGTAGAGTCGTTGCATGTATCTTCTTTTCACATACCACATATGGATCCACCAGTGTCATTGCATGTGTGTTCTTTTCACAATCCACCTATGGAGCCACTAGTGTCATTGCATGTGTGCTCTTTTTACTAACAACAACCAGAGTCATTGCATGTGTGTTCTCTTAAGAGACCACACATGGATCCACCTATGTCATTGCATGTGTGTTCTTTTTACTAACAACATCCAGAGTCATTGAAATGTGTGTTCTCTTTAGAGACCACACATGGATCCACCTGTGTCATTGCTTGTGTGTTCTTTTTACTAACAACAACCAGAGTCATTGCATGTGTGTTCTTTTCACATACCACATATGGATCCACCAGTGTCATTGCATGTGTGTTATTTTTACTAACAACAACCAGAGTCATTTCATGTGTGTTCTTTTCACATACCACATATTTATCCACCAGTGTCATTGAAATGTGTGTTCTCTTCAGAGACCACACATGGATCCACCAGTGTCATTGCATGCGTGTTCTTTTTACTAACACCAAATGGAGTCATTGCATGTGTGTTCTTTTCACGTACCACATATCGATCCACCAGTGTCATTGCATGTGTGTTCTTTTCACAATGCACCTTTGGATCCACCAGTGTCATTGCATGTGTGCTCCTTTTACTAACAACAACCAGAGTCATTGCATGTGTGCTCTCTTCAGAGACCACACATGGATCCTGATGTCATTGCATGTTTGTTCTTTTTACTAACAACAACCAGAGTCATTGAAATGTGTGTTCTCTTCAGAGACCACACATGGATCCACTAGTGTAATTGCATGTCTGTTCTTTTTACTAACAACAACTAGTGTCATTGAAATGTGTGTTCTCTTCGGAGACCATACATGGATTCACCAGTGTCATTGCATGTGTGTTCTTGTTACTAACAACAACCAGAGTCATTGCATGTGTGTTCTTTTCACATAGCACATATGGATCCACCAGTGTCATTGCATGTGTGTTGTTTTCATAATCCATCCATCGATCCACCAGAGTCATTGCATGTGTTTTTTTACTCACAACAACCAGAGTCATTGCATGTGTGTTCTTTTCATATACCACATATGGATCCACCAGTGTCATTGCATGTGTGCTCTTTTCACAATCCACCTATGGATCCACTAGTGTCATTGCATATGTGTTCTTTTTACTAACAACAACCAGAGTCATTGCATGTGTGTTCTTTTCACATACCACATATGGATCCACCAGTGTCATTGCATGTGTGTTCTTTTCAAAATCCACCTATGGATCCACCAGTGTCATTGCATGTGTGCTCTTTTTACTAACAACAACCGGTGTCATCGAAATGTGTGTTCTCTTCAGAGACCACTCGTGGATCCACCAGTGTCATTGCATGTGTGTTCTTTTTACTAACAACAACCAGAGTCAATGAAATGTGTGTTCTCTTCAGAGACCACACATGTATCCACCAGTGTCATTTTATGTGTGTTCTTTTTACTAACAACAACTAGAATCATTGCATGTGTGTTCTTTTCACATACCACATATGGATCCACCAGTGTCATTGCATGTGTGCTGTTTTCACAATCCATCCATCGATCCACCAGTGTCATTGCATGTGTGCTCTTTTTACTAACAACAACCAGAGTCATTGCATGTGTATTCTCTTCAGAGACCACATATGGATCCACTAGTGTCATTGCATGTGTGCTCTTTTCATAATCCACCTATGGATCCACTAGTGTCATTGCATGTGTGTTCTTTTTACTAACAACCAGTAGAGTCGTTGCATGTATCTTCTTTTCACATACCACATATGGATCCACCAATGTCATTGCATGTGTGTTCTTTTCACAATCCACCTATGGATCCACTAGTGTCATTGCATGTGTGCTCTTTTTCCTAACAACAACCAGAGTCATTGCATGTGTGTTCTCTTAAGAGACCACACATCGATCCAACTATGTCATTGCATGTGTGTTCTTTTTACTAACAACATCCAGAGTCATTGAAATGTGTGTTCTCTTTAGAGACCACACATGGATCCACCTGTGTCATTGCCTGTGTGTTCTTTTTACTAACAACAACCAGAGTCATTGCATGTGTGTTCTTTTCACATACCACATATGGATCCACCAGTGTCATTGCATGTGTGTTATTTTTACTAACAACAACTGGAGTCATTTCATGTGTGTTCTTTTCACATACCACATATTTATCCACCAGTGTCATTGAAATGTGTGTTTCTTCAGAGACAACACATGGATCCACCAGTGTCATTGCATGCGTGTTCTTTTTACTAACAACAAATGGAGTCATTGCATGTGCGTCCTTTTCACGTACCACATATGGATCCACCAGTGTCATTGCATGTGTGTTCTTTTCACAATGCACCTATGGATCCACCAGTGTCATTGCATGTGTGCTCTTTTTACTAACAACAACCAGAGTCATTGCATGTGTGCTCTCTTCAGAGACCACACATGGATCCACCAGTCTCATTGCATGTTTGTTCTTTTTACTAACAACAACCAGAGTCATTGAAATGTGTGTTCTCTTCAGAGACCACACATTGATCCACCAGTGTAATTGCATGTCTGTTCTTTTTACTAACAACAACTAGTGTCATTGAAATGTGTGTTCTCTTCGGAGACCATACATGGATCCACCAGTGTCATTGCATGTGTGTTCTTGTTACTAACAACAACCAGAGTCATTGCATGTGTGTTCTTTTCACATAGCACATATGGATCCACCAGTGTCATTGCATGTGTGTTCTTTTCACATAGCACATATGGATCCACCAGTGTCATTGCATGTGTGTTCTTTTCTCAATCCACCAATGGATCCAGCAGTGGCATTGCATGTGTAGTCTTTTTACTAACAAGAACCAGAGTCATTGCATGTGTGTTCTCTTCAAATAAAACAGATGGATCCATCAGTGTCATTGCATGTGTGCTCTTTTCACAATCCACCTATAGATCCACCAGTGTCATTGCATGTGTGTTCTTTTCTCAATCCACCAATGGATCCAGCAGTGGCATTGCATGTGTAATCTTTTTACTAACAACAACCAGAGTCATTGCATGTGTGTTCTCTTCAAATAAAACAGATGGATCCATCAGTGTCATTGCATGTGTGCTCTTTTCACAATCCACCTATAGATCCACCAGTGTCATTGCATGTGTGTTCTTTTCACATACCACATATGGATACACCAGTGTCATTGAAATGTGTGTTCTCTTCAGAGACCACACATGGATCCACCAGTGTCATTGCATGTGTGTTCTTTTTACTAACAACAACTAGAATCATTGCATGTGTGTTCTTTTCACATACCACATATGGATCCACCAGTGTTATTGCATGTGTGCTGTTTTCACAATCCATCCATCGATCCACCAGTGTCATTGCATGTGTGCTCTTGTTACTAACAACAACCAGAGTCATTGGATGTGTATTTCTTCAGAGACCACATATGGATCCACTAGTGTCATTGCATGTGTGCTCTTTTCATAATCCACCTATGGATCCACTAGTGTCATTGCATGTGTGTTCTTTTTACTAACAACCAGTAGAGTCGTTGCATGTATCTTCTTTTCACATACCACATATGGATCCACCACTGTCATTGCATTTGTGTTATTTTCAATCCACCTATGGAGCCACTAGTGTCATTGCATGTGTGCTCTTTTACTAACAACAACCAGAGTCATTGCATGTGTGTTCTCTTAAGAGACCACACATGGATCCACCTATGTCATTGCATGTGTGTTCTTTTTACTAACAACATCCAGAGTCAGTGAAATCTGTGATCTCTTTAGAGACCACACATGGATCCACCAGTGTCATTGCCTGTGTTTTCTTCTTTCTTACAAGAACCGGAGGCCTTGCTTGTGTGTTCTTTTCACATACCACATATGGATCCACCAGTGTCATTGCATGTGTGTTATTTTTACTAACAACAACTGGAGTCATTTCATGTGTGTTCTTTTCACATACCACATATTTATCCACCAGTGTCATTGAAATGTGTGTTCTCTTGAGACACACATGGATCCTGATGTCATTGCATGCGTGTTCTTTTTACTAACACCAAATGGAGTCATTGCATGTGTGTTCTTTTCACGTACCACATATCGATCCACCAGTGTCATTGCATGTGTGTTCTTTTCACAATGCACCTTTGGATCCACCAGTGTCATTGCATGTGTGCTCCTTTTACTAACAACAACCAGAGTCATTGCATGTGCTCTCTTCAGAGACCACACATGGATCCTGATGTCATTGCATGTTTGTTCTTTTTACTAACAACAACCAGAGTCATTGAAATGTGTGTTCTCTTCAGAGACCACACATGGATCCACTAGTGTAATTGCATGTCTGTTCTTTTTACTAACAACAACTAGTGTCATTGAAATGTGTGTTCTCTTCGGAGACCATACATGGATTCACCAGTGTCATTGCATGTGTGTTCTTGTTACTAACAACAACCAGAGTCATTGCATGTGTGTTCTTTTCACATAGCACATATGGATCCACCAGTGTCATTGCATGTGTGTTGTTTTCATAATCCATCCATCGATCCACCAGAGTCATTGCATGTGTTTTTTTACTCACAACAACCAGAGTCATTGCATGTGTGTTCTTTTCATATACCACATATGGATCCACCAGTGTCATTGCATGTGTGCTCTTTTCACAATCCACCTATGGATCCACTAGTGTCATTGCATATGTGTTCTTTTTACTAACAACAACCAGAGTCATTGCATGTGTGTTCTTTTCACATACCACATATGGATCCACCAGTGTCATTGCATGTGTGTTCTTTTCAAAATCCACCTATGGATCCACCAGTGTCATTGCATGTGTGCTCTTTTTACTAACAACAACCGGTGTCATCGAAATGTGTGTTCTCTTCAGAGACCACTCGTGGATCCACCAGTGTCATTGCATGTGTGTTCTTTTTACTAACAACCAGAGTCAATGAAATGTGTGTTCTATTCAGAGACCACATGTATCCACCAGTGTCATTTTATGTGTGTTCTTTTTACTAACAACAACTAGAATCATTGCATGTGTGTTCTTTTCACATACCACATATGGATCCACCAGTGTCATTGCATGTGTGCTGTTTTCACAATCCATCCATCGATCCACCAGTGTCATTGCATGTGTGCTCTTTTTACTAACAACAACCAGAGTCATTGCATGTGTATTCTCTTCAGAGACCACATATGGATCCACTAGTGTCATTGCATGTGTGCTCTTTTCATAATCCACCTATGGATCCACTAGTGTCATTGCATGTGTGTTCTTTTTACTAACAACCAGTAGAGTCGTTGCATGTATCTTCTTTTCACATACCACATATGGATCCACCAATGTCATTGCATGTGTGTTCTTTTCACAATCCACCTATGGATCCACTAGTGTCATTGCATGTGTGCTCTTTTTACTAACAACAACCAGAGTCATTGCATGTGTGTTCTCTTAAGAGACCACACATCGATCCAACTATGTCATTGCATGTGTGTTCTTTTTACTAACAACATCCAGAGTCATTGAAATGTGTGTTCTCTTTAGAGACCACACATGGATCCACCTGTGTCATTGCCTGTGTGTTCTTTTTACTAACAACAACCAGAGTCATTGCATGTGTGTTCTTTTCACATACCACATATGGATCCACCAGTGTCATTGCATGTGTGTTATTTTTACTAACAACAACTGGAGTCATTTCATGTGTGTTCTTTTCACATACCACATATTTATCCACCAGTGTCATTGAAATGTGTGTTTCTTCAGAGACCACACATGGATCCACCAGTGTCATTGCATGCGTGTTCTTTTTACTAACAACAAATGGAGTCATTGCATGTGCGTCCTTTTCACGGACCACATATGGATCCACCAGTGTCATTGCATGTGTGTTCTTTTCACAATGCACCTATGGATCCACCAGTGTCATTGCATGTGTGCTCTTTTTACTAACAACAACCAGAGTCATTGCATGTGTGCTCTCTTCAGAGACCACACATGGATCCACCAGTCTCATTGCATGTTTGTTCTTTTTACTAACAACAACCAGAGTCATTGAAATGTGTGTTCTCTTCAGAGACCACACATGGATCCACCAGTGTAATTGCATGTCTGTTCTTTTTACTAACAACAACTAGTGTCATTGAAATGTGTGTTCTCTTCGGAGACCATACATGGATCCACCAGTGTCATTGCATGTGTGTTCTTGTTACTAACAACAACCAGAGTCATTGCATGTGTGTTCTTTTCACATAGCACATATGGATCCACCAGTGTCATTGCATGTGTGTTCTTTTCACATAGCACATATGGATCCACCAGTGTCATTGCATGTGTGTTCTTTTCTCAATCCACCAATGGATCCAGCAGTGGCATTGCATGTGTAATCTTTTTACTAACAACAACCAGAGTCATTGCATGTGTGTTCTCTTCAAATAAAACAGATGGATCCATCAGTGTCATTGCATGTGTGATCTTTTCACAATCCACCTATAGATCCACCAGTGTCATTGTATGTGTGTTCTTTTCACATACCACATATGGATACACCAGTGTCATTGAAATGTGTGTTCTCTTCAGAGACCACACATGGATCCACCAGTGTCATTGCATGTGTGTTCTTTTTACTAACAACAACTGGAGTCATTGCATGTGTGTTGTTTTCACATACCACATATGGATCCATCATTGTCATTGCATGTGTGTTGTTTTCACAATCCATCCATCGATCCACCAGTGTCATTGTATGTGTGTTCTTTTTACTCACAACTACCATCGTCATTGCATGTGTGTTCTTTTCATATACCACATATGGATCCACTAGTGTCATTGCATGTGTTCTCTTTTCACAATCCACCTATGGATCCACTAGTGTCATTGCATGTGTGCTCTTTTTACTAACAACAACCAGTGTGATTGAAATGTGTGTTCTCTTCAGAGGCCACTCATGGATCCAGCAGTGTCATTGCATGTGTGTTCTTTTTAATAACAACAACCAGAGTCATTGAAACGTGTGTTCTCTTCAGAGACCACACATGGATCCACCAGTGTCATTGCATGTGTTCTTTTTACTAACAACAACTGGAGTCATTGCATGTGTGTTCTTTTCACATACCACATATGGATCCACCAGAGTCATTGCATGTGTGCTCTTTTCACAATCCACCTATGGATCCACCAGTGTCATTGCATGTGTGCTCTTTTTACTAACAACAACTAGAGTCATTGCCTGTGTGTTCTCTTTAGAGACCACATATGGATCCACTAGTGTCATTGCATGTGTGCTCTTTTTACTAACAACAACCAGAGTCATTGCATGTGTGTTCTTTTTACTAACAACAACTAGAGTCATTGCATGTGTGTTCTTTTCACATACCACATATGGATCCACTAGTGTCATTGCATGTGTGTTGTTTTCACAATCCATCCATCGATCCACCAGTGTCATTGCATGTGTGTTCTTTTTACTCACAACAACCATAGTCATTGCATGTGTTTTCTTTTCACATACCACATATGGATCCACCAATGTCATTGCATGTGTGCTCTTTTCACAATCCACCTATGGATCCACTAGTCTCATTGCATGTGTGTTCTTTTTACTAACAACAACCAGAGTCATTGCATGTGTGTTCTTTTCACATACCACATATGGATCCACCAGTGTCATTGCATGTGTGTTTTTTTCACAATCCACCTATGGATCCACTAGTGTCATTGCATGTGTGCTCTTTTTACTAACAACAACAAGTGTCATTAAAATGTGTGTTCTCTTCAGAGACCACTCATGGATCCACCAGTGTCATTGCATGTGTGTTCTTTTTACTAACAACAACCAGAGTCATTGAAATGTGTGTTCTCTTCAGAGACCACACATGGATTCCCTAGTGTCATTGCTTGTGGCGCAACACGCCATGTGCACCATGGATGTGCGTGCTGCCTGCTACATTTTGGCAGATAACCTTTTGCACATTGCCTAGATCCACCATCTCCCACTTCACTTTCCCCTCCTTCTTCCTCTTTGGATCTCGCCCCCCTCCTCCTTACCACCCTAATTTCTCCACTCTTTGAGCATTTGGAGCTTGTAAAACTTACCTTGGATGCTACATACATAATAGAGGAAAGCTCTCCTTCCGGCCACCATCTCTCGGTCTCTCACCTCTCCTTCGAGATGTTCTCGCGGTCTCTCGTCTCGGTAAGTTGTCTATGTAAGAGGATGTGTTTATGTGTATGGATGATATGGTCACATATCTATGGAGAGGATCGATGCTCTCATGTGTTTGGAGAGCGTGCATGCATGCTCTCTCATATATTGGCATTGTTTTGCCAAAATGTTGATTTATTTCTATTTTGGCAAGACTTTGGCATTTCGCAAAGGTCCGAATTTTAGGATAGGTCATGTCGAAATTTTCCATCGACCATTGGTTCTGTGGTTGTAATAAACTTCTAATTCTACCGTGTACACCATGCAGGCAACCATGGTCCGCATAATGAGCGAAGACATTGTGGCTAGATTTTTTGAATGCGCGATGGCCGACATGATATGAAATAACATGACGGAGATAAGATGTCCATGTAGAAGATGCAAACTCAATTGGTTGATCGACCCAGATTCCGGAAATCTGCAGGCGGACCTGCTCCGCCATGGTTTCATGGATGGCTACACTCGGTGGATAAGTGATGACGAAGACGATGAGGCCGTAAATGGGGCGGCAGAAAATGAGGAAGGCGGGAAACATGATCATGATCACGGCGAGGACGGGCGAGATGAAGAAGAGTCTCCTGGAGGTGGTGAAGGTGCGAAATCATACCAGGATGATGATAATCTAGATGCCGGAGCAGACGATGGAACAACGTCAGGCTGGGTGCAGGACCCTTATGTTCAAGAACTGCTTCTCAAGCAGACGAGTAACGCCATGGCTGCCGTTAGAGAGAAAGCCAAGCTTGCGCAACTTGAGAAAGACGCGGTTACTCCATTGTATGAAGGATGCAAGCCTGATGATACCCGGTTGAATGTAACGCTCAAGGCTATGGAGATGAAGGCAAAACACAAATGGACCGACACAAGCGTCGATGATATGATGGCATTCTGGCACGATCATCTCCTGGAGGGGAACACGTGTCCAACTAGTATCGAGGATGCCAAGAAAATCGTGTGTCCTCTTAATCTACCGCACATTAGATACCACGTCTGCATCAACGATTGCATCATTTATCAAGGCGAGGACGCGGAGAAAACCACATGCCCGGTGTGCGGCGTTAGTCGATACAAGAAAGGGAAGAAAACTCCTCAAAAAGTGGTATGGTACTTTCCTATCACTCCTCGTCTGCAACGCTATTTCGCAGACCCTAAGGAAGCAAATCTCATGCGCTGGCATGCGGAAAGAAAGAAGCCAGGAGATGACGATGACCCTGAAAAGGACGAGCTGCTGACACACCCTTCAGATGCTAGATAGTGGAAAGCATTAGACCTCGAATTCCTAAAATTCGGTGGAGATTCGAGGAACATCAGGCTAGGTGCGAGCACCGATGGACTCAATCCGTTCGGTAGCCAGAGTAGCACACACAGCACTTGGCCCGTGTTTGTATGGATGTACAACCTCCCTCCCTGGTTGTGCATGAAAAAGAAGTACATACAAATGAGTATGCTAATTCAAGGGCCAAAACAACCTGGTACCGACATCAATCTATATCTCGGGCTGTTGAAGGAGGATCTAGCCATGTTATGGGAATCCGGAGCCAATACGTATGACACTGCCGCACAAGATTATTTCACTATGAGAGTCGCGTTGGTCACTACGGTGCAAGACTATCCAGGTTGCGGATATTTCTCGGGGCAGGTTATCCAAGGATTCTACGCATGCGTTAGGTGCATGGATAACACGACCTATCTCCAACTAGAGAAAGATCCAGGGTCTTCGAAAACCGTGTTCATGGGGCACCGGAGGTGGCTTGGAAAGAATGATGCATGGAGAAAACGTGGAGATCTGTTCGATGGGAGATACGAGACCCAAGGAATCCCAGAGCAGAGGAGCAGCGAAGAAGTGGATGAATTGCTGAAAAACTGGAAAGAGTGTCATAAACCAGGAAAGAAGCGAAAGAGGCAGCAAGACAAGCCATTGATGAAGGTATGGAAAACAAGGTCTGTTTTCTGGGAGTTGCCATACTGGAAGTTTCTCCGCACGCCTCATAACCTTGACATCATGCATGAAGAACGTGTGCGAGAGTCTGGTCGCCACCCTAATCAACATGCCAGATAGGACAAAAGATGGTCCTAAAGCAAGGAACGACTTGATATTCATGGGCATCCGGAAGGATCTTCACAGAGGACGCCCTACTCCTGATGATCAGGAAGATAACGATGATCATCAGTCGGAGGTGACACAAGGTCGTCGAAAGGGTAAAAAGGTCAAGAAGAACGAATATTACTGCCCCCCTTCGTGCTTCATACTAAGCCAGAATGAGATCAAACAGTTTTCAAGTGCCTTCTAGGAGTCAAATTTCCTTACGGCTACGCGGGCAGGATTAGCAGGTACCTAGACGAGGCTAAGTAGAGGTTTAGTGGGATGAAGTCTCACGACTGTGCCATGCTAATGACGCAGATACTTCCGGTTGCACTACGAGGTATAATGGACGAGCATGTCCGAAAAACATTGTTTGGGCTCTGCAAGTTTTTCGACGTCATCTCTCGAAAGTCAATTGGCATGAAACAGCTCGGGAGGCTACACGAGGAGATCGTGGTGATACTATGAGAGCTCGAGATCTACTTCCCGCTTGCATTCTTCGATATTATGGTGCGTCTGCTGGTCCATATCGTGGAGGATATTATCCAACTCGGGCCGATGTTCCTCCGCAGCATGATGGCGTTCGAAAGGATGAACGGACACATCAAAGGATACGTTCGCAACAGGTCCCGTCGAGATGGAAGCATAGCCAGGGCTTTCTAGCCGAAGTGCATCTCTTTCTGCACGAATTATATAGGCATCGAGAACCCTGTCAGTCTTCCCGTCAATAGGCACCTTGAAAAGCTCGATGGATCGGGTCACCGAGTGGGTCGTCACGTACTGCATGCAGACTTCGATTGTCGACGCACAGACTTTGATAGAGCAAACCTGGTCACGCAACAACATTTAGAACTGGTCGATCCTTGGGTACAAAAGCACAAAAGGTCAATCGAGAAGAAGTACAGTGACTGGGGCATACAGAGGACGCAGTGAGAAATAATCAAAGAGCACAACTCAGATTTCACGCGTTGGTTTAGGCAGACGCTCCTAGATAATCCCCCGCAATCGCATTTTGTGGAGGAAAACATCATATTCACCTTGTCGCAGGGACCCATGCACAACCTGGTGACCTATCAGGCGTATGATATCAACGGCTATAAATTCTACACGAAGGAAAAGGACAACAAGTGTGACTATCAGAACTCAGGCGTAACATCGGAATTCTACACCGATGACAACATGAAGGAAAGATTTTACGGAAGGATCGAGGAGATCTGGGATCTCGACTACTGTGGAGAAAAGGGGCCGATGTTCCGTGTTAGATGGGCCAAGAGAGTCGAAAGAGAAGACCGGTATTTCACAACCATGTTAATACCCGAAGCAGCCAAATCCAAGGCCGCCGGTGCGAACGTCGCCGCGAAAAATGAACCGTGGGTACTGGCTAGAAAAGTGGACCAATGTTTTTTTATTACCGACCCGACAAAGCCTAGTCGTGTTATCGTGAGGAGAGGAAAAAGAAACATCATCGGAATAGATGGAGTCGCCAACGAGCAAGACTTCGACCAGTACAGCGATCCAAAGATTGAAGATGACGACGACTACGATGAAGAAACATACATCACAAGAAGAAAAAGGATAACCTTACCCAAAAAAGGTAGCCCGTTCGAGCGAAGAAACATAAAAGTGTCGGGACTAAATTATTCAACCGCGACAAAGAAGGGAAAAAAGATTGTAAAACGCTAGCTCAAAAAAGATCGTAAAACGCATGCTCAAATTTTTTGTATTGATGCATATGGATGGCATATTATTAATGGACACATTATTATTTAATTTCTTTCTACTTTGAATCACTTTTGCACCACTTTTATGATATATACTAGAAGGATACACCGCGCGTTGCGGCGGAAATCTCCTCAAGGACACTATTGTGTGGATGGGAAAATATAAGACACATGGAACACAAATTATCTTCATGGATATATAAGATACAAATTTTTACGGTAGTTCAAATGCTCAATTAAATAAAAAAGGCTGTGTATTTCACCTGAATGTTGTTAAGGTTCGGGAATGTACCTCAGTCTGCAATATCCCAAAATACAATAATGGCAGGTCACTTTGTCCAAAATCCTTGAGGGGGAAATAACTCCAATTAATAAAAATATAACTCCAGAGAAGATGTTTCCGTTACGTATGGTAACTTAATCTAGAAATCCATGAAATACAATACTGCATGCCACTTTCAGAAAATTCATAGAGAAATAAAAACTCCAGTTAACCGAAGAAACTCTTGGAGATAATGTACGTGACTAAAATATACTTGCAATCGAGAGTGAAATAAACTCCTATTGCAAATCTTGTGAAGAATCATTTGCATTAGTATATTTTGATGAGGGCACAACCATGTAAACATGTATGGGCAGATAGGGAGATGCTCATATATCTATCATCTGCTATAAAATCTCGTGTGGCCGCAATCTGTAGGAATTTGCGGAGCTAGTGCACACGACCGTCAACATCTCACTTCTCAGCTGCAGTGCTGCACCATCTGCAGGATACCCGCAGTCGATGAAAAGCCCCACGGCTAGGATACGTAAGCCCAAACATGAGCTCAAGCAGCATCAAAGAAAGGAAACTTGCGGGCAAGAAGAGAGGTCCCGTAAACATGCAAACTTCAGTTATTTGGAGATTAGAAACGAAAAAGCATAGAGCCGAAGACCATGCTGCAGAGAGGTAGAAGTAGAACACATACCGGGCACCCAGTCCAGGAGGTGCTATTTTGTCGAGTCGGCGCTATTTTCTAGCTTTAACTTTTCTAGCAGTGATTGGTTTATCCCATTTGAAGGGGATTAGGGAGGCTGCTACTGCCAACAGGTGGCGAAATCCTGATGAGAACCCATAGGATTGAAGTCGACTACCTCCTGTGCTGACTTGCGCTATAGAGATACGATTAGGGAGCGCATGCATGCGACAACCTAAAATTCGTCGACTGGAAACGTCCGGCACTAGGGAGAGTGGGGGCTGGAAGAGGCAGGGAACGCCACAGAATCGTCAATATTTTTCATGAACGCGGTGTGGGAAGAGGAGATAAAAAGAAGTTTGGCCCGCTCGCCTGTCCCGGCTGTGGTCTACACATCAGTTACAAAGAGTTGGAATTTATGGGCATCAAATGCGCGTTTTAATTTCCAATACCACGGACAGGAGATGAGGGGGCTGGGCCTGGGTTAAACATTAGGATGTTGGCTTATTAACAAACCTGGGTTTTGCTTCCGTAGAAACTAATGACTAATGGATGGACCGATTATGGTCAGGCAATGCAATCGGACTGCTAGAAATTATGGGTGACGTGGATCACTGTGGAGGCAGATAGACTACTTTAATGATAGATAGTGGGGTTTAGCTTTATAAGAAAGTATAGATATGTACCACTTTTGTCGTATAAAACATATAACAGATATTTTATATATTTTACATAGTTTTTGGATATTTTTTAACATTTTAAAGTAGTTTCAAAATAAAAACAAAAAAGGAAGGCACCAGGGTTCAAACCTGGGTGCTCTAGGTTTATCTAGCATAGGGCAGAACCAGTGGGATACAGTAGTGTTAGTGTAAACTACAGGGACGGCCACCCTCTTATTTAACCTGACACGACACTTAGCCGTAGCGCACCCTTACCTAGTGCGCTACTGTTGGTGCGCTACAGCTAAGTGCCGTGACAGGTCAACTATCGAGCATGGACCCGTCCCTCTCCCCATCCTCAGACAGATCGTCCCCGAGCCAAGAGACGCGCCGTCGCCGCCGCCGCTCGATCTATCCGCTCGCCTGCTGCCTGCCGCCGCACTTGCCACGTCCGAGGAGGAGGAGGAGAGGAGGCCGCCGCGCGTCCTAGGAGGAGGAGTCCGTGGAGGAGCGCGTCCGAGAAGGCCGTGGAGGAGCGCGTCCTAGGAGGAGGAGGCCGTGGAGGAGCCTGGACCGAAGCCCTAGCCGATCGACCCGGCATCTCCAAATATTCGGCATCTCCCCACCTTCCCGATTGCGGCCGCTAGAAGGTAAGCTCCTCTCCTCCTCCCCTTCCCCTCTTCTTGTACAATTAAGGCTTGTTCGTTTTGGACGGTTCCTGGCGTATAGTGTTCTTCTCGAGCTGAGAGATGTTGCGGTCGTGGCAGGATCTGATCATTGCTGCCATGGATTCCGGCGGCCTGGTCCAACCTTTCTCAAAATACATACGGAATTATAGATAGTTTCAGTTCTTGATGCATAGCATAGTTCGTTTTGTAGCTCAGATGTCATCAAACCATTTGATGAGGAACCTAAATTTCTATACATAATTGATTGCAGATGGTTGGGCAAAGGGCACCTAGTAAGTGTGATGAGCAGTATATATCATTCGTCACTAAATGAATTTATTGGAACTTGTTTGGAAGTTGATATTGTACAGGAATTTTACCAAGACCTCGTAGTTCACTTCGTAATATGAAGGGAGGTTGAGAAAATGTCCCCATAGTTAGCTAGTCCACTTGTTAACTCGTTGACGTTTATCCTTACTTAGCATCCTTTGGGAATTTGCTCTGCAAATTGCCCATGATTAATTCTTTATGAACCAAGTGAACCTTTTAGATGTAGCATTATCATGGCAAAATACTTTGATAGACTATAATATGGCAGAGATCTAAAGGAATGATCTGCTTGGTGCAAACTCAATTACCTTATTTTACTACCCTACTGCTATTTACATGACTATATATATCCGAATCCATTATATGTGTCACCCACAAATTGTTAGCATTAATGCCAGGTTTCAATTGGCTTTATGGTATTAATATTTACATGGACTCACGATTATTTCCATTTGAGAGTGTTGACGGTTGTCGTTGTCGTTTGCTAGACATGTATTGAAGTATCAAACTATGGTAGGCAGACCAGTCCATGGAACGGTTACGTTTGTTAACACTTGGGTTGGCAAATGATGGCATACTTGTGTACTTGTTTTTCCCCTTATATAGTATCATCATGGAAGTTTGCGGCGTTCTTGAAAAAAATGACTTTCTTGGTGTTGTAACATTGACTATCATTTGTTGCATCACTGTTTACTAAAATATATGGCATCATTAAGTGCAAAACTAAAAAATAGACCTAAAGAAGTATAGAACACGATCTTTAAGAATTTTGATGTATAATGGAAATGTATGTCACATATCTGTATTTTGAGGCCTGGTTACTTAGTGGATTGTACGTTTCTTCTACATGATTCCTGAGTCAGATATAAAAGAAATAAAAATTCCTTTTTTATGACCATAGGATAGTAAAAAAGTTAATAGTCGGTAATTTGGCATTTGTCCTTCTCAGCGAAAACATTTCTTTTACATGACGGATAATACAAGTTAATAGTGGGTAATTTGTTCTTGCATGGCATTATCCTCTTATAATCATATATTTGTTTTACTAGACCGCAAGCTATATAATGGAAATATAACCTGTCCGGGATAGAAGGTATTTAACCTATACCCTGGAGCTTAAATAAAGGTGAAAAGGGAGAAGTACTGTGTAGGAACAAATGTTAATTTGACTGTATGAAGCACTTTGTTATAATCTGCAGCACTTGTAGCACTTGAAATTGTGCTTGTGCTTGTATGAAGCACTTTCTTATGTCGTGTATGCAGGTGCTTGTATGAAATGAGTCCCAATTTTCGCTGAAATGTTGATTAACTTCCGTTTTGGCAGAAATCGGGCACTCCTAGTTTAACAAAAATTAGCAAAGGTCATGCCGGATTTTTCCGCGCACTTTACTAACCATTATTTGCCTTTTATTAGTGCAAACATGTGTGACAACGACGAGGCTAGCTCTTCTCAGCGTATCAACATTGAAGGAGAAGTGAGACCTCAAAAGAGACCCTTGTCATTCTGGGAGGAGGTCGATCGGCTAGAAAGAATGACAGAGGGCGATTAAGAATACAACCCTTCCGAGAGTGACGACGATGAGATGGAAGACGCAGAGGAAGAAGAAGCGGCCGAAGGAATGGCGGATGATGAAACCACTGATGGCGGCGAGGGCACAACAAGTGGTAGTAATCCGCCTAAGAATAAGAAGGAAAGGCGCCCGAACACGGTCGGCACCGTCATAGAGTAAATTACCGAAGTGAGCCCAACATGGGTTCCTTTGGCGCCCGACCATGTCGTCCAAGGGTACGGTGGGCAAGTGGAGGCTATCACCCGGACCGCCATCTCGATCAACAGTGGGAATCTCCGGCATAAAGATAATGGCCATTTGCGCACACTCCTCTTCGAGAAGCTGCACGCAAGATACAAGTTCCCCCTTCAGTATCGGAACACAGATTATCATGGGAATGAAGTAAATAAATCCGCCCTCACGGATATGAGCACCGCCCTGGCCAGCTGGAGAACCCAGATAAAGAAGAAGATATTTAAAGAAACGAAAAGTCTCGAGGAGATCCAGAAGATTGACCCGCAGATCACCGAAGATCAATTCTAGGAGTTCAAGGCCAAGTGCAAATCCGAAGCAGCCAAGGCCTCGAGTAGGCGGGGAAAGGAATTACAGGCGATGAATATAGGTCACCACCATCTCGGATCTGGTGGTTACAGAGCTGCGGAGCCCAAATGGGATAAGGACGACGACGAGTATAGAGCTAAGGGGATACCTAACCCCTTTTCGAAATTCGAAAACAGGCAGCTTCGAAACTTTATCAGGGCTTATTACCATGTGGACCCCAAAACCAAAGAACTCACTGCGGAAACTAAGGTGAAGGACTTCGAGGTTCTTGTGGTAAGTAATTTAATTACCGCGGATCAAGTCGATTGCATTCTAATCGATACAGTCAAATTTCTAAACGGTTCATGTTACATCTTCTGCAGGAGCAGGACATTGCTTGTCAGGGATCCCATGGTTCCTCATCCCACGGGTCAACGGCGGCCACTCGGTGGTATAACCCTTTTAACAGGGCGATGAACCGGGCCAAGAAAATCACGTCGGTTACAAAGAAGCCATCGTCGGCTGGCCGTCTGGCCGGCTTCGGGGTTAAGAATTGGATGGATCATTTTGGTCCACCCCCAAGGAGGCATGTGGAGGGAAGGAGCGATGAGGAAAACCACGAGGTTCAGAAACTTAAGGAGCAAGTGGCGCGGATCTCGCAGATCGTCCAAGACAACCTGGCAATCACCCTTACCTCCATCCTGCCTACCTTGGTGGAGTCAATAGCGAACTGGAGTGCGGGTGGTCGACAAGGGCCGTGCCTGATTCCAAGCATGGTCAGTAGCCACTCAAACAATGCGGCGCCAGCGAATCCGATGAATTATGTGTTCGTGACTCCGCCCGCTAGCACGGCAGCGCCAGAAGCATGGATGACTCCGCCCGCTAGCACGGCGGCACCGGAAGCATTGGTGACTCCCCCTACCATCACCGCGACGCCAAAGCTTAATGCACCCGATAAGGAGAATACACCGGCGGCCGGCACCGCGCCATCAAGCAGCCCCTCCGTCTCTTGCACGCCCGTCGTCGTATGCGGTGCCTCGACATTATCCGAGCTCGACGCCATCACGGTAAACCAAATACTTTACCGCCTTGCCATTTATTACTCTTATGGCATCTTTTTAATGCCATACATGTTTTTCGTAGACGGATGTTCCATGCACTCTCTTAGGATTCGTGAACAACGAGTTGAGGGATGTTGCCAAGGGTACCATCATTCAACTCTTGCACCGCATGTTCCACTCAAAGCCGATGTCAGATAGCGTGCATAGGGTTAAAATTATCCGAGTGCTAAGGGGCTGCGACGACCTGGAACCTCCCATTCAACCCCCAGGAGCGGATGAAGAAGAGCCGGCTGTCCTCAGAAGTTGCTTCGGCTTATTCCTGCTATGGCCAAAGAGCATGATTCGTTTGGGGACGGCCGGGGCCATCACCCCACAGACAACAACACCGCCTGTCGTGCCAGCGCCAAGCCATGGCAACACCCCCACACCGCTACCGCCGTCACCTCCACGCGATTGTTCGGCTGGTCATATTGACATGACCATGGTGCAGGATCCGAACGAGGATGACGAAGATGACTTCGATGATTTCATCAACACTAATCTTTTCCTCGGTGACCTAAACAAAGACCCAGCTGGTGGCCCCGCAGAGAAATCCACTTGCAACAAACGTCTCTTTGGTTCTTAGGAGACGCCTCCAGCTTGCACCTTCACCGAACCAGCGGATACATCCAACCGGCCCTTTATTCTAAGCCCTGACACACTCCATAGGGCGATTGATGCTCAGATTGCTGTGCCTACCCACTTCCCAAAAGGCAAGAAGGCCAGGAAAAGAAAATCTCGCAGCTCGAGCCAGCCGGTGGCGTCAACTGCGAATCCGATCAGGTTTCAGGACGGGCCACCAAGACCCAAGGGTATTATGTGGAGGATGCATGTGGTGGGTGAGCCCGTGCTAACTAAGAAATTGCTCAGGCTCGCCACTTCAGAAATGAGGAGTGTGCATGACGGTGTGCTGACGATAAAGACACGCCTTCTTGCGGAGAAAGATCCCTCGCACCCGGTATTCGTGGTTAAGGTGCCACGAGGCTTGGGCTTCGTCGATAATGTCCCCGCGGATCTGTTCTTCCTGCGGATGACATCTTCAATATGTTCCACCTGTATCCGCTGCACTATACCATGGTACGCCTGTTTTCTCTCAGCCCGGCCATTCAGATCATTAGAGAGAACACCCCGGGCATCACTATAGTGGACCCCCACTACATGCGTGATGGCTGCTTGGGAAGCGCCATTGAACGACGATTCGTGGCCTCGGACCTCCAAGGCATCTTGGTGGCGAACAAGACAAAGGAATACATTCTCGTGTCTTTCTTTCCGGAGTAAGTCATTATTCACTCGCCGCCATAATATGCTTTATTAGATTTTCATCATTATTTTTCCAACACATTCCGTTTGAATTGTTTTGCGTAGAGATCAACACTTCACACTCATCTGCTTGTCGCCGAAACATTCGCAAGCCACGTATTTCGACTCAGGGAGTCAAGAAAAGAAGAAAAACTACAACAAGATCAAGGAAGTTCTGGATGATGCTATCACCGGCTATGCCTCAGCGGAAGGCGCCACCTTCGTGCGTAAGAAGCTCAAGTTTGGCAGGCACGTCTTCACCCATGTGACGGAATTCCCCTACGTGAAGCAGCCGGCAGGTAGTCAGAAGAAAGCCTACTACGCACTCCATCACATGAGGGTGTTCCTACTAGAGCAACAGAATTCTACGCTGCCAGATCATCTCAAACGGTGGGCCGGAGCCAAGGCCAGGATCAATGATTCAGATATTAGACAAGAGATGTATCGCATCCAGCAACAGTTTGGGGCAATCATCAGCCGTGATGTCATGACTTCAGGGGGGTCTTCTACGGAGGCAATCCCCCGAATAACCGTGACGTAGTAGATCGCCTAAAGATGCAGGGTGACTATAGGGCGTTCATGATGAAACAAGGCGTCCTCCTGTTCCCTGAGCCGAGCTAGAAGTCTTGATGTGTTGGTCTAGTTGTAGTTGTTTATCCCCACAAGTACTTGTGTGTATCGACATGTACATGCTACTACTTATTAGGGTTATGAATCAACGCTTACTTCTTTTGCTCATTATTAGGGTTATATATGGATCAATGCTTAGTTTGTTTGCTTACTCTTTGGTCCTTTTTTGCTTACTTTGGTCCTTTTTTTTTCTTACTTTGGTCTTTTTAGAGAATGCCGATGATTGTAATGTCGTGGAACACTATATATGTGAATGTGCTACGATGGGATGGTGAGCATACTTTTTGGTATTTTTTGCTTACTTTGTTACCTTATTTGATAAGTATATCTCTGTATGTGACTTTTACTTGTTTTTTCACCCACCATTTAATTATTATTGCCAACTTGTAGATGACGTGGTACGTCGTGTACAAGGGACGGGTTCCCGGAGTCTGCGATGATTGGAAAGACTGCCGGAGACAGGTGCACCGTTTTAGCGGCAATAGCTACAAAGGGCACAACACTATGGCGGAGGCGGAAGCTAGATACGCGCGCTATCTAGCGGGAGTTAGGACGAGGAACCGGATGAAGACCTATACCTCCGTCGTAGTGATGCTTATCGTCCTTGGTTGTCTGTCCTACATGTTCCTACTTTAGATGTCTAGGCGAGCTTCCGAGCTCTAACTTGGTTGAGACATGTATTCATGTCATCACTAGCTACTTTGTAACTTGATCGAAACAATGTAACTTATACTGTGTATTTATATATGTGACTTATCTATATGTATTTGTTTCTATATTGTCTGTGTATTTATTTCTGTATTGTATATATCTGTATTGAGTATTTTTTTTAAAAGCTCAGCTGTGGAGCACATATACTTGGTTAGTGGCGCACTACGTTAGTGGCGCACGTTGTCAAATATTAGTAGCACACTACATCATGCGCCACAGGAAAAACAGTGGAAACGCACTGCCTTTTACAGCCGTGGCGCACCAAGCAGTGCGCTACTACTAACTCGAGATAACTGTAGCGCACCTGGCAGTGCGCTACGGCCACATTTTAGCCGTAGCGTAGAACTCGTGGCGCACCCCTAGTGCGCCACGGAAGGGGAAACCATGTGCGCCACGGACGTGCGTTTTCCTAGTAGTGACGGAGAGAGTTCTCTGAATATGTGTTGCAGCACGCGGGAGCCACCGCCGACGAAATATATAGGGGAGAATGAATCCTATATTCATCCTAGGTTATTTGCTAGCATTTTCAGGTCTATTTTTCGAAGTAGAAATTTGTACTGTATTTATATTATTTCAATCAGCAGTATGCGTATTACCTTTCAGATAAAATTATAATGTATTTAATTTTAGTACTTTCAGAATTCAAAGTATTTATTTTTAGTAGTTTCTTTCAGAATTCTCTGTGTTCGACATGGGCATCAGCTCAGCACCGGAATTCAGGTTCCACATGGAAAATTGCACAATAATGTGTTGGTGGGCGGCACCAGCCCTCGAACTTGGGATGCACGCCGTCAAATGTGGATGAGGCGGGCCCACCAGTCAGAAAACATGCCATGTCGGCATCCTCTGTTTCTGATGCCCTTTAAAAAAAGAAAACACGCCACATCATCATCCCCTGTTTCTGATGGTGTTGCTACAATCGACGGTACATGGTGACATATAAATAATATCGTATAAACATAAATGCACAGTTATCAACATTTCTAAAATAAAACCCGGTCACGTCTCCTACCTGTCCTGGTACATTGCCCGATGAGGTGGATAGCCATGACCAATCTTTTTAATTTGTTCGCACTCTTATGCTGAGAAGGGAAATAAAGATTGAGCGGTTAATGCAACGAGTGTCGAATTATTACCCTCTAAGGAAATGAGAGATGGTTATTTTCACGCGTGCCCGTAGTCCAAACCTACTGTCAGTCTTTCACTTCCCTTCTCTGACAAACCACAGTTCACATTGCGCAGCTCCTCCGCGCCGCACCAACTAGGGTAACATAGCCCCGCCTAAGCAGTCGCCGCCGCTGCGACAGCCGCCGAAACTGGGCTATTTAGCCCCTCTAAGGCAGACCATGAAGCTCTACTTCAAGGCCGGTCTCCCATTGCCCTACCAGGCGGATGATTTCCCCGAATGTGCCAAATCGGGAAGGGCAGCACCAAGGTCTAGGAACTCTCGCGTCCACGCTTCAGCACAGACTACATTACCGAAGTGGGGGAGGCTGGGAGCACGCCATCTGCGGCAAAGACGCTCCATCCTATGCACCGTCGGAGGCTGTACCGTGGCGGCGACCAAGCGTCTACACTCAGCATGCTGGATTGTT
Source organism: Avena insularis (assembly GCA_023614405.1). Lineage (NCBI taxonomy): Eukaryota > Viridiplantae > Streptophyta > Magnoliopsida > Poales > Poaceae > Avena > Avena insularis. The sequence continues at coordinate 328,097,003 of CM042684.1, read as the reverse complement.
CGACAGCCGGAACCTGTGGCGGGCATTAGCTCAGCCCCGGAATTCAGGTTCGAGTTCACACGGACCTACGATCCCGAGAAGGAGATACCAAATTTCAATTTTGAAGAAATCGTTCCGGTGGCGCGGATGGTCCAACTGAACCGGGACTGGCACAAACAAATCGCTCGTGCATGAATGATGCAGATTTCTTGTAGTTTGGCGGGAAGGCAATATACCAGTTTGGGTTAAATGATCAAAGAACTTATGTCCTCTCAAGGCAATTGGCCAGCCAACTTTTCTGGTGGAGATCTGTAGTTTCTTCAGTGTAGAATAGTTAAGTTTAGACTGAAGAATGGCTTTTGTAGATGAAATGCTGATGAATTGTTCTATAAACTAATAGGAAGTTTAGCCCACTTTTATGTAGGTATAAGACCCTTTTGTATGGAAGTACTACTGATGTAAGCAAATACTATCAATTTTCTATTTCCTTCAATTACTAGTCGTGGTTCAATCGAGTTAACTGGCATATTTTTATCCTAGACTACAGATTTTGCGTTTGCTGTCTGTGCTGTAAACCATTTTTCCTTTGTCTTGTGTTGCCTGCAAAATTGTCCTGCAGTTCAACGTGTTACAAATGTAGCTACCTTGTACTTGAAGAGGAGATAGACTATATTTTCCTAGAATCCACAGAATTGACATTGCTCATTGCCAGACCACCCTCTTTTCATGAGGTTGTCCTTGGTTATTCACAGGAATTATAAAGCACGATGTTCTACTACATCGATTCAAACTATTACACACACACTACATCAAATTCATTACCCACACATACTACATCGATTCAAACTATTACACACACATACTACTTCAAACTATTACACATACATACTACATCATTCAAACTATTACACATTTTAGTCGATGCTAACTTCCTGCTATGCTCTCCATACTACAAATTCATTAGCCACACATACCACGACAATTCACTAGAGATCTATCTTCACTCGAGGGAAATCAGAACCACCAGCTCGTCCAAGCCCGGTTCCCCTACCGAAACTGTGTGCGCCGTTGCGAAACAGTGGTGGTCCTGTGCCATCGATCCTTCCAGGCCAACACAGCAGGCGACGAGGACGCTTTCTGGCAGCCTCTTCAGGGCCCTGAATGCCATGTACCGATTCCAGAACCTCCTCCAGGTGGATGATGACCGGGTGCTTCCAGCAAAGCTGTCGCCCTGCCCTCCTTGGAATCTGCACCTCGTACATCTTAGGAACAACGTCAGGATCTTTCAGCCACGCCTTTACCTCGATGACCCATATGTCTCTCGGTGGCACGATTTCCACCAGCTCGCCTCCAAGGCTATTGACGACCTGCTTGAGGGCCTCCGGCTCCCAAGCATCCAATGGGAGGCCGTCAAAGCCGAGTTTGGAGAAGAAACGAAGCTACCCCAAGCGATCATCCCACCCACAGGCGTGATGCCAACGCATGAAGCTCAGTTTCTCCCTGCAGCACTCGAAAGAACGGGAAGAATGCAGAACGTGCTCGGTGTCTGATCTGTGCTTGAACCGGATGAAAAAATCAAATGGCGGCGCGCATAACTCAATGTTGACCTCATTTCGTCTGATCCCAAAACAAGACCTAAAAGCCGACAGCAACTCTGCCGGTGACACGGCAGGACGGACGCCATGAGAGCGTGGTCGTCGAACTGCTATGCCAGGGCTACCATGCCTGGGGTGCGCGGCAGCACAGAACTTCCTGAGGCCGGTCGCCGGCCTAGATCGCCCGACGGTACGCGCTCCGCCGTGCGAGAAGGACTAGCCAGAGGGGAGATATTAGTCCGGGGACACGAAGCTCCAATATGGCAGACGATGCAACGATGATGGCTGCGAGCTTCAATTAGAGGAGTGGGAGGTTGACCGGACATGGCGAGGACGCAAATTAGAGCAAGTGCGAGCTCCGATCTGAGACGAGCAGCCGGATCTGAGCAAATGTTATGGAGAGGGGAGCAGGGGAGAAGACCAAAGCAGAGCAAAGAAATAGATCTGGTCTACTCAGGGATCTGGTCCACGCAGGGGTAAGCTAGTACACGACCGCGAAAGATAACGGCGAATACTGACATGGTAGGCCAAGAAGAGTTGACCTAACTGCGGTATTTGAGTTCAACCGTTTTTGTCTGGTTCAAACGACCGTTTGGGCATTAGATTTGTATTCACCCCCATTTGGCCCTTCTGGATAATTGGCGATTCTACTACGGCCCCTCCGCGCGATTGGTGACAACTCGGGTACCACGGTGCACTCACCCATGAAGTTTGGTACCGCAAATGAAAATTCCCGCAGGTGGAGCCAATGTTAGCGAGTAGATCCGCCTCTTCATTGCTTTCATAACCCATGTGTCGCAGCTCACAGCCATCAAAGTCTCCTTCGAGTGTGTCGTAGAGGTCATGATAGGCGATCATGTTGTCGCTCAGTGCGTCACACTCGTGCATCGTTTGGTTGACCACCAGCTTGGAGTCGCCATAGATGATGAGCCTCTTGGCACCACAAGCTTTCTCCATCTGCATCCCATGGATTAAGGCTTCATACTCAGCTTCATTATTGGAGGCGGTAAACTGCATTCGTAGAATATATTTCATATTGTCTCCTTGGGGCGATGTCAGTATGACACCTGCGCCAGCTCTGTCCTTTTGCTTGGATCCGTCAAAGTGCATTGTCCAAAGATAGGACATGTCTGGCTTGTCGGGGAGTTGGTTCTCCATCCAGTGCACGAGGAAATCCGGGAGAACTTGCGACTTGATCGTGTCACACTTCTTGTATGTGATGTCTCGTGGAGACAGTTCGATTCCCCAGAGCGCGACTCGTCTGGTGGTGTCAGGATTATTGAGTATATGCCCGAGCAGGGCGTTGTTTACCGCCACGATTGGGTGCTCCTGGAAATAGTGGCGCAGTCGCCTGGCTATCATGAAGACTCCATATGCTATCTTCTGGTAGTGCGGGTACCGCTGCTTTGTTGGCGTGAGAACCTCGCTGAGGTAGTATACTGGGCGCTGGACCCTGTGGACCTTATTTTCTTCAGCTTGTTCCACCACGAGCACCGTGCTGACCACCTGGTTGGTGGCGGAGATGTAGAGCAGCAGCGGTTCCTTTTCAGGAGGCGTCACTAGTACTGGTGAGGTGGATAGTAGACGCTTGAGATCTTCGAATGCTTCTTACGCCTCGTCTGTCCACTCGAACTTGTCAGCTTTGTGGAGGAGTTGGTAGAAGGGTAGTGCCTTTTTTCCCATTCGACTGATGAATCGATTGAGCGCCGCGATTCGCCCAGCCAGCTGTTGGACGCCTTTTGCGTTCTTCGGCTTCTCCATGGCCAGTATGACCTTTGTTTTCTTCGGATTTGCCTCGATCCCTCTTGCAGAGATGAGATACCCGAGTAATTGCCCGGATGGCACGCTGAAGGCGCATTTGTCCGGATTGAGCATGATCTGGTAGCGGTCGAGATTAGTGAAGGTCTCGTGGAGATCACCGATTAATGTGGCTTCCTCTTTTGTTTTGATGACGATGTCGTCAATGTAGACTTGGATATTACGACCAAGTTGGTTCTTGAGGCAACCCTGCATGCACCGGTGATAGGTGGCACCTGCATTTTTTAGCCCGAAGGGTATCATGTTGTAGCAGAACACACCAAAAGGTGTTTTAAACGTTGTTTTCTCCTGGTCTTCCTCCTTCATTCGAATCTGATTGTATCCTGAGTAGGCGTTGAGGAAGTAGAGGTGCTCACATCCCGCGGTGGAGTCGATGATTGGTCGATTCGTGGCAACGGGAAGTGATCCTTTGGGCAGTGCTTATTCAAGGAGGTGAAGACCACACACATCCGCAGGATATCCGTGTGTTTTTAGGCACAAGCACTGTGTTAGCGAGCCAGGTGCTTTCCTTGATCTCGCGTATGAAGTTTGCATCGAGGAGTCTGTTGATCTCCATTCCAACTGCTTTTGCTCTTGGTTCAGACAGTCGCCGTATTGTCTGCTTGACTGGCCTTGCGTCTGGATTCACATTGAGTGGGTGCTCGGCGAATTCGCTGGGAACCCCTGGCATGTCCGCTGGACACCGGGCAAAGATTTCCCAGTCCTCACGGAGGAATTCTACGAGCGCGAGTTCCTATGCGGAACTCAAATTGTTGGCGATGAGGGCTGTCTTGATCGGGTTTGTTGGGTGGACCTGGACTTTCTTCGTGTGCACCAACGAGTCAAAGGACAGGTCAGGTGAACTTGACCTACTCAGGGGAGGCAGACTGTTGTCTGTTGGCTCCTTTAATCTTGCGAGTTCCTCGTACATGCCGAAGGACTGGGAGATTCTGTTGAATTCCCTGTCACAACTGTCGAACCTCTCAAAGCTTCCATTGATTGTGATGAAGCCATTTGGACCTGTCATTTTCATCCGCAGGTAGGCGTAGTGCGGCACTGCCATGAACCTTGCGAACGCGACATGTTTGAGGATGCAGTGGTATTGTAAGGGCCAGTTGATGATTTCAAAGTCGATGCGCTCTCGCCAAAAGTTTTGCGGCGTGCCAAAGATGACATCGAGGTTGATTTTACCCAGGGATATACGCCCTTCCCTGGGACGATGCCGTGGAACGTCGTGTCTGAAACTTCCAGAAAAGTCAGAGGGATCCTCATCGCACGCAAGGTACTCGTGAACATAAGGTTGATGCCGCTCCCACCGTCCATGAAGACGCGACTCATATCGAAGCCCCCGATCTGCGCCTCGAGTACGAGGGGATAGTGGTCTGGACGAGGAACTTGGCGCCGGTGGTCGCGCTTGTCAAAGGTGATGCAGGAGTCGCTTCCACTGAGGTACTCAGTGGTGGAAGGTGGAGAGTTTATCGCCAAATTGACTTGGCGAGTGATTGCCTTCTGTATTCGATTGGAGGGCATCCTTTTTGAATGATCCCCATGTTTCCCACAACTCGCGGGTACGGCTCACCTTCATGATGTTGGACTAGTGTAGCCGCAGGTGGTGGTGGCCCGAGCGGTGGTGGCGGAGCGCCATGTGCCACTGCACGTGGGGCAGCTCCATAGCCCATGTTGACCGCGTCGCGATTCATTTGAGCCAGGCCCTCGTGGAGCTTGAGGAAATCACGGCAATCCTTGAGAAGGTTGCTAGATTTTTTCTTGCCGTCGTGCTTGTCGATGTAGAAATGCACGTTGCATGGTCCGAATAGTTTGTCCTAGATGGATGTTGTGGCTGCCTCTTCGCGAGTGCGGCGCTGCCACACCTGTGTGGTTTTCCCACTGTCGCGGTATCCGCCGCTGCGATATCCGCTGTTGCGGTTGTCGTCATGTTTGTCGGCGCGGTCCTTGTAGACGCGCATTCGACATTTGCCTCGGTGGTCGCGTCTGTGCCCAAGGTCGTCGTCATCGTAGGGGTAGGTGTGATTTTTCATCGAATCTTCTCCGTCAGCCCACCGATTCGTGATTTCCATCAGGTGGTCGATCATTTTGGGCTTCGAGCGGCCCAGCTCCTCCCTAAGCTCTATACGGAGAACACCGCCGTTGAACGCGTCGATTGCGTGGTCCTCCGAGATGTTTTCTGTGGAGTTCTTGATGATGGACCACCTTCAGATGTACGAGCGCAGCGACTCAGCAGACCTTTGTTGGCAGCTTCTCAGTTCTTCGATTGATGTAGGACTTTTGTAAGTGCCCTTGAAGTTGCACATGAAACTGTAGACCAGATCTTCCCAATTGCGAATGGATCCGCGCGGGAGGTTGAGCTACAGGCATTGCATGGCCGTGCGTCGACTCCCGCCATGCAGCCTGCCGGAGGAGATGTGGTCCTCCAACCAGATTTTCGGGTCCTGTAGACTGTCAAATTTTAGGTTCTCCGATGGGAGTTTGAACCCCTTAGTCATTCGCTTCTGCCTGATGGCCCTACTGAAGCATATGGTGTTGCAGAGCTCCGTCTCGTCTTCTTCTAAGTCAGTCGAACGAGCACGCCTTGCCCGCATCTTGTCGACCTTGTGCTGTGTGATGTCATCACGTGTGTCGTAGTCACGGTCATGCCACTGTGAGCGACGTCGTCGTGACAGATAGTGACTGTCGTCACTGGAGGTGTACGAGTAGTAGTATCTGTCTAGAGCCTTGCTTTTCTTCGGCTCTGGTGTTGGTTATTTATCGAGGGAGGCCTCGATGAGCCCTAGGCCCACGATCGTAGATCGGTGCATGGCGGCTCGAGGATCTCCAGCGGGTGGCTGGTTGTTGAGGAGGTACATGGTGGCCGCTGTTACCGCAGCTTGCGACATCTTCGGGAGCACGTTGCCCCGCATATCCATTGTCATAGAGCTAAAGTCGAGGACTTTCGTGGTTTCTACGCGCTCTTGCTCGGTGAGGTGGGCCAGTCGATATTGCCTCTTGTTGGCCACGTACTCATTGCCTTTGGAGGAGGATCCTCCGTGGGAGGAGAGCCCAGCTCGTCGAAAACTCGACTTGTTTGCCACCTTTCTGCGTGCCTCGAGTTGCGTGATCACCTGCTGCTGGCGCTTGAATTCCTCCTTCATCAGCCAATGGTAGCCCATCAGCATGTCCTGCGATGTGTTGGGGGTAGAGGATTTTCCCGTAGAGCTTGTCGACAGCGGGCCCACTCGTTGTCGTTGAGCTTGATCAACATACGCTCGCCGGTGTTTTCATTCGTCGTGAGGTGTGGCTCTCCTCCTGTCCCATTATTGGTGGGCGTGTCGTTGGTGGGGTCGTCGTTGGTAGGGCCACCATTTGCAATTGGTATACCGCCGTTGGTCGGTCCAGTGCTGGTGCCGGTGTTTTCGCGATTGACACCGGTGTCGCCCGCGTTGATGACGGCGCACATGAAGTGGTTAGGGAAGTTGCTGCTCCCACAACTTTCAAATCCGGAGCCGTAGCCACCATCTTCTATGGCCAAGCCAACCAGATCGGATCCGCGACTGCTGTTGCTGTCCGTGCTCTCAGCTGTTGCTGAGGTGTTGAGCTCGCTGAGGCTGCCGATTGGTGGTGGGAACCACGATGTTGGAGCAATCGCGGGTGCTGTCGGCTAGTCAGGCAGGCGAAGCGTGCCTAGTTGACCGACCTGGAAGCGGAAGCTCCCGATCACCAGGCTGATCCCCTCGCCCACAGACTCGAAGTCGGGCGAGTGGCCGGCGTATGGACGGTGAAGTCGAAAGCGCCGAAGAGCTGGCGAATCTCTGCTGTTGCAGAGTTGTAGATCGCGGTTGACGGGGCCGAAGAAGCCGTGACCTCAGCACTCCCAATTCCCACGGACGACGCCAATTAACAAGGGTTCAACTCATCAATGCCCATTGTTATGGACTTAGGTTTTGGAGAAGGAGGGAGCGCTGGAGGCATCAATCGGCTAGCAAACAAGCACACAGGGACGCAAGGTTTACCCATGTTCAGGCCTCGTAGAGGTCCCTACTCCTGCTTGTATGCTCTTGGAATTATCGAGGGAGTCGAAAGTTATAGGGGTGCGTAGATGCAATCTAGCGATGGTTGTGGAAACTAGGGTTGTGATTGTCATGCTCGCCGCCCCTCCTAGCCTTTAGATAGATAGGCTAGGTCTCGGGTAGCAGGTCGAGTCGGTTACAAATTAGGGTTTGTCCTTTGAACTTTCTATCTTAAGCTTCTTCTTTTCTTGCAAGCAATCGAGAGTCCGTGGGCCACTCGAATTCTTCATTGGGCCTTGGCAATGCTGTGGGCTTCTGCCCTATCTGGACCGTATATGCTAAACTCGAGTACCTATAGGGTATACCCATGTCAGAGGCCATACCGAAGACTTTGCTGGTGACGCGGGCACAGTGGCCGGTTGCTGATGACAGGCTCACACAATGTTCACTATACCCACGACCACTCGCACGACTTGTACTTCGACATGATGTACCTTACCGAGTACTGTAGATAACTAGCCGGCTGGGGCCCACCCGTGGGACCCGCCAGCCGGACTGGCCAGTGAGACCGTTACCCCTTTGCCTATATAAGGAGGGGATAGGCTCTCGTAGCAAGGGCGGAGCATTTAAGACATAGCTAGTTCATACAGCTCGAGGAGCGATTGTACCCCGTATTCTACCCATAGTCAGATCGACAGGATTAGGAGTTTTACCTCACCACGAGGGCTCCGAACCTGGGTACTTCTTGTGTTCCGTTACACTTGCTCGTATCCAATCCTGCATGCGAACGCTGTCGAGATCTTCCCTGCTATTCCCCACACCTCTATCTAACCTGCTCAGGTACTGCCGTTCCCAATACAACGACAGTTGGCGCCCACCGTGGGGCTGCTATGGCTTTGACCGGAGTCACATTCTGCACGGGACCCTGCACTTCAGCCGGTGAGCCCGTGGCCTCCGGCCTACTGCTTACGCTTGGCAAGTTCGACTATATCATCGACAACGCGTCGTGTTTCGCCGGATGCACCTTCCCGGCAAACGGCTCCATCCTGCTCTTCGGCGACATTCCCGTCTACGTCGCCACCGTGTTGGAGCATTTCCCTGGGGAGATCATCTCCGTCTCGGGGTCACTGCTCCCCGGCAGCGGCATTTCCGTTGCTCCGCATGGTGTCGAGGTCATGATGGCTGGCTCTAGCACGTTGCCTTGCTGTCCTCAGGAGCAGGGTGACGAAGAAGCCGGAACTTCGACCCCTCCGCAGCCAAAGGATCAGGTGGAAGAGGCCATCGACCGGCTCCTCACTCCGGTTAACCTCGGGGACAATCCAGAGGAGGTAGAGGCAAACTTCACCATGGAGATACAGCTCCTCCTGCAGGAGGCCATCGAACTGGCTGCCGTGAAGAAGCAAGTCTATATCACCAAGCGCGAGTACGACCGCGCTCACCGCCACACTCCGGATACCAAGGAGCCGAGCCGGCGCAGACAGGTGCGGCACTGGGACGGCAAACTAGGAACAAGGATGGAGAGGGATGGCGAGTTGGATCAACCACCCCTCCTTGTACAACCCACCTATAGCACGCCCATCAAGAACTTGCGCGTGGAGCAAGCCGCGGCGGACGAGCTGCCCAACATGGAGGGCGAGGAGCAAGACCGACAACAATCCCGGGTGCAAGAGCTCCTCCGGATTGCGGATGAGTAGGCCGACGCCATCCGGCAGATGCACGAGGACCCCAGCTGCTCCAGGGGAAGCAGGCCACCTGGCAATCTCTCCTCTGACGGGGAGATCCCGCAGCAGGCGCCGCAACTTAGGCCGCAAGGGCCAGCCACGTCAGGAGAAGACGGTGAACAGCAACCCACCACCGCCCCCTCCACCAACCGGAGCTCCACGACCTGCCGGCTCCCTCTCTCGGGCCAGGTAGGAGCGACAAACCCAGACCATCCGGATGCCCGTGACCGCATCGAGCTCCTAGCTCAAGTGCGCATCACGAAGGAGGAAGATTCCACCGGGCCAGTTTGTTTCGGACCCCGCATCAGGAACGAACCGTTTCCGGACAAGTTTACCCTACCGCGGGACACCCCCAAGTACGATAGCAGCATGAAGCCAGAGGACTGGCTAACCGACTATGCCACGGCAGTCGGCATCACCACCGGGAACAAGCGCACATCGGTGTGCTACGTGCCCCTCATGCAAACCGGCTCGGCAAGGACATGGCTCAACAACCTCATGCCTAACAGCATCAATGCCTGGCCAGACTTTGAGAAGGTGTTCGTCTGCAACTTCAATGGTACGTACAAGCATCCGGGTTGTCCTCGCGATTTGTCCCTGTGTATCTAGGGCGACCGCAAGTCGGACCGCGAGTACCTCGCCAGGTGGACAGAGCTGCACAACACTTGTGAGGGCATCCTAGAGAGCCAGGCGATCAGGTTCTTCGTTGAGGGGTGCCGGGAAGGCACCATGCTTCTCCACCGGCTACTTTGTGACGAGACGAAAACCATGGCGGAGCTCATGACGGTTGCGGACCATTACTCCACGGCTAACACCGCGATGAAGAAACCCCTCCGGGTGAATGCCGATGGCCGACTGACTCCCACAGAGCTGTTGGGAATATGCCCTAGAGGCAATCATGTATGATGTTATTCCCAATGTATTCATAAGGTTATGGTCCATGTATGAACTACTAATATGTATCATCGAATATGTGATTTGATTGTGGAACTATATATTCATGTTGTTCATACTAATTGTCCTTGGTCATTGAGGTTGTGTTGGACACACAACTTAGACCAATGTGAAAGTCGGCAGATGACTAGGTTCCACTTGTCATGGGCATGGAGATGCTATTCCAACTTACACGGATTCGGCTAAAGAGTTTAGCGAGTCGGACTGACCCATATTGAGATGCAACGAACAAGTCTTCATTTGCATGTCTCAATCAATGTAATCCTTATACCTGAGGTTATTGCACAATCCGAGTTGAGGATCTCCGACTTAGGTTACATCAAGCGTTGTTAAAATCCTTTGGCAGTTATAAAGGCAGAGTTCGGGTCGACTGAGAATCAAGCTGCGTGATGTGAATAACTAAGATGGGATTTCACCCCTCCATCTAGAGAGATATTCTCTGGGCCCTCTCGGAAGATATGATTCAGAAAGCATGGCCATGCGCGTCTCAGATAAGTGTTAACCGAGGCAGCCGACTAAGAGTTAGTCGGATGGATCACTTATCTCGGATCGAGAAAGAGAGTCGGACTATGTAAGGGATGACGATCATTCGCCTATAGTCTGACAAGGTATATCGTGAGGCAAAAGGGACTCAGACAAAAGTCGCATTGGAAGGTATGTCGTCATGACTTATTGGTACTTGGGAGTTGGCACGTTCTGCTAGGAGCCGCTACCAACTGATCGATCACGAGTGAGACTCGGAATCATGTCCGGGTTACCATGAGCCTGTCGGGTCACACACTTAAGAGCGGGAGCAGTTTAGGTTAGACCCAAACAGGAAACCTATTTGGGTTGGACCCAAATAGTGACATGGACTTAGTCAACAAGTGAGACTTGCAGTGGCAAATATAGGCCTTTTAGTGAATGGGCCACAAGTGAGTGGAGCCCACTTTCACTCCCTATATAAGCTAGGGCACAGGTGCTTAGAGCACAAGGTTAGGTCACTCCATGTGTTGGAAACCCTAGCTCCAGTCCAGTCATGTCACCGCCGTACCAAACCTAGCAGTCCATTGCCGGCGCTCCTCCTCGTACGTGTGGATACCGGCGGAGGTGCTGTACGTTTAGCACTTCGACGATCGTGAAGAAAGAACGGATCGTGGATCATGGAACCAGAACGGATCGCGAGGACTGCACTGCATCAAGCGACGTGCTTCATCAATTCCGCAACTGCGCGTCTAGTGGTAATCCTCGTGGCCTTCTACCTGAGCTGGATCTTGGGATCACCGCGTAGGAAAAAGTTTTGTTTTTCTCTGCGTGTCCCAACAGTGGTATCAGAGCGTTAGCTTCTGGTTTTAGGCTCGAGATCACGCATATGTGGTATGCGGTTGGTGTTAGATTGGATCTAATTGCAGTTTTGGTGGTTGATCTATGAGATAGATCGGTTTTGTACTAAGTTGATTGGATCAACTGTACTCGGGGAATGGATGATCTGGTTTCCATGATCTAACTGCTAAGGTCATGGAACGACATACCCCTACCGGTCGGCTTCCGCCATCGGCCTAGACTGTGACACGTAAGCCCGGATGCGGTGATCGAAGATCAAAGGGTTTGATCAAAATAGAGTCCGGATCGGATTTGGGTAAAATTGTTTTATCCGATGATGAAATCCATGTCCGGAATGCTGATGAGATCTGCCCCTTCGATCCCCACCCGCTATCCGGCTAGTGGGACCACCGGCTTCGCCCTGTCGTAGCGCCTTAGTTGTCGTTGCGAGTTTCACAACGCCGGTAGATATCGTATCTATGCATAACTTGTTTTTGCAGGATGATGTTGTGAATGGTATGGCTTATGTGCATGTGATGTGTGTAATCCATACGTGATCTGCGTATCACGGTTTTTGTCAGCCAGCTGGAGCCTAGGTGCTGTCATCTTATTGTATAATGGCCTGCGTGTCGGATTCTCTGTGTAATTTGCATTACTAGCTAGTGTAGCTGTTTGGAGAATCCGGATGGCATGCAAGTCGGTGTACAAGTAGGATACATGGTGTAAGACGGCACGTGACAAGAGTTGACACGAGTCGGATTACAGGCTTTATGGAGATGGAGATCGCCATGAAGAGAGCCATACCATTTCACATTATAATTTCCTTATTTTGTGTTATTGTTATGTCTACTTTTACCTCTATTAGATAGTTGGTAGAAAGTAATCCCTCAAAGAAGGTCTAGTCGGTTTCCCTTGGTCTTTGCACCATCACAAGTCCGACATTTTTGGTAGTGGGCTCATAAAATTGAGGTGCTATCAATTCTTTCCGACTAGGTGGGTTCGAGTCGGACTCTTACAGCGGGAGCACTTGGTAATCTAGACGGGCCTATCACAACGGTTGTGGGACTCGGGGAAAAGTCGTATGGGAGCCGGGGCATGCGATGCCACCCATTCAACAGGAGTCGTATGAGATACAATTGGCAAGGAGTTGTCTACCTAGATCACTTGACGGCTAGCGGTGATGCTAAAGCTCACTAGTCGACTTGCTTATTTAGGGTCCTGGATCACTAAGTAACCATCGGAGGGGTGTTGGTTCTAGTGGGAGCATAAATATTAAAAGGTTTAATATGCTTGCTCTTTTATGGATACATGTCTTAAGTATTTTGCATATTTTCTGTTGTAGATCAATGGCACCTAGCAGTCTTCCTCAGATTTCCGGTTTTGCTTTGAGAACCATCTTAGAGAAAGATAAGCTGAATGGAACTAACTTCACCAACTGGTATCGTAATCTGAGAATTATTCTCAAACAAGAAAAGAGGGATCGTGTCCTAGACAACCCACTTCCGGTGAGCGGATGAGAATCATTGTCGTAGCCACCAATGCCTACCGTCGGATTTGTGATGAATCCACGGAGATTAGCTGTCTTATGCTTGCTCACATGGAACCGGACTTGCAGGCGATTCGAGAATGTTGAGGCCTACGATATGATTGAAAGCCTCAAAAGTATGTTCGGGCTTAGGCAAGACGAGAGGTATCAAGTCTCTCGAGGCTTTGTTGAGCTACAAGCTTAAGGATGGCGACCACTTGAGTCGCATGTGATCAAGATGGTTGAATTACGTGCAGTCTCTAGAAAGACTTGGCTACCCCATAGCGAAGATTTACTTCTGACATAATTCTGAACTCTCTTCCTAGTGCGTATGGTCAGTTCATATCGAACTACCACATGCATGGTATGAATAAGAAGCTCACTGAATTACATGGGATGCTCAAGGAGGCTGAGGCGGATCTCAAGAAAGGTGCTAGTCAAGTGTTGATGGTACAGAATAAGGCTAAGTTCAAGAAGAGTTCTTGGACTAAGAAGAAGAAGGCAAAGTCAGGAGGTAAGGCTGAGGACCCAGTCCAAAGCGCTTCCTCGAGACTAAAGCCATCTCCTGGCGGATCCACTTGCTTATCTTGCAAGTCGGATGGCCCTTTGGAAGAGGAATTGCAGCAAGTATCTGGTGACAAAGCCAAGCGGAGGTGTGACTTCCGGCTCAGGTACGCTTGTTTGCAATGTTATAGACATTTATCTTGCTGATGCACCTGGTAGTTCTTGGGTATATGATACCGGATCAGTCATTCACATATGCAACTCGTTGTAGGGACTGGTAAGAACTAGGAGCGTGGCAAGAGGCGAGGTTGACATTAGAGTCGGAAACAAAGCAAGAGTTGCTGCGTTGGAAGTCGGCACGATGCAGCTTCATTTACCTTCCGGATTCTTAATGGAGCTGAATAATTGTTATTATGTTCCAGTGCTTAGTCAAAACATTATTTCTGCCTCATGTTTGATGAGACAGGGACATGAGTCAAATATTAAGAATAATGGTTGTTCTTTATATTTGAATGATATGTTTCACGGTTTTGCACCCATCCAGGACGGATTATTTATTTTGAATCTTGACGGTGAATCTGTCTTTAACATAAATGTGAAAATGTTAAAACCAAATGATCTGAATATGACTTACTTTTGGCATTGTCGGCTTGGTCATATAAGTTGGAAACGCATGAAGAAGCTCCATGATGATGGACTCTAACCCGTTCGACTTAGAGTCGTTGAGACATCACGAATCCTGCCTTCTCGACAAGATGACCAAGACACCTTTTGCAAAGAGTTGTGAAAGGGCGTCCGACTTATTGGGACTAGTACATAGTGATGTATGTGGCCCAATGAGCACGACAGCCAGAGGTGGTTATGAGTACTTCATTACCTTCACTGATGATTTGAGTAGATATGGATATATCTACTTGATGAAACATAAGTCGGAAGTCTTTGAAAAATTCAAGGAATTCCAGAATGAGGTACAAAATCAACTTGGCAAGAAAATAAAGTTTCTTCGGTCAAACCGAGGAGGCGAGTACATGAGCCATGAGTTTGATGACCATCTGAAGAGTTGTGGAATAGTTCCCCAGCTCACTCCTCCGGGAACACCATGAGAAAGCGGTGTATCGGAAAGGAGGAATCGGACCTTGTTGGACATGGTACGATCAATGATGAGTTAGACAGATCTGCCTTTATCATTTTGGGGTTATTGTCTAGAAAGCTGCAGCGTTCAAACTAAGCAGTACCATCAAAGTCGGTAGAAGACATCATGAGATGTGGGTGGCAGAAGCCGAGTTTGTCTTTTCTCAAGATTTGGGGTTGTGAAGCTTTTGTCAAGCGACTTGATCGGACAAGCTTACAGCTAAGTCGGATAAGTGTATTTTAAAGGGGTATCCGAGGAAACCTTGGGTTACTACTTCTACAACGAGAAGAGGGCAAAGTGTTTGTCGCTCGAAGCGGTGTCTTCCTTGAGAAAGAGTTTCTCGGTCGAAGTCGATTGGGAGATGCAGTGCATCTCGAAGAAATTCAAGAAATACCGGCTATGTAGTCGGCAAAAGCCTTATAGGTTGAGCGGACGTGGTACTGGCGGAAATTGCATCGACAACTGCGAAGATCGGCGGATTGCAAAGTGTTAAGTGATGTGATCTTTGTTGACGGTGATTAGCCGACAACTTATTCAGAAGCGATGGTGGGTTCTGATTCCGAGTCATGGCTTGGAGCCATGAGATCCGAGTTAAAGTCCATGGATGAAAATCAAGTTTGGAACTTGGTTGATCTGCCAGACGGTGCAAGACCCGTCGAGTGCAAATGGGTCTTCTAGAAGAAAACTGATATGGATGGAAATGTTTCTATCTATAAGGCACGGCTTGTCGCGAAAGGGTTTCGACAAGTTCAAGGAGTTGACTATGATGAGACTTTCTCTCCTGTAGCGATGCTTAAATCAGTTCGGATCATGTTAGCTATAGCAGCCTATTTCGATTATGAGATATGGCAGATGGATGTCAAAACGGCTTTCCTTAATGGAAATTTAACCGAGGATGTGTATATGATACAACCCGAGGGTTTTGTCGATCCGGCTAATGCTGACAAGGTATGCAAGCTTCGGAAATCCATTTATGGGTTGAAGCAAGCATCTCGAAGTTGGAACATTCGCTTTGATGAGGTAGTCAAATCATTTGGCTTCATCAAAAGTGATCATGATTCTTGTTTATACAAGAAGTTTAGTGGGAGCAAAGTGAACTTTCTAATTTTATATGTGGATGACATATTATTGATTGGAAATGATGTCCAGATGTTGCAAGAGACCAAGGAATCATTGGAGAAGAGTTTTTCGATGAAAGACTTGGGTGAGGCGACTTACATACTAGGAATCCGGATCTATAGAGATAGATAAAGGCGGCTCATTGGATTGAGTCAGACTACATATTTGGACAAAGTGTTGAAGAAGTTCAACATGGAATCGTCTAAGAAGGGGCTCTTACCGATGTCCCATGCGTAAAACTTAGCAAGACTCAGTGTCCTTCGACAACTGATGAGCAAAGTCGGATGAGTGTGATTCCGTATGGTTCTGCAGTCGGATCCATCATGTACGCTATGATTTGTACTAGGCCGGATGTTTCCTATGCTCTAAGTGTTGTGAGTATGTACCAGGCTGACCCTGGAGAAATCCACTGGGCAGCGGCTAAAAATATCCTAAAGTACTTGAGAAGGACTAAGGATATGTTCCTGGTTTATGGAGGTGAGGATGAACTCAGTGTAAAGGGTTACACGGATGCGAGTTATCTCACTGACTCGGATGATTCTCGTTCGCAATCTGGATATGTGTTTGTGATAAACTGAGGGGCTGTGAGCTGGAAAAGTTCCAAGCAAGAAGCGATTAATACGTATTTGACAGAGGCTGAGTATATTGCTGCCTCGGAGGCGGCAAAAGAAGCCGTTTGGATGAGGAATTTCCTCATGGATCTTGGTGTGGTTCAGGGCTCGTCCAATCCGTTAGACGTGTATTGTGACAACAATGGTGCTATTGCACAAGCCAAGGAACCTAGACAACACCATAAGAACAAACGTATACTCATGCGGTACCACCTTATTCGCCAGTTCGTGGATCAAGGTGATATCAAGTTATGCAAGATACACACGGATGCAAACATTGCGGATCTGTTGACAAAGCCACTTCCACAGCCAAAGCATGAGTCGCACCTGAGAGCTATGGGCATTAGATGCATAGACATGTGATGTCGGATGATTGACTCTAGTGAAAGTGGGAGACTGTTGGGAATATACCCTAGAGGCAATCATGTATGATGTTATTCCCAATGTATTCATAAGGTTATGGTCCATGTATGAACTACTAATATGTATCATCGAGTATGTGATTTGATTGTGGAACTATATATTCATGTTGTTCATACTAATTGTCCTTGGTCATTGAGGTTGTGCTGGACACACAACTTAGACCAATGTGAAAGTCGGTAGATGACTAGGTTCCACTTGTCATGGGCATGGAGATGCTATTCCGACTTACGGATTACTAAAGAGTTTAGCGAGTCGGATGACCCATATTGAGATACCGAACAAGTCATCATTTGCATGTCTCAATCAATGTAAACCTTAGACACGAGGTTATTTCACAATCCGAGTTGAGGATCTCCGACTTAGGATTACATCAAACGCTGTTCCTTCACCTTTGGCGATTATAAAGGCGAGTTGAATTCGACTGAGAATCAAGTTGCCTGATGTGAATAACCAAGACGGGATTTTGCCCCTCCATCCGGAGAGATATTCTTTGGGCCCTCTCGGAAGATATGATTCGGAAAGCATGGACATGCGCGTCTTGGATAAGTGTTAACCGAGGTAGCCGACTAAGAGTTAGTCTGATGGATCACTTATCTCAGATCGAAAAAGAGAGTCGGACTATTTAAGGGATGACGATCATTCGCCTATAGTCTGACAAGGTATATCGTGAGGCAAAAGGGACTCAGACAAAAGTCGCATTGGAAGGTATGTCGTCATGACTTATTGGTACTTGGGAGTTGGCACGTTCTGCTAGGAGATGCTACCAACTGATCGATCACGAGTGAGACTCGGAATCGTGTCCGGGTTACCATGAGCCTGTCGGGTCACACACCTAAGAGCGGGAGCAGTTTGGGTTAGAGCCAAACAGGAAACCTATTTGGGTTGGACCCAAATAGTGACATGGACTTAGTCAGCAAGTGAGACTTGCAGTGGCAAATATAGGCCTTTTAGTGAATGGGCCACCAGTGAGTGGAGCCCACTTTCACTCCCTATATAAGCTGGGGCACAGGTGCTTAGAGCACAAGGTTAGGTCACTCCATGTGTTGGAAACCCTAGCTCCAGTCCAGTCCTGTCGCCGCCGTACCGGACCTAGCAGTCCATCACCGGCGCTCCTCCTCGTACGTGTGGATACCGGCGAAGGTGCTGTACGTTCAGCACTTCGATGATCGTGAAGAAAGAACGGATCGTGGATCGTGGAATCGGAACGGATCGCGAGGACTGCACTACATCAAGCGACGTGCTTCATCAATTCTGACACTGTGCGTCTAGTGGTAATCCTCGTGGCCTTCTACCTGAGCTGGATCTTAGGATCACCGCGTAGGAAAAAGTTTTGTTTTTCTCTACGTGGCCCAACAGGAGCCGGCTCGCGACCGACCCAGTAACCCAGGCGGAGAAACCGGATCCTCCAGGAGTTCCATGGGGACCACCAAGCCGGTCAGCAAAAGCCCCTCTACCACGCTAGGCAGGTCAATGATGTGGAGGGTGCACCCGACGCTCCGGCTGGCGACACAAGAAGGCAGAAGCCGCAGTTCACCTTCGAACAAATGTTCGATGGCCCGTGCAAGTGGCACAACAGACCCTTCAAACCGGCTACTCACACCACCTGAAATAGCAGCTAGACTCGCCAGATGAAAGACCAAGGAGGCCAACCCCGTCTACCACTGCCCCCTCCCGGAGGACCACCACCGGCCAGGGGAGCCGGTAACAACGGCAATAGCAGCAACAACAACAATGGCTATCCTCAGCCGCATGCCGCGTACCACATCTTCGAAACCGAGCCGGGCGACAAGCACAGCCGCAGGTAGCACTGCAGGGAGGTCAATACCATCGCATCCCTCTTCCCCCAATACCTAAACTGGTTGGAGACCCCCATCACCTAGAGCCAGGAGGATCATCCGGATCGCCTCCCAAATCCCGAGGGCTACGCCATGGTGCTAGACCCCCTCATTGTCTGCAACGAGCGCACCTGCTGCTTTTCGCGCGTTCTCATTGACGGGGGCAGCAGCCTCAACCTGCTCTATCGGTCATCCCTAGAGAAGTTCGGCATCCGCGAGTGTGACCTGCGCCCGACTACCACGGCATTCCATGGCGTACTACCGGGACCGGCTTGCGCTCCGCTGGGAAAAATCCGGCTAGACGTCATCTTCGGAACCGAGGTGAACTTCCAGCGCGAGCCGGTATGGTTCAAGGTGGTGAACCTGACAAGCTCCTACCATGCTCTCCTTGGGCGCCCCGCCCTCGCCAAGTTCATGGCCATCCCCCACTACGCGTACCTCAAGACAAAGATGTCGGGGCCCAACGGCATGATCACCATTGTCAGCTTCTTCAGGCGGTCCATGGATTGCATGTCGGTCGGCTCCAAGCTGGCCGAAGCCCTCATCATGGCTGAGGAGAAGTGCGAGATCATGCGCAATGTGGCCCTGGCTCAGCAAGTAGTACCGGCTAATAGGAAGCCGACTGGCGATGCGGCATTCCAGCTAGCCAAGGAAACGAAGAAGATCCTGCTAGACCCCACCAACCCGACTAAGTTCGTCATCATCGGTGCCGGCTTGGATAGCAAATAGGAAGGCACACTCTTTGACTTCCTCTGTGAGAATCGGGACATCTTCGCATGGTCACCCAAGGACATGTCGGGTGTTCCGAGGGAGTTTGTGGAGCACTCAGTCCATGTGCGGCCGGATGCCAAGCCGGTCAAGCGGCCCCTGTGCCGATTCGCAGAAGAGAAGAGGAAGATCATCGGTGATGAGATAACCCGGCTCCTTGCAGCTGGGTTCATTATGGAAGTGTACCACCCGGACTGGCTGGCCAATCTAGTCCTGGTGTTGAAGAAAAACAAGACCTGGCGCATGTGTATCGAGTACACTAGCCTAAACAAGGCATGCCCAAAAGACCCCTTCACATTGCCCCGTATCAATCAGGTTATCGATTCCATGGCCGGCTGTGACTTGTTGTCCTTCTTGGACTATTACTCCGGTTACAATCAGATCCGGTTAAACCTGGCTGACCAGATTAAGACGTCATTTATCACCCCATACGGGGCCTTCTGTTACGTAACCATGCCTTTCAGTCTGAAAAATGCAGGCGTTACCTATCAGCACTGTATGCAGAAATGCTTACACTCACAGATCGGCCGAAACGTGCACGCTTACATGGACGACATCGTCATCAAGAAGAAGCGCACCCTCCTCGAAGACTTGGGGGAAACGGTCGGCAACCTCCACCAATACCAGATGAAGCTGAACCCGGAGAAGTGTGTCTTCAGCGTCCCATCCAGCCAGCTACTCGGTTTTATTGTTTCGCAATGAGGAATCGAGGAAACCAGGATAAGATTGCAGCCATTGAGAGGATGTAGCCGCCCAAGAGCTTGCTCGGTGTCCAGAAGTTCATCGGATGCCTGGCCACCCTTAGCCGTTTGATCAACCGGCTAGGGGAAAAGGCACTCCCGCTGTACCAGCTAATGAAGAAGATGGACAAGTTCTCCTAGACCTCGCAAGCTGATGCCGCCTTCCATGACCTCAAGCGCGTGCTATCCATAGCGCTGGTTCTAGCCACGCCGGCTAGCAAGGAGCCGATGTTTCTCTATATAGCAGCCACCAGCCAGGTCATCAGCGTCGTCCTGGTGGTGGAGCGTCCCGAGGAAGGAAAGGCTTAGCCGGTTCAGAGACCCGTCTAGTACCCCAGCGAGGTTCTCTCCCTCTCGAAGTAGAACTACCCCTACTACCAGAAGATTTTCTATGGCGTGTACCTGGCGTGCAAAAATCTCAAGCACTACTTCCAGGAGCATCCGATTAAGCTGGTGTGCACCGCACCCCTCTCGGAGATCATCGGAAACAAGGACGCCACTGGGCGAGTCACCAAGTGGTTAATCAAGCTCACCGCTTACTCCATCTAGTACGAGCCAAGGCTGACGATCAAGTCACAGGCCCTGGCGGACTTCCTCATTGACTGGGCCGAAACCCAGTACCTGCCGCCGGTTCCCGACTCGGATCACTGGAGGATGCACTTCGACGGCTCGAAGATGCTCGGGGGCTTAGGAGCCGGCATCGTCCTCACCTCGCCCAAGGGAGACCGGCTGGAGTATGTTCTACAGATCCACTTCAAGGCCTCCAACAACGTGGCCGAGTACGAGGCGCTGGTGCATGGCCTCTAGCTGGCCAGGGAGATCGACATCAACCGGATCCTCTGCTTCGGCGATTCGGACCTGGTGGTGCAGCAAGTGTCCGGAGAATGGGATGCCCATGACGCGAACATGGCCTCCTACTGCTTCCACATGCAGAAGCTCAACGCCTGATTTGATAGATGTGAAATCCATCACGTCCCTCGCGCAAACAACGAGGCACCCGATTCGCTTGACCAAATTGGGTCCACCAAGCAGGCGATCCCGCTAGGGGTCTCCTTGGAGCATCTGCGCAAGCCCTCCATCACCCCGTCTCCCGAGTCGGATTCATCGTCTGGGCCGAAAGAGCGGGGGCTGATGGCTTGGCGGAGCCGAAACCCTCAGAACCGAAAAAGAAGAAGGCCCTCACCAACTCTGGCGTGGTTGCACCCTCCGGCTCGAAAGACCCGAGGGCTACCGGCTCGTCAAGTGGCTCGGGGGCTGCCGTCCCAGGCACCCCACCCGGACGACCCCCTGACATCCCTCAGCCAGAGCTCAACAACATCCTCGCCATCCAGGAGATACCATCTTAGGCGCATCCCTTCATGAACTACATCGCCAGTGGGGAGCTCTGTGATGGCGACGCGCGCACACGTACACCATCATTAACAAAGAGTTGAACAAGCGCAGCGTATCCGGCATTTTCCAGCGATGTGTCGACGTGGACACGGGCTATCGGCTACTAAAGGACATCCACCAGGGTGAGTGCGGACATCATGCTTCATCTCGGGCGATAGTCACCAAGGCATTTCGCCATGACTTCTATTGGCCCACCGCCCTCGAGGATGCCGAGCAGCTAGTCTGTGCGTGCAATGAATGCCAGCGCTTTGGACAAGTGAGGCACATGCCGGCTACAATTCTCAAGACCATACCGATTACCTAGCCCTTCGTCGCCTGGAGGCTCAACATGGTTGGACCCTTCAAGCAAGCGCGCACGGGCATGACCCATCTACTGGTGGCGGTGGACAAGTTCACGAAGTGGATAGAGGCCAAGCCCATTCGGAAGCTGGACGGGGTGACAATCATCACCTTATTCACGGACATCATCAACCGATTCGGCTACCCCAACAGCATAATCACGGATAATAAAACGAACTTCGCCAAGGGAGCCTTACCCTGGTTCTGTAGCAACAAGGGTATCCGGCTGGACTTGGCATCCGTCGCACACCCGCATCCAATGGGAAAGTCGAAAGGGCAAACGGCCTAGTGCTAGCCGGCATCAAGCCGTGCCTCATCGAGCCTTTGGAGCAGTCACCTGGATATTGGATCGAAGAACTTCAGGCTGTGCTCTGGAGCCTCCGCACCACGCCAAATCGATCAACTGGCTTCACCCTGTTCTTCCTCGTCTATGGCTCGGAGGTTGTCCTCTCCATGGACATCGAGTTCGACTCACCCTGCAAGCTCCTCTATGACGAGCAGGGCAATCAAGAGGCAAGGGAAGACGGCATGGACCTCCTCGAGGAAGCCTGTGAGTTGGCGCTGTCCAGATTGGTGCTGTACCAGCCACGCCTGTGCCACTACTATTCAAGCCGGATCCAACCCGTAGTGTTCCGCGAGGGCGATCTGGTTCTCCGGTTTGTGCAGGACACGAAGGGCATGCACAAGCTATCGCCACCTTGGGAGGGCCCCTTCATCATCAGCCGGGTGCTGCACAACAACTCCTACTACCTCATCGACACGCAACAGCCGCGCAAGAACAAGATGGACAAGTCGAACGAGGAGACAGAATGCCCCTGGAAGGTGGCCCTACTCCATCCGTTTTACACCTAGTCATCTGACAGTGTATGAATGAAAAATGCGGAACACCGAGAGATACTCGGGGGCTCCTTGCTAGAAATTTGCATATGTTCTTGTCCGGTTCAGTTTGCCGGTTGGCTCGGACTGCTAAGTCTATAAACCGGTTGAGTAGTGTGCGACGGTGTCAAAGGCCCACTCTTCGTCTTAGCTACAGACCGCAACCCGGCTGTCCGGCTAGCAAGAGCAAAAGCCTGAGGCATCCCACATGAAAAACGGTGAAAAGATACGACAGATCGAGCGGTCCGGCCTAGTGCCTAGTTTGAGATTATTCGGCTATTGAGCCTCCAGTACCATGCGCAATGTATTGTCAGCTCCCTTCGATTCCGGCTATAGACCGCAACCCGGCTGCCCGGCAAGGATGCAACGTAAACAACAGAGAAAGCAATACCTTAACCGACTAACATATTAACAATGAATCTATATGTGTGTTTGATTTGTATGACTACAACAAGTTGGTCATCAAAAGGAGAGAAGATTCGAAGTCCTTGCCTTCATCAAGCGCTCTGAATCTCGGGGGCTACACCCATTGGGTGTGCTCACGCGCCCCTAGTGGAATCATGTAGTTCTTGTTGGGGATTCGCAGCAGGAAACAAAAATTTCCTACGATGGAACCCCAAAACTGCCTAGGATCTATCTATGTAGTAATGCGGTAACGGCCAATGCGTAGAGAATACATACCCTTGTAGACCGTACGCGGTTAACGTTCCACGGGGAACGTGGTTGAAGTAGTCGTACTCGTAGCCGACCTCAAGGTCGCGAAGCTCCTTGCAGGTCATCCCTTACTCCTTCTTCATCTTCATCGTGCAACAGCTCCAGCTCACAACATATAAGCGCCCCAAGTGTTGCGCCTCATGTCTTCGTACACATCCGGTGCACGATGAGACCTCCGGCTCCCTGATCCCGCCGGGAGTGCGAAAGTTGATATCTGGCTAGGAATCCCTACAGCGCAACAGTGTGCTGCAGCTGTGCCTCGATCGCACATCCCAGACTTGGGGCCATGGTCACAAGGTATAGAGAGAGGGAGGGAGAAAGTCAACCAAAGGACTTCTCAAATTGTCGTGTGTGTTTTAGTCCTCCCATGGGAACCCCTTTATATAGGCGGAGGGGGTGTGCCTTTCTCAAAGGCTAAGCCATGTGGGACTAAATGTCAAAGAAAAAAGGGGAAAAAGGAGCTCCCTAGCCGGCTGGGCCTAGACGGCCAGCCCAACAACCAGCAGCAGCACAGAGCTACCAGCCGGGTGGGCTGGTGGCGCCCAGCGGCCCAGCAGCAGCGGCCAGGAGGGGCAGCAGCCAGGCGGGCCGTCCACGCCCCCGCGGCCCACATGCGCCCAGCGCAGCCCTCTGAGCAGGCGGAGGCGATCATGGGTGGGCGAATCCAGCGGCCCATGCCGTCGCTCCTCACAGTGGCGGCGCTGGTGGCGCCCGGTGCTCGGCTGTCGCGGCAGCTCAGGCCGGCGACCAGTTGGTGCACCTAGTTGCATGCATACTGTCTTGGTGGAGATTATCCGCCGCCCATGGGGCTGGCTATTTTTCTTTTTCCATTTCTTTTTCCATAGCTTTATTTCTAGGCTATTACCCTTTGGGATTTGGCCTAATAAAAAGTTGTCTTTATAAATCCTAACTTCAATATTATTTAGAATATATTAATTCACAATTAACATATAATAAATATATATTTAAATTCCCATTTATCCGAAAACACTTTTCCGGGTCTTTTCCTTTATTCTTTCTCCGAACAACTTCGGATCTCTCTGCGGAACATTTATGGCTTTCTCTTTCTCTACTGTGATTCTGTCTTACGAATGATCGCTCTCATCGTACCCTTAAGTGTATCCTCTCACGGCTCAGGAATGCTCTAGACATGATCTGTATCAATGATCAACAGAGGGACCAGGGATATCCATGTGACCCCTATGCATTCCTGATGACAATGTCGTTTGAACCGCTAAACGTAGCATCATCTTCCTTTTGTTTCTCGATACAACTTGTCCGAGATTCGATCATTGGTATCCCATACCTTGTTCAATCTCGTTCACAACAAGTTCTGTTTTCTTGTTACCGTGATATTACATCCCCGTGACCGAGTCACATGTTGCAACATTTATGGATGTAATCTCACTAAGCCGACCATATGTATCTTTACCCGTCATGTGGGTGAACAAATTCTGGTCTTGCAGTCACATGTCATCTACTGTTCCTTCGGAATACCCAACGTACACCTTTATAACCACTGTATTACCAAGTGGCGCTTGATGCAGTCTAAGCAGCCTCGGGAAATAGTGAGTAATATGAACTCACGGACTAAGGAGAAGGAGTCTAGGTATAGCTGTTGCAACAATGAACTATATGACTTGATCGTGTTGCAATCCTTTGAGGAATGTCCTATCACATCATTCTCCAATGATATGATCCTGTTGTCAGTCGGCATAAATGCCCATGATCTTGAAACCCAGATCATCCTCATGACCAACGAACTAGTATGAATAGAGGCTACTAGGGACTTGGTTGTTTCATACCACACTTGTACCAATGTTTCTACTTGGCCCAGTTATAGCACAATATGAAACTATTATAAACTAATTGAGATATGCCAATAAAAACCTATTTATTATTTGCCTCTAGGGCATATCTCCTTCAGTCTCCGACTTGCACTAGAGTACAAATAAACTAGCTCGCATTTTACTCATATAAACCATATACCATATGCGTTTACAGATCATGCATGCTCATGGGAAATGTCATGTCCATGTTCTATTTTACCAGATCATTATGTCTTTTGCAAATTGTTAATATCTTCCTAATTTTGACATTCACTCCATTATCTTATAATGGGTCGAAGTATTTGTTTCGCGACAAAGTGAGACTTTGTTTCTAGTGTTTATGATGACGGTCGTTTCCACCGTTGTCATCTAAACTTCGAAACACACTTTGCTATCGTTTGTGTATATACTGTAGTCATGGCAGCAGAACGAGGCCGGATTCCAGGAGGTGACTTTAGATCAACCTTGAGGGCTTTCTCATGGGCACTGGTCCCTGGGACACATCATTCTATGTTAAAAGCGAACTAGCCCCGCCCTAACATTATACATCACATCAGATGGAGCCTTTGTACTTCTATATCTATGTAGATCCTAGTGCATGAAATGCATCTATGCCACTTACATTGCTTATTGCCATTTATGCACAAACTTAATTCTGGTTTTGTGATCAACTCAGGAATCACTCAAAGACATGTTCTTACAGTTAAGACTTTGTCCTACCAACCAGAACCTCGGGTCACATTACGTCGAGTATACAACATGGTTTTATGGAAGAACCTATGACTGAGGCATAGGAGATGCAACGCATCTCTTTCTTTCAACCATAGTTGCAATACTCAATGCTTCATATAGTAAGAACTACTTTCTTACGTGTTCCATTCTGAGCTTCTTTAGAATCTTGCTTAGGACATTCTGAACATCTTTCAGAATCCAGTCCAGGAAGCATACGACATTCAGTGTTTATTAAACTCACCAATCTATCTCGATAGATCTTATTGTTTAATAACTTCAACTTCCTCCATATTTATCTAACTTAAATATTATTATCACCAATCACATCATTCACGTATGTTGTCCACATATCCCAGAATGATTTCACGCTCCCACTCAAATATGACATTCATGTTTGAGATCCAGGGATTTCACTTAGCTCCCACTCAAAATATGTCAGCTACATATTATGAATTAGCCAAGCTGATTTTCTCCCACTCAAATCTAGGTCCTCTCAATAATCTTGGTCATTCCAAAATTCCTTGATCACTATCAAATCGAGAATTCCACTAACAAGATTTCAATGACCATTCATTTCTTGTACTTAGGTCCATCACGCTTCTTTGTAATTCGTAGGTATGTCTTGTTCAAAACAAGACAAGTGAATCAACAATATAACTCCACAAACTTGTAGAATATATATTCGAATCCTACTTTCTTTAGTAAAAGTATTCACTGAAACTTTATGATCATTATCATTGGTTTCTCCTCTATTTGCAGAGTTTGGTTTCACGAAACAAATTCCACTGCGCCACTCAACAATCCATAGGTAAGGTTAAATACCTTGTTTTAATCTTTTACTTTCTTCCACCTGTATCTTCATCAAGACACGTAAACTTTGGACAACAACAGGTTTGCCCCTTTTGTGGAAGATGCATTCATAGCTTCCTAAGAATGCTCTACAAAGACTTGTTTATTCGCCACGATTTCGACTTGTCGAAATCTCCAGAAACTCGAACGTGCCATAACACTTATGGTGTTATTTCCACGAATCTTTTAGATGTTCCTTTGTATTTCAAATGAGTGTTTTCTTATTTTGATCTTTAACTCTAAACGATAACTAAAACCCCGATAAGAGATAATATGTATCTAATACAAAATGATTATGATGTTTAGAC
The DNA here is from genome assembly GCA_023614405.1 of Avena insularis. Classification (NCBI taxonomy): domain Eukaryota; kingdom Viridiplantae; phylum Streptophyta; class Magnoliopsida; order Poales; family Poaceae; genus Avena; species Avena insularis. Next base: position 328,069,955 of record CM042684.1, on the reverse strand, counting down.
ATTTCAACACAGTTTGAATTCACCCAATTATCATAATTTGTGAAACATCTTTCACAAGTTCCTTTTATGCTAAACTTAAATTGAATACTTTAGTCATGTCGATCAAATCAAAGAGACTTCGTATTCTTGTTAATTTCAATATCCTCCTTTTGTTGAAAATACGATACATCATTATGTATAAGTTTCAACATTTCTTTGCATATCACTGTTCTACCAGAATGCGGAGATTTAGTCATTCTGCCCAAGAGGCATAGTTTTGCAAAGTCTCTAGATTAAGCATCTAGGATCCCGATCTTTCATAAAGAACCTGCAATAACCAAAATGACTTAAACTGTAGTGTCATTTCATTATTAAACTTTGGATATCTTTTAGCATTCTAATCCTTTTATAAATTTTTAAACCATTATCATTAACATAGTGATGTGAATAACTTATTTATAATCGTAATGTGACCATAAGGTATTGTTCATAAGAATAGTACAAACTGGCTTGTAACTTGTTCATATGAATAATCGTCTCACCAAAAGCAAGACACACAAACAAGGATTACAAAATTATATTCAAGTCGACTAATCCAAATGATAAACTTCGAGGGAAGAGGTGATGTCGGCCATCAACTATTTTTCTTGCCGTCATCAAGTCACGTTGCCTCAAATCCAGCAATTCTCAAGAAGATCATCCTATTTTCACAAAGCAGGACAAGTATCAAATACTTTGCAATCTGCAACGAGTTTTGCAAGAACCACATTTATAATTTGTATATCTTACATATACCTTTTCAACCATGACTCCATTTGCAATCAAGCCTTTCTAAGAGTTCTCAACTCTAATGCAAGATCGCTAAGTGTTTTTCCAAACATTCTGGAGTCATCGAATTATCTCCTAATGGTTATTGTATCAAGAAGAGAAGATCACCTTTTATGAGGATATCCCTCAGGCGTGGGTATTAATCTATGAAGTTGGACCCTTTTTCTAAGTTCCAAATTAAGCAATATATTACCATGGTCGCAAAGGACCTCAATGGGATAGGCTAAGATCTACTAAGATATTTGCAAATAGACATCTAGACTAAGTTTATAATAAGAGATCAATTTATAATTGGTCTCCACTAAAATTGTCATCCCCTCGACGATTTTAGTGATCGCATGATCCCTATCCTCTACACCTCCCCCGATTAACACGGCCATCAGTGAATTATCAAAGGTAGACATTCACTAAATGCCAATCACATCATCCATGTGACTCATGCTTGATCTATCGATCTCTTGTGTTCCGAGGCCATGCTTCTATGGCGTGCTATGCTCGCCAAATTTAACTTGTGTGTATTTGCTATGCAACATGGCTTACACCCACTGTATGCGAACATAGATATGTCTGACCCCTACTCACCACAGGGTGCCTCATACCGAAGAACTTTCTTGGTGGTGCACACACAAGGGGAACACGGAACATTGGAATTCAATAGGGATTATCTTATTGGCTACCATTGAGTATCTAAATACTAGCACACAATAAGATGTAAAATAGGTATCAACATCATATGTATAATGTGATATGATATGGTATTTCTTGCGCCTTGATCTCCATCGAGCGCTCCGGCATGATCTCTATCTTGCCCTTGGTTTGATGCCAAGTCCACGACGCCTCCACTAGGTCGTTCATCGGAACGATGACTATTACTATACTACTTAGTAATAGAAAAGTAAACTACTTTACCTACGTAATGACCATTGCCATATCATAATCACATGCCCCCAGCAAAATAAAGTTAGACGCCTCTAATTTATCTATTGCAAGTTTTACGTGGTTGTTAGGGCTTTCGCACTAGAACCGTTTCCAATCTACGAACTTTCCAACCACAACATGGATCCAACAGTTGTCTCTATTACACCCCTTTCGGGGCCCTCCGTTGTAAATGCTATATCAACTATCAAATGAGATATAGACACCCGCTAGCCACTTATACGGTATAAGCCATATGTTGAGCGTGGAACCAGTCTCAAGTACGAATACGTGTAAGGTCGGTCCGGGCCGCTTCATCAAACAATACCACGATATAAACAAGTACACGTTAGAGGGTAACAACTAAGGGATCAATGCCCACACAAAACTTGTGTGTACTGGCCGTACAGCACTCCTACGCATAGATCAACGCTGATACCACTGTTGGGGATTCGCAGCAGAAAACAAAAAATTTCCTACGATGGAACCCCAAAACTGCCTAGGATCTATCTATGTAGTAATACGGTAACGGCCAATGCGTAGAGAATACATACCCTTGTAGACCGTACGCGGTTAACGTTCCGTAGGGAACGTGGTTGAAGTAGTCGTACTCGTAGTCGACCTCAAGGCCGTGAAGCTCCTCGCAGGTCATCCCTTGCTCCTTCTTCATCTTCATCGTGCAACAGCTCTGGCTCACGACATATAAGCGCCCCAAGTGTTGCATCTCGTGTCTTCGTACACATACGGTGCACGATGAGACCTCTGGCTCCCCGATTCCCGCCGGGACTACAGAAGTTGATATCCGGCTAGGAATCCCTACAATGCAATGGTGTGCTGCAGTGTGCCTCGATTGCATAACCCAGACTTGGGGCCATGGTCACAAGGTATAGAGAGAGGGAGGGAGAAAGTCAACCAAAGGACTTCTCAAATTGTCGGGTGTGTTTTATTCCTCCCATGGGTACCCCTTTATATAGGCGGATGGGGTGTGCCTTTCTCAAAGGCTAAGCCATGTGGGACTAAATGTCAAAGAAAAAAGGGGAAAAAGGAGCTCCCCAGCCGTCTGGGCCTGGACGGCCAGCCCAACAACCAGCAACAGCAGGCCCAGTAGCTGGCCTAGGTGGGCCGAGTGGCCCAGCAAGCGCCAGGAGGCAGCAGCAGGCCCGGCCAGGGCCACGTGGCGCCGGCGCACAGCAGCAGCCTGTGAACAGGAGGGCGATCCGGGTGGGCACTGCCTGCCAATGCCACGCTCGGCGCCCCGTCACGGCATCTGGGGCTGGCGCGGGTGGGGCTCATGTGACGCATGACCTAGCTCGGTGCGACCTGGTGCCTGGTGCAGCCCAATTGCATGCCGCCCTGTGTGGTGGCGATTATCCGTCGCCCACGGGGCTGGCTATTTTTCTTTTTCCATTTCTTTTTCTGCAGCTTTATTTCTAGGCTATTTCCCTCTGGGATTTGGCCTAATAAAAAAGTTGTCTTTATAAATCCTAACTTAAATATTATTTAGAATATATTAATTCACAATTAACATATAATAAATATATATTTAAATTCCTATTTATCCGAAAACACTTTTCTAGGTCTTTTCCTTTATTCTTTCTCCAAACAACTTCGGATCTCTCTGCGGAACATTTCCGGCTTTCTCTTTCTCTACTGTAATTTTGTCTTACGAATGATCGCTCTCATCGTACCCTTAAGTGTATCCTCTCACGGCTCGGGAATGCTCTAGACATGATCTGTATCAATGATCAACAGAGGGATCAGGGATATCCATGTGACCCCTATGCATTCCTGATGACAATGTCGTTTGAACCGGTAAATGTAGCATCCTCTTCCTTTTATTTCTCGATACAACTTGTCTGAGATCCGATCATTGGTATCCCATACCTTGTTCAATCTCGTTCACAACAAGTTCTGTTTTCTTGTTACCGTGATATTACATCCCCGTGACTGAGTCACATGTTGCAACATTTATGGATGTAATCTCACCAAGCCGGCCATATGTATCTTTACCCGTCATGTGGGTGAACAAACCCGGTCTTGCAGTCACATGTCATCTACTGTTCCTTCGGAATACCCAACGTACACCTTTATAACCACTCTATTACCAAGTGGCGCTTGATGCAGTCTAAGCAGCCTCGGGAAATAGTGAGTAATATAATCTCACGGTCTAAGGAGAAGGAGTCTAGGTATAGCTGTTGCAACAATGAACTATATGACTTGATTGTGTTGCAATCCTTCGAGGAATGTCCAATAACATAATTCTCCAATGATATGATCTCGTTGTCAGTCGGCATAAATGCCCATGATCTTGAAACCCAGATCATCCTCATGACCAACGAACTATTATGAATAGAGGCTATTAGGGACTTGGTTGTTTCATACCACACCTATACCAATGTTTCTACTTGGCCCAGTTATAGCACAATATGAAACTATTATAAAATAATTGAGATATGACAATAAAAACCTATTTAATATTTTCCTCTAGGGCATATCTCCTTCAGTTCTGAGTGGCTAAAGGAGTTTAGCCGAATATTTGGGCCCAGGTGAGGGCAATGGCAGGAAAACAAGAGAAGATTCGAAGTCCTTGTCTTCGCCAAGAACTCCGAATCTCGGGGGCTACACCAAGTGGGTCTGCTGGCGCGCCCCCACTGGAGTTGGAAGTCATCCGGCTAAAAGAGTTTAACTAGACAAAGATAGTTGGATGATTGTAACCGGCAAAAGATAAAAACTTCAAAATACACAAGATCACAAGGAAAAATGGGAACAAACAAAGAGCATATTAAGATAATGGGAGTCAAAGCTCCCAGAGGTTCAAACCGACATTAGCAATAGTCGGCACAAGCAACTAGTTCTACAAAAGGAAATTACTACAAGTCCACCCGGCATCCCGAGGATCAAATCTAAATAGCAGGGCCTTTGCCATGCGGCTGATTCTGGCCGGCCGAAGCTTCAGGAGGCGGAGGAGGCGTGCTGGATGTTCCGGCTCCGGCATATCCACCCGTCGGCTGCGACGTCGCCTCGGATTTCGTCTCCGGCGTCCCAACAGACTCCGAGTCGGTGAGGACTTCATCAACGTTAGCGTAGCCGGCGATCTTGATAGCGGAGGCATGGAGTTCGGGATGAGCTTGGCGGATGGCAGCAAGGTCGGCACCGGCGTGGAAGCCCCCATCGATCTTCTTGATGCGCGCGTCCTTGTTCTAGGACAACATCAGCGCTAAGGCCATCTCTGCCCTGGCTCGCACCGCCAGATCCCTCAGCCGGTCAATAGTAGCTGGCACCTCCGCGATCTTGGTCGCCAACTGGGCGATCGTCTCCGGCGCGGCCGCATCCAGCCATAGGGAATCAAATACTGCGTGAGCTGCTGTCCGCAACTCAGCGGCCTCCTCGCCAAGAAGGGCAACCAGCTCCTGAGAGGTTGGCTGCTCCCCCGGCCAGTTCTCCTGAAGCCGATTGTAGGCCAGCATGTCTACGCCCGGATAAAAAGCTATCAGAAAAGGAAACTTAGGTCCAGCTACCACATCCGGATAGGAAAAGCTAGTCGGAAGGAGGACTTACCCTTGGCGGTGTGGCCGATCTGCATCAGCTTGTCCAGGAGGGCCTTCTCCCGCTCCCCCAGCCACTTGATATCCTTCTCCTGGTCCTTCCTCACGGCTTCGAGGAGATCGAAGGCTTGGGCCCGGCTAGTGAGGGCAGAGTCGCGCTCCTTGATGGTGGCCTCCAGCCGGTCCATCTTGGAGTGCCACTCCTTGTTTTGGAGCCGGAGGGAGGAGTTGGACTTAGTCAGCCGGTCGTTTGCCTTTTTTAGGCGATCGATATCCCACTAGGCGCATACCATGATGGCTACAGGAAACTGGCTATCAGCAAAAAAAAGAAAGGGAAGGAGAAGAAAATCTGAGTAAAATGACTTACTCTGGGAGGTGCCGTTCACAGCGGCCAGCTTCTACTCTAGCGACCGGTTGCTCCTAGCCAAAGCTTCGAGCAGCCAGATCTCCTTCACCGCCAGCTCCGGGGTGGCGGCCAGATTTTCCAGCGAGGTGGCGAGGGAGGTGTCGTCGTCGACGGTGTTGAGGGTCAGCGACTCCTTCGCCTCGCGGACCACCACCCGCCATTCCTCCGTCGGTTCGCTATCGGAGTTGTCGTCTTGGACCATTACCAGCTCCTTGCTAATGGCGGCCCTCCTTGTCCCCGTGGAGGAGCCGCCTCCGTCTTGCGGGCTCGACGCGGAAGCGTCCGGCTGCACCACCGTAGTCGGTGGGGCATCCCCGTCCCTGGCTCTCGTAGCCGGATCCGCACGAGGCAGCGACAGTGGAGCCCTAGACGTCAGAGTGGGGGCGGCAGTGGTCGAAGGAGGCGGAGCGGTAGGCGACACGTGAGGCGATGAGCTAGTAGGCACTCGCGCCGGGCTTGCAGCACCGAAGGAAACAAGCGAGCTGCAAAGATAAAGGAAAACCAATAAGAAAACAAGAAGAAGAAGGATCACGCAAGAAGAAGAGGGGAAATAAGTGCAAGACAACAGGAAGACAGGAAACCCTTACCCTTGCACGACCGTTGGCGGCACCTTCTTCCGGCCAAGTCGGCTCAGGGGCAGGGCACCGGTCCGGCTCCTCTTGTCAGCCGGTTCCTCCACCAGGGGCCTACTGGATCCGCCTCCTCCCGCGCTAGATCGGCTGGAGTCGCCATCCGTCGCTCAGTGCTGGGCCCGTTCGGGAGCCAAGGCGGCTTCCTCCTCCTTGTCGACTGGCGCGTGGGGGTTGTGCGTCGGCTTGTTGTTCTGGTTAGGGAAGACGTCGACATGGCCATCTAACTCCTCACCAGACCGGTGTGCGCGCGGCTCAGGGAGGTCAGGCGTGAAGGGTCTCGCCCTCCTCCCGGATGATACAGGGGAAGTTCTGCCAAAACAAAGGAAGAAGAGGGGTCAGCTGAATGAAACGAGCAAAGTAGAAGACAAAAAGATATCGACTGGATAAGGGAACCTACCTCGGGCACGCGGTTGTCGCGCGTATATGGGGCCTGCCTGAACTTCCAGCCCTCCAGCAGCCGCTCCTTGGTCTAGCTGGCCAGTGTAGAAACTCATTTTGTGGGTGCACTACTGCAGTGGCCTCATCAGCCGGGACATCCAACTGAGCGTGATGTCCAGGCCGGTTAAGTCGACAGTGACGAGGGAGCGCATACGATGCAGCATCGCATCCGTCTTTGCCTTATCGCCATAGATCTTCAAGTCCCAGTTCTGTCGGGTCGACTCCACGTCCTGGAAGACTGGCAGGTTGATCCGGTCGACCTCGGTTACGTTGCTGACATAAAAATACGACTGCTGCCATAGTCGGACCGCATCCTGGAGGTTGAATATGGGGTAGCCGGTCTACGAGCGGGACTAGATCGATGCTCCGTCGTAGGCGACCAATGGGCCCTGCGTGAACTGGACCTGTGGCCGGACGCAGAAGAGCCAGCAGAAGAGACCGAGATCCGGCTGGATCCTGAGGTAGCACTTGCATAAAGCTACGAAGTGCGCGAGGGTGCCGATGGCGTTCGTGCCGAGGTGGTTGAGGCGGAGAACAAAGAAAGCCAGAAATGTGAGGAAGAAAGGATGCACGGGCAAGGCGATTCCTCCTCCAGCGGCGCGAGACGCACCTTCACCTCCGTCTCGGCGGCAACACCCGGGTGACGCGATACTTGGCGATGTGGTCCTCCATGACAGAGGACCCGCACCAGGCGCCGCACTCCGAGGCCATCACGACTTCATCCGCCGTGGTGATGGGTTCTGAGAAGCGGTGGCCCATGTCACCGGCGATGCTAAGTGGGTAGCACGACTAAGTTCGACGGTGAGCATGCAGAAACAACGACAAGGCAACAAGGGCGCAAAGAAGCAGTGAGGAAGCAATGAGCATAAGTGGGGAACGGCTCCCCGGGCAGCCTTTTAAAGCCCGGGGGAGAGCAACCATCTACTGGGCCGCATGGGAACCACCAGACCACGCCACAACACCACCACTGCTCCTAATGCTCTGTGTTGGTGCCGAATGCGCAAGAGATCCCAGGCCAGAAACCGAAGCGGCAGACGGCGGTTCCCGAGGCGACGTGCGACGCAACGTAACATTGCGCGCGACAGTGCAATGATGGCGGATGTGCGTGTGGCCAGCGTCAGCATTGACGTCACGGGTAGCCTAACCGTCAGGCGGTAACTGGACACAAATTTCAAACACAAGAGGGAGCGCGTACACATTTCACCTAAGGGCAAAATCCACACGCGCTCGAGGGCTGGTGTCGGGGGGATGACCCCCGGATACCCCAACCAGACAAGAACTAGGGTAGGCGGACCATGTTCGGCTAGCAGATCATAGCCGGACACAGGTACTTCGTACCGGCTACCAGCCGGTAGTCGGAACTAGGAAAGGCGGCTAGGCACGAGGCCGGCAACACAGACGTAGCTGAGCGCAATTAAGAGGATAGGGCGATGTGTTGCACAGTGCACGATATGCCCTGGTACATCGACAAGACCCGCAGCTACGAGGCCATACCAAAAACTTTGCTGGTGACGCGGGCATAGTGGTCGGTTGTTGACGACAGGCTCGCACGGGGTTCACTGTACCCACGACCACCCTCACGACTTGTACTTTGACATGACGTACCTTACCAAGTACTTTAGATGACCAGCCGGCTAGGGCCCACCTGTGGGACCCGCCAGCCGAACTGGCCAGTGAGACTGTTGCCCCTTTGCCTATATAAGGAGGGGCAAGGCTCTCGTAGCAAGGGCGGAGAATTTAAGAGATATCTAGTTCATACAGCTTGAGGAGAGATTGTACCCCGTATTCTACCCATAGTCATATCGGCAGGGGTAGGAGTTTTACCTCACCACGAGGGCTCCGAACCTGGGTACTTCTTGTGTCCCGTTACAGTTTCTTGTATCCAATCCCGCATGCGAACACCATCGAGAGCTTCCCTGCTAGTCCCCACACCTCTATCTAACCTTCTCAGGTAGTGTCGTTCCCAATACAACGACAAATGCTACCCGTGATGGCGCTGTTGTTGGTGCTACTGATCCTGCTCCTGAAATCATCATGCCACCTGAAGGAGGTGGTGATTTGGGTTTCCAATCTATAGAGGCTGTTGCACCTGAAGGTGGTGAACTATGAAGCGGAGTTTTCTTTCTTATGATTTGTATGCCTTTCTCCGGAACCTGTATTATGGAGCTACCTTATGCATTTCTTACACTTTTACCTGTTGAACTGTAGTCTAGAACTGGAACTACTCCTAGTATGTAATCATATTCGGATGCTTAAGTATTATCGATGATAAACCAATGCTAGCTGAGCTGCACGAGAATTGGCCTCTGCCACTTGCAGGCGTGGTTCCTGGCTCATCACCTTTTCACAAGCACGGTGAAAAGATGGTTCTGTTCCTTTTCTTGTAATGTCATTATGCTTGTGTTATTGATCTGGCAATTTTATGTTGATTTTGTCACCAAATCCGCATTTATGTCTCTACATACAAACATATTTGTTCACATGACTTGAATAGAAAAAAGTATCTTCTTTGCATCGACTAACACAAGGAGTCATGCAAACATTTATTTATTTTTGAAACAAGGCAAAATATATGCCATTTTCATTGATAGAGAGGGACATGCAATTCAATTATATTACGATAACTACTCGTACAAGTCATAGAATGGTACGGATTGCCATAGGAAATCATCACCTCCAGCATCTTGTTCTATAGAAGGCGTTATTACCAGATCCACAACCTTCTTTTCCTTGGCACGACAATATGTCAACTGTAGGATTTCGAGTCTAAACTTAATCCAGTGCAGGTACATTAGTGTGTTAGTCTCCACAGAAGGTACATCAGCGCTACGGTAGACACCGTTTGAAATGCAAGATGAAGCTATTGTTATACTCCTATCAGGACCACAGATAAGGGCAAGAAATTGAAGCTCAAAAATCTGGCGTTACAAAATAGACAAGAGGTTACCCCATCTGGACAATTCATAGACAATTCACAATGCAATTTGAGCGTCTTACATGATCCTTAGATCTTAGTCCATCCGGTCTTTTTATTGGTGGAACAAAATTTGATGGTACTTTTATTTCTACGAAGAACCTATAAAACATACCCAAGTTAGACAACTGAATATATCTAACTTTTCTACAGTCTATATTATATGTGAAGCTATCTTTGCATAACACTCACTTATCAAACTGTCTACGGATATCTTCCCGCTCCTTGGAAATGCAAAGTCGACGTTCTATAGGGTACATCCATCTATACTGTATTGTACCTCTAAGTACTTCCTCATCAGGTACATCAATAGCCAAATGCTCCATCTTATCAAAGAAGGATGGGGAATATATTAGGTTAAAAGCTTGCACAAGATCTCTGCCAAGTCCTTTATAAGATGTTTTCCAACTCTTCTGTCTAGAGCTTTACTATAGATTTACCTAAAGGACGTACCTACCAAAATCTGCAAGCACCTTGTAAATCTAGATGGTCACAAACTTTAACTATTTCTAGGAGAGGTGGAGAACAAACTAAAGCCAAGAAGAATGTCCATTTCCTGAATCTAGCAGGCGAAGCATGGGGATCGCCCAGCTGACCACAGACCCGTGCGTCATGTGAATAAAGGCACGGCCAATGGTGGTAGGCCGGCACTATTCATAGAAAGGCGTCGAGAAGTTTTTTTAAGGTGTGGAGAATTTTGCGGCCTGGTTCTAATCCGGTGCATCTCTCATAAGAACGTCGCAAAATTAGAAGAGACAGGGGCACTTAGGAAAGTTTGGGGTGATGGCGGAAAGTTTTGGCGGGCGCGGGGTGTTTGTCCACAATTTTCAAAGAAATATCTATGAATATTTTATCGGATTTGCTAGTTCTCAAGAGTCACCTCTCTCGCCATTGGATTTACCTCGTGATTTGTGCAACATGAGGGTTACACATTTGTCGCAACTAGCTTGTAACTGGGAATCTAATGAGTTGCAACTACTAGGGTGACGTTAGCGCCTTAACATAACAAGTTCTCAGGCGTCTGGGATCTAGGCGCTCATATTTTATACCTTTTTTTACCTTGTTGACGTCTTTGTTTCGAATCCGGCCGACCCCCAGCACGTACCTGGGGATGTTAACGATCGATCCCAAGAAATTAGCCCATCCGGTCTCATTATATCCCAAGACCTTCTAATTCGGCCATGTTTTGGCTCATTTGGCCGTGCAAATGGTCCAGTTAGATTGGGCGAGAGCCCATGAAAAATAGCCCATGGATAATAGCCCATCAATCCATGCTTGGCTCATTTTTCTTCAATTCGACCTTTTTTGGGCACTGTCCACCCATCCTGAAAAAACTCCGCCTATCCATGTTTTTTAAGTACTACCTACTACATTATTTATACTTAACATTTTTTAGTTGAGTTTCTAGCAATCACGCGTAGCAGATAGACAAGCAATTTTTTAAGAAGAAAAATAAATAAGTTATATACGATGTTAGTATACATTTTTTACATTTTATATAAGCAAAAAAAAATCTTGTGTAGTGGCAAGGCATGCAGTTTATCTGTAGCAATATTTCTGTATTGAGAGACTCGCATGGCTGACCCACCTGCTGCAGCTAGCACCTATCAACCTTACCATACAAGAGACCAAGTTTGACGAGTGCGTTTAAAAAGTACTTGTACAACATCCATGACCGGAAAAAAGAAGACCAAGATCGGCATGTTTATTGTCTAGAGAGGCTGACATGTGGGCCCCAGCAGCAAGACCATACACGACTACCGCATCGAACAAAGTTACCAAGGTCAAACCGGCGGATGCGACCAAAAAAAGTCCAACATACACACGTTTCATCTACATAGGAGGTTGACATGTGGACCCAACAGGGAGACATTATACAGGTGTTGTATCTAGCAACGTTGTCAAGTTCCAAACGGGGAGGTGCGAGAGAAGAAAAAATAGTCTAGGATGCACACGTTTCCTGCACCGAGGCTGACATGTGGGGCCCACCAGCCTGTATAAACTGCTGAAGCGGCAAGAAACACTATCAAGTTCAGAACACAAAGGCACGACCGTGGGGAAAATCCATCATTCACACATTTCTTCTAATGAGTGGCTGACATGTGGGGCCCAGGAGGTTGATTAAACGGTAGATGCATCGAGCAACGCTATCAACTTCGGAACAGGGTAGCTCGAGCGAAGGAAAAAATTCCATCAGACACACGTTTCTTCTAATGAGAGGATGCCATGTGGGTCCCAGCATCTTGACTAAACGGTAGATGCATCGAGTAACGCTATCAACTTCAGAAAAGGGTAACTCGAGCGAAGGAAAAAAATTCCATTGTACACACGATACTTCTAATGACAGATGACATGTGAGACCCAGCAACTTGACTAAATGGCAGATGCCTCGAGCAACATTATCGAGTTCAAATCAGGGAGGCGCGGCCGAAAAGTATGGCCCGCTAGAGACACTGATGTCCAGGACCCACATGCCTCAAAATACTTTGGCGAGTCAACATCACGTGAGGAACCAAAAATCTTGCTTCTGCCATGCGCCAGCCGAGCTTCCGCCATGTTTTTAGCGGTTCCATCATAGTAGAGGGCCACGAAACCAGAAAAAAAGTTTTCCATTAGCCACTGTCGAGCCGAGAAATTTGCCGCAGAAGACGTGCCTTCTACGATGACCGTCGGGCCAAGTCGCTGCAGAAGAAAACTTTTCTTGTAGTGAATGTTGTAGGCGTGGTGAGTGGCTGGCATGAACTTGGCCAGCGCGGGGTAGCCGAGGATGACGTTGTATGGGAGGCCAATGTGTTCCACATCAAAGTCGATGAGCTCGGTGCGGTAGTTGTCTCGTGTCCCAAACATGACGGAGAGGAACACCTGCCTAATGGCTATGGTGGATCCGTTGGTCACTCCGGAGAACAACATGGTTAGCATCAGCCTATCATATGGAACCTGCAATTGAGCGAAAGTCTCGGTGGAGATCGTGTCCAGGCCTGCACCTCCATCGATGAGGGTCTTCACGACCGCAATGTTGTTGATAGTGGGGGTGTAGATCATGGGAAGAGTGCCCATGGGCCTGGTGGAAGTGGGGTGGTCACGGGCGTCGAAGGTGATGGTTCACTGGGACCACTTGAGCTTTGGGGATGGAACCCCTGGTCTGGCAGCCGTGACCTCGCGAGTAAGTCGCTTGAAGTGCCGGTTGGACATCGGGGCCTAGGAAACACCAAGAATGTAGGCTATGGCACCCTATGGCACTTGGTAGCCCTGGGGATCCTCGGCACATCCTTTATCCTGTGGGTGAGGGTGTTGTTGCAAGACGTTGGCTTGGTGGCCTGTCAGAGGGGGACGCGGCCGCCGGAGTTGTTTTCCAGCGTTCGCCCCCACGGTTGCCGCCGCTCGGGCCGCCTTGCTTGCCTCCCAGTCTTCCCCTCCTCTGGTTACTGAGCATGTTAGAGGGCTTCTTGAGCTTGTAGCAGTTGTTAGTGCGTTGCCCATGTTTCTTTTGGAGGTGGCAGTACAAGTTGTCATCCCGCTCTCTTTCGCCGTTCCCATGCGAGGACTCCTCCGATATGGCTTTGTGGCCAAGACGATGGCGGTCTTGCAGTTGGGGTCCTTGTACTTACCCTTGGATGAGCCTGAGGCTTTGGGGTAGTTTCTGCCTCGGTAAGGCCAAACATCCACCCCGCCTTCGCCTTTGTGCACTTTTCATCCATGAAGAAGAGCTCAGCAGCCGTGGTGAGACTCTCACCTCGGATGCCAATCTTCTCCCTCATCTTGATGTCCTTCACTCACTCGGAGAAAGCGGTGATGATGTTGGAGTCCGAGATCTTGGGGATGTTGTTGCGTACTCGGCTGAACCTCTGCAGGAACTTGAAGAGTCTCTCTCTAGGTTGTTGGCGTACCTGGCTGAGGTCATAGTGAGTGAGAAGGCTCTCATAGGTCCCCTTGAAGTTGGCGATGAAGAGGGAGCTGAGCTTCGCCCATGGGTCGATTGATTCCCCGGGAAGGTTCATCAGCCAGGTGTTGGTCGTCTTCTTCAGACAAAGGGGAACCAATTCGCCATGACGCAGTCATCTCCTCCCCCGGCCTCGATGCCCGTAGTGTAAAGCTACAGGAACTCTCATGGATTGGTTGTTCTGTCATAGCGCGCAGGCGTCTCTGGGCGGAACTTGTGGGGCCAGACCACACGGCGAAGACCTTTGGTGAGGGTGAGGCAGCCATTGGTTGGACCGCCTTGCCATTGGCGAGGGTCGTGCGGTTCTGCTGACCCACAGTGGTGATTTCCTCCGAGAGACGGTCCTCGCGCCCCCACGGCTGCGCCGCATCCGCGGGAGGCGAGACGATATGGAAGATGTTTGTGGGTGGTGGAGTGACGTTGTCGGGCTTGGGGGCACCTTCACGGTGGCGAGGCGGGAGCAAGCCCCTAGCCCCCGGATTCCCGTCCTCATCTCGAGCCCCCGGGCCCTCTAGGGAGAGGTTGGTGATGTTGGGGATATACCCCCGTGTAGGGTAACACCGGGGTATAAGGGCCGAGTTAGCCGGGGTACGACACGGTCAAAGCAATGTGCTGACCGGGTCACATCAAGGCAGGCCGAAACACAATGTGACCCCGCCCATGGGGCATCTCCTAGACAATGGCTCGGCCGGTATAAGATTTATGTCGGCCATGTTTATCTGTTTTGCAGGTAAATGGGTAAGTCGGATTAGTTATGTGCTAGCCGGATTATTTTAGCTTCCAAGAGAAGAAATTCCCCGCTGGTCAAAAGGTGGCTTTATTAGCTGTAGCGTGAGAAAAGTAAAGTAAAGAAAAGGACCAGCGGTTCAGGGGCGACCAAGGTTACGCGGGCAAAGCCGGATGACGTAGCCCGTGTCTGGTGACGCAAAAAGACGAGGATGACGCTGCGGGTTACGTCCAAAGCTCGGACGAGCCGTTAAAGAGGAATAAAGAAGCATCTGCTTTAGGAAAGGGGCATATTCAAATAATATGCTACCACCTGTGCCCTAGAATTGTAACCTGGGCTCCCATATATAAGGAGCACCGGGACCTCCATAGAGGGGATGGTCGATAGAGGAATCACTCTCTATCTCAGGTAGAACTCTAGGGCTAGTGAACAGGGAGTAAGAGACATTGTCTCCTTGCTGAGAGCCTCTGGAGCACTTGTAAAGCACTATTGGTCAAGCATATACAAGAACTTCCGTGCGTGGAATCACCACGCTCTCCCTCCCTGGATTCCCCTAGTGCTCTCTGTCCCCATCTTTAGCCTATCCATGGCATCTGCCGTGCCACCACCACGACAGTTGGCGCCCACCGTGGGGCAAGCGGTGCTAGCAGGGGTGAAAATCCAGACGGGAAACTTCTCAAGCACCGACGAGCGCATCGTCTCAGGCTTGGTTCAGCGCTTTGGAGCTCTGGACTACGTCAGCGACAATGCGGGAAGTTTCGGCAGGCACCCACCACCGTGCAATGGCATCTTCCTCAAGCTTGGCGCGCACAAGGTCTACGTTGGGGTGGATGAGTCCTCTGTCCACCCGCGGCACATTGTCGAGGGAGGCGAGCCACCTCTCAGCATAGCTCGTGGAGTGCGTATCGCTCGCCCCACAAGCAGCGTTGAGGTCCTGATGACCGCTCTAGATGCGGGACCGAGCAAAGATCCGGCACCCGAGCCAGAGGTAATGCCCAAACAGACCAGATCTAGGTTTCCTCCGCTACAGAAGCCAGAGAATGTGCTCCAGCAAGCGATAGATAGCTTAGCAACACCAATAGCACATGTGGTAGATCCAGCTCAGGCACAAGTTGAGTTAGAGGAAACAAGGCGGAAAATGTTAGCCGGAGCAAAGAAAGTAGCAGAGCTGCATCAGTCGCTGAACATCACCTTGAGAGAGTATGCAAAGGCAAATAGTATGGATGGAGTAAAAATCCGGGGCAGGAACCTGATCAACGAGATTAACAAGGAGTACGAACCTAGGCTGGGTAAAACAGCTACGATACTGACATGAGGGTTGGATCAGTATAGTACCCCGTATAAGAACCTCAGAGCAGCAAATGCGGCCGCATCCGAATTAGAAGGTTTAACCAAAGAGGCCCGACAAAGGCAGCAAGAGAGGTTAAATTACCTATTGAGAGTTGCATGCCAATAAAATGAAGAAATAAACAAGGCTAACCCAGCACCACCAGGGGCCTCACAAGTGGTACATTCGGCCAGAAATAACCCGGAAAGATCCAGAGGAGCCGCGTCGTCTCTAGGTCATAATCCCAGGAGAGAAGAGGTAGTGGATTCCGGGAGAAGAGACAAGCAGATGGTTCCTTATGACCCGGTAAGGGCTAGAAAAGGCAAAGCAGTGCTAGTTGATGAGGACCGACACAGTACCAGCCGAGGTGTGTCTGCTCGAGGTAATCATGACCAAGGCAATGCCGGTCAAAGAAATGCTGCCAACGGCAATGCCGGACAACGCAATCCCGTGGGAGTGGGGCAAAATTTACCTCGGACGCAGCAACAGCGTGAACTTCGGCAAGAGGGGAGTGCCGGACAAGCAGCACAACAGCCTCGTACGCATCCGGATCAGGAAAGGTATAATGATGGTTACTCAGCTATGGTCAACGATGGGTACCCTAGACCGGGTCACCAAGTAATTGGATCACGGCTAGGAAGCAGGAATTTGCAGCCAGACAATGCAAGGTTGAAGCTGGATCGGATTTACAGGTCGGAGCAGATTGAAATACAAGGTCCACCGGGTCCAGCATGTTTCGGGCCATGGATCATGAATGAGCCACCAGTGCCGAACTTTCAGCTGGCTAGAGGAACCCAAACTTATGATGGTAGTACCAGGCCAGAGGATTGGCTGATCGATTATGCCATAGTAGTCAAGATTGCAACAGGAAATTTGAGATGGACGGTGAGATATGTCCCATAGATGCTGGAAGGACCAGTGCGGGTTTGGTTGAACAATTTGCCACCAGGAAGCGTTAGCCACTGGTTGGATCTCCAGGAGTTATTCGTCAGCAATTTCTCAAGCACTTACAAGAGACCCAACAGACCGCAAACCCTTGCGTTATGACGGCGGAGACCGAATGAGCCAGATAGAGATTTCCTGACTCGGTGGTGCAATGTGCGAAACTTGTGTGAAGGAGTAATTGAATCACAAGCTATTGCGTGGTTCGCTCAGGGATGCAGATTTGGAAGTATGTTGTAGCAAATATTACAGCGAGATATGCCAACTACCTTAGCTGAGACAATCCGGATCGCAGACTCGTATGCCTTGGGAGATCCAAAGCAACCCCGGTTAATGTCTAGCGATGCAAACGAAGAGTATTACGGCCGGGATGGGCTCGGATCTTCAAGGAGGAATGATTTTCGAGGAAAAAGAAGGGATGAGCGTCCGGATTATCGGTACAATTCGTAGTAGGTCACAGCAGTGGATCGGGACTAGCCCAATGCCGGAGCAAGCCAACGCTAGAAAACTGGAGGGAAAAACTGCAGCAGAAGAACGAAGGCAGAAAGCCTTGGACCCCGGAACAGAAAAAGTAGTGGCAAGAGCGAAATGATAGACCGAGGTATACATTCAAGTCCATGCTAGATTAACCTTGCAAATTTCATACGCCAAGTCCGAACAGTCCGGCAAATCATACAACTCGGCAATGCGAATGGATGAGGAAAATGGAACAGGGAAGTTCGGGGAATGCACAGGCACCTCGGAACTAAGCACCTAGAAGCGAGGCACCATGGCCACCGTTACTGACGGGGGGAAATGGACAGCAACTAATGCTACCACCACCTCCTCCGAGGTACGAGAATCCGGAAAGAAGGGACGCTGTACATCAAGTGGGCAATAACCAACAACAAGGTCAAGGTTACAACGAGAATGAGGGGCGAAATGAGTACATGGAATATCACCAAAGTTATTGTCTGTTTACCACGGAGGAAAATGACCGGAAAAGCTTGCAGTGCTGGCATATGGAGGTGAATGCAGTAATGCCGGCTGTGCCAAGATATATGCCTTGGGCGGATCAAGAAATCACATGGAGTATCAAAGATCACCCAAAGATCATGCCAAGCCCGGGAACCTATGCCCTAGTTCTGGATCCGACGTTCATCGGACCGAATCTCAATGTGAGATTTTCCAAGGTATTGATTGACAATGGCAGCAGTATCAACATTATGTACAAGGATACCATGCACAAGTTGGGAATAACAGAGGACATGTTGCAAGCAACAAGGACCACCTTTCATGGTATTGTGCCAGGTATTTCTTGTGAACCAATTGGAAAAGTTTGGGTTGACGTGTTATTCGGCACAAGAGACAGCTGCCGCACTGAGAATTTGGAATTTGAGGTGGTGAATCTGGAGAGTGCTTATCACGCGCTACTCGGCAGGCCAGCACTAAACAAGTTCATGGCAACCACTCACATCAGTTACCTAAAGATGAAGTTGCCCAGACCAAGGGGCGTGATAACTGTATCAGGGGATTTCCGGCGTTCGATCGAGTGCGCCTCAGCTGGATCCAATTTAGCCGAGTCACTCGTGATGGCTTAGGAAAAAAGAATGATATTTGAGGTAGCGGCATTAGCTCAATTCACGCAGCTGCATATGCCGGCACTGACTAACCCGCATGGAAGTGTGTCATTCCAAGCGACTAAAGACACAAAGAAGGTGCTGATAGATGATCAGTTCCCAGAGCGCACCGTCACCATTGGTGTCGGGTTAAAAAGCAAATAGGAAAGCGAGATCGTCAACTTCCTCCATGATAATCGGGATATCTTTGCTTGGTCTACGCAAGATCTGCAAGGTATACCGAGGGAGTTGGCTGAGCACTCATTAAATGTAAGACCCGGGGCTAAGCCGGTAAAGCAGCCTCTTAGGCGTTGCGCAGAAGATAGAAGGAAAGTTATTAGAGACGAGATAGCAAGATTACTTGCGGCCAGGCTTATCATGGAGGTACTCTATCCGGACTAGCTCTCTAATCCGGTGTTGGTGGAGAAAAAGAAAGATGATCTGAATGTAGCTATGGTATGGCGCATGTGTATCGATTACGCGAACCTGAATAAGGCATGTCCTAAGGATCCGTTTCCACATCCTGGAATAGATCAAGTCATAGATTCAATGGTCGGATGTGAGCTACTATCATTCATTGACGCGTATTCTGGTTTCCATCAAATACCCCTGAATCCGGATGATCAAATAAAGATTGCGTTTATTACCCCGTACAGGGATTATTGCTATTCCACTATGCTGTTTGGATTATGTAATGCAGGAGCGATGTACCACCGATGCATGCAAAAATTCTTGCATGACCAAATCGGTCGGAATGTGCAGATTTATGTGGATGATGTGGTGATAAAGACCAAGGAAAGCAATACGCTCCTTGAGGATATTCGGCAGACATTCGCGAACTTAAGAAGGTTCCGAATGAAGCTGAACCCGGAGAAATGCACTTTTGGTGTACCCGCCGGAAAATTACTCGGTTTTCTGGTATCTAGCCGTGGCATTGAAGCTAACCCGACAAAAATCCGGGCCATAGAAAGAATGGAACTGCCAAAGTGTCTTAACGATGTGCAGAAGTTCACTGGTTGCCTGGCATCGTTAAGTCGATTCGTATGTCGGTTGGGAGAGAAGGCCTTGCCCCTTTATCAGCTAATGAAAAAGGCAGACAAGTTCACATGGACGCCACAGGCAGATCTTGCATTTCGAGAATTGAAAAATATGTTATCTACCGCGCCAATCCTAGCTGCACCACTACCTAAGGAGCCAATGTTGCTCTACGTAGCCGCAACCAACCGAGTCGTAAGTGCAGTGATAGTAGTGGAGCACGAGGAGGAAGGAAAGTCGGTGAAAAGGCCGGTGTATTATCTGAGTGAAGTATTATCAGCCTCGAAGCAAAATTATCCACACTATCAGAAGATGGCGTACGGCGTATACATGTCGGCTAAGAAGCTCAAACACTATTTTTAGGAACACCCCATCAAGGTGATATGTGAGGCACCCATTTCAGAGATCATGAGTAATAAGGACGCAAGTGGCCGGATAGCAAAGTGGGCAATCGAGTTAGCTCCCTATGCACCACAGTTTGACAGAAGGGATGCAATCAAGTCACAAGCACTAGCGGAATTCTTTGTGGACTGGGCAGAAATGCAATACGAGCCACCCCTATCGGACTCCAATTACTGGCAAATGCACTTCGACGGATCGAAGCTAAAAGACGGGTTAGGTGCCAGAGTAGTGCTTACCTCGCCCAAGAAAGATCAACTGAAGTATGTCCTTTAAATCCACTTCAATGCCTCGAATAATATGGCGGAGTACGAAGCATTGGTACATGGTCTCAAAGTGGCAAAGGAAGTGGGGATACGTTGGATACAATGCTTCGGAGATTCCGATTTGGTGGTGCAGCAGGTGTCTAGAAATTGGGATGCTTTGGATGCTAACATGGCCCTATATAGGTTCCATGTTCGGAAAATAAGCAGGTTATTCGAAGGGTGTGAGTTCCATCATGTACCTCGGATCGAAAACGAGGCAGCAGATACGCTGTCGAAATTGGGCTCGTCCTGACAGCCAATCCCGCCAAATGGTGCCTTGGAGCACCTGAGAAAACCGTCAATCACACCATCACCCGAATCAGATTCCATTTACATCCCGACACTCCCCAGATCAGGAGTTGTACCTATGGAGATAGAATGGGGAAGCACCTCAGCAAACCCAGGGACTGCCTCAACAAACCCGAGGACTGCCTCGGCAAACCCAGGGACTGTACCGCACTAGTAGAAAATGGGCCTTTGGTTCGGGCCATTAGTCCCGGCCGTGGCTGGGGCCGGGACTAATGGTCCGAACCAGACGGCCCGAGGAGGCCGAGGCATTATGTCCCGGTCCGTAAGGAATCATTAGTCCCGGTTTGAGATACAAACCGACACAAATGGGTCTGGGCCGGCGCGCGAGCTCCTGGCAGAACCTTTAGTCCCGGTTTGTATCTCAAACCAGGACTAATGGCCTGGCCCTATATATATGCACCTAGCCCTCCACTCTCTCCTATTTTTTTTCTACGTGAGAGGTGGGTATAACTTTGTGCTAACTTTTTTTCTTCATATGCACTAGAGGTGTTCGGTGAAATGCCTATTAGAGCGATGCCACTTGAGTTCACACAAGACAAAATATGATATGAGGTGTCAGAGCGACACTTAAGGTTTCTCCTCTTTGTTTTGAAGTGTCCTAAAAGGTTAGAAACTATTTTCTCGTTTTGACTGCGCGGTACTAATTTAAGCATCGTGATTGCATTTGATATATATGCATGGTTGTATGATGTAGATGAGCCACCCATGGATGTACGGTGACCGACGCTCTGATGCTTACAGAGAAGGCATGCGTTCTTTTCGCCTTGTGGCCGAGGCGAACAAGCGGCGGGATGGTTTTATGTGTTGTCCATGTGTTGAATGTCGGAATGAGTAGGCTCACACTTCCTCAAGAGTCATTCAGAGCCACCTGCTTCGGTCCGGTTTCATGTCTGGCTATAATGTTTAGACCAAGCACGGAGAAAGAGGGGTTATGATGGAAGACGGCGATGAAGAAGAGAACGATGATGACAACTACCGATCTATGTTCCCTGAATACGATGATACCGCAGTTGAAGATAATGAAAAAGAAGGGGTGAAGAACGGAACCAGATGAGCCCGCTGATGATTTTGGTCGGGTCATTAGTGATGCAAGGCGAGACTGCGACACGTAAAAGGAGAGGTTGCGCTCGAAAGCAGATGTTACAGACCACAACACATTGCTGTATCCAACTTGTGAAGATAGGCGAAGCTGGGTAGCACACTGGAATTGTTGAAGTGGAAGGCGATACCGTATGACGACTCGGATTTGAAAAGTTGCTGGTAATAATGAAGAAGCTGCTTCCAAGAAATAACCAATTGCCCTCCAAAGACGTCTGAAGCAAAGAAACTTGTCCGCCCTCTAGGATTAGACGTGCGTAAGATACATGCATGCCCTAATGATCGCATCCTCATCATGTGAGAAGTACGAGAATATGGATAAATTCCCGGTATGCACTACATTGCGGTATAAGATCAGAAAAGATGACCCTGGTGATGTTGAGGGCGAGCAACCCAGGAAGAGGGTTCCTGCCAAGGTGATGTGGTATGCTCCTATAATACCATGGTTGAAACGTTTGTTCAGAAATAAAGAGCATGCCAAGTTCTTGCGATGGCACATGGAAGACCGTAAGAAAGACGGGATGTTGAGGCACCCTGTTGATGGTCGGCAGTGGAGAAAAATCGAGAGAGACTTCTCGGACTTTGCTGGTGACGTAAGGAACTTATGGTTTGGTCTAAGTACCGATGGCATGAATCCTTTTGGGGAGCAGAACTGTAGTCACAACACCTGGCTCGTGACTCTATGTATCTACAACCTTCCTCCTTGGTTGTGCATGAAGCGGAAGTTCATTATGATGCCAGTGCTCATCCAAGGCCTGAAGCAACCCGGCAATGACATTGATGTGTACCTAAGGCCATTAGTTGATGAACTTCTACAGCTGTGGGCCAAACCAGGTGTACGTGTGTGGGATGAGCACAAATAGCAGGAATTTGACCTACAAGCATTGCTGTTCGTAACCATCAATGATTGGCCTGCTCTTAGTAACATTTCGTGACGCATTTAACAAAGGATACAATACATGCACACACTGTTTAGATGAGACTGAAAGTATATATATGGATAAATGTAGAAAGAATGTGTACCCGTACAATCATCGTTTTCTTCCGCCCAATCATCCCTTAAAGAAGAAAGGCAAGCATTTCAATGGCAAGGCAGAAACCCGGACGAAGCCTGTCCCCGTAGTGGTGCTGATGTATTTGGTATGGTCAAGGATTTGGATGTAATCTTTGGAAAGGGTCCTGGAGGACAACCTGTTCCAAAAGACCCCATTACCGGACACGCACCCATGTGGAAGAAGAAATCTATATTTTGGGAGCTACCCTATTGGAAAGTGCATGAGGTCCGCTCTGCAATCGACGTGATGCACCTGATGAAGAATCTTTGCGTGAATATTCTAGGCTTCCTGGGCTTGTATGGGAAGTCAAAAGATACCCCGGCAGCACGGGAGGACCAGCAACATCATAAAGGACAAGACGGCAAGCATCCAGGGTAGTTTCAAGGGCTTGCCAGCTACGCTCTTACCAAAGAAGAGAAGGAAATCTTTTTTGAAGTCCTTTTCAGTATCAAGGTCCCGTCCGGCTTCTCGTCGAATATAAAGGGAATAGTAAATATGAAAGAGAAAAAATTTCAAAACCTAAAGTCTCATGACTGCCATGTGCTTATGACGCAATTGCTTCCGGTTGCATTGAGGGGAATTCTACCAGAAAATGTTCGACTAGCCATTGTGAAGGTATGTGCATTCCTCAATGCAATTTCTCAAAAGGTAATCGATCGAGAAAGTCTATCAGGGTTACAGATTGATGTGGTACAATGTCTGGTTAGCTTCGAGTTGTTGTTCCCGCCATCCTTCTTCAATATTATGACACACCTCCTAGTTCACCTAGTCGAAGAGATTAGAATTCTCGGTCCTGTGTTTCTACACAATATGTTCCCCTTCGAGAGGTTCATGGGAGTCTTAAAGAAATAAGTTCATAACCGTGCTAGGCCAGAAGAAAGCATCTCCAAGGGCTATGGAACAGAGGAGGTCATTGAGTTTTGTGTTGACTTTCTTCCTGACCTTAAGCCGATTGGTGTTCCTGAATCTCGGTATGAGGGGAGGATGACTGGAAAAAGGCACACTAGGAAGGAAATCAATGGTATGTAGGGACGGGCATTCTTTCACTCAAGCACACTACACAGTTCTACACAATTCCACCGTGGTGGCTCCGTATATCGAGAAACACAAGAATATTCTACGCTCCGAAAACCCGGGGAAGCCTGAAACCTTGATTAAAGGGGAACACGAGAAGAATTTTGGCAATTGGTTGCAGACACATCTCCTGAATAACACCACTCTTGGAGATGAGTTGTACTCGTTGGCCAGGTTACCATCTTCGACTATATGTACTTTCCAAGGGTACGAGATAAATGGGAATACATTTTACACGATCGCCCAAGATAAAAAGAGCACCAACCAAAACAGTGGTGTCCGCTTTGATGCAACAGATGACAATGGGAAGATTGACACAAATTATGGGTACATAGAGGAGATATGGGAACTTGACTATAGACCTACTTTTAAGGTCCCTTTGTTTCGGTGCAAATGGGTCAAGCTGACAGGAGGCGGAGTACATGTAGACGAAAAGTACGACATGACAACAGTGGATCTCAACAATCTTGCGTACATGGATGAACCATTCGTCCTAGCCAATGATGTGGCTCAGGTTTTCTATGTGAAGGACATGTCTACCAAACCAAGAAAAAGGAAAGATAAGCAAAAGAGTACAAAATACGTTGAGCCAAAGCGCCACATAGTTCTTTCAGGGAAAAGAAACATCGTGGGAGTGGATGACAAGACAGACATGTCAGAAGATTACAATAAGTTTCATGAAATTCCGCCCTTCAAAGTTAAAACTGACCCAAGCATCTTGTTAAATGATGAAGATTCTCCATGGCTATGGTGCAGAAGAAAACCACAACACTAGATGTTGGTGATGTGTAATAATGTATTAAACCTTTTATATGAGACATAAATCTATGTAATTAAACCTTTTATTTGAGACATAAATCTATGCAATGTATTAAACCTTTTATTTGAGACATAAAGGTCCCCTTTCATGTAATACATCTTGCTCAGTCAAACTAGACGTTCTGAGCCGCGGTAGGCGATCACACAAAGAGAAGGAACCATCACAAGAGAAGGAACCCACAAACACTAAGGATACATAGCACAACTGAAAATTAAGAAACATGCCTAATGGTTGGAGTGATCCAGTCATGCTCCTGCCTAGCCCTGTAATACGCGCCACTGTAGTCAGAGTCGTGATGCGCCATCGCCGCCGTTGTCGCCGGGTCGTAGTCGAACCTTGAAGGTTGGGCACGCGTGGGCTGGATTTGAGGGTACCGCCGGCGGGGGTTATTTCCGGTCGTGTTGTAGGCCATGACACTCTGGAGAGTCTGGATGCGCCACCACAGCCAACGGCCGGCCTCGTTGAAGTTCGAAGGAGGTGGGCAGTCCTCCTCGTGCCTGGCGAGCGCCCTCTCATGCCGATTGATGAAGAAGGCTTCCCAAGTCGGGATGCCAGTTGGGATTCCTCCGCTGCTCTGGCATGAGCTCGAGGTAGTAGTGGTTAGTGATGGCCATCCGGCGCTCCACACCTAGAGAGACAGGAGGGACCGGCAGGCCTCCGGCGCCAAAGATCCAAATGGGGACGCGGTAGCCCGGTGGGCAGGGGTAGTTCGAGGCGCAAAGCGCCTCCGCCTCCTGGGTGGTTAGAGATACGATGGAAACCATGGGAAGAGAAGGATGAGTCTAGATGTGATATGTAAATGGAGGCCAAGCGTACATATATATACTGAAAAAATGGCGGGAAGACAGAGGTGGGAACCGGTGGAAAGCGCGGGAACGCAGTGGCGTGGGAAACTTTCATCCCGGGTGGGGGCTCAAACCGGGACAAAAGATGGGGGGACTTATCTAGGGGAGGCTTATCTGGGAGGGCCTTATCTGGGGGGTGGCTAACCTTTAGTACCGTCTGGTGGGTGCAACCGGGACTAAAGGTGGTTTTTGTGTCATCTAACAAAATTGTCGGTGGGATAAGGACGCGTGGGTAACCTTTAGTACCGGGTGGGGGCTCAAACCGGGACTAAAGCTGTCGGTAGGATAAGGACACGTGGGTGGACGCACTGCTCGATGAGATAAAGCATGTAGCGCACGACGCCCTGTCAGAGGAAGAAGACAAAGTAGAAGCGGCGCCGTGCCTATAAAAGGAGCATCGATACGCCATGGCAAGCAACTCAACAAGCCAACATGGATGGAGAGTTTCATCCCCATGGATGGAGGAAAGGGTTGGGAAATCTCCCGTGGCGGAACTTCTCGAAGATGCCCTTGGTGCACAAGCCCTATGGCATCTTCGGAAGTTCCGCCTCAGAAAATATTTTCCTGCTAGCCCGTGAAAGACTCCATCTCCGCCTCCCTGGGTTAGAGGTATGGTGGAAGCCATGGGATAGAGTGGAGAGAGGCGGCAGATATGAGTCTAGATGTGCTATGGCAACGACCAAGCCAACATGGATGGAGAGTTTCATCCCCATGGATGGAGGAAAGGGTTGGGAAATCTTCCATGGCGGAACTTCTCGAAGATGCCCTTGGTGCACACGCCCTATGGCATCTTCGGAAGTTCCGCCTCGGAAAATATTTTCCTGCTAGCCCGTGAAAGACTCCATCTCCGCCTCCCTGGGGTTAGAGGTATGGTGGAAGCCATGGGATAGAGTGGAGAGA
Organism: Avena insularis; assembly: GCA_023614405.1. NCBI lineage: Eukaryota > Viridiplantae > Streptophyta > Magnoliopsida > Poales > Poaceae > Avena > Avena insularis. Next base: position 328,043,864 of record CM042684.1, on the reverse strand, counting down.
GGCGACAGATATGAGTCTAAACCCTAAACCCTAATCCCTAAGTCAGAGGAGCGAACCCTAAACCCCAAACCCTAAACCCTGAACCCTAAGCCCTATACCCTAAACCCTAAGTCAGAGGAGGGAACCCTAAACCCTAAACCCTAAACCCTAAATCCTAAGTCAGAGGAGGGAACCCTAAACCCTAAAACCTAAACTAAAAACCCTAAACCCTAAACCCTAAACTAAAAACCCTAAACCCTAAACCCTAAACCAAAAACCCTAAACCCTAAACCCTAAACCAAAAACCCTAAACCCTAAACCCTAAACCCTAGAGGGGCTACGATCCGGAAGAGAACGGGCGGGAAAAAATAAGGCAGGGTAGACGATCCGGGGCCCCCGGTCTAGGGTTTCACCGGAGGAAGACCACCGGAGCATCGGAATTACATGAAAATGGCAAAATGGTTAATAGTTTGACTAGTTAGAATAATTATTTTATAAAACAGAAAATTGATTTGAATCACTTATTTAAAAATATGCAAAATATAATATTTAATGCATTTTTAAATTGAAAATGGCAAAATGGTTATTAGTTTCACTAGTTAGAATAATTATTTTATAAAACAGAAAATAGATTTGGATTACTTATTGAAATTCAAAAACTTTTCATGTTGAAATTTTTCTCAATTTCATAAGTATGCTAAAACTGTATAATTCAAATGTTTAAAAAATCTAATAGTTACAAATTGTAATATTTGAAAAAAGCAGCGAACTTAGGCCACAAGACAAATTTGGCCTTTAGTCCCGGCCAGAACACCATCCAGACTAAAGGCTCAGCGAAAAGCAGAAAGGCAAGCCTTTAGTCCACGCACTAGGACTAAAGGGTTGGGTGTATTTAAGGCGCCGCCTTCTTCCGCAGTCGAATCCATCGACCGGAGCGAGGAGTAGCACTACGCCGCCAGGCTGCCGAAATACCTCGCCACGCCTCTCTGCCCGTCCGCGTACCCCGCCGTGTTGCCGCGCCGCGCCGCCGCCTCTTGAGACGCACACTCGTCCGCCCTGCTGCTATGGGAGGTAATCCCTCCCCCCACCGCGCGCTATCTGCCTCCTCTCCGTCCCTGGCCCCAGCGAGACTGGCGCCACGACCGCGGCTGCCTCCATCCCCAGCCGAGCCCAGGCGGCGCCCAAGAGCCTGGAGGCACCCTCACCGCCATTTTTTTGTATATTTTTTGTATTACTAGTATTTCTAGTGTATGTTTTTTGTATTACTAGTATCTTTTTTATAATAGATAGATAGAATTATTACTTGTATTACTAGTATGTTTTTTGTATCTTTTTTATATTTCTAGTGTATGTTTTTTTATTAATTTCTAGTATAGTATATATATTAATTCCTAGTGTAGTATATATTTCTAGTATAGTATATATTAATTTCTAGTGTATGTTTTTTTATTTCTTGTATATTTTTTATATTGTAATATTTATTACTAGTATATAAATATAGTATATATATGTATGTTTGTGTATATATATTTATTACTAGTAATAATATATATAGTAGTATATTATATAGTATGTAGTATTATAGTGTCGATTGAGACAGACAAGCATCAGTTCTAAATAAAGATAAGCTAAAGAAATAACTACCCTAAGTCCGGTAGTGCTCGTGGGCCCCCGGACTTAGGGTTAGGGTGGTGGTGCTCGCGGGCCACCGGACTTAGGGTTAGGGTGGTAGTGCCCACGGGCCCTAGACTTAGGGTTAGGGTGGTAGTGCTCGCAGGGCCCCGGACTTAGGGTTAGGGTGGTAGTGCTCGCGGGCCACCGGACTTAGGGTTAGGGTGGTGGTGCTCACGGGCCCCTAGACTTAAGCTAAATAAATAACTACCCTAAGTCCGGTAGTGCTCGTAGTCCCCCGGACTTAGGGTTAGGGTGGTGGTGCTCGCGGGCCACTGGACTAAGGGTTAGTTGGTGGTGCTCGCGGACCACCGGACATAGGGTTAGGGTGGTAGTGCTCATGGGCCCCCGGACTTAGGGTTAATGTGATAGTGCTCGCGGGCCCCCCGACTTAGGGTTAGGGTGGTAGTGCTCGCGGGCACCCGGACTTAGGGTTAATGTGGTAGTGCTCGCGGGCCCCTGGACTTAGGGTTAGGGTGGTAGTGCTCGCAGGCCGCCCGGAGATAGGGTTAGGGTGGAGGTGCTCGCGGGCCCCTAGACTTAGGGTTAGGGTGGTAGTGCCCGCGGGTCGCCTGGAGATAGGGTTAGGGTGGTGGTGCTTGCGGGCCCCCAGACATAGGGTTAGAGTGGTGGTGCTCGTGGGCCCCCGGAGATAGGGTTAGGGTGGTGGTGCTTGCGGGCCGCCCCGACTTAGGGTTAGGGTTAGGGCATCACTAGAATTTTGCTATTGTTTAGTATTATTGTAGCAAATTGCGTGTTCATATTATTGTTTAGTGTTATTTTATGCAGCAATATTCAATGAAAAATGTTATTGTGTGCATTTTATAGAAAACTATGGATCCAATCCAGAGAGACCTAGCACAGGAAGAAATTCTCGAGGATATGATCAATGACACCCCCCATGTTGATCCACCCGAATCTCCGTCGATTTATCTGAACCCCTCCGGTGAGGGAGAGGAGGTCGACCGAAATGATCAAGGAGAAGCCGACGGCTCCGGTGGTGGAGAAGCCAACGGCTCCGGTGGTGGAGAAGCCAACAGCGAGGTATATATATGAAGTCTGGGGATCAGTAGATGCATTAACTGAGTTGTATATATTTATAAATTGACGAATGTTTCTTCTCTTAGGCCTCCACATCGAGCAAAAAATATTCCAAACGAGGCCTGGCCAAAAATTTGGATGCATCTACGCGTTATACAATTACGCGGGTATCACCACGGGGTGAACCGGTGGAACCCGAAAAGGCTAAAACTGTATTTAAACAACAATGCGGAGTTATGGTTAGGGATCGCATCCCGATCACCGTTCGAGAGTGGAATAAGACCAAAGCGAAGAGGGTGAGTATGTCTCCGACAGGTGCAAAGAGGGTCTTTGGAATGACCTCATGACACATTTCACCCTGCCAGAATGTGAGGATGATGCCGACACAGCTACATTGAGGAAGAAAGTCAAGCAGTGGACTCTTACGAAGATGGCCGAACTATTCAAGAACTGGAAGAAAGCATTATGGCAAAAGTATCAGAAGACGAAGAAGACTCCTAAATTTGAATGCTATCTAACGAAGCAGCAGGCTAACTAGGATGCATTTGTGAAGTACAAGGAGTCACAACCTGCTATGGAAATGTCGGAAAAAAACAAAAAAAATGCCGCGGTAAAGAAATATCACCATCACCGGGGCTGGGGCTACAAGCTGCCATGCCAAAGTGGGATGCTAAAGAGAATGAGCTGCTTGCTAAAGGGATCACTCTAGAACCAATATGCGAAGAATGGGATCTGAGGGCAAGGAATTGGTTCCTTGGGCATGGGAGTGAGTATGACGAAAGTACAGGGGACCTTATTTGCAGTGACGGGATTAGGATACACTGGGATACATGGCAGAAAGTGGTGAAGGAGATTAAAGCGGGGACAACAAAGTTCCGTCCCGATAGAGAGAAAGACTTGCTGACAAAGGTCCTCGGGAATGATGAACGCGGAGGAGGTGTACGAGGCCTTGGCCCTAGTTATACGTGGGAGATGGGGTTTCCCGAAGACAGAGATACTTATAGGAGCCGAGAGAGAGCAAAGTGGCGATGGCAGGAGGAGGAGGGAGACAAGTTCACCGAGTTGATAGGAACACTTCGAATGCATCAGCAACAGATTGACGAACTTCGAGGAGCAGCGCGCCTGCAAGATCCTGTACTCAATATTACCGCCGTCCCATCTCAGAGGAAAAGCAGCGTGGCTGAATCGGAGGTCCCTTCTGACAATGCACGTATGGTAGATGGCGGTCCTGGCTACCCCGTGGATGGAATCAAGGAGCAGGCATCTTGTGAGCTCCATCAGAAGGTGAAGAACCTATCCATCAAGGTGGTGGTCGGATGTGCTTTACCTTGTCCACCTGGCGCACGCTGGCATGGCCATGAGATTCTAGTTGGCTATGCTAAAGATGGTGTGGATGAAATCGCAATGAGGTGGGACTCGATGGAGCTTGACATCCCTGGACCTGAAGGTGAAAGGACACTCGGAGAAGTACTGGGTGGTATCATTCTATGGGACAAGAACACATCAAGCTTCCAGGCTGGACGCCAAAGCCAACACCGCCTCCGAGTGGTCGCATGTCACCATCACCTCCATCACCTCCAAGAAGCCCACCCCATGACTACGACCACCATATCCCGAGTCCATCTCGATCTCCGCCGCAGCCTCTGATTAGTACTAAACGACGCAGGAGCCCAAAACGACAAATGTCGCCCCTCCCAAGAGTACCTCATAAGAATCTTTCTATCAGACCTTACGATCGTACTGACGAGGAAACCGACATGATCGTAAAGGCCGAATGTGTTGTGCAGCTTCAAAAGAAGAAACCCTAGCCCGCCCCGGTAGACACCGAGAAGCAAAAAGCGTATGCACTTTCTTTTCTGAACACAAAATCGCAATATGAGTTGCACCATAAGCCAGATGACTATCGACGCACACTTCAGAAGGAAGTGAAGAACAGCAAATCAAGTAGAAGTGCAAGCGGGAGAAAATCATCAAGTCAAAGTGCAACCGGGAAAAGAAAGGACGTCCCCCAGCTTGGGGAACAGGCCAAAAAATCGACCCCACCCCTCAAGGTGGTATCCTATGACACTCCCCAGCATGATATGGAAGAAGCTAAGAAGCTTGCGGCCGCTATGAATGTGACTGTTGAGGAATTGCTAGGTTCCCAGGACGACAAGTTACCCAAGGCTCAAGTAGTCCCTACATATGTCCCAGGGAAACCTCTGGTTAGCTTTGAGCAGTTCCAACAACTGCCAACACAAATGCGGAGTTTACATAAATGGTACTTGAAAGTCGTAAAGGAGGAGAGAATAATGATCGTGGCGAAAGTCCCACATGAGTACTACTTCCGAGAAGAAGAGGTCCATGTTGAGTTTCCAGAACTCTTCTAGTTATACACTTTCGACGCCCTCGACAAAAGTCTCATGAGTTGCTATTGTCTGTAAGTTGTTGAATTCATTGTCTATATATAAGCTGTTCATTTTTTTCAGTTGTACAGTTCATTGCATGTAATTATCCTAATTATATCCTTTTGTACTCTATTATTATGCAGAATGAAGATCATGGAATGTAAAAGAAGGTCAATCTTTAGTGTTGGGTTCATTGACCCATATAAAATACATTGTCGGACGCTAAAGGAAAAACCCGAGGACACACAGGAAAACCTTCTAAGGTTTCTAACGGAGCAAAATTTCTGTGACCACATACTGTTTCCTTACAATTTCGCGTGAGTGTCTTACTCTATTATACACATTCTCTTTTGCTTACTCGATGTTAAGTGCAATTGATGAGTTACTGATGTATATATAAACGTGTACAGTTTCCACTGGATTCTCATGGACATTCAACTTGATAAGGGAAGAGTTGAAGTCATGGACCCATTAAAGAGACCCCTAGAACAGTTTAGTGACATGCAGGACATGCTCCAGAGGTAATTTTTGCGCTACAGCGGTCTCTTTTGTTGAATTCCTGAGATATCACGTAATAAATAACTCATTCATTTTCTTTACCGGGTAGGGTTTGGAACCAGTTCAAGAGTGCGGTTACGGGTGACTTTACTAAGAAGCTGACATTTAAGCCGGTCTCTTTTCTACTCTATTATTATGCAGAATGAAGATCATGGACTGTAAAAGAAGGTCAATCTTCAGTTTTGGGTTCATTGACCTAGATAAAATACATTGTCGGACGCTAAAGGAAAAACCCGAGGACACACAGGAAAACCTTCTAAGGTTTCTAACGGAGCAATTTCTGTGACCACATACTGTTTCCTTACAATTTCGCGTGAGTGTCTTACTCTATTGTACACATTCTCTTTTGCTTACTCGATGTTAAATGTAATTGATGAGTTACTGATGTATATATAAACGTGTACAGTTTCCACTGGATTCTCATGGACATTCAACTTGATAAGGGAAGAGTTGAAGTCATGGACCGATTCAAGAGACCCCTGGAACAGTTTAGTGACATGCAGGACATGCTCGAGAGGTAATTTTCGCGCTACAGCGGTCTCTTTCGTTGATTTCCTGAGATATCACGTAATAAATAACTCATTCATTTTCTTTACCGGGTAGTGTTTGGAACCAGTTCAAGAGTGCGGTTACGGGTGACTTTACTGAGAAGCTGACATTTAAGCCGGTCTCTTTTGTACTCTATTATTATGCAGAATGAAGATCATGGACTGTAAAAGAATGTCAATCTTCAGTGTTGGGTTCATTGACCCAGATAAAATACATTGTCGGATGCTAAAGGAAAAACCTGAGGACACATAGGAAAACCTTCTAAGGTTTCTAACGGAGCAAAATTTCTGTGACCACATACTGTTTCCTTACAATTTCACGTGAGTGTCTTACTCTATTGTACACATTCTCTTTTGCTTACTCGATGTTATGTGTAATTGATGAGTTACTGATGTATATATAAACGTGTACAGTTTCCACTGGATTCTCATGGACATTCAACTTGATAAGGGAAGAGTTGAAGTCATGGACCGATTCAAGAGACCCCTGGAACAGTTTAGTGACATGCAGGACATGCTCCAGAGGTAAGTTTTGCGCTACAGCGGTCTCTTTTGTTGATTTCCTGAGATATCACGTAATAAATAACTCATTCATTTTCTTTACCGGGTAGGGTTTGGAACCAGTTCAAGAGTGCGGTTACGGGTGACTTTACTGAGAAGCTGACATTTAAGCCGGTCTCTTTTGTACTCTATTATTATGCAGAATGAAGATCATGGACTGTAAAAGAAGGTCAATCTTCAGTGTTGGGTTCATTGACCCAGATAAAATACATTGTCGGACGCTAAAGGAAAAACCCGAGGACACACAGGAAAACCTTCTAAGGTTTCTAACGGAGCAAAATTTCTGTGACCACATACTGTTTCCTTACAATTTCGCGTGAGTGTCTTACTCTATTGTACACATTCTCTTTTGCTTACTCGATGTTAAGTGTAATTGATGAGTTACTGATGTATATATAAACGCAGTACAGCTTTCCACATCGATTCTCATGGACATTCAACTTGATAAGGGAAGAGTTGAAGTCATGGACCCATTAAAGAGACCCCTGGAACAGTTTAGTGACATGCAGGACATGCTCCAGAGGTAATTTTCGCTCTACAGCGGTCTCTTTCGTTGATTTCCTGAGATATCACGTAACGAGACCACCTAGACGGCAGTGCCACATATATGTAGATATATCATTATCAAGTTTAATCCTTTTAGCATCAACATTATGAATATGCGTAATACTACTATCGAGATCCAACAGAAACAAAACATTCAGCATAGGTGCATGACCATAAAAGATATTATTCATATAAATCAAACAACCATTGTTTTCAGACTTAAATGAATAAGCACTTTGCATCAAACACGATCCAGATACAATGTTCATGCTCAGTGCAGGCACCAAATAACAATTATTTAGGTTTATAACTAATCCCGATGGCATATGGAGAGGCAGCGTTCCGATGGCGATCACATCAACTCTTGATCCATTGCCGACCCGCATCGTGACCTCATCCCTTGCTAGTTGTCGCCTGTTCCACAGCCCCTGAACCGAGTTACATATATTAGCAACCGATCCCGTATCAAATACCTAGGTGCTACTGCGAGTACTAGTCAAGTACACATCAATAACATGTATATCACATATAACTATGTATGCCTTGCTGGACTTCTTGTCCGCCAAATACTTGGGGCGATGCGCTTCAATGGCGATCCTTGCAATAGTAGCACTCGGTGTCAGACTTAGGGCCAGCTCGGGGTTTCTTTTCAGGCGCGGCAACAGACTTGCCACCCTTCTTTCCCTTGTGCTTTCCTTTCTTATCCTTCTTGAAACCGGTGGTCCTATTGATCATCAACACTTGATGTTCTTTCCTAATCTCCACTTCTGCAGTCTTAAGCATTGACAGAAGCTCAGGAAGAGACTTCTTCATGCCCTACATATTATAGTTCATCACGAAGCTCTTGTAGCTAGGTGGCAGAGATTGGAGAACACGATGTATGCCTAAGTCAATGGGAATCGTTATTTCCAAGGACACAAGGTTATCGGCGTACCCAGACATTTTGAGTACGTGCTCACTAACGGAGTTGTTTTCCTCCATCATGCAGCTAAAGAACTTTTCTGTAGCATTATAACTCTCTACGGTAGCATGGGGATCGAAAATCATTTTCAATTCTCCCATGGTATCAAAGGCATTGCCATTTTAGAAACGCTTTCGAAGTTCTGGCTCCAGCCCATACAGTATGCCGCAATGAACTAAGTTGTGGTCCTCCTGACGAGTTATATAGACATTCTTTTCCTCTTCAGGGGCATCAGGAGCTGGTGGGGGGCCTAGCGGCGCATCTAGCACATATTGCTTTTGTGCAGCAGTGAGGAGAATCCTGAAATTCATAGCCCAGTTGATGAAGTTGCTACCATTCGCAGCAAGCTTCTCTTTCTCCATGAACACATTGAAATTAAAAGCAGGTGGTGCCATCTACAATAGAATTTGTAAAATATATTTAGACTAAGTTTATGATAGATTGAGTTCAACTAATCCAAATTACTAATGAACTCCCACTCAAAAACGACATCCCTCGTGTCCTTTTGGTGATTACATGAACCAAATCCACTACACCAAGTCCGATCATCACGTGAGTCAGTGTAGCTTCAAAGGCGAGCATCTATATGGGCATCATATCAACTATATGACTCATGCTTTAACCTTTCAGTCCGTGTTCTGAGGCCATGTCTGTACATGCTAGGCTCGTCAAGTAAGAACCTTAGTATTCACGTGTGTAAAGCTGTCTTACACCCGTTGTATGAAAGCGTAGAGTCGAGAAAACCCGATCATCACGTGATGCCTCAAAACACGATCCACAAAACGGTGCATACTTAAGGAAGAACACATTTTATCTTGATATCTTAATGAGGGATCATCTTATAATGCTACCAAAAGCGCCAAACTAGCAATATAAGATGCTAACATCTAATGTGTGAAGTGAGGTGATATGGTCCATGCATTTGATCTCTATCATTTGCATCGTGGTATGATCTCTATCATTTGATCTCTATCTTGCATCGTGGTATGAAGTGAGGCGTCTATGGAACTTACACGTTAAGTGAGTTGTAAGAGTATCTATCATACATCTACTTACAACAATACCATATCAAAACACTAGCCCAGCAACGACCTAAACTAGACGCCTCTAATTTAACAATTGCAAGTTTTACGTGGCTTAGGGCTTTCGAAGATAGAACCTGTCTAACCTACGAACATGAACCACAACGAGGATAACCAAGTTATTAGCAACTCGTTGTAAATCAGATATTGACTATAGTAGGAGAGACAGACACCCGCCAGCCACTTATGCAAAACAAGTTGCATGTCAGTCGTGGAACCGGTCTCATGTACGATGACATGTAAGGTTGGTCCGGGCCGCTTCATCCCACTATGCCACCAATATCCAAAGTACATAGAAGATGCAATAACATGATCATCATCGCCCACATATAAACATATGTGTACTACCCGTGCAAAGCACCTACGCATATATCAGGCTCTGATACACCTGTTGGGTCCGCAGCATAGAAAACAAAAATTTTCCTACGATGAGAACTACATGCCAAGATCTATCTACTAGGTACAGAGCAACGGGTGGACATACATCCATGGATAACTTACCCTCGAAGACAACGAGCTTTGTTAACGAGTAGGAACTCGTGGTTGATGTAGTCGTACACTTGTCGATCTCAAGATCGTGAGGAAGTCCGAGCGCCGCAAATCAGCAGCGCATCCGCACTCGCACACACGTTCAAGCCATCGGACAACCTCCACCTCCTCGTTCCAGTGATCCAGCGGAAGCAACAACTCCTTCCAGACGAAATTCCACCGGGAACATGTATCTCGCTAATCCGAGACGATGGGGGAATAATTCTAGAGCGGGAGAGAGATCCTTCACAAGGAGGTGTGAGGATGAAGGAGGGAATGGGTGGCCTTTTATAGGAGGAGGGGGTGTGCCCCTCTCCATGGTCAGCATGGGGTGACCCGTCACCTCCCCCATTCATGTGGTGGTAACTCCTCCACATTAAAATGCCTCTTCACATTCCCTTTTAAAGTCTCCACTTTAAATGCATTAAGTTTCTCCAAATTTAATGCTCTCTCATTTAATAAAACTCTTTTATTAAATTTATTCAGAATTTTGTCAATTACTTTAATTAACAAACATTCACATATAGCCCCTTGCAATATTTCAATATCACATGCAGAACCACCTTCTGCAATTTCACCCGAAACAATTTCCGGTTTCGTTTGAAACATATGTGCTCCAAAATGGTGTCCGGTAACTCTTAAGTGTGCCATCCTACGGTTCGCGAATAATGCAGACATGATCGAGACCCTTCTCCGATCAATAATCAGCAGCGGGACCTGGAGATCCGTACTGACTCCTACACATTCAACGATGACTCCTGTGATCGTGAGAACCTTTAACGCTTGTAACTAAATCCCTTTGTCTCTCGATATATTACATGTCCAAGATTCGATCATCGGTATCTCCATACCTAGTTTGATCTCGTTACCGACATGCACTCTTTTCTCGTTCCCGTGATATAGCATTCTAGTGATCACATCACTTGCTTGCAAGCTATCCTAATGTGATATCACCGAGAGGGCCCAGAGTATATCTATCCGTCATCTGGAGTGACAAATTCCACTCTTGATCCATGAGCCTCAACATAACACCTTCGTAGCACTGAACCCATCTTTATAGTCATCCTGTTACAGTGTGACGTTTGATGTTATCAAGATACTCTTCCGGTGTTAGCAATTAACATGATCTCATGGTCTAAGGATAAAGATTACTTCGTATGATGTTATAGCAATATAAACACAATGACTTGATCGTAATGCTATACTTCGAATGAATGTTCATCACATCATTCCACCAATGGTGTGACCTTGTTATTAACAACATCCAATGTCCATGATCAGGAAACCTTGATCATCATGTTAATCAACAAGCTAGTCTATAAGAGAGGCATGACTAGGAACCCTTTTTGTTTATTAAACACACATGTATTGATGTTTCCTATCAATACAATTATAGCATGAAAAATAAACATCTATCATATACAAGGAATACATAATAACAACTTTATTATTGCCTCTCAGGGCATATTTCCTGCACATCTTGGGCCAAGCCGATTTTTGATTTCCTGAAAGAGGGAATCTTGCCGGATGATGAAATAAGTTCAAGGCAAATTCAGAGAAGGGAAAAGGCCTATACAATTATCAACTCCGGACTATATAAAAGAAGTGTGACTGTGGTACTACAACGGTGCGTTGATCCAGAGGAAGGACTTAACATACTCTGGAATATTCACCAAGGGGAATGTGGCCACCATGCCTCCTCAAGGGCCTTAGTAGCAAAAGCTTTCCGGCATGGATTTTATTGGCCCAGTGCTTTGGAGCAAGCAGAAGACTTGGTGAGAAAGTGTAATGGTTGTCAAAGATATGCCACGAAAACTCATCTACCAATGTCGGAGCTGAAAACTATCCCCATTACATGGCCATTTGCTGTATGGTGCCTAGACATGGTAGGACCATTTAAGCCGGCCAAAGGAGGGATGACCCATATTTTGGTCATGGTTGACAAGTTCACCAAATGGACTGAAGTGAAACCGATTCAGAAATGTGATGGGGAAACAGCAGTAAGATTCCTCAAGGATATAATCCTAAGGTATGGCTACCCCCATAGCATCATAACTGATAACGGAACAAATTTCGCTGAAGGAGCATTTGCGAGGTTCTGCCAGGAAAAGAAGATCCGGTTAGATGTCACCTTAGTTGCCCACCCAGCATCAAACGGGCAAGTAGAAAGATCCAACAGACTGGTGTTGTCCGGGATAAAACCCCGGCTTATAGAGCCGCTGCAAAGATCAGCGGGGTGCTAGATAGAAGAACTACCAGCGGTACTGTGGAGTTTAAGAACAACTCCAAATCGATCAAAGTTATACCGCTCTTTTCCGTATATGGGGCGGCTGTATTACCAGCCGACATAGAGCATGCTACGCTAAGGGTCACCCAATACACAGAGGCCGAAGTGCGCGAAGCCCAGAAAAATGATGTTGATCTGCTGGAAGAAGCGAGAGAACTGGCCTTGTCCAGATCCGCCATATATTAGCAAAATCTCCGATGCTATCATAGCTGGAAAGTAAACCCCTGATTTTTCCGGCAAGGTGATTTCGTGCTCCGGCTAATACAGCGCACTGCAGGCATGCATAAGTTATCCCCTCCATGGGAAGGACCTTTCATTGTGAGCAAAGCTTTGCGCAATGATTCCTACTATCTTATTGATGCACAACCTCAGCAAAAGAACAAGGTGGACAGGTCCAGAGAAGAATCCAAAGGACCATGGAACGTAGCACTACTTCGTCCTTTCTACACCTAAGAGGTGAATGTATCCGAATTACTCGTATGTCGGTATGTATGTCGGCAATCAGCTTATCAATAAAAATTTCATCACCCCGGACAGAGACTCAAGGACTGCTATTTTGGTTATCTTTCATTTTCATATTTTTATGTTGGCTAGGTTAAGTCACTTATACCTTAGTTGGATTAGTAATGTGTGAGCACCAAAAACCTAACTCTTCGAATTTGTTGCTGTCCAACAAGAATTGGCTTCATGGCAAGAAAGAGAACAAGTTTGGAATGGCAAAGCACATGAAAAACGACTAAGGGAAAGAACTTAAGCGGGCCGACATAGGCTTTTGGACTAACCTTTATTTTTGTTGTATTCACTAAAATACCGAATTATTTTGAGCTAATCTCAAGGTTTTAAGTATTTTTAAGCCAATTTTTTGATCCTCGGACTCGTCAGTCAAAAAACCGAATCAAGGTAGACGCGAGCCGAGTCAAATATTGGGGGAACAAGAAAATGAAACTCAGGGACTTCGCCCATGATAATCCGGCAGTAAAACTTAATTCAGAACACATAGTTGTAGCACAACCAAACCGAAGTATTTAAATACATCTATGCCCGGCATTCCGGGGATCTGATAAGTTTGACAAGTGTTTCTCAAGGAGCAGGAGCAGCAGACGAATCATCTGTCGAGGAGGGAGGTACTCTGGAGTGCGGGGGAGGAGCGCTAGCTTCGGCTTCATCTTTCGGGTTAACCTCACCTTCCTCCAGATCCTCAGCCTCGTCGCCTAGTTCGGAGCCCTCGCTCTCACTTCCATCATCTTCGGCTCCAGAGACAATCTCGTCATCAGCGACATCAAGATAACTTGGCCCCTCATTCTAGGCATGGCAGAAGGAGTACTGGATGAGATTGTTCGCACAGGCCTGGCAGCGCGCGATCCACTCCGAATCCTCGCACCACTTTAAACCGGTGTGCATGCGATTGAGCAATGCCAAGTTAATTCCTTCGTACCATGCGAGTGCAAATTGCAGAGCAACGTTGGCCCCAGCCCGTGCGGTAGATTCGCGCCACAGATGCAACTGCGTGTCACACTCCATTAACTTGGCTATGAAAGTCGAGCCTTTCTTGGGAATGGTTTCTCTGGTCCAGAGGCAGCTGAACATCCGTGTTGCCACCAGTATGATATATGTGCCATGATTCTTTACTACCTCAAGATGAGCGGTGAGACTCGCCAGGAGCTCCTTTGTGGTATAAAGGATTGGCTCGGCATCAGGGCCAGCAGAAATTCCACGCTATTCACGGGATTCGCATATGGCAGAAGCGGCGAGCGTATCGCTCTCTGGAAATTTGCCTAAGGATGAGAAGAAAAACAGTGAGCAAAAGGACCAAATCCAAATGATAGCAGATCAGGCAAGGGTAGAAAACTTACGCCGTTAACTGAAGAGAAGTCAGATCTCGGAATCAACATTGGCATTGTGGACCCGGAGTTTTTCGTATTCGGTGGTCACCGACGTAAGTTTGACATCGGGTTCCTCCAGTAGGCTCTTTTCATTAGAGATTTGCGTGGTTAAACTCTCCTTCTCCTCGGCAAACTCCTGGTCGGACATCTCCAGCGTGGACTGATGGGAGCTCTTAAGATTTTGCATTTTGGCGTTCAGCCGAGTGATTTCCGAGTCTTGCTGCCTGAGACGAGCTATTTCCTCATCTTTCTTTTTCAGTTTAGCTTCATAGTTACCAGCTTGTTCGAGGCAGTGGGTCATCAGTTCAGGCATGGTGACACTGTCATCGAGAGCAACTGCAACATGATCAGGAGGACCCAAAGTATGAGTGTCCACCGGATGAGGCAAGGAAAGTACAATGATTATATGAAAGGGATGAGTTTACCTTTGATCTCCGCAAGGTTCTTCCTGTTGGGGATATACTTTCTGGGTATCCTCACAGTTCCTCACTGACTAGGGTGGCCCACTTCAGGTTAGAGCTTTGCTCCACGGGCGGCCCAGTCAGGGAGAGAAGACGGAGTCCAGTCCGGCTACGGGAAGGCCCAGAAGACTTACCGACTTAGGCCCATAGTGTTACTTTGTAGTTCAAGATGTACTCTGTAACCGACTCTTAGTTGTAGCCAGATAGATCTCTTTTGTAAACCCTGGGCCGGATATCTATATAAGCCGTCCTAGGGAGAGCCTTTAGGGCACACCCTCAATAGTCTACAATCTCAACTCGCATAGGAGAAACCCTTGTAACCCATATTCCGCTCCCAGACATCGATTGCTAGCAGGAGTAGGATCCATCCAAAGCCGGCGGATTCAAACCTAGGTAAACTTGTGTGCTCACCGTCCCGGAATACCGTACGTCTCACACCCCTCTCTTCCGCATGCCTCGAGGACCCCCTCATGGCGTACTTGTCATCAATTCGATGACAGTTGGCACCCACCGTGGGGCAAGTGAGCTTTGGATCTGCGTTTCGAGCGAAATCTACAAGAATCGGAATCGGCGAGACTATCACCGTCAGACGCATCCTCTACGCCAGCGACGTCCCTCTCATCGTTCTCGACGAGACTTGGATTCCGGCTAGGGAGGCTGTGACTGCCTACACAATTATGTCTTTTGGCGAGATCGATGTTTACATCAGTTTCACTGAACCTGCCCCACCCACCCCAGCGGTGATGATAGAGGCAGAAGAATCTTTTGGGTCCCCTTTGTCCGCGGAGGCGGCAGAGTTCCGGATCTCAGAAAACCCTAAACCCACCCATCCCGCACCAGTTTCGGAGATAGTGGAGAAATCCGAGCCTGAAGAAGACCTAGCGGTCCAAGTCGAATCTGGAGTAAATCTTCCTGGAGGAGCCAGATCCCAGATCGACCCACCCGCGGAAGTCGAAATCCAGGAGGAACATATCAATGACACTGATTCCGGCTCTGATGATGCTGGGACAGACAGACCTTTCCTAAGGTACACACTACGACGTATGATAATGCAAGATGCAAGCGTAGATGCAATTCTCGAGACCATCAAAAGTTTCGACATGGCTGATCGTGAAAGCTGCAGGTACCTCAGGAAGCACGCGTCGCACTTTGTCGGGTACGTGGGATCCAGATCCGGCTCTGCTGATGCTGGAGAAAACACCGACTCAGTGCTGGAGGCAATTGGAACAAACACCGACGTACCCGCATCCTCGGATGAATCGATGATGTCAGCAGATTTCCAAAAGTTCTCCGCGGAATATGAAGAGGAGTACAACTCCAAGGCTGCAGAAGAAGGAGAAGCCATGGATGAAGGATCCGGGGAACACTCCTAAAGCGCAGGATGACATGGACGTCGGAGATAATCCCGAGGTCCAGATATCCGAAAGTACCGATCAGAGCTTAACTCCAGGAAATGGACCCAAAGCCGTCTTTGCTACCGGCGCTGCCAAGAAGGCAAAGAAGAAGAACAAGAAAAACAAGACCCCGGCAAAAGACCCTCTGGCAGAGGAGGTGATTGCCGAGGAATACGAGGAGGACTCGGATGGAGCACTTATCCCAGAAGAGCCGAAAAAAGAAGAATTGGTGGATGGACATGTGATCACTGAAGGTGCACGTAAACTCATCGATGCTGCATTAACCACACCCATCCCTACAGCTGCAGAACTTACTGCTGAAGAACTAGACGAAAGGGCCCAAGCCCTAGAAGCACGTCATCAACAACTCCTGGATGAAGCCAAAAACATCGAGGAGGAGAAGAAACGCATGGCAACTAAGGATTACATGTCTCAGTTGCATCAGAAGACACGAAAGCGTCACACCAATGACAACCAATTCCCACAGATCCGTGCCGTCCTTTTCGGAGATGAGATGGGAAAGCCACAGAAAGATAGCAAAGGAGATTGGGTATATCCAACCCCAGTACAGAATACCGTGGTAGCCCGAGAAATTCTATCGGCTAATCCAGGACCAGAGGAGATCTGTTTGGGTATCAAACTACTCAACAAGGGACTAGAGCAGCAAAAGGTCGCCCTGTCCGGAAGTCAAAAACTGGTCTCGGATTCCAACTAATGTCGAACAGATCCGGCATGGGCTGACGTGAGACCCCACCGCGTTCCGGAGCAGCATTATCACCTCGAACTACGGGAGGACAATTATTCGAGAACCGGATCATCAGGACAGCATCGCAGGACTACACACGACTAGAGAAACGTCGCACCAGCGGCCGAGAAAGAGGCCATCGCTGCTCTGAATCCGAGGAATCCTCCCCAACGAGAATCTAATGATCATAAGGGAAAAGATAAAGAGAAATGTCGGGAGGAGGATCGTCAAAAAATGCCACCTCCTAGACATGCAAGCCGCCCGGCTGAGTCCCACCATGGTGGGAACAACAGACGAAGAAACGACGGAAACAATGCCGGGACAAGCCAGCAGGGGGCTCGTCGTAGTCAAGACCCTCCCCGAAATCGGGATAATGACGTTCCGGACGGAGGCCGGCGATCAGCCGGAAACTATCCAGCTGCCCCACCCTCTCCACCACACAGTCATCACAACGGGTCCCAAGGAGGGCAAGGAGGATGTCATGGCGGAGGAGGTGGTGGCAGAAGCCGAAGTCCGGTTCCAAGGCACCGTATCCACAACCGACATTCGGGACGATCTCTATCCCCGAACGACGCAAGGCACATGATCAACTCCAACATAGAGGCTCGACGCTATGAAAACGATGATATCTACATGGGCCCAAAGTGCTTCGGACCATGCATCAGAGCTACAAAATTCCCAGAAGGATTTTCTATCTCAAGACATATCCAAGCCTACGATGGCATTGCTAGGACAGATACCTGGCTACAGGATTTCTTCCAAGCATGCTGCATCGCTAAAGGCGGAAACAGCCTGGTCGCTACCCGATATCTCCCACTTATGTTGCGGAAGACGGCACGATCATGGCTCAATGAACTTCCAGAGAACACCACCCATAATTGGTATGACATGCAAAGTGTGTTCTTTCGGAATTTCGAAGGCACATATCGGAGGCCCTATACGGTCGGAGACCTACAGCGTTGCACCCAGAAAGCCGGAGAAACTTGCCGGGACTACCTCAGACGATGGATTGACACCAAGAACTCCTATGAAGGAGTGAATGATCAAACTGCGATTGAAGCTTTCATTGCAGGTCTCCCAGTTGGTCTACTGCACCATCGCTTGAAGTGTGACAAGGTCACTGATTTGGGAGAGATGATAGAAACAGCGAGCAAGTATGCAGATGCTGATGACGATGTAGAGGGATTGCTCAATGCCCTAGTTGTGCCTCAGTCGGCAAAACAACCAAAGCAACAAGCTCAGAAGCGCAAAAATAACTCGGAGGAAAAACCCAACATGGAAACGGTAGTGGTCACTGCTACTTTCAGGTCTAGAGGGCAAGGAGGACGCGACGGAGGCCGCGGACGTGGTCGTGGAACTTCAAGAGTCCAGGGTAGAGGAGACCAGCAACCAGGCAAAACCTACTCTTGGGCCGACATTGCTAATAACCCATGTGTGCATCACCTAGACGCCAATGGGGGCTCGTCCCACACCAACGCCGAATGTCGTTTCAATGACGACATCAAAAGAGATGACACTGCGGGCTACAAAGCTAAGCGGAAGAAGGGAAAGAAGAATCCCGAAAAAGAAAAAGAGACCAAGGAAGATTCCGACATGGAGGAAGCTGATGCTTCAAATCCCAAGCCGGAAGGAAAGAAAACTTTTCCCACCAAGAAGGACACTTATGTCACTTTCCTCGGATCTCAACCAGCAAAAGTCAAAAAAGCAGTTCTACATGAGCTCAATGCAACAGTTCCGGCTGTCCCCCAGTATCTGGACTGGTCGGAAGTGGCAATCACATTTGACCGCGATGATCATCTGCCTAAGTTACACAGGCGAGGAAAATACGCTTTAATCGTCAATCCACTGATTGACGGTTATGGTTTTTCCAAGACCCTCATGGACAGTGGTAGCAGCATCAATATTCTCTACGTCGAAATGCTATGCTGGATGAAGATCTCAGAAACATAGCTGAACCATAGCTCTGTGATCTTTCACGGAGTTGTCCCAGGAAGACAAGCTAATTCCCTAGGAGAGATCACTTTGGATGTTACCTTTGGAACTCCAAAGAACTATCGGACGGAGGCACTTTACTTTGAAGTGATCCCGTTCAAGAGCGTGTACCACGCTATATTCGGACGTCTGGCTTACTGGGCCTTTATGGCTCGTCCGTGTTACATTTACAATATGATGAAAATTCCAGGTCCCAACGGCGTGATCACCATCAAGGGAGACCCGAAGAAAGCGCGAGAGTGCAAGGATGGAAATGCCGCCTTTGCTGAAGCCGTGCTGCGTGCCCAGGAGTACTAGGAGATCAAGAAGAGCATAGATCTGTCCGAGATGCCCGCAAGGAAGAAGGAGGTGACAAAGCCAAATCCAGAGTTCAAGGCATCAAAAGAGACGAAGAAGACGCCTTTGAAGGATGATGACCCCTCCAAGGTGACCTAGATAGGCGTAGGCCTAGGTAGCGCATAGGAAAGCGCGCTCATCAAGTTCCTCCAAGCAAATCACGATATCTTCGCATGGCAGCAATCTGACATGACCGGAGTACCTAGGGAACTTGCCGAGCACTTTCTAAATGTAAACCCGAATGCTAAACCCGTCAAGCAGTCCCTACGATGATTTGGCGATGAAAAGCGTAAGGCAATAGCTAAGGAACTAGCACGGCTCGAGTTAGCCAGATTCATAGAAGAGGTCATCCACACTGAGTGGTTGGCCAATCCTGTAATGGTCCCTAAAAAGGACACCACTGATTTAAGGATGTGTGTTGATTATACTGCCTTGAACAAGGCTTGTCCAAAAGATCCGTTCGCTCTGCCTAGAATTGATCAAGTTATCGATTCTACGGCAGGCTCGGAACTCCTCTGTTTTCTCGACGCATATTCCTGTTATCACCAAATCCGGATGAAGGAATCTGACAAAGTCAAAACTTCATTCATAACCCCCTTCGGAACCTTCTGTTTTGTTACGATGCCCTTTGGGCTGAAGAACGCAGGAGCTACGTACCACCGCACGATGCAGCGTTGCCTCCATGACCAAATCGGAAGTAATGTACATGAATACGTGGATGATATTGCAGTAATGTCCAAAAAGAAGGAAATGCTGATTTCCGACTTGGAGGAAACATTTGCCAACCTACGAAAATACAACATCATGCTTAACCCGAAGAAGTGCTTCTTTGGAATACTAGCCAGAAAATTGTTAGGTTTCATCGTGTCTCAGAGAGGCATAGAGGTGAACCGAGACAAAATCAAGGCTATACTCAATATTTCTAGGCCAACTCGCCTGAAGGACGTACAAAGACTAACTGGTTGCATTGCCACAGTTAGTCAGTTTGTAAGCCGGCTTGGTGAAAGAGCCGCACCATTATATAAACTTTGAAAAAGACCAAAGATTTTGTCTAGACTGATGAAGCTGAAGATGCACTACAAGACCTGAAGAAAGTACTGTCATCCGCTCCTATCCTTGCAGCACCGGAACCTCAAGAACTGATGTTGCTTTATCTTGCTGCGACTAATAAGGTCATTAGTATCGTCATGGTAGTGGAGAGACCAGAGGAAAATCAGGATCACCTGGTGCAGCATCCGACTTACTTTGTCAGTGAAGTCCTAACGGAGTCAAAACAGCGGTATCCACATTATCAAAAGTTGGCTTACGGTGTTTTTCTAGCATCTCGTAAGTTGCGACATTACTTTCAGGAGCATCCAATTACCGTGGTGAGCACAACTCCCATGAGAGATATAATCAATAACAGTGACGCCACAGGACCCGTCGCCAAATGGGGCATAGAGCTTTCAGCTTTTGACATTGAGTATAAACCTCGGACAACAATAAAATCCCAGATCCTTGCTGACTTTGTCGCTGATTGGACAGATACGAAGGAGAACATGATCCTCCCCGAGTCAGAATATTGGACCCTCTTCTTCGATGGGTCTAAGGCTCGCGGGGGCTCGGGGGCTGGCGTGGTGCTCAAGTCACCCCAAGGAGATAAACTTTTATACGTGTTGCAGATCCACTTCACAGCGACAAACAATATTGCCGAGTATGAAGCACTGCTGCATGGAATTAGGATTTCTAAGGATATTGGCATCCAACGTTTGATGTGTTACGAAGATTCGGATCTTTTTGCTCAACAAGTGTCGGATATTTGTAATGCAAATAAGCACATGGCAGCATATAAAGCTGTCGTGGATGATCTATCTAAATCGTTCGAAGGATTTGAAGTTCAACATATCCCTCGAGCAGAAAATGAGGAAGCAGACGCACTATCTCGGATAAGTTCTGCACGGAAAGAGGTCCCGGATGGCGCTTTTTTAGAGCACCTCAAGGTTCCCTCAATAAAGGGAGTAGATGAGGAATATCCGACCAAATCCGACTCACCTTTGATAGCAGTTCTGGCTGTGATTCCCAGCTGGACTCAACCCTACCTTGATTATTTGGTAGATGGAAAATTACCCAAAGACGAGGTGCTGAGCCGGCAGATTATCTGACAAGCAAAATCCTATACTATTGTTAAAGGTGAGATCTATAAGCGGAGTGTTTCTGGGGTTTTTCAGTGTTGTGTATCTCCGGAAGAAGGAGTGGAAATCTTAAGGGAAATCCACGAAGGAGAATATGGTCACCATGCTGCAGCCAAATCTTTAGTGGCAAAAGCTTTTAGACACGGATTTTTCTGGCTTACAGCTCAGGCAGATGCCAAACGATTAGTCAAGACGTGCAAAGGCTGCCAAAATAACGCCAAACAAGCTCATGTTTTGGCTGATCAGTTGCGAATAATACCTATAACATGGCCCTTTGCGGTCTAGGGGCTTGATATGGTAGGACCTTTTAAACGAGCTCCAAGTGGATTTACTCATCTCTTAGTGATGGTGGATAAATTCACCAAATGGACTGAGGCTAACCTGTCACTAGCTGTGACGGAGCAACAGCCAAAAGATTTGTCGAGGATGTTATAATCCGGTATGGTTATCCACATAGTATTATCACGGACAACGGGAGTAACTTCTCTATGGGAGAATTGGCCGAGTTCTGCAATGAGCAAAATATCAGGCTTGACATTGCGTCAGTCGCACATCCATAAGCTAACGGACAAGTCGAAAGAGCAAATGGTTTAATCCTACAAGGCCTAAAACCGAGACTCAAAGCACCACTACGACGTGCTGCGGGGGCTTGGGCAGAGGAATTACCCTCTGTAATATGGAGTTTACAAACGACTCCAAACAGGTCAACCGGATACACACCTTTCTTCTTGGTCTATGGTGCAGAAGAAGTTCTTCCTAGTGATTTGATTCACACTTCTCCTAGAGTGGCCGCGTATATTGAAGAGGATGCCGAGATTTCTCGACAAAACGATCTCGACTTAGTCGAAGAAGTTCGCGTCGTTGCTGAAATGAGATCTACAGCCTATCAGCAGAAGTTACGCAAGTATCATAGCCAGAGAGTCCGAAATAGATCTTTCAATAAAGGTGATTTGGTTCTCCGGCTTGTGTAACAAAGAAAACACAAACTTTCCCCCGTATGGGAAGGGCCCTTTTTAGTTAGTCGAGTATTGCACAATGGATCGTACTACTTAACTGACATGAGGCCAGTCAAAGAAAGACCTGCTACTAAGAAGAGAAAGAGAGCTGGAGGCAGTACAAATCTGGATGAGTTAGACAGACCGTGGAATATTGCTCAGCTACATCCCTTTTGTTCTTAGTTTATCCTTCTTTGTAAACATATATATGTACATGTTCTATGAGAAATAAAAGTTTTGGTTGCCTCAATTTTTTCTGAGAAGTTTTTACCATCTTATTTCCGAATGATCATGTCATAGTCGAAAATCCCAGAGTGCTTGGAAGTACTTTATGCTCATGTTCGTTCTGGTTTAGATTTCCGATTCTAAAACTACTACCCTTGGGTATAACTCTAAATGTTTCTAGTCTTTACTTTGGTTATTTGTCTGATTGCTGGATGCAGGCATTTTCCGAGTAGTGAATTGTTGGTACTGGAAGACGGCTTTATTTCCGAGTTTAAACTGGTTTAGCAATTGAGCTCTGTTGCTCGGCAAAGTTTCTGGCAGATGGTTTAGCCGGCTCACGAAAGGGACAAGGCGTAAAGCCAGATAAGCGATAAGTAGGGATGAAAAAATGCAAGTGCTTATGTAAACATTTCAGGCACACAAAAATTAAAACCAAAAGTGTTGAATAGATCAAAAGCTTAGCACTAGCAATATCATAGTACTTTACATTTATAGACACATCATGTTTTCCCAGGATAATACAAATATTTCTGGCAATTTATGATGCAGGAGGAGATGAAGGAGCTGCCGGCTCGCTGGAAATACCACCTTGATATCGTTCCGAGATGTCTGCATCCGAGGTGGTGCGTTCATTGTCGGAAACTTCTACTGATTCTTCCGGAGGAGGAGGCAGAGTATTTACGCGGGTGAAGAAGGGGATCTCGTAGCTGGTCAGGTCAGCCACATGACACCCATATCCGGCAAAGGAGTGCATGATGGCTTGAAGGTCCTGCTCCTAGCCGTCTTCATCTACTTTGCAGTACCCTCTGGTCACTTGCCATATTTCCATGTTTCCATGGTGGCTCATGACCATGGTGAGAGCATTCTACGTAGCAGTTCGTGCGTAGGACATGTTCCAATCCTAAACAAGTTGCGGCATCTCCTTTGCCTTGTCTCGCACCTGAAAATCCGACATGCTAGGCATGTACAGAATCTTGAGAGCTTCGCCGATGTCCTCAAGGGATTGGCGGAAATCATGGAGCAGGTCACCGACTTGGGTAAGCCGGTGGGTACGGGGCTCGGTGGAGGAAGAGTCCGTCAAGTTCAGAGGACCTATACACAAAACAAGTCAAGAAAATTCCGACATTGATAGAAGTCAAAGAAAGTGGAAAAGTCAGACAGATGGAACGTACCAAAAATGACATCGTCGATTTTGGTCTTCTCTTCCCGAAGACTCTAGAGTTTAGCTCGAAGCACATCGGAAAGATCCTTCTCTCTGCTAAGCTCATTTTTGAGGTCCGAGATTGTTTTATCTTGAGCAGCGATCTTGCGATCACGCTCTTCAGTAGCCATGGAGGAGGACTCAAGGACTTGAGCAATGCTCTTTTCATGATTTGCCTTGAGCTGGTCCAGCTCTTGGCGAAGCTCCTTGTTCTCCACCACCAAGGTCTTGAGGTTCTCGGCCTCTTCAATCATGGTGCAAGATTGTTTCACCAGCGCTGTAAGACAAAAAGAACAACAGTTCAGAACAAATTCGACATTGAAAATACAAAGACAAGGTTTGAGTCTCGGAATGTTCAGCTTCGGCCTCATCCTTGGCAACTTTAAGTTCAGCATTTTTAAGTCGGAGAGCCTTGATCTCTCTCCGCTTATCATAGACATTCTTCAATAAATCCTGATTGTAGGAACATACTTTATGTAAGTCAGAATACCCAAAGTCAGAAAGCTACTTAAGGCTCGGGCTAATATTTTTGCTAAATATCAGCACGAGCCTTGGGGGCTACACTAGTTCATTCTTTGGCATCCTAATGAAGCATAAACCCGGATTGTTTATCCTACTTCATGCTTGGGGGCTAGAGGATATGATATAAAATATAATAAATGAAAAACAGGAGTTGGAATTCTGACTTACATATTGTTTGCGAGTGAGTTTATCCAAAGTCGCGTTCACTTCAACAGCCACCTTCTCGGCGAGAGTCAGAGGAATCACTGGGGCTGTTGGAAGCTCACCAGTCCTAATCCTCTCATCGCGAAGGCGCACATGGGTGAGAAGGTCGGAGAACTTGACGTCCTCTGCTTCTTGCGCTTCTTCTTCGGTAGATAAGGTTCTTTTCTCCAGGCATTGACTGGCGAGCCGCTGGATCTCTTCAGAAGATTTCCGAGACAGGCCAAACTTGGCAAGTCCCATATTGCTGATAAGGTTTTCAATGAAGGTTTCTGCCGAGGGATCATTACCCAAAGAGGGTTCACCCTTATATAAATCTGACTCACCCATGGTGATGTCAGTTTGCGACTCAAGGTTCGCAGGCTCCGTTGAAGGAGCCGGATCTTCTGCGGCATCTGGGGAGATCACCGGCGTTATGGAAGGTTGAGGGGCAGGAGTCAGAGGAGCCACGGCAGGAGAAGCTATGGTAAGCTTCGTCTGTCGCAGCGGCTTCGAAGGAATCCCTTTCCCTTTGCCCTTGATGAGCGGTTTTGCTCTGAGAATGTAATAAAGTCGGAAACATTACATCTCGGAAAGAAATTTGAGTAAAATACAAAGGCAGAAAGTTATGATTGAAAGTTACCTCTTCACAGCATGCACCTCCTTTGTGCCAACAGCCAACGTCGGAGCTTTGCGCTTCCTGAGCACAAGGTCCGGCAATGGGACCACCTCTGTCTCCAGAGAAAACTCAGGAGGATATCCTTCGAGCGGAGCAAGTTCTGACTCGGGGAGGTCAGCAAGATGAAAATAAGAAAACATATCAGTATTGCAATGTAACTCGAAGATTGAAACACATAAAAAGGTGTACTAATAGAAGCTTACTGGCACTACAGGGTTATCCGCCGTATGCATATCCAGAGAAACCTCTGGGATTCTCCTCTCGATCCGCTCCCTAATCAGCCACTTGACCTGGCTTATGTAGCCCTGTGTGGTGTAGGCTTTGGGGCTGATGCAGAGGGAGTCTTTCTTGGACGACGTGATGGAATGCATCAGTCGGGTTCCATGGTACTGAAGGGGCTAGATCTGACGTAAGACCCAACAATGGACCAAGTCGGACCCTTTCAGACCCTTGTGTTTGATCAAGTATTCAATCCGCCTCTTAGCGAGTATTAGATTGTCGATGAGAGCCGGAGCAGCCTCGTCCCAGGATGGTTGGGCCGTTGCAGCTCCGTCGATGAAATCCGGCAAAGCAGTGGCTTTGCCGAGAGCCAGAATACTCCTATGATAGAAGAACATGGCTGGCCATTGTTTGACCGAGTCACTAGCTAAAATTTTGGGATCGCGCGCTCGCGTCTAAAAGAAAAACTAATAGTACCGGTGATGTAAGGAACACCGGCGGTAATGGAGTTTCTCCGGACATGAAAATAGTACCGGAATAGAGTCAAACTCGGCCTAATGCCGAGAAAGCCCTCACACAACGAAGCATACGCGCTCATCTCTAAGAGAGAGTTGGGAGGAAGATGATGGAGTTGAACTCCGTAATGATCAATCACCTCGGAGAAGAACTCCGAGGGAGGAAACGATAAACCTCTATCGAGGTGGGTGCCAAAGTGGACCCGCTTGCCATCGCGCTGGTTGGGGATAGTTTCCCCAAAGCTGCTCCGCCAGTCGTCGGTGCGGAGGAGCCCTTCTTTCTCCACGTTCTTGAGACCCTCGTTGTTGAGCGCGCAGGGAATCCAGAGCCAGCGAAAACTCTCTTTCTCCGCCACCGCTTGCGTCGCCGCCGCCGCTGCCGCTAAGCTGGAAGAGGAAGATGAGGCCATTTCTCCGGCGAGCAGTTGACCTAGAATGGGCGGCGCTGGGAGTTCTTTGGGGAGGAACGGGGGAGCTCTGTGCATGCAGGGAGATTGGAAGGAGAGGAAAAGGTAGAGGACTGGTGAAAGGAGAAGGAGAAAATCCTAACCCCTTATATTCACCTAACTGCACCAAGATTCGTGCAAATGCTACAGTATAACCGCCACGCATCGTGGAAGGAACTAGGAAGGTCCCACGCGATGATTACGTCACCTCGATCTCCGCGCACGCATTGAAACGGCGCCTCGGTTCCGTAAACCGTGGACCCACCAACGGTCGTGCTGACGAAATGCCTGTCAGATGATGTGACTTGACCATGACTTGTGGCAGGTGGTGTTAGAGACCAAGTTCCGGCTTAGTTTAAAATCAAGCTAGAAAATCCGAGTAACCTGTTGATAGGTCCGACTTATTTCTTAAGACCCGGATCGTATTTCTTGTTTTGAAGTTTCAGGAACCCTTCAAGATTCTGCAAGCCGAAGATTAAGCTAGACAATGATAAAATCTGACTTTGCATCTTGGAGGCCTCCGGGGGCTGCTGTTGGGGATATACTTTCCGGGTATCCTCACAGTTCCTCACTGACCAGGGTGGCCCACTTCGGGTTAGATCTTTGCTCCATGGGCGGCCCAGTCAGGGAGAGAAGACAGAGTCCAGTCCGGCTATAGGAAGGCCCAGAAGACTTACCAACTTAGGCCCATAGTGTTACTTTGTAGTTCAAGATGTACTCTGTAACCGACTCTTAGTTGTAGCCGGATAGATCTCTTTTGTAAACCCTAGGCCAGATATCTATATAAGCCGTCCTAGGGAGAGCCTTTAGGGCACACCCTCAATAGTCTACAATCTCAACTCGCAGAGGCAAAACCCTTGTAACCCATATTCCGGCTCTGCCGTATTACTGGATTGCTAGCAGGAGTAGGATCCGTCCAAAGCTGGCGGATTCGAACCTAGGTAAACTTGTATGCTCACCGTCCCGGAATACCATACGTCTCACACCCCTCTCTTCCGCACGCCTCGAGGACCCCCTCATGGCATACTTGTCATCAATCCGACGACACTTCCTCATGATTTTATTCTCAACTTCGACCTCGGCTGCATGATTCGGACAAGACATTCATATAGATCCTTAGATGTTTGAATGAACAAGGAAGAAAAGGAATGGAAACTAACCCCTCTTCTGGTACTCCACTAGGAGTTTACCATAACGCACGCGAATGTCTTTGTAGGAGTCCAGCAGGCGCTGGAACTCAGCAGTTCGGTGATTAGTGGTAATCTGAAATAAGCAAGGAAGAGACAAAAGTTTAGAGGCAAAGTAGAAATAATTCAAAGTCTACAAGACCCGGTCCAAGTGGAACTTAACCCGGCTCTAGGTGTGTGGATATTCGAAGTCACAAGACTCGGGCCAAGTGGAACTTAACCCGTGTCTAGGTGTGTGGATATTCGAAGTCTACAAAACCCGGGCTAAGCGGAACTTAACCCGGCTCTAGGTGTGTGGATATTTGAAGTCTACAAGATCCGGGCCAAGTGGAACTTAACCCGGCTCTAGGTTTGTGGATATTCAAAGTCTACAAGATCCGGGCCAAGTGGAACTTAACCCGACTCTAGGTCTGTGGATATTCGAAGTCTACAAGACCCAGGCCAAGTGGAACTTAACCTGGCTCTAGGTGTGTGGATATTCGAAGTACATAAGATATAGGCCAAGGGAACTAGACCCGGCCCAAAATTTATTGCAAATTAATGTCATTATGAACAAAAACTAAGCTCTACGAGAAGCATCCGACCGAATAACAAGTTATTCCCTTAGAGGCTCGGGGACTAGGGTCTATATCTACAAGCATTTAATTGCATAAAACATCAACGACAGAGAAAAAGAATTACCTCCATCATCCGGCCAGCCAAGGAGATAGCCTTAGTAGCAGAGTTCATCTGGGCGCTGAACTCGGCAGGGCCGAACTTCTTCGGCAAATCGTCTTGAGGATCGACGAATTCGATGTTGTTCCGGTTCTTCACATACTCAAGGAGTTGTGGACTGTAACTTTCGCCGCTCGGAGTATAGCTCGCCACAAGGCCCTTCACGTGGGCCTCCCGCCTGGCGGATTGAGCTACAGCGGGGCTAGTATGCAAAACCAGTTGTTGGCCACCCTCTGATCCGGAGGGAGCAGACCCAGAAGAAGTATCTTTGGCTGACCCTGAGGTCATCTTGGCTTTGCCGGATGAGGGTTGAGGAGCTTGTTGAAATATATCAGCGATTGAAGGAGTAGACCTGGTGGGAGCCGAAGGATCTTTGCCCTTAGGAGGCCTCGAGGCTCTTGCTGTTGGTACTGATGTTGTTTGTCCTGCTGGTGCTGTTGTTGCTATTGCTGCTGGTGCTGTTGTCGCTGTTGCTACTGGTGCTGGTGCTGCTGTTGTTGTTGCTGCTGGTGCTGGTACTAGAGATGCTGGGGGCGGCACCGATGAAACTTGCACCTCAACATTGGGCACAGAGGCCGAGGAGCTGCGGAGATCCAGCATCACCGTGTCCCGAGCTTCCCCACTGTCCCCCGCGCCGATGTTGCCCTCCTCTTGGCGAGGTAGGCTCTGGTCAGGCGCAACCGCAGAACCCTCTTGAATAGGGCTGAGCGGGCGATAATCATCATCGCGGGGGGAGGGGGGAGAGGGACTGCTCTGGAGTGGGGAGGCTATGCCGGAACCGCTCTGAGAAATATCCACAGGAGCTCTAAGAAGAAAGGAAGGACAGCGAGTCAAAAAGAGAGAACCAACCAGAAAGGCAAGCAAAGGAAAAAATCTGAAGTAGCAATGCTAAAAGGACTTACTCATCTGCGGTAGGAAGAGCCCGAGGTTTGGGTGCCCTCCGAACTGTGCTCTTGGTGGCAGGCTTGGCCGAGGGTTAAACCCCAGACTTCTTTTGCCTCTTCTTGGGCGGCGGCGCCTCCGAAGCTGCGGCCGAGGTAGCTGCGCGCTTTTGGGAAGGGGTCTGGGCCGGGCCACCGGTGGCAAGGGGAGGAACCTCATGGACCTGATCGTCTGGGTTAGCTGAACATTCGAACATGAGCCAGGTGCAAGTAAGAGATGAGAACCGGATCAAGTATCTCAAGGACTTCAATGTCAGAATCATCATCTTCTGGCCAATCCCTTAAAGAAGAGGCCTTACCAGTGTTGTGCCTGACGATGTCTGGGGTAGGCAGGAAGGCCTTCAGATCAGGCTCAACCTCGTCCTCCTCGGTGCGGTCCTCCAACCATTTGCTCGCCAGCACCTCGCCATCCTCCAATGGTTGCTGAAGAAATTTCTGAGACAATAGTTGCCAAGTTACAAAAAGAAAACAACATACAAGGAAGATTTGGAAAATAGAAAAGGGTGATTTACCTTTGGAGGGGGGTTGACACGGGTGAAGGGCTCAAGTCCCCACTCCCAGTCCTCGGAGAAC
Source organism: Avena insularis (assembly GCA_023614405.1). Taxonomy (NCBI): domain Eukaryota; kingdom Viridiplantae; phylum Streptophyta; class Magnoliopsida; order Poales; family Poaceae; genus Avena; species Avena insularis. The sequence continues at coordinate 328,014,336 of CM042684.1, read as the reverse complement.
TCCTTCTCCACGTTAAATATGGACTTAACCTGGCGGTAGACCGCCGAGTTATCCAACCCAAAGGAAGAAGTCCGGTGAGGATCGAGAGGGTCGCTAAGGTAGAAGATCTTGTGGGCTCGCTTCTAGAGGGGGGAGACCCGGCTATGGATAAAAGTAATCGTAATATCCTCCCCCTAGAGATGCTCCTTGAGCAGCTCCGTGATCCGGTGTGCCACTTGATTCACCAGGGTCGTGGCCCACTTGGTAATTCTTTCCCAAAGCGAAGCATATGGAGGGCCAATCTTGAAAGGGAGCAGTCGGATCTGGTCCTCCTTGGTGGTGTTCCGGACGTAGAAGAAGGTCCGGGCCTAGCCCTTACAGGATTCAAGCCCGGTGACCCGGGGAAACACGGACTGCTTGCGCGGAGAGATGGAGGCAGCACTTAATTGGGTCAGGTGCTTGTCCTCTAGGGCAAGCTCCTTATCCGGAACCACATTCCTCCGCAGACCAAAGAACTTAATCCAAAGTTCTTTGGTTGGCCAGAGGCCAATGAATCCCTCAATGCCGGCAGCAAAGGAAGAGAGAGAGGTGATAGCATTTGCGGGGAGATGATGCGGTTGCAGCTTGTAAGTGGAAATGAAATCGAAGAAAAAAATCAGAAGTGGGGAGGCCAAAGCCGCGCTGGAAATGGGAAAGAAACACAACGTATTCCCCCTCTCTATCGGAAGGAGAAATTTCACCGGCAGCGAGGCGGCAGGCGATGCCGGCGGGGATTCGACGGGAGGCACGGAGCCAAGCCAAGTCCTCCTCGCAGACGGTGGAGCCGTCCCAGCAACCGCGGTCGCGGCCCTCCACTCCTTCCTGCTGCGCCACCACTGCCTCTGCCTCAGACATGGTGGATTCGAAGCTTTTGACGGGATAATCAGAATAGAGATAGCCGGAGGAAGGAAAGCAGGAAGCGCAAGTCCCTGTGATGGAAACTGTGAATGGGGACGGCGGCGCGGATGTGAGTGGTAGCGGTCGCGGTGGCGCTCGTGAAGCAAAGAACTGGCGGCGCCGGCAGAGTTGCTGTGAAAGAGAGAAAGAGCGCAAATGGGGAACTTCCCAGAGTGCCCGCACTTACTTAATGGTGCAGCGCAGCGTTGCTAGGATCTTATGGTGACGTCGCACACAACGAGCGTGTATGCGGCCCGAGCAGCCAATCAGAACAAGGCCATAGGAGGGGCCACGGGAGCAAGCGATCCCATGACATGACACGGTGTTACCGTTAACGAGGCACTCCAGTGATGCGATGTTTACGACAGTTAATCATGACACAGCGACAGTAACCGGCGCGGTAAATGCGCATGGCCCTGAAAATGTGGAAAATGCTGATTACCCTCCACATAGGATGTGGAGAAGCGTATGAGAGAAGTAAAGGTAACCCGGATAAGCAAGCAAAAGACCTAGCCAACGAGGAATGACACGGAGAGAGCAAAAGGGTTGCAAGAAGAGAAACTCCGGGCTACGAAATAACTTGTCCTAAGGAGCGAAAGATCCGGATATGGGAACCTGCTGTGGCCTTAACAACTGAAAGTTGCAAAGGCCACACTGATGTCTACGCACTTCTATTCTTGTAGACAGTTGTTGGGCCTCCAAGTGCAAAGGTTTGTAGAACAGCAGCAAGTTTTCCCTTAAGTGGATCACCCAAGGTTTATCGAACTCAAGGAGGAAGTGGTCAAAGGTATCCCCTCTCAAGTAACCCTGCAATCAAGATACAAGAAGTCTCTTGTGTCCCCAACACACCCAAATACACTTGTCAGGTGTATAGGTGCACTAGTTCGGCGAAGAGATAGTGAAATACAAGTGGTATGGATAATTATAAGTGGTAATGGTGATAGAAAATAGCTTGATGGCGTGGAAAAGACTAAAGGCAAACTGAAATAAAGATGGAAGCAAGCAAACATGTAACAGATCTAATAGCAAACAGTGTATCAATGCTTAGAAACAAGGCCTAGGGATCATACTTTCACTAGTGAACACTCTCATATAAATATATTATCTCCATGATACTACGCTGAACTACTCTCCGGTTGGACACTCTAATCCATGGTAGGGCTATAACAGCACACCTCAAAGTAAGCCTTTCCCATCTAGATAACCCCACACTGTCACCTTGAGCTCTAGATGGTTCCAACAAACACCACAATTTCATAGAAACATCCAACTCCAAATATAACTCATAACAATTATTTGTAATCTCTAGCCTAAGTACCACCATGGTGTGCACACTGTCAACTTCACACACATGGGGAGAGCAGAGATCTATCAAAGCACTTGAGTAGCAAGGTAGATCTATAGATTACAAGCTCATGATATCAATAAGATCATGCATAGAGAGAGATGAACACATAGCTACCGGTAGAACCCTTAGCCTCGAGAGAGAACTACTCCCTCCTCATCATGGGAATCAGCAATGGTGATGGAGATGGTGGTGGAGATCGATGGAGATGGCTCCCGGGGCACTTCCCTGTCCCGGCAGGGTGCCGGAACAGAGACTTTCTGTCCCCCGAATCTCCCCTTCGGTGGTGGCGGCGCTGTGGAACTTTTCGTGGATTTCTGATTGACGATTTAGGGTTTCTGCATCGGGAGGCTCTTATAGGCGAGAGAGGCAAGGTCGGTAGCCGGCCAGGGGGCCCACACCATGCCCTGGCGCGGCCTGGGCTGGCCCGCGCCAAGGGGTGGTGTGGCCACCCTATGGCCCCCCTCCGTCTCGTCTTCTGGCTCCGTGAGTCTTCCGGAAAAATATGAACTTTGGCTTTTGTCCCGTCCAATTCCGAGAATATTCATTTTCTGACTTTCCTGGAACCAAAAACAGCAGAAAATAGGCAACTGGCACTGTGGCATCTTGTTAATAGGTTAGTCCAAGAAATCATATGAAAAGTACTCCAAAGTGTGGGCAAAACACAAGAAAGTGGATAAAACCAAGCATGGAACATCAAAAATTATAAATACATTTGCAATGTATAAACATCCCCAAGCTTAACTTCTGCTCGTCCTCGAGTAGGTAAGTGATAAAAAGAAAGAATAATTTTTGAGGTGACATGCACCATCAAAGACTTGATCAAAGTATTTGTAAACCATTCAAAGCTGGGATCATGGTACTTCAATCATAACATGAAAGACAAAGTGCTAGCAATAAAACAAAGAAACTATGATGCAACATGAAAAGGCACAAACAAAAGATTCATGAATAACAATGCTCTGCAAGACGTTTGTTTGTTTCACATAAAGAAAACATAGCATAATAGTATTCAGCTTGTCCCTCAATAGAGTAGCAAATATAAATACATAGGACACCTTGAAAGTTCATAAGAGTGACTAGATACAAATAGTTTAAAACAAGCAATATCAAGTTATGCATCAATCAACTAGTCTTGAGACAATGCACATAGAACTAAGAATGGCCACTATGCTCTCAAAGTAGGTGCATAAAGGTAGAAGATGGAGACTCAATATAATGGTGGAAGAAAGGCCTTCGTAGAAGGAAGTAGGGATTCAAGTCTCATAAAGAGCTTCCAAAAATTATGGTACTTATAGCTTTCATCTCTCATTGCCCCTATCATAAACATCTTGAAGGTGATTAAGGTTAAAGTGACACAACTAAGAGGATATGCTTGACAAGTTATAAACCGAAATCTCATGCCCCTTACTTACGAAGACCGATCCTCATGCTACTCAACTTTAGTCACAAGTAAGCTATTGTCATTGTAAGTAAATATGTATCATAAAGAACCGCCAACGGGGTACCCCTTGCACATGATACAGGAGCTATCCCATAATCAAAATGACAAGGCAAGCAGACAATGAGCATCTCAGCGATCTTTTTATTTGCTATTTGCATAGGTTTTTATTGAGGCTGCTTCATAGAGTGCTCACTATGGTGATGTTGCAAGTTTCCACCATGATTAGGCATGGCTTAGGCTAGCAGCCTAGGCGTTTCTCTAACACACATACAAACTCCATGATCTTACAAGTTCCACTTTTATTTCACACCGCCGGGATCCGTAAGCAAAAGAACATGATATCAACGGGGTACAAAGTACAAGTGCAATGTTGAAAGCGTTCCCCATGAAACATGGGTCTGCTAATTTCAACTTATAAAGCGCAAGCATATACAACATAGACGACACAATGGTTCAAGTTTATTAAGGGCAAGAAAAGTAAAGTGTGCCATCAAGTTCGTGAGAGCTTTAATCACTAGTTTTCTCATAACAAGTTTAACTCGGATGGTAGACAAAAGCATGAATATACTTGGAATAGCATAAGCTAGTAGGTAGGTATGGTGGACTCTTTGGAATAAATTGGTTTAGGGAGTTGGATGCATGAGTGGAACTCATACTTGGTTGTGGAGGCTAGCAAAAGACTGGGAGCGACAAACTAAGAGAGCAATAATGGCCATAATCATGCAGAGCGACAAAACATCATTGATTAAAGCATAAAGTGATACTACAAGTTGAAAACTAAAGGATCATAAAGGCTATGGTGACTTGAGATAGTCATAACTTGGTGTGAGCATGCGCCAAGTCAACCCAAATAAAGCATCAAAGGAGAATACCACTATACTATGCTTTAATATGCTTAAACAACGCATGATTCATCCATGGCACATTAAGCAATCTCAATTGTTTATAAAAAGTCATGCTACAGAAAAGAATACTAAGCATAAATCCAAAACAATATCAAGCATGGCATGACAAAGCATAGGCCACAGTCAAAAACAAGCTCTCTTTACCACTTAAGCATGAACTTTTACTACTCTCTTCCAATCCAAACCAAACTATTTGAAAACCAATGCATGAAAGAGAGGGTCCAACCAATTTATTCAAGAAAACTAATAAAACCAAGCAAACGAAAAAACGAAAAATAAGACGCTCCAAGAACAACACAATTGTCCATGAAACAATAAAAATGAAGCGTTTGGAAGAACCTGGGATTTTTATTGATGAAGAGGGGGATGCCTTGGGCATCCCCAAGCTTTGACGCTTGTACTTCCCTGATATTTCTTGGGTGACACGCGTGGCATCCCCAAGCTTTAGCTTTAGTCCATTCTTCATCTTATTACATCATTCCTTCCATACACGTGAAACTTTTCCTTCATACAAAACTTCACACAATCTTTATTAGCAACATTAGTGCACTCAAGATAATAGGTCTTTAGGTTCAGTTATAACACCAATAAAACTTCCATGAAAACACTAGCTACTGTAGCACTTCCCTCAAACAGTTCAATTCCCCAAAAGAACTCAAAAAGGAACCAACAAGAAGCAAATGCAAATAATGGCAGAAATCTGTCAAAACAGACCAGCAGGTAAATACCAATTTTTTAGAAGACATTATGTTGCTCAAATCAAAAAGTGTTGAACTAACTAAAGTTAGATAACAACCTGGGGCATAAGCACAAAAATTCACGCCTCAAAAGGAGGATCAGAGATTTTACACAAATTTTTACGGTGAAGCATAGAAAATCTGTTTCAGGATAGCAACTTTCCCAATAATTATTTCTCTCTCATTAGAGGTTACTCTTGGCACAAAAAGCAAATAAAAAGGATAAGGAGCGGTTATTACTGAAGTAATAACTTCCAAGACTCATCTAAAACTTTTGGGTTATCTACCAATAAGTACTTTTCTTTAACGCCTTTAAGTTAGGCATGATAGTTTGAGAAGATGCTCACATAAGAAATATGAATTGAGGTAAAAGAGAGCATCAAGAAGCAAATTCAAAGCACACTTAAGTCTAACCCACTTCCTATGCATAGGAATCTTGTAAAGAAACAAGTCATGAAAGCACAAAGCAACAAGCATAGGAAAGCAAAACAAGTGCAACTTCAAAATTTTCAACATAAAGAGGGGAAACTTAATATTGTTGAGACACATAAAACCATGTTTCCCTCTCTCATAATAACTTTCAGTAGCATCATGAATAAAATTAACAATATAACTATCACATAAAAAATTCTTATCATGAGCCACATGCATAAAAGAATTAATACTCTCCACATAAACATAGTCATTCTTATTAATTGTGGTGGGAGAAAATTCAACAAAATAGCTATCATTATTATTCTCATCACTATAATCATCAAATATAGGAGGCATATTGTAATCATAATCAAATTTCTCATCAATAGTATGTGGACTGAAAATATCATATTCATCATTGCAATCATCATATATTGGAGGTATAGTATCATCATAAGCAATAGAATAGTTATCTTCAAAAGTGTGTTCATTTGTAAACATATCATCATTGGAAGGAATATGGATAGCACTAATAGTACAACAATTATCATCATTTTCAGAATTGGTATCGAAGAGATTTTCAATATCAAAAGAAGTGTGCTTTTCCCAATCATTATCACTACTATAGGTAATAGGCATAGGAACATCATCGAGTTCAGACTCATCAAAAACTATAATAGGAGCAACATGCTTAGGGGAAAATACCGTATCCTCTCTCCTTTTACTCGTCCTTTTCTTCTTTTTCTTCTTCTCTTTAGGAGGGAGAGGCTTGAAAGGAAGCTCCTCCATATACCCTGGTTTATTGTTAGAGACAATAGAAGAAACTTTGGAGGATTCCTCCTTTTCATTAATAAGATCAAAACACATATTAGTCCTATCATATTTTGGTAAAATCTCATCTTCTATAATATTTTGTATGTAAGTATTTGTGTGACAATTATCAACACAATAAAGATGACAACCATGCAGGACGCTATTCATATCAAAAGCACTCATATCTACCAAAGAGGTTTTTCTTGATAACTCTTCACACCCCAAAAATAATGTAAGTTGATCATGCTGATTAGGAGTGATCATGTCATCACAATACAAACTTGCAGTACTCATTGGATTAGAAGGGCTATTATTATGGCCTGGGCATTGAAAATTGAAATGACCCACTTCAAAGCAAAGTTCACAAATAAAAGGATAGAGGGCACACACTTTTTTACCAAGATCATTTAGATCCCTATACCACGTTCTAGTTTTTTCATTCCTGTGGGTGATACAATATTCTTATTCAATTTGATTCTTCTCACAAGGTCTGTGTATTCCACAAAAATTAACATGCTTATAAGAAGTAGTACTTTCATAGGTTTGAGCATGTTTATTGCTCTCATTAATACAAATTTCATTTTCCATGCAAGTGTCTTTATAAGGCTCATGATACATGTCCCATTTTTCTTTAGGAGTATTAATATGAGAAGAAAAGGTTCTATAACAATAGACAAGAATTTGAGGATCAAGACCATATTTAGCACTAAGCTCTTGAAAATCAGTAGTTTCAGCGAAAGACTTAATGCAATCATACTCATAGTTTATACCTGGTTCTTTACCTTTGTTGTTATCCCAATCTTTGGTATTGCTTTGAATTGTTTCAAGAAGATCCCACTTAGCTTTTACATCCTTACTTGTGAAGGCTCCCTCTAAACAAGTATCTAGATAGTCCTTGCAATGTCCTGAAAGCCTTGCATAGAAATTATTAATAACAATATTACTAGGGATCTCATGAATGGGACATTTGAGCATTAGTGACTTCAATCTACCCCATGCTTGGGAAATACTTTCTCCATCACGTGGATGAAAATTATAAATGTAATTCCTATCTCTATGAATTTCATGAGGAGGATAAAATTTAGAGTAAAAGAGAGATTCAAGTTCCTTCCACTCCAAATAATGAGGATCATCTAGTAGCTCATACCACTCCCTTGCTTTGCCCTTAAGTGAAATAGGGAATAGCTTCCTCTTAACTTGGTTCATTTAAATACCTACACACTTGAACAACTCGCATAATTCATGTATAAAGAGTAAATGATCACCAGGATGGACAGTTCCATCTCCAAAATAGTAGTTATTCATAACACGTTCAACGATTTTTATAGGTATTTTAAAAGGGATGCTTTTAGTATGTGGATTTAACATATCACAAGTATCATTAGAATTACCACATATGGGAGATAAAGTATCATCAAAGCAAATTTTCTTCTTTAAAGCTGGGGAACTAAAAAGATCATTTTCATAAAAACCAACTTCCCCAAGCTTAGAAGTTTCCATAGCATTAGTAAAAAAGGTGTTCAAAAGATTCATACTAATAACATTGCTATTAGCATGCAAAGAAAGTTCTTAGGAAAAATACTAAAAAGCTCTCTAATTTTGTTGTTGTTTTCCATTAAGCCTAACTAGTGAAAACAAGAAACAAAAAGACAAAATTGCAGAATCTAAAGGAAATAACATCGAGCACTCACACCGAAGGATGTGAGTACCTTTTACCTTACCTCTCTGGCAACGGCGCCAGAAAATAGCTTGATGTCTACGCACTTCTATTCTTGTAGACAGTTGTTAGGCCTCCAAGTGCACAGGTTTGTAGAACAGCAACAAGTTTTCCCTTAAGTGGATCACCTAAGGTTTATCGAACTTAGGGAGGAAGTGGTCAAAGGTATCCCCTCTCAAGCAACCCTGCAATCAAGATACAAGAAGTCTCTTGTGTCCCCAACACACCCAATACACTTGTCAGGTGTATAGGTGCACTAGTTCGGCGAAGAGATAGTGAAATACAAGTGGTATGGATAATTATAAGTGGTAATGGTGATAGAAAATAGCTTGATGACGTGGAAAAGACTAAAGGCAAACTGAAATAAAGATGGAAGAAAGCAAACATGTAACATATCTAATAGCAAATGGTGTATCAATGCTTAGAAACAAGGCCTAGGGATCATACTTTCACTAGTGAAAACTCTCATATAAATATATTATCTTCATGATACTACGCTGAACTACTCTCCGGTTGGACACTCTAATCCATGGTAGGGCTATAACAGCACACCTCAAAGTAAGCCTTTCCCATCTAGATAACCCCACACTGTCACCTTGAGCTCTAGATGGTTCCAACAAACACCACAATTTCATAGAAACATCCAACTCCAAATATAACTCATAACAATTATTTGTAATCTCTAGCCTAAGTGCCACCATGGTGTGCACACTGTCAACTTCACACACATGGGGAGAGCAGAGATCTATCAAAGCACTTGAGTAGCAAGGTAGATCTATAGATTACAAGCTCATGATCTCAATAAGATCATGCATAGAGAGAGATGAACACATAGCTACCGGTAGAACCCTTAGCCTCGAGAGAGAACTACTACCTCCTCATCATGGGAATCAGCAATGGTGATGGAGATGGCTCCGGGGGCACTTCCTGCCCTAGGTGCCTAACAGAGACTTTCTGTCCCCCGAATATCCCCTTCGGTGGCGGCAGCGCTGCGGAACTTTTCGTGGATTTCTGATTGATGATTTAGGGTTTCTGCATCGGGAGGCTCTTATAGGCGAGAGAGGAAAGGTCGGTGGCCGGCCAGGGGACCCACACCATGCCCTGGTGCGGCCTGGGTTGGCCCGCACCAACGGGTGGTGTGGCCACCATGTGGTCCCCCTCCGTCTCGTCTTCTGGCTCCATGAGTCTTCCGGAAAAATATGAACATTGGCTTTTGTCCCGTCCAATTCTGAGAATATTCATTTTCTGACTTTCCTGGAACCGAAAACAGCAGAAAATAGGCAACTGGCACTGTGGCATCTTGTTAATAGGTTAGTCCAAGAAATCATATGAAAAGTACACCAAAGTGTGGGCAAAACACAAGAAAGTGGATAAAACCAAGCATGGAACATCAAAAATTATAAATACATTTGCAATGTATCGCACACCAGCTTCGGGGACTAATGTTGGGGGGATACCCCCGGGTAGGGTAACACCGCTGTATAAGGGCCGAGTTAGCCGGGGTATGGCGCGGTCAAAGCAATGTGTTGACTGGGTCACCTCAAGGCAGGCCGAATCACAGTGTGACCCCGCCCATGGGGCATCTCCTAGAAAATGGCCCGGCCGGTATAAGATTTATGCCGGCCATGTTTATCTGTTTTGTAGGTAAATGGGTAAGCCGGATTAGTTATGTGCTAGCCGGATTATTTTAGCTTCCAAGAGAAGGAATTCCCCGCTAGTCAAAAGGTGGCTTTATTAGCTATAGCGTGAGCAAAGTAAAGTAAAGAAGAGGACCAGCGGGTCAGGGGCGACCAAGGTGACGCGGGCAAAGCCGGATGACGTAGCCCGTGTTTGGTGACGCAAAAAGACGAGGATGACACTGCGGGTTATGTCCAAAGCTCGGACGAGCCATTAAAGAGGAATAAAGAAGCATCTGCTTTAGGAAAGGGGCATATTCAAAGAATATGCTGCCACCTGTGCCCTAGAATTGTAACCTGGGCTCCCCTATATAAGGAGCAAAGGGGCCTCCATAGAGGGGACATTCGATAGAGGAATCACTCTCTGTCTCAGGTAGAACTCTAGGGCTAGTGAACAGGAAGTAAGAGACATTGTCTCCTTCTTGTTGAGAGCCTCTAGACCACTTGTAAAGCACTATTGGTCAAGAATATACAAGAACTTCCGTGCGTGGAATCACCATGCTCTCCCTCCCTGGATTCCCCTAGCGCTCTCTGTCCCCATCTTTAGCCTACCCATGGCATCTGTCGTGCCACCACCACGACATGCGATGTCAAGGAGTTTGGCTATTCTGCCGCACCACCTCCCCATGCCTAGCTCGGTCGGCGGGTGTTCCAGGAGCTCATGCACCATGCGCCTGGTAGCCTCCAGGGTGAGACGCTCGGTGTGGCTGCGTGATGATGCGGTGCGGGAGAGCGACGTGGCACCACACGAGGAGGAAGGGGATCCCGCAACAGGCGGTAGGAGGAGCCCCCTTCATCCTCCATCCACGGGACCTACTTGGAGGAGGTGCGCCGCAGAGGCGGCTCTGTCTTGGCCTTGCTCACTGTGCGATGGAGAGCTCGCTCAACACGGGTCTCGTTGCTAGCCGGCATGTCATCGAGGTCGATGAAGGTCTTGAAAGCGCGCCTCAGCCCCCTACCTGGCGCTCCAAATGTCGGAGATTTGTCCCGTGAAGAAAACTAGGGTCCAACGATCCCTTGGTTTGAGAGTTGGCTGGACACGTAGTTTCAAGGAAACTCGGTGATGGCTGTGGCGGCGGAGGAAGCACACGACAAAGAGGTGACACGGGGTTTTTTACCCAAGTTCGGGACCCTCGTGAGGAGGTAAATCCCCTACTCCTGCTTTGTTGTATTGCTCGCGTGCTTCATGAGGGTACAATGGAGGATGAAAGTCTAGGGTTTTAGATCTCAAGGATCGACCCCTTCTAAGGTACGGGAAGCATTACTTATATAGGGAGACGTCAGGCCTCTTCCCCTGGCCATGGGTGGGAAGGGTCACCATAGTGCCATTCCTTGAGGTCCTGGCCTACAAGACTGCTCTTTGGTGGACCGAGTCTTGGGCGTCGGGTGCTTCTCCATCCGCTGGTAAAGTGGCCTTCCTTTTCCTTGTTTGTCCTTGTTTGCCACCACCCACTATCTCCCTTGCACCTAAACAACAAAGTGGGGTGCCTACCATGTTGAAGTCTTCTGTGCTTCTATTGCAGAAAAGGTGCCATACTGGACCTTCCATTACCGAGGTGAATAGAGGGCGCAGAGCCGCTGCACCCCTTGTCGGGACCTGCCTCGCCTGCTAACCTCATGGTGGGATTACCAATAAGCCCCAGAACATGCTCCAGAGCATCCAAAGTCAGGCGGTGCGGTGGAGCGCTGTGGGGGGGAGGGTCTTCCTCTAGAGGGTATTTCCTGACGAAGTGGGGCCTCGCAAAGGGCCGCTCGCCCAGGCCACCTCTGGAGGCATCGCGACCTCTTGAAGGCTCATCTCGGCCAGGCGCCGGGTCGTGGCACCCCGGTTGCCAGGAACCTAACAATAGCGAAGAGCCCATCCTTCTTCATCCATATTCCCAGCATCTACCAGGTTATCCATCTCTTGGATTTGGCCCAAGATATTGGCCTTACCTTCCCTTGAGGCTCTCCCAAGGTTAGAACCCCAGCCACAGAGGAACTAGAGCAAGCCTCTACTTTGTCCATTCCACATATCAATACCATCCCAGTGCCTACCTGGTTGCCTAAGGAGCTTATGCCATTGCGCTCAATAAGATCCAAAAACCTGGGGATCCGCAACTAGCGAGTCTCAAAGTAGAACCTTGTGGATCTCTCAACCTCTCCTTCGCATGTATCAAACATCAAAGGGATGTGGACAGACCGAATACTGGTGAAAGATCATAAATGCCGCCTAGAGGGGGGTGAATAGGCGATAAAAAACTATTACGAAATGGGCTTAACAAAGGCGGAATAAAACTAGCATTTTGTTTTCGCAAGAACAAAGCCTATATATACTATGGTTCACCTATGTGCACCAACAAATTATGCTAAGCAAGACAAGAAACAAGGTTATAGCAACATAGATTACTTCAAGCACGATGGGTATCACAATGTAAAGTGCATAAGTAAAGGGCTCAGGTATAGAGATAACCGACACACGCGGAGATGAAGATGTATCCCGAAGTTCCTTCCTTTTGAAAGAAAGTACGTCTTCGTTGGAGGGGTGGGTCGTACTAAGACCACCAACGCCACAAGAGGCCTCACTCTATTCTCCCGAGCACCTGCGGCACGGTAAGCACCCGATCCACTATGGAACACTTGAGGGCGCTTACCAAACCCATACAAGATTGGGGCAATCTCCACAACTTAATTGGAGGCTCCCCATAATCACCACCAAGGCTACTAACTTGGGGAGAGCTCCACAACCTAATTGGAGGCCCCAAGAACTCACCAGAAAGTCCACAATACTGTCTAGGGTTCCAAGAACCCCAAGGGTAACAAGCTTCTTGATTTTACCAACCAAATCCTCCGAGGAGAACTCAAATTGATGCACCTAATGCAATGGCAAATACTTCACTATAAATTCCACCAAAGCTACAAAATCTAGTGGGGGAATAAGAGAGGAAGAACACAAGAGGAAATCGACAAAAGAAACCCCAATATCTGGATTCCAAGATGTCCCCCTCACATAAAGGAGAGATGAAATTGGTGGAGATGTAGATCTAGATCTTCCCTTTCAAATTCCCTCAAAAGATTCAAGAAATATGGGAGGGATTGAGAGTATTTGCAAGCTCTTGAAGGTAGAAACAGTGGGGGAGATAGGGAGAGCAAGCAACCAGCCCAAGGAAGAAGAAGGGGGCCTTTTATAGGTCCCCCACGTCAAATAGCCGTGGCTGGATGATACGTCCATTTTGCATCACTATTCTATGTCTTAATTCAATATTATTCATTGATATATTTCATACTGAGAGGTGATACTTATGTTATTTCATCTATTTTTGCATGGTTGATGACTTTTGGAGCATGGACCATTGCAGTCAGGATTCTGATGGAAAAGGTGCTGTTTGGAGGCAAAATTCGCGAAGATCAGAAAATCCGGGAAAATATATGGAAAATCCTATTTTTCCAGAAGACTAAGGATGCAAGAAGATGGAGTGGAGGTGGGCCACAGGGGGCCCACACCACCCCATGGCGCGGGCAGGCCTAGGCCACGCCTGGAGGTGGTGTGGCCAACTTGGCCCACTCCAGCCTCGGGCGATATCAACCTCCAAACCCTAAGACTCGAGAGCGACCACGTAAAGATTCCGCGCCTCACAAGGGCAGAAAACACCGAGAGAAAGATCTCCGGCAGCAGATTGCCGAGGGAATTCCTTCCCGAAGAGGGGAGATCATCGCCATCAACACCACCATCAAGCTGGAGTTCATCGGGATCATCATCATCATCATCACCATCAGCACCCTCATCACCATCTCCATATTGCTGTAACAATTGCGTTGAATCTTGCATTAGTTCATAGGGGAAACTTTCCTGGTGTTGATTACTCTTTGTAGTTGATGCTATTGAGTGAACCATTGAATTATTGTTTATGTTCAGATTGTTATACATCATTATTCCATCTCTGATCGTGATCCATATGATGTCTTGTGAGTAGTTCGTTTTGTTCTTGAGGACATGGGAGAAGTCATGTTGTTAGTAGTGGAGTTGTGTTGAGAAAGATTCAATAGTTTGTTATTTAAGTTGTGGTGTACTTCTTCTAGTGGTGTCATGTGAACGTCGACTACATGACACTTCACCTATATGGGCCTAGGGGAATGCATTGTGTATTTGGCTACTAATCGTAGGGGTTGCCGGAGTGACAGAAACCTCAACCCCCGTTAGGAAACCATTGCACAAGGGACGTAAGGGTCTTAGAGTTTAAAGTTGTGGTTAGGTTTCTACCTTAATTACTTTCTTGTACTTACGGATGTTTGCAAGGGGTATAATCACAAGTATGTATTAGTCTTGGATAGGGCGGTACATTAGCACAGGTTCACCCACACAACACTTAGCAAGCTAAAGAAGATTAATCAACTATATGAAGCGAAAGCACTTGACAGTCTTCCCATGTGTCCTCGAGAACGCTTGTTCATCTATAGAAATACAACCAGCTTCTCCTTTGCTGCATAAAGGATTGAGCCACTTGCTGCATTTGTTCCTACTGTCTTTTATTTACTCGTACTTTGTTTACTTGCTTTATCGAAAACCCCTAAAAATCCGTTTGCTAAGTATTTACAGAGAATTCCTGATCCATACCACTAGCCAGCACCTTCTGCTCCTCGTTGGGTTCGACACTCTTACTTATCGAAAATACTGCGATACACCCCCTATACTTGTGGGTCATCACTGGGCACTTAACCCGGAGTCTCTGGGGTCCAAACCCCGGAGTCTCCGCCCCTAGAACATCAAGATCGAGGGGAGACAAAGTTGCAACCTCCTACTGAACGTTCAAAGACTTTTTGGGTCATAAACTCCGTCCCCTCTAAAACTAACACAAATATCAATACCAAACGACCATAACTTTTGCATTCGAACTACGATTTCGATGATCTTGGTCTCATTTCGAACAGAACAACAAGCTCTACAAGATTATGAAGGAAACCATCAAATTATACCAAGATACGATAAACCCAAATGATGAAAGGGTTAACCTATCTTTAAAATACAAACCTGTAAAACCTCCAACATCGAAAACGCAATACAGAATGCATATGAAATCTGTTTGCGATGAACTAGAGCTTGTCATGGAGATTAATACAAGATCTAAATCCTCTCATGGATAAGAACCAAATAATAACCAAGAAAGATGATGCCAATTATGCAAAGGTTTGAGATCTCACCAAAATATATGATCAAGTTACTCACTCAAGAGCCTCTTTTGATAGTATGGTTATCTATCCTATAAACCGGTCCCCAACCAACAACATGAGACTGGCAAAAGGTAAAACCTTGATACATTGCAAATGTATATATAATTTTTGATGTTCCATGCTTGGTTTTATCTACTTTCTTATGTTTTGTTCCAACTTTGGAGTACTTTTCATATGATTTCTTGGACTAACCTATTAACAAGAGCCACAGTGCTAGTTGCCTGTTTTCTGCTGTTTTAGGTTCCAGGAAAGTCAGAAAATCAATATTCTCGGAATTGGACCAGACAAAAGCCAAAGTTGATATTTTCTCGGAAGATTCACGGAGCCAGAAGGAGAGCCGGAGAGGGTCCACAGGGGGGCCAGACCACCCCTAGGCGCGGGTGCCCCCATGCCGCACCAGGGCATGGTGTGGGCCCCCTGGCTGGCCACCGACCTTGCCTTCTTCGCCTATAAGAGCCTCCCGATACCAAAACCCTAGATGGTAAATCAGAAATCCACGAAAAGTTCCACAGCACCACCGCCACCGAAGGGGAGATTCGAGGGACAGAAAGTCTCTGTTCTGGCACCCTGCCGGGACGGGGAAGTGCCCCCGGAGCCATCTCCATCGATCTCCACCACCATCTCCATCACCATTGCTGATTCCCATGATGAGGAGGGAGTAGTTCTCTCTCGAGGCTAAGGGTTCTACCGGTAGCTATGTGTTCATCTCTCTCTCTATGCATGATCATATTGTGATCATGAGCTTTGTAATCAAGTAGATCTACCTTGCTACTCAAGTGCTTTAATAGATCTCTGCTCTCCCCATGTGTGTGAAAGTGACAGTCTGCACACCATGGTGGCACTTAGGCTAGAGATGTTTCTATGAAATTGTGGTGTTTGTTGGACTCATCTAGTACTCAAGGTGACAGTGTGGGGTTTTCTAGATGGGAAAGGCTTACTTTGAGGTGTGCTGTTATAGCCCTACCATCGATTAGAGTGTCCAACCAGAGAGTAGTTCAGCGTAGTATCATAAAGAAGAATATATTTATATGAGAGTGTTCACTAGTGAAAGTATGATCCCTAGGCCTTGTTTCTTAGCATTGAAACACCGTTTTCTACTAGATCTATTACATGTTTGCTTGCTTCCATCTTTATTTCAGCTTGCCTTTAGTCTTTTCCACGCCATCAAGCTATTTTCTATCACCGTTACCACCTATAATTATCTATACCACTTGTATTTCACTATCTCTTCGCCGAAGTAGAGCACCTATACACCTAACAAGTGTATTGGGTGTGTTGGGGACACAAGAGACTTGTTGTATCTTGATTGCAGGGTTACTTGAGAGGGGATACCTTTGACCACTTCCTCCCTGAGTTCGATAAACCTTGGGTGATCCACTTAAGGGAAATATTGCTGCTGTTCTACAAACCTCTGCACTTGGAGGCCCAACAACTGTATACAAGAATAGAAGTGCGTAGACATCAAGCTATTTCCTGGCGCCGTTGCCGGGGAGGTAAGGTAAAAGGTATTCACACCGGAGGATTAAAGAAGAAGAACCTCCCACGGCAAACGCCTATTTTCCGCAATCTGGGGGAGGTAAGGTAAAAGGTACTCACATCCTCCGGTGTGAGTGCTCAAAGTTATTTCCTTTAGATTCTGAAATTTTTTCTTTTTGTTTCTTGTTTTCACTAGTTAGGCTTAATGGAAAACAATAAAAAAATTAGAGAGCTTTATAGTATTTATCTTGAGTTAGGACATGTAGTGTTTGAAGAGAAAATTAAAAAACCTATGGAACTTTATTTGCATGCTAATAGCAATGTTGTTAGTATGAATTCTTTGGACACCATTATTGCTAATGCTATGGAAAAGTCTAAGCTTGGGGAAGCTAGTTCTTACGAAAATGATCTTTTTAGTTCCCCAGCTTTGGAAGATAGCTATTCTATTGCTTATGATGATACCAAACCTCCAATATATGATGATTATAATGATGAATATGATATTTTCAGTCCACCTACTATTGAGGATAAAATTAATGATTACAATATGCCTCCTATATTTGATAATTATGGTGACGATAATAATAATGATAGTTATTTTGTTGAATTTGCTCCCACTACAATTAATAAGAATGACTATGCTTATGTGGAGAGTAATAATTATTACATGCATGTGGCTCATGATAAGAATGTTTTATGTGATAGTTATATTGTTAATTTTATTCATGATGCTACTGAAAGTTATTATGAGAGAGGGAAACATGGTTTTATGCATCTCAATAATATTAAGTTTCCCCTCTTTATGTTGAAAGTCTTGAAGTTGCACTTGTTTTGCTTTACTATGCTTATTGCTTTGTGCTTTCATGACTTGTTTCTTTACAAGATTCCTATGCATAGGAAGTGGGTTAGACTTAAATGTGTTTTGAATTTGCTTCTTGATGCTCTCTTTTACTTCAAATCATATTTCTTATGTGAGCATCTTTTCAAACTATCATGCCTAACTTAAAGGCGTTAAAGAAAAGTACTTATTGGGAGATAACCCAAAAGTTCTAGATGAGTCTTGGAAGCTATTACTTCAGTAATAACCGCTCCTTATCCTTTTTATTTGTTTTTTGTGCCAATAGTAACCTCTAATGAGAGAGAAGTAATGATTGGGAAAGTTACTGTCCCGAAACAGATTTTTATGCTTCACCGTAAACATTCGTGTAAAATATCAGAACGTCTTTTTGAGGCGTGAATTTTTGTGCTTCTGCCCCAGGTTGTTATCTAACTTTCGTTAGTTCAACACTTTTTTATTTGAGCAACAGAAGGTCTTCGAAAAAATTCGTCTTTACCTGCTCATCTGTTTTGACAGATTTCTGCCATTTTGTGCATTTGCTTCTTGTTGGTTCCTCTTTGAGTTCTTTTGGGGAATTGAGCTTTTTGAGGGAAGTGATTCAGTAGCTAGTGTTCTAATGGAAGTTTATTTGGTGTTGGAACTGAACCTTAAGACTTATTTATCTTGAGTGCACTAATGTTGCTAATAAAGATTGTGTGAAGTTTTGTATGAAGGAAAAATTTCAGGTGTATGGAAGGAATGAGTAATGAGATGAAGGATGGACTAAATCTCAAGCTTGGGGATGCCACGCGTGTCACCCCAAGAAATATCCAAGAAGTACAAGCGTCAAAGCTTGGCGATGCCCAAGGCATCCCCTTCTTCATCAATAAAAATCCCAGGTTTCTTCCAAGCGCTTCATTTTTATTGTTTCATGCACAGTTGTGTTGTTCTTGGAGCGTCTTCTTTTTTGTTTTTGTTTTGGTTTTCCGTTTGCTTTTTTTCTTAGTTTGCTGAATAAATTCGTTGGACCCCCTCTTTCATGCATTGGTTTTCAAATAGTTTGGTTTGGATTGGAAAAGAGTAGGAAAGTTCATGCTTAAGTGGTAAAGAGAGCTTGTTTTTGACTATGGCCTATGCTTTGTCATGCCATGCTTGATATTGTTTTGGCTTTATGCATAGTATTCTTTGTTGTAGCATGACTTGTTATAAACAATTGAGATTGCTTAATGTGCCTTGGATGAATCATGCGTTGTTTTAGCATATTAAAGCATAGTATAGTGGTATTCTCCTTTGATGCTTTATTTGGGTTGACTTGGCGCATGCTCACACCATGTTATGACTATCTCAAGTCACCATAGCCTTTATGATACTTTAGTTTTCAACTTTTAGTGTCACTTTATGCTTTGATCAATGATGTTTTGTCGCTCTGCATGATTATGGCCATTATTGCTCTCTTAGTTTGTCGCTCCCAGTCTTTTGCTAGCCTCCACAACCAATTATGAGTTCTACTCATGCATCCAACTCCCTAAACCAAGTTATTCCAAAGAGTCCACCATATCTACCTACTAGCTTGTGTTATTCCAAGTATATTCATGTTTTTGTTTACCTTCCAAATTAAACTTGTTATGAGAACTAGTGATTAAAGCTCTCACGAACTTGATGGCACACTTTACTTTTCTTGCCCTTAATAAACTTGAACCATTGTGTCGTCTATGTTGTATATGCTTGCACTTATTTGTTGGGAATTAGCAGAACCATGTTGTCATGGGGAACGCTTTCAACATTGAACTTGGTACTTGTAACTAGTTGATATCATGCTCTTTTGTATATGGATGTCGTCGATGTGAAATGAAAGGGGAGCTTATAAGTCCATGGAGTTATGTATATGTGTTAGAGAAACTCCTGGGTCGCTGGTCTAATCCATGTTGACATGGTGGAAACCTGTAGCGTAACCATAATGAGCTGTCTATGAAGCATTCTTCTTATAAAAAAAGAGTCCTATATTGAGAAAAAAGAGAAAAATAAAAAAAAGAGATTATGAAAAGAGGAAAGAGAGAAAAAGCACCATATTCCCATGGTAAATAAGAAGATTGCTGAGGTGCTTGTTGTCTGCTTGCCTTGTCATTTGAATATGGGGATTCTTCCAGATCATCGGGCAAGGGGTACCCCGTTGGCGGTTCTCTATCATACACATATACTTACGATGACAAGAACTTACCGGTGACTAAACTTGAGTAGCATGAGGAGCGGCCCTCGTATTCAAGGGACATGAGAATTCTAACTTATACTTCGTCAAAGCATGTACACCATAGTTTGTTCACTTTAACCTTAATCACTTCAAGATGCTTATGATAGGGGCAATGAGAGCTGAAAGCTATAAGTACCATAATTTTTGGAAGCTCTTTATGAAACTGGAATCTCTGCTTCCTTCTATGAAGGCCTTTCTTCCACTTATATATTGAGTCTCCACCTTCTATCTTTATGCACCTACTTTGAGAGCATAGTGGCCATTCTTAGTTCTATATGCATTGTCCCAAGACTTGTTGATTGATGCATAGCTTTGATATTGCTTGTTTTAAACTATTTGTATCTAGTCACTCTTATGAACTTTGAAGGTGCCCTATGCATTTATGTTTGCTACTCTATGAGGGACAAGCTGAATGCCACTATGCTATGTTTTATTTATGTGAAACAAACAAACGTCTTGCAAAGCATTGTTATTCATGAATCTTTTGTTTGTGCCTTTTCATGTTGCAACATAGTTGCTTTGCCTTATTATTAGAACTTTATCTGTCATGCTATGTTGAAGTACTATGATCCCAGCTTTGAATATTTTACAAATACTTTGATCAAGTTTATGATGGTGCATGTCACCTCAAAAATTATTCTTTCTTTTTATCACTTACCTACTCGAGGATGAGCAGGAGTTAAGCTTGGGGATGTTGATACATTGCAAATGTATCTATAATTTTTGATGTTCCATGCTTGGTTTTATCTACTTTCTTATGTTTTGTTCCAACTTTGGAGTACATTTCATATGATTTCTTGGACTAACCTATTAACAAGAGCTACAGTGCCAGTTGCCTGTTTTCTGCTGTTTTTGGTTCCAGGAAAGTCAGAAAATCAATATTCTCGGAATTGGATCGGACAAAAGCCAAAGTTGATATTTTCCCGGAAGATTCACGGAGCCAGAAGGAGAGCAGGAGAGGGGCCACAGGGTGGCCAGACCACCCCTAGGCGCGGGTCCCCCTTGACCGCGCCAGGGCATGGTGTGGGCCCCCTGGCTGGCCATGGACCTTGCCTCCTTCTCCTATAAGAGCCTCCCGATACCAAAACCCTAGATGGTCAATCAGAAATCCACGAAAAGTTCCATAGCACCGCCGCCACCGAAGGGGAGATTCGAGGGACAGAAGGTCTCTGTTTCGGCACCCTACTAGGATGGGGAAGTGCCCCCGGAGCCATCTCCATCGATCTCCACCACCATCTCCATCACCATTGCTGATTCCCATGATGAGGAGGGAGTGGTTCTCTCTCGAGGCTAAGGGTTCTATTGGTAGCTATGTGTTCATCTCTCTCTCTATGCATGATCATATTGTGATCATGAGTTTTGTAATCAAGTAGATCTACCTTGCTAATCAAGTGCTTTAATAGATCTCTGCTCTCCCCATGTGTGTGAAAGTGACAGCGTGCACACCATGGTGGCACTTAGGCTAGAGATTAAAAATATTTGTTATGAGTTATATTTGGAGTTGGATGTTTTTATGGAATTGTGGTGTTTGTTGGACTCATCTAGTACTCAAGGTGATAGTGTGGGGTTTTCTAGATGGGAAAGGCTTACTTTGAGGTGTGATGTTATAGCCCTACCATCGATTAGAATGTCCAACCGGAGAGTAGTTCAACGTAGTATCATAAAGAAGAATATATTTATATGGGAGTGTTCACTAGTGAAAGTATGATCCCTAGGCCTTGTTTCTTAGCATTGAAACACCGTTTGCTACTAGATCTGTTACATGTTTGCTTGCTTCCATCTTTATTTCAGTTTGCCTTTAGTCTTTTCCACGCCAGCAAGCTATTTTCTATCACCGTTACCACCTATAATTATCTATACGACTTGTATTTCACTATCTCTTCGCGGAACTAGTGCACCTATACACCTGAAAAGTGTATTGGGTATGTTGGGGACACAAGAGACTTCTTGTATCTTGATTCCAGGGTTGATTGAGAGGGGATACCTTTGACCACTTCCTCCCTGAGTTTGATAAACCTTGTTTGATCCACTTAAGAGAAAACTTGCTGCTGTTCTACAAACCTCTGCACTTGGAGGCCCAACAACTGTCTACAAGAATAGAAGTGCGTAGACATCAAACCTATTAAGATCATAGATTTTCCTTGAGAATTCCACTTGATATATATGTAGATGATCTTGTCCTTCTCAAGATGGAACGTGTTTCTTGGTTTCTCTTGCTTTCTCTTGCTTGATGAAGACTTGCGAATTTCTCCCCATACACCATGGGGAAACTACTTCTTTGAACTTGCCTTCATCAATCCATGATCACGGAGGATGGCAAGCTTCAAGCATGTGATATCCTAGAGACGAAGCATCTTGAGCTTGCACTTCATTTCTTCTAACTCCATTAGGATGATGACTTGAAGAAACACATGAGGAACTCTATCTTCTTCTTCAACACACTCTTGATCTTCTTTTCTTTATTATTCTTCTTGTTCTTATTCGTCTTGGTCTTATTCTTCTTGTTCTTCGACATGATTCCAATAGGCCCAAATCCCTTGGACACTGCTTATTCTTTCTCATCTTTCAACCTTGAAGACAACACATGGTTCAAGCGATGCCAATGGACAGTTCCTACAAGTGTGACTCAATGCAAACATTAGTCCATAGAGATTGTCATTAACATGGGGGCACACATCCCTTTCAATCTCTCCCATTTTAGTAATTGATGACAATCCCTTTGAGAGGGTTTATAATTGGAATTTAATGAACAGAACAATTGCACCAACATCAAATACTACACAAGTATGTGATGTTGCGACAACCAAAATATATAGAGCAAACTCCCCACAATCTATGCACGTGTGAAGAACTGGAATTTCATTACATAGATTGCCAACCATTACCGTTGGTGGAGTTTCCTCTATATATTCAACATGCAAAGCAAGAACAAACATGCAAGAGCATGAAAGGTAAAGCTTAAGAACAAACTCAAATCATAAACCATCTTCCCTTAAACCCTCCAAAACTTCTCCCCCATTGGCATTGATTGCGAAAATGGGTGAAAAGTTCTAGAGAGCCAATACGGTGAAAATTCCTCCAACAGTGTGCATTTGAACTAATAACTTACGATTAGAAACATTGGCACAGATCTGAGGACAACTTAGGAGAAGTCAAACCATATTGAGGACCCAAAGATTGCAAAAGAAATAAAATGGAAAAGGCATCAAAAAATGAAGCAAGCAACCAAAAAGACTCGAAATAACCAATTAAAAACAACAAGATATTATGATAAGAGAAAAATGAGTGTTTAAATGAAATATAGAAGCTTCCCTAGATTTGTGCACACAGTAGAATAGTTGCATTTGAATACAACATGCACAAATACGGAATCCTCACTCCCTCATAAACATTTAAGACACAAAAGGTAAGCGAGAAGGAAAATGGATATTATTAAATGAATTAGAGGAGCTCCCCAAAGATTATGCACCAATTATAATAATTGCATTTGGAAACAAGGTGCACAACCATGAAATCCTCACTCCTCCAAACTCATTTAACAATACAAGGCATGAGCGAGCAAATACAAGTGACTGAAGATGCAGTGACAGGCACTCATTGGCAAATAAATTTGGAAGCCACTTGAAAATCAAAAAGGAAAAAAAAGGTGGTTGATAGCTCCAAATTTCAACACTTTTTATAATTGTTTTTCCTTTTGTTTATTGCTGGATTTCATTGAAGTTTACCCTTTTCACCAATGTTAACATCGCAACTAGCGAAACCTTGGTTTCTTGTGATGGTTTTCAGGCAATGAACATTTTTGGAAGATCGGATATCATTTATGGGCTAATTACACCTGAAGAAGCAAATCCCCAATTGCAGCCCCCTTCCTTAGGGACGCCCCTTCCTTAGGGACGATCTGAGCACATAACGACCACTGGTACGGTCGGTATGTGCCTGTACTGTCCGCCCGTATGGCTCGCCGCCAGCTCCGTTATATCAATACAAGCAACTTTCATGAAGGAAAAGGGACAAAAAATAGAACACAGTCGCCGCAAACACATCTAGAAGAGGAGAGATCAGATCTTGGGAATGAGAAGAACATCGTCTCATTCTTCGACGATATCTAGCCTCTAAACCATTCACTCCACCATCATCCCCATTTGTACTTAGAGAGAGAGAGAGAGATTAACACGTGTAAGATTAGGGTTTGATACTTTGATCTACCTTGGTTTGTATTTGATTCGATCTTCAAACGGTATTGTGGCTTGCTACGGTAACTTTGAGATGATTTCGATTTGCAATACAGTTATGCCTTTGATCTATCTTAATCTCAAGTCCGAGTAAATCCCCATAGGCGTGGGAGATGTAGGGGATTGGTAAGATGTGTTCTTCCTTCTTTAATTCCATACATTTGTGATTGTTGTAGTGTTTATTAAATTGTGAGAATGAATATCTATGTTCACCTAATGCTTGTTATCCAATTTAAGGGCCAGGGTAACATGATCCAGATATCTCATAGGTATGAACTTGTATGCTAGCGAATCGGCAACCCCCGAGTGACACGGCCGATATCAATGAGGAGCTAGTACTACTCGAGGATAACAAGGAACCATCAAGATTAAAAACTTGATCCAGTCGGAAGACCTTAATTAATGTGCTGACCATTACTGTGGTAACAGGCAGATGGATCATTGGGACTGGGAAGAATTGGCCATGAGGATTCATAGTCGGTATATGGGTTTCTTGCCTACTCACTTATAAATACGAAACATCACAATAACTTATTCCATTTTAATCATCTGGCACCTTCACTATTACCATGAACTGTTTCTCTCCACGCCTAACATCTCATCTGCAAGAACCTCGAACACTTTTCTCACCTTTACTTTTATGTTATTTAATTCTCGCATTTTCCTTTACGCAAGTTTCCTCTATTATTCACTCACCCCTTCCACCTCCAACAATTAAAGTCAATTCACTCAAGATGGGTGACACCTTGAGTGTGACAGAAACGCCGCATAAAAACACTTACCTAGGCTCCTTATTGGGATCGATATAAAAACTAGAATTAATACTTCCGCGAAAGCATGCTCTGATGAACCCGTGCACTTGCAGGCCATCAGTGCTCTCCAAGAAATACAATATCAACTAAAAAAGTATCTTCTCTTATGTGTATAAGTTCCTAGGAGGATAACATCACAAAGACATATGCCCACAAACAAACATGCACACACAAAATAGATACACAAGAAGGCACGTAAAAAGAAAGATGAAGTCATAGCATATACCAATAAGTTTTTTACTTGAAAGCATGGCCAAAGACACAATTTTATATTATTGTACATTAATGAGCTCCAAACACCAAAACACCACATACATTACAACTATCACCGATGTAAAAGGAGATAGTTGGAATATATGGAGAAAGTTAACAAGTATCACAAAGGAATAATCAACTTGCAAATTCTCACTACTACACATGAGCGAAGTTGAGGAAAAGATAGGCAATAAAATTGAAAGATTAACATATTTGGGATTGGTTAATCATATGCGTGATTTTGTACAGTCCCTATTATGTGCACTCATATCAACTTACTCACATTTGCAATAAAGAGTTCTCTTTAAAACCAAGGCAAGAAACACAACAATTGCAAATACAAAAATTCATGCCAATATGTAACCTACAAAAGGTTCGAAGCAAGATATATATGCATGAGAAAGAGATTGTCAACACCTGGATTTTTAATCCCAGATGCCTGTTATGCCATACATCGCAATCCCAGGATTACCATTTTTGCGAGACATAACAGATTGGATATCACAATACATCATCCATTACAAACCATAATAAGGTCTTACACAAATAAAGGATCTCATGATCCAGTCTTAATACAAACAAGTAGCGGAATAATAAGCGTAGCGGTGGGCTCCATCTTCAGTGTCACAGGCAATGCTGATGATGGGAGATGATCCTAGTTGTCATAGCCGCCCTGCTGTCCTTCTTCCGGATAGTCCTCCTCATAGTCTGGCCACGGGAATAGCCAGGGACAAAGCCATGAGTACTCTTTAAGTACTCGCAAACTATCACTAACAAGTAAGGTAGTTCTAGTAGGAATGCTAAGCTCTAAGTTTATTTGCAAAGCTACATTTGAAACATAAGCTAAGTTCAGAAACAAAGAAAGACAAAATAAAGTTCTAAATCACCTGAGTGGGAACTTAGTTTTCATAGTCACAGCCCTGTTGTGGTCATGTCATGTCACAATTCATTTCATAAGTCATTTGGAAAACATCTGACGATGGAACAGTATGGCCACTCCAACTGTCCATGATCATGGACACAACTATTCTAATAGTTTGACACTCTACAGAGGTGGTACACTTTCACCACAAAATTCGATACATCCGTCAGGGATAACCCTGAATCATCATACTTAGTATGTGGATAATCAATCATAACCTTTCCTTTACACACTATAGTATAAGCACCTCTCCTATGAGCTTGGCCTCCCAGCCATGGCCATCTGCCATCCTGGACACTGCATAGGTGGAGAACAATGAGAGGTAGCCTCATCTCAAACCTCTCTTGCGAGGGAACCAATACTAATGCATATAAACTTCCGGCTAAGCCTTACCCAATTTAGGTATTGTGGTTGTACGGTAAAATTGGAATGGTATCGCATCCGAACCCAACCATGAGTTTTTTATAAAGGGCTAAGGCTCATGCCTCAACATTTTCATCATCATAAACCATTTGTGTTTCTCAACACATGTCAAAACATCTCAATAGAATGACTCATCATTCCAAGGTTTTCATAATCATTTTCTCCAAGTATTTCCCCTCTAGAGTGATCAAGTTTTTGGTTCAGTTCTAAACACTAAGTTAAGAGTGTTCACTAAGGTGGGATGCTAATATCAATCTCATGCCATAGAATGACATCTAGTATAGGCCAAGTTTTATACTCTTTATGCTATCTCTACTACTTTCTAAAAGCTCACAAAGCATTACTAAAAGCATTACGAAACAATACTTAACTAGTCTATTTAGCACACTAAGGCACACACTTGATGATCTAGTATCATCACAAACATCACAAGATTTAATGAACTAGTTTCATTTATTTCATTCGAGAAAAGTAATTTCTACTCATTGAAATTAATTAATATTTAATATTCTCCAATTAAAATATGGGATCATGTGGGCACATGTTATCACCACATACTCTAATACATGGGAATGTGATTTAAATGTTTGATCATATTTCAATAAGTTTAAGTTTATTATTTAAATGATTTAAAGTGACTAGAAATGCCTATATAGCATTATTTTGGTACTAGTCCAAAGTCACTGCATGCAAACCTACATATTATTACATATTCAGATAGGTATTGTCAAATGTGATTTTTGAGAGTTGGAATCAACTCAAAAACTATTATGGTTGATTTTTGAAAAATGTTTGAATGTAGAAAAGTCTCTGTTTTGTTATTTTTTCTATATGTGATCTCTAACTCCAATTGATTTCAATCCAATGGGCTTGGATAGAGATTTTAATTATCTTTCTAAAAAATTTGAATCATGCATTTTGGTTAAGTGGATCTCCCCGAAATGATTTTTAAATAAGTGGAGAGAATTGAGTTTAAGTCTAAATAGAAAAACCTCTATTTGAATTTGTGGGCTAGCGACACTTAAAACCCGAAACGCTATGGGGTAATCTAGGCGCTACGATTAGAACAGGGAACAACGGTCGTGGTTCATCGCTGACGACGAACAGGTCGCCGCCGAGAACAAACCCTAGCGGCTCGGTGGGGGTGCGTTGGGGCTTACTAGGGCTCCATATAAGCGTGCCGATGGGGGTGATCGAACTGGTGGACGATGGGGTCTCAAGCGTGGTCACGGCGGCTCCTGTGGTGGTCGCAATCAGCGGGGCCCTTATCCTCCAGTAGCGGCCAACTCTGGTGGAATTCCTGCGACTGCGAGCTCGATTGGCTCCGGGGAGAAGTGGGGAAGGCTAAGTGGCGAGAGGGGAGGTGAGTGGTGTGCAGAATGAGGCTGGGGGTGGCCTCCTTTTATAGGATCGACAGTAAGGCAGTGCGGTATGGGCACGGCTCGTCGGAGACGACGGTACAGGCAGCTATGGTCGGAGCTGAGCTAGGAGGATGGTGCCCGGTCTGCTGGCGGTCATCTACAGCGTAATGGCGTGGCTAGGGGCGGTGGCAATTGGTCGGGCACGTCCACGCTCTAGGCGGAGACAGTGAGTGTTCGATGGGGCGCACAGTGGCTGCTGGTCGCGTGGCAGGAAATAGGCATGTCCAGGCGGTTGCTGTAGTCATGGCGAAGCGGTGAGCGCGGGCTGCGGTCGAGGGGCGGCGTGTGCTGCCTTGTCGGGCACGGCGCACTGGCGCGTGCTTAGCATGGCAAAGAGGCGGTGGGCGTGGCATGCTAGGAAGTGGTCCACGGTGTGGCTGAGCTCGGGGAAGGGACAGAGAGGGGCGGTAGAGTGCGGCGATCCTTCTGGGCACGGCGAGAGCGAGAGGGGCGGTCTGCTGTGATTGGGGCATGGTCGACCGGCGGCGACCACCTTTGGGCGGCGCGGTACTGCTGCTAGCGGTGAAGGGGGTGCTGTCTGGCTGGGTTAGATGCTAGGGAGACAAGGGGAGTGGAATGGGGCAATTGGTTGGGTAATGCATTGATCAAGAACATTGTTAGTTAGGCCAGATTATTTTTGCCTGCCAAGTGTTCAACAAAATGGCCGCAAGAAATTTAAGTTTGAATTTTGAAAAGATTTTTGGTGTGTGACTTGATCTCATGCTTGGTAGTCTGTGGTTGCTTGGGATTGTTAAGTTTAGTTCATTTGAGTGGTTTTTGAAAAAGTGGGATCTATGCATATGAAGTGGATTCAAATTTCAAATGCCACTAAAAATTAGTGGCTAAAGGTTTTTGTAAAATTGTAAAGTGGGACTTGGTAGATATTTACTTGTACTAGCAAGGGGTGAAAAGAGTTAGAATTATTTTTGTTAACAATTGACTTCTAGGAACACCTAAAGTGGTCTAGTAGATTAAAATGGCACAAATGACCATTTGCATTTATTAATAATATTTGATTTATTTTTCTTTGGATTTTGTTTGGGAATGATCTAGATGATGTGGCATTCACCTTTGAATCATTTCACAACCATTCGAGCAAACAAACATGGCATTTTCAAACAATTCTATATTAATGCAAACACACATGCATTCATAATT
Source organism: Avena insularis (assembly GCA_023614405.1). Taxonomy (NCBI): domain Eukaryota; kingdom Viridiplantae; phylum Streptophyta; class Magnoliopsida; order Poales; family Poaceae; genus Avena; species Avena insularis. The sequence goes on along the minus strand of CM042684.1, from coordinate 327,985,398 downwards.
GTTTTTAATAATAAAAAGTTTTTGTTAACCCTAAATTGGGTGATTTGGATCTTGATAACCTTGATTAAAGATTTGGGATGTTACAAACCTTCCTCCCTTAAACAAAATTTCATCCCGAGATTTAAGAAAAAATAGGAACTAAAGAGATCTGGAAACTCAGTCCTAATGTAATCTTCTCTCTCCCAGGTGGCTTCTTCTTCGGTGTGGTTGCTCCATTAGATCTTGAGAAATTTGATACTCCGAGTCCTGGTGGTTCGGAAGGCTTCTTCCAAGATACGAATGGGCACTTCATGATATGTCAGATCCTTGTTGATATCAATGGCTCGGTGATCGATGTTCTTGAACACTTCGGTCTTCTCTGGCACTTCCAAGCATTTGCGAAGTAACGAGATATGGAACACATTATGGATGGATGACATCTCTTCTGGCAGTTCCATCTGATGCGATACTTCTCCTTGATGATTCAGAATCTTGAAGGGTCCAATATATCTGGGGGCTAACTTTCCTTTCAGACTAAACCGTTGCGGCCCTTCAACGGCAAAACTTTGAGATATACAAAATCTCCAACATTGAAAGTCAGGTCTCTACGTCTCTTGTCGGCATAACTCTTCTGTCTGGATTGGGCGGTATTGAGGTGCTCATGGACTTTGTGAACCTTCTCTTCGACTTCTCATAGGATGACGGGTCCGAAAATCTAACTCTCTCCTACTTGCGACCAATTCAAAGGGGTACGACACTTTCTTGGGGCCATTTGCAAACTGGCTTGATAACTGTTGTTGTATGAGAATTTGGCGAAAGGCAGACAACCTTCCCATTTTGATACATACTCTAACACACAAGCTCTTAGCATATCTTCTAAGATTTGGTTGACTCTTTCAGTCTGTCCATCGGTCTGTGGGTGATAAGCTATGCTGAAATTCAACTTGGTTCCTAATCCTTCTTGGACTTTTTGCCAAAATCTCGAGGTAAATTGGATTCCTCGATCCGACACTATGGTCTTGGGGCTTCCATGCAAACTGACGACTCTAGCAATGTACAACTCTACTAGCTTCGAACTCTGGTAGGTTGTCTTGACAGGTGCAAAACGGGCTACCTTGGATAGTCTATCAACGATGACCCAGATTGAGTCATTTCCCCTACTAGAAGTAGGCAAACCGGTGATAAAGTCCATTCTGACGGAAACCCATTTCCATTCCGGAATCTGCAATAGTTGCAACAGTCCTGCGGGTCTCTGATGTTCTGCTTTGACTCTCTGACAGATATCACACTTGGTGATGTAGCTTCCGATTTCTCTCTTCATCTTGTGCCACCAAAATTGCTCCTTCCAAATCCTGATACATCTTTGTTCCTTCGGGGTGGATAGAATAAAGAGTATCATGAGATTCTTGCATGATAACTTGCTTCAGCTCTGAATCTGCTGGCACATAGATACGTCCTTTGTACCATAGAACTCCTTCTCCGTCTTCGGTGAATCCTGTTACGGATATACTTTTCGGGTATCCTCACAGTTCCTCACTGACCAGGGTGGCCCACTTTGGGTTAGAGCTTTGCTTCACGGGTGGCCCAATTAGAGAGAGAAGACGGAGTCCCATCCGGCTACGGAAAGGCCCAGAAGATTTACCGACTTAGGCCTATAACGTTACTTGTAGTTCAAGATGTACTCTGTAACCAACTCTTAGTTGTAGCCGGATTGATCTCTCCTGTAAACCCTAGGCCGGATATCTATATAAGCCGTCCTAGGGAGAGCCTTTAGGGCACCAGATAACACCCAATACTTTAGACCCTCAACTCGCACAGGCGATACCCTTGTAACACATATTCCGCTCTGCCAGACATCGATTGCTAGCAGAGTAGGATTCATCCAAAGCATGATTCAACTGGGTAAACTTGTGTGCTCACCGTCCCGGAGTAGCGTATGTCTCACACCCCTCTCTTCCACACGCCTCGAGGACCCCCTCATGGCGTACTTGTCCTTAATCCGACGACAGTTGGCGCCCACCATGGGGCAAGTGAGCTTCGGATCTGCGTTCCGAGCAGAATCTGCAAGAATCGGAATCGGCGAGACCATCACCGTCGGTTGCATCCTCTACACCAGCGACGTCCCTCTCATCGTTCTCGTCGAGACTTGGATTCCGGCTAGGGAAGCCGTGACTGCTTATACAATCATGTCTTTTGGCGAGATCGATGTTTACATCGGTTTCGCTGAACATGCCCAACCCACCCCAGTGGTGATGATAGAGGCAGAAGAATCTTCTGGGTCCCCTTTGTCCGTGGAGGCGGCAGAGTTCCGGATCTCAGAAAACCCTAATCCCACCCAACCTGCGCCAGTTGCGGAAATAGTGGAAAAATCCGAGCCTGAAGAAGACCTCACGGTCCAAGTCGAATCTGGAGTGGATCTCCCCGGAGAAGCTGGATCCCAGATCAACCCACCCGTGGAAGTCGAAATCCAGGAGGAGCACATCAACGACACTGATTCCGACTCTGACGATGTCGGGACAGACAAACATTTCCTCAGGTACACACTAAGACGTATGATACTGCAGGCGCTAGCGCAGATGCAATCCTCGAAACCATTAAAAGTTTTGATAGGGCTGATCATAGAGGCTGCAGGTACCTCAGGAAGTACGCGTCGCACTTTGTCGGATACGTTGGATCCGGATCCGGCTCTGCTGATGCTAGAGAAAACACCGATTCGGTGCTGGAGGCAATTGGAACAAACGTCGATGTTCCCACATCCTCGGATGAATCTATGACGTCGGCAGATTTCCGAAAGTTCTCCGCGGAATATGAAGAGGAGTACAACTCCAAAGCTGCAGAGGAGGGAGAAGCCATGGATGAAGGATCCGGGGAACACTCTCCCAAAACGCAGGATGACATGGACGTCAGGGACAATCCCGGAGTCCAGATGTCCAAAAGTACCGATCAGAGCTTGACTCCGGGAAACGGACCCAAAGCCGTCCTTGCTACCGGCGCTGCCAAGAAGGAAAAGAAGAAGAACAAGAAGAACAAGACCCCGGCAAAAGAACCTCTGATAGAGGAGGTGATTGCCGAGGAATACGAGGAAGACTCGGATGGAGCTCTTATCTCAGACGAGCCGAAAAAAGAAGCATCGGTGGATGGACACGTGATCACTGAAGGTGCGCGTAAACTCATCGATGCCGCATTAACCACACCTATCCCTATAGCTCCAGAACTTACTACAGATGAGCTGGACGAAAGGGCCCAAGCCCTAGAAGCGCGTCGTCAACAACTCCTTGATGAAGCCAAAAACATCGAGGTGGAGAAAAAGCGCATGTCAAACAAGGAGTACATGTCCCGTCTGCATCAAAAGACACGGAAGCGCCACATGGATGACAACCAATTCCCACGTGTCCGTGCCGTCCTTTTTGGAGATGAGATGGGAAAACCACGAAAGGATAGCAACAGAGATTGGGTTTACCCAACACGAGTGCAAAATACCGTGGCAGCTCGCAAAATTCTATCGGCTAATCCAGGACCAGAGGAGATACATTTGGGCATCAAGCTACTCAATAAGGGACTGGAGCAGCAGAAGGTCGCCCTGTCCGGAAGCCAAAAACTGGTCTCGGATTCCGACCACGGTCGCACAGATCCGGCATGGGCTGACGTCAAAACCCCCTACGTCCGGGCACAATATCGTCACCCCGAATGCAGGGAAGACAATTATTCAAGAACCGGATCATCGGGACAGCATCGCAGAACTACACATAACTGGAGCAACGTCGCTCCAGTAGCCGAGAAAGACACGATCGCTGCACTGAATCCGAAGAATCCTCCCCGAAAGGGAGAATATAAAGAGAAACATCGGAGGGGGATCGTCAAAGGATGCCACCTCCTAGACATGATAACCATCCGACTGAGCCTCACCATGGTGGGAACGACGAACGAAGGAACGACGGAAACCATGATGGCACAAGCCGGCAGGGGGATCGTCATAGTCAAGAACCTCCCCGGAACCGGAATAATGACGCTCCTGATGGAGGCTGGCGATCAGCCGGAAACTACCCCGCTGCACCACCCTCTCCACCACACAGTTATCACAACGGCCCCCACGGAGGTCAAGGAGGACATGGCGGAGGAGGTGGTGGCAGAAGCCGAAGTCCGGCTCCAAGGCACCGTAACCACAGCCGGCATTCGGGACGATCCCTATCCCTGAACGACGCAAGGCATAGGATCAACTCCAACATAGAGGCTCGGTGCTACGAAAACGATGACGTGTACGTGGGCCCAAAGTGCTTCGGACCATGCATCAGAGCTACAAAGTTCCCGGAAGGATTTGCTATCTCAAGACATATTCAAGCCTACGACGACATCGCTCGGCCAGACACCTGGTTACAGGATTTCTTCCAAGCTTGCTACATCGCCAAAGGCGGAAACAGACTGGTCGCAACTCGATATCTCCCACTCATGCTGAGGAAGACGGCACGATCATGTCTCAATGAGCTTCCGGCGAACACCATCCACAACTGGTATGATTTACAAAGTGCGTTCTTTCGGAATTTCGAAGGCACATATCGGAGGCCCTGTACGGTTGGAGACCTACAGTGTTGTACCCAGAAAGCTGGAGAAACTTGCCGGGATTACCTCGGACGATGGATTGACACCAAGAACTCTTGCGAAGGAGTAAATGAGTAAACTACGATTGAAGCTTTCATCGCAGGACTCCCAATTGGTTTACTGCGCCATCGCTTGAAGTGTGACAAGGTTACTGATCTGGGAGAAATGATAGAAACAGCGAGCAAGTATGTAGATGCTGACGACGATGCAGAAGGATTACTCAATGTCCTAGCTGTGCCTCAGTCGGCAAAACAACCAAAGCAACAAGCTTAGAAGCGCAAAAATACCTCGGAAGAAAAACCCAACGCGGCGTCACTACTGTTTCTGGGTCTGGAGGACGAGGAGGACGTGGCGGAGGCTGCGGGCGTGGCCGTGGGACATCAAGGGTCCAAGGTAGAGGAGAGAAACAACCAAGCAAAACCTACACTTGGGCCGACATCGCCAATAACCCATGTGTGCATCATTTGGACGCTAATGGGGGCTCATCCCACACCAACACTGAATGTCGTTTTAACGACGACATCAAGAGAGATGATACCGCGGGCTACAAAGCTAAGCGGAAGAAGGGAAAGAAAAATCCCGAAAAAGACAAAGAGACCAAGGAAGATTCCGACATGGAGGAAGCCGACGCTTCAAATCCCAAGTCGTAAGGGAAGAAAACTTTTCCCACCAAGAAGGACACTTACGTCACCTTCCTTGGATCTCAACCAGCAAAGGTCAAGAAAGCAGTTCTCCACGAGCACAACGCATCAGTTCCGGCTGTCCCTCAGTATCTGGACTGGTCGGAAGTAGCAATAACATTTGACCATGCTGATCATCCGCCTAAGCTACATAGGCGAGGAAATACGCCTTAATCGTCAATCCACTTATTGATAGTTATGGTTTCTCCAAGACCCTCATGGACGGTGGTAGCAGCATCAATATTCTCTATGTCGAAACGCTACGCCGGATGAAGATCTCGGAAACACAGCTGAACCATAGCTCTGTGATCTTTCACGGAGTTGTCCCAGGAAGACAGGCTAATTCCCTGGGAGAGATCACTTTGGATGTTACTTTTGGAACACCAAATAATTATCGGACGGAGGCACTTTCCTTCAAAGTGGTCCCGTTTAAGAGCACATACCATGCTATATTCGGACGTCCGGCTTACTGGGCTTTTATGGCTCGTCCGTGTTACATTTACAATATGATAAAAATTCCAGGTCCCAACGGCGTAATCACCATTAGGGGAGACCCGAAGAAGGTGCGAGAGTGCGAGGATGGAAATGCCGCCTTTGCCGAAGCCGTGCTGCACACCCAGGAGTACCAGGAGATCAAGAAGAGCATAGATCCATCCGAGATGCCTGCGATAAAGAAGGAGGTGACAAAGCCAAATCCAGAGTTCAAGGCATCAGAAGAGACGAAGACGACGCCGTTGAAGGATGACGACCCCTCCAAGGTGACCCAGATAGGCGTAGGCCTAGTAGCGCATAGGAAAGCACGCTCATCAAGTTCCTCCAAGCAAATCAAGATATCTTCGCATGGCAGCCATCTGACATGACCGGAGTACCTAGGGAACTTGCCGAGCACTCTCTAAATGTAAACCCAAATGCTAAATCCGTCAAACAGTCCTTACGACGGTTTGGTGATGAAAAGCGTAAGGCAATAGCTAAGGAACTAGCACGTCTCGAGTTAGCCGGATTCATAGAAGAGGTCATCCATACTGATTGGTTGGCCAACCCTGTAATGGTCGCTAAAAAGGACACCACTGATTTAAGGATGTGTGTTGATTATACTGCCTTGAACAAGGCTTGTCCAAAAGATCCGTTCGCTCTTCTTAGAATTGATCAAGTTATCGATTCTACGGCAGGCTCAGAACTCCTCTGTTTTCTCGACGCATATTCCGGTTATCACCAAATACGGATGAAGGAATCTGACAAAGTCAAGACTTCATTCATAACCCCCTTCGGAACCTTCTGTTTTGTTACAATGCCCTTTGGGCTGAAGAACGCAGGAGCTACGTACCAGCACGATGCAGCGTTGCCTCCATGACCAGCTCGGGCGCAATGTACATTCATACGTGGATGATATCGCGGTCATGTCCAAAAATAAGGAAACATTGATTTCCGACTTGGAGGAGACGTTTGCCAATTTACGAAAATACAACATCATGCTTAACCCGAAGAAATGTTTTTTTGGAATACCAGCCGGAAAACTGTTAGGTTTTATCATGTCTCAAAGAGGTATAGAGGTGAACCGCGACAAGATCAACGCTATTCTCAATATTTCTAGGCCAACTTGCTTGAAGGACGTACAAAGATTAACTGGTTGCATTGCTGCGGTCAGTCGATTTGTAAGCCGGCTTGGTGAAAGAGCCGCACCATTATACAAACTCCTGAAGAAGACCAAGGATTTTGTCTGGACTAACGAAGCTGAAGCTGCACTACAAGACCTGAAGAATGTAGTCTCATCTGCTCCTATCATTGCAGCGCCGGAACCTCAGGAACCGATGTTGCTTTACATTGTTGCGACAAATAAGGTTGTCAGTATAGTTATGGTGGTGCAGAGACCGGAAGAAAATCAGGAGCACCTAGTGCAGCGTCTGACATACTTTGTCAGCGAGGTCCTGACAGAATCAAAACAGCGGTATCCGCACTATCAAACGTTGGCTTACGGTGTTTTTCTAGCATCTCGTAAGTTACGACACTATTTTCAGGAGCATCCAATTATCGTGGTGAGCAAAGCTCCCATGAGAGATATAATCAACAATAGTTATGCCACAGGACGCGTCGCTAAATGGGGCATAGAGCTTGTAGCTTTCGATATTGAGTACAAACCCCGGACAGCAATCAAATCCCAGATCCTTGCCGACTTTGTCGCTGATTGGATAGAGACCAAGGAGAACATGATCCTCCCTGAGTCGGAATATTGGACCCTCTTTTTTTATGGGTCTAAGGCTCGAGGAGGCTCGGGGGCTGGCGTGGTGCTCAAGTCACCCGAAGGAGATAAACTTTTATACGTGTTGCAGATCCACTTCACAGCGACAAACAACATTGCCAAGTATGAAGCACTGCTGCATGGAATCCGGATTGCTAAGGATATTGGCATCCGACGTTTGATGTGTTACGGAGATTCGGATCTTGTTGCTCAGCAAGTCTCGGATATTTGTAATGCAAATAAGCACATGGCAGCATATAAAGCTGTCATGGATGATCTATCTAAATCGTTCGAAGGGTTTGAAACTCAACACATCCCTCGAGCAGAAAACGAGGAAGCAGACGCACTATCTCGAACAGGCTCTACGCGGAAAGAGGTTCCGGATGGCGCGTTTTTAGAGCACCTCAAAGTTCCCTCGATAAAGGGAGTAGATGAGGAATATCCGACCAAATCCGGCTCACCTTTAATAGCAGTTCTGGCTGTAATTCCCATCTAGACTCAACCCTACCTAGATTACTTGGTAGATGGAAAATTACCCGAAGATGAGGTGCTGAGCCGACATATCGTCCGACGAGCAAAAGCCTATACTATTGTTAAAGGTGAGCTCCATAAACGGAGTGTTTCAGGGGTTTTTTAGCGTTGTGTATCTCTAGAAGAAGGAGTGGAAATCTTAAGAGAAATCCACGAAGGCGAGTGTGGTCACCATGCTGTAGACAAATCTTTAGTGGCAAAAGCTTTTCGACATGGATTTTTCTGGCTTACAGCTCAGGCAGATGCCGAACGATTAGTCAAGACATGCAAAGGCTGCCAAAAGTACGCCAAGCAAGCTCATGTTCCGGCTGATCAGCTACGAACAATACCTATAACATGGCCTTTTGCTCTTGATATGGTAGGACCTTTTAAACGAGCACCAAGTGGATTCACGCACCTCTTAGTGATGGTGGACAAATTCACAAAGTGGATCGAGGCTAAACCTGTCACTAGTTGTGATGGAGCAACAGCCAAAAGATTTGTCGAGGATGTTATAATCCGGTATGGTTATCCGCATAGCATTATCACGGACAATGGGAGTAATTTTTCCATGGGAGAATTGGCTGAATTCTGCGACGAGCAAAATATCCGGCTTGACATTGCGTCAGTTGCACGTCCACATGCTAATGGACAAGTCGAAAGAGCAAATGGTTTAATTCTACAAGGCTTGAAACTGAGACTCGAAGCACCACTGAGACGCGTCTTTGCGGGGCTTGGGGCAGGAACTACCCTCTGTAATTTGGAGTTTGCGAACAACTCCGAACAGGTCAACAGGATATACACCTTTCTTCTTGGTCTATGGCGCAGAAGCAGTTCTTCCTAGTGATTCAATTCATACTTCTCCTAGAGTGGTCGTGTATATTGAAGAGGATGCCGAGATTTCTCGACAAAATGATCTAGACTTAGTCAAAGAAGTTCGCGTCGTTGCTGAAATGAGATCTACAGTCATCGCCAGGTTACTAAGTATCATAGCCAGAGAGTCCGAACTAGATCTTTCAATAAAGGTGATTTGGTTCTCCGGCTTGTGCAACAAAGAATGCAGAAACTTTCCCAGTATGGGAAGGGCCCTTTTTAGTTAGTCGAGTATTGCATAATGGATCGTACTACTTAACTGACATGAGGCCAGTCAAAGAAAGACCTGCTACTAAGAAGAGAAAGAGAGCTAGAGGCAGTACAAATCCGGATGAGTTAGCCAGACCATGGAATATTGCTCAGCTATGTCCCTTTTATTCTTAGTTTCTCCTTCTTTGTAATCATACATATGTACATGTTCTATGAGAAACAAAAGTTTTGGTTACCTCAAAGTTTTCCTGAGAAGTTTTTACCATCTTATTTCCTAATGATCATGTCATAGTCAAAAATCCCAGAATGCTTGAAAGTACTTTATGCTCATGTTCGTTCTGGTTTAGATTTCCGACTCTAAAACTGCTACCTTCGGGTATAACTCTAAAAAATTCTAGTCTTTACTTAGGTTATTTGTCTGATTGCTGGATGCGGGTATTTTCCGAGTAGTGAATTGTTGGTACTGGAAGCCGGCTTTGTTTCTGAGTTCAAACTAGTTTAGCAATTGAGCTCCGTTGCTCGGCAAAGTTTCCGGCTGAAGGTTTAGCCCGCTCACGAAAGGGACGAGGCAGAAAGCCAGATAAACGATAAGTAGAGACGAAAAATTCTAAGTGCTTATGCAAACATTTCAAGCACACAAAAAGTCTAAAACAAAAGTGTTGAATAGATAAAAAAATTAGCACTAGCAAAAGCCATAATACTTCATAATTATAAAATGCATCATGTCTTTCCAGAATAATACATCGTTTTTTGGTCTATGATGCATGAGGAGATGAAGGAGCTGCCGACTCGCTGGTTACTCCGCCTTGATATCGTGCCGAGATGTCCGGATCCGAGGTGGTCCGTTCATCATCGGAAACTTCTTCGGCGTCTTCTGGAGGAGGTGGCGGAGTATCCACGCAGGTGAAGAAGGGCACCTCGTAGCTGGTCAGGTCAGCTACATGGCACCCATAGCCGGCGCAGGAGTGCATGATAGTTCGAAGGTCTTGCTCCTGGCCGTCTTCATCTACTTTGCAGTACCCTCTGGTCACTTGCCATATCTCCATGTTTCCATGGTGGCTCATGACCATGGTGAGAGCGTTCTGCGCAGCAGTTCGCGTGTAGGATATGTTCCAGTCCCGAACAAGCTGCGGCATCTCCTTGGCCTTCTCCCGCACCTGGAAGTTCGACATGCTTGGCATACCCGGAATCCTGAGAGACTTGCCAATGTCCTCAAGAGACTGGCGGTAGTCATGAAGAAGATCACCAACTTGGGTAAGTCGGTGAGTGCGGGGCTCGGACGAGGAGGAGTCCGTCAAGTTCAGAGGACCTATACACAAGTTAAAGTTAAAGAAAAAACCGACATTGATAAGAGTCGAAGAAAAAGGAAAAGTCAGAGAGATGGAACGTACCGAAAATGACGTCGTCAACCTTGGTTTTCTCCTCCCGGAGACTCTGGAGTTCATCCCGGAGCGCCTGGGAGATGTCCTTCTCTCTGCTAAGCTCATTTCTGAGGTCCGAGATAATTTTATCTTGAGCAGCAATCTTGCGATCGCGCTCTTCAGTGGCCATGGAGGAAGATTCCAGGACTTGAGCTATGCTCGTTTCATGATCCGCCTTGAGCTTATCCAGCTCTTGGCGAAGTCCTTTGTTCTCCACCACCAGGGTCTTGAGGTTCTCGGCCTCTTCAATCATAGCGATGGATTGTTTCACCAACGCTGTAAGACAAAAAGAACAATAGTTCAGAAAAATTCGACATAGAAAAAGCAAAAGACAAGGTTTGAATCTCGAAATATTTACCTTCAGCTTCATCCTTGGCTACCTTGAGCTCAGCATTTTTAAGCCGGAGAGCTTTGATCTCTCTCCGCTTATTACAGACATTGGACAATAATTCCTGATTATAGGAACATACTTTCTGTAAGTCAGAATACCCAAAGTCAGAAAGCTACTTAAGACTCGGGCTAATATTTTTACTAAATATCAGCACGAGCCTTGGGGGTTACACTAGTTCGTTCTTTGGCATCCTAATGAAAGCATAAACTCGGATTCTATATCCTACTTCATGCTTGGGGGCTAGAGGATATGATATAACATAATGTAAAAACAAGAGTTGGAATTCCGACTTACATATTGCTCGCGGGTGAGTTTGTCTAAACCCGCGTTCACTTCAGCTGCCACCTTTTCGGCGAGAGTAAGAGGGATCACTGGGGCTATTGGAAGCTCGCCAGTCCTGATCCTCTCGTCACGAAGGAGGACTTGAGTGAGAAGGTCAGAGAACTTGACGTCCTCTACTTCTTGCGCTTCCTCCTCGGGAAATAAATGGCTTTTGTCCAGGACTTGCCTGGCTAGCCGCTGGATCTCCTCTGCAGATTTCCGAGTTAGGCCGAATTTGGAAAGACCTAGATTGTTGAGGAGGTTTTCAGCAAAGAATTCAGCCGAGGGATCATTATCCGAAGAGGGTTCACCCTTATCTTGACCTGACGCACCCACAGTGGCGTCAGTTTGCGACCCAAGGATCACAGGCTCTGTTTGAGGAGCCAGATCTTCTGCAGCATCCGACGAGATAACCGGAGTTGCAGAAGGTTGAGGGGCCGGAGTCGGAGGAGCTACGGCAGGCGAAGCTATGGTAAGCTTCGTCTGGCGTAAGGGCTTCGAAGAAATCCCTTTCCCTTGATGATCGATTTTGCTCTGAGAAGGTAACAAAGTCGGAAACGTTACATCTCGGAAAGAAGTTTAAGTAAAGCACAAAGACAGAAAAGTTGTGACGGAAAGGATACCTCTTCATGACTAGCACCTCCTTTGTGCCAACCGCTACTGTCGGAGCTTTGCACTTCTTGAGCGCAAGATCCGGAAGTGGAACCACTTCCACCTCCTGAGAGAACTCCGAAGGGTATCCTTCGAGCGGAGCAAGTTCCGACTCGGGGATGTCAGCAAGCTGAAAACAAGAAAACGTATCAGCATTACAATGTAACTCAAAGATAGAAACACATAAAAGATGTGATGATAAAAGCTTACCGGCACCACGGGGTCTTCCGCCGTGTGCATGTCCAGAGAAACCTCTGGAATCCTCCTCTTGATCCGCTCCTTGATCAGCCACTTGATTTGGCTTATGTAGGCTTGAGTGGTGTAGGCTTTGGGGCTGATGCGGAGGGAGTTGGTCAGGGAAGACATGACAGAATGCATCAGTCTATCCCCATGGTACTGAAGTGGCTGGATCCGGCATGAGACCCAGCACTGGACCCAAGTCGGATCCCTTCAGACCATTGTGCTTGATCAGATATTCGATCCGCCTCTTAGCAAGGAACAGATCATCTGTGAGAGCCGGAGCAGCCTCGTCCTAGGAAGGTTGGGCCGTGGCGGCTACGTCGACAAAAGCCGGCAAAGCAGTAGCTTTGTCGGGAGCCGGAATATCCCGATGGTAGAAAAAAGTGGCTGGCCATTGCTTGACCGAGTCACTGGCAGAAATTTTGGGATATGCCCGGTCTCGTCTAAGAGAAAAACTAATGGTGCCGGTGATGTAAGGAACACCGGCAGTGATGGAATTCCTCTGGACATGAAAGTAAAACCGGAAAAGAAGCAAACTTGGCCTAATGCCGAGAAAGCCCTCGCAAAGCGTAGCATATGCGCTCATCTCTAGAATGGAGTTGGGAGGAAGATTGTGGAGGTGAACTCCATAGTGGTCAATCACCTCGAAGAAGAACTCCGAGGGAGGAAAGGACAAACCTCGGTCCAGATGGGTGCCAAAGTGGACGCGCTCGCCCTCGTGCGGATTGGGGACGGTCCCGCCGGAGCCGCTCCGCCAGTTGTCGGTGGCGAGGAGCCCCTCCTTCTCCACGTTCTTGAGGCCAGCCTCGTCGAGGGCGCAGGGGATCCAGAGTCCCCGGAAGCTCACTTTCTCCGCAGCTACTTCCTCCGCCGCCGCCAGAGAGGAAGAAGAGGATGAAGCCATTTTCTCTTCGGTGGAAAATGGTGACCCTAAAGTGGCGGTGCTAGGAGCTCTGTGGGAGGAAAACAAAAAGACTCTGGGCACGCTGGAGATTTGGGAAGAATGGAATGATGAAAGGCAGATGAAGAGGAGAAGAAAAAATCTAGACCCCTTATATCCACCTACCTGCGCCAAGATTCGTGCAAACGCTACAGTGTAACCGCCACACATCATGGAAGGAACTGGGAAGGGCCCACGTGATGATTGCGTCACCTCGATCTCCACGCACGCATTGAAACGACGCCTCGGTTCTGCGAACCACGGACCCACCAACGGTCGTGCTGACGGAACATTCTGTCAGATGACGTGACTTGACCATGCTTATGTCAGGTGGCGTTAGAGACCAAATTCTGGCTTAGTTTAAAAGCGAGCTGGAAAATCCGAGTAACTAATTGACCCGGATCGTATTTTTCATTGTGAAGTTTCAGGAACCCTTCAAGATTCTGCAAGCCGAAGATCAAGCTAGACGATGATAAAATCCGACTTTGGATCTTGGAGGCCTCACGGGCTGCTTTGTTGAGATATACTTTCCGGGTATCCTCACAGTTCCTCACTGACCAGGGTGGCCCACTTCAGGTTAGAGCTTTGCTTCACGGGCGGCCCAGTTAGAGAGAGAAGACGAAGTCCCATCCGGCTACGGAAAGGCCCAGAAGATTTATCGACTTAGTCCTATAACGTTACTTGTAGTTCAAGATGTACTCTGTAACCAACTCTTAGTCGTAGCCGGATTGATCTCTCCTGTAAACCCTAGGCCGGATATCTATATAAGCCGTCCTAGGGAGAGCCTTTAGGGCACCAGATAACACCCAATACTTTAGACCCTCAACTCGCACAGGCGATACCCTTGTAACCCATATTCCGGCTCTGCCGTATTACTGGATTGCTAGCAGGAGTAGGATTCGTCCAAAGCCAGCAGATTCGAACCTGGGTAAACTTGTGTGCTCACCGTCCCGGAATACCGTATGTCTCACACCCCTCTCTTCCGCACGCCTCGAGGACCCCCTCATGGCGTACTTGTCCTCAATCCGACGACAAATCCAGGTACCTTTCCTGTACCAATACGAGGTTTGATTCCATCGATACTTGCATTTCTCTTCTGGGCTTCCTTGATCTGACTGATCAAAGTTGGTTGAAGTTCAATGCTAGCTAAAAATCCTTTGCTAACTAGCTCAGTTCTAAACTGCTCCAACTCTTCATGCAAACTTGGCTGGTTCTCTTTGATCATGGTGTTTAACCTGCATGGCAATCTGCTAAGAGCATCCGCTACCACATTGGCTTTGCCGGGGTGATAGTGAATGTCAAGGTCATAATCCTTGATTAACTCTATCCATCTCCTTTGCCTCATATTCAGCTCCTTCTGAGTGAAAATATACTTCAAGCTCTTGTGATCTGAATAAATCTCACAGGGATTACCCATAAGGTAATGACGCCATGTCTTCAAGGCTAAAACTACAGCTGCTATTTCAAGATCATGGGTGGGTTAGTTTTGCTCATGCTGCTTCAGTTGTCTGGACATATATGCTATGACTTTGCCTTCTTGCATCAACACACATTCGAAACCAATCTTGGATGCACCACAATACACATCAAACACCTTCTTGATATCTGGCATGATCAATATTGGGGCTGAAATCAATCTCTTCTTAAGCTCTTGGAAACTTGCTTCACATTTGTCGGTCCATTCAAACTTCTTGTCCTTCTTCAACAATTGGGTCATGGGTCTGGCGATGCTTGAAAATCCTTCTACGAACTTGCGGTAATATCCCGCTAATCCGAGAAATGCACGGACTTGGGTTTGAGTGGTTGGGGATTCCCATTCTTCAACATCTTTGATCTTGGCGGGATCAACAACGACTCCTCCTGCTGACACAATATGTCCGAGGAATCCTACTTCTTTTAGCCAAAACTCACATTTGCTAAACTTGGCATACAACTGATGTTCTCTAAGGGTTTCAAGGATGATTCTCATATGTTGCTCATGGTCTTTTTCTGACTTGGAGTAGATAAGAATTTCGTCGATAAACACAACGACAAACTTATCCATAAAGTTCATAAAGATCTTATTCATGAGGTTCATGAAATAAGCGGGGGCATTGGTTAATCCGAAAGACATGACCGTATACTCATACAATCCATATCTGGTGGTAAAGGCGGTCTTTGGAATATCCGTTGCACGAATCTTGAGTTGATGATAACCAGTCCTAAGATCAATCTTAGAGAACACACTGGCACCAGTCAACTGATCAAATAGATCCTCTATCTTGGGCAATGGGTACTTGTTCTTGATGGTGACATCATTTAGCTTCCGGTAATCTGTGCACAAACGGTTGCCTCCATCTTTCTTGTCGACGAACATAACAGGTGATCTCCATGGCGATGCGCTTGGTTGAATCAATCCTTTCTCCAGCATAGCATCTAGTTGCTTCTTCAGCTCCACTAACTTGGATGGGTTCATGCTATAGGGTCTCTGAGCTATGGGTCCAGTTCCAGAAATTAGTTCAATAATGAACTCAATATCCCAATCTGGGGGCATACCTGGCAATTCATCTGGGAATACGTTGGGGTATTCACAGACTACTCTAACTTGGTCTATGGTGGGTAGGGCTAGACTCTTGTTGCATTTTAATTGATGGGGCAAGGTTTCAAATATATGCTCTAGTGATACTCCAGAGCTACTGGTCATGGTGATGGATTTCTTGGCACAGTTGATCAATCCTTTATGTTTCGACATCCAATCCATTCCTAGTACTACTTCCAAACCTTTGGTTCCAAGTACTATTAGATTGGCATAAAAATCTATCCCATGTATTCTGATAGGCACAACCTTGCAAATTTTTCTAGCTTTGGTAGTTGAACCAGGTATTTGAACTATCATAACATCCTTCAAGTTGTTTGGGTGAATCTTACTAGTGCATGCAAATTCTTCGGTAACAAACGAGTGCGATGCTCTAGAATCAAACAACACTCTTACTAATACTGAGTTAACAGAAAACATACCTAGCACGACATCTGGCGCTTCTTGGGCTTCTTCGGCGTTCATGTGGAAGAGACGGCCGTTGCGGTTGAGCGAATTCCCGGGGGCGAATCTTCTTCCAGGCTGAACACGGCGCTGCTGCTGAGATAGGGTATTCACATTGGAAGTGGCGGCAATCTTATTAGGACACTCATTGGAGAAGTGACCCTTCACTCCACACTCAAAACAAATAATCTGAGACTTGTCTTTGGCTGCAACAGGCACAGCATTGCTTCTAGTCCTTGGGGCAGTATTGTTGTTGTTGTTGTTGGACTTGGGTGGTGCACGGTTGAAGTTGTGGGAGTTGCCGGGGTTGTTGGTGTTGTTTCCTCCGGTCTTCACATTTCCTCCGCTATGGTCGGGGTAGCTTGGACAAGACATTGGGGGTCTATTGTTCCTTGGGGCATATCCGGCAGAGGGGTGGGGGCGATACTTCTGGGTATTGTGGGACCCAGCTTGGTGCATCACCCGGCGTTTGCGGTTGTCATTTGCTTGGTGTATCTTTCCTTCCATCTAGATGGCAGAGTCGACTAGCTCTTCGAGATCATCAAAACAGATGTTGATTAGCACCGTCTACATCTCGGCATGTAATCCGTTCAGGAATCTCTCCTTTTTCTTGGCTTTGGTGTTGATCTCATCAGGTGCATACTTGGCGAGGGACAAAAATCTGTCACGGTACTCCACTACAGCCATTCTGCCGTAATTTAGTTCTCTGAATTCATCTCTCATTCTGGTAACTAAACCCTGCGGCACATGGATGCGGCTGAACTTGACCTTGAAAGCTTCCCACGTCATCACTTGACCGTGGATCATCGTGCGGGTGCTGTTCCACCATGCTCTTGCATCTCCTTCCAGATAGTGGGTGGCAAACAGAACTTTCTCGTTGGCATCCACTCCTGCGACCTCTAAGTTATTCTCCATGATCTGTAACCAATCATCAACATCTAGCGGGTCTTCAGACTTGCTAAAGATAGGGGGATTAGTATTCTGGAAGTTTTTGAGTTTGGATCCATGATGATCCTGATTTCCATGGCCTTGATTATTGTGGGCCATTTGGGCGATCTGTTGCAGGGTGGCTAGGTTGGCTTGGTGCTCTGCGCTACTAGCTTCCCGGTCCGAAACTAGCATCTGCAGAATCTGTAGCATCGGGTCCTGCGATGAGCTACTCCCTCCTTGGTTTCCACGAGTCATCTGGAGATTGAGATAGATAATGGGGTAAGAGGGAAATTTCTAAGGTTCATGGTTTTGTGTTCAAAGCTAAAACTTTGAGTTTGAACTTAGGTTTTGAAACTAACTCCTTCTCATTGATTCATTCAATCAAAGCACACAGTACAAACACACACCACAACATGAAAGGAAAACAAATGGTTTTAAGAACCATTCTGTGAGCTAAGATACAATGGGACCGAAACTTCTTACTCTTACGATAGTGCTCTAGTGCATCTACTCATCATCGATGAAGTCGGAGTCATCATCGTCGGTGTAGAAGTCCATGGAATCATCCTCCAGGTAGTCATTGTCATCACTGAGGTAGGAGCGAATATCTCCCTGGATGTCCTCACCTTCTTCTTCTTCCTCTTCTTCTTCTTTTGCTACAAGTTGAGCTTCTTGCTCCTGGATGGTCTTCTCGAGGTCGGCCACCTTCTTGCGAAGAGCAGCGATGGTGCGATCCTTCTTCTCGCGTTGCCGGCGAAGTGATTGCCGATCCTTGATGAGCAGTGAGAAAGTTTGGGCCTTCTAGGCGGCAATGGCAAGGTTGTGGTTGGCGTAGGCTCGAGCGTTGTCCAATTCCTTCTGTCTATCATACAGCAGGAAGTCAAGGTTCTCCACTTGGCGCTTCAACTCCGGGTTACTTGGCATCTCTAGTGGCATTCCCATGGAATCACGCCTTGCATAGTGAGCAAAGCGAGTTCCTTGGATCAAGTTGACGTTCTGTCCGCAAAGACGGGTGAGAGCTTCATGCATAGCCCTAGCTAATCCATCTAGCAAGTTATTCTCTCTCACGGTGAATTTAATCTTCTCGGAAAGAGGGGCTTCCATCTTGCCTCAAAGATAAGCAACTATCAGCCATTGTAAATCTCCTTCTAGAAAATCCTTGACTTGGGCTCTGAAGAATTCCGGATGCGGGCGCTCAAGGTACTCGGATAGTGCATCACGATCCCTCTCGAAGATCAGTTGGCCTCCATTGTCCAACTGGTAGAACTTGCAGTACTGACCTTCCATCTATATGAATTTAGGATGAGAAAGTTAGTGAGGTGATCAAGGGTGTCAAATTTTATGGAGTAATGTAAGAATTTTGGAGGAACATGACTTTTTTTGAAATAATCTCAAGGATAAGAGTGGAAATAGGTTTTCATAAATACTCACTTCTTTGGTTTTGAAACCAAGTTTTTTGTTTGGACGTCCATTCTAACTAGGGTGTCCTATGGTCAGGATGGCTCTGATACCAACTTGTCAACACCCGGATTTTTAATCCCAGATGTCTGTTATGCCATACATCGCAATCCCAGGATTACCATTTTTGTGAGACATAACAGATTGAATATCACAGTACATCATCCATTACAAACCATAATAAGGTCTTACACAAATAAAGGATCTCATGATCCAGTCTTAATACAAACAAGTAGCAGAATAATAAGTGTAGCGGTGGGCTCCATCTTCAGTGTCACAAGCAATGCTGACAATGGGATATGATCCTAGTTGTCGTAGCCGTCCTGCTGTCCTTCTTCCAGATAGTCCTCCTCATAGTCCATGCAGGAATAGCAGGGACAAAGCCATGAGTACTCTTTAAGTACTCGCAAACTATCACTAACAAGTAAGGTAGTTCTAGTAGGAATGCTAAGCTCTAAGTTTATTTGCAAAGCTACATTTGAAACCTAGGCTGGTTTCAGAAACAAAGAAAGATAAAATAAAGCTCTCAATCACCTAAGTGGGAACTTAGTTTTCATAGTCACAACCCTGTTGTGGTCAAGTCATTTCACAATTCATTTCATAAGTCATTTGGAAAACATCTGATGGCGGAACAGTATGGCCACTCCAACTGTCCATGACCGCGGACGCGGCTATTCAAATAGTTTGACACTCTGCAGAGATGGTACACTTTCACCACAAAATTCGATACATCCGTCAGGGATAACCCTGAATCATCATACTTAGTATGCGGATAATAAATCATAACCTTTCCTTTAAACACTCTAGTATAAGCACCTCTGCTATGAGCTTGGCCTCCCAGCCATGGCCATCTGCCATCCTGGGCACTACATAGGTGGACAACATCAAGAGGTAGCCTCAGCTCAAACCTCCTCCGCGAGGGAACCCATACTAATGCATATAAACTTTCGGCTAAGCCTTACCCAATTCAGGTATTGTGGTTGTATGGTAAAATTGGAATGGTATCGCATCCGAACCCAACCATCAGTATTTTATAAAGGGCTAAGGCTCATGCCTCAACATTTTCATCATCATAAACCATTTGTGTTTCTCAACACATGTCAAAACATCTCAATAGAATGACTCATCGTTCCAAGGTTTTCATAATCATTTTCACCAAGTATTTCCCCTCTAGAGTGATCAAGTTTTTGGTTTAGTTCTAACCACTAAGTTAAGAGTGTTCACTAAGGTGGGATGCTAATATCAATCAGATGTCATAGAATGACATCTAGTATAGGCCAAGTTTTATACTCTTTATGTTATCTCTACTACTTTCTAAAAGCTCACATAGCATTACTAAAAGTAAAGAATCTTTGGTAAAGCAAAAGTAAAACTTGCAAGTAAAACTTGGAATGGGCATAAATCAAAAGGTGTAACCAAAGCATGCCTAATGCATCTTGCTTAGGTTACCTTGTATAATTCTAGATTGCCAATAATAGCTTGCCTTGATTGGTGCAGTGGTTGAAATTCTCCTCGTCTTCTTCGGGGTAGAAATCCTCCTCCTCGTAGACTTGGTCGGTACTATCGTCTATAAATACATACGGGATACACAATCACCAAACAATACTTAACTAGTCTATTTAGCACACTAAGGCACACACTTGATGATATAGTATCATCACAAACATCACAAGCTTTAATGAACTAGTTTCATTTATTTCATTTGAGAAAAGTAATTTCTACTCATTGAAATTAATTAAGATTTAATATTCTCCAATTAAAATATGGGATCATGTGGGCACATGTTATCACCACATACTCTAATACATGGGAATGTGATTTAAATGTTTGATCATATTTCAATAAGTTTAAGTTTATTATTTAAATGATTTAAAGTGACTAGAAATGCCTATATAGCATTATTTTGGTACACGTCCAAAGTCGCTGCATGAAAACCTAAATATTATTACATATTCAGATAGGTATTGTCAAATGTGATTTTTGAGAGTTGGAATCAACTCAAAAACTATTATGGTTGATTTTTGAAAAATGTTTGAATGTAGAAAAGTCTCTGTTTTGTTATTTTTGCTATATGTTATCTCTAACTCCAATTGATTTAAGTCCAACGGGCTTGGATAGAGATTTTAATTATCTTTCTAACAAAATTTGAATCATGCATTTGGATTAAGTGGATCTCTCTGAAATGATTTTTAAATAAGTGGACAGAATTGAGTTTAAGTCTAAATAGAAAAACCTCTATTTGAATTTGTGGGCTAGCGCGGGAAACTAAACGGGCCGGCCCAGTGATGCTCTACGGCGCAGAGGGCGACTGACAGGCTGGTCCCGCATGTCAGCAGCACTTAAAACCCGAAACGGTATGGGGTAATCTGGGTGCTACGATTAGAACAGGGATCAACGGTTGTGGTTCATCGTCGACAACGAACAGGTCGCCGGCGAGAACGAACCCTAGCGGCTCGGTGGGGGTTTGTTGGGGCTTAGCAGGGCCCCAGCTAAGCATGGCGATGGGGGCGATCGAACTGGTGGACGACGGCGGTCTCAGGCGTGGTTGCAGCGGCTCCTGGGGTGGTTGCAATCAGCTGGGCACTTCTCCTCCAGTAGCGGCCAGCTCCGGTGGAATTCCGGCGACTGCGAGCTCGATTGCCTCCGGGGAGAAGTGGGGAAGGCTTAGTGGCGAGAGGGGAGGTGAGTGGTGTGCAGAATGAGGCTGGGGGTGGCCTCCTTTTATAGGCTCGACGGTGAGGTAGTGCGGTATGGGCGCGGCTCATCGGAGACGACGGTATAGGCAGCTATGGCCAGGGCTGAGCTAGGTGGACGGTGCGCGGTCTGCTGGCGGTCATCTACGGCATAATGGCGTGGCTAGGGGTGGTGGCAATTGGTTGGGCGTGTCCGTGCTCTAGGCGGAGACAGTGAGTGTTTGATGCAGCGCACGGTGGCTGCTGGTCGCGCGGCGGGAAATAGGCATGTCTGGGCGGTTCCTGGAGTCATGGCGGAGCGGTGAGCACATGCTGTGGTCGAGGGGTGGCGTGTGTTGCCTTTTCGGGCACAGCGCACTGGAGCGTGCTCGGCATGGCATATAGGCAGTGGGCGCGGCATGCTGGGGAGTGGTCCACAGCGTGGCTGAGCTCGGGGAAGGGACAGAGAGGGGAGGTAGGGTGCGATGATCCTTCTAGGCATGGCGAGAGCGAGAGTGGCGGTCTGCTACGACTGGGGCATGGTCGACCGGCGGCGACCACCTTTGGGTGGCACGACACTGCTGCTAGCAGTGAAGGGGGTGCTGTCTGGGCTAGGTTAGATGCTAGGGAGACAAGGGGAGTGGAATGGGGCAATTGGGTGGACAATGTATTGATCAAGAACAGTGTTAGTTAGGCCAGATTATTTTTGCCTGCCAAGTGTTCGACAAAATGGCCGCAAGAAATTTAAGTTTGAATTTTGAAAAGATTTTTGGTGTGTGACTTGATTTCATGCTTGGTAGTCTGTGGTTGCTTGGGATTGTTAAGTGGAGTTCATTTGAGTGGTTTTTGAAAAAGTGGGATCTATGCATATGAAGTGGATTCAAATTTCAAATGCCACTTAAAATTAGTGGTTAGGGTTTTTGTAAAATTGTGAAGTGGGCCTTGGTAGATCTTTACTTGAACTAGCAAGGGGTGAAAAGAGTTAGAATTATTTGTTTTAAGAATTGACTTCTAGGAACACCTAAAGTGGCCTAGTAGATTAAAATGGCACAAATGACCATTTGCATTTATTAATCTTATTTGATTTCTTTTTCTTTGGATTTTGTTTGGGAATGATCTAGATGATGTGGCATTCACCTTTGAATCATTTCACAACCATTAGAGCAAACAAACATGGCATTTTCAAACAATTCTATATTAATGCAAACACACATGTATCCATAATTGTTTTTAATAATAAAAAGTTTTTGTTAACCCTAAATTGGGTGATTTGGATCTTGATAACCTTGATTAAAGATTTGGGATGTTACAGAGATACTTGTTACCGAAATATCATTGGTAGGATGTAGTAGATAGGAGTTAGTTGATCATCCTAGCTTGCCACCAATTGACATGAAAGCACCCCTTCTTCCTAATTGAAGAGACAAGCATCCACTATATCTCCAATGTACCTAAAATAATATTAAGTACAAAATAATGCCCAAACATATTGGGTCCAAAGTAGTTAGTGCAACTACAATACATAGGAGAGACTCCACATAGATATGTGCATATTTATATGAAATTGAATTTCATGCACATCTTAGCCAATAAAATTTGGTGGAGTTTCCCCTATATTGGATCAAAGGAACCAAGCATGCCATTATATAAACATGTAGTAAATATGCATACACAAGACTTGCAAGAACCAAAGGGAGATACAATTTGAACAAAAACACTAAGTAAACCAAGAAGGTACACACAAGAGTGCGACACTACAAAAGCTGTCCAAATTGTATCAAAGAATCAAATCAACACATGAAAGATCACAAGTTGAACAAATGAACTAGGCAAAAGCCAAAGAACAAAAAATAGACAAGAACACAAATGCTCAAGGATTTATCTCATTCTAAAAGGTCAAATCAAGAAACAAGGGATGAGACAAAAACAACTCCCAAAAAGAGCAAGGTTCCAACAAGTAAACCAAACTCTCCACACTTTTCATAATGGCACAAAGTACCAAAACAAAAATATCAAACTTCCAAGCACATAAAGCATGATATGGATCAAAGCAAGAAACATAAAAGGAGTGTTCTAAATAATATATGAGAGCTCCCCCATGAATAATGCATTATATAGTAATTTGTGTTTGAATTCAATGTGCACACAAATGGGATCATCGCTACTACCTACATTAAATAAAACACAAGAGAATGCCAATAAACTCAAGTGATCCAAACGAAGCAAGGAATATATGTGAGTCAACACATACAAACCAAAACCAATGTAAATATGATCAATAAATTATACCATATATGGAGTACTTGTTCAAAGATAAGAAGTATAGGGTAATTTCCCGAGGTATATTGCAAGGATATCCAAGATCATATTCACAACATAAGCATATGAAACATATAAGAATTAAGCTCGATGCTTAGAAAGAGATTCTTGGTAACTACAAAAGTTACATAATCATTAATGATTAGAATAACTTGAATAAAATGGTTTCCATGGAGGATACATAGGTCCAAATATGAGGAACCACATCCCAATAAAAACACTCACAAACAAGATCCAAAATATGAGCAACAAAGGCACTAAAGCAAATTTGAACTTGTTTGCGAAAATGTGCCACATATGAGCTAGATAATTATCAATATCAATTCTACGTGGCACAAACTCAATTGTTCACATTTTCTAGGCTTGTAATATGCACAACGCATATGACTCCCCCAAAATGTGATAAACCATAAATTCTCAATAAGAGGCAAAAAGGTCCAAATATAGATAATTAACGGAAATTATAGAACTTGAATTTCTCATGAGAATGACACACCACATAGAGACTAGATAATCTTGCAATATCAATACTAAGTGGTATTCCTCATGTGAACACATTTTTAGGATTGTGGAATGCCCAAGCATAACACTCCTCGGATAGTCCATTAATATCTCACAAGAGCTAAATATCTACCAATTTAATTAAATAAAAGCTCCAACACAAGAAACACACAAACATGGTGTGCGAACCAACAAACACAAATATACTTGATAACTCAAGAGAAGTAAGTGGTAAGCATAACATATACAAAAATATGCAATGTACAAAACCAACACATGCGCATGGGGCAAGTAACTTTGAATGTAAATAAGTTGAGTACAAGTTACCACAAGAAGAAACATTGGATATAAGATATTATATGATATTACAAACAAATGACTTGGCTTGAGTAAATATAATAGATGAATAGATCCCTCAATTCTTCATGATGTATCCAAGTCTCCAGTGTCCTCCAATTACACCTATTGATCAAGTTTTCGCTTGTTGGTCCCCAACCAAGTTGGGTCCTAAGAAGTTAGTCACAATAGGCTTGGCAACCCAAATGGTTCTTTTGTTGACACCACATTGGGCACCAACATATTTGGCAAACAAATTGCTAACCTCATCCTTATGAAGAGAATAAGCATCACCAATCAAGATAGGGTTGGATTAGAAGTTACCAATTGTGCATGAGGAAGAAATATGTCCGTTCTCGCGACATATGTAGTAAGTTATTCTATTGGTATCTTTCTTCTTAGGTGATGCCACAACTTGAGGAAGAGCTCGAGCCTTCTTGGGAAGAGGCGCATCTCTAACTTGAGGTAGAGCTTGAGGTTGCTTCCCTTGTTGCTTCTCACTAAGATGCGTCTTCTTCAATGGGAAAGATATAACATGATGCCCTTCTTCCTTCCACTTGAAGAAAATAATGTTGTCCAAGTTCTTGACTTGTTTTTGGCCATTATTCTTGTTGCTCTTGTTCTTAAACATGTTAGTAGACTTGTTCTTGATATTGGAGTTGAATCCAAGTCCACTCTTGTCATTGGGGGATTTTTGCACACTCAAGATGTGTTTGAGTGTGGCCTTCCCTTTATGACCCTTTTTCAAGTCATTCTTCAAAGAAGTGACTTGAGCCTTGAGCTCTTTCATTTCCTCTACATGGTTAGTATCAACAAAAATACTAGAGGAAGTAGATGCTTTATTGTTAGAGCAATAAGGCCAAGAATGTAATTCATCATAAGATGTAGCAATAACATGAGTGGATGAATTACAAGGACTAGCACATGGCAATATGATATTTTGAGTAGATACAGTGCTAATGTCCACATGAGGCTCACAAGCTGTTACCTTTGATATAATAGCCTCATGAGCCAACTTTAGCCTACCATGGGAGACTATAAGATCCTCATGCGAGATTGAGACCATAACACGACTTTCTTCCAATTTTCCATGGTTGCTAGTTAGCAAAGCAAGTTGAGCCTTTAGCTCAATATTCTCCTTCAAAATAGAGTTAGTAGAACAAGCAGCATTACTAATATCAATAGGTGAGGGCAAGTTGGCAAGTTGTTTTGAATATGAAGCTTTAAGTTGCTCATGTGACTCGGTGAGTTTGATGAGCTCACTCTTAACGACCTGAGAGCCATTTTCGAGGTGCTTAAAATCCTCAACAAGTTTGGCATGGGAAACTAAAAGTTCATCATTTTTAGTTTTGTGAACATTTGTGACCAAAGATCTTTATCATGGTTTTCCTTCACTCTAGATAATTATAGAGCTGACGACCCACAAGTATAGGGGGTGTATCGCAATATTTTCGAGGGAAGTGAAACCCAATTTATTGATTCGACACAAGGGGAGACAAAGAATATTTACAAGCCTTAACAACTGAGTTGTCAATTCAGTTACACCTGGAAACAATCTTGCTCACAGCAGTTTATCAGTAGCAACAGTTTTGTAGTAGGAATAGCAAAGTAGCAGCAGTAGTAAAGTAAAGACAATAGTAACAATAGCAGTAAACAGTAGGATTCGAGTGCGGTAGGCATAGGGATGGATGGACGGGCATTGCATGGACAAGACAATCCACATAGCATTCAGAACATAGGGAAATTGCAGATAAATAAGATAATTCTAGGCATGTGTTCCATATAGTCATACGTGCTAGCAATGAGAACTTGCACAACATCTTTTGTCCTGCCAGCCCGTTTGCAGTGGGGCCTCAAGGGAACTACTGGCAATTAAGGTGCTCGTTTTAATAGAGCACCGAAGCAAAGCATTAACACTCCGTGAACACATGAGATCCTCACATCAAAGCCATTCCCTCCGGTTATCCCGATTTCTGTCACTTCGGGGCCATTGGTTCTGGACAACAATGTGTGTTTACAACTTGCAGATAAGACCAAAAACAATACTATCATAATGAATCAATAACATGTTTAGATCTGAGATCATGGCACTCGGGCCCTAGTGACAAGCATTAAGCACAACAAGTCGCAACAAAGTCATAAATCACTAATAAAAGATACTAGGCACCATGCCCTAACAATCTGATGCCATTACATGAACGCTCTCATCCAATCCCTACCATCCCCATAGCCTACAGCGGGAGATTACTCACTCATAGATAGGGGAAACATGGATGGTCGATGGAGAAGCGATGGTGATGATGATGGCGATGATCTCCTCCAATTCCCCGTCCCGTGAGTGCCAACGGAGTTTACGTGCTGTTTCATGGAATCTGGTGGTGGTGGCGGAGCGGAACTCCTTTTGGAAAAACGTCGAACCCACCTGAGTTTTTAGGTCAGAAGGCAACTTATAGGCGAAGAGGGAGACCGAGGGGGAGTCTGGGGCGGACCACCTTGGCGCTACTGGCTTGCCCACGGCCGTGGTGTGGCTAGGCCTATCCCTCCGCCTCGTATTCTTTGGAGTCTTCTGGTGAAATAGGATTTTTGGCATATTTTCTGGGATTTTTCCTGATAGTTAATTTTCTGCACAAAAAGTAGACACCAATGCAATTCTGCTAAAAACAGCATCAGTCCGTGTTAGTTGCATCCAAATCACACAAGTTTATAGGAGAAACAATAGCAAAAGTGTTCGGTAAAGTAGATACGTTTTGGACGGATCAACTCCCCCCAAGCTTAGCTTATTGCTTGTCCTCAAGAAATTCAGTTGAAAACTGAGTGCGATAAAAGAACTTTCACGAACACATTTGCTTCATATGATGTAAATATTTTCAGCATGTGACCAACTACTTAGGCAATTCATAATAAAGAGTATGCTACTAAGTCTACTTAATAGGCATTGCAAGCTATGATAAGATTCTAACTCAAAAATAATAAGTAGCATGAAGCATAAACATAAGCAACATTACAATGCTCATAACAAGGTATGATAGAGTGGTATCTCGCTTGCCTTTGATTATGGATGCCAAGGCACCTCTGAAGTTCAGGTGAAGACTAGAAGTAAAGATATCAAAGATACAAGCATCAAAGTGATAACACAAATATTCAAGTAATGGGACAAGCACAAAGAATGACAACTATGCTCTCAAGAAGGTGCTCAAAGCATATGTGGAGACTCAACAAGTAAAAGAAAAGGTTTTGAATAATTTGAAAGGCTTCCAAATGCTGAAAGTATGGTACTTGTTAGCTTTGAGATCTCATTGCCCCTATCATCAGAATCTTTAATGTGGTTAAGGTGAAAGTGACACAAATAAGAGGATATGCTTGACAAGTTATAAATCGAAGCCTCATGCCCCTTACTTACGAAGACCGATCCTCATGCTACTCAACTTCAGTCACAAGTAAGCTCTTGTCATTGTAAGTATATACATATCATAGAGAACCGCCAACAGGGTACCCCTTGCACATGACACAGGAGCAATCCCATAATCAAAATGACAAGGCAAGCAGACAATGAGCATACCAGTGATCTTTTTATTTACTATGTGCATAGATTTTTATTGAGGATGCTTCATAGAATGCTCATTATGGTTATGCTGCAAGTTTCCACCATGATTGGGCATGGCTTAGGCTAGCGGCCCAGGCGTTTCTCTAACATACATACAAACTCCATGATCTTACAAGTTCCACTTTTATTTCACACCGCCAGGATCCATAAGCAAAAGAACATGATATCAACGAGGTACTACATACCAATGAAATGTTGAAAACATTCCCCATGAAACATGGTTCTGCTAACTTCAACTTATAAAGCACAAGCATATACGCAACAAAGAAGGACGCAATGGTTCAGGTTTATTAAATGCAAGAAATAAAGTGTGCCATCAAGTTTGTGAGAGGTTTACTAACTAACTTTCTCATAACAACCAAACATTTTATTCGGAAGAAAACAAGGCATATTGAATATGCACGGAAGTAGCAAATGATGCTAATAGGTAGATATGGTGGACACTTTGGAAATATTTGGGTTAGGGAGTTGGAGACTTGAGTAAAACATACTCAGTGTAAGTGAAGGCTAGCAATAGTAAGGGAGCGACAAAAGAGAGAGCAATAGCTGTCATAATCATGATTGCAACAAGACAGGACTAATCATGGCATGAAAGTGATTCAAGATCCTCAAGGAAAAATAATTCATCAAGGCTTAACTGATTATTACAGTCATGTGCATGCGTGAGCATGTGCCAAGTCAATTCAAATGAAACATTCAGAGGAGGATACCACAGTGTCATACCAATTTATGAATAGAGCAATGCAAGCAAACATTCATAAGACATGCTACAAACTATTGGCGAGCTGGAGCTAATCATAAGAAAGCAAGAACTACTAAGCATCCAAAGGTAACATACACCCTACACGAACAGACTAAGCATGCCCACAGTGATGAGTATATGTACAAAAATGAAAACAAATAGAGTTCGTTACCAGCCTCTTACCAAGCCTCAAGTTGTCATTAATCCTCATTATTGCTCTTCACTTGTGTGGCTTGATTAATAATATGAAACCAATATCCACTGAGGACTGCTGAACCCTGTAGCAAACTTATAAAAATCAAAGAAAAACGACAAATATTTTTGTTGTTTTCGATTTTTTAAAACAAGAACCAAAGAGGAAAAACAAGCAAAGCAAAATCTTTTTGGGTTTTTTGAATAGTTCAAACAAGCAAAAGGGAAAAACAAACCAAGGCAAAAAGAAGAAGCAAACCAAAGAGAAACAACAGAAATATTTTTGGTCTTTTTGTGCTTTAGAAAGAAAACGCAAAGAAAGAACAAAAACTAAAAAGAGAACGAAACATGAATATACAAAGTACTGACGCAACTGATATGGAGATGAGTGCGGTGTCGGCGTACCTCCCCCCAAGCTAAGGCTTTTGGCCTGAGTGGGTATCAATCCCAAGCCGGCCAGGATGATGTGTCACCGTAGTATGATGAGGAGGTCCCCTCGTCCTGGTGCGAGCTTGAGTACGTCCCTCCATAGTGTGCAGAGTAATCATACGAGGGTACATCCTCCTGGTGCTGCTCGTGGAAACCCAGCAAGCGAAGCTGATCGTCCACCTCCTCCTTGGAGCGTGACCACGGTCTCCTGTGAACACTAAACAAAGAAGGCTGTGGCAAAGGGATCCCCCTTTCACCCCCGTTAGTGAAAAGCATCCTATATACTAGACTATTCAAATCAGAAGTAGCAGTGACAAAGTGATGAGTTTTCATAGCAACAAGGTCAAGCCTCTGTGGTGCCAGTATAGTATCATTGGGATCCACTAAAAGACCTAATGCATTGACCATACACGAGGCAATTATGCCCCCATAGATAGGCCCCCTAGCAGCTAGGCGGCGAGCAACAAGCGAGCCCAGGTTATACCGAGTATCATTGTTAAGCGCAGCAGCAAGGAAGGCTAAATGATAGTTGGAGATATTACTTGTGTTCTCCCTACCTAGTATGCTAGTAGCAAGATAATATGCAAAGTATCTAAGAGCAGGGAGTTGGATATTTCTTATCTTTCCGCGCTACGCCACGCGATCATCATCATTGGTCACTCCTCGGTAAAGCTCCAGCAAATCAGCGGGTCGCCCTTGAATTTTCTTCATGGTCCCTGTCATGCTTACACCTACAATACTGCAAAATCTCTCCAAAGGCATGGTGAAGGGCAGATTATAAATTTTGAAAGAGACAGTTGACTGATAGGATGTGTTAGTAAACGTGAAGCTCTCAACAAAGGTTTTGGTGAGCATAGCGTAGTGCTCGCTCTCATCTTGCATATATGAGGTCAAACCAACCCTCTCAATCAGTAGCAATAAATCATCAAGAATACCTGCAGCTTGTAAGAGAGTAAAACAAGGAAAACTGGATGGGTGGGCATCCCCATCATCCCTTTCATTACCAATACGAGTTGCAATGAGATCTTTGTTGTATGATGGCCTAAATTGAGAGGCTGATCTTGAGGGCCTCAACCTCCTAGGTTCATCAATCTCAAATATCTCTCCAAAGGTATGGTTGTCCATGCTTGGTATTCTGAAATTTAAACACCTATTAAACAAGTGATTGCAAAGTAAATATAATGAAGGATTCTACTCATAGGGACTTGTAAGAGGCCTAAACATGCATCAAAACTATATCTCTAAGCATCAAACAAGCTTACAAGCCCTCATAACCGGTCACCTATAACAGCAAAATACTCAATATATATAATCCACTAAACACAAATCTACTTGGACAAGGGGAGGAGTCACATACCAAGGAACAAATGCTCCAAATTTCAGCAATAAAGATGGGCTGAGCAAGGAGATCGAAAAAATCGAGAGAAAGCACAACAAGAACGCGATTTTGAGCAATGAACTGGAGCTTACTCGGGAGAGAGAAGAAAGTGGCAAGTGAGAGAGTTAGTGGAGGGCCAGGGGTGGCCCACACCATGGCATGGCGCCACCTAGGGCAGGCCGCGCCACCAGGTGGTGAGCCTGCCTGGTGAGTCCCCCTGGAACTTCCCAGGTACTCCTCTGCCCCTTTTTTCACGTAAAAATTTAATATGAATTTTCTGGAATTTTTCGAGACACTTTATTTTTGGGCATTTTCAGGAATAGAAGAATGATTTTCTGACAGACAGATTTTTTTTGAAATGATGCAATGACAAAACAAGGCTAGAACTACAGAAGTTCTAAGACACTCTAACATGCAAGCAACTAACAACAAATAAAACTAAACGAAAACAAAAACTAAAATGGATAGAAATAGAAGTAAACAGAGATAATCATAGTGAAAACATTGTTTTGTTCAACGAAATCCTTTTGTTAACAAGGTTGATCAGGTCTTGTTACCAAAACAATTTCATATGAGACAAAATTTTGTATTCCACTAATGATTATGTTACCTTAACCTTGATAGCAATGGTCCCAATTATAATAGTTTCAAACTTTTCTCTTGGTATGGGACAATATATTTCTCCAACTTGAATGCCCTCAACATGTTCAATTGAATTCAAACCATAAGTCCTTTCAATCTTCATGGGGAAATAGATGGTATGTTCCTTGTACTTAACATTGAAAGTCACCTTTCCTTGATTACAATTAATAACAACTCCTGCAGTATTAAGAAAAGGTCTCCCAAGAATAATGGACATATTATCATCTTCAGGCATTTCAAGCACAACAAAATCAGTTAATATCAAGCAATTATGAGCCACTTGAACAGGTACATCCTCACATATACCAACAGGAATAGTGGTAGATTTATCAGCCATTTGCAAAGATATATCAGTTGGTATCAGCTTTTCTTGTTGTAGCCTCTTATAGAGAGAAAAAGGCATAACACTAACTCCAGCTCCCAAATCACACAAAGAAGTTCTAACATAACTGTTCTTAAGAGAGCAAGGGATAGTTAGAATCCTCGACTCTCCAAGTTTCTTTGGAACCTTACCATTAAAGGAATAATTAGCAAGCAAAGTAGAGATTTCTTCATTAGGGATCTTCCTTTTATTCGAGACAATATCCTTCGTATACTTTGAATAAGGAGGTAATTTAATAGCATCAGTCAAAGGAATTTGCAAGAATAAAGGTTTCATCCACTCACAAAACTTATTATAGTGTTCATCTTCCTTTGACTTGTGTTTCTTATCAGGGAAAGTCATAGGTTTTTGGACCCAAGGCTCTCTTTCACTACCATGTTTCTTAGCAATAAAATCCTCTTTGGTGTATTTAGTAGTCTTAGTGTGATTTTCAGGTTCTTCTTCAACTTTTTCTTCATTAGGCACTTCATTTTCTTCATTACCACTTTCAGTTTCAGCATCAGAGATAGATATACTATTAGGATCTATAGCAGGTTCAGAGGGTTCTACAACAGTTTTATGTTTCTTTTTTCCTTTTCTTACGAGTAGAACCACTATTTTCAGCTTGTTGAGAATCCTGCTAAATTCTTTTAGGATGCCCATGAGGATAAAGAGGATCCTAGGTAGCAGCTCCACTTCTAGTTCTAATTTCATAAGCATGTTTTTCTTTAGAAGCATTAATTAGCAATTCTTTCTACACTTTAATGTGTTGATCTATTTGAGTTTGAACTATTTGAAAGTGTTTAAGAATCATTTTAACATCATTAGAGGTTCTTTCCACAATATCTTTCAACTCAACAATATCTCTAGTGTTTTCCATTAGATGATTTTGCACCCTTTTATTAAAATTATCTTGCTTAACAATAAAGATATCAAATTCTTCTAAGCATTGATCAGGAGGTTTAGAGTAAGGGATATCACCTTCATCAAAGTGTTGGAGAGAGTGTACCTCAATAGTGGGTGAGTAGGGAATAGGCTTACATAATTATTCTATAGGAGGTAAATTCTTGACATCTGCAGCTTTAATTCCCTTCTCCTTAAGACATTTCTTAGCTTCCTTCATCACTTCGTCATTTAATTCAATAACTCCCATCTTCTTTGATGTTGGAATAGGCACCGGAATAGTAGGTTCAGGTACAATTACTTCGGGTATAGCTTGTTTAGGAGGAGTACAATCTTCATAATTCTTGCTTATTTTATCCATTAATTCCTCAGCTTCCTTGGGAGTCCTATTCCTGAAAACACAATCAGCACAACTATCTAGGTATGTCCTAGATTCTTCAGTTAGTCCATTATAAAATATATCAAGAAGCTCATTCTTAGGTAAAGGACTTCTAGCCTATGCATGAATCAAAGCACAAAACCTTGCCCAAGATTCGGGCAATACCTCTTTTTCTCCCTGTTTAAAATAAAAAAGTTCCTGCAAAATAGCATGTCTAGCACTAGGAGGAAAATATTTCTGCAGGAAGGTACTAATCAAGCAATCAGGGCTATCAATAGATCTAGGAGGTAAATTACTAAACCAAGTTTTAGCTTCTCCTTTCAGTGAAACGGGGAAAATCTTAGCAACAAAGTAAGTACACATCTTAATATCATCAGAAAACAAGCCACTCATGGTAGAAAGTTCATTCATATGTGCTACCGCACTTTCATTCTTAGTCCCACAAAAAGGTTCTTTCTCAACAATAGCTATGTAAGATAGATCGAGAGAGAAATCATAATCTTTATCTATAATGTTTATGGGATAAGCATCAAACTTAGCAATAGGAGATAATTTGGGTCTAATAGTACGCCTCTCGAGGAGACTCTTAGCAGCACTCCTATCATGGGTGTTTTTACATTCTTTAATAAATTCATCGGTCATCTCAACATAACCATCTTCAATATCATAACTTTCACTAGACTCAGGTGAACTAACAGGTGTAGTAGTGTCTTCATTAGGAGTTTTAGTATTTCCAGCTATAGTTCTAGCAATCATAGCATCTAGGAAAGGACCTAATGAACCACTCTTATCAAGCACAGTAGAAGCAACATCATAAGCATCAGAAGTTTCAGATTCGAGTAGTAGCGATTGTGTAGCATGTGTATGTGGTGGTGTAACGAGCTTACTCATAACAGATGGTGAATCAAGAGCAATAGAGGTGTTCAGAACCGTACCTCTTCTTGTAGTGGATGGTAAATTAGGAAACTTGCCATCACGAGACTTACCCATGATGGATGGATAGGAGCGAACAATAGAGAATCCAAGTGAACTTGATAAATAAAGATATGCTCCCCGGCAACGGCGCCAGAAAATAGTCTTGATGACCCACAAGTATAGGGTGTGTATCGCAACATTTTGGAGGAAGTGAAACTCAATTTATTGATTCGACACAAGGGGAGCCAAAGAATATTTATAAGACTTAACAATTGAGTTGTCAATTCAGCTGCACCTGGAAACAATCTTGCTCACAGCAGTTTATCAGTAGAAATAGTTTTGTAGTAGGAATAGCAAAGTAGCAGCAGTAGTAAAGTAAAGACAATAGTAACATTGACAGTAAATAGTAGGATTCGAGTGTGGTAGGCATAGGGATGGATGGACGGGCATTGCATGGACAAGACAATTCACATAACAATCAGAACATATGGCAATTGCAGATAAATAAGATAAAGCATCCAAGTACTAGATAATCCTAGGAATGTGTTCCATATATAGTCATACATGCTCGCAATGAGAACTTGCACAACATCTTTTGTCCTACCAGCCCGTTTGCAGCGGCGCCTCAAGGGAACTACTGGCAATTAAGGTGCTCCTTTTAATAGAGCACCGGAGCAAAGCATTAACACTCTGTGAACACATGTGATCCTCACATCAAAGCCATTCCCTCCGGTTATCCCGATTGTTGTCACTTCGGGGCCATTGGTTTCGGACAACAACCCTTGTATACAACTTGCAGATAAGACCAAAAACAATACTATCATAATGAAGCAATAACATGTTCAGATCTGAGATCATGGCACTCAGGCCCTAGTGACAAGCATTAAGCACAACAAGTCGCAACAAAGTCATAAAGCACTAATAAAAGATACTAGGCACCATGCCCTAACAATCTGATGCCATTACATGACGATCTCATCCAATCCCTACTATCCCCATAGCCTACAGCGGGGGGTTACTCACTCATAGATGGGGGAAACATGGATGGTCGATTGAGAAGCGATGGTGATGATGATGGCGATGATCTCCTCCAATTCCCTGTCCCGGTAGGGTGCCAGAACAGAGTTTCTGGTGCTGTTTCGTGGAATCTGGTGGTGGCGGCAGAGCAGAACTCCTTCTGGAAAAACATCAAACCCCCCTGAGTTTTTAGGTCAGAAGGCAACTTATAGGCAAAGAGGGAGACCGAGAGGGAGTCTGGGGCGGCCAGACCACCCCCTGGCATGGCCAGGTGGTGTGGCCTAGGCCCATCCCCCTCCGTCTCGTATTCTGGCTCCAGGAGTCTTCTGGTGAAATAGGATTTTTGGCATATTTTCCGGAATTTTTCCTGATAGTTGATTTTCTGCACAAAAAGTAGACACCAATGCAATTCTGCTGAAAACGGCGTCAGTCCGTGTTAGTTGCATCCAAATCACACATGTTTAGAGGAGAAACAATAGCAAAAGTGTTCGGGAAAGTAGATACATTTTGGACGTATCAAGAGAAAAGGTCTCCTCAAGAGATTCCTTAGTGGTTTGTTCTTTCTAAAGAAAGCTCTTTAGATAAGCAATCTAGAGAGCATACTCATGCTCATGTTCATTCTTTTGAAAAATGATGTTCTCTTGTTACTCAATAAGTTTCTTGATCTCAATAGAAATAGAAATTTCAATGAAGTTGGAGCAAGCAATCTTATTTTTATAAAAGAGCAAGAATGACAATCTCTCCCTTCTCTTGAATGGAGGCTACATCACAATCAACATGATCATAATTATCATCATCATTACGTGATAAAATTAGATCCAATGAAGGATATACCTTTGTGCCCCTAGCCATAAGGCATATGTGAGAATCGGAAGAAGGTGATGATGCGAGTCTATTTGAAGCTCCATTCAAAACCTTGTCTTGGCCCATAGAATCTTCGGTTTCCTCTACATGGTTAGCAACACAAGCACTAGAGGAAATAGAAGAATTTTTATCATGGCAACACGGCAACACAATCATATCATAATATGATTTATTCAAGCCATTTCTACATGATATGCAAGGACTATAAACACAAGCATGTAAGGAATTTTGAGTGCTAGAAGTGTTGAGGTCCAAAGGTAGGACATTGCAACTAGATAGATATGATGGATTACCAATAGTAAGCTCACTATCCACATTGCAAATTCTATCCACACTCACCATATCATTACCTCATGAAAAATCACATGTTGGTGAGGTGGTAGAAGATGAGAACTCATCACGGCCGAAGGTGGAGGGAAAAGAATTATCCTCAATAATGATGGACACACCATATTTATCTTGAAGCTTTATCCATATCTCATGGGAACTCCAATAAGGCATGATTGACGAAATAACTATATTGCTCACAACAAGTAAAAGCACTTTAGTATATTGAGCATCTATATAAGAGTTCATCTTCTCCTCTAAAGATTGATTTTGGGGATCCATAGGAGGAGAAAAACCCATATATAGAATTCCATCAATAGTTGGGTGTATGCCCCGGAAATAATCAGGCATGCGATATTTCCAAACATCATAATTTGTGCCATCGAATATATAGAAGGGATCATGCATTAATCCCCTAGTTGACATCTTTACTCTCAAGGCGGTGAAGCCTAAAAGTGAGAGACCTTGCTCTGATACGAATTGAAAGATCACAAATGCCGCCTAGAGGGGGGTGAATCGGTGATGACCCACAAGTATAGGGGGTGTATCGAAGTATTTTCGAGGGAAGTGAAACCCAATTTATTTATTCGACACAAGGGGAGCCAAAGAATATTTATTAGCCTTAACAACTGAGTTGTCAATTCAGCTGCACCTCGAAACAATCTTGCTCACGGCAGTTTATCAGTACCAACAATTTTGTAGTAGGAATAGTAAAGCAACATCAGTAGCAAAGCAAAGACAGTAGTAACAAAATCAGTAAACAGTGGGATTCGAGTGCGGTAGGCATAGGTATGGATGGACGAGCGCTGCATGGACAAGACAATTCACATAGCAATCAAAACATAGGGCAATTGCAGATAAATAAGATAAATCATCCAAGTACTAGACAATCCTAGGCATGTGTTCCATATATAGTCATACGTGCTCGCAATGAGAACTTGCACAACATCTTTTGTCCTGCCAGCCTGTTTGTAGCGGTGCCTCTAGGGAACTACTGGCAATTAAGGTGCTCCTTTTAATAGAGCACCGGAGCAAAGCATTAACACTCCGTGAACACATGTGATCCTCACATCAAAGCCTTTCCCTTCCGATTATCACGATTTCTGTCACTTCAGGGCCATAGGTTCCGAACAACGACGTGTGTAAACAACTCGTAGATAAGACAAAGAACAATACTATCATAATGAATCAATAACATGTTGAGATCTGAAATCATGGCACTCGGGCCCTAGTGAGAGGCATTAAGCACAACAAAGGTGCAACAAAGTCATAAAGCACTAATAAAAGATACTAGGCACCATGCCCTAACAATCTGATGCTATTACATGAACGATCTCATCCAATCCCTACCATCCCCATGGCCTACAACGGGGGATTACTCACTCATAGATGGGGGAAACATAGATGGTCGATGGAGAAGCGATGGTGATGATGATGGCGATGATGATGGCGATGATCTTCTCCAATTCCCTGTCCCGACAGGGTGCTAGAAAGGAGTTTCTGGTGCTGTTTCGTGGAATCTAGTGGTGGCGGCGGAGCAGAACTCCTTCTGGAAAAACGTCGACCCCCCTTAAGTTTTTAGCTCAGAAGGCTCCTTATAGGCGAAGAGAGAGGCCGAGGGGGTGCCTGGGGGGCCCACTCCACCCCCTGGCGCGGCCTGGCCTGGCCCGTGCCACCAGGTGGTGTGGCCACCCCAGGGCTCTTCTCCATCTCATATTCTGGCTCCTGGAGACTTCGGGTGAAATAGGATTTTTGGCATATTTTCCAGGATTTTTCCTGATAGTTGATTTTCTGCACAAAAAGTACACACCAAGGCAATTCTGCTGAAAACAGCGTCAGTTCGCATTAGTTGCATCCAAATCACACAAGTATAGAGGAGAAACAATTGCAAAAGTGTTCGGGAAAGTAGATACGTTTTGGACGTATCAACTCCCCCAAGCTTAGCTTATTGCTTATCCTCAAGCAATTCAGTTGAAAACTTAGTGCGATAAAAGAACTTTCACGAACACATTTGCTTCATATGATGTAAATATTCTCAGCAATGTGATAAACTACCTAGACAATTCATAATAAAGAGTATGAAACCGAGTCTACTTAATAGTCATTGCAAGCTATGAAGAGATTCCAACTCAAGAAAAATAAGTAGCATGAAGCACAAACATAAGCAACATTACAATGCTCATAGAAAGGTATGATAGAGTGGTATATCGCTTGCCTTTGATTATGAATGCCAAGGCACCTCTGAAGTTCAAGTGATGACTAGAAGTAAAGATATCAAAGATACAAGCATCAAAGTCATAACACAAATAATCAAGTATTGGAACAAACACAAAGGATGACAACTATGCTCTCAAGAAGGTGCTCAAAGAATAAGTGGAAACTCAACAAGTAGAAGAAAAGGTTTTGAATAATTTGAAAGGCTTCCAAATGCTAAAAGTATGGTACTCGTTAGCTTTGAGCTCTCATTGCCCCTATCATAAGCATCTTTAATGTGGTTAAGGTGAAAGTGACACAACTAAGAGGATATGCTTGACAAGTTATAAACCGAAATATCATGCCCCTTACTTACGAAGACCGATCCTCATGCTACTCAACTTCAGTCACGAGTAAGCTCTTGTCATTGTAAGTATATGTGTATCATTAAGAACCGCCAACGGGGTACCCCTTGCACATGATACGGGAGCTTTCCCATAATCAAAATGACAAGGCAAGCACACAATGAGCATCTTAGCAATCTTTTTATTTGCTATTTGCATAGGTTTTTATTGAGGATGCTTCATAGAGTGCTCATTATGGTGATGCTGCAAGTTTCCACCATGATTAGGCATGGCTTAGGCTAGCGGCCCAGGCGTTTCTCTAACACACATACAAACTCCATGATCTTACAAGTTCCACTTTTATTTCACACCGTCGGGATCCGTAAGCAAAAGAACATGATATCAACGGGGTACAAAGTACAAGTGCAATGTTGAAAGCATTCCCCGTGAAACATGGTTCTGCTAATTTTCACTTATAAAGCGCAAGCATATACGCAACAAAGAAGGACCCAATGGTTCAAGTTTAGAGGCAATAAAGTAAAGTGTGCCATGAAGTTCGTGAGAGCTTTACTAACTAACTTTCTCATAACAAGCAAACATTTTATTCAGAAGAAAACAAGGCATATTGAATATGCACGGAAGTAGCAAATGATGCTAATGGGTAGGTATGGTGGACACTTTGGAAATATTTGGTTTAGGGAGTTGGAAACTTGAGTAAAACACTCAGTGGAAGTGAAGGCTAGCAATATTAAGGGAGCGACAAACGAGAGAGCAATAGCTGTCATTATCATGCTTGCAACAAAACAAGACTACTCATGGCATGAAAGTGATTCAAGATCCTCAAGGCAAAATAATTCATCGAGGCTCAACTGATTATTACAGTCATGTGCATGCGTGAGCATGTGCCAAGTCAATTCAAATGAAACATTCAGAGGAGGATACCACGGTGTCATACCAATTTATGGATAGAGTAATGCAAGCAAACACTCATGAGGCATGCTACAAACTATTAGCAAGCTAGATCTAATCATAAGAAAGCAAGAACTACTAAGCATCCAAAGAAAACATACGCTCTACATGAACAGACTAAGCATGCCCACAGTGATGAGTATATGTACAAAAATGAAAACAAATAGAGTTCGTTACCAGCCTCTTACCACGCCTCAAGTTGTCATTGATCCTCATTATTACTCTTCACTTGTGTGGCTTGAATAATAATATGAAACCAATATCCACTGAGGACTGCCAAACCCTGAAACAAACTCACAAAAACCAAAGAAGAACGACAAATATTTTTGGTGTTTTTGATTTTGAAAGAAGAACCAAAAGAGAAAAACAAGCAAAGCAAAATCTTTTTGGATTTTTCGAACAGTTCAAACAAAGAAAAAAGGAAAAAGCAAACCAAGGCAAAAAGAAGAAGCAAGCCAAAGAGAAACAGCAAAAATATTTTTGGTCTTTTGTGTTTTTAGAAAGCAAAAGCAAAGAAGAACGAAAACTAAAAAGAGAACGAAAACATGAATATACAAAGTACCGACGCAACATGATATGGAGATGAGTGCGGTGTCGGCGTACCTCCCCCCAAGCTTAGGCTTTTGGCCTAAGTGGGTATCAATCCATGTACGAATAAGGGTTCCAAGCGGGCGGATCTTGGTAAGAATGGTCGTAGCTGGGCCCATGAGAAGAAGAGGAAGTTCCCCAATCATAAGTGGGTTGCTGATATGAAGACTCTCCCTCATTTGAAGGCTGGACCGAATCATCCGTGACCTCCCTTCTAGTGTCCTGCTCCTGCTGGGAAAGCTCTCCCAGGTACGTGTCAAGCTCCTCCTCAGTGAGGGACCATCCTTCCCTGTTATCAAGGTTAAACAAAACAGGTGCAGGCAAAAGAACAACACGCTCGGACTTGCTCTTTCTCCAGCCAGCCTTGAGACAGGTTATTTCATAAGATAACTCACTCAAACGAGCCCACGAGGAAATAAATTTATGCTATATCATGGAATTAAGATCAAGCCTCTCTATGGGAAACTGTAGGTCTAGATGATGAGGCACTAAACCATGCAATGCTAGCAAATGATAAGCAATGAGGCCTCCACAAATTCCACCTTTCTCACGGTTAGCAGCAAGACGGAAGGCTATCAAAGCACCCAAGTTGTAAGACCTATCTCGTCTAAGGGCAGCAGAGATAAATGCTAGATCAAACGAAGATAACTTATTGGCAGTTTTCCTAGCAAGAACACACTTGGCAATAAAGTAGGCAAAGTAGCGAATGGTGGGAAGATGAATGTTACGGATTTTTCCATTCTCCTTCGAGAAGCTACTCCCTTGACAAATTTCTGCGTATAAATCCATGAGTGGTTCCGGTCTCTCTTTAATCTTCTTACATGATCCCCATTGAGGTACCTTAATAGCTGCACAAAAATCATCAAGAGAAAGATTGACAGCAATATTGTAAATTTTGTAATGGACCATGGGGTTAGGCAAAGAGTGACTAAATTGGAAATCCTGCACCACAGACATGGTTAGCTTCACAAATTGACAAGGTTCATCTTCCAAGAAACGCTCTAACCCTGCATTAGAAACCAAAGTGTGGAAATCTTGTAAAATTCCTGCAGCTCTCATGAACTCAGGGTATGGATAAATGGAGGGAAAAACTTCCTCGTCCCTGTGGACCTTCATGACCTCAGGCACCCAAAGCTCATGTTGGTTTAGGTGGTGTTCACTCATCTTCTATTCTGAAATTTAAACACCTATTAAACAAGTGATTGCAAAGTAAATATAATAAAGGATTCTACTGATAGGGACTTGCAAGAGGCATAAACATGCATCAAAACTTTATCTCTAAGCATCAAACAAGCTTACAAGCTCTCATAACCAGACACCTATAGCAGCAAAATACTCAACATATAATCCACTAAACACAAATCTACTTGGACAAGGAGAGGAGTCACATACCAAGGAACAAATGCTCCAAATTTCAGCAAGAAAGATGGGCTGAGCAAGGAGATCAAAGAAATCAAGAGCAAGCACAGAAAGAACACAATTTTGAGCTATGAACTAGAGCTTACTTGGGAGAGAGAAGAAAGTGGCAGGTGAGAGAAGTAGTGGGGGGCTAGGGGTGGCCCACACCAAGGCATGGCGCCACCCAGGGATGGCCGCGCCACCACATGGTGTGCCTGCCTGGTGGTCCCCCCTGGTACCTACCAGGTACTCCTCTGCCCCTTTTTTCACGTAAAAATTTAATATGAATTATCTGGAATTTTTCGAGACACTTTATTTTTGGGCTTTTTTGGGAAATAGAAGAATGATTTTTCTGACAGACAGATTGTTTTTTTTGAAACATGATGCAAGGACAAAACAAGGCTAGAACTACAGAAGTTCTAGCATGCAAGCAACTAACAACACAAAGAAAACTAAACGAAAGCAAAAACTAAAATGCAAAGGATATAAATAAGCGGAGATAATCATAATGAAAACATTGTTTTGTTCAATGGAATCCTTTCGTTAGCAAGGTTGATCAAGTCTTGCTACCAAAACAATTGCATATGAGACAAAACTTTGTACTCCACTAATGATTATGTTACCTTAACCTTGATAGCAATCGTCCCAATCATAATAGTTTCAAATTTTTATCTTGGTATGGGACAATATATTTCTCCAACTTGAATGCCTTCAATATGTTCAATTGAATTCAAGCCATAAGTCCTTTCAATCTTCTTGGGGAAATAAACAGTATGTTCTCATTAACATTGAAGGTCACCTTTCCTTGATTACAATTAATAACAGCTCCTGCAGTATTAAGAAAAGGTCTCCCAAGAATAATAGACATATTATCATCTTCAGGCATTTCAAGCACAACAAAATCAGTTAATATCAAGAAATTGTGAGCAACCTAAACAGGCACATCCTCACATATACCCACAGAAATAGTGGTATATTTATCAGCCATTTTCAAAGATATATCAGTTGGTATCAATTTTTCAAGCTGAAGCCTTTTATAGAGAGAGAAAGGCATAACACTAACTCCAGCTCCCAAATCACACAAAGCAGTTCTAACATAACTATTCTTAATAGAGCAAGGGATAGTTGGAATCCCTGGGTCTCCAAGTTTCGTAGGAACCTTACCATTGAAAGAATAATTAGCAAGCAAAGTAGAGATTTCTTCATTAGGGATCTTCCTTTTATTCGAGACAATGTCCTTCATATACTTTCAGTAAGGAGGCAATTTAATAGCATCAGTCAAAGGAATTTGCAAGAATAAAGGCTTCATCCACTCACAAAACTTATGATAGTGTTCATCTTCCTTTGACTTGTGTTTCTTATCAGGGAAAGGCATAGGTTTTTGGACCCAAGGTTCTCTTTCACTACCATGTTTCTTAGCAATAAAATCCTCTTTAGTGTATTTAGTAGTCTTAGTGTGATTTTTAGGTTCTTCTTCAACTTTTTCTTCATTAGGCACTTCATTTTCTTCATTACCACTTTCAGTTTCAGCATCAGAGATATATATACTATTAGGATCTATAGCAGGTTCAGAGGGTTCTACAACAGTTTTATGTTTATTTTTTCCTTTTCTTACGAGTAGAACCACTATTTTCAGCTTGTTGAGAATCCTGCTCAACTCTTTTGGGATGCCCCTCAGGATATAGAGGATCTTGGGTAGCAGCTCCACTTCTAGTTCTAATTTCATAAGCATGTTTTTCTTTAGCAGCACTAACTAGCAAGTCGTTTTGCACTTTAACAAGTTGATCTATTTGAGTTTGAACCATTTGAAAGTGTTTAACAATCATTTTAACATCATTAGAGGTTCTTTCCACAATATCTTTCAACTCAACAATAGCTCTAGTGTTTTCCATTAGATGATTTTGCACCCTTTTATTAAAGTTATCTTGCTTAACAATAAAGATATCAAATTCTTCTAAGCATTGATCAGGAGGTTTAGAGTAAGGGATATCACCTTCATTAAAGTGTTGGAGAGAGTGTACCTCAATAGTGGATGAGTAGGGAATAGGCTTGCATAATTCTTCTATAGGAGGTAAATTCTTGACATATGCAGCTTTAATTCCCTTCTCCTTAAGACATTTCTTAGCTTCCTTCATCACTTCATCATTTAATTCAATAACTCCCCTCTTCTTTGATGTTGGAATAGGCACAGGGATAGATGGTTCAGGTACAATTACTTCAGGTATAGCTTGTTTAGGAGGAGTCCAATATTTATAATTCTTGCTTATTTTAGCCATTAATTCCTCAGCTTCCTTAGGACTTCTATTCCTGAAAACACAATCAGCACAACTATCTAGGTATGCCCTAGATTCTTCGGTTAGTCCATTATAAAATATATCAAGAAGTTCATGCTTAGGGAATGGACTTCCAGCCTATGCATGAATCAAAGCACAAAACCTTGCCAAAGATTCAGGCAATACCTCTTTTTCTCCCTGTTTAAAATCAAAAAGTTCCTGCAAAATAGCATGTCTAGCACTAGGAGGAAAATATTTCTGCAGGAAAGTACTAATCAAGCACTCAGGGCTATCAATAGATCCAGGAGGTAAATTACTAAACCAAGTTTTAGCTTCTCCTTTCAGTGAAAAGGGAAAAAGCTTCGCAACAAAGTAATTACGCATCTTAATATCATCAGAAAACAAGCCACTCATGGTAGAAAGTTCATTCATATGTGCTACTGCACTTTCATTCTTAGTCCCACAAAAAGGTTCTTTCTCGATAATAGCTATGTAAGATAGATCGAGAGAGAAATCATAATCTTCATCTATAATGTTTATGGGAGAAGCAGCAAATCTAGCATCAAGAGATAATTTGGGTCTAATAGTACGCCTCCCAAGGAGACTCTTAGCAGTGCTCCTATCATGGGTGTTCCTACATTCTTCAATAAACTCATCAGTCATCTCAACATAATCTTCTTCAGCATCATAACTCTTACTAGACTCAGGTGAGCTAACAGGTGTGGCAGTGTCTTCATTAGGAGTTTCGGTATTTCCAGCTATAGTTCTAGCAATCGTAGCATCTAGGAAAGGACCTAATGAACCACTCTTGTCAAGCACAGTAGAAGCAACATCATAAGTATCATAAGTTTCAGATTCAGCAGTAGTAGCAGTGTGTGTAGCATGTGCATGTGGTGGTGTAAGGAACTTACTCAAAACATACGGTGAATCAAGAGCAGTAGAGGTGTTCAGAACCGTACCTCTTCTTGTAGTGGATGGTAAAATAGGAACTTTGCCATCACGAGACTTACCCATGACGGATGGATAGCAGCGAACAATAGAGAACCCAAGTGAACTTGATAAATAAAGATATGATCCCCGGCAACAGCGCCAGAAAATAGTCTTGATAACCCACAAGTATAGGGGGTGTATCATAGTATTTTCGAGGGAAGTGAA
This sequence comes from Avena insularis, assembly GCA_023614405.1. NCBI lineage: Eukaryota > Viridiplantae > Streptophyta > Magnoliopsida > Poales > Poaceae > Avena > Avena insularis. Next base: position 327,940,442 of record CM042684.1, on the reverse strand, counting down.
ACCCAATTTATTAATTCGACACAAGGGGTGTATCACAGTATTTTCGAGGGGTGTATCGCAGTATTTTCGAGGGAAGTGAAACCCAGAAAATAGTCTTGATGCTCCCCCAATTCCCCGTCCTGGTAGGGTGCCAGAGTGGAGATTCTGGTGCTGTTTCGTGGAATCTGGTGGTGGCGGCAGAGCGGAACTCGTTCTGGAAAAATGTCGAACCCCCCCTGAGTTTTTAGGTCAGAAGGCAACTTAAAGGCGAAGAGGCAGACCGAGGGGGAGTCTGGGGAGACCAGACCACCCCCTGGCGTTGCCAGGTGGTGTGGCCTAGGCCCATCCCCCTCCGTCTCGTATTCTGGCTCCGGGAGTCTTCTGGTGAAATAGGATTTTTGGCATATTTTCCGGGATTTTTCCTGATAGTTGATTTTCTGCACAAAAAGTAGACACCAATGCAATTCTGCTGAAAACATCGTCAGTCCGCGTTAGTTGCATCCAAATCACACAAGTTTAGAGGAGAAACAATAGCAAAAGTATTCGGGAAAGTAGATACATTTTGGACGTATCAAGAGCAAAGGTCTCCTCAAGAGATTCCTTAGTGTTTTGTTCTTTTTAAAGAAAGCTCTTTAGATAAGCAATCTCGAGAGCATACTCACGCTCATGTTCATTCTTTTGAAAAATGATGTTCTCTTGTTACTTAATAAGTTTCTTGATCTCAATAGAAATAGAAATTTCAATGAAGTTGGAGCAAGCAATCTTATTTTTATAAAAGAGCGAGAAAGACAATCTCTCCCTTATCTTGAATGGAGGCTACATCACAATCAACATGATCATAATTATCATCATCATCATTACGTGATAAAATTAGATCCAATGAAGGATATACCTTTGTGCCCCTAGCCATAAGGCATATGTGAGAATCGGAAGAAGGTGATGATGCGAGTCTATTTGAAGCTCCATTCAAAACCTTGTCTTGGCCCATAGAATCTTCGGTTTCCTCTACATGGTTAGCAACAGAAGCACTAGAGGAAATAGAAGCATTTTTTATCATGGCAACATGGCAACACAAGCATATCATAATATGATTTATTCAAGCCATTTCTACATGATATGTAAGGACTATAAACACAAGCATGTAAGGAATTTTGAGTGCTAGAAGTGTTGAGGTCCAAAGGTAGAACATTCCAACTAGATAGATATGATGGATTACCAATAGTAAGCTCACTATCCACATTGCAAATTCTATCCACACTCACCATATCATTACCTCATGAAAAATCACATGTTGGTGAGGTGGTAGAAGATGAGAACTCATCACGGCCGAAGGTGGAGGGAAAACAATTATCCTCAATAATGTTGGACACACCATATTTATCTTGAAGCTTTATCCATATCTCATGGGAACTCCAATAAGGCATGACTGAAGAAATAACTATATTGCTCACAACAAGTAAAAGCACTTTAGTATATTGAGCATCTATATAAGAGTTCATCTTCTCCTGTAAAGATTGATTTTGGGGATCCATAGGAGGAGAAAAACCCATATATAGAATTCCATCAATAGTTGGGTGTGTGCCCTGGAAATAATCAAGCATGCGATATTTCCAACATCATAATTTGTGCCATCGAATATATAAAAGGGATCATGCACTAATCCCCTACTTGACATCTTTACTCTCAAGGCGGTGAATCCTAAAAGCGAGAGACCTTGCTCTGATATGAATTGAAAGATCACAAATGCCGCCTAGAGGGGGGTGAATAGGTGATGACCCACACGTATAGGCGGTGTATCGCAGTATTTTCGAGGGAAGTGAAACCCAATTTATTGATTCGACACAAGGGGAGCCAAAGAATATTTATCAGCCTTAACAACTGAGTTATCAATTCAGCTGCACCTAGAAATAATCTTGCTCACAGCAGTTTATCAGTAGCAACATTTTTGTAGTAGGAATAGTAAAGCAACAGCAGTAGCAAAGCAAAGACAGTAGTAACAAAAGCAGTAAACAGTGGGATTCGAGTGCGGTAGGCATAGGGATGGATGGACGGGCGCTGCATGGACAAGACAATTCACATAGCAATCAGAACATAGGGCAATTGCAGATAAATAAGATAAAGCATCCAAGTACTAGACAATCCTAGGCATGTGTTCCATATATAGTCATACGTGCTCGCAATGAGAACTTGCACAACATCTTTTGTCATGCCATCCCATTTGCAGCGGGGCCTCTAGTGAACTACTGGCAATTAAGGTTCTCCTTTTAATAGAGCACCGGTGCAAAGCATTAACACTCCGTGAACACATGTGATCCTCACATCAAAGCCTCTCCCTTCGGGTTATCCCGATTTCTGTCACTTCGGGGCCATAGGTTCCGGACAACGATGTGTGTAAACAACTTGTAGATAAGACCAAGAACAATACTATCATAATGAATCAATAACATGTTCAGATTTGAAATCATGGCACTCGGGACCTAGTGACAAGCATTAAGCACAACAAAGTTGCAACAAAGTCATAAAGCACTAATAAAAGATACTAGGCACCATGCCCTAACAATCTAATGCCATTACATGAACGATCTCATCCAATCCCTACCATCCCCATGGCCTACAACCGGGGGATTACTCACTCATAGATGGGGGAAACATGGATGGTCGATGGAGAAGCAATGGTGATGATGATGGCGATGATCTCCTCCAATTCCCCGTCCCGGAAGGGTGCCAGAACGGAGTTTTTGGTGCTGTTTCGTGGAATCTGGTGGTGGCGGCGGAGCAGAATTCCTTCTGGAAAAACGTCGAACCCCCTTAAGTTTTTAGGTCAGATGGCTCCTTATAGGCGAAGAGAGAGGCCGAGGGGGTGCCTGGGGGCTCACACCACCCCCTGGTGCGGCCTGGCTGGCTCGCGCCACCGGGTGGTGTGGCCACCCCAGGGCTCTTCTCTGTCTCGTATTATGGCTCCTCGAGTCTTCGGGTGAAATAGGATTTTTGGCATATTTTCCGGGATTTTTCTGATAGTTAATTTTCTGCACAAAAAGTAGACACCAAGGCAATTCTACTGAAAACAGCGTCAGTTCACATTAGTTGCATCCAAATCACACAAGTATAGAGGAGAAACTATAGCAAAAGTGTTCGAGAAAGTAGATACGTTTTGGACGTCTCAATAGGCGATTAATTTTTTTATGAGATGGGATTAACAACGGCGGTGTTTTCTTCTGTAAAGCACAAAGCCTATATATACTATTGTTCACCTATGTGCACCAACAACTTATGCTAAGAAAGACAAACAACATGGTGATAGCAAGATACATTACTTAAAGCACGATGGCTATCACAATTTAAAGTGCATAAGTAAAGGGCTCGGGTATAGAGATAACTGAGACACGCGGAGACAAAGATGTAGCTCGAAGTTCCTTCCTTTTAAGGGGAAGTACGTCTCTGTTGGAGGGGTGCACTACAAGAAAAGTTTCCTTCCGCAACGACTTGGCCCGACGGTCGTCGTAGAAGGCGCGTCTTCCGCGATGAAATTCTTGGCTCGGCCATGGCTAATGGAAAACTTCTTTTCCGGTTTTGTGGCTCTCTACTACGACGGATCTGCCAAAAACATGGAGGAAGCTCGGCCAGTGAGCGCACTAGCAAGATTTTTGTTTCCTCGTGCGATGTTGACTCACCGAAGTCTTTTGAGGCATGTGGGTCCTGGACGTCAGTGTCTCTAGCGGACCATAATTTTCGGTCACGCCTCCCTGATTTGAACTCGATAACGTTGCTCGATGCGTCTGCCGTTTAGTCAGACTGCTAGGTCCCACATGTCAGCCTCTCATTAGAAGGATCGTGTGTATGATGGATTTTTTTCCTTCGCTCGCGCTACCCTGTTCCGAAGTTGATAGCGCTACTCGATGCATCTACCGTTTAATCAACCTCCTGGGACCCATATGTCATCCTCTCATTAGAAGAAACGTGTGTATAATGGAATTTTTCCCTTGGCTATTGCCTCCCTGATTTCAACTCAATAACGTTGCTCGATCTATCTGTCCTCTAGTCATGCTGCTGGGTCCTCCATGTCAGCCTCGCATTATAAGAATCGTGTGTATGATGGAATTTTTTCTTCGCTCGCGCTACCCTGTTCCGAACTTGATAGCGCTGCTCGATGCATCTACTGTTTAATCAAACTCCTAGACCCCACATGTCATCCTCTCATTAGAAGAAACGTGTGTATGATAGAATTTTTTTCCTCGGTCGCGCCTCTGTTTTCCGAACTTGATAGCATTGCTCGCTGCATCAGCTGTGCTGGTGGGTTCCTTATGTCAGTCTCACATTAGAAGAATCATGGGTATGATAGACTTTTTTTTCTACTCTAGCGCTACCCTGTTCCTAACTAGATAGGTTGCTTGACGAATCTGCCGTTTGGTCACGCAGCTGGGTCCCACATGACAACCTCTCATTAGAAGGATCGGTTGTATGATTGACTTTTTTCTCTGCTCGCACCTCCGTGTTTAGAACTTGATAACGTTGCTCGCTGCATCAACCGTTTTTCAGGCTGCTGGTGAAGGAGATATGCCCTAGTTGCAAATAATAAATAGGTTTTTATTGTCATATCTCAATTAGTTTATAATAGTTTCATATTGTGCTATAACTGTGCCAAGTAGAAACATTGGTACAGGTGTGGTATGAAACAACAAAGTCCCTAGTAGCCTCTATTCATACTAGTTCGTTGGTCACGAAGATGATCTGGGTTTCAAGATCATGGGCATTTATGTCGACTGACAACGGGATCATATCATTGGAGAATGATGTGATTGGACATTCCTCGAAGGATTGCAACACGATCAAGTCATATAGTTCATTGTTCCAACAGCTATACCTAGACTCCTTCTCCTTAGACCGTGAGCTCATATTACTCACTGTTTCCCGAGGCTGCTTAGACTGCATCAAGCGCCACTTCGTAATACAGTGATTATAATGGTGTACGTTGGGTATTCCGAAGAAATAGTAGATGACATGTGACTGCAAGACCGGGATTTGTTCATCCACACGACGGGTAAAGATATATACAGCTGGCTTGGTGAGATTACATCTATAAATGTTGCAACATGTGACTAGGTCACGGGGATGTAATATCATGTTAACAAGAAAACAGAACTTGTTGTGAACGAGATTGAACAAGATATGGGATACCAATGATCGGATCTCGGACAAGTTGTATCGAGAAACAAAAGAAAGAGGATGCTACATTTAGCGGTTCAAACGACATTGTCATCAGGAATGCATAGGGGTCACATGGACATCCCTGGTCCCACTATTCATCATTGATACAGATCATGCCTAGAGCATTCCCGAGCCGTGAGAGGATACACTTAAGGGTACGATGAGAGCGACCATTCATAAGGTGGAATCACAGTAGAGAAAGAGAGAAAGCCGGAAATGTTCCATAGAAGATCTGAAGTTGTTCGGAGAAATAATAAAGGAAAAGACCAGAAAAGTGTTTTTGGATAAATGGGAATTTAAATATATATTTATTATATATTAATTGTGAATTAATATATTCTAAATAATATTTAGATTAAGATTTATAAAGGCAACTTTTATATTAGGCCAAATCCCCGGAGGGAAATAATCTAGAATAAAAGCTGTAGAAAAATAAAAGGAAAAAGAAAAAGCAACATCCCACGTGGGCGGTAGATAGTTACTTGCCGACGGCGGACCAAAGCGATGGCCCTTGGCGAGGCACCTCGACCTGGCCCATCACGGGAGCCAGAGCTGGCCGGGCCAGCCGCCCATCCGGCGGCGTGGCGAGGCGAGCGGGGCCGTGGGGGAGCAGTCGGCCCACCCGGGCACCAGCCGCTTGCTGGGCCGCCGGGGTGCCAAGGCCCACCCGGGGTTGGCTCTGCCTCGCGGCGAGCTGGGCCGTCGGTGTGGCGCCTGGCCCACCCGGCTGGCTGCTGTTAGCTGTTGCCCCTTATTCTTTTTGTTGTCTATTTTCTGTTTTGACTATTGGGCTGAGTTCATTCAGCCCAATCGTCCAGGACGAAAATTCCTGTAATTTTATTTTGACTATTAGTCCCACATGGATAACCCAATGGGGAGGGCACACCCCCTCCGCCTATATAAAGGGGTGCCCATGTGTGGGATTAAATATAGAACTGGAGAATTCCTTTGGTTGACTTTCTCCCTCCCTCTCTCTATACCTTGTGACCATGGCCCCAAGTCTGGGCTGTGCGATCGAGGCACCCCTGTAGTACGCCGTTGTGCTGTAGGGATTCCTAGCCGGATATGAATTTCCGCATTCCCAGTGGGATCAGGGAGCCGGAGGTCTCATCGTGCACCGGATGTGTACGAAGACACGAGGCGCAACACTTGGGGCGCTTAAATGTCGTGAGCCGGAGCTGTTGCACGATGAAGATGAAGAAGGAGCAAGGGGTGACCTGCGAGGAGCTTCGCGACCTTGAGGTCGGCTATGAGTACGACTACTTCAACCACATTCCCCGCGGAACATTAACCGCGTACGGTCTACAAGGGTATGTATTCTCTATGCTCCGGCCGTTACCGCATTACTACATAGATAGATCCTAGGCAGTTTTTGGGGTTACATCATAGGAAATTTTTTGTTTTCTGCTGTGATCCCCAACAGTGGTATCAGAGCCAATCTATGCGTAGGAGTGTTGTACGTCCAGTACGCACAAGTTTTGTGCGGGCATTGATCCCTTAGTTGTTACCCTCTAACGTGTACTTGTTTATATCGTGGTATTGTTTGATGAAGCGGCCCCGACCGACCTTACGCGTATTCGTACGCGAGACTGGTTCCACGCTCAACATACGGCTTGTACCATATAAGTGGCTAGCGGGTGTCTGTCTCTCATTCGATAGTTGATATAACATTTGCAACGGAGGGCCCCGAAAGGGGTGTAATAGAGACAACTGTCGGATCCATGTTGTGGTTGGAAAGTTCGTAGGTTACAAACGGTTCTAGTGCGAGAGCCCTAACAACCACGTAAAACTTGCAATAGATAAAGTAGAGGCGTCTAACTTTATTTTTCAGGGGGCATGTGATTATGATATGGAATTGGTCGTTGCGAAGGTAAAGTAGTTTACTTTTCTGTTACTAAGTAGTATAGTAATAGTCATCGTTCCGATGGACGACCTGGTGGCGGCGTCATGGACTTGGCATCAAACCAAGGGCAAGATGGAGATCATGCTGAAGCGCTCGATGGAGATCAAGGCGCAAGAAAGACCATGTCATATCACATTATACATATGATGTTGATACCAGTTTTTACATCTTATTGCGTGCTAGTATTTAGATACTCAATGGTAGCAAATAAGATATTCCCTATTTAATTCCAATGTTCCGTGTTCCCCTTGTGTGTGCACCACCAAGAAAGTTCTTCATTATGAGGCCGGCCGTCATGATTGGGGGTCAGACATATCTACGTTCGCATACAGTGGGTGTAAGCCATGTTGCACAGTGAATACACACAAGTTATATTTGGCGAGCCTAGCATGTACAGACATGGCCTCAGAACACAAGAGATCGAAAGATCGAGCATGAGTCACATGGATGATGTGATTGTCATTAGTGAATATCTACCTTTGATAATGCACTGATGGCCGTGATGATCGGGGGAGGTGCAGAGGATAGGATCATGCGATCACTAAAATCGTCCAGGGGATGACAATTTTAGTGGAGACCAATTATAAATTGATCTCTTATTATAAACTTAGTCTAGATGTCTATTTGCAAATATCTTAGTAGATCTTAGCCTATCCCATTGAGGTCCTTTGCGATCATGGGAATATATTGCTTAATATGAAACTTAGCAAAAGGTCCAACTTCATAGATTAATACCCACGCCTAAGGGATATCCTCGTAAAACGTGATCTTCTCTTCTTGATATAATAACCATTAGGAGATAATTCAATGACTCCAGAATGTTTGGAAAAACACTTAGCGATCTTGCATTAAGAGTTGAGAACTCTTAGAAGGGCTTGATTGCAAAAGGAGGTCATGGATGAAAAGGTATATGTAAGATATACAAATTATAAATGTGGTTATTGCAGAACTCGTTGCAGTTTGCAAAGTATTTGATACTTGTCCTGCTTTGTGAAAACAGGATGATCTGCTTGAGAATTGCTGGATTTGAGGCAATGTGGCTTGATGACGGCAAGCAAAACAGTCGATGGCCGACATCACCACTTTCCTCAAAGTTTGTCATTTGGATTAGTGGACTTGAATATAATTTTGTAATCCTAGTTTGTGTGTCTTGCTTTTGGCGAGACGATTATTCATATGAAAAAGTTACAAGCCAGTTTGTACTATTCTTATGAACAATACCTTATTGTCACATTCTGATTATAAATAAGTTATTCTCATCATTATGTTAATGATAATGGTTTAAACATTTATAAAGGATTAGAATGCTAAAAGATATATCCAGAGTTTAATAATGAAATGACACTACAGTTTAAGTCATTTTGGTTATTGCAGGTTCTTTATGAAAGATCAGGGTCCTAGATGCTTAATCTAGAGACTTTGCAAAACCATGCCTCTTGGCCAGAATGACTAAAACTCCGCATTCTGGTAAAACGATGATATGCGAAGAAATGTTGAATCTTATACATAGTGATGTATCATATTTTCAACAAGTAGTGGAAATCATTGTGGACTTAAGTGAATAAGTGTATTTATTTAATGAAACATGAAGTTTGAAATGATTTGAATTGTTCAAATGAGTTCATAACTAAACGGGATATTGAGTTAACCGAATTAACAAGTCTCTTCAATTTGATCGACATGACTAAGGTATTCAAGTTAAGTTTAGCATAAAAGGAACTTGTGAAAGATGTTTCACAAATTATGATAATTGGACGAATTCAAACTATGTTGAAATGTCTAAACATCATAATCATTATGTATTAGATACATATGGTATGATATTATCTCTTATAGGGGTTATAGTTATCGTTTAGAGTTAAAGATCAAAATAAGCAAACACTCACTTGAAATACAAAGGAACATCTAAAAGATTCGTGGAAACAACACCATAAGTGTTATGGCAAGTTCGAGTTTCTAGAGATTTCGATAAGCCGAAGTCATGGCGAATAAACAAGTCTTTGTAGAGCATTCTTAGTAAACTATGAATGCATCTTCCACAAAGGGGAAAACCTGTTGTTGTCCAAAGTTAACGTGTCTTGATGAAGATACATGTGGAAGAAAGTAAAAGATCAAAACAAGGTATTAGACCTTACCTCTGAAGTGTTGAGTGGCGCAGTGGAATTTGTTTTGTGAATCCAAACTCTACAAATAGAGGAGAAACTAATGATAATGATCATAAAGTTTCAGGAATACTTTTACTTAAAGCAACTAGGATTCAACTATATATTCTGCAAGTTTGTGGAATTATATTATTGATTCACTTGTCATGTTTTGAACAAGACATACCTACGAATTACAAAGAAGCGTGATGGACCTAAGTGTGAGATATGAATGGTCATTGAAATCTCGTTAGTGCAATTCTCGATTTGATAGTAATCAAAGAATTTTGGAATGTCCAAGATTATTGAGAGGACCTGGATTTGAGTGGGAGCAAATCAACTTGGCTAATTCATAATATGTAGCTGACATATTTTGAGTGGATGCTAAGTGAAATCCCTGGATCTCAAACATGAATGTCATATTTGAGTGGGAGCATGAAATCATTCTAGATATGTGGACGACATATGTGAATGATGTGATTGGTTTTAATAATATTTAAGTTAGATAAATAAGGATGAAGTTGAAGTTATTAAACAATAAGATCTATCGAGATAGATTGGTAAGTTTAATAAACACTGAATGTCGAAAGCTTCCTGGACTTGATTCTGAAAGATGTTCAGAATATCCTAAGCAAGATTCTGAAATAGCTTAGAATGGAACAAGGTGAGAAAGTAGTTCTTACTATATGAAGCATTGAGTTAGTATTGCAACTATGGTTGAAAGAAAGAGATGCATTTCATCTCCTATGCCTCAGTCATAGGTTCTTTCATATAACCATGTTGTATACTCGACATAAAGTGACCCGAGGTTCTGGTTAGTAGGACAAAGTCTTAACTGTAAGAACGTGTATTTAAGTGATCCCTGAGCTAATCACTGAACCAGAGTTTAAGTTTGTAAATAAATGGCAAGAAGCAAAGTAAGTTGCATAGTTGAATTTCATGCACTAGGATCTACATAGATATAGAAGTATAAAAGCTCCATCTGATGTGATGTATAATGTTATGGCGGGGCTAGTTCGCTTTTAACGTAGAATGATGTGTCCCAGGGCCCAGTGCCCATGAGAAAGACCTCGAGGTTGATCTAAAGTCACTGTAAGCTCCTGGAATCCGGCCTCGTTCTGCAGCCATGACTATAGTATATACATAAAGGATAGCAAAGTGTGTTTCGAAGTTTAGATGACAATGGTGAAAACAACCATCATCATAAATACTAGAAACAAAGTCTCACTTTGTCACCAAACAAATACTTTGACCCATTATACGATAATGGTGTGAATGTCAAAATTAGGAAGACATTAACAATTTGCAAAAGACATAATGATCTGGTAAAACAGAACATGGACATGACGCTTCCCTTGAGCATGCATGATCTGTAAACGCATATGGTATATGGTTTATATGAGTAAAATGCGAGCTAGTTTATTTGTACTCTAGTGCAAGTGGGAGATTGAAGGAGATATGCCCTAGAGGCAAATAATAAATAGATTTTTATTGTCATGTCTCATTTAGTTTATAATAGTTTCATATTGTGCTATAACTGTGCCAAGTAGAAACATTGGTACATGTGTGGTATGAAACAACAAAGTCCCTAGTAGCCTCTGTTCATACTAGTTCGTTGGTCACGAAGATGATATAGGTTTCAAGATCATGGGCATTTATGCCGATTGACAATGGGATCATATCATTGGAGAATCATGTGATTGGACATTCCTCAAAGGATTGCAACACGATCAAGTCATATAGTTCATTGTTGCAACAGCTATACCTAGACTCCTTCTCCTTAGACCATGAGCTCATATTACTCACTGTTTCCCGAGGCTGCTTAGACTGCATCAAGCGCCACTTGGTAATACAGTGGTTATAAAGGTGTACGTTGGGTATTCCGAAGGAATAGTAGATGACATGTGACTGCAAGACAGGGATTTTTTTCACCCACATGACGGGTAAAGATACATACGGCCGACTTGGTGAGATTACATCTATAAATGTTGCAACATGTGACTAGGTCACGGGGATGTAATATCATGGTAACAAGAAAACAGAACTTGTTGTGAACGAGATTGAACAAGGTATGGGATACCAATGATCAGATCTTTGACAAGTTGTATCGAGAAACAAAAGGAAGAGGATGCTACATTTAGCGGTTCAAACGACATTATCATCAGGAATGCATAGGGGTTACATGGACATCCCTGGTCCCTATGTTGATCATTGATACAGATCATGTCTAGAGCATTACCGAGCCGTGATAGGATACACTTAAGGGTATGATGAGAGCAATCATTCATAAGGTGGAATCACGGTAGAGAAAGAGAGGAAGCCGGAAATGTTCCGCAGAGAGATCCGAAGTTGTTTGGAGAAAGCATAAAGGAAAAGACCGGAAAAGTGTTTTCGGATAAATGGGAATTTAAATATATATTTATTATATGTTAATTGTGAATTAATATATTCTAAATAATATTTAGATTATGATTTATAAAGGTAACTTTTATATTAGGCCAAATCCCTAGAGGGAAATAGCCTAGAATAAAAGCTGCAGAAAAATAAAAGGAAAAAGAAAAGCAATGTCACGGGCGGCAGATAGTTGTCGCCAGACGGGATCGGATAGCAGCAAAGAAGTCATGACGGGCCTGCTCGACCTGGCCCACGCGGGCGCTAGGGAGTTGGGCCGGGCAAGCCGCCCATCCGGCGAAAGCAGCACAGGCGCGAAGCGGGCCGCTGGGAGCAGCCGCCCACACTGGTGCCAGCTACCGCCGCTTGCTGGGCCTCCTGGGCGCCAAGGCCCACTGGCTAGCTCACCACCTGGCGAGCTGGCCGGTGGCGTGGCGCCACCCCACCGGGCTGCTGCTGCTGCCCCTTTTTCTTTTTTGTTGTCTATTTTCTGTTTTGACTATTGGGCTGAGTTGATTTGGCCCAATCGGCCAGGACAAAAATTCCTGTAATTTTCTTTTGACTATTAGTCCCACATGGCTAACCCAATGAGGAGGGCACACCCCCTCCTCCTATATAAATGGGTGCCCATGGGTGGGATTAAAGATAGAACTTGAGAAGTCCTTCGGTTGACCGCGTACGGTCTACAAGGGTATATATTCTCTACGCTCCGGCTGTTACCGCATTACTACATAGATAGATCCTAGGCAGTTTTTTGGGGTTACATCGTAGGAATTTTTTTGTTTTCTACTGCGATCCCCAACAGCTGGGTCCCCCCCATGTTGGCCTCTCATTAGAACAAATGTGTGCATGATGGAATTTTTTCTCGCTCGCGCCTCCCTGTTTCGAACTTGGGAACGTTTCTCAGTACAACACCTATATAAGGCCACGCTGGTGGGAACCACATGCCGGTCTATCTTTGAATGAAATGTGTGTATGATAGACCTTTTTTTTGGTCGTGTCCCCTGTTTTGAGCTTTGCTACATTGCTCCATGTGGTAGTCGTGTATTTTCTTGCTGCTGGGGCCCCCATGTCATTTTCTGGTATCTTCTAGATTGTAGGTCCCCAATGAAGCCTTGTATGTTCTAGCGGGTAGGTCCCCAATGCTAGCCTCTCTGTACAAGTATTTAACTTTTTTAAAACCCGACCAATAAACTCGAGGGATGCTGCAGGATGGTGGGTCCATGATGCCAGCCTCTCTGTAATGCAATATTACTACAGTAGAAGAAAAAACTCAAGACTTATAATAGATTTAAACTATGTGTGTTGCCACTATGCCAAAGATATTTACAGAAAATATATTATTAAATATTCCTTAGTACCTTCAAGTTATGTTTAATGTTTTTAAAAAGATGCCGTGTGTCAGTGTTTATATTTTTAAAAATAAAAGGGCAGCCTCCTAACATTTCAATTTATAAAATGCCACATATATAATGGACTAGTTTCTTAAAAATAAGGCGGAGTTTTTTTACGAGGTGGAGGCGTAGTTTTTTTAAGAGGTGGGGGGAATTCTCAAAAGGCCGAATTAAAAATATTTTGGGCTATTCTACATGGTCCATCTACATGTGCTATTCTCCATGGTCTCCTTTCTTAAATTTCACTTGGCTGTGCTAAGCAGTCCCTTGACCCTGACAAGGCCGAATTAAAATGTTCTTGCCTATGCTTCATGGGATCCTTTCTCAAATTTCACTAGCATGTGCTTAGCAGTTCCCTGACCCTATGCTAAAAAAGCAGTTCCCTGACCTTGAAAAAACGTGTGTGTATGTTGGACTATTTTTTCGGGTCGAACTTGATAACATTGATGGGTCCTCCATGTTAGCCTCTCACCATGCTAGACTTTTTTCTCGCTCACGCCTCCCTATTTCGAACATGGCAATGTTGCTCGATGCAGCATCTCTGTAAGGCCACGCTGCTGGGTCCCATGTGTCAGCCTCTCTGTAAATGAAACATGTGCATGATGGACTTTTTTTTCAGCCCCGTCCGCTGTTTTGATATTGGTCCGTTGCTAGGTCTAAATATACATGGTACAAAGTAAAGGACCAAATATACACCCATACTATATAGATGTCGATCAAATTATATTTTTTGAGAATTATCTATTATAATTTTATACAGTGTTGATATGTCATATGTCTATTATCTGGGTCTCACGTGCAGAGTACGTGGAACTTACTAGTAATGCAGTAGTTTCAACAAAACAACATAGGTAGGCAGAGCTTTTGGGGGGGGCTGGGAAGGGGATGACCATAAAGGCCGAGTTAAAAAGATTCTGGGCTAACTGGGGCGGATGCCCTATTCTTCATGGGCTCACTCCGAAACTGAATGCGCTATGGTCGGTGGCAACAAGATAATGAAAAGGCCAAATTGGAAGGTTTTGGGCTATGCTTGTGCCTTATAGGCTAATTTCATGGGCTCAATAAGAAAAATTCCAGACCTCAACAAGGAAAAAAAAGAGGGCGAAAATTTTGGCCGATATTTTGCGTGAAAATTGTTAACAACTAGGACACATACCCTGCACGCACCAAAACTTTCCCACTCGCACCTTCCAACTCGTGCATTCACTCCAGCAGCCAGCTAATGTCTCTTTGCGCCATTCTTCTGGAGACATGCAGGCGGTCAAAACCACAAACCGCGCACCAAAACATTCACACTCCATCTATCAGTTGAGGCGGCCTGACACCATTACTAGCGGCGCCGTTCTTTTTGAGACACACACAATCTGGCGGTCAGCTGGTCGATCCCCATGATACGCTTATAATATCCTTAGTTCGCTCAATCATTCCCTAGAAGTAGTTTCGTACTTGATCTATTCGTTTGACATTGTTCTCCACTTGATCTCTTTGTTTGAATTGGTTGGCATTTTGTGCTCGGTCGATCTGTTCTCTCAAATATGTAACATAGTTCTGCACTCAATTTCTAAAATAAGCTGAAATTACGTGGCATTTATAGTTCTATATTCAATCAGGTTTCTTAGATATCTTGGCTTAATTAGATCTGTAATCAACCAGTTCGGTGAAATATCTTGAAAGCTTCTGTCCATCTCTATCCCAACAAATGGACATATATTGGATACTGAAGGGAAAAAAGCAACACCTTCATATTGGGAAGGTGTTAATGACTTCATGAAGTTTGTTAGACAACATAACAGCGACTCAGATGTGTTTTACCCATGCCGACAATGCCTTAATTATGAAAAGCTGAGTCAGAGCACAGTTGTAGACCATACATTCGTTAATGGGATGCAACGCACATATATTAGGTGGAATAAACATGGTGAACCATATGATCATCATGTTCTTGATCCTCTAGCTAATGTTGATCCGCCTGAGACTCATTAGATCGAGGATGAGGACCTTTCTAGTTTGTTAAGGGACTTGTACCCCACTTCAAGCAAAAAGGCGCTCCTTCTCTTAAAATATCGCTTTTCTCTGACCTGGTAGAAGATGCCAAGTGTTCAGTGGACCCTGATTCTGGTATCTCAAGATTCGAACTGGTAATGAAATTACTAAAGGGGAACTCGTTCAACAAGATTACCAACAAAGCTTTCGATTTAGTCATTAAGGTGTACAACGAGTCAATCCCTAGGGAAGGACTGCCAAAATCCTTTTATGAGATGAAATAGTACATCAAGGTACTTGGACTATCATATGAGAAGATCCATTTTTGTCCAAATAACTGTGTACTGTTCTGGGAGGATTATGAAAACCTCTATGAATGCCTAGTATGTAACAATCAAGATGGAAAAATGGTGATAAAAATAAGAAAGATCCTTGTAAGGTTCTGAGATATTTTTCAATTATAGATAGATTGAAGAGGTTGTTTCAGTCAAATGGCACAAATAAATTCTCAAGCCAGACGATTACTTACTCAGACATCCAACTGATGGTGATGAATGGAGGAACTTTGACAAGGCTCATCCAGGATTTGCAGTGGATCCAAGGAACCTGAGACTTGGCCTAGCTATAGATGGATTTAACCCATTTGGCAACATGAGTAACTCGTACAACATGTGGCCATTACTTGGTACAATTTACAACCCGCCTCCCTGGGCATGCACCGATCAGTCGAACTGTTTGCTGGCTTTACTCATCCCAGGTCCCAAATCACCTAGGAAGGATTTTGATATGTTCATGCATCCTCTTATACGAGACTTGCAGGAACTATGGAAGGGTGTCATGACTCCTGATATCCTTGATAGCAAACCTAAAGATGCCAAGTTCCCTATGCATGCTACTGTGCTATTATGCACCCATGATTTTCTAGCTCTTGGCACTATGTCATGTAGAGTGACAACAAGTTATAACGCATGTGTTCATTGTGAGACAAAACAAGTCACACTGAGGCTACAAAATAAGACTGGTTTCCTTGGCCACCGGGTTTTTCTTCCTCAAGGCCACAAATTCCCAAAAAACTTGAAAAAATTGCAGTTCTATGGAAAGAGGACTAAATATGGCACTGCACCACAAAAGTTGTCTACAGCTGAGTTGAAGGAGAATTTACAAAAGGTTAGAAATGTCAAACCAGGAAAACATCCAGCTGCCAGACGAGGTAAAAGAAAGAATACAGAAGATGCACCAACAGTAGGAGCAACATCCAAAAGGAAGAGAGCGGAAGAAGTAGCAGCAGATTCCCAAGGGAAGGAAAAGGAACCGAGAATATTTTATAAGCACATATCCACTCTATGGGACTTACCGTATTGTGCTGGTAAGACACTTCGACATAATATTGATGTCATGCACATGGAGAAAAATATATGTGACAACATTATAGGCACATTACTCAACATTCCATCTAAGACAAAAGATAGCTATAATGCTAGGCTTGACTGCGAAAAGTCAACGTTAACAACAACTTGAAGCTGCATCCCAAAGATACGGTTGATAAGGGCGGTGAAAAACATTACAAATTTCGAGGTGCAGAATTTAGCTTGCTGATGAATAAAAGGGTACTATTTTGTGACTTCCTACGAGTTGTGAAGTTCCCATCTAGATTTGCTTCCAACATTGCAAATTGTATCAATGCAGAGGGGAACAAGCTCCAAGGGTTGAAAACTCATGATTGCCACATCCTACTACAAAGGCTTTTAGACCTTGGCATTAAAGGTTTAGTGAACAAGGATTTGTACAACATGCTTGCAGAGTTGGGAAAGTTCTTTAGGGAAATCTATAGCAAAACTCGGGATAGAAGAGTTGTAGTGCGTCTTTAGACAGACATAGCAGAAATCATGTGCAAGCTTGAGCTGATATATCCACCATCCTTCTTTGATGTGATGGTGCATTTGGCTGTTCATCTGACTGAAGATGCACTTTATAGAGGTCCCATACAGTACGGATGGATGTACCCTATAGAACATCGACTTTGCACTTTCAGGGGTACTGTTATGAACAAGGCTAGAGAAGAGGCTTGCATTGCAGAGGCATACATTGCTGCTGAAGCATTTGCATTTTGCTCAAGATACATTAGTGATCATAAAACGAGATCCAATCTGGGTGGCAGAATTGAAGAAGTTGAAAAATCTGTTTTTAACCATGGTGTTCGCCTAGTAGGAAAGAAGGAACATAGAACATTAATGCAACATGAATATGACCAACTTACTTGGTATGTGCTAAATAACGTTGATGAGGCTAAAACCTTTGTTGTGTGAGTACTATTCATACATATCCTTACATATATGAAATAAAACTTGTAGCAAGATATGTTCAGATGTCTTACTTGAGTATCGTTTTTGTTGGTTATTTAAAGCAACCAAAGGAAAAGATTATGTTGCACCAGTATTTGGGGGTGGGTTTCAGGATGGTTTAGGAATCATGTAAGATAGTCAATTGAACTTTGAATTGTATACGAATTATGCACATGAGATGACCTCTTGATTATTTTGTATAACCACAGATCACGAATCTGCGTGAAGAGAATCCGAGCGATGTTAGTGATGGTCTCTATGCCCTATCACGTGGTCCAACAAAGAGGGTGCAGACAACTTCATCTTGCAATGACGATGGTATCCACTACAACACTTATGAGCGTGAGAAACATCTGAAGACACAAAACAGTGGCATCACGACCAGTGGAGAGCACTTGACATCCAAAATGAAGAAGTCAGATGACCTAATCATTATGGTCGCATAAAAGAGGTTATTGAGTTGAATTATAATGACAAGACTGGTGGTCGATCTGTGGTTCTATTCAAGTGTTATTGGTGTGACCAAGATCCGAACAAGAAAAGAGGCCCCAGAAATGATGGGAGTTTCATATCGATCAATACTATTGCTGAGTGGTACAAGGAGGAACCTTATATTTGGGTAACTCAAGCTTCCAAGGTAATATTCTTGGATGACAGAGATAACAAGGACTTCCAATATGTGCAAAATTTTGAGGCAAGGAGCACCTATGATGTGAATGAGTATGACGAGCCAGTCACCACAGATGTTTCCCACCAAGATGATCCTAGTGGTTGTATGGTAACTAAACTGGCTGATGTTGATGAAAATTTGATTGCCAGAGGCGGCTCTGTGCATGATGGACAAGTATATTTCATTGTCGAGGTTAGTGTAGTCGACATAGACAGGAATAAATGGTTCTACCTGATGAATCTCAAGACATGTATGATGAATGGGAAGGGGAAGAAGATCCAACCCAGTATGATGAATCTCAGGACATGTATGATGAATGACATCTAGTATGCAGCGGTGTAAAAAGCGATGATGCTGATGATGATTAGACTATTGTTTCATATTGTGCAGTGATATGATGAATAGTGATTTGTATTGGTTTTCTCTTTGTAAAATGTATGAGACATGATGACAATTTCCTCTTGGATTGTAATCCTAGACTAATTGTTTTCCCTGTCTACATTGGATTAATCTTAATTCGAAAAGTGCAAACATATGTAGAACGGGTTCACTTGGCGTGCACAAGAAACATTGGTTCAGTACATTAATTAATTATCAACCATACGACCAGTTTCATACAGAAGGGGGAATATGCACCTCGTGTCAGTAGAGATGGGCGAGCACATTGTCTCGACAAATAGGGCAGTTGGCGTTGGTCTCAAACCAAGTTAAAATGCACTTGCGTTGGTACGGATGGTTGCATCCCCGGAGACGCACCGTTGTGCGCTTCAACAGTGCCTGCATGCATATTCTATAGTGGACATCCTCCTGCTCAACCAGGTACCAACTGTCTTGAAGCACCGGCAGGTTGACGATGAGCTGGAGATTCACGCTGAGGGTTAGGTCAAAGTGAAACTCGTCGACCCACATACACTCCTCAAGTTAGAGCCAGTGCAGAATGTCGTACAACATGATGATGTCCCACTCCTCCGCCGTGAGTTGCAGGTTCTTCAGTAGCCATACACGGCCAAGAACCTTGCGCATAGTTCCCATGACCTCGAGCACTCTTTGCAGCTTGCTGGGAGGCACGCTAAGATTCAACACTTCCTCTTTGCAGAATGTGGTCGCGACATCGTCCTCCTCTAGAGGGGCTGGGATGGAGCCAGGCATCCTCCTGAGCTCGTACATCCTCGAGAAGAAGATCTTCAGTGTCATTGTGTATGACATCGCCTTGTTAACTAACTGTGGCTTGACGACAGAGAAGTCGGTTGTGGCTGCAGAGACACAGCAGGCACAGAAGACATGGGGGCCATACTCGATGATGCGCTCCTGTGAGGAGCGCTCTAGTTCTGGCGGCGCCGTCATTTGGGGATTTTTTTGGGGGGTGGGGGGAGGAAAGGGGAGGGGCATGGGCTAGTCGATGGTGTTGGGCTGGATGAGGGGGGAGAGGTCAGGGGAAATGGGTGAGAGTGGACTGCTTGAACAAAAGGCGGGGCCGCGCTACCTCATCACTCCCCAACGTCAGCCCTGGCTCGTCCTTTCTTCATGGTTCTATTTACGTTGGTCATAGTGCTAGTGGGAGTAATTTGGGTAGTAACATAGTCCTACATGTATTGCCAACTAAGCATTTAGATGACATGGCATGCAATTAAATGATGAGAGAGAGCCTTGGGGTAACTAGCTATATTACCATAAGGGCATCTCCAATGTGAAAATAAGGTCAGACATAAGACACCTGTGGTCGACCTTAGTGGAATTTAAACATTGTAGCACTCGGTCTTCAGCTAAGAAACCTTGCAGTCGAACATACTAGTATGACCCAGCCATAAGAACTAGAAAATCATTGGTTCTCTCTCCTCACTACATAGTGCGCTTGAGGCAAAATTTCAGATAAAACGAGTCTACATTGCAATAAATGAGACTTTGCATGATACAACACCTATGTTTTTCCACTATGGAGGTAGTAACTTAGACTAGTAACATATGCATGTTACTACTCTAAGTTACTCCCCACCATGACCAGCCTAAATATAGTAACTTGCATATGTTACTATCTTCATAGTAGGTGATAACATGTGTGTGGTGTCATGCAATACCTAATTCATTAGGTTCTAGACTCATAAACTATTGGTATGTGTGATGTTATGGTAATACCTCCCTCTCTTTCATCATTAGTTATCATGTCATGTCACCAATTTTCTTAGTTGGCATTGCATGTACATGCAAGTTACTAGCTAGTAATAAGTTACTCCCACGTGACGAGAGGGATGGTTGTTGTCTCTACGTTAAATAGAGGAAGGGTTGTTAAGCTAGACAGGGAAGGCCAATATTTAAACATATGCTGAGTTTGGGCATCGGAGCTGCTCCGGTTCCTTGAATTTTTTGTGTGGCATCGGTTGTGCAGCGTAGGCACTGGTGCAGGATGGATGAGAAGTGGTTTGGGCACCGATATTTGCATACGTTGTGGAGGGCCATCCAAGTTCTATGGATTTTCAAGGTTTTTAGCTAAAAGAGAGCAACTATGTAGATACACAGGCTGGTGGTACTTACCCTTGTTATCGATAAAAGAGAGAAACTATGTGGATATGATGATGATTCAATTTATTTATATAACATAACTATTATAGGTACAACACAACCACGACATAAACTAAACCATACTCTAGACGGAATCAGCACACACATATCATATGGTTCTTTTTTTGTCAAGAACCTATATCGCCCTCTGCCCATGCGGGCACGCCGTCTGGTGTTCGATGAACTCGAGGAAGCTGTCAGCCATGTCGCAACCTTTGTTCCTGCACTTGAGCCTCACTCCCGAGGACATCTGATCCACGGTAGTGGTTGGTTCGAAGACGCCTCCGTATTCACATCCTGGGCACTGGCCATCGGACAATTTTCCAACACATTGTGCGCATGCAATGTGCGCCGCGGCCTTACCAAAGCACTGCTCGTGCAAGGAAAAGAGATTTAGCCCAAAAACAAGAGTTGTATCGAATCAGTGTGGAAAACATCATGAAGAAAGAAGTAATAACCATGTACGCGGGACAACGAATAATTTGAGAACACAGCCTGCAGCTGAAGACCTGCCTCATTGCACTCATGTAAATCGTAGGTTCAAACCACTCGTACGCCATAGAGCACCTTCTTCAACTACGGCGGATCTGAGAGAGATTTTGAGACTGAGCGAGAGAGCAGAGGGAGGAGCACAAATCTGAGAGGGTTGATGAGAGAGAGCGAGAGAGACTGGTACTATAGTTAAATACTAGGAGTACTAGATTCCTCATCTCACTCTAGGCAATATCGTCCGTCCATCCAAATTCAACAGCCATGAACTGATACCATATCTCTTTGGCAAGAGACTGGCACGGAGAAAACTAGGGAAGCGTTGTGTTCCCCTAGTAATTATCTCCCTCTGACCCGGTGTACACATCACTTTGACGACCTAGGGCTACGTGGAAGACTAAATACTGTACTCCAGTACTACTCCGGATGGAGGTACTAGTACTACTACTCTACCTCTGTTTGGGATGAGACTAGCCCCAATGGGGGTATCAGGTGGTACGTATCATGCATTAGGCTTTTCAGAATGGGGTGTATCTTAGCATGTTACCATAGGAGTTATAAATACATAAGAGACAACCTCTCCAATGCATTGTATTTTAGAGGTTGTATCTTAATTTAATGGTTGCTCTCATGCATGCATTTTATTGGGCAATCAACTCCTTTTTCCTATAATTACATGCAAGGGGTGTATCTTAGCTAAGATACAACAACAACCTCTCTCCTCATTAATTGACATGCCACAAAAGCATTTTTCCTAGGATGCCGTGCTAAGAGACTCCCCCATTGTCAAAGGCCTTATTACATGCATGAAAAATGCTTATGTGTCATAGCAATTAATGATAAAAGAGATTGTGTTGGTATCACAGGTAGAGTATCATAAAAAAAATCTCAAATAAATCTTGTACACAATTTTACCTTGAGATTACAAAACAATAAATACACTAAGACTATGGTACTACTCGTACTAAGTACAGTACAGTACATGATAGTAGTACTACGCATTGTGGAGATGGTATCAGATACTAGTATCATAATATACTCCCTCCATCTAGAAATAACTGACTTGGTATCAGATACTAGTATCATAATATACTCCCTCCGCCATAAGATTCTAGTAGTACTACCTTATAATCAAAATCAGATGTAGGAGTACTCCAGGATGGATTAGTGCATACCTTGTAGTCTTGTACGGAGTCCTACGACTATAGTAGGTTGCACGTGCCTTGCACATGAGAATTAGATACTAATAGAAGTATCGTATGACATATCCTCTTTTATTTATATAAATCTATAATCAGTGGCGCTGAAAAAATAATTATCATTTCGAGCCACGTCCATAAAGTATAGGGTGTATAATAGGTTCTTGTACCTTGTGTCATGTAGAAATAAACCTACTACTATTAGCTACCTATTACTCGATATTATCGAGAGAAATAACGAAGAAGATTCTAGAATTATTAAGAAGTGCATTTTGAGATTTGTGCATAGCGTTCACTATGCTAAAGGCTATCAATGGAATATTCTATATGCTAGCATGGATAGAAGATCCAGCGGTTTGCAATGTTGGGATTTGCCAAGCTTGATCGATTTTTCAAAGTTCAAAGTATTGTGTACATAATATAGTGTGGTAAGATTATATAATAAAGGTAAAGCTCAAAAATATGAATATGCGAGTCTCACAAGCCGGTGTACTTCTATATAGTGATAATATGACAAACTTCTATAGTTCTATCAGGTGCCGGAGCACTAAGGAATGTGCAACTTATTACTACTGTATATTGGAGTACATACTCCAAGAATTTACCAGACTCATTGCTCGAGCTGCCACCTACTCGCCACCTCTGCTTCGAGAGTGTATAGTACTCCTAATATCCGATTAGACTACGGCCAGTTGAAAGTACGGCCGCTACAAGTACCAATATGACATTTCTCTTGTGAGTTAACGCCCTGGACAACCACCGACTGCGAAAAAACTCACGCACCACCAAGCGGTCGCTCTGTATACGCCTTTGAGCATCTAAAAAAAGTACTCCTTGGAGAAATGCTTGGTCAAAGAAAAAATACTGAAAAAGAGGTCCCCTCATTGTAGCAGTGGGAGTAAAATTGAGTAGTACTACTAGTACTATACTATTCATTCACAAAGAGCAGTTCAACTTCTCCTTCATTCTACTCTACGGCGAAATTTCTTTCTTCCACGAAAGGCATGTTACCCTCACAAATACTTGAAGGAATCTCGGTCCTCGGATGTTTGCTTCGGCTCAAGGCCAGGCCACGGAACATTTCATCCGGCGGGAACATGCCACCGTTGGAGCCGCCTCTGTAGAGCGCCTGGTCGCCTGCGGTAAATGTGCTTTGGCCCTGCCGGTCGATGACACGATTTTGGGCCCCCTTGAGGCTACCGATCCTGCGTTGGCCGCGTCACGGAAGCGTCAACACGACAAGCGAACAAAAATAGAGCTCTACAACAAAGCGCCGGTCCCAGTGTGCCTCCCTTTCAACTATGACACAGCTGCATCCGGGAAGGCGCTCTGGCTGGACATCAACTGTGGCCAAGTTAAGCCCGTGCGAGACAGCAACCAATCCTTCCATGGGAACCTATAGCCAGTGATAATGCGATCGGGGCAGAAAACTCGGGTGTGCTCCAGGTTGCCGTGGCCGTGGCCAACGCCGTCCTGGGTCCCCTCGAGCCTATAGATCCTATGCTGGCCCTTGCTTACGATCAGGACATGCTCGAGTCGGAGCTCGCTCGCGAGGAACCTACGGCCAGTGAGCATGCGATCGGGGCTGACAACTTGGGTGGGCGCCAGGTCGCCGTGGCCATCGAAGACGAGGCCATCATGGGTCCCCTCGAGCCTATTGATCCTATGCTGGCCCTTGCTTACCATCAGGACATGCTCGAGTTCGACCTCGAGCGTGAGGATCCTACGGCCGGCGAAGGTGCGGCTGGGGGAATCGACTCGGTAGAGGGCAGGTTGACCTCTTCGGACTTTCGCCTGATGTTAACCATGCACAGCAGTGACTTCAGTCCTCGAATTGGTTTTACCAGATTATTGGTTGTGCTCATGTACACATTCCGAGCAATCTCGTCGCTTTGACCATGATCAACACGCTGGAGTGTGCTGTGTTTCGTGTGTGAAGCAAACAGTAGTAGGAAGAGTATGGCTCAGCTGCTCGGTTGAAATTGAGCCAGACCTGACTGCCTTTCCAAGCTGAATTTTAGGGGCCTTTGTGCCAATTGTATGGACTTGGATGTAATTTTCTATTTTTTGATGTAACCTTTAATTCCACCGAACGTGTTGATTGAAGCATGATGCACAATTAAATATAAAATTAAGCTTGAAAAATATAACATGTAATTTATCCAACAAATCATGTAGTACTACAGTAAACTAGTATGTTGCACGTGCCCTGCACGTGAGACTCAGATAACAGACGTCTGACATATCATCACTATATAAAATTATAATAGGTAAAGCAGAAAAAAATTGATCAACATCTATAAAGTATGGGTGTATATTTGGTTCTCGTACTTTGTATATCATGCAGAGTGAACAATTATTGGCTATCTAAAACATCAAAATTTGGTAATATGGTCTAGAGAAATGAGGGAGAAGATTCTAAAATAATGGAGAAGTGTTTTGAGTTTTGTGCATAGCATTCATTGTGATGAAGACTATCAATCTAGTTGCTAGAATGGAAAAGAAAGTCCAACGGCTGGAAATATTGGGATTCGTGAGTCTTGATCCAACGGTCAATTTTCAAAATTATTCGTACACTAAATAGTGCTAAGAGGTAAGATAAGTTAAACGACACATGCTATGAACTCTATGCCATATTAAACGTTATTCCTTCTGAAAATAATTTTACTTCTTTACCATGCTAATAAGCGCGCCATGTTTCCAGACATAGTGGATCGTGCATGTTTTACTTGTGATTCCTAGGTTCTTTGAGTTTTCAAGGTTCATAGATAAAATTAACCCACTTAAATTACACTACTGTCTCAGATTCAAATTAATGTTCTCAGATTTCTCTAGATTCGGGTATATGTATCTAGCATAGAAATATGACTATATACATTTGAATCTAGACGAATCTATGAACATTAATATGGATCGGAGGGATTTTGTTGAAATTAGGTCAAATTAATTCGAACCACATATGATCTGCAAATTGCTATTAAAATTTTAGAAAAATCTTTTGAAGTTGCTCACCAGCCAATATATCGAGAATACGACCGAGAGTTTTGAGAGGTTCAACTTCTTACTAAAATTTGTATGCTGACAAAGTTGACCCTGCTTTGAAAAAAGAGAGAGAAATAGGCAAAAAACAGGGGGACTCATGCATGGCATCCATTTTCTTGTATTACCTGCCATGAAAAATAATAAACATGAGTTTTGACAACTTTTGAAGAAACCCGCTTCACAAAAATGGCCTACCATGTATAAGTATGAACAGGTTTTAGGCCGAGCGACCAAGCAAGGTCACGGACATATCCATGTTTATGGGAATTATGTAGTAGTACTAGAAGAAAGTAGATATGTGCATCTTGGCATTAGTAAACAGATTTGCCAATGGGAGTTTCCAAATACTAGGAAAAGTAACAACTCCAATTTTCTAAGCGATGGAAATATTTTTTCTATAAAGAAAAGTACTCCACTACCGTACTAGTACTACTCGAGAAGGGAGGCGGCTCCTTCCAAAAAAAAGGAGGCAGCGCGAGAGCAGCGGGAGGATCAGTCGGAAGGCAGTGCGATGTTAGAACAAAGCTATGATGGGCTGCTGACATGAGGTATATGGTACACTCCACTAGTAGTAAATATATGGACCTACTAGTAGTAATATGCATGCAAAACAAGTTGTGTTTTCTCTCTCCTTCGCTTGCTCTCACCATCCATCCTCCATCGATCTATTCTCTGTAGCCGTGGGTGCATAGTCTGGCTTGTCTCTTCCTCGTCCACAGCGTGGCACTATGCACGTGTACCTTGGTATAGCATACCGATCTACTTCTAGCAACCGTTTTTTTCTAAAATTCAAGCGATCTACTAGATTAATAATCATCTACACCAAAATAAAAAGTCTCAAAAGTAATAATAATAATTATAAAAAGGTCCTCAGACCACATTACGATGATTATAAACCGTAGTGCGCTAATTGGAGTATATTGCTCCTTCAGGACCTACGGTAGCTCGGTTCCAAAAAATAAATAAAGAATGCCACTACCACAATTTTCAGACAAAGTGTACCTTGCTTTCTTACAATTCCCAAGTTTTAGGATTTTTCAAGAGGGCATGGAAATGTTTTTCATTTTATTCCTATTTAATCTTCTTGCTTTTTGATGAGGTTGCTGCATGTAATGCTAGTTGTTCTATAGTTCAAATGTTAGGTATTGTACATGCTGGTATAAAGCCGGCAATAGATGACATGTCAGTTTGTAATACCTAACACTCGGTTATACTATTGAACTAGCTCTCACGGACTTGCAGAATATTAATTTAGACCTAATTCAAGAAATCGACAGAAAGTCGTATGAGTGGGTGAAATTAGCTAGAAAATTAAGCTTGAAAAATATAACATGTAGATTATCCAACCACTTTATATACTATAGTAAATAAATGGCACATGCTTTGAACTCTAAGCCATATTGATCACACTTCCTTCCAAAAAATACTTTTACTTATTTACCATGCATACTAACATGCACCGACCTAGCTATACCAAAATATGGGCACACCGTCATTATCTTGATGAAGACAAAGTATGTCCATGACCTTGGTCATTTGGCTTGAAACCGAAGAAAATTCATGCATAGTACATGATATAGTAGGCAATACCAGAAGTGTGAGTTTTTCAAGTACTTTTACTGGTAGAAAAGGAAGAAAGAATGCCCCCACCAAATTTTCGTACAAAGTGGACAATTCTTTCTTACAATTCCCAAGTTTAAGTATGTTTCAAACTTCCAAGCCAAAGCTCCATGTGCACTTAAATGCATGTGTTGGGGGGATACCCCCAGGTAGGGCCACGCCGAGGTATAAAGTCCGAGTTAGCCGAGGTACGGCATGGTCAAGGCGAATGCCGGCCGGGTCTCCTCAAGGCAGTCCGACTTACAGGGTAACCCGTCCTGGTGGATGTTCACCTAACATTAACCTGGCTGAGACAAAATATATGTCGGCTATGCCTGATTTACCATGTGTGCAGGTACCCTCGCAACCAGGTTAGCCAAGCGCTATCCGGGTTACCACTTGGTTTCCAAAAGAAGGAAGGAATCTCCCGCTGGTCAAAAGGTGGCCTCTGTCCACTATAGCATGAGCAAAGCGAGCATAGGGAAGGAACAGCAAGGTGTGGCCGACAAAGGTGACACGGGCAGTGTCAGCTGATGTGATCCGTGCCTGGTGACACCAAGAGACAAGGAGCTCACAGAGGATTACATCCATAGTCCGGACTAGCCGTTTAAAGTGAATAAAGAGGCATCTAGCTTTAACCAAAGGTCCTATTCAGGGAATATGCTTCCACGTGTGTCCTAACTTTGTAACTTGGGCTCCCCTATATAAGCAGCATCATGGCCTCCATTGCAGGGGATCGACCATTCTATGAAGGAAGAACCCTAGGGATTTGTAGTGAGGTGTAAGAGAACTAGTCTCCTTCTCGTGAACAGTTCGAGGAGCCCTTTGTAATCCACATCAAAGGAGAGAGTAATACAAGCATATGTGTGTGGAATCACCACACTATCCCTCCTTGGATTCCTCTGGCACACATTGGCCTCATCTTTAGCCTATCCATGGCATCTGCCGTGCCACCACCATGACAGTTGGCGCCCACCGTGGGGCTAGCGGTGCTAGCAGGGGTAAAACTCCGAACGAGAAACATCTTCAGCATCGGCGATCACGTCGTCTACGGGCTTATTCAGCGCTTTGGAGCGCAGGACTACGTTAGCGACAACGCAGGGAGCTTCGGCAGGAACCTTCCTCTGCGCAACAACCTCTTCATCAAGCTTCGCACGCACAAGATCTACATCAGCATCGACGAGTCCTGCGTACACCCACGGAATGTCGTCGAGGGAGGCGAACCACCTCTCAGCGTGGCTCACGGCATGCGTATCACTCGCCCCGCAAGTTGCGTTGAGGTCATGATGACAGCGCCAGACGCAGGAGCAAGCAAGGGTCCGGCGCTAGAGCCGGAGGCAACGCCAAAGCAAGCAAGGTCCAGATTTCCTCCACTAGAGAGGCCAGAGAATGTATTGCAGCAGGCAATAGATAGCTTACCAACACCCATAGCGCTGGTAGTAGACCTAGCTCAGGCACAGGCTGAGTTAGAGGAAACTAGGCAAAAGATGCTAGCTGGTGCGAAAAAAGTAGCTGAGTTGCAGCAGTCATTGAACATTACCCAGCGGGAGTATGCAAAGGCAAACCACATAGATGGAATAAAAATCTGAGGTAGAAACCTGATTACTGAGATTGATAGGGAGTATGTGCCAAGGCCGTGTCAAACAGATACAATAGTAATTGTCGGGCTAGAGAGATACAGTACCCCAGCTAAGACCATGAGGGCTGCCAACGCAGCTGCGTCCGAGTTAGAAGGCTTAACCGGATAGGCCAGAGAAAGGCAACAGGAGAGAGTTAACCACATGTTGTGGGTAGCATGTCAGCAGAATGAGGAAATAAACAAGGCAAACCCGGCAAAGCCCGGAGCATCTCACGTAGTTCATTCGGTAAGGAATAACCCGGCAAAGTATGCAGGAGCAGCGCCGTCCCCGGGTCACAGTCCTAGGAGAGAGGAAGTGGTAACCTCGGGGAGAGGGGATAAACAGATGGTCCCGTATGACCCAGTAAGGGAAGGGAAAGGAAAAGCAGTACAAGTTGATGAGGATCGCCATAGTGTTATCTGAGGTGAGGCTGGCCGGGGTAACCATGACCAAGGCAATGCCGATCAGAGGAATGTTGTCAATGGTAATGTCGGACAGTGTAATCTAGCGGAAACAGGGCAAAATGTGCCTCGACAACATCAGCAGTAGTAAGCACCTCGGCAGGAGAGAAGTGTAGGCCAAGTAGTGTAACTGCAAAATGCTCATCTGGATCAGGACATATATAAAGATGGTTACTTGGCAATGGTAGATGCCAGATCCCCAAGACCAGAGCACCATGTGATTGTATCAAGATTGGGAAACAGAAATCTCCAGCTGGATGACACAAGGCTAAAGCTGGACCGGATTTATAGGTCGGACATGATCGAGGTACAAGGTCCTCCAGGTCCGGCATGCTTTGGAGCTCGGATCATGAGAGAACCACCTGTGCCGAATTTTCTGTTGGCCAGAGGAATAAAGACATACAATGGAAGCACAAAGCCGGATGATTGGCTCATTGATTACGCAACAGCGGTCAAAATTGCAACAGGTAATTTGAGATGGGAAGTGAGATATGTGCCCCAGATGCTGGAAGGACCATCAAGTGTTTGGCTGAACAACTTGCCACTAGGGAGTATCAATTGTTGGCTGGATTTCAAGGAGCTGTTCGTCAGCAACTTCTCAAACACCTAAAAGAGGCTGAATAGGCCATAGACTTTGGTGTTATGCAGGAAAAGACCAAATGAGACGGACCGAGATTTTCTGACTCGGTGGTGCAACGCGCGTAATTTATGTGAAGGGGTAATTGAGTCACAAGCAATTGGGTGGTTCACCCAAGGTTATAGGTATGGGAGTATGTTGTGGCAGAGGTTGCAGCGAGATATGGCAACCACCCTAGTTGAGATGATTTAGATCGCAGATTCGTATGCCTTGGGAGACCCAACGCAACCCCGGTTAATGTCAAGCGAGTCGAACAAGGAATACTACAATAGAGATGGTTCCGGATCATCCAGGTGGAATGATTTCCGAGGTAAAAGAAGAGATGATCATCTGGACTACCGGTACAGCTCGCAGCAAGTGGCCGCTATGGACCGAGATCAACCCAATGATGACGCAAGCTAGTGCCAAAAAACTGGAGGGCAACAATGGCAACAAAAGAGTGAAGGTAAGAAGCCTTGGACCCCAAAACAGAAGAAATAGTGGCAAGAAAGAAAGGACCGTCCGAGATACACATTCGAGTCTATGTTGGATTAATCATGCAAGTTCCATACGCCAAGTCCAAATAGTCCGGCAAACCATACGACCCGACAATGTGAAGGATGAGGAAGTTAGAGCAAGGAGTTCGGGGAATGCTCAGGCACCTCGGCATGATTTGACGTCGGAATGAAGTACCTCGGCAGCAACTGCTCACTGGGGGAAATGGATAGCAGTTGATGTTGCCTCCACCTCCACCGAGGTATGAGAATCAGGAAAGGAGGGATGATGTGCATCAAGTAAGTAACCAGCAACAACAGGACCTTGGATATCACGACAATGAGGGGAGAAATGACTATAGAGAGCATCATCAAAGTTACTATGTGTTTAGCACAGAAGAGATTGACAGGAAGAGTTTACAGCACCGGCATATGGAGGTAAATGCAGTAATGTCAGCCGTGGTGAGGTATATGCCTTGGTCGGATCAGGATATTACTTGGAGCATCAAGGACCACCTAAAGCTCATGCCAAGTCCAGGGACCTACGTACTGGTACTAGATCCGACATTCATTGGGCCGAATATCAATGTGAGGTTCTCCAAGGTGCTGATAGACAACAGCAGTAGCATTAATATCATGTACAAGGATACCATGCACAAGTTGGGGATAACTGAGAATATGCTCCAGGCAACAAGGACCACCTTTCATGGCATTGTGCCAGGTATCTCCTGTGAGTCAATTGGTAAAGTCAGGGTCGATGTATTATTCGGCACAAGGGACAATTGTCGGACTGAGAACTTGGAGTTTGAGGTGGTGAACTTGGAGAGCGCATACCACGCATTACTCGGCAGGCCTGCTCTGCGCAGATTTATGGCAAGTACTCATGTTAGTTACTTAAAGATGAAATTACCCGGACCAAGGGGAGTGATTACCATAGCCAGGGACTTCAGGCGTTCTATTGAATGTGCTTCCACCGGATCTAACCTGGCTGAGTCACTCGTGATAGCTCAGGAGAAGAGGAAATCCTAGAAGTAGTTGCACTGGCTCAGTCCGCGCAGCAGCATATGTCGGCTCTGAGTAACCCGCATGGGAATGTTTCATTTCAAGCAATGAAAGATACAAAGAAAGTGCATGTCGATGATCAGTTTCTGGAGCGCACCGTAACTATTGGTGCCGGGTTAAGTGAAAAATAGGAAAGCGAGTTCGTCAACTTCTTCCGTGAGAATCGGGACATCTTTGCTTGGTCTACACAGGACCTGCAAGGCGTACCGAGGGAGTTGGCCGAGCACTCTTTGAATGTGAGACCTGGAGCAAAGCCGGTGAAGCAACCTCTCTGTCGCTTCGCCGAAGACAGGAGAAAAGTCATTGGAGATGAGATAGCTCCACTCCTCGCAGCCGGATTTATCATGGAGGTACTTTACCCAGATTAGATCTCTAATCTAGTGCTCGTGGAGAAAAAGAAGGATGATCCAAATGTGGCAGTGGTATGGCGCATGTGTATCAATTACACGAACCTGAATAAGACGTCTCCAAAAGATCCATTTCCGCTGCCAAGGATAGATCAGGTCATAGATTCAACTGTTGGGTGTGAGTTGTTGTCATTCATAGATGCATATTCTGGTTTTCACCAAATACCCCTGAATCCGGATGATGAAATAAAGACTGCGTTTATCACCCCGTATGGTGCTTATTTCTATTGCACTATGCCGTTCAGATTACGTAATGTAGGAGTAACGTATCAACGATGCGTGCAAAAATGTTTACATAACCAAATAGGTCGGAATGTGCAAGTCTATGTGGATGATGTGGTGATAAAAACCAAGGAAAGCAAAACGCTCCTTGAGGATATCCGGCAAACATTCGTGAGCCTAAGGAGGTTCCGGATGAAGCTTAATCCGGAAAAATGTACCTTTGGCGTACTGGCAGGGAAATTACTTGGTTTCCTTGTATACAGCCGAGGTATTGAAACCAATCCCACAAAAATCTGAGCTATAGAAAGAATGGAACTGCCGAAGTGCCTTAACGATGTGCGGAAATTCACAGGTTGCCTGGCGTCGTTAAGCCGGTTTGTAAGTCGGCTGGGAGAGAAGGCATTGCCCCTCTATCAGTTAATGAAAAAGGCAAATAAATTTACGTGGACACCGCAAGCTGATAGCGCATTCCGGGAGTTAAAAAAAGATGTTGTCCTCTGCACCAATACTAGCTGCGCCACTACCCAAGGAGCCGAGGTTGCTCTATATAGCCATGACCAACCGAGTCATAAGTGCAGTAATAGTGGTGGAATGCGATGAGGAAGGAAAGTCGGTGCAAAGGCCAGTGTATTACCTGAGCAAAGTATTGTCGCCTTCAAAATAGAATTACCCTCACTATCAGAAGATGGCATATGGTGTGTATATGGCGGCTAAGAAACTCAAACATTACTTCAAGGAACACCCCATCAAAGTGGTGTGTGAGGCACCCATATCCGAGATTATGAGCAACAAAGATGCTAGCGGCCAAATTGCAAAATGGGAAATTGAGTTAGCCCCATATGCGTCGTAGTTTGATAGAAGAGATGCGATCAAATCACAAGTTGTGGTGGATTTCTTCGTGGATTGGGCCGATATGCAGTATGAACCACCTCTGCCGGACTCAAATTATTGGCGAATGCACTTTGATGGGTCAAAGCTGAAGGAAGGACTTGGGGCCAGGGTAGTGCTTACCTTTCCCAAGAAGGACCAGATGAAATACG
Source organism: Avena insularis (assembly GCA_023614405.1). Lineage (NCBI taxonomy): Eukaryota > Viridiplantae > Streptophyta > Magnoliopsida > Poales > Poaceae > Avena > Avena insularis. The sequence continues at coordinate 327,907,628 of CM042684.1, read as the reverse complement.
TCCTCCAGATCCATTTTAGCGCATCAAACAATGCGGATGAATACGAAGCACTTGTGCATGGACTCAAAGTAGCAAAGGAGGTAGGCATATGCCGGATACTGTGCTTTGGACATTTGGATTTGGTGGTACAGCAAGTATCTGCCAACTAGGATGCTCTGGATGCAACCATGGCACTTTACAGATTTTATGTCCAGTAGATATCTGGTTTCTTTGAGGGGTGCGAATTCCATCACCTACCTCGGATTGAAAATGAAGCAGCTAATGTATTGTCCAAGTTGGGATCATCCCGGCAGCCAATCCCACGAGGCATCACATTGGAACATTTGAGAAAACCATCCATTACACCATCACCAGAATCCGAATCAATTATATCTCGGCCCTGTCCAGATCAGAAGCTACTCCTATGGAAATAGACTGGGGAAGTACATCAGAAAACCCGGGGACTGCTTCGGCACACCTGGGGGGCTATTGTGTAGAAATCGGGGACTGTTCAGCTTGGTCCGGCTAGAGTTATGTCGGTGGATGCAATGGAAGTTGATGAGGAGCTTTTCCCCATCCGAGCTATACCTACATGGGCAAAGCCGATATTTGAATTCCTAAAGGAGGGAACTTTGCCGGATGACAAGATACTCTCAAGGCAAATCCAGAGAAGAGCAAAGGCATACACTATCATCAATGCTGAGTTATACAAAAGGAGTGTCACCACTGTGCTGTAGCGATGCGTAGACCCAGAAGAAGGGCTTGATATACTCCGAGATATTCATCAAGGAGAATGTGGCCATCATGCATTTTTGAGAGTGTTAGGGGCAAAAGCTTTTTGGCACGAATTTTATTGGCCAAGTGCCTTGGAACAAGCAGAGAATTTGGTGAGAAAATGCAATGGTTGTCAAAGATACGCCACAAAAACCCACATGCCAATGTCAGAACTCAAGACCATCCCCATTACCTGGCCATTTGCTATGTGGTGCCTGGATATGGTCGGACCATTTAAGCCAGCAAGGGGAGGTATGACCCACATCTTGGTCATGGTGGACAAGTTCACCAAATGGATTGAAGTTAAGCCAATCAGGAAATGTGATGGGGCGACAACAGTTGCATTCCTCAAAGACATAATCTTGAGATATGGCTATCCCCACAGTATCATAACTGATAATGGCACAAATTTTGCCGAAGGAGCATTTGCGAGGTTCTGCCAAGAGAAGAAGATTTGGCTAGATGTTGCCTCTATAGCCCACCCCGCATCGAACGGATAAGTGGAAAGATCCAATAGACTAGTATTGTTCGGGATAAAACCCCGGCCCATTGAGCCATTGCAAAGATCAGCGGGATGCTGGATAGAAGAACTACCAGCGGTACTGTGGAGTTTAAGAACAACTACGAATTGATCAACGGGCTATACGCCATTTTTTCTGGTATATGGGGAAGAAGCTATACTACCATCCGACATAGAACATGATTCGCCAAGGGTCACCCAGTACACAGAAGCCGAAGTGCGTGAAGCCCGGCAAAATGATGTTGATATGCTGGAAGAAGCGAGAGAACTACCTTTGTCCAGATCCGCCATATATCAGCAAAACCTCCGACGCTACCATAGCCGGAAAGTAAACCCCCGAGTCTTCTGGGAAGGTGACCTTCTACTTCGGCTGGTGCAGCACACTGCTGGCATGCATAAGCTATCCCCTCCATGGGAAGGACCCTTCATTATAATCAAAGATTTGCACAATGATTCCTACTATCTTATTGATGCACAGCCATAGGAGAAGAACAAGGCGGACAGGTCTGGAGAGGAATCTAAGCGTCCATGGAATGTATCTCTACTTCATCCATTTTACACCTAGCAAAGAGGTGAATGTATCCGAGTCACTCATATGTCGGTATCAATGTCGGCAAGGAGCATATCAATGAAACTCCAGCACCCCTAGCAGAAACTCGGGGACTTCCTTAATAATTGACTCTTTCATATTTACTTTTTATATGTCGGTTGGCTTAAATTACCTAGACCTTAGCCAGATTAGTAATGTGTGAGCACGAAAAACATAACTCTTCGAATTTGCTGTTGTCCAACAAGAATTGGCTTCATGGCAAGCAAGAGAACAAGTTTGGAATCGCAAAGCACACGAAAAACGACTAAGCAAAGGAACGTAATCGAGCCGACATTTGTTATTCAGAATAACCTTGTATTCACTTTATCTATATTGCGTTGGATTATTTTGAGCTAACATCTAAGTTTCAAGTATTGTTAAGTCAATTTTTTGAACCTCGGACTCGTAAGTCAAAAACCGAATCAAGGTAGACGCGAGCCGAGTCATAAAAATTAGAGGAACAAGAAAAGGGAACTCAGGGACTTCGCCCAAGTTAATCCACCATTAAAAACTTAGTAGCAAAGCATAACTGATTGTAGCAAAATGAACCATTGTGCATAGATACAACTACACCCGGCATACCGAGGATCTGATGAATGTCGTTAAGTGTTTGTAGCTCATGGAGCAGAAGATGGAGACGGATCATCGGTTGAGGGAGGAGGTACTTCGGCGTTAGTAGGCGGGGCACTAGTCCCTGCCTCATCTTCGGGGTTACCCTCCTCATCCTCTGGGTCTTCAGTGTCATCATCAAGATCGAAGGCTTCTTCTTCATCTTATTCGCCCTCAGCACCATTCAAAACATAGGCATCATCAACTGCGTCGAGGAAGCTTGGACCCTCATTCTAGCTATGGCAGAAGGCATACTGGATAAGCTTATGGGCGCAGGCTTTGCGTTGGGCGACACTCTGGATCATTGGACCATTTAGATCCGGTGCGCATATGATCAAGCAACTCCAGGTCCAGCCCTTCATACCATGAAAGAACAAAGTTCAGTACCGTATCAGCTCTAGCTCGTGCAGCAGATTCCTGCCATAAGTTCAGCCGAGTCTCACACTCCATCAGCTTGGATATAAAAGTCGTACTACCTTTGGGAGTGGGCTCAGTGGGCCAAAGAGCGTTGAACATCCGCACTGCTGCTGGCATGATATCCGCGCCATAGTTCTTCACCAATTCAACATGAGCAGCGAGGCTCACCAACAAGTCCTCTATGACCTAAGGAACTGACTCAGCATCAGGGTCGACTGGGGTACCTCACTGCGTGCAGGACTTGGCTACAGTAGCAAAAGCAAGGGGATCACTCTCCGGGAACTTGCCTGTAAGCAAAACAGAAAATGTAAGTGAGCAAGGACACTTGACCCAGAGAGACAAGAGTCGGAAAGACGAAGAAAACTCAGGTGAAATCTGGCAGAGGATCTAAGTAAGCTCATTATGTTCATTGGCATTCCTCGATTGGAGCTTCTCATACTCAGTGGTCACGGCCTTAAGTTTGACGTCGGTTTCCTTAAGCAAATCATTGCCATTGGCGATTTGAGTCTTCAGGCGCTCTTCCTCCTCAGAGAACTCCTGGTCAGCCTTGTCTAGCTCAGATTTATGCAGATCCTCGAGCTTCTGGATTTCGGTGTTCAGCCACGTAATCTCATTGTCCTTGAGGCAGAGCTAGGCAATTTCATCATCTTTTTTCTTCAATTCAGCCTGTTGCTTTCCTGCTTGTTTGAGAAAGTGAAGCATCATGTCAGGAATGGGCATGATATCTTGAAGTGTAACTGCAATAGTGAGTTGACCCTGCTGAGCCGAGGTGTAAGTCTCTGCCAAGTCAAGGGAAGAGCATGAAAAGGATAAATGAACAAGGTGGATTACCTTGATCTCAGCCAAGTTCTTTCGCATGATGATGTTCTCGGCCTCGGCCTCAGCTGCATAGTCCAGATGATAAGTTAGTACGGATAGCAAGTAACTCGACGGAACAAAAAGGAAAAGGTCTTAAGCAAAGAAATTTATCCTTCTTTTGGTGATCAACTAGCAGCTTACCGTATCTAGCACGAAGATCCTTGTATGAGTCCATCAGACGCTGGAACTCAGCAGTTTGGTGGTTGGTGGTGATCTAAAACAAGCCAACGATTAGTTCAGAAATAGGTGTGTGGATATTTGAAGTCTACAAGGTTCGAGCTAAGTGGAACTTAACCCGACTCTAGGTGTGTGGATATTAAAAGTCTACAAGATCTAGGCCAAGTGGAACTTAACCCGGCTCTAGGTGTGTGGATGTTCGAAACCTACAAGATCCGGGCCAAGTGGAACTTAACCCGGCTCTAGGTGTGTGGATATTCGAAATCTACAAGATCCGGGCCAAGTGGAACTTAACCCGGCTCTAGGTGTGTGGATATTCGAAGTTTACAAGATCCATGCCAAGTGGAACTTAACCCGGCTTTAGGTGTGTGGATATTCAAAGTAAACAAGATCCAGGCCAAGTGGACCTTAACACGGTTATAGGTGTGTGGACATTCGAAGTCTACAAGATCCGGGCCAAGTGGAACTTAATCCGGCTTTAGGTGTGTCGATATTCGAAGTAAACAAGATCCGGGCCAAGTGGAGCTTATCCCGGCTCTAGGTGTGTGGGAATTCGAAGTATACAAGATCTAGGCCAAGTGGAACTTAACCCGGCTCTAGGTGGATGGACATTTGAAAATACTAAGGACTTACGCTAATTCTCTAGGAGCATCCGACCGAGTAATGAATTACTCCCTCAGAGGCTCGAGGACTAGTGGGTATATCTCTAAGTGTTTGCCTATATAAAAGACATAGAAAAAAGGGCTTACCTCCATCATCCAGCCAGCAAGGGATATGGCCCTAGTGGCGGTGTTCATTTGAGTACTGAACTTTGTCGGACCAAATTTCTCTAGGAGATCATCCCGCGGGTTTATAAATTTGGCATCATTCCAATTGTTGACATACTCGATGAGCACCGGACTATAACTCTCCCTGCTAAGCGACTGGGTCGTCACCAAGCCCTTAGCATGGGCTTCCCGCCTCGCGGACTGAGCAGCAGCTAGACTAGTATGCAAGGTCAATTGTTTGCTGCTCTCTAATCCGGCAGCAGAAGGGCCGGAGGATGAATCTTTGGCTGTCTCGGCAACCTTCTTGCTTTTGCCGGCAGATTTCGGCCGCTACAAAAGAGCCGAGGCTGCCACTCTGGAGTGAGCTTGAGAGGTCAGTTGAAATATGTCTCTAATAGACACAGTTGATCCAGAGGCGACATACTGGGTTTTCTTGGTGACTGGCTTTGCTGTTGCTGATGCTGGTGTTGCTGGTGCTACAGGTGTTACTGCTGGTGCTGGTACTGGCGCTGCTGGTGCTGATACTGGTGTTGCTAGTGCTGGTGCTGCCGATGCTATTGGAGAAACTAGAACTGAAGAAGAAGTTGTCTAGGATGGTGCCGATGAAGCTGACACCTCAGAGGTTGAGGGTTGCGGTGGAGCCGAAGAACTGGAGAGATCAGGCATCACCATATCCTTGGTAGCTCCACTGCCCCCCGCATCGGCGTTACCCTCCTCATGGCGAGGTGGGCTTAGATCTGGCGCTGTCGTGGAACCCTCTTGGATAGGGCTCAATAGACGAGCGTCGTCATCGCAGGGGGGAGATGGGCCGCTCAGGATTGGAGAGGAGATGCTGGGGCCACTCTGGGAAATCACCCTGGGGCACTGCAGAATCAGAGAACAAGTCAAAGGGAGAAAGAAAAGTGAATAAAAGGCAAAAACAAAGGGGCAAGACCCAGAAATGAGAAGGGAAAGAAAAGTAACTTACTCATCCAAGGTTGGGGGCTCCCGAGGCTTGGGCGTTCTCTAGATGGTGCTCTTGGCCACAGGATTGGCCAAACCCTTGACCCCGGATTTCTGCCTCTTCTTGGGTGGGGGCGCCTTCGAAGCTGCGGCCGAGGTTGTCGGACGCTTCAGGGAAGGGGCAGGAGCCAGATCATCCATGGCAACAGGAGGAACCTCGTGGACCTGACCGGCCGGGTTAGCTAAAGATTCAGAGATAACCGGAAATGCGTATGATATGGGCACCGGATCAAGTACCTCCATAACCTAAACATCAGAGTCATCGTCATCCGGTCAATCCCTTAAAGAAGAGGCCTTACCAGAGGTTCGCTTGGTGTTTTCTGCAGTAGGCAAAAACCTCTATGAGTCAGGCTCCTCCACGTCTGGCTCTACATGGTCCAGCACCCATTTGAGGGACGGATCCTTGCCATCCTCAATTGTTTGCTGCAAAAACAACTGAGACCAAAAGTACTAAATGGTCAAGTTAGGATGCAATCCGATATACCGCAAGACTCGGAAAGAATTCTAGGAGAAGAACATACCTTAAGTGGAAAGTTGGCCTGGGTGAAGGGTGCAAGCCCCCACTTCCACGCCTCGGAGAACTCCTTCTCTATCTTGAAAATGGCCTTAACCCGACGGAACACCTCGGAGTTGCTAAGCTCGAAAAAGGAGGTCCAGTTGGGGTCAAGGGGGCCGCTCAAATGGCCGATCTTGTGGGAGCATTTTTGAAGAGGGGAGACCCGGCTGTGGACGAAAGTGATCATGACGTCCTCACTGCGCAGCTACTGCCCAACAAGCTCCTTGATCTAGTGATCTACCTGGTTCACCAGTGTAGTAGGTCGCTTCGGGATCTTCTCCCACAAGGAAGTGTCCGGGACACCCATCTTGAAGGGCAGCAGCCGGATCAGGTCCTCATCCGAGTTGTTCCTGACATAGAAGAAGGTCCGGGCCCAGCCCTTGCAAGATTCAAGGCCGGTAACCCGAGGAAAGACGGAGTTCTTGCAGGGAGAGATTGAGGCTCCACCACACTAGACCAGATGTTTGTCGGCAGGGGCGAGATGAGGATCCGGGATAACATTTTTCTTAAGACCAAAGATCTTGATCCAAAGTTCTTTGGTAGGCCAGAGGATGATGTATCCCTCTATGCCAGAGGCAAAAGAGGAAACGGATGTGATTGCATTGGAAGGAAGGTGGTGAGGCTGAAGCTGGTAGATGGAAATAAAGTCGTGAAATAAATCGCTTACATGCAAGCCAAAGCCGCGCTGAAAGTGAGAGAGAAAGACAACGAACTCACCGGGATTTGGAGAAGGAGCAATCTCTTGGGCAGCGAGGCGGCATGTGATGCCCGCGGGGACGCGGCGGGTCGCGCAGAGCTAATCGAGGTCGTCCTAGCAGACGAACGCGCCCTCCCAGGCGATGCGCTCATGGACTTCTTCCTCCTCCTCCTCCTCCTCCTCCTCAGCAACAATGGAAGCTTCCTCCTCTGTCATATCCAGATCGAGGTCTTCGAAAGGATCGTCTATGGTGGGGAGCAGCGATTTGGAGTTGCAAGGCCCCATGGTGAGGAGCCTGCGATGGAGCTGTGGCACGGTTGCTAAGGAGCAGCAAAGCACGGCAGTGGCGGCGCTATGCTAAGGCAAAAGCAGCGGCAGCGGTGGCGTCGTTGTTGAGAAGGAGGGGGCAAAGGGCAGGGGCACGTGCAAACTGGGGGAACTTCCCCAAGAGCTTCCATGTCCCCTATTTAACCGCACCTCAGGGGCGCATAGTGGGATCAACCGCCGTGGCACGACCTCATGGTGTGGCCATGTATTTTCCAAACCGGCCAATCAGGCTCGTGGCACACCAAGGGCCACAAGGAGCAGGGGATCCCACGACATGACATTATGATACAGTTAACGAGGGGGCTGCCGCGATGTGACGCGTGCAACAGTTATTCTTGACATTCAATACAGTAACTGGCGCAGTAAACTGGTGCGTCCCTTAAAATGAGGCAAAGTGATGATTACCCTCCACGTGGGATGTGGGGAAGCGTATGAGAGAAGGAAAGATAACCCGGATACATGGACAATAACCTGGCCAACGAGAAGTAACTCAGATTGGGTCAAGGGAATGTCAAACCAAAGAGAACGGATTACAGAATAACTCAGGAAAGAAAGTGCAGATCTTAATATATGGAACCTGTTGTGGCCTTATCAGCTGAAGTTGCTAAGATCGCACCAGCTTCAGGGACTAATGTTGGGGGGATACCCCCGGGTAGGGTCACGCCGGGGTATAAAGGTCGAGTTAGCCGACGTACGGGACGATCAAGGCGAATGCCGGCCGGGTCTCCTCAAGGCAGGCCGACTTATGGGGTAACACGGCCTGGTGGATATTCACCTAACATTAACCCGGCCGACATAAAATATATGTTGGCTATGCCTGATTTACCATGTGTGCAGGTACCCTCGCAACCAGGTTAGCCAAGCGCTAGCCGGGTTACCACTTGGCTTCCAAGAGAAGGAAGGAATCTCCCGCTGCTCAAAAGGTGGCCTCTGTCCACTATAGCGTGAGTGAAGCAAGCGGAGGGAAGGACCAGCGGGGCGTGGCCGACAAAGGTGACGCGGGAGGTGTCAGCGAACGTGATCCATGTCTGGTGACGCCAAAAGACAAGGAGCTCACAGAGGATTACGTCCATAGTCTGGACTACCCGTTTAAATTGAATAAAGAGGCATATAGCTTTAACCAAAGGGCATATTCGGGGAATATGTTTCCACGTGTGCCCTAACTTTGTAACCTAGGCTCCCCTATATAAGGAGCATTAGGGCCTCCATTGCAGGGGATCGACCATTCTCTGAAGGAAGAACCCGAGGGCTTTGTATTGAGGAGTAAGAGAACTAGTCTCCTTCTCGCGAACAGCTCGAGGATCCCTTTGTAATCCACATCAAAGGAGAGAGTAATACAAGCATCTGTGTGTGGAATCACCACACTATCCCTCCCTGGATTCCTCTAGCGCACATTGGCCCCATCTTTAGCCTATCCATGGCATCTGCCGTGCCACCACCATGATAGTTAGCGCCCACCGTGGGGATAGCGGCGACGGGAAACATCTTCGGCACCGGCGAGCGCGTCGTCTCTGGGCTCGTTCAGCGCTTTGTAGTGCTGGACTACATCAGCAACAACGCGAGGAGCTTCGGCAGGAACCCTCCTTCGTGCAACAACCTCTTCATCAAGCTTGGCGCACACAAGATCTATATCAGCGTCGATGTGTCCTGCGTACACCCGCAACACGTTGATGACCCAAGGGTATAGGGGGTGTATCGCAGTATTTTCGATAAGTAAGAGTGTCGAACCCAACGAGGAGCAGAAGGTGTTGGCTAGTGGTATGGATTAGGAATTCTCTGCAAATACTTAACAAACGGATTTTTAGGGGTTTTCGATAAAGCAAGTAAACAAAGTACGAGTAAATAAAAGACAGTAGGAATAAATGCAGCAAGTGGCCCAATCTTTTTTGCAACAAAGGACAAGCCGGTTGTATTTCTATAGATGACCAAACGTTCTCGAGGACACATGGGAAGACTGTCAAGTGCTTTCGCTTCATATAGTTGATTAATCTTCTTTAGCTTGCTAAGTGTTGTGTCGGTGAACCTGTGCTAATGTACCGCCCCATCCAAGACTAATACATACTTGTGATTATACCCCTTGCAAACATCCGTAAGTACAAGAAAGTAATTAAGGTAGAAATCTAACCACAGCTTTAAACTCTAAGACCCTTACGTCCCTTGTGCAATGGTTTCCTAACGCGGGTTCAGGTTTCACATCACTCGGCAACCCCTACGATTAGTAGCCAAATACACAATGCATTCCCCTAGGCCCATATAGGTGAAGTGTCATGTAGTCGACATTCACATGACACCACTAGAAGAAGTACACCACAACTTAAATAACAATCTATTGAATCTTTCTCAACGCAACTCCACTACTAACAACAAGACTTCTCCCATGTCCTCAAGAATAAAACGAACTACTCACAAGACATCATATGGATCATGATCAGAGATGGAATAATGATGTATAACAATCTGAACATAAATAATAATTCAACGGTTCACTCAATAACATCAACTACAAAGAGTAAGCAACATCGGGAAAGTTTCCCCTATGAACTATGCAAGATTCAACGCAATTGTTACAGCAATATGGATATGGTGATGAGGGTGCTGATGGTGATGATGGTGGTGGTGATGATGATGATGATCCCGATGAAGTCTAGCTTGATGGTGGTGTTGATGGCGACGATCTCCCCTCTCCGGGAAGGAATTCCCCCGGCAGAAATCTGTCTGCCGGAGAGATCTTTCTCTCTCGGTGTTTTCCGCCCCGCAGAGGTGGCGGAATCTTTCTGTGGTCGCTCCCCGAGTCTTAGGGTTTTGGGAGGTTGATATACGCCAGAGGGGAGAGGCTGGAGTGGGCTAGGGCGGCCACACCACTCCTTGGCGCGGCCTAGGCCTACCCGCGCCATGGGGTGGTGTGGGCCCCCTGTGTCCCACCTTCTGGCATCCTTAGTCTTCTGGAAAAATAGAATTTTCTGTATATTTTCCCGGATTTTCTGATCTTCGCGAATTTTGCCTCCAAACAGCACCTTTTCCATCAGAATCCTGACTGCAGCGGTCCATGCTCCAAAAGTCATCAACCATGCAAAAATAGATGAAATAACATAAGTATCGCCTCTCAATATGAAATATATCAATGAATAATAATGAATTAAGACATAGAATAGTGATGCAAAATGGACGTATCACACGTCATCAAGGGAGGCGAACAACCTCTCAGCGTGGCTCCGGCATGCGTATCACTCGCCCCACAAGCTGCGTTGAGGTCATGATGCTAGCGCCAGGCGCAAGAGCAAGCAAGGATCCGGTGCCAGAGCCGAAGGCAATGCCAGAGCAAGCAAGGTCCAGATTTCCTCCACTAGAGAGGCTAGAGAATGTATTGCAGCAGGGAATAGATAGCTTAGCAACACCCATAGCATTGATAGTAGACCCGGCTTAGGCACAGGCTAAGTTAGAGGAAACTAGGCAGAAGATGCTAGCGGGTGCGAAAAAAGTAGCTGAGCTGCAGCAGTCATTGAACATTACCCTGCGGGAGTATGCAAAGGCAAACCACATAGATGAAATAAAAATCCAAGGTAGAAACCTGATTACTGAGATTGATAGGGAGTATGTGCCTAGGCCAGGTCAGACAGATACAATAGTAACTGCTGGGCTGGAGAGATACAGTACCCCGGCTAAGACCCTCAGAGCTGCCAACGCAGCTGCATCCGAGTTAGAGGGCTTAATCGGAGAGGCCAGAGAAAGGCAAGAGGAGAGAATTAACCACCTATTGTGGGTAGCATGTCAGCAGAATGAGGAAATAAACAAGGCAAACCCAGCATAGCCCGGAGCATCTCACATAGTTCATTCGGCAAGGAATAACCCGACAAAGTATGCAGGAGCAGCGTCGTCCCTAGGTCACGGTCCTAGGAGAGGGGAAGTGGTAACCTCGGGGAGAAGGGATAAATAGATGGTCCCGTATGACCCAGTAAGGGCAGGGAAAGGAAAAGCAGTAGAAGTTCATTCTGTACTGCTACTCCAAAAGGTAGGCAGTGATGGAAATGCTAGGAAAAGTAACAACTCTAATTTTCTAAGCGATGGAAATATTTTTTCTATAAAGCAAAGTACTCCACTTCATTCCATATTGCTACTCCAAAAGGTAGGCAGCGCAAGAGCAGCGAGAGGAGTGCCCTGCATGTGAGACTCGGATAATAGACGTATGACATATCATCATTATATAAAATTAAAATAGGTAAAGCACAAAATAATATAAATTTGATCAACATACATAAATTATGGGTGTATATTTGGTTCTTGTACTTTGTATCATAATGTGGAAGTCAGATTATTAGCTACCTAAAACACTAGAAATTTTTGGTAATATGGTGTAGAGAAACGAGGGAGAAGATTCTAGTATGATGGGGAAGTGTGTTTTGAAGTATATGCATAGAATTCATTATGCTGAAGACTATTTATACAATCTTCCAGATGCTATAATGGAAAAGAAGATCTAACGGTTGGAAATATTGGGATTCACGAGTTTTGAGATCCAACGGTCGGCATTTAAAGTTATTCGTACAATCTTATCTTACCACTATATAGTGTACGAATATGAATAAATTTGAATATTGACCGTTGGATCAAGACTCACGAATCCGAATGACATTTCTAGCCGTTGGATCTTCTCTTCCATTCTAGCATCTAGAAGATTCTATTGACAGTCTTGAGCATAATTAATGCTATGCACAAACCACAAAACAGACTTCTCCCTCATACTAGAATCTTATCACTCATTTCTCTAGACCAATATTATCCAAAATTTCAAGTGTTAGGTTGCTAATAATCTTTGACTTCTATGCATGACGATACAAATTAGAAGAACCAAATATACACCCATACTTTATAAATGTTGATCATTTTTTGCTTTACCTATGATAATTTTATATAGTGATGATATGTTAGACGTCTATTATCTGACGTGTGAGGCACATGCAAATTACTAGCATATAGTGGTAAGATAAGATATACCCTAGCTACACTTTTAGATCCGGTTTCACATCAGGTAGAAATGGGTACGTCTTGGCCTAGTAAACAATGTTGCCCGTGGGAGTTTCCGTACAATTAGAAAAAAATATTTTTCACTTTTCCAAGTGATTACGTGGATGTTTTGTACTAGCAGTAAAGAAAATCAGAAGAATATGGCTCGGAATGCGACAAGCGCGCCATGTTTCCGGACATAGTGGAAAATGCATATTTTACTTATGATTCCTAGGTTCTTTTAGTTTTCAAGGTTCTTAGATAAAATTAACCCACTTAAATTACACTAATGTCTCCGATTCAAATTAATGTTCTCAGATTTGTCTAGATTCGGGTATATGTATCTAGCATAGAAACATGACTAGATACATTTGAATCTAGACGAATCTATGAACATTAATATGGATCAGAGGGAGTCTATCGAAATTAGGTCAAATTAATTCGAACCACATGTGAGCTGCCGATTGCTCTTAAAATTTTACAAAAATATTTTGAAGTTGTCCACCAGCCAATATATCGAGAATACGATCGAGAGTTTTGAGAGATTCAACTTCTTTGTAAATTTGCATGTCGATAAAGTTGACGTTGCTTTGAAAAAAGAGAGAGATATAGGCAAAAAACAGGGGGACTCATGCATGGCATCCTTTTTCTTGTATTATCTTCCATGAAAAATAATAAAACATGAGTTTTCACAACTTTTGATGAAACCCGCTTCACAAAAATGTCCTACCATGCATAAGTATGAACAAGTTTCAGGCTGAGCGACCAGGCAAGGTCACGCACATATCCATGTTTATGGGAATTTTGTAGTAGTACTACAAGAAAGTAGATGTGCGCATCTTGGCATTGGTAAACATCTTTGCCAATGGGTGTTTCCAAATACTAGGAAAAGTAACAACTCCAATTTTCTAAGCGATGGAAATATTTTTATGTAAAGCAAAGTACTCCACTTCCATACTAGTACTACTCGAGAAGGGAGGCGGCTCCTTCCAAAAAAAGGAGGTAGTGCGAGAGCAGCGGGAGGAGCAGTCGAAAGGCGGTGCGATGTCTGAGCAAAGCTATGATGGGCTGCTGACACGAGGTACACGGTACACTCCACTAGTAGTAAATATATGGACCTACTAGTAGTAATATGCACGCAAAACAAGTTGTGTTTTCTCTCTCCTTCGCTGGCTCTCACCATCCATCCTCCATCGATCTCTTCTCTACAGCCGAGGGTACATAGTCCGGCTTGTCTCTTTCTCGTCCATAGCATGTCGCTGCGCACGTGTGCCTTGGTACGGCACACCCCGATCTACTTCCAGCAACCTTTTTTTTCCTGAAATTCAAGCGATCTACTAGATTAATAATCATCTACACCAATACAAAAAGTCTCAAAAGTAATAACAATAATTACAAAAACAAGAGACTTCATTACGATTTGGGTACTTTTGCTAGTATTATTAATTGCTAAGAAAATAATAAACATGAGATTTGACAACTTTAGAAAAATGGATTCACATTATAGCCCACCATGATGTAACATTATTCTTGGTTTTCAACACGAACAACCAATAAGGTCATGGCCTTCTATATCGATGTATACCCTAGCTACACTTTTACGTACGGTTATGACATCGGGTAGATGGGTGTGTCTTGTCCTAGTAAACAATGTTGCCCGTGGGAGTTTCGAACAATTAGGAAAAACATTTTTCACTTTTCCAACTGATTATGGGGATGTTTTATACTAGTAGTAAAGAAAATCAGAAGAATGTGGCTCGGAATGTGAGAAGCAATCCATATTTCTGCACATAGTGGACCATGCATGGTTTACTTGTGATTCCTATGTTCTTTGAGTTTTCAAGGTTCGTATATAAATTAACCCAATTAATGTTCTTGCGATTCCTATGTTCTTGCGATTCCTCTGTCTCCAATTCAAATTAATGTTCTCAGATTTGTCTTGATTCGGATATATGTATCTACCACAGAAACATGACTAGATACATTTGAATCTAGATGAATTTATGAACATTAATATGGATCAGAGGGAGTCTGTAGAAATTAGGTAAAATTATTTCGAACAACATGTGAGCTGCCAATTGCTCTTTAAATTTCACAAAAATCTTTTGAAGTTGCCCACCAGACAGCCAATATATCGAGAACGAGTGAGAGTTGTTTGGCAAGATTCAAATTCTTGCTAAGAATATGCACGCCTCAAAATTTTGACCGTGTTTTGAAAAAAATCAAAGAGACTATGACTCACCGTATTTTGAAATTTTGGCTGTGTTTAGAAATTAACTTCACAACTTGCGATAATCTGTTCAGTGGACACACCAGGCAGTCAATGTATAGAGAATGAGTGAGAGTTGTTTGGCTTGATTAAACTTCTTGCTAAGAATATGCATGCCTAGAAATTTGACCGTGTTTTGAAAACAATCAAAGAGGTTATGACTCACCGTGTTTTGAAATTTGGTTGTGTTTCGAAATTAACTTCACACCTTGCGATAATTTGTTAAGTGGACCCACCACCAGGCAGTCAATGTATCGAGAACGAGTGCGAGTTTGGAAAGATTCAACTTCTTGCTAAGAATATGCATGCCTAGAAATTTGACCGTGTTTCGAAAACAATCAAAGAGGCTATGGCTCGCCGTGTTTTGAAATTTTGGCTGCATTTCAAAACTAACTTCACACCTTGCGATAATCCGTTCACTAGAGCCACCACCAGGCAGTTAATGTATCGAGAACGAGTGAGAGTTTGGAAAGATTCAACTTCTTGTTCAGAATATGCATGCCTAGAAATTTGACCGTGTTTTTAAAATAATCAAATATACTATGACTCACCGTGTTTTGGAATTTTGCCAGTGTTTCAAAATTAACTTCACACCTTGTGATAATCTATTCACTAGACCCACCACCAGGCAGTCAATGTATAAAGACGAGTGAGAGTTTGGAAAGATTTAACTTCTTGCTAAGAATATGCATGCCTAGAAATTTAAACATGTTTTGAAAACAACCAAAGACACTATGACTCGTCGTGTTTTGAAATTTTGGCTGCATTTCAAAATTAACTTTACACCTTCTGATAATCTATTCACTAGACCCACCACCAGGTAGTTAATGTATCTAGAACGAGTGAGAGTTTGGAAATATTCAACTTCTTGCTAAGAATATGCATGTTTAGAAATTTGACAGTGTTTTGAAAATAATCAAAGACACTATGACTCACCGTGTTTTGAAATTTTGCCCGTGTTTCGAAATTAACTTCACACCTTGCAAAAATCTGTTCAGTAGACCCACCACCAGACAGTCAATGTATGAAGATGAGTGAGAGTTTGGAAAGTTTTAACTTCTTGCTAAGAATATGCTTGCCTAGAAATTTGACCGTGTTTTGCAAACAACCAAAGAGACTATGACTCACCGTGTTTTGAAATTTTGGCTGCGTTTTGAAATTAACTTCACACCTTGCGATAATCTATTCACTAGACCCACCACCAGGCAGTTAATGTATCGACAACGAGTGAGAGTTTGGAAAGATTCAACTTCTTGCTAAGAATATGCATGCCTAGAAATTTTACCGTGTTTTGAAAATAATCAAAGAAACTATTACTCTCCGTGTTTTGAAAATTTTCCCGTGTTTTGAAATTAATTTCACACCTTGTGAAAATCTATTCAGTGGACCCACCACCAGGCAGTCAATGTATCGAGACGAGTGAGTGTATGGAAAGATTCAACTTCTTGCTAAGAATATGCATGCCTAGAAATTTGACCATGTTTTGAAAACAACCAAAGAGACTATGACTCACCATGTTTTGAAATTTTGGCTGTGTTTCAAAATTAACTTCACACCTTGTGATAATCTGTTCAATGGACCCACCAGGCAGTCAATGTATTGAGAACGAGTGAGAGTTGTTTGGCAAGATTCAACTTCTTGCTAAGAATATGCATTCCTCAAAATTATTTTACCGTGTTTTGGAAATAATCAAAGATCCTATGACTCACCGTGTTTTGAAATATTGGCTGTGTTTCGAAATTAAATTCACAACTTGCGATAATCTCTTCAGTGGACACACTAGGCAGTCAATGTATAGAGAATGAGTGAGAGTTTGGAAAGATTCAACTTCTTGCTAAGAATATGCATGCCTAGAAATTTGATCGTGTTTTGAAAACAATCAAAGAGGCTATGACTCACCGTGTTTTGAAATTTTGGCTGCGTTTGAAAATTAACTTCACACCTTGCGATAATCTGTTCAGTAGACCCACCACCAGGCAGTTAATGTATCAAGAACGAGTGAGAGTTTCGAAAGATTCAACTTCTTGCTAAGAATATGCATGCCTAGAAATTTGACCGTGTTTTGAAAATAATCAAAGATACTATGACTCACCGTGTTTTGAAATTTTGCCCATGTTTCAAAATTAACTTCACACCTTGCGAAAATCTGTTTAGTGGACGCCCCACCAGGCATTCAATGTATCAGGACGAGTGAGAGTTTGGAAAGATTCACCTTCTTGCTAAGAATGTGCATGCCTAGAAATTTGACCATGTTTTGAAAACAACCAAAGAGACTATGACTCACTGTATTTTGAAATTTTGGCTATGTTTTGAAATTAACTTCACACCTTGCGATAATCTATTTACTAGACCCACCACCAGGCAGTTAATGTATCAAGAACGAGTGAAAGTTTGGAAAGATTCAACTTCTTGCTAAGAATATGCATGCCTAGAAATTTGACGTGTTTTGAAAACAATCAAAGAGACTATGACTCTCCGTGTTTTGAAATTTTGGCTGTGTTTCGAAATTAACTTCACACTTTACGATAATCTGTTCAGTGGACCCACCAGGCAGTCAATGTATCGAGAACAAGTGAGAGTTGTTTGGCAAGAGTCAAAATCTTTCTAAGAATATGCATGCCTCGAAATTTGACCGTGTTTTGAAAACAATGAAAGAGACCATGACTCATCGTGTTTTGAAATTTTGGTTATGTTTCGAAATTAACTTCACACCTTGCGATAATCTGTTTAGTGGACCCACCACCAGGGAGTCAATGTATCAAGAACAAGTGAGAGTTTGGAAAGATTCAACTTCTTGCTAAGAATATGCATGCCTAGAAATTTGACCATGTTTTGAAAACAACCAAAGAGACTATGACTCACCGTGTTTTGAAATTTTGGCTGCGTTTCGAAATTAAATTCACACCTTGCGATAATCTATTCACTAGACCCACCAATAGGTAGTTAATGTATCAAGAACGAGTGAGAGTTTGGAAAGATTCAACTTCTTGCTAAGAATATATATGCCTAGAAATTTGACCGTGTTTTGAAATAATTAAAGAGACTATGACTCACCGTGTTTTGAAATTTTGCCCGTGTTTCGAAATTAACTTCACACCTTGCAAAAATCTATTCAGGTTACCCACCACTAGGCAGTCAATGTATCGAGACGAGTGAGAGTTTGGAAAGATTCAACTTCTTGCTAACATATGCATGCCTAGAAATTTGACCGTGTTTTGAAAACAACCAAAGATACTATGACTCACTGTGTTTTGAAATTTTGGCTGTGTTTCGAAATTAACTTCACACCTTCCGATAATCTATTCACTAGACCCACCACTAGGCAGTTAATTTATCTAGAACGAGTGAGAGTTTGGAAAAAGATTCAACTTCTTACTAAGAATATACATGCCTAGAAATTTGACCGTGTTTTGAAAACAACCAAAGAGATTATGACTCACCATGTTTTGACATTTTGGCTGTGTTTCAAAATTAACTTCATACCTTGCGATAATCTGTTCGATGGACCCACTAGGCAGTCAATGTATTGAGAATGAGTGAGAGTTGTTTAGCAAGATTCAACTTCTTTCTAAAATTTGCATGCCTCAAAATTATTTGACCGTGTTTTGGAAATAATCAAAGAGACTATGACTCACTATGTTTTGAAATTTTGGCTGTGTTTCAAAATTAACTTCACACCTTGCAATAATCTATTCACTGGACCCACCACCAAACAGTCAATGTATCGAGAATGCGTGAGAGTTTGGAAAGATTCAACTTCTTGCTAAGAATATGCATGCCTAGAAATTTGACCGTGTTTTTAAAATAATCAAACAGACTATTACTCACCGTGTTTTGAAAGTTTGCCCTTGTTTTGAAATTAACTTCACACCTTGCGAAAATCTGTTCACTGGACCCACCACCAGGCAATCAATGTATCGAGACGAGTGAGAGTTCTGAAAGATTCAACTTCTTGCTAAGAATATGCATGCCTAGAAATTTAAACGTGTTTTGAAAACAACCAAAGAGACTATGACTCACCGTGTTTCGAAATCTTCGCTATGTTTCAAAATTAACTTCACACCTTGCGATAATCTATTCACTAGACCCACCATCAAGCAGTTAATGTATCGAGAACGAGTGAGAGTTTGGAAAGATTCAACTTCTCGCTAAGAATATGCATGCCTAGAAAACCGTGTTATGAAAATAATCAAAGAGACTATGACTCACCGTGTTTTGAAATTTTGCCCATGTTTTGAAATTAACCTCACACCTTGCGAAAATCTGTTCAGTGGACCCACCACCAGGCAGTCAATGTATCGAGACGAGTGAGAGTATGGAAACATTCAACTTCTTGCTAAGAATATCCATGCCTAGAAATTTGACCATGTTTTGAAAACAACCAAAGAGACTATGAATCACCATGTTTTGAAATTTTGAGTGTGTTTCAAAATTAACTTCACACCTTGCGATAATCTGTTCAATGGACCGACCAGGCAGTCAATGTATCAAGAACGATTGAGAGTTGTTTGGGAAGATTCAACTTCTTGCTAAGAATATGCATGCCTCAAAATTATTTGACCATGTTTTGGAAATAATCAAAGAGACTATGACTCACCGTGTTTTGAAATTTTGGCTATGTTTCGAAATTAACTTCACACCTTGCAATAATATGTTCCGTGGACCCACCACCAGACAGTCAATGTATCAAGAACGAGTGAGGGTTTGGAAAGGTTCAACTTCTTGCTAAGAATATGCATGCTTACAAATTTGACCGTGTTTTGAAAACAATCAAAGAGACCATGACTCATCGTGTTTTGAAATTTTGCGTGTGTTTCGAAATTAACTTCACACCTTGCGAAAATCTGTTCAGTGGATCCACTACCAGGAAGTCAATGTACCAAGACGAGTGAGAGTTTGGAAAGATTCAACTTCTTGCTAAGAATATGCATACCTAGAAATTTGACATGTTTTGAAAACAACCAAAGAGCCTATGACTCACCATGTTTTGAAATTTTGGCTATGTTTAGAAATTAACTTCACACTTTGCGATAATCTGTTTAGTGGACCCACCAGGCAGTCAATGTATCAAGAACGAGTGAGAGTTGTTTGGCAAGATTCAACTTCTTGCTAAGAATATGCTTTCCTCGAAATTTGTGTCATGGTGGTGTCACGGCAGATGCCATGGATAGGGTAAAGGTGGGGACTAATTGCACTAGGGGAATCCAGGGAGGGATAGTGTAGTGATTCCACACACATAAGTTTTGTATTCGATTCACTTCCAAGGTTACAAGTGCTCCTAGAGCTGTATTGGGGAGAGGAGGAAGAAGGGACTCTCTTACTCTCACCACCGGCTAACCCGTACAAGACCAACTAGAGATCAACCAGTAGAACCCAACCCCTTCTACAGAGGCCCTAGCCCTCCTTATATAGCGGTGGCTAGGTCTCCACTTAGGGCATAAGTGGAGGCATATTCCTCCCAAAATAGAAAACCGACTGACGAGGGTTTAACTCATCAATGCCCATTGTTATGGACTTAGGTTTAGGAATTGAGGAGGGCTGGAGATCTCGGTACGGCTAGCAAACAAGCACACAGGGACGCAAGGTTTACCCAGGTTCAGGCCTCGTAGAGGACCCTACTCCTGCTTGTCTGCTCTTGATTGATGATGATCCGAAGGATTACAATGTCGCCGAGGGCGGTGTCGCGCAGATTAGATCTGGCGTATGGGAGATCGTAGATCTGTCTATTGTCTATTGCGGGAGTCGCGATGTCTAGATCTATGTGTCGTAGCGTAGTGTGGGAGATTGTAGATCTAAATATTGGGGGAGAGGATGGAGCATGCCTTCTTGTTGGACCCTCCTAGCCTTTATATATGGGGAGGCTAGGTCTCAGGTACCAATACGAGTTGGTTACAAGTTAGATTAGAACTCTAGTCTTGAGCTTTCCTTGACTTGTGCGTTTGGGAGTCCGTGTCCATATGGGCTTCATCCCACTCGAACCGTCATAGGCGTCATGGACCTTGGCAATTCGTCGAGTGGGTCTTCCGTCGAGCCACACCAGGTAGGTTGTAGTCGAGTGCCTTTTGGGCATACCCATGTCAGTAGACCCCGAGTGTCCATGTGAATCGTAGATTCGGATGGAGACTCAGAAGTCTTGAGTCTTGTATTAGGATGTTGGAGTCGACATTTGTGTCGAGTGCGAAGCACTTCACCCAGAAGTTCATTGGGTTAGTCGAATTTGTAGTAGTTCATAGGGATGATGGTAAACGTGCCTGGTGCGCTCGACGGATCGGGACCAGTTAATTGCTCTAGGGAAAAAACAATGATACCTACTCAAAATCGAGTCCCCGGACTCAAATTCGGAAATTGCTGGCGTAATTCGACTCATGCCGCGGAGGTCTTATAGAGTCGAATTCCAGTGTATGGGTGTGAGCACTTGACGCGTCCGTCAAGGCTTATTTCATCGTACCTGCAGGCACGGATTATTTCTGGTAGAGCACAGCAGATGCGTTGCCAAGCCTTATTCAGGTCTTATCTTCACGCTGTAAGCGCGGCATCCGAAATTTTTGTCATCGCAGAGATGATTCGGTTGGCCCAGGAGACGTAATCTCTTTGTAGGGAAAATATGAGGCGGAGTCGCCATAGCATTCGAGTGTGGATGTTATCGATACACAGTACGATGTACAAGGAAAATAATCATAGGGTGCGCGACCAGCGCTCCCTATGGGAGTAGCCCCCGAGTGCCTATTCGAGTCGTAGACTCGAGTGGGGACTAAAAATATTTTTGTGACTGCTGTCGTCTTTTTCTTGCTTGTTTCAGTCGAATATGCTTTCGGTGCCCCCATATGGGAGTAACCTGTAATCCACACTCGAATCGTTGATTCGAGTGAAGGGTTTTCATGATGCTTGGATATCTTAACAAATTTCTTCGGGTGCGCGGCCAACGCTTCATATGGGAGTAGCCCCCGAGTCCTTAGTCGAATCGTGGATTCGAGTGAGGAGTCAGACCATGTCACTCGAGGATATTGTATATGCGTGTCCAGCGCTCCAGTTTGGAGTAGCCCCCGAGTGTCTGGCGGAGTTGTAGACTCAGGCAGAGACTCGTGACTTGTATCTTGCAGTCGTAGTCGAAAATCATGCGAGGAGAAACCACGGAGTCATGTGGAGATTAGTCGGGTGAGTCGATGATGTGGATGGAGCCAACGCAGTCACTTTTGTCGGGTGTGCGGCCAATGTCGCGTGTGTGTAGCATCAAGCGATGGAACCATCCGAGGAGGTACTCGACTCGGGTCTTGAGTGTATGGCATAGCCAGTTGTTTTGTCGACTCCTGTTGGAGGACCCGATAGAATAGCTCGACGCAGTCTACATCCTTGTAAGCTGCATAAAATATTAAGAATTGTGAAGTACTTGTATCTTGTGAAGAAATATTTGCCTGCTGACTTGTAAAGTAAGATTCTGGTGCCAATCGAGTCGACACTTTTGCACCGTATGCTAGGCCTTTTCGTTAGCCTGATTACCCTTAGTCTCAGTACCTTGCCGAGGCACTCGGAGTTCAAGGATTCGATGGTTAGGCAGAATCAGCTACTCGGGCTGTCACGTATGAGGTGCTCGAGTGTGCGGAGTCGATGGCACATTAGGTTACTCGAAGAGGGCGCAGCCCCGGAGTGTTTCGAGTGCGATTTAAAGTAAGAAAGAAATCATCTCTAAGTAGAGAACTTAGCTTTATAGGTAGTTGTCATGGACGAAATTGATGTGGACGCGGACGTAGTCGACGCGGTAGCAGATTGCGGGAGTCGAAGGTTGTAGCAGGTCGCCACACCCGATGGCGGCACGGGTTGCCATTGCCGAAGGAGGCAACATCTCGCCGGAGTCAAAGGACGCAGCGAGTCGCTGGGTCGCCAATGCTGAGGGAGCCTCCGAGTCGCTGCAGTCGAGGTTGTTGATGGATTCGAGACGATGTTCGTGAGCCGATGCGGCGGACAGGAGTCAACGCGGCAGCGGGTCGCCGAAGCCAATGGCAGTAGCATGTTGTCGCAACCGAAGATTTTACTGGGTCGTCGCAGTCGAAGGATGTGGCGAGTCGCCATAGAGGAGCGAGCCCTCGGGTCGCTAGAGCTGAAGATCGCAGAGCATCGCCGATGTCGAGGAAGCCCCCGAGTCACGGTCACTGAAGCCGATGTGGACGGTCGTCACAATCGAAGATTGCATTGAGTTTCCGCATCCGAAGGATGCAACGAGTCGCCGTAATTGAAGACCGTAGAGGATCATCGCAGTCGCAAACCGCAACAGGTCGATAGTCGCGAGTCGTATGACCAAGTGGGCGTAGCCCCCGAGCGTGGAGTTGATGACCGAAGCGGGTCGTACGGCAGAGTCAAAGACACAACAGGTTGGCGAAGTCGAAGACTGTAGTGCGTCGCAGCGGCCGAAGACCACAACGAGTTGCGTGATGGCGTCGAAGACTCAGTAGATCGGCGGAGTTGAAGACCGCAGCGCATCGCCGCAGTCGAAGACCGCAACAAGTCGAGTGATGGAGTCGAAGACTTAGTAGGTCAGCGGAGTCGAAGACCGTAGTGAGTCACCGTAACCGAAGGCGGCAATGGGCCTCGTGGCGGAGTCGAAGACCGTAGCGGCTCGTGGTCGTGGGAGTCGAGGGAGCCCCCAAGTCACCTGATATGAAGACCGCAGCAGGTCGTTGAAGTTGAAGACGGTGGTGGGTCACCACAGTGGATTTCCGCAATCGAAGATTGCATTGAGTAGCCACAATCGAAGACCCAAGCGAGTCAGCGCAGTCGTAAACCATCAGGGGTCCCCTATGCCGAGGGAGCCTCTGAGTCGCTGGATCCGAAGACCACAACGGGTCGTAGCAGTCGAAGACCGTATCGGGTCGCCCCATCCAAAGACCGCAGAAGGTCGCCAGAGTCGAAGGATGCGGCGTGTTGCCGTAGAGGAGGGAGCCCCCAAGTCGCTAGAGCTGAAGATCGCGGCGGGTCTCTAGAGTCGAAGACCGCACCGGGTCAACGATGCCGAAGGAGCCCCCGAGTGTAGAGTTGATGTGATGGAGGTGGTCGACAGCTCACCGGTGGATGGGAGTCGATGCAGTGGGTGGACTCGACGAGGCCAGCGAGTCGCCGTCGGAAGGAGTCGACATGGCCATCGGGTCGTCAGAGCCGATGGCTGCGGTGCTTCGCCGCATCCGAATACTGCAGTAGGCCGTGTGGCGGATTCGGCGTAGCCCTGGACGTAGAGTAAACGTAGTGGTCGAGTAGTCCATGCGGCGTACGGAGTCGAAGTACTGGTAGGTTACCCAGCGGACGGGAGTCGATGCAGCAACAGGTTGGCGTAGCCGCCGTGCGTAGAATCAAGACGGACTAACCGCATGCGGTTAGTGGCTTCTCCCGCAGAATCCATATACGTAATTTTTCTAACTCCTTTTTCTTCTCTTTCCTTGGCCTTGAGCCTAGCTAGTCTTATTTTTTATCCAGTATTCGGAACGGACAGGGTAAATAACCGAATCATGTCGATCTTTACAATTGATTGGGTGATCTAGTTGTGGTCCACGTCAAACTTGAATTGCTTGCCTTCTATTTTTCATTGACCCGTGTAGAATTTCCGACGGAATCTTGCTTCCTCATGGAGCGCATCTAATTGACTTGCTCGTGTTTATTATTTCCTGGACTTTGCACCTGAGCTAGCTTGATCAAAACGCCGTGTTACCCGTGTCAGATTGATACTCGTACACGCCTCTATCGCTGCATCGGGACTCGATCTAGCGACGACGGATCAAACGAGTTGGCTCCGCGTCTAAATCTTCGTTGCTGATATTTTCATTGGGCGATGACTTTGGTGATATTTCTTGTTTGTCGGCTCGATTCTGCAGCCGCGCGCAGAGAGCAGCCTTGATGTCGAACCCCCGTGCGTGGTCGATGTAGACGTAGGTGTAGCTGGTTCTTGATAATGCTGACCGGGATGCGTGCCCAAGCATGTAAATGAATTGTAGATCGCTGGTGGTGAGGCCGTCGAGATCGCAACATCAGTACTCCCGATTCCCACAGACGGCGCCAATTGACGAGGGTTTAACTCATCAATGCCCATTGTTATGGACTTAGGTTCAGGAATTGAGGAGCGCTGGAGATCTCGGTACGGCTAGCAAACAAGCACATAGGGACACAAGGTTTACCCAGGTTCAGGCCTCGTAGAGGACCCTACTCCTACTTGTCTGCTCTTGATTAATGATGATCCGAAGGATTACAATGTCGCTGAGGGCGGTGTCGCGCAGATTAGATCTGGTGTATGGGAGATCGTAGATCTGTCTATTGTCTATTGCGGGAGTCGCGATGTCTAGATCTATGTGTCGTAGCGTAGCGTGGGAGATCGTAGATCTATCTATTGGGGGAGAGGATGGAGGATGCCTTCTCGTTGGACCCTCCTAGCCTTTATATATGCGGAGGCTAGGTCTCAGATACCAATACGAGTTGGTTACAAGTTAGATTAGAACTCTAGTATTGAGCTTTCTTTGACTTGTGTGTTTGGGAGTCCGTGTCCATATGGGCTTCATCCCACTCGAACCGTCATAGGCGTCATGGACCTTGGCAATTCGTCGAGTGGGTCTTCCGTCGAGCCACACCAGGTAGGTTGTAGTCGAGTGCCTATTGGGCATACCCATGTCACCGACAGGGGTGCTTTTCCCCCGCGTCACCCATGCAGACGCTACGTGAGCCTCTACGGCGCCTGCGTCAGCCGACACGGGCGTCGTCACCTCTGTCGGCCACACCTCGGTGGTCCTGCCCCTGTCCACTTCGCTCAGGCAGTACGTACCGGGGTTACTTTTGACCAGCGATATTCCTTCCTTCTGCTAGAAGCTTGCTATGACCCGGATCGTAGAGGATCCGGTCACACCTGTTCCTGCATACAAGTTAGATTCATCTATCCGGCTCACTGCTTAAGTCGGATGAGACTCAGTTAGGTGGACACCCCCTGGTCCGGGTTACCCCGAGATTTGGCCTGCCTTGAGGTATCTCGGCCAGCATTTGCTTTGACCTTGCCGTACCTCGTCTAACACGGCCTTTATACCCCGGCGTGACCCTACCCGGGAGTATCTCCCCAACATTAGTCCACGAAACTGGTGCGGTCTTAGTTGCCTTAGCCGCGAAGGCCACAGCAGGTTCAATTCCACCGAGCTTTGTGCTCCTTCTCTGAGTTTCCTCCTTATCTCGGATTCTTTGGATTTACTTTCCCTTGGCACATTCCAAGGTTTCCCTTGCTGGCCGGGTTACCACCTTATCCCGGATCTTATGGATTTACTTTCCCTTGGCACATTCCAAGTTTTCACTTGCTGGCCAGGTTACCACGTTCTCATCCGGGTTATCTTTCCTTCCCTCGTATGCTTCGCCATGTGGAGGCTAATCATTAGATTGCCACATTTTAAGGGCCAACCACAGTAACTGGCGCAGTAATTGTCAGTTATCACTGTGCGCAGGTCACGTCATGCCTGCCTCCTCGTTAACCGCATCAATGCGTCGCGTCATGGGATCAGCTACACCCTGTGACCCTCCGTGTGGCTCTTCGCTGATTGGTCCATCTGGGTTATACACGGCCGCACCGTGTGGCGTTGCCGCATAACACGATCCCACTTCCTCCTCGATGGAACAGTTAAATTGGGGAGGGGTGCGCCCCTTGGGTTTTTTCCCACTTCTACGCCCCTCTGCCTCTAGTTCTTCTTCTTCATCTTCTCCCGCGACAGCGCCGCCACCACCGCGTCTGAGTAGTAGCGCCGCTGCCGCACTGCTTCCATACGCATCCGCGTCGCCATCGCTGCTGCGCACCTCCTCCGCCACGGGTCGCTGTCAATCTAGGCCGCTACCCCCCACCGCCGCTAGCGCCAGCGAGGGCAGCGAACTGGAGATGACAGAAGAGGAGCTCGTCGTTGCTGAGCAGGAGATGGAGGAGAACACCGCGACGGCGGACCGCTGTGCGTGGGCTGGCTCCTGGGTCTGCCAGGACGACCTGGACTGCCTCTACCGCACCAGGCGCATCCTAGCAGGCGTCACTGCGCCTTGCCTCTGCCGAACTCGCCCCCTCACCCAATCCAGGTGAGTTTGTTGTGTTCTTGTCACACTTCCAGCGGGGATTCGGTTTGCCAGTGAGCGATTTTTTCCACGATTGGTTGAACACCTATGAACTCCAGCCGCACCACCTTCCTGCCAACGCCATCACTTCTCTCTGTGCTTTTGCCTCCACGATCAAAGGCTACGCCGGATTATGGCCCACGAAGGAGCTATGGATCTAGTTTTTTGGCCTTCGTCGTAATGTAATTCTGAATGTAGATCTAGATCCGGAGGATAAACAACTTACGCAGTTCGGCGCTGCGTCCATTTCACCCCGGAGGTTCTCCGTCTTTCCCCGGGTTACCGGGCTGGATTCCCGCAAAGGATGGGCCTGGACCTTCTTCTATGTTCGGAATGAAGGCACTGAGGATTTGATCCGGCTTCGCCCCTATGCTCCGGGTCCTCCTAACCCGGAGTTATGGGACGTTGTCCCCAAGAAGCCCACAGTCTTGGCCAACCAGGTCAATAAAAGGTTCGCGGAGCTGAAGGAGCTCGGGTTGCACAACGAGGACGCCATGATCACATTCGTCCGCAACCGGATCTCCCCTCTCCAGAAACGCACTCACAAGGTGTGCGACATGAGCTGGGGATGCGACCCCAACCGGACCTCGTCTATCGAGCTGAGCAACATAGAAATCTATCGCCGGGTCAAGGCCCTCTTCACCACCCACAAGGACTTCTCCTCTGAGTGGACGTGGGGAATTGAGCACTATTGCCGGGATAGGCTTCCTCCCGTGGTAAGCTTTGTGCCACATACGCTCTCCGAATCAGATCTTATATCGGTTGCTGTTGTATTTTAACTCTGTTGTCTTTTTTCTCCTTTAGCAATTCCTTCAGCAGACTATCGAGGATGGCACCAACCCCACCCTCAAATGTGCGCCTGACCGGGAGAGCTCGGACGAGGAAGAACCGGACCAGGAGATGTTCCTCCCAATGTCCGACGCGACCAAGCGTCCCACGGGTAAACTCTCTTCTATTAGAGATTGGCCCGACGATGAAGGTGACTCGGATATTGAGGTAATGGAAGCATTTGACGCTGTCCCCCTTTCTTATGCTTTTCCGGCATCAGCTAACCCCGGTGGGCAGATCCATCAGGACCCTCCCCTTGCCGTGGGTGACCCTGTTCCGGTTGCGCCGAAGAAGAAAAGGGAAGCCGCATCCACTTCACCCTCCGGACCTTCTCAGCCAACCAAAAGGCGAAAGAAGTCCAGGGATAAGACTGCCTCCAAGCCTGCAACCAAGGCCCCAGCACGAAGGGCTCGGAAGCCCAAGGAGCCGCTGACCTCGGATGCGTAAGCCTCTTTTTCCCTCTTCCATTTACTTGTTCTTGCATCGTTATAGTTTCTCATCTGACATTATCTGATTCGGCAGAGCTACGGTGGAGGTCCCCCAGAGTGGATCTAGCATCGCTTCGCCGCTCCGACTCAGCCCTTCTCCCTCTCGTGGCGACGATTCACGCCCGCTGATCCCTATTCCGGAGGGTTCAGCGGCTGCTCCGGGTTCTAGCCCACCTCGTCAGGAGGGGGCAACCTCGGAGCGGGGGAGACTGACACAGCCGAGGCAGCGGCATCCACCACTTCGGCTCCACCACAACCAGCTACTACCGAGTCTACTTTAGTACCTCCAAAGAAGAAGAAAACAGCACCAGCACCAGCACCAACTCCAGTGCCAGCAACCAAAGCAGTTACACCAAGCCCCTCCTCCTCGTCCGAGTCTTCTCAGTCTCGGCGAGAAAGTACCCAGGCAGCTCCCAAGGGTAAATCTGCTGCAACCACTTCCTCCTCTCAGCAGCCCAAAGGCAAGAAGGCCCCTGACACCACCAGGGCAGCGTCCGTCGAGTCTGGACAGCGCACCCTCGCGTCCATGCTTGCCAAGAAGCCTCCAGCACCGAAGGACGCCCCTGTCGAGCCAGCTAATGCGCAGCAACTTGTTCTGCACACCAGCCTGGCCCTTGCTCAGGTTGAGAGGAGGGAAGCGCATGCCAAGGGCTTGGTGGCGCCCCACATGCTCAGCGGTGAGCGATATCCTCCGACCTTGATCGAGTTTATGAACAACTGGAACAAGGCGGAGTTCGTCTACAACGACGATCTCCCGGAGAAGTTCGGTCCCGCCGAGTTCTCTGCTCAGATGAACACAGCCGCTAATGCAGTTAACCTTGCGGGTCGGATGATGGAGGTACGTTACTTCACCTTTTCCTTAGCATGTACTAGCGATATAACCATTAGTCCCCGAGCCTCCAGGGGAGTAACTTGTTACTCGGACGGATTCTCCTTAGAAAACTAACGTAGCTTCTTGATACTTTCAAATATGCACACACCTAGAGTCGGGTTAAGTTCCACTTGGCCTAGATCTTGCACACTTCGAATATGCACACACCTAGAGCCGGGTTAAGTTCCACTTGGCCTGGATCTTGTACACTTCGAATATGCACACACCTAGAGCCGGGTTAAGTTCCAATTGGCCCGGATCTTGTACACTTCGAATATGCACACACCTAGAGCCGGGTTAAGTTCCACTTGGCCCAGATCTTGTACACTTCGAATATGCACACACCTAGAGCCGGGTTAAGTTCCACTTGGCCCAGATCTTGTACACTTCGAATATGCACACACCTAGAGCCGGGTTAAGTTCCACTTGGCCCGGATCTTATACACTTCGAATATGCACACACCTAGAGCCGGGTTAAGTTCCACTTGGCGGACCTTGTACACTTTAATATGCACACACCTAGAGCCGGGTTAAGTTCCACTTGGCCTGGATCTTGTACACTTCGAATATGCACACACCTAGAGCCGGGTTAAGTTCCACTTGGCCCGGATCTTGTACACTTCGAATATCCACACACCTAGAGCCGGGTTAAGTTCCACTTGGCCCGGATCTTGTACACTTCGAATATGCACACACCTAGAGCCGGGTTAAGTTCCACTTGGCCCGGATCTTGTACACTTCAAATATGCACACACCTAGAGCCGGGTTAAGTTCCACTTGGCCCAGATCTTGTACACTTCGAATATGCACACACCTAGAGCCAGATTAAGTTCCACTTGGCCCAGATCTTGTACACTTCGAATATGCACACACCTAGAGCCAGATTAAGTTCCACTTGGCCCGAATCTTGTACACTTCGAATATGCACACACCTAGAGCCGGGTTATGTTCCACTTGGCCCGGATCTTGTACGCTTAGAATATGCACAAGGCTTAAGCTAAATTTTTGTACTCTTTTCAGGTGACCACCAACCGCGGGAGCGCTGATTTCCAGCGTCTCCTGGACACTCACAAAATGTTGCTCGCAAAGCACAATGCACATCTCGCTGAGCACGAGAAAAGGGGTAAGTTCTCTTCTTCACATTTTTCTGTTTTCCTTCATCTTTTTCTGCCGAACTAATCCGTCATTCGGTTTTCGCAGCTAGGGTGGAGGCTGAGAACAAGCTTATGAGGAAGAATCTGGATCAGATTAAGGGTAAGTTACTGTTGTCCGACCTTGCTTTGCTTTCTATCTCCTTTTCTCCTTGGCTCGGCAAACATTCAAACCTCGGCTTTGCCGGGTTAACAAACTATTTCATTATCGCTAGAAGATAGTGTGCCCGTGCCTGATATGATGCTGCATTTTCTCGAACAAGCAGGGCAGCATCAGGCTGAGCTCAAGAAGAAAGACGATGAGCTTGCCCTCCTCCGAACCAAGGATGACGAGATTGCCAAGTTAAAGGCAGAAATGAAGAAGCTAAAAGCACAACACCAAACCGAGCTAATTTGACCATGTTTTGAAAACAACCAAAGCCAATTTGACCATGTTTTGAAAACAACCAAAGAGACTATGACTCACCGTATTTTGAAATTTTGGCTATGTTTCAAAATTAAATTCACACCTTGCGATAATCTATTCACTAGACCCACCACCAGGCAGTTAATGTATCAAAAACGAGTGAAAGTTTGGAAAGATTCAACTTCTTGCTAAGAATATGCATGCCTAGAAATTTGACGTGTTTTGAAAACAACGAAAGAGACTATTGACTCACAGTGTTTTGAAATTTTGGCTGTGTTTCGAAATTAACTTCGAACTTTATGATAATCTATTCAGTGGACCCACCAGGCAGTCAATGTATCGAGAACGAGTGAGAGTTGTTTGGCAAGATTCAAAATCTTTCGAAGAATATGCATGCCTCGAAATTTGACCGTGTTTTGAAAACAATCAAAGAGACTATGACTCATCATGTTTTAAAATTTTGGTTGTGTTTTGAAATTAACTTCACACTTTGCGATAATCTGTTTAGTGGACCCACCACCAGGGAGTTAATGTATCAAGAACAAGTGAGAGTTTGGAAAGATTCAACTTCTTGCTAAGAATATGCATGCCTAGAAATTTGACCATGTTTTGAAAACAACCAAAGAGACTATGACTCACCGTGTTTTGAAATTTTGGCTGCGTTTCGAAATTAAATTCACACCTTGCGACAATCTATTCACTAGACCCACCACCAGGTAGTTAATGTATCGAGAACGAGTGAGAGTTTGGAAAGATTCAACTTCTTGCTAAGAATATGCATGCCTAGAAATTTGACCGTGTTTTGAAATAATTAAAGAGACTATGACTCACCGTGTTTTCAAATTTTGCCCGTGTTTCGAAATTAACTTCACACCTTGCAAAAATCTGTTCAGTTTACCCACCACCAGGCAGTCAATGTATCGAGACGAGTGAGAGTTTGGAAAGATTCAACTTCTTGCTAAAAATATGCATGCCTAGAAATTTGACCGTGTTTTGAAAATAACCAAAGATACTATGACTCACCGTATTTTGAAATTTTGGCTGTGTTTCGAAATTAAATTCAAACCTTGCGATAATCAATTCACTAGACCCACCACCAGATAGTTAATTTATCGAGAACGAGTGAGAGTTTGGAAAAAGATTCAACTTCTTGCTAAGAATATGCATGCCTTGAAATTTGACCGTGTTTTGAAAACAACCAAAGAGACTATGACTCACCATGTTTTCAAATTTTGGCTGTGTTTCAAAATTAACTTCACACCTTGCGATAATCTGTTCAATGGACCCACTAGGCAGTCAATGTATCGAGAATGAGGTTGAGTTGTTTAGTAAGATTCAACTTCTTTCTAAAATATGCATGCCTCAAAATTATTTGACCGTGTTTTGGAAATAATCAAAGAGACCAGGAATCCCTATGTTTTGTAATTTTGGCTGTGTTTCAAAATTAATTTCACACCTTGCAATAATCTATTCACTGGACCCACCACCAAACAGTCAATGTATCGAGAATGCGTGAGAGTTTGGAAAGATTCAACTTCTTGCTAAGAATATGCATGCCTAGAAATTTGACCGTGTTTTTAAAATAATCAAATAAACTATTACTCACCGTGTTTTGAAAGTTTGCCCGTGTTTTGAAATTAACTTCACACCTTGCGAAAATCTGTTCAGTGGACCCACCACCAGGCAATCAATGTATCGAGACGAGTGAGAGTTCTGAAAGATTCAACTTCTTGCTAAGAATATGCATGCCTAGAAATTTAAACGTGTTTTGAAAACAACCAAAGAGACTATGACTCACCGTGTTTTGAAATCTTCGCTGCGTTTCGAAATTAACTTCACACCTTGCGATAATCTATTCACTAGACCCACCATCAGGCAGTTAATGTATCGAGAATGAGTGAGAGTATGGAAATATTCAACTTCTTGCTAAGAATATGCATGCCAAGAAAACCGTGTTATGAAAATAATCAATGAGACTATGACTCACCGCGTTTTGAAATTTTGCCCATGTTTTGAAATTAACTTCACACCTTGCGAAAATCTGTTCAGTGGGCCCACCACTAGGCAGTCAATGTATCGAGACGAGTGAGAGTATGGGAAGATTCAACTTCTTGCTAAGAATATCCATGCCTAGAAATTTGACCATGTTTTGAAAACAACCAAAGAGACTATGAATCACCATGTTTTGAAATTTTAACTGTGCTTCAAAATTAACTTCACACCTTGCGATAATCTGTTCAATGGACCCACCAGGCAGTCAATGTATCAAGAACGATTGAGAGTTGTTTGGCAAGATTCAACTTCTTGCTAAGAATATGCATGCCTCAAAATTATTTGACCGTGTTTTGGAAATAATCAAAGAGACTATGACTCACC
Organism: Avena insularis; assembly: GCA_023614405.1. Taxonomy (NCBI): domain Eukaryota; kingdom Viridiplantae; phylum Streptophyta; class Magnoliopsida; order Poales; family Poaceae; genus Avena; species Avena insularis. The sequence continues at coordinate 327,874,861 of CM042684.1, read as the reverse complement.
ATGTTTTGAAATTTTGGCTGTGTTTCGAAATTAACTTCACACCTTGCAATAATATGTTCCAATGACCCACCACCAGACAGTCAATTTATCAAGAACGAGTGAGGGTTTGGAAAGATTCAACTTCTTGCTAAGAATATGCATGCTTACAAATTTGACCGTGTTTTGAAAACAATCAAATAGACCATGACTCAGCGTGTTTTGAAATTTTGCGTGTGTTTCGAAATTAACTTCACACCTTGCAAAAAATTGTTCAGTGGATCCACTACCAGGAAGTCAATGCATCAAGACGAGTGAGAGTTTGGAAAGATTCAACTTCTTGCTAAGAATATGCATACCTAGAAATTTGACGTGTTTTGAAAACAACCAAAGAGACTATGACTCACCGTGTTTTGAAATTTTGGCTATGTTTCAAAATTAACTTCACACCATGCGATAATTTGTTTAGTGGACCCACCACCAGGGACTCAATGTATCAAGAACAAGTGAGAGTTTGGAAAGATTCAACTTCTTGCTAAGAATATGCATGCCTAGAAATTTGACCATGTTTTGAAAACAACCAAAGAGACTATGACTCACCGTGTTTTGAAATTTTGGCTACATTTCGAAATTAACTACACACCTTGCGATAATCTATTCACTAGACCCACCACCAGGAAGTTAATGTATCGAGAACGAGTGAGAGTTTGGAAAGATTCAACTTCTTGCTAGGAATATGCATGCCTAGAAATTTGACCGTGTTTTGAAAATAATCATAGAGACTATGACTCACCGTGTTTTGAAATTTTACTCGTGTTTCGAAATTAACTTCACACCATGTGAGAATTTGTTTACTGGACCCACCACCAAGCAGTCAATGTATCGAGATGAGTGAGAGTTTGGAAATATTCAACTTCTTGCTAAGAATATGCATGCCTAGAAATTTGACCGTGTTTTGAAAACAACCAAAGAAACTATGACTCACCGTGTTTTGAAATTTGGGCTTCGTTTCGAAAATAACTTCACATCTTGCGGTAATCTATTCACTAGACCCACCACCAGGCAGTTAATGTATCAATAACGAGTGAGAGTTTGGAAAGATTCAACTTCTTGCTAAGAATATGCATGCCTAGAAAGTTTACCCTTTTTGAAAATAATCAAAGAGACTATGACTCACCATGTTTTGAAATTTTGCCCGTGTTTTGAAATTAACTTCACAACTTGCGAAAATCTGTTTAGTGGACCCACCACCAGGCAGTCAATGTATCGAGATGATTGAGAGTATGGAAAGATTCAACTTCTTGCTAAGAATATGCCTGCCTAGAAATTTGACCGTGTTTTGAAAACAACCAAAGAGACTATGACTCGCCATGTTTTGAAATTTTGGCTATGTTTCAAATTAACTTCAGACCTTGCGATAATCTATTCAATGGACCCACCAGGCTGTCAATGTATCAAGAATAAGAAAGAGTTATTTGGCAAGATTCGACTTCTTGCTAAGAATATGCATGCCTCAAAATTATTTGACCGTGTTTTAGAAATAATGAAAGAGACTATGACTCACCGTGTTTTGAAATTTTGGTTGTGTTTTGAAATTAACTTCACACCTTGCAATAATCTGTTCCGTGGACCCACCACCAGACAGTCAATGTATCAAGAACGAGTGAGAGTTTGGAAAGATTCAACTTCCTGCTAAGAATATGCATGCATAAAAATTTGACCGTGTTTTGAAAAAAATCAAAGAGACCATGACTCAACGTGTTTTGAAATTTTGTGTTTGTTTCGAAATTAACTTCACACCTTGCGAAAATCTGTTCAGTGGACCCACTACCAGGAAGTCAATGTATCAAGACGAGTGAGATTTTGGAAAGATTCAACTTCTTGCTAAGAATATGCATGCCTAGAAATTTGACGTGTTTTGAAAACAACCAAAGAGACTATGACCCACCGTGTTTTGAAATTTTGGCTGTGTTTCAAAATTAACTTCACACTTTGCGACAATCTGTTTAGTGGACCCACCACCAGGGAGTCAATGTATCAAGAACAAGTGGGAGTTTGGAAATATTCAACTTCTTGCTAAGAATATGCATGCCTAGGAATTTGACCATGTTTTGAAAACAACCAAAGAGACTATGACTCACTGTGTTTTGAAATTTTGGCTGCGTTTCGAAATTAAATTCACGCCTTGCGATAATCTATTCACTAGACCCACCACCAGGCAGTTAATGTATCGAGAACGAGTGAGAGTTTGGAAAGATTCAATTTCTTGCCAAGAATATGCATGCCTAGAAATTTGAACGTGTTTTGAGAATAATCAAAGATACTATGACTCACCGTATTTTGAAACTTTGCCCGTGTTTCGAAATTAACTTCACACCTTGCGAAAATCTGTTTAGTGAACCCATCACCAGGCAGTCAATTTATCGAGATGAGTGAGTGTTTGAAAGATTCTACTTCTTTCTAAGAATATGCGTGCCTAGAAAGTTGACCTTGTTTTGAAAATAACCAAAGAGACTATGACTTATCGTGTTTTCAAATTTGGCTGCGTTTCGAAATTAACTTCACACCTTGCGATAATCTATTCACTAGACCCACCACCAGGCAGTTAATGTATTGAGAGCGAGTAAGAGTTTAGAAAGATTCAATTTCTTACTAAGAATATGCATGCCTAGAAATTTGACCGTGTTTTGAAAATAATCAAAGAGACTATGACTCACCGTTTTTCGAAATTTTGGCTATGTTTCGAAATTAACTTCACACCTTGCAAAAATCTGTTTAGTGGACCCACCACCAGGCAGTCAATGTATGGAGACGAGTGAGAGTTTGGAAAGATTCAACTTCTTGCTAAGAATATGCATGCCTAGAAATTTGACCGTGTTTGAAAATAATCAAAGAGACTATACTCACCATGTTTTGAAATTTTTCCCGTGTTTTGAAATTAACTTCACACCTTGCGAAAATCTGTTTGGTGGACCCACCACCAGGAAGTCAATGTATCGAGACGAGTGAGAGTACGGAAAGATTCAACTTCTTGCTAAGAATATGCATGCCTAGAAATTTGACCGTGTTTTGAAAACAACCAAAGAGACTATGACTCACCACGTTTTCAAATTTTGGCTGTGTTTCAAAATTAACTTCACACCTTACGATAATATGTTCAATGGACCACCAGGCAGTAAATGTATCGAGAACAGGTGAGAGTTGTTTGGCAAGATTCAATTTCTTGCTAAGAATATGCATGCCTCAAAATTATTTAACCGTGTTTTGGAAATAATCAAAGAGACTATGACTCACCGTGTTTTGAAATTTTGGCTGTGTTTCAAAATTAACTTCACACCTTGCAATAATTTGTTCAGTGGACACACCACCAGATAGTCAATGTATCGAGAATGAGTGAGAGTTTGGAAAGATTCAACTTCTTGCTAAGAATATGCATGCCTAGAAATTTGACCGTGTTTTGAAAATAATAAAAGAGACTATGACTCACCGTGTTTTGAAATTTTACCCGTGTTTCAAAATTAACTTCACACCTTGCAAACATCTCTTCAGTAGACCCACCACCAGGCAGTCAATGTATCGAAACGAGTGAGAGTTTGGAAAGATTCAACTTCTTGCTAAGAATATGCATGCCTAGAAATTTGACCGTATTTTGAAAATAATCAAATAGACTATGACTTACCATGTTTTGAAATCTTGCCCGTGTTTTGCTATTAACTTCACACCTTGCGAAAATCTGTTCAGTGGACCCACCACCAGGCAGTCAATGTATTGAGACGAGTGAGAGTATGGAAATATTCAACTTCTTGCTAAGAATATGCATGCCTACAAATTTGACCGTGTTTTGAACACAACCAAAGAGACTATGACTCACTATGTTTTGAAATTTTGGCTGTGTTTCAAAATTAACTTAACACCTTGCGATAATATGTTCAATGTACCCACCAGGCAGTCAATGTATCGAGAACGAGTGAGAGTTGTTTGGCAAGATTCAACTTCTTGCTAAGAATATGCATGCCTCATAATTATTTGACAGTGTTTTGGAAATAATCAAAGAGACTATGACTCACCGTGTTTTGAAATTTTGGCTATGTTTCGAAATTAACTTCACACCTTGCAATAATCTGTTCAGTGGACCCACCACTAGAAAGTAAATCTATCATGTACGAGTGAGAGTTTGGAAAGATTCAACTTCTTGCTAAGAATATGCATGCCTACAAATTTGACCGTGTTTTGAAAACAATCAAAGAAACCTTGACTCAGCGTGTTTTGAAATTTTGCGTGTGTTTCGAAATTAACTTCACACCTTGCGAAAATATGTTCACTGGACACACTACTAGGAAGTCAATGTATCGAGACGAGCGAGAGTTTGGAAAGATTCTACTTCTTGCTAAGAATATGCATGCCTAGAAATTTGACATGTTTTGAAAACAACCAAAGAGACTATGACTCACCATGTTTTGAAATTTTGGCTATGTTTCGAAATCAACTTCACACTTTGCGATAATTTGTTAAGTGGACCCACCAGGTAGTCAATGTATCGAGAAAGAGTGAGAGTTGTTTGGCAAGATTCAACTTCTTGCTAAGAATATGCATGCCTCAAAATTTGACCGTGTTTTGAAAACAATAAAAGAGACTATGACTCATCGTGTTATGAAATTTTGGCTGTGTTTCAAAATTAAATTCACACCTTGTGATAATATGTTTAGTGGACCCACCACCAGGGAGTCAATGTGTCGAGAACAAGTGAGAGTTTGGAAAGATTCAACTTCTTGCTAAGAATATCCATGCCTAGAAACTTGACCGTATTTTGAAAACCATCAAAGAGACTATGACTCATCATGTTTTGAAATTTTGCCTGTGTTTCGAAATTAACTTCACACCTTGTGGAAATCTGTTTAGTGGACCCACCACCAGGCAGTCAATGTATCGAGACGAGTAAGAGTTTGGAAAGATTCAACTTGTTGCTAAGAATATGCATGCCTAGAAATTTGACCATGTTTTGAAAACAACCTAAGAGACTATGACTCACCGTGTTTTGAAATTTTGGTTGTGTTTCGAAATTAATTTCACACCTTATGATAATCTTTTTAGTGGACGCACCAGGCAGTCAATGTATCGAGAACGAGTGAGAGTTCTTTGGCAAGATTCAACTTCTTGCTAAGAATATGCATCCCTCGAAATTTTAACCGTGTTTTGAAAAAAACAAAGAGACTATGACTCGCCGTGTTTTGAAATTTTGGTTGTGTTTCTAAATTAACTTCACACCTTTCGATAATCTGTTCAGTGAACCTACCAGGCAGTCAATATATCGAGAACGAGTGAGAGTTTGGAATGATTCAACTTATTGCTAAGAATATGCATGCCCAGAAATTTGACCGTGTTTTGAAAACAATCAAACTGGCTATGGCTCACCGCGTTTTGAAATTTTGCGTGTGTTTCGAAATTAACTTCACACCTTGCGAATATTTGTTCACCGGACACAAAACTCAAAACACACTTCTCCATCATTCTAGAATCTTCTCACTCGTTTCTGTATACCATGTTACCAAAATTTTAAAGTTTTAGATAGCTAATAATCGTTGACTTCTACATGATATACAAAGTACAAGAACCAAATATATACACCCATACTTTATAGATGTTGATCAAATTTATATTTTTCAGCTTTACCTATTATAATCTTACCACTATATAGTGTATGAATAACTTTGAATATTGACCGTTGGATCAAGACTCATGAATCCCAACATTTCTAGCCATTGGATCTTCTTTTCCATTCTAGGATCTAGAAGATTCTATTTTTTTGAACAGTATAGAAGATTATATTGATAGTCTTCATCAAAATGAATGCTATGCACAAAACTCAAAACACACTTCTCCATCATTTTAGGATCTTCCCCCTCGTTTCTCTTGACCATGTTACAAAAAAATTCATGTTTTAGATCTCCACTACTATAATGGAGCAGTTTTGAATTGGATCTATAGCACCAATCCTAACCATTGGGCTGTTAGATCCAATGGTTCAGCGCAACTAGATTCATGTTGAATAGTACCTAGAGCGAACTCCACCTTGTTCTAGAACCATCATGTCACCACCCCCAAAATTTCATAGCACAGTAGGCTATAGTCTCAATATGTGTATATAGTATTATTAATAGACTTAATTTATGCATTTTTTCTCTAATGTATGAAATGTGATTTAACAAACATTAAGTTGTTATTAACCAATAGACTTGTTAGATAAAAATGGCATACATTAAGTCTATCAATAATAACTATCTACACATATTGAGAATACAACCTAATGTGCTATGAAATTTTGGGGGTGGTGACATGGTGGTTATAGAACATGGTGGCGTTTGCTCTATGTACGTACTATTCAACACGAATCTAGCTGTTCTGAACCATTGGATCTAACAGCCCAATGGTCAGGATTGGTGTTATGGATCCAATTCAAAACTGCTCCATTATAGTAGTAGAGATAATACATCCTACTGTGCTATAAAATTTTGGGGTGGTGATGGTTCTAGAACATGCATGGTGGAGTTTTCTCTAGGTGCTATTCAACATGAATCTAGCTTATGTGAACCATTGGATCTAATAACCCAATGGTCAGGATTGGTTCTATGGATCCAATCCAAAACTACTCCATTATAGTAGTAGATAGAGATATAACCACTATATAGTGTATGAATAACTTTGAATGCTGACCGTTGGATCAAGACTCGCGAATCCTAATATTTCCAACCGTTGGATCTTCTTTTCCATTCTAGCACCTAGAAGATTCTATAGATAGTCTTTAGCATAATGAATGATATGCACAAACCTCAAAACACACTTCTCCATCATACTAGAATCTTCTCCATCATAGCTAATAATCGTTGACTTCTACATGATCTTATCTTACGACTATATAGTGTACGAATAACTTTGAATGTTGACCATTAGATCAATACTCGCGAATCCTAGCATTTCTAGCTATTGGATCTTCTTTTCCATTCTAGCTTATAGAAGATTCTATTGATAGTCTTCAGCATAATGAATGCTATGCACAATCCTCAAAACACACTTCTCCATCATACTAGAAGCTTCTCCCTTGTTTCTATAGGCCATGTTATCAAAAATTTCATGTGTTAGGTAGCTAATAATCTTTGACTTCTACATGATGATACAAAGTACAAGGACCAAATATACACCCATACTTTATAGATGTTGATCAAATTTATAATATTTTGTGCTTTACCAATTATAATTGTATATAGTGATGACATGTCATACGTATACTACCTGAGTCTCACATGCAACTTACTAGTAGCTAATAATCATTGACTTCTACATGATCTTACCACTATATAGTGTACAAACAACTTTGAATATTGACCATTGGATCAAGAGTCGTGAATTAATCCTAACATTTCTAGCCATTGGATCTTCTTTTCCATTCTAGCATCTTGAAGATTCTATTGATAGTCTTCATTACAAACCAATATATAGTGTACGAATAACTTTGAATGTTGACCATTGGATCAAGAGTCGTGAATCCCAGCTTTTCTAGCCGTTAGATCTTCTTTTCCATTCTAGCATCTAGAAGATTCTATTGATAGTCTTCGGCATAATGAATGCTATGCATAAACCTCAAAACACACTTCTCCATCATACTAGAATCTTCTCCCTTGTTTCTCTATACCATGTTATCCAAAATTTCATGTGTTAGGTAGCTAATAATCTTTGACTTCTACATGATTATACAAAGTACAAGGACCCAATATACACCCACACTTTATAGATGTTGATGAAATTTATAATTTTTTGTGCTTTACCAATATAATTGTATATAGTGATGATATCTCATACGTCTACTATCTGAGTCTCATGTGCAAGGAACGTGCAACTTACTAGTAGCTAATAATCGTTGACTTCTACATGATCTTACCATTATATAGTGTACAAACAACTTTGAATATTGACTGTTGGATCAAGAGTCGCAAATTAATCCCAAAATTTCCAGCCATTGGATCTTCTTTTCCATTCTAGCATCTTGAACATTCTATTGATAGTCTTCATTACAAACCACTATATAGTGTACGAATAACTTTGAATGTTGACCGTTGGATCAAGACTCGCGAATCCCATCTTTTCTAGCCGTTGAATCTTCTTTTCCATTCTAGCATCTAGAAGATTCTGTTGATAGTCTTTGGCATAATGAATGCTATGCACAAACCTCAAAACACACTTCTCCATCATACTAGAATCTTCTCCCTTGTTTCTCTAGACCATGTTATCAAAAAATTCATGTGTTAGGTAGCTAATAATCTTTGACTTCTACATGATGATACAAAGTAAAAGGACCAAATATACACCCATACTTTATAGATGTTGATCAAATTTATATTTTTTTGTGCTTTACCAATTATAATTGTATACAGTGATGATATGTCATATGTCTACTATCCGAGTCTCAAGTGCAAGGCACACGCAACTTACTAGTAGCTAATAATTGTTGACTTCTACATGATCTTACCATTATATAGTGTACAAACAACTTTGAATATTGATCGTTGGATCAAGACTCGCGAGTCCCAACATGTCCAACCATTGGATCTTCTTTTACATTCTAGCATCTTGAATATTATATTGATAGTCTTCATTACAATGAATGCTATGCACAAAACTCAAAACACACTTCTCCATCATTCTAGAATCTTCTCCCTCATTTCTCTAGACCATGTTACCAAAAGTTTAAAGTTTTAGATAGCTAATAATCGTTGACTTTTACATGATATAAAAAGTACAAGAACCAAATATATACACCCATACTTTATAGATGTTGATCAAATTTATATTTTTCTGCTTTACCTATTATAATCTTAACACTATATAGTGTACAAATAACTTTGAATATTAACCATTTGATCAAGACTCGCGAATCCCAACATTTCCAGTCGTTGGATTTTCTTTTCCATTCTAGCATCTAGAAGATTCTATTTTTTTTAACGGTCTAGAAGATTATATTGATAGTCTTCATCACAATGAATGCTATGCACAAAATTCAAAACACACTTTCCCCATGATTCTAAAATCTTCTTCCTTGTTTCTATAGACCATGTTACCTACCCAAAAATTCATGTTTTAGGTAGCAAATAATCGTTGACTTCTACATGATCTTACCACTATATAGTGTACGAACAACTTTGAATATTGACCGTTGGATCAAGACTCGTGAATCCCATAATTTCCATCCATTGGATCTTTTTTCCATTCTAGCATCCAGAAGATTCTATTGATAGTCTACATCACCATGAATGCTATGCATAAAACTCAAATAACACTTATCATTCTAGAATATTCTCCCTCATTTCTCTAGACCATGTTACCAAAATTTTAAAGTTTAATAATCATTGACCTCTACATGATATACAAAGCACAAGAATGAAGTATACACCCATACTTTATAGATGTTGATCAAATTTATATATTTTTTAGTTTTCTATTATAATATTATATGGTGATGATATGTTAGACGTCTATTATCTCAGTCTCATGTGCAGGGCACGTGCAACTTACTACTCTTACGACTATATAGTGTACGAATAACTTTGAATATTGACCATTGGATCAAGACTCGTGAATCCCAACATTTCTAGTCGTTGGTTCTTCTTTTCCATTCTAGCATCTAGAAGATTCTATTGATAGTCTTCATCATAATGAATGCTATGTAGAAAACTCAAAACACACTTCTCCATCATTCTAGAATGCTCTCCCTCGTTTCTCTAGACCATGTTACCAAAATTTTCAAGTTTTAGACAGCTAATAATCGTTGACTTCTACATGATATACAAAGTACAAGAACCAAATATACACCCATACTTTATAGATGTTGATCAAATTTATATTTTTTCTGCTTTACCTATTATATAATTTTATATAGTGATGATATGTCATATGTCTATTATTTGAGTCTCACGTGTAGGGCACGTGCAATTTACTACTCCCTCCGTTTCACAATATAAGATGTTTTAGCTTTTGTGAAAGAAGTGAATTTAGACCCCTTTTTAGTGTGTAAGTTCACTCATGTTCACTCCGAACCTACGTACTAAAAGTGTTCTAGATACACTTCCTTCACAAAATCTAAAACATCTTGTATTTTGAAATGGAGGGAGTAGTAGCCTATAATGTATGAATATTCTTGGGTTTCAGTCCGAAGGACCAATAAGGTCATGGCCATATATATCGATACCCTAGCTAATGATATGGTTCTCACATCGGGTAGATGGGTGCGTCTTGGCATAGTAAAAAATATTGACCGTGGGAGTTTTGAACAATTATGAAAGAACATTTTTCACTTTTCCAAGTGATTACAGGGATGTTTCGTACTAGTAAAGAAAATCAGAAGAATTTGGCTCGGAATGCGAGAAGCGCGTCATGTTTCTGGACATTGCGGAGCATGCATGTTTTCCTTGTGATTTCTAGGTTCTATGAGTTTTTAAGGTTCGTAGCTAAAGTAAACCATTTAACTTATAGTATTGTTTGCCAAAATTAGTTCAAATGAGTTGGCATATGCATATGCACACCGTTTAGCTAAGAAATCCAACTTCACTCAGCCGTTTAGCCCACTACAGTATATGGGCCCCATTCATACGAATAACTTTAAAAGCTGACAGTTGGATCAATTATCTGATGTATTTACACGAATTTGAAATATTTATTTATTTATTATGAGGGCCACAGCAGGTAGCCAGCACCACCCTAATTTTTTTTAATCTATCCGTCATCGTACTAGACTCCGACCTTTCTTCACAAGATGCACACGGCACTGTCCCATCGCATCCGATGTGTGCTGCTTTTCGAGCCTTCCTTTTAATACTACTCGAGAGGTGAGCCAAGCGCGATTCAACACTAAATTTTCGTGTGATATTGGCAGGATCTTCTAGTTCAAAATTTTAGAGGATTATTGGCGGGACCCTCCCTTCTACCCTTCCCAAAATTTAACCCTTCCTTCACTTCTCGGCAAACGCTAGCTACCTCCATACTGACGGGGTCTCTTGCTCGCTCGCCCGCCGACTCCACAATCCATCTCACATCATCCTCTATCCCATCCCTCCTTAGCTGACTTCCAGGTCGCCAGAGTCTACTCAGCAACGCCGTCATCCACGCTACCATTGATGCTTCGTCACATCTTCTTCCCCCACTCAGAGTGTCATCTTCCCCACCACCGCAACCAATATATGCGTATGCCACGCGGACCCCTCACCAGGGCAATTGTTAGAACTCCATACAACCGAGACGAAGGTTCCTGCACATTTCTTATGCCCGCTTTCCTTGCACTTTACTACTACTTCTGAATGTAGTTCATCTCTTCCTTGTTGTGCCTTCTCGTTACCAATTATTTCTAATGCATGCTAGTTGTAGTACGGCGGGATTGGTTCAAAGAGAAAAGAAGGCAACTGCTAGTCATCAAGCCAATTTTGTTATCTCGAACTAGTACGAAGCCTCTCCAGCCCAATGATAACCCCCAACAATCCTCCCCAGACAATGGTTTGCCTCCATTTTGCATATGCGCGTGCTGTCGTTATGCATTTTATTTTCGAGAGTAGTTCAGCATTTGCTTGCCCTGTCTTGTCATACTAGTATATATTTTTTGTAAGGCATGGAAGATGATGTACTGCCGAATGAGTTCGCACAGAATCGATGCCAACGAATCCTGAAGAGTTTTGGACATGTGGATCTAGCCCCGCTTGGCACAACACAACTAGTACAGAAACATGGCCTAGTCGAGTACCCTAAAAATGGCTATTTGATGCATCTAGCTTTTGTTATTTACTGATTGATTTGCTGCATTGCAATTTGCAGAAGCAAGTGCATGATCATGTCCCTGCCAAGGAGGTTCGCAGCCCTTCTTATTCAGCATGCCAGTGATACAGCCATTTCTAGGAACCAACCCAAATTATGGTGCATGGCCGAAGCTAAGATTAGGCTTCTCCAAAAGGTTTTGGACACAGCCACTCGGCGAATTAGAGAATTGAATCGAGGATGGATTTCTACTATTCAAGATGGCCTTAATGCTTCCGCTGATCTTCATAAGTTAGTCAGTGAAAATCGTGTTCCCAATTCGGCTGATGCAGATGTCAATGATATCAATGTGACGGTTTTGGAATAGGTGAAAGCACGAGTAGAGATTCTCCATGCATCTTTGCAGGTAGATGATTTTCAAAGGGTGATGAAAGAGCCGACATGCGAATAGATTGTTATTTTGAATAATGAGGATGACTTTCCTTGTGTTGTCAGCCTAATATTTTCTTTGGCATGTTGTATGAAACTATACTGTACCTACTTGCTGCATCTGGACAACGTATCCCAGTCTCGTTCTAGCTATTCAGAAAATGGAAAAACAACATTTTCCCATGATAAACTTGAAATCTTATTTCGCACTTTCGTTTATATCTGTAGACCCGCGTTTTGCCGAAAATTAACACATTGCCATGAAAGGTAGTTGATACGTCCAAAATAGATCTACTTTCCCGAACACGTTTGCTATTATTTCTCCTCTAAACTTGTGTGATTTGGATGCAACTAATGCGAACTGACGTTGTTTTCAGTAGAATTGCCTTGGTGTCTACTTTTTATGTAGAAAATCAACTATCAAGAAAAATCCCGGGAAATATGCCAAAAAATCCTATTTCACCCGAAGACTCCAGGAGCCAGAATATGAGACGGAGATGAGCCAGGGGTGGCCACACCACCTGCTGGTGCAGGCCAGGCCAGGCCGCGGCAGGGGGTGGTGTGGGCCCCCCAGGCACCCCCTCGGCCTCTCTCTTCGCCTATAAGGAGCCTTCTGACCTAAACACTTCGGGGGGTTCGACGTTTTTCCAGAAGGAGTTCCGCTCCGCCGCCACCACTAGATTCCATGAAACAGCACCAGAAACTCCGTTCTGGCACCTTGCCAGGACAGGGAATTGGAGGAGATCATCGCCATCATCATCACCATCGCTTCTCCATCGACCATCCATGTTTCCCCCATCTATGAGTGAGTAATCCCCCGCTGTAGGCTATGGGGATGGTAGGGATTGGATGAGATCATTCATGTAATGGCATCAGATTGTTAGGGCATGGTGCCTAGTATCTTTTATTAGTGCTTTATGACTTTGTTGCGACTTGTTATGCTTAATGCTTGTCACTAGGGCCCGAGTGCCATGATTTCAGATCTAAACATGTTATTGATTCATTATGATAGTATTGTTCTTGGTCTTATCTGCAAGTTGTATACACACGTTGTTGTCCGGAACCTATGGCCCAAGTGATGTAAATCGGGATAACCGGAAGGGAAAGGCTTTGATGTGAGGATCACATGTGTTCACGGAGTGTTAATGCTTTGCTCCGGTGCTCTATTAAAAGGAGCACCTTAGTTGCGAGTTGTTCCCTAGAGGCCCCGCTACAAACAGGCTGGCAGGACAAAAGATGTTGTGTAAGTTCTCATTGCGAGCACGTATGACTATATATGGAACACATGCCTAGGATTGTCTAGTACTTGGATGCTTTATCTTATTTATCTGCAATTGCCCTATGTTCTAATTTCTATGTGAATTGTCTTGTCCATGCAACGCCCATCCATCCATCCCTATGCCTACCGCACTTGAATCCCACTATTTACTGTTTTTGTTACTGTTGTCTTTGCTTTACTATTGCTGCTATTTTACTATTCCTACTACAAAACTGTTGCTACTGATAAGCTGCTGTGAGCAAGATTGTTTCCAGGTGCAGCTGAATTGACAACTCAGTTGTTAAGGCTGATCTTTGGCTCCCCTTGTGTCGAATCAATAAATTGGGTTTCACTTCCCTCGAAAATACTGCGATATACCCCCTATACTTGTGGGTCATCAGTAGTTCGAGAATGACCATGTCCATGTGCCCATTATTGTGAATAAATTCGTGCATTATATACTTGTGTGGCCCTAAAGTCAAACTTTTAGACTGCAGTAGTAGATCGAGTACAAAAAAAACCAACTGGGCAACAAACCACAAGCCAAAATCACCTCTTCCACCAAGCAGTGTGCCAGAAACACCCGCCGCAATGGGCTCCTGCGTCCAAAATTCAAACGGTACGAAATTTTCATTTCGCTCTTCGATCCAGAAACAACATGCCAAAGGCCATTCCTCAAAATGGTTTATCATGTAAATTCCCACATGCAACACAATTCAAAGTTTCAAACATACTAGTACCACCCGCACCCTTCGGGCCGAATCCCTTGAGATCACCTTGCATGACCACGGTCGTGCTCCTTCCGTCCCATCTCCCCTTCATAGCCTCTCCACCGGCATGCCACCGTAGCGACCGAAGACGTTTTACCAGCTCCCGCGCCGGCCCGCACCAGATCAGCTACTCTGTACACAAGGTCCACTGCACCGAAGATGGCTCAGCAACACCATCGCAACTTCATTGGATCCACTTCCCCGACTCCACGGTACCGGATATGCTTCCTTGACCTTGTCCTTGGCGCCAGAGAGATTGGGAGGCAAATCTGATCAAGGGCGAACGACGAGGTCATAGCTCACGATAAGTCCGGCAAACGCATGGGAAGGAAATCGCGTAATCACGGTCACAAAGGTTGCCGCCATACACTTCATATGCTCTTTATGCATTTGATGTCTGAAAGTAGTTCATCGCTTGTTTCACTGCATTCTCCCACTAAGTTTTTTATCTTGTACTCCAACATTTCTTGTCGATGCATCGTATATGCGTATGTCTATCATTGTTCCTTCAGAGCTTTCAACTGCTTGCTAGCACTGTACTAACTTTCTCTTCTACACACACCTCACTCTTAAATCTCATAAGATATATTTTTTGCTAATGCATGTAAGGTGATTTGCGGCCGACTGATGAGGGAGAACGGCAGATTAGGGGAGATAGATTATTAAAGAATTCCAAATATACAAGGTCACTCGGCCCGCAGAGAGTTAGATCTTTCATAGATACCAACACCAATCATGAAGTCCAAGATTCTGATGTAAAATTTGATCCTCAAGATCAACAAAACCTCGAGGGAGACCTGACTCTGGAAGATGGACCGGTCAAGAACCCCTCCCTAATCCGCCTGCTTGTCCACTGCCCAAGGTGCTTGCTCTGTCTTGTCATTGTGATACCTTCCCGAGTCATTGTTTTATCTTCCATGTTCCGTACCTCAATGCCCACCAAATGTTGTGCAATGCCATCTGCTTAGTTCATGCATCATATATGTTCAGCATATCTTGCCTTACTATTCTTCTATTCTATCCGCGTCTCATTTTACATAGAACTTTGATAGATTAATGTATCGCTTATGTGTGTCAGGAATCAGTTGGTTCACCTAAGACCCTTCCAGGTACCAGCAGGGAGAAAAACTATGATCGCCAAGTGTCTGATTCTGAATTGGTTTCTATTGATGAACAATATTTCGAGGGACACCTGACTCAGGAAGTTGGACCCGTCGAGGACCTCCCTGCTAGTCTGCCCGCTTGTCCACCCCCCAAGGTGCTTGCACTATTTTTTAATTGTGATATTTGTTTCATCTTCCATGTTTAGTACCTCAATTCCCACCAAATGTTGCGCAATGCCATCTGCTTAGTTCATTCATCATATATGTTCATCATATCTTGCCTTACTATTCTTCTGTTCTATTGGCGTCTCATTTTACATAGAACTTTGATAGATTAATGTATCGCTTATGTGTGACAGGAATCAACTGGTTCACCTAAGACCCTTCTAGGTACTAGCAGGGAGAAAAACTATGATCAGCAAGTGTCTAATTCAGCATTGGTTTCTGTTGATGAACAATATTTCGAGGGAGACCTGACTCAGGAAGTTGGACCCGTCGAGGACCTCACTGCTAGTACGCCCGCTTGTTCACCCCCCGAAGGTGCTTGCTCTATTTTTTAATTGTGATATCTGTTGCATCTTCCATGTTGTTGTACTTCAATCCCACCAAATATTTTGCAATACCCTCTGCCTTGTTCATGCATCATATATATAAGCACATTTTTCCTTACTATTCTTTTGTCCCATCTGCATCTCATTACATATGGAACTATAACATATTGAAGTATTGTTTATGTGTGCCAGGAATCATCTGGTTCATGTAAGACATGTTTAGGTACCAAACGCGAAGCATCGACAATACGTCCTGCTAATGCTACCGGTGGATCACAAACAAAAGTTGTGAAATATAATAAACGAAAATCAGGAAACTCACATACGGCTAAAAAGTGTCGTCTTGGTGGCACACCACAGGTTCCAATAGTAGTAGATGCAGAAAATACCATCCCACACATTCCACAATCACCAATTGCCAATCAAGATACCCAGCAACAATTGACAGCCGAACCAGTTTTGACCTCTACTTGCCTAACAATACTGGCAAAACACCAACAAGCTAGCGATGATCACCAACCTGTTGATCAAACCGTCGCCAAACAAGGTATGTGTTCCAAGGATTATCGATGCATGCTTCCTTATATATACCGTGCAAGTTTGATGTAACGGTTGAATTGGCAGCTACACGAAGATTTAAGAAAACGGGGCCAATGGTAGGAAAAATGCTTGAAGCTAAAATTTCTAGAACGCAATCTAGATATTGCATCAATTTTATTGTGCCTGGCAAGCGAATGCCAAAAGATCCAGAAGAATCTGCTTTTCTAGCATCCGAAATTGGCATTTTTCTCAGGAATGATATTCCCATCTTCGCATCGTTGAAGCTACACCAACAAACCCCTTACCATTACAATTCATTACTGCAGAAGTTACATGTAAGTCATGGTGATCTGTCCCATGCATTCAAGCTTGCTCTTGGTTCTATTCTAAGTCACATAACACATCAAATGTTCCATTTTGGCCGACAGACAAAATTCAACTTCGATCAGGATAATGAGGATGTAGAGTATGTTCTCATGGACATGTTCTCCTGTTCTTTGCGCCAGCAACGCCATAGGCTAAAGAGTAAATACTTTGATGCTAAGGCAAGCAAGGATATTCAAAGAACGACTCCTATGGAACACACTATGACTGACCAACACTAGATAGATCTTATCGACTACTGGTTTGATACAACGATTACGATATGGTTTGTGAAGACTGATACCATATCACATTTGAAATTCCTATTTGCACATCTGTATCACTAGTCTCCTTTTGCAGATGAACGCTGAAAAAACAAGAGAAACCATGCGGCACAACGCTTAACAAACCAGACTAGATCTCGTGCATTGGTTGGCCACCTGAGCGCAATAGTAAGAATAATTAGTTTTTAGACTTTGTGCTTCTTATATTTTGATAATGTGTTCCTCCCACTTTGTAGAAAGATGCGGTAAGTCTGCAGCAAAAATTCCAGGCATTCCAAACGAGCAAAAAAGAAGGGCTCAATCCCTCCGTTGAGAGTGTTATTGTAAGTCTTCTGTTTGATTGATATTTTGTGATGACACATCCTCAGTGATTTATATGTATAGTTAGATGTGCAACACTGCCTGAACTGCTGCCCAATTTTCGTTTTAATTTAAGTAGATGATTTCCAACTAGTGTGAGTTTCAGTTTTCAGTTGCACAAAGAGTTGTCTTGTGTCTATCATGCACTCGGCGATGAAGAAACAGATAGATGCCATGCTGGCATAGTCGTTATTGCGTGCTAGTGATAAAATTCTTAGGGATTTCTATTTTTGTGCCCCTAGTTCATTAGTTGTACTCAGTTTTCCCCAGCCGCTTAGTTTTTCCTCACTTTTCCCCTCCCACCATTCTGAAACCCTCACGTGCGCTCGAACGGGTGGATGTTGTTAGGCCAAAGGCTTGACTATTACATGCTGATAGGTGGGACCGCATTGGGCGGGTCCTGCCTTGAGCATTACGTTATGTCGCCTTGACCGTTACATGCTGACAGGTGGGGCCGTGATACACGGCGGACTAGTCATCCGTCTCTCGCTGACTTGTGGGCCCCATTTTTCCTGATTGTATGGCCGGTGCAGCCAATGAAAAATGGGGCCGTTCTGTGGGGCCATTGAAGCCAATGAACGATGGGGCCGCTATGTGGAGCCATTCTTTGGGGCCTTCGTGGCCAATGACCGGTGGGGCCGTCATGTGGGGCTAGAGGGGGGATTTTCATATTTGCCACGTTTTACTTTGCAACTTGCATATTTGCCATTTTGTGTGTCACTGGCATGTGGTGGTTATGTGGCAAATATGCAAATTTCAAAGAAAAAGTTTGGCAGATATGCAAAATTGGCAAATATGAAATAATTGACAAGTGGGGTCATGTATGACACGTCGGCTCTCTCTCTCATCCACTCCCAGCCCCCGGCGTCGAGCAGCTCCTATCCCACCAGTGGACAGGTAGCCATCGTTGGCGCGTCGCCGGATCTGTCCTAAGGCAGTATCGGACGGACTTCCATGCTTCATGATGGGGATATGCTGGATAGGGTATGCCCAGCAGAACGTTCCGGGTGGGCCGAAGGCCTTGCGAGTGGGCCCGCAAGACGGCAATTGGAATGCGACTGAGAAGAAGGCATGGCGACTGGAGACTGAAGGCCCAGGAGCATAGCTGAAGCCTAGTTGGATTAGGTCAAAAGCCTCTGAATCCATAACTAGTTCGGTTGTATACTATAAATCCTAGCAAGGTACCCTCTATATAAGCCTCCCTAGGGTAGCTTGAGTACTTATGTTCCATCATACACCCCTTCGAGCGACCCGCTGCTCAGACACCGAGCTCGTCACCCCTGTAACTCTCTCTCCATCAATCTAATCTAGTAGGAGTAGGTCTTTACCCTCCGAGGGGCCGAACCTGGGTAAATCCATGTGCATCCGCCCCCATCTCGCACCGTAGATGGCCGCCAGCTTTCGCCCCCGATTCTATCAATCACTGCCCATGGCAGCGACTGCCGTGGCCATTCCCATGACAGTGGCGCCCACCGTGGGGCCTGGCTGGTCTGGCCTGAGTTCTGTGGCGAGACCCTACACACCAATCGATCGGTAGATCACCACCGGCCCCATGATCGCCACCAGCAGTATCTTACAGATCCTGCCCAGTAGCTACATCCCGGCATCACGTCCGATCACGCACGACGCAGTGATGCCGGTCGGCACCATCAGCCTGTTCATGGGCTTCACCGATGTGGTCGACCCAGCGGGAACGACGATCGTCGGTGGATCGCCGCCATGCTGTGATCTGCTCTCAGAGGAGCAGGTCCGCTCCATCAGCCACCTCGCCACCGAGTATGACTCGGCCGCCAGCAACGTGGTTGGGGCTGATGCTGCCACAGACGACACGACTCTCCACGACAACGTCGACTACGCGACCCCTACTTTGGTCGATGAATCCATCAACGCCGCGTCACGAGAGGACTCCATCACGTGGGTCTCCAACACTCAGGACTTCGAGGATCCTTCCATCCTCGGGATCTTCAACTCCGACTCCGGCTCGGAGTCCCCCAAGGACTTCCGCGCCAGATCCAATCGCTTCAACACGATCTACATGGCAGGCAGCATGGCCGCCCCACCAGATCCATTATCCACGCTGATCCCAGCAACTGCCATGGCCATGGAGGTGGAGGAAGCCCACCTGTGACTGGAGGAGGCACAGTGCAGGGAGCTAGCCGAGCGCGAGAAATTCCGCCTCGAGCGGGCAATGGCACAGGAGTTGTCGCTCTACCACCAACGCCGCATCAGGACCTGCCTGAACTCCAACGTCCAGGGCCGCATCCTGAACTTCAACGACGAAAGCGACCCTGTAAACGCGGCCAAGCGCGAATACTACGAGAACACGCCACCAGGTGGTAGCAGCCAACCACCGCCACCATCGGTTGCGTGCCCCCACCGAACCAGCCGCGGATCATAATCTCGCCACAGGCCCACGATGCCAACGGGCTCCAACTATACTCCACTCCAATGGACAACATCATCGCGACCGACGCTGCAGTCGCCCGCCTTGACATCCAAGGAGAGGGCGCGCTGCAGATCAAATACGCTAAGTCCCTAGTCGCCAGCACCGTCGAGCAGCAAGCTGCGGGAGTCGACTCACGGGGGCGGATGTATTCCCGCTCATCGGCAAGCAGGGCAGCCGCAAGCGTCCCTCCAACCGTCGCCAACACCGTGACCTACCCACCACCCCAGCCCTTGGCGCATCAGCCGTGGGCCGCCAACCCTGCGCTCTCCACCAATGAGCCACGGCTGGTGAACAACACGGTCGTTGCCAACGGGCAACCCATCGATGCCCAAACACACATCGTCAACAACCCAGCTTGGTGGGCGTGCTATCCCAATGACTTGAGGCACACCCTCACCAACCGCGGCGACTCCGAACCCAAGGGCTCGCTCAGCCGAGTCGGTCCCCCGGTGCTTCGGTCCTATGATCAGAGGCGAAAAGTACCCCGCCAACTTCAAGGCGCCCAAGGAGATCGAGAAGTACGACCCCACGTACGACCCAGCAGTGTGGCTGGACACGTACCTCATGGCGATGGGAATCGTCAGCCACACCGACCTGCTAGCTTCTCGCTACCTCCCTATGATGAATGAGGATACGACCCGACAATGGATCAACACCCTCCCTACCGACAGCATCGACCCATGGGAAGAGATGTGGGACGCCTTCGTCAGGCACTTCGAGGGCTCCTACACCCGCGCCACGACCATTGAAGACCTAGAGTGATGCATCCAGGGGCATTGCGAGTCAACCCGCCACTGGATCCAGAGGTGGCAGGAACTATGGATCAACGCCTCCAGCATTCACCCGGACACGGCGATTCACTGCTTCAAGAACGCGTGCCGGTAGGAACCCCTGGTTGCTAAGATCAAGAGGGTCTACCGGACGCTTGACAACATCCCCGACCTCCTTGAGATCGCCAAGCGGTATGCAGAGGAGGACCCCAACCAGGACTCTGACAACAAGTCAGGAGAAAGACGCCGCATTAGCGGCCACGACAACGCACGATAGCGCGACATGCGCTACAGCAACACCCGCCTCACCGGCAAGCGCCGCAATGACGGGCGAGTCGACTTCGTCGCTAATGCCAGTTACCGCCAACGTGACCCGAAGAACTTCCGCCGTGACGGGGGAAACTACCGCGATAGAGGAAACTACCGCGCCAACAACACGACAAGGCCGAAATTCGACCCTGTTGCCCTGCTCAACCAGCCCTGCGTCTACCACATCAGGGAGGGCAAACCTGCCACCCACACCACCGCGGGCTGCCATTCTCTAAAAGAGATCGAAAAGGCAAGGCGAGCAAAGGAGGACCCCAACAACAACCCACCAAGGGACAACGGCAATGCCGACGGGTTCGGAAACACCGTCGGCTCACTACACACCTTCACCGGGCTTGGCACCAAATGCGAAAAGAAGGTGCTCGCCCACGCGGTCACCATCAATGCGGTGACCCAAGTCGACATCCCCCTCTTCCTCAAATGGTCCAAGCAAAGCATCACCTGGAGTCGCCAGGATCACGCGCCCATGATCGAATATCCAAGGCGAGTCTCCTTGGTGGTGAGGCCCAAAGTGGCCGACTACTGGCTGCCCAAGACGCTGATGGATGGCGGGAGCTCCATCAACATCATGTACTTGGACACATTCAAGAGGCTGCATCTCCCGGAGTCAGCAATCAAGTCAACACTCACCACCTTCCATGGCATCGTCCCTGGTCAGAAGGCGTATCCGATCGGCAAGGTGATGCTGCCAGTCACCTTTGGCACACTGGCGAACTTCAACACCGAGCGGATCGTCTTCGAGCTGGTGAACTTCAGCATCCCTTACCACTTCATCCTAGGGCGACAGGTGTTCGCCAAGTTCATGGCGACCCTGCACTACGCCTACGACATGATCAACGTCCACGACGACCCCGACATGGCCATGGAGTGCAAAGACAAAGGCGCCAAGCTCGCCGATGCTGTCATCACCGCAGAAACAAACCACGCGGACGAGCTCGCGAAATACACAAGCAACATTGACAAGGATGATCCCACCATCCTGAAGAAGCCTACCGCTGCGAGTTCCACCTTCGAGGCGACCGCGCACACCCGCATCGTCGAGCTCGTCCCAGGCGACTCCAGCCAGACGGTCACAATCGGGGCGCACATGAGCCCCGCATAGGAAAGCACGCTCATTGGGTTCCTATGTGAGAATCGAGACATCTTTGCATGGAAACCATCCGACATGCCAGGTGTCCTATGGGAACTCGCTGAGCACGAACTCAACACCGACCCCAAAGTGCGACTAGTAAAGTAGTCACGGTGGCCCTTCAATGAAGCGCGCCGCCGAGCAATCGCCGAAGAAGTACACCGCCTACTAGCCGTAGGCTTCATTCGGCCCATCAAATACTCCAAGTGGCTGGCAAACCCAGTCCTGGTCATGAAAAAGAATAACACCTGGAGAATGTGTATCGACTACACCAACCTCAACAGCGCCTGCCCGAAGGAGGAGTTCGTCCTACTACGCATCGACCAGATCATCGATTCGACCGCGGGATCTGAGTCGCTGTGCTTCCTCGACGCGTACTCTGGCTACAACTAGATCAAAATGGCGGTCGAGGATGAGGATAAGACGTCGTTCCTCATGCCATTCGGTGCCTTCTGCTACATGGCCATGACGTTCGGCCTCAAGAACGCCGGCGCCACCTACGAAAGGTGCATGTAGGTATGCCTTGCAGACCAAATTGACCGCAACATCCACGTCTACATTGATGACATGGTGGTTAAATCCACCCGATAGGACGACCTACTCGCCGACCTGGCCGAATCCTTCGCAAATCTACGACGGTACAACATCAAGCTCAACCTAGGAAAGTGCACCTTCGATGTCCCCACCGGACAGCTCCTGGGATACGTGGTATCCAAGCGGGGCATCGAGGTAAACCCCACCAATGTTAACACCATCGCGTGACTCAGAAAACCAGAGTGCTTGCGCAACATCCAGAAGTTGGTCGGGCGAGTCACGGCTCTCAGTCGCTTCATCCCCCGGATCGACGAGAAGGCAATGCCCCTCTACCGCCTGATGCACAAGAATCCCATGTTCCAATGGGACGCAGAGGCGGACAACGCACTCAAGGCACTCAAAGAAGTGCTACTCGCGGCTCCACTACTCGCCGCCCCAATCGACAAAGAGCCAATTCTTGTCTACGTGGCGGCCTCCACTCAAGTCGTTAGCGCCGTGATGGTCGTAGAATGACTAGAAGAGGGCAAGGAGCGCCCTATTCAGCGTCCTGTCTACTACATCAGCGAGGTCCTGACGGACTCCAGGCAGTGGTACCCACAGTACCATAAATTGGTATACACGGTATTCCGATCCCAGAGGAGGCTCCCCCCACTACTTCCAGGAGCACCCAATCACGGTCGTCTTCGTCGCGCCGTTGCAAGACATCATCCACAACCACGAAGCAACTGGGCGTGTCGCTAAGTGGGCCGTCGAGATTGGCGTCCACAACATCAAGTATGAGCCACGCAAAGCGATCAAGTCACAGGCCCTGGCCGATTTCCTCGCCGACTGGGAAGAGGCACAACAGCTGGAGAAGCTCCCCTACCTCCATTACTGGTCGCTCCACTTCGACGGCTCCAAGAACGCCGATGGCACTGGGGCAGGGGTCATACTGACCTCCCCCAAGGGAGACAAGCTCCGCTATGTGCTCCACCTCGATTTCAAGCCCTGCACCAACAACATGGCCGAATATGAGGCCCTCCTTCAGGGCATGCGGGCCACCAAGGAAATGAATGTCAATCAGCTACGATACTATGGCGACTCCGACCTAGTCGCCGGCCAAGTCGCGGGGATCTGCGACGTTGTCTCCCCAACAATGATAGCGTACCGCCAATCGGTAGACCAGTTGGGAGGGCGCTTCACTGGCTACTCAGTCGAGTGGATCGATAGGCGCAAAAACAAGGAGGCAGACGCCCTCTCCCGCATCGGGTCGGCCTAGCAGACGCCGCCCGTAGGAGTCTTCCTTGACATCATCCACAAGCCTTTGGTCTCCCCGTCGAAGGAGATCGACATCGGGATACCTTTGCAGCCAGAGCCCGCCCTATTCGCCATGGTCATGGAGCCCAGCGACTAGACTGCACCATACATCGCCTTCCTCGAGCACAAGGTCCTCCCAAGCAACGAAACAGAGGCATGAATGATAGTGTGCCGTTGCAAATCTTTCGTCATAATCAACAACAAGATCCACAAGCGCAGCGTGACCGGCATGTTCCAACGCTGCGTACAGCTAGAAGAAGGATGAAAGATCCTCCAAGACATCCACGGCGGCGACTATGGCCATCACGCCGGTGCCAGATCGCTGGTCACCAAAGCCATGCGACATGGCTTCTACTGGCTCACTGCGCACGCCGACGCAACCGACATCGTTCAACGATGCGTCGGGTGCCATAAGTACACCAACCAGACTCACCTCCCTAGTTCGGCACTCAGGACCATTCCCATCACCTGGCCATTCGCCGTATGGGGCATGGACATGGTCGGCCCGTTCAAGAAGGCCCCATCCGACTTCACCCACCTCCTAGTCATGGTCGACAAGTTCACAAAGTGGGTCGAGGCCAAACCGATCAAAAAATGCGATGGCAAGACCGCCACCAAGTTCCTTCGCGAGCTCATCTACCGGTACGACTACCCACACAGCATTATAACAGACAACGGCACCAACTTTGCCAAGGGCTCCATGGCAGAATTCTATGAAGAGCACAGCATACGACTCGACCTCGCCTTAGTCGCTCACTGGGAGTCGAATGTCCAAGCAAAACGCGCTAATCAGAGTGTCCTCCATGGGCTCAAGCCGCGACTTTAGGTTCCCCTCGAGTGAACCCCAGGATGCTGGGTCGAAGAGCTCCCCTCCATAATATGGGGCATCTGCACCTTCGTCAACCGCTCCACAGGGTTCACGCCCTTCTTCATGGTGTACGGCGTTGAGGCCGTCATGCCAACCGACCTGGAGCACGACTCACCTCGAGTCGCCAACTACATCGAGGCGACAAACGAGATCGCCCGCCAAGACAGCATCGACCAGCTCGACGAGGCACGCGACCTAGCTCGCTCCCGCACTACCATCTACCAATAGGGACTCCGCCGCTACCACTGCCGCCGAGTCCGGACCTGCACCTTCCAGGAAGACGACTTGGTCCTACGACTGGTCCAGGACAAGAAGGGCATGCATAAGCTTTCCCCCCATGGTAGGGGACATTCGCCATAGGGCGCATCCTCGGAAACGACGCATACTACCTCATCGACATACGAGGCAATGGCCAGCTTGAGGTCGGGAGGCCATTGAATGTAAACCTCCTCCGAAAGTTCTATACATAGAACTCAAACTTGTAATCAGCTGATATATAATGAAATACATCCGGACCGCACAAATTATGTCTACTCGCCACCTTCTTGTGCCACTCGCACTCGTACATTCAGCAATATGCTACCTACGGAAGTCAACCCTTGGTCGAGCGACCGATGCGGCTAAGTAGTGCGACCCAAGGGCACCGAAGATATTCGGGCTTTGTTTCGTCCATGAACACGCCAACCCAGAGCCACCATCGGAGTCACCCTACTGACTGGTCTACCGGGCCAATACGACCAATAAACGCTTCCCACAGTGACTTGTCCTCCCCATCCTCGCACAAAGCGACTCAAATGGTTAGGTACCACACACGGGGACTTCGCAACAAGAAAACCTCACGCGGCTCGGGAACACACCAAGTAAGAGAGCTGCCTTGGACTCCCCACGTGACTGGCTTTCCGAGTCAGGGGAAGAGACGCATTACAAACAACGCATTAGATCCTACAATAGGCACACGGCCAAAACGGCTAAGTACCATGCTCGGGGACTCGCCTAAGCCGACCTTACTCGCGCTCGAGGACTCGGCTAAGAACAGAGCCCTTCAGAGTCACAAGGTGACTAGCTCCACATGCCATGGAAAATCAGCCTCAACCAAAACAAAAACCCAAAACAAACACGCATGCACATAAACGAGTTATACCCCATTAAAGGGCGGACGCGCTCGGGGACTCGCTCAAACAAATGTCAACATACCACATAACTGACCATGCATTACGATTCGATTAAATCCCCTTACTTTCATACACATGTATTGTTCATATCACAAAATGGCCATTAGGCATAACTTACAAAAGCCCCCAGGGCAGCTATCTACTTTGCAGGCTCCGATGAAGAAGCGCCACCACCACCCTTGACCCGGACGAATGGCTGCCATGGATTTTGTCGGGTACGTCGTCAGCGACTTTGACAGCGCCAACCAGAAGGGCTGCTCTGACTTTATGTCACGATGCTCCGGCTCGGGGTCGCCCGGTGCCACCACCGTCTCTTGGTACGGCAACAAGTCCCCCATCGCCAGCACCCGATCTGCGAAGGGGGAAGCCTTGGTGGTCAGCCTCAATACCTTCGACATCTCCACCGAGCCAGTCGCCGAAGGGTAGCCACTGGTGACGTCGTCGAGGTCAAAGTCGTCAGGAAAGTGCGCGAGCCCCAGGCTCAACGCCGTAGTGGCCCCGCGCCTAAAGGCCGAACGCGCCATCCACTCCAGAACCGCGGGCGCCTCCTCTAGGTAGCGCCATACTTCAGTCAGTCCCCCAGGTATAACCTCGGTGGGGGACATCCCTTAAAGCACGGCCTGGACGCACAACGCCGAGTCGGTGGCCACGTTCACCACCGTGGTCACACATTGTGAAGCATCGATGGTCTGCACCAGTGGATCGCCTTGCCCTATCAAAGCTGCAACGTCAGACACCCAATGTCACTATGGACTCACTCACTTGGGGACTCACCGCATACATCACAGAGGAAAGCAACCACTCGCCAAGGAGTTTCTGGCAGTTCTCGATCACATGGTTCTCAAGGGTAGCAAGGTTTCCCTGCAGCCCAAGGATGATCGAATCAGCAGCATTTCGCTCCTCCTCCGCCGTGGCGACTGCGGCCTTGGCTCTCTCCTCAGAAGAGACCATCGACCCCTTCGCCTCCTCCAGCTCGTTCACCAACGAGTCGATCTGCCCCTTTGCTATGTCCAGTTCAGCAACCGGGACATACCCCTCTCGGGCCTTGGCAATAGTAGTTGGAAGACCATCTACAAAGAAATAGCAACAAAAGTCAGTCTCTTGTAAACACTAGCAGCTCGCGATCGCCAAGTAGAACTCACCAGCAGTCTCCTGGACTCATCGATTGGTCTCCTGCACCACACGCAGATCACACTCCAGGCGGTCCTTTGCGGCTTGCCGATCCGCCGATTCCCTCTGCAAACCCTACAAATGGAATGAACACTCAGTAACTGCAAAACCACAATTTTTAGTGCCTAGCCGCTGAAATTCAGTGACTAGACACACGGGGACTGTTGACTAGAAGATTTTTAGTGCCTAGCCGCTGAAATTCAGCGACTAGACACTCGGGGACTGGCGACTAGAAGATTTTTAGTGCCTAGCCACTAAAATTCAGTGACTAGACACTCGGGGACTGGCGACTAGAAGAGTTCTAGTGCCCAACCCCTGAAATTCAGTGATCAGGCACTCGGGGACTAGACATACTTGAATGGAGGCACGAAGCATGCCATGAAGTTGGGTGACGTCCGATGAAGGAACCACGAAGGACGTACACCCGCGTGGAGGCCCAGCGTCTTCATCAAGAATTTCTGGAAACTGTGGAGACTGGCTGTCCGTTGTGAATGGAAATCCCCACGAAGCGCGGAAACGATGCAGCCGCCCTCGTCGAAGCGTTAGTCGTTGGTGTCGGTGGTTCCGTCAATGGAGCCCCCTTAACCGGCTCCGAATGAGCGGCGGTGACTTCCTCCGCAGGGGCAGCAGGGTCGTCCCCCTCCACGACGCCCTCCGTCGCAACGCCAGCAACGTCTCCTTTCTTCTTCTTCGCGCCTTCAGTAGGCGCAACCTCCACAGTAGGCTTCCTCTTCCTCGGGGATCGGCCTCCTCCGTGGTGACCACAGGCAGAATTTTAGCCACCGAAGGGCGACCTATCTTCTTGGCGTCGGACCTACAAAATCACCAAGGTTAGCAAAGAAATCCTACCAGGAAACACCTAAGAATAGAAAGGAAAATCGCGAATCACTTGGCGACCAGGAACGCGTAGCCCCGTGTTGATGTGGGTGGGCTTGTCCAGCTCCAGGCCCAGCTTGCGTGTGAGACCCTTCTCAAAAACATCCGAGGCCCATGACACCACGGGCTTCTTCGATGATGAAGCCGCGGTCGCAGGAATTTCTAGCCCGGACGACGTGGTTGTCCCTGTCGGTTGTGGCGACCTTGGCGCTGCGGCTTCAGTATCCCCTGGCTCCGACGTAGCCGAAGCTATTGGCGCGACCGCCGCGAGCGGAACTTCCACCACCACTGCCTCGTTTGCAGCCTCCGGTCCCATCATCGGAGGCGTATCCTTCGGGATCTCGTGCGAGGTCTTGGTCACATCATCGTCAGACTCATCGTCCGACCCAAACTCCACCACCAATTTGGGTGGCGACGCCGGCTTTGGAGCTAGGTTCTTTGCGGGCGACTTCGGTTTGCACGCAGGCTTCATCGACGTGGCTGTTCGCCGTGAGCTGTGCTCTTGCAAGATCTCGTCGTCTTCATCACGCTCTTCAGGACTGTGACTAGCCTCGACCTCGTGTTGCTTATGCATGCGAGTCTTGCGAGCCACGGGCGTCGGGGGAGGGACCTCCCTCTCTTCCTCTTCGGTCTCAGAGGACTCTCCTTTGGTCCCCTCTTCGAGCTCCTTGGGGACCTCCTCGTCGAGCGGTGGGAGCCAACCCTCGAGGACCTGAAATAACTAAGAATGGCCACAAATGAGCATCATAATAAAGAGAATGGCCACGAGTAAATTTAACGAGAGTGGCCTACCGCGGGAGCTTCATTCTTCTCGGGCACATACGGAGCGAGCCCGGCTGACGTGGTGGTAAATTCTGTGTCGGTGATCTTTTTCAGAGCGACCTTGTAATCCTTTGCGTCCCATGGCTCCTTGCTGGTCCGGGAAGGATTATTCTTCCCGGTGTATTCATACATCCAATGGGGCCAGGTCGCCAATGGGACCAAGTGCCGCCCAAGCCAGCAATTGTACAGATTGATTGTGGACAATCCCTTGTCCTTCATCTCCTGGATCTGGTCCATTATCTCCATGATGGCCATCCTCTGATTATCGGGAAGCTTGTTCGCTATCAACCGGCGGTGCTCGCTTCTTTCCGTGACATACTCAGGGAGTGCCACTTCGCTGGAGGGGGTGGATTCTTTCACATAGAACCAACTTTTCTTCCACTTTCTCGTGGCCTTCTTCGGCAGCAGGAGTTTGAAGAAGTTGGCCTTCGGCTTCAACTAGAACATCTCCAGCCATAGCGGAATGTACGGCCTGCAGCCGAGGTAGCATTCATAGAAGGCAACGAAGATCGCAAGTTGCTCGATGATGTGCGGACCAAGGTTCGATGGCTTGATCGTGTAGTACGCGCAGAACTGCCGGAAGAAGACTGAGGTGGGGAATCCCAAGCCCCTTTCCAAGTGACTTGGGAAGCAAATGAACTCGTCGGCACGTGGTCTCGGCTCGACTTCGGAGGGCGCAGGAATTCGCCAGTTCCCCTTGCAGAGGATCCCCGCATCCTCGAACAATCTGAGCTGCGCCGTGGTGCACTTAGACTTCCCCCACAGATCCTTCGAAGGCGCCATTAAGGAAGAAGTGAAATCGCTCGGTTCGGAGAATCCGGATCAAAGGGGGACAAGGAGAAAGGGATGCGCAAGGATGAGGAATGCGGGAGAGGTTCTACAGGACTTTTTCCATCACTCTCCTTATAAAGAAGCGCGACCCGCCAATCTCGGGATAACCGTTACCCGTGGTAATTATGCCGAAGTTACCGTTGGGTTACCCAACAGCTAGTTTGACCAAGCTGACGGTCCAGCTTCCTCCACTAGACTCGCCTGCGGGTATGCTCTATCCAATCGATAGCAGTAGCGATTCGAGCAAGAATACGTTCCCAAATCACGACTAGGAGCTTGGTGGAAAATTTCCTCCATTCTCAATAGAGTCCATCACCGATTCGACTGGCCATCCAAATTGGACTCGCCTACTCCGACTGCCAAGTGAACACCTATGCTAAATCAGTGCTAGCCTCGGGGACTACTGATGGGGATATGCCGAATGGGGTATGCCCAACAGAACGTTCCGGGTGGGCCGGAGGCCTTGCGAGTGGGCCTGCAAGACGGCGACTAGAATGCGACTGAGAAGAAGGCCTTGCGACTGGAGACTGAAGGCCTAGGAGCATAGCTGAAGCACAGTCGGATTAGGTCAAAAGCCTCCGAATCCATAACTATTTCGGTTGTATACTATAAACCCTAGCGAGGTACCCTCTATATAAGCCTCCCTAGGGTAGCTTGAGTACTTACGTTCCATCATACACCCCTTCGAGCGACCCACTTCTTAGACATCGAGCTCGTCACCCCTATAACTCGCTCTCCATCAATCTAATCTAGCAGGAGTAGGTCTTTACCCTCCGGGGGGGCGAACCTGGGTAAATCCATGTGCATCCGCCCCCATCTTGCACCGCAGATGGCCGCCAGCTCTCGACCCTGATTCTATCAATGGCTGCCCTTGGCAGCGACTGCCGTGGCCATTCCCACGACACTGCACCTCAACCACGGCTTCGGCACTTGCTTCGTCTGCACGCATTGTATGTTGGGGCAGTACCGATCGTAGGCAGGTCTGCCACCCACAACAACCGGGATTTGGTTCCGCCGTCATAGCTCGACAAACAGTCACAGCAATTGCTAGTAGTGCTTGCTAAGACTTCTGCTCCTACTCCGCCCACCCTAATCGATTTGGTTCCCGTAATTTCCTCGATATTATAGGTGCAAATTAGTCCTCAATGTCTGGTCGTAGTGGGTACACTGTTGAGGATGGGGAATCTATCATGTCGTGGACACATTCTCCTTCTCCGACCATGTCAGAAGTGCATGTAGCTCCTTCTCTTTGTACTACCATTGAATTTGAAGTGTTGACATGGCCTATCAAAGTGATTCCAATTTAGTTTGTTTTGGGATTGTTACAGTGTGCTATGAAGGCCGATGATCCATGGTACATTGCATAGCAAGATGAATCAACTTAGTAGTCTAGCCATATGATGGATTTGGAGGAGATGATTGCCAAGTTAGGTGATGAATTGGCCTGTAAAAACCTGTTGATATTCAAGCTAAAGCGTACTATCGAGGAAGAATTTAGAGCTTATTCGCAAAGAGAAGTTGACACCTGAGGTTGATCTTGCCATACCTGATCAAGTCGTACAAAATCTAAAATGTGAACTTCAAGTGAAGCGTGCGGGGGGTAGAGAGTAGAATTGTTATTCAATAGGTGGTTGTTAGTTCCTGCTAATTTAGTCACTTTGTGGTCCCAGAGTTGTCGAGAGAATGCATTGCGGTGCCCGAGTTGCTTGCCATTAGATCTAGCGGTCCCAAAGTGGTCGAGAGAATGCATTGCGGTACCCGAGTTGCTTGCAATTGGATCTAGCGGTCCCAAAGTTGTCGAGAGAATGCATTGTGGGGCCCGAGTTGCTTGCCATTGGATCTAGCTGCCCATAGTTGAAGTGCCAAATGCCTAGAGGGTCAAGTTGGGGCCTATCAGTTTTGACTGTTCTGTCACTGCCATCATGGCTGCCAGGTAGAGTTGCAGCATTGGCGGCAGCATCCATTCCCCATTCCAAATTAGTGGATGAGATTGTCAATCCAAGTTACTTGACTCAAATTCCTCAAGATACAATCGAATCTACTCAAATCTAAATCAACTAATTTGGGTCGGAGGGAGTACTCCCTTGGTTCGTGATTATTAGTCCTAAGGGCCAAGTTGCTAATACCAAGACACTCTATAACTCTATCTCAGTAATATATGCATGCACCAATAGTTTTACAAGCATGAAAGAAGTGATAGAAAAAGGAGAACATGCATTGGACGAGAGAGACTAATAAATGTGACAGCCTTTATAATATCAAACAATATAAAAAAGCTCTTAGGACTAATAATCCCAAACAGAGGTATCATTTATGAATCAGCTTTAGAGCATATCCACCGTCCTCACTGCTCAAATACATATCAATTTTGATTCAAATCATACATATTTTGATCAAATTTCTACAAGCCCACCAGAGATTGTCAAAGCAAGTACTACTACTTATGAATCAATTTTACAGCATATCCACGGCTCAAATACATGTCAAATTTATTCAAATTTTAAGTCATGGAATTTTGGTTCAAATTGGACTTAAATTTGTCCCAATTTTAAGTGGACGGTGAGCTAGCCGCCCTCCCTGCCGTATGTGTACTCCAAGAAGTACGGGAAAAGTGCTCCCATCTTGCCTTCACTGTCGAATGCACCTCGACGTGCCGGTCGTGGCCTGCCTCCCACAGCTTCGGTTCACGAGGGCTTGATCTGCTTCGTCGCAGTGATGTTGCGGATGATTTCTTCAATAGTCTTTGCATCGATGACCACTGTCGGCACCATCACTGTTGCACTGATGTTGCGGATGATGACTACCATCGGTGTCTTTCAGACGGTTAGATCCTCACTGTCGCACGCTGTTCTAGAAGCCGCGCTTAGATCCGTGCCGCCGCAAGCCATTCCGACCCCCACGCGTAGGTCCACACCATCGTACATCGATAGGAGGGGAGGAAGATGCGGCTGGTATACGTGCGATAGGGAAAGGGAGGTAGAGACCTCCATCCCGTCGGATCATGATGTATCCAATGGTGGTTGTCCAAGATCCATGTGACATACATCTCGACCAATCAGAGCACAGCCAAACTGAGCGCTAGTTGATGCGGCTGGTATACGTGTGACAGGGAAATGGAGGGAGAGACATCCATCCTATCGGGCTATCCTTGTCGTACAAGGTTAGGTGCGCCCATCGGGAGAGAGACCTCCAGCCCGTCAGATCGTGATGTATCCAACGGTGGCTGGCCAAGATCTGTGTGACATACATCTCAACCAATTAGAGCTCTAGCCAAACTGAGACATGAGAGAGGGGAAAAGTGAGGAAAACTTTAGCGGGAGGGGAAAACTGAGGAAAACTTTAGCCAGAGGGTAAAACTGAGTAGAGCTAAGGAATACAAGGGCGCTCAGATAAAAAAATGACTAAGGGAAGTTCAAGCTTTTGGCATAACAAATGGAAAATGTGTTATTTGAACAAAATAATCCATCTTGGCCGACATTATATTATTTGCAACTCAAAGATACACAAGTGTGCCAAATTTGGCTTCATTTAGACAAAGTATGTTTTGGGATGGGTTATCTTGGAAGTTGACTGAGTAGAAAGCCATGCATCTTCATAACTAGTACCTCATTCAAAGAAGTGGTTTAGGGGAGAAGTCCATTTCTCTTTATTTCCTTTTCCTTTACTATTCATGCTAGGTTTTAGTTAACATAACAAGACTCCATGTGAAGGTTGCACTATGTTTTGACTTCTTTTTTGAATTAAAATAACCCTAAAACCATTTATTTGAATTTAATCACTTAGAAAATAAAAATGTGGCTGATTACAAGTAAATCCAAAATTTCCAATTTCATATGGTAAATCAATCCAGGATACACAAGTGTACCAAATTTTGGATCAATTGTTCAACGTTTGCTATAGTTTAAGCCATGAACTAGCTAAACCCCATGTGTTTTCAAAACCGAACATGAAATTTTGATTTCATTCGGCTCCTTTATGGATATTCTCACCACTTAACATCTATGTCAGCTTTTCTATTTGAACGGAACCAAAGCTCTCTGCTTTCTAGATGATCCTTATAAAGTAGGAAATAGACCACATGTCGAGGGCAAAACTGAGCAGTGCTAAGCAACTAGGTGCATGATAATAGAAACTTGCAATAACACATACATTATGGGGTTATCCAACATACAAACTTGGAAGCGTCACAAACATTGATAGTAGTTCAAATTCAATACAAACATTGACAATAGTTCAAATTCATCATACAAATTCAAATTAATAATTCAAATTCATCATACAAATTCAAATTAATAATTCAAATTCATTTTTTTCTTGCTCCTAGTGTTTTTTGCTGGAATATTCTCGGAGTTCACCACCTTGCTCCGGGAGATCCTGGCTGTAATATTCTCAGAGTCCACCATCATCTTCTTCCGTTTGTTCTTTTTCTCTACATCAAATGAATCAAGTGCTTTAGTCTATAATACAATTGGTTCAACCATGTTTCGATTCATTGGTTCATACAGTTCAAAACGCATTGGCATCATTTCTTCAATATCCTCTTGTGTAATTCCTTAAATTTTGAACTCTGCTTCTAATGAATAATTTGCTTCAATCTCCCATGAATTTGGTGCAATCTCCCCTTCATCTGGTTCAATCTCCTCTCAATCCATTGGTTCAATCGCCCCTGCATCTGGTTTAATCTCCCCTGCATTTGGTTCAATCTCCCCTGCATCTGGTTCAATATCCTATCGATTCGTTGGTTCAAACTACAATAAACACATTGCTTCATTCTCCTCTCGTTCAGATAATTCATTCTCATCTGCATTTGCTGCTCCCGCCTGATCATCCATTCCATAAGCTGGGTCCACTGCATTTTTACAAAGCTTAGCAATGTGCCCTAGGATCCCATAACGTTTGCACTTACATTGTCGAGGTGGTTCACCACCCTCTGCACTAGCTCTCATCCTATTCTTCCTTGGCCTACCTGCTGGTCTAGTAAAAACTGGAGGGTATATCTTGAAGCCTGGATTCACTTCCATCCATTGGTCTTTTCCCAACAAGGCTGGAACATTCTGAGCATATGCTACCCTAAATTTGGCAATAGATAAATACTCCGACACATACTGATCAACTTCAACCTCTTCACCTCCTAGAACACCCATGAAAAATAATGCATGTATGCAAGGTTTCCCATGGAACTGCAATTGCCTATAATGGCATGTCCTGTCAGCCAAACTCACTGGATACCTCCATTGCCTATCTTTACTGCCAGTGTATGTTACCGCAGCCTCCATTCCTTTTCTTATGAATTTCATCTTCAATTGTTTTTCCCTGGCATGCAATGCCTTAATCAAAGATGGGAGGATGAGATGGCCAGCATATACTGTTGATGCAATTCTTTGACACAAATCGATCTTTATCATGATCATCTTCCTAATCTTATCAAATATTTGCCACAGCATAAGCCCTTTGAATGACTTGACCTTTGCATTGAAACTCTCTGCAAGGTTACTTTTCACATAGTCTACCTTGCAAATTTCATTGAATTGGCTTCTTGACCACACCGTTCCATGATGTGCATCCAAGTACTCCTTCACCACAGGTTTTTGTTTATACAACACTTCCAAATGATACAGATGCTTCCTCAAACCGCATGTGTATGAAGCTGGCCATAGGTTGTCAGTATAAACTTTACCCTTGAATTTGTTTGTAAAATTCTGCACTAAGTGTCGCATAGTAAGTCCAGGTGGATGACCTATAAGGTCATGCAAATTCTCCAGAAACCAAGTCCAACTTTCCTGACTCAATCTCCAAAACTCCAAAAGCAACAGGGAACATCCAATTGTGGCCATCAACTGTAGTAGCAGCTACTAGCTGTCCTTTAAATCTTCCATGAAGAGTTGTTGCATCCATGGCCAAATAAGGCCTGCAACCATCTAGAAACCCTTGCCAGCAAGCTTTGAAACAAACAAAAGCCCTTCTAAAGCAATCCTTCTCCATTGTCTTCCCACTTATTTTGTACTGAACTGTATGCCTGTCTATCTGTACAACACTACCTGCACTAGCCATCTCCACTTCAACTTTGAAGCTGTAAAGAAAACTTTCATTCCATGGACCATTGATCCTATCAAGAGCCATTTCCTTTGCATAGAACATCCTCATGTAAGGTACAATAATATTAAACCTTTCAGAAACTTCTTTTATGAGCGTTGTTTCACCAAGTGATGGGTTTGCTCTCATCCAATCCATGATTGCATCTACTAACCACCTAGTCTTTGCTAGTTTTGTTTTGTACTTTGGCTATCCCCCTTGAGGTGGACAAGAATGTTCGAACTGGTTACCTTTTATCTGAAACATAATGAAAATGTCAGGTACAGTTAACAAATTCTACACAATGATCTAAAATACACAACTGGTTGTAATACCTGAACCAAACTACTCCTGAGAATAGTGGATGCGTGCATCCTCTACCTACACCTCTTGTATGGGCACTTCACTGTGAACCTTGTTGGCTCACTCTTAATAACAACATAATCATTATTGGTGCAGATGCAATATGTAGTAAGGACATTACGATAGTCCCGCATTATTTCAAATACGGTGCCTTCTGAAATCTTAGGATCATTCCTGTCCCACTCAATTACTAGCAAGTACTCACTATCGTACTCTATCAGTGTCATCAAATCTGGCACCTTGGGCCAATTCCTCCGTGTATTGATCATCTAGTGCTTGTTTATTGAATCTATCTACCAATTCAGGAAACATCAACTCATCCTCATCATCTAGTGGAGGCGCTCCCTCATTAAGCTCTGCTTCGTCCTCCACATCGGCAGCACAAGCGATTTGGCTTACACTCACAGTGCCAACATATGGTACTGCTGTGGACCTACAAGGAGAGCGGGGGTGCACACTATGAGCAGAGACAGCAGAGACACGTGATGCCCGACCACCTGATGATGCTTTAGCTTTCTTTCCTGTGTGTTCAACTTTAGGTTGCACACGAAGACGAATTCGACCAAAACGTTCGGCAGCATTCAAAGAGAAAAGCATTAGCAGATCATCTTTGCTAGTTAGTGGGAGCAATCTTTGCTCGCTAATGTTGAAATATTGCAAATCAACTAAATCGCCATTGCTCCAGGGGAATTTAGAATATATTTTATCTTTCAAATCTCTCAGAGTTATGGAGGTTGCAACCACCGCTGGGAAGTAAAATCTAGAGAGATACCATTCACAACCACGAATTACGCTAGTATCCAGTTTAACCACCAGCCGAAATGCCAGTGTTGGATCAATCCTATTCGAAAAGCAAGGCGGTTAGCTGAGCACCGGCGATTCGCGCTCAATTACTGCATATAATCAGTCCACAAAGGGAAACAATACTTACCTAGATGGAATCTGCGTTAGATCCCTCTGATTCCACCCAATCTTCTCTGCACTTGATGGGGAGGACCGGTACACCTGTCGGCATTGCATATTGTTATGTGAAAGGGGTAGATCTAGCGGGGGAGGAAGCGGAACCGAAGTGGTCTCGGGGGCTAGGGGAGGGGGCGGCTCGGGGGCCGAGGACGACATAAGGTAGGAGGGGCTCTCAGGTAGGAGGGCACAACAGCGGGGGAGCAGAGCGGAGGGGCGGTGTGGGAGCTGTTACAGGCTCGGAGCGAGAATGGCCGGTCCGACGTGTCTCCATGCGGCCCCACCCTTCACCACGTATGCAAGACCCGTCCCAACGCGGCCCCACCCTTCACCACATATGTAGGACCTGTCCCAACATGGCCCCACCTGTCATCATGTAACGGTCGAGCCGACGTAAGTAACGCTCAACACAGGACCCGCCCAACGCGGTCCCACCTATCATCATGTAATGGTCAAGCCTTTGACCTGACGGCATCCACCCGGCCGAGCGCATATGAGGGTTTCAGAATGATGGGAGGAGGAAGTGAGGAAAAACTAAGCGGCTGGGGGAAGCTGAGTACAACTAACGAACCAGGGGCATGAAAATAGAAATCCCAAATTCTTATCAGTATGATCAGATAGCTATACTTTTACTACAATATATATGATGTGTAATCAACCATGCCAACTTGTAAGATTTGTTCATAGATAGGTTAAATATGTTGTCTGTATGTTTCTCTGTATTAGCTTTTCTTCTCTCACCCATGTCTACCAACTAATTACCTTACAGATTAAATTGAATGAGGAGATGGCAAAACCTAGGAAAGATGGTCTAGAACAAACCCAAGAAGAATGTTTGGAAACATTTAAAATGGTACTAAAAGGTGAAGGTCATTGTAAAAGCATGTTCCTGTGTAATGCTGGGTTGTTGCAATGCAAGTCCAAGTCCAAGTCTCCGTATTTGTCTAGTCAGGAAGAAATTGTAGCACTATGCGATGAACAGGAAGTGCACAGGCGAATTCAAAATTCAAAAAAAAATTCTTCTTTGGACAACCGCCAAATTCAAAATCTCAATCCATCGACAAATCCTACCGCCTACCCCATTTGAATTGGAGATTATGTATCCAATTTCTTTGCCAATATGGTCAATATTTTGATGATCATTTGATGTGAATCAGGCTTAAATTCGTACCCAAGGAATACCATTAACGAAATTAAAAAATCTCAGTCGAGCAGCAAAACCTGCACCCAATCCTGTTTGAATCGGAGTTATCCAATTTTCATTATGGATGATAAGTTAATGTCACTCTCGGCCTTCAATTCCTGAATAGGGAGTACACCTTTTATCCAAATATTGCTTGGATGCTAGCCAAATTCAAAATATGAGTCTGCACAATTATTATGCTCATGGATGATTAGTTGATGTGACTCTAGGACTTGAATTCCTGGACAGATAGCATACGCTCTACTAGCTTTTTTCTATTATTATTTGGCCGGTAGCCAAATTCAAAATTTCAATCGAGCGGCAAAATCACACACCAACATTGAAGCATTTCCCGCCCCACTCTTTAAAAAACTTTGTGGAAAAATCTCCCACTGGGGAGTACCATTTTTCTGTTATTATTATTTGGCCGGTAGCCCAATTCCAAATCTCTGTCGAGTGGCAAAGTCAAACACCGACTTTGAAGCATTTCCTGCCCCACCGTTTCAAAAACTTTGAGGCCAAATCTCCCACTAGGGAGAACCACTTTTCTATTAATTATTATTTGGTCGGTAGTCAAATTCAAAATCTCTGTCAAGCAGCAAAATCAAAAACTGACTTTGAAGCATTTCCCGCCCGACCGTTTCAAAAATTTGAGGCTAAATCTCCCACCAGGGAGTACCATTTTTCTATTATTATTATTATTTGGCCGGTAGCCAAATTCAAAATCTCTGTCGAGCGGCAAAATCAAACACTAACTTTGAAGCATTTCCCGCCCCACCATTTCAAAAACTTTGAGGCCAAATCTCCCACGGGGAGTACCACTTTTCTATTAATTATTATTTGGCCGGTAGCAAAATATCTGTTGAGCGGAAAATCAAACATCGACTTTGAAGCATTTCCTGCCCCACCGTTTCAAATACTTTGAGGCCAAATCTCCCACCGGGGAGTACCATTTTTCTATTATTATTATTTGGCCGGTAGCCAAATTCAAAATCTCTGTCGAGCGACAAAATCAAACACCGAATTTGAAGCATTTCCCGCCCCACCATTTCAAAAACTTTGAGGCCAAATCTCCCACCAGGCAGTACCATTTTTCTATTATTATTATTATTGCCTAGTAGCCAAATTCAAAATCTCTGTCGAGGGGCAAAATAAAACACGGACTTTGAAGCATTTCCTGCCCCACCGTTTCAAAAACTTTGAGGCCAAATCTCCCACCGGGGAGTACTATTTTTCTATTATTATTATTTGGTCGGTATCCAAATTCAAAATCTCGATCGTGTGGCAAAATCAAACACCGACTTTGAAGCATTTCCCGTCCCACCATTTCAAAAACTTTGAGGCCAAAACTCCCACCGGGGAGTACCACTTTTCTATTAATTATTATTTGGCCGATAGCCAAATTCAAAATCTCTGTCGAGTGGAAAAATCAAACACCAACTTTGAAGCATTTCCCGCCACACTGTTTCAAAAACTTTGAGGCAAAATATCCCATCAGAGAGTACCACTTTTCTATTATTATTATTTGGCCGGTAGCCAAATTCAAAATCTTTGTCGAGCGGAAAAATAACACACCGAGTTTGAAGCATTTCGCGCCTCTCCATTTCAAAAACTTTTGACTTTAAAATTCCCATTCTACCCATTGTTTAGACGCCCTATGGGCATGCTAAAGTCGGTAGCTTGGGTGCACGGTCGTAATTAGTTTTCTGTTCACCTCCATAGTCACAATTCGTGCAGTTTTTCTAGCTGGCGCTTCCAAAATCCCAGGCTTCTCTCCCACGCCCTCACCTCCATGACCACCACGTGCACCGCTCGGCGGCAATTCCACGGCTTCCGGAGCCACTTCATCGATGCCCACCCCATCGGATCTAGTTCACCGGGTCTCTCTGCCACTCCACCATAGCAGTGGCCTCACTGACCGTGCCTATGGTGTCGTCGACTGCCCACACTCTGCTTCCTCGCCGCCGAAAGCTACCAAACCATACCGGAGCAGCTTCACTGTTGTCCACCAGACGGGATCTAGTTAAACAAGTTCCATGTCCACTGCTCCAGACCAGCTACACAGTCGTCGTCGTTGACTGCACCGGCATCGACCGCCTAAGATCTTCTTCCTCAATGCCAACAGCCGCCGCAACCATAGCACCCTCGTCGACCTGGACGTCACTCGCACAGTACCGATGATGCTTAGCTGCCTCTCCGACCAAGGTAACCAAATCTCCAACCCATTTTTGTTTTGTCAGCAGTATAGCAGGTTCAAGCCTGTCGCAGTGAACTGCATTTTTGTAATCGTGCTAGTACATACAAGTCACTGGGCACGCATGTTCTTCGTGTTAGTACATACAAGGTCATTAGACATGTTGGTTTGCATTCGCTGCTCTATAAATTTCAAGTCATGCACATGTCTGTTATTTTGTCATGCACATGTTCTTATCTTAGTTGTTCCGTACACCAGTACTTGCCTGCTATTGTGTAGTTCTTATCAGTGAAAAATATTAGTGTGGATTCCCTGCTCCACAGTTATTGACTCTATTTGGTTATTCCTGAGCTAAGCTCCTGCTATTATTTCCTCCCTAGCATCGTTCTTCTATCCAGTAGTACCCGTTCAAACTCTTCATACTAGTTCAATTATAATTTTTTTGTTGCCATCTGGTTCTTCAAAAGCTGCAACACTGACTATTTTCTCTTTTCTTTGCGTAGAGCTCAAAAAGGCAACACTGAACATGTTGGTTTACACAGCCCACAGGTCCACGAGCAATGCCATTATATATTTTCTGTATCTGCTGCTGGTTCGTCCTAATAGATGGCATAATTATTCTTTACTATATAGTTCATGTGTGTTTTCCATTCCTGCTCGACAAGTTCTGGTATGTTGCGGTTATAATTTCTGTGGTTCATTCTTAGCTACGATAGTAACTGCGTGCCATTGTGTAGCTCACCGCAAATTCCGAGTCACCCAATGTCTCTTGCATTCCAGGAGATACCAATGCTTCCATATATATTTGCTGAAATGACCTGGCTAGTTTATACTGAAATTCTAAGAAACACTTTGTTTGATTGCTCATTTCATTGTTGGCATACTTGTCTAATGCTTGTTTGTCCTATTCTACAGGTTCACAAGCCACACCATTATATCTCATATCTGGTTCTGGTTCATCCTAGGCAACGACATAACTATCCTCTACTATATAGTTCATTCATGGTTTGCATTCCTGCTCTACAAGTTCGTATTATGCAGTTATAATTCCTATCTGATTCATTCTTAGCTATGAGTACTCTTGTTTGCTATATTAACTTGTTATTACTTAGTTTCAGACTGCAATTATTACTATCGCCACCAAAGAGGGGACTGCAATATCATGTATCAAGGTGGTTTTCCAATGTAGCTGTGACACTCAAAGGGAGATGCAGTTGATGGATTGAGAAAGCAAATTGAGGACTCTACTATCAACTTGATTAACAACTGAAATGCTAAATTTTCTTTCCCTTTTGTTCATATTATGTAATATTTTAAGAAGTTTGTAGCTGATGTAATATCTAGATAAATCGCACAGGCCATGTAGGCATTTAGTTGATGTCGTCCATGCATGGCGGTACAATAACTGCGCCAGATAGGTCGATCAGGTAACTGTATAAGGTTTTGTTATTTGCCCTTCTTATATTGCACCTTCGACGAACAGTAAAAGATGCTTGCTAATTATACTCCTTTTATGATATTTGCATGGGCTTCAGAAAGACCAAAACAGTAACGGTAACTAGGTAGAATAGTAACAGGACAAAACAGTAATAGGCCAAAACAGTAATAGGCCAAAACAGTAGCAGACCAAATAGTAACAGACCAAAACGGTAACAGGATAAAACAGTAACATGCCAAAATAGTAACAGGCTAAAACAGTAACATGCCAAAACAGAAACATGCCAAAACAGTAGCAGGCCAAAACACCAGTAGGTCAGAACAACGGCAACCCATCATAGTAATAGGCCCGAAACGATAACAGCCGTAATAGCGGCAACCAGCACAAGATGTGAGCCAGAAGCAGTAAAGGACCACATGATATGAACATGAGAGATGGCCGAACGATGAACGAGCCAAAATAGTAAAACGGCAGAATAGTATCAGACCTTCTCAAAAGTGGGTCATTCGTAGGCGGACCAGGACGAGCTGTGAGAATAGTGATGGGCTGGCCATGGGCCTTAACAGTATCGAGCCTACTTGACATAGGTTGTTAACGGGACACATAGTATTCGAACAATGTGGACTTTTGTAGGATGAAACAGTAACGGGCCTGACATTCACGGGCCGTTGCTGGCCGCATCTTTTGGGCCCATTTCAAACAGTGCCAGACGAAACAGTAACGGGCCATAATCTTATTGGGTTCTCCTAATGGGCCGGCCCACTTAATTATTAGCAGGCCTTGGCTGGGCCTGGCTTCTACCACGGTTTTTGTGGCCATTAACGGCGATAACTGGGTGTTAACGGTGTTTTCCATGTGGCAATTTGCATAACATCAGCAATCAACGCGGTTGGCAAACAGATCTACGATGAAACAAGTTTTCATGGCTGAAGGGTGCGATCCGCCACGGGAAGAAAAAACCGTGGTAGATTCTTTTGTGACGGTGCTTTTACCACGAAGGGCATCCGTCGTATAAGACTTTTAGCCACGAAAAATATGCCTTCAACCACAAAATTTGTCTGTTGTAAAAGCCAAGTTTTCTTGTAGTGGTGAGCAGTACTAAGACCACCAATGCCACAAGAGGCCTCACCCTATTCTCCCGAGCACCCGCCGCACGACAAGCACCCGATCCACTATCGGACACTTCAGGGCGGTTACCAAACCCGTACAAGATTGGGGCAATCTCCACAACTTAATTGGAGGCTTCCAATAATCACCACCAAGGCCACTAACTTGGGGAGAGCTCCACAACTTAATTGGAGGCCCCAAGAACTCACGAGAAAGTCCACAACACTGTCTACAGTTCCAAGAACCCAAGAGTAACAAGCTTCTTGATTTCACCAACCAAATCCTCCGAGGATAACTCAAACCGATGCACCTAATTCAATGGCAAATCCTTCACTCTCAAATTACACCAAAGCTACAAAAGCTAGTGGCGGAATAAGAGAGGAAGAACACAAGAG
This sequence comes from Avena insularis, assembly GCA_023614405.1. NCBI lineage: Eukaryota > Viridiplantae > Streptophyta > Magnoliopsida > Poales > Poaceae > Avena > Avena insularis. Next base: position 327,831,484 of record CM042684.1, on the reverse strand, counting down.
GAAATCAACAAAAGAAACCCCAATATCTAGATTCCAAGATGTTCCCCTCATATAAAGGAGAGATGAAATTGGTGGAGATGTAGATCTAGATCTTCCCTTTCAAATTCCCCCAAAAGATTCAAGAAATATGGGAGGTATTGAGAGTGTATGCAAGCTCTTGAAGGTAGAAACAATGGAGGAGAGAGGGAGATCAAGCAACCAGCCCAAGGAGGAAGAAGGGGGGCTTTTACAGGTCCCCCACGTCAAATAGCCGTTCTTGGGCACTTAACCCGGAGTCTTCGGGGTACAAACCCCGGAGTCTCCACCCCTAGATCATCCAGATCGAGGGGAGACAAAGCTGTAACCTCCTGGTGAATGTTTGAAGACTTTTTGGGTTAGAAACTATGTCCGGGCTAGAGACTCCGCTCCCCGGAGACCCGAGCCTTAGCCCCCTCAAAAACAACGATAACTTTTGCATCCCGACTACAATTTCAATGATCTTGGTCTCATTTCCAAGAGGACAACAAGCTCTACAAGATTATGTAGGAAACCATCAAATTCTAGCAAGGTAGGATAGAACCAAATGATGAAAGATTTAACCTATCTATAAAATACAAACCAGCAAAACCTCCAACATCAAAAAGGCAATAGAGAATGCGTATGAAATCCGTTTTCGATGAACTAGGGCTTGTCATGGAGACTAATACAAGATCTAAATACTCTCATGGATAAGAACCAAGAAATATGATGCCAAGTATGCAAAGGTTTGAGCTCTCACCGAAAGATATGATCAAGATACTCACTCGAGAGCCCCTTTTGATAGTACGGTTATCTATCCTATAGATCGGTCTCCCAACTAACAACATGAGACTAGCAAAAGGTAAAACCTATCAAGATCATACCTTTTCCTTGAGAATTCCACTTGACCTTGATGTTGATGATCTTGTCCTTCTCAAGACGGAACTTCTTTCTTGGTTGCTCTTGCTTGCGCTTGCTTGATGAAGACTTGTGAATTTCTCCTCCATACACCATGGGGAAACCACTTCTTTGAACTTGTCTTCATCAACCCATGATCATAGAGGATGGCAAGCTTCAAGCATGTGATCTCCTAGAGACGGAGCGTCTTGAGATTACACTTCATTTCTTCTAACTCCACTAGGATGATGTTTTGAAGAAACACATGAGGAACTCTATCTTCTTCTTCAACGCACTCTTGATCTTATTTTCTTTATTCTTCTTCTTGTTCTTCTTCTTCAACATGATTCCAATAGACCCAAAGCCCATGGACACTTCTTATTATTCTTCATCTTTCAACCTTCAAGACAACACATGGTTCAACCGATGCCAATGGACAATTCCTACAAGTGTGACTCAATGCAAACATTAGTCCATAGAGATTGTCATTAATTACCAAAACAACACATGGGGCACACATCCCTTTCAACTGGGAACTACCAGCAAAGACGACAGGGGGAACTTTTGTTTCCACTCAAGGGACACGAAGACCCTATCTAGGACACTCCTAATTGGGTTAAGCTTCTTATTGGTCTAGATAAACCTGCCACCAATCTGACGAATCTCCCAAAGTGTGAGCCTAGCTATGTAGTTGTTGTATAGATGGACCCTAGGCCAGTTAATTTTGTCATTGGTCTTATCCTCGGCCCCATGAATAAGGTTGAAGTCCCTTCCCACCACCGCCGGGTGTTGGCAGTTCTCAATCTTGCAAGCAAGTTCCTCAAGGAAAGCACTAGACCTAGAGTGATCAGTAGGGCCATAAACCATGATGAATTCTAATTTGAAGTTTAGCACCCTATGAAGGATCAAAGCACTAATGAAGAACTATACTTTGGCACTGCCTCCCACATCTAACGTACTGCACACACCCCAAGTAACAGACCCCCAAACAAACCATTTGTTGACACCCAGCTCCAATGGAATTTGTCACCTACCTCCAATGCTTGGAGTTCGTGGTACACAAAGTCTTGTTGTTTAGTCTCTTGGAGGCAGATGATGTCATTTTTCCTTTTTCATGAATTCTCGGATCTGTGGCTTCCTTCCTTTGCCCCCGAAACACCAGGTTCCATCCCACGGCTCTCATGGGATACCAGCTATAGCATGTGCTTGGGGGCAGGGATAGCTCGCGGATTTGGCCTGGGCCCTGAGACTAGAGCCTTGACCTTCTTCTTCTTAGCATGGGCGGCCAAGCTACCAGAGGCACGTCATCAGCATCCAGATACTTGTTCTACAGCCCACTCGATTGTCCCTAAATAGAGAGGAGCCACATTGGTTTCTTGTTCAGCTAACAGGTCAGTGGCCTTCTATTCATCTATGATGCGGGCTTTTTCTATCCCTTCAGTAAGGATAGCCCGGGCCACCTCTTTGGCACGAATGAGAGAGATACGCTATTGAGGAGGACCAAAGGTGGGATCAAACAAAATGGCACTATCGGCCACAACACCAAAAAAATGCGAATCTGGGTGACATGGGTATGACTTATTGGTCCCCATGACTGGTATACCTGGTATGTATCCGAACTACGGCCCATGAAGCCCACAAGGAACCGAGACTCCTAGAAGCATCTGAAGCCCAGGAACCAGACGTGCTGATCAAGACAGAAGTTTAAACCGACATAGTCCTAGAGATATACTTCCAACTTGTAACCAATCTGTCCTGGACTTTGGGACCTAGCCTCTCATATAAATGATGGTAGGAGCCGACGAAGAGGGCACCGTAGCTTTGAGCGAAACACAACCTGTCGATTTAGATTGCATCTAGTGAATCGATGACTCTGTAATCATTTTATTCGGTAATCAGATAGAACTTCGACTCCCTTGTTTGTCTGATAGGATGACGAAATCACCAGTGCTCTCTTTGCACGAAACCCTTAGTCCATAACCATGGGCATTGTCGAGGTTACCCCTCGACAATTGGCATCTTCTTTGGGAACTCAGAGCGCTGGAGTCATGAATTCAGGGGGTCCATCTTCACCAAGCAGTGACCCGATGATTGGGGTCGGTGAGGTCACGTATGGTCCCACCAATATTTATCCACGCCCGCCTACCCCTCTTTCGTCCTCCGACAACTTCGACCGAGAGACAGAACTAATTATCGGGTACTTCCACTTTCGCATCAGCGGCAGAAAACCTCTGCCTCTTAGCTCAAATCTACTCGGATCCATTGGCCGCATTCGTAACACCTATGGAAATGCCAACATCTTCTATTGGCTACACTGGAAGGGCCACCTCACACCCAACACATGTCAAAAACAATTGCGGCCACGTCGTAGATCTAGGGAATTTGGACGATCTCTATGGCGACCTCTCCTTTAGACCTGACTTTGAGTCACCATCACCTTGCAGCATGGAACTAACAAGTGGTGAATTAGAAAGAAGCGTTGACTCTAGGATCAAGAAGGTCGACTCATACCCAAAACAGGACACGTGGGATTTCACTCGTCTCCAAGATAGTGTCTCCTATAATTCTGACAACTGCAGTAACAACTCATACATGGAGGGTCACCAGGTGTGCGTGATTATAGGAGCCACATGAATAGAGGAAGGAACTTAGACACCATGTGACTCTCACAGAAACCCTATCATCGAACCCAATGATATTGTTTCAGAAAATGATACAAGTGGTCGCAGGAACGGTCGGAACCACTCGTGGAAAACCGTGTTGTCCAAGGAGGGCGCAGGGCATGCGTCGATGAATGGATAACTCTTCGAATGTCACTAGCTGGTTGGGAGAAAGCAAGAAATGATCTCTCAGATGCAGTACTATGACGACGGACGCTTCACGTGAGGATCTGATGGCCTACCAATACCTCCTCCGTAAGAACAAGAGGGAACTGATCAAGCTAAATAGGGACCTGGAGGAGCAGAAAAAGAGATCCGGTGAATCAAGCATACAACAGGTCAAGCTTAGCTTCACCCGCAACTCCAGGAGCGTCATAGGAAGATCGCAACTAGGAAGGGGAGGATCTTGGGTGCAGCACATGCCCAAAGGATAAAGGCGTGAGCTGATCCAAGATCTGGACCTATCATTCATGTTAGTGGATGCAGCAGGCCACATCACAACCAAGACACCTCAGGAAGCAATCATGGCATCTCAAACCTATCTACTCACAACTCAACCGGTAGCCGATGACCCACGGGCAGCCATCCATCGCTCCACCCTCATGGGTCTCGGCATGGTCAGAGCAACACTTGCGCAAAGGGATCAGGAGATTGTCCCGCAACTCAAATATCACCACACCGTCGCAATAGCCCTCAGTAGGTGGCAGAGACTCAAAGGAATAGTTCGCCGCACGATGTGCGTTTCACGCACTCCTCGTGTAGTCATGACACTAGGAACTACATCACGCAACGCAAAATCGATAAATCTCTAGAGGAGCGCAACATCAGAAGGTACTCGAACGACGAAAGCGATGATGACCATGAACCGTGTGGCGCAAGTTGCTTTACCCATGGAGTTCACAAAATCTCTTAACCGAAGGACTTCAAGCTCCCCCACAATCGGCAAAAGTACGATGGGATCTAAGATCCAGAGGCATGGCTGGCCGATTATTTGCATGCTATGAACATCCTAGGTGGATCAAAGGCCACCTCCATGCAAAGTCTATAGTTGCACTTAAGCAGCGCTGCACATTCTTGGCTCCGGCAGCTACTCGTATAATCCATCAGCATTTGGGGTGACATGGAGGAAAAGTTCATCTGTAACTTCAAGTCCACACTCAAGTGACCCGCATCTAACGAGGAGTTGTGAGCGTGCAAGCAGAAATCAAGAGAAGTAATACGCACATTCATAAAACGGTGTGACATCATCAAGAACTCAGCCGAGAGTATCTCTGATGAGAGGTCAATCGATGCCTCCATGATGGCATGCTCCGAAAATAATTCATAGAGGATCTAGGTCGGGCGAAACCAAAGACAATCTCCTAGTTGATGGACATGGAAAATCAGTGGGCCGATGGCGACGATGTAGTAAACAATAAAAGGGGGCACTCACCCGAAGAAGACCACGATAGGCATAACACCGACAACAGGAGGTGGTGCAACTATGATGATTATGTCGGACCAAGCTACGTCGCAGATGGTTAAGTTAATTAGGACAACCACATGAGCGACAATCATAGTGGAGGCTATCGAGGCAACCGAGACGAAGCAGGGACAAGCGGGACATCCCAATAGTACCGACCGATAACACCTAGATATGCCCTGACATCATCTATGCAGATGTTGGACAGACCATGCCACATGCATTATTATGTTGACTCAGAAGTAAGGAGACGATCGAATCACCTCACGAAGGACTTATGCACCTTTTGGGGGCTTTAGCGAGCTTACATCAGCAAGGTAGCTGAGGCAACGAACCAAGGATACAACACCACATCCGGGGCATTGGCAATTAACATGCTTCCACCACCAGGGGCACCCCCGGTAACCACAACAATTTAGTAGCAACCCGAGGCAAACAGAGACTAGAATGATGAGTACCTGAGTGTCAACACCTAGATTTTTAATCCCAGATGCCTATTATGCCATACATAGCAATCCCAGGATTACCATTTTTGCAAGACATAATAGAATTGGTACCACAGTACATCATCCATTACAAACCATAATAAAGGTCTTACAAATAAAGGATCTCATGATCCAGTCTTAATACAATCAAAGCAGCGGAAAGTAAACGTAGTAGGGGCTCCATTTTCAGGGTCACGGGCAATGCTGATGATGGGAGATGATCCTAGTTGTCATAGACCTCCTGTTGTCCATCTTCCTGGTAGTCCTCCTCATATTTTGGCCACAGGAATAGCCAGGGACAAAGCCATGAGTACTCTTTAAGTACTCGCAAACTATCACTAACAAGTAAGGTAGTTCTAGTAAGAATCTTAAGCTCTAAGTTTATTTGCAAAAAGGCAGGTTTATTGCATAAGGAGTTCAAAAGTAAAGAGCCTAATTTAATCACCTAAGTGGGAACCTAGTTTTCATGTCCACAACCCTGTTGTGGTCAAGTCAAGGTCATAGTTCAATTCACAAATCATTTTTGAAAACATCTGACAATGGAACAGTATGGCCACTCCAACTGTCCATGACCACGGACGCGGCTATTAGAATAGTTTGACACTCGGCAGAGGTGGTATACTTTCACCACAAAATTTGATACATCCGTCAGGGATAACCCTGAATCATCGTACTTAGTATGCGGATAATGAATCATAACCTTTAAATTACACACTCTAGTATAGGCACCTCCCCTATGAGCTTGGCCTCCCAGCCATGGCCATCTGCCATCCTAGGCACTGCATAGGTGGACATTCACATTCATGAGGTAGCCTCAGCTCAACCTCTTTCCGCGAGGGAACCCATACTAAATCATATAAACTTCTAGTTAAGCCCTACCCAATTCGGGTATTGTGGTTGTACGGTAAAATTGGAATGGTATCGTATCCGAACCCAACCATCAGTTTTTATAAAGGGCCAAGGCTCATGCCTCAACATTTTCATCACATCATTTTGTGTTCATAACACTTGTCAAAACATTTCAGTAGAATGAGTCATCATTCCAAGGTTTTCATAATCATTTTCACCAAGTATTCCCATCCAAAGTGTTCAACTTTTATCCTTAGCACTAGCCACTAAAGTTGAGGGTATTCACTAATGAGGGGTGCTAATCAAGTGTAATTATCGAAATCTAGTATTATGCCTTTGATGGCATCTAAGTATAACTACTTAGGCCTAGTTTTATACTCTTTATGGTATCTATCCTATTTCTCCAATATTCACAAATCTCTAACTAAAGGTAAAGAACTTTGGTAAAAGTAAAAGAATAAAGCTTGCAAGTAAAACTTGGGATTGGTATAATCAAGGTTGCATAACCAAGCATGCATAATGCATCTTGCAAGGATGGATTGCAAAGTTAACTTGTAGTGTTGGGCTTGCAATTAGTGATGGCTTGCATAGTTAAGCTTGCAAGTATTAGCTTACCTTGAGTAGTGCAGTGGTTGAAGTTCTCTTCTTCTTCTTCTTCGTAGTACTCCTACTCCTCGTATCTCGGGTCGGTACTAGCGTCTATAAATGAATACGAGGTACACTGTAACATCCGAAAATTTTAATCCAAGCTTATCAAGAACCAAATCATCCAAATTAGGGTTAACAAAAACTTTTCCATTTCAAAATATGAAAGCATTCATATGTGTCTGCATTTAAAAATAGGAGTTGTTTGAACTGCCATGGTTCTGTGATCCATTGATTGTAAAATGATTCTTAGGTGAAATAAACATCATCTAAATCATTCCCAAGAAAATCAAATAAAAAACAATTAAAAATGAGAAATGGTCATTTTGGTCATTTTAGTCCACTACACTACTTGGAGTGTTCCTAGCACTCATTTCCCAACAGAAATAATTCTGGATCTTTAAACCCCTTGCTAGTACACATAATGAGGTACCAAGGCCCATGTTGTGATATGCTAAAAACTTTCAAATACTTATTTTAAATGACAGTTTAAAATTGAATTCAATGCATATGCCTAGATCACCCAATTTCAAAAACCATCCAATTGAACTCCAGTCGCCAGTCGATGGGCCTCTCCTTTCTTCAGAGTCCAGTCACTGTCCTTCAGGCGCACTTGCAGGCCTTTCGGCCCACTCGGAACGCACTACTGAGCATACCCCCTTTGGCATATCCCCATCACCGACCTGCATCGGCTCCTCCACCAGAGCCTTCTCCTTTGTCGCCAGCCGTTTAATCTCCTTCTCTTGGTCCTTGTTCTGGGCCTCGAGAAGGTTGAAGGCTTCGGTCCGGCTGGCGAGCGAGGCGTCACACTCCTTGATGGTGGCTTCCAGACCGTCTACCCTCGTGTGCCAATCCTTATTCTGCAATCGCAGAGTGGTGTTGGAATTGCTCAGCCGATCGTTCACTTTCTTCAAGCGATCGATCTCGCGCTGAGCGCACACGAGGATGGCTGCAACAAAACCGGCTATCAGTAAAAAAAGGCGGATGAAGCTAACTTACTCTAGGAAGTCCCATTGGCAGCGGCAAGCTTCTGCTCTAGGGACCGGTTCCCGCCGGCTGTGGCCTCCAGCAGCCGGATCTCCTTCACCGCCAGCTCGAGCATGCCGGCTAGGTCCGTCAGCGAGGCGGCGGAGGAAGCGTCGTCGTCCACAGCATTGACGGCCAAGGACTCCTTCGCTGCGGCCACCGCCGTTCGCCACTCCTCCCCGGGCTCCTCGTCGGAGTTGTCATTGCTGACAACTACGAGCTCCTTGCCGGCAGCACCCCCTCCCCCCCCCCCCCGCACGCCCGTGGAAGATCCATCCGGCTGCGAGGACTCCACCTCCGGCTGAGGACCCCCCGATCTGGCCGGGGCAGCCGGTTCAGCTCGAGGGGAAGACGGATGCGGCACTTCGGAAGAAGGGGATGCTGGCTGATGCAGTCGGAGCATGGGGCGGCGACCCGGTTGGAGCTCGAGCCGGGCTTGCAGCTCCAAAAGAAACCAACGTGCTAAGAAGAAGGAGAAGAAAGCAAAGGCAAACAAACCCAAGAAAGGAAGGAAGAAAAAAGAAGCACGCGGAAAACGCCGAAAGAAAAGGGGGAGAAGGGACGTACCCCGGCACAACTGGGGGTGGCCCCTTCTTCCGGCCAAGGCGGCTCGGCAGCAGGGTGCTGGACTGGCTCCACTTGGGAGTCGGCTCCTCTGTCGCGGGCCGGCGGGAGCTGGAACAGCTGGAGCCGCTCCCGCCTGCCTCGCCGTCCGTCGTGGAGCGCGTCGCCGGATCGACAGTCGGCGCGGCCTCCTCCTCCTCCTCATGAACCTCCGTGTGGGGGTCGGCATCCGGCTCGTCATTCCGGCTGGGAAAGGCATCGCCATCCCCGTCCGACTCCTTGACAGACCGCCGAGCGCGTGACTCGGGCAAGTCAGGCGTGAACTCTTCAATGGGAGCCTCACCCTCCTCGCGAAGGATGCAAGTGAACATCTGCCGAATACAAGAAGTTAGCCGGACAGAACAAGAAAAACGCAGGAAGAACAAATGAAGTTTCCGGCTACAAGGACTTACCCGGGGCGCGCGGTTCTCCTAGCTATAGGGCGCCAGACTGAACTTCCAGTTCTCCGGCAGCCGCTCCTTGGTGATCGTCCACACCCACTCCTTCAAGTTGTGGTAGCGGGGATCGCGACGCGACAGCCGGGTCGGGTCCAGCCGGCCCGAGTAGTAGCACATCTTGTGCAACAGCTGCTGCATCGGCATCATCAGCCGGGACATCCAGCTGAGGGTGATGTCCAGGCCGGTTAGCCGGCAGGTGACGAGGGAGCGCATGCGCTGCAGCATCGCGTCCGTCTCCGCCTTGTCACCATGGACCTTCAGCTCCCAGTTCTGCCGGCTAGACTCGACATCCTGGAAAGCCGGAAGATTGATCCGGTTGATGTTGGTGACGTTCTTGACATAGAAGCACGACTATTGCCACAGCCGTACCGTTTCCTGAAGCAAGAACTTGGGGTAGCCGGATTGGGAGCGGGAGTAGATGTAGGTGCCACCGCAGACGACTAGCGGCCCCTTCGTGTACTTCACCTGCGTCCGGACTCGGAAGAGCCAGCAGAACAGCCCGAGATTCGTCTGGATCCCGAGGTAGCTCTCGTAGAATGCCATGAAATGCGCCAATGTCCCGATTGCGTTGGCGCCGAGGTGGTGGAGGCGGAGGTCGAAGAAGGCAAGGAAGGTCAAGAAGAACGGGTGCACCGGCAAGGCAAACCCGCGCGCCAGATGGGAGAGGAAGATGACGCGCTCCCCCTCTGCCGGGTGCGGCGACACCTCCCCGCCCGGTGCCAACCACACTGCCACCTCCTCCGATGGAGGGAGAACACGGGTGGCGCAGTACTTCGCGATGTGGTCCTCCGTGACGGAGGAGCCGCACCAAGCCCCGCGGTCGGCGGCCATCTCCGGCTGACAGTGGGGAGCGGCGGGGGAAGAGTGGCGGTGGCCCGTAGCGACGACAACGACGAGCGGGCGGCGCAGCGGGCTACAGCGCAGAAGGCAAGGGCGCAGAAGTAGGAGCACGCGAGGGAAGAGGAAACTGCAGCGGGGGAGCGAAGGAAAGGAACTGCCTCCCCCGCGGCGTCCCTTTAAAGGGCCGGAAGAGCAACCGTCAACAGGGCCACGTGGTGTGCATCCGGACGGCCCTCACCCCAACCACCGCCCAGATCCGTGTGCGGCGGGATGCGCGAAGATCCCGGCAGAACCAAAGCGGCCGGTGGCTTCGAGGCGACGGCGACGGACGTTACGCTGCCGCCGCGTGCATGATGATAGCGATGCACGCGTGGCCGGCGTCAGCACTGACGTCACGAGTAGCGCAACCGCCAAGCACAACCGGACACAAATTCAAAAGAAGAAGGGAGCGCGCGCACATTTCGCCTAAGGGCAGAATCCACACGCGCTCGGGGGCTAGTGCAAGGGGGATGGTCCCCAGGTACCCCAACCGGACAAGAAACCAAGCAGTCAGATCGCGTCCGGCTGACCAAGCACAGCCGGACAGGGCAAGACAGGCCGGTTACCGTGCGGTAGCCGGATCAGCAAGAAGTACCGGCTACGGCAACGTAGCGACATCAATCAAGGAGATGATAACGCGTGACAAGGCACGGTACGCCCTGTACGATGACAAGACTGGCAACCACCCAACCATACCGAAGACTTTGCAGGGATGACGCAGGAATAGTGGCCCGATGCTGACGATGGGCTCGCACGGTGTCCACTGTACCCACGACAGCCATACCGCTCATACTCCGATGAGACATAACATGCCGGACACTGTAGATGACCAGCCAGATGGGACCCGCATGTGGGGCCCGCCAGTCGGATTGGCCAGTGAGACCATTGCCTCTCTGCCTATATAAGGAGAGGCAAGGCCTCGATAGAAAGGGTTGGTCTCATTGCATCTAAGGCAGTAGCTAGAGAATACAGCTCGAGGAGCACTTGTAGTTCGTATATCCTTGATAGTCATACTCGGCAGGAGTAGGGGCTTTACCTCATCATGAGGGCCCCGAACCTGGGTACTTCTTGCGTCCAGCTACGCTCGCTTGTATCCAATCCCGCCTACAGACATCGTCGATAGCTTCCCTGCTAGTCCCCACACCTCTATCTAACCTCCTTAGGTACTGCCGTTCCCAATACAACGACACCTCCAGATACATCGGGCCATTCAAAATTCTGAACCGTCGAGGAGAAGTATCGTATCAACCGGAACTGCCTGAAGTTTTCAAGAACATCGATCACCGAACTGTGGAGATCAACAATGACCTGACCTATCGGGAAGTGCCCATCCGTATCTTAGAAGAATCCTACAAAACCACCAGGACTCGGAGTATCAAGTTTCTCAAGATTCAGTGGAGCAACCATACCAAGGATGAAGCCACTTGGGAGCGTGAAGATTACATTAGGACAGAGTTCCTAGATCTCTTTAGTTCCTAGTTTTCTTTGTAAATCTCGGGACAAGATTTTGTTTAAGGGGGGAAGGTTTGTAACATCCCAAAATTTTAATCCAAGCTTATCAAGAACCAAATCATCCAAATTAGGGTTAACAAAAACTTTTCCATTTCAAAATATGAAAGTATTCATATGTGTGTGCATTTAAAAATGGGAGTTGTTTGAACTGCCATGGTTCTGTGATCCATTGATTGTAAAATGATTCTTAGGTGAAATAAACATCATCTAAATCATTCCCAAGAAAATCCCAAAGAAAATCAAATAAAAAATAATTAAAAATGAGGAATGGTCATTTTGGTCATTTTAATCCACTACACTACTTGGAGTGTTCCTAGCACTCATTTCCCAACAGAAATAATTCTGGATCTTTGCACCCCTTGCTGGTACACATAATGAGGTACCAAGGCCCACCTTGTGATCTGCTAAAAATTTTCAAATACTTATTTTAAATGACAGTTTAAAATTGAATTCAATGCATATGCCTAGATCACCCTATTTCAAAAACCATCCAATTGAACTCCATTTTCAAAACCCTTGCAACCAGAGACTACCTAGTACTAGTGGAGATCACTCAAAAATTTTGAACCAAAAATTTAAATTTTTGCTTCTTCGGCCATTATGTCGAGCAGGTGGTAGGCACAAATCTTGCAAATCCTAAAACACTATAGTGAGCAGTAGTTTTGGTCACCATTTGGGCCTAACTTGGTCCCCTGGTTCCCCCAGCTAGAACCCCGGCCCTAACCCTCTCTCCCTCTCCACTGTCTGCTCTAGTTGCTCGCCACCCGAAGCCTTGCCCCAGGTCGACCACGGACCGCTCGCCCCAGCCCGTCCCACGCTCTCCTTCGCTTGCTGGGAGACAGGCCCATCACACCATTTCGCCTCGACCAGCCCCCGACCAAAAACAAGCGGAGGACAAGCTTCAATTGCTCGCGCCCATGCCGCTGTCCGCCATGCCGATCACCCTGGAGTGCCGCGCCCGCCAGAGCCGCACCGACCGCGCCTAGCGCTAGCATTGCGTGTCAGCAACCGCAGCAGGCCCAGCAACCGCCCAGACATCGTCGTTCACCGCCTCGCGACCAACAGACCGAAGGAACCGCGTCGAACACCGTCATCTGCGCGTAGTTCACTGCACGCTCCCGACCAGTAGAGACCTCGCCTTGCCGTGCCTTTAAGCCTCAGAGGACCGCCGGGGAACAGAGCATCCAACGCCACCCTCGCCCATGCTGAGAGAGCCCCGCAGCGTCATTACCGATGACCTCACCGTCGCCCGCTCTGCCCCCTCGTCGACCCTATATAAAGCAGCCACCCCAGCACCATTTCTCCACACTCCCACACTCCTCACCTCTCACTGATTCTTACCCACCCCTCACCGAAGCCGCTCGAGCCTTGCCTCGCTAGAATTGAAGCCGAAGCCGCCGCAGCAGTAGGAGAAGGGTGTTAGCGATTTAGAGCACCCCAAGCTCTGCCGCAACCGCACCTCGCCTCGCCGTCGTCTGGCCTGTTTGCCCACCTCGCCGACCTTGCTGGAGCCCTGGTATGCCCCCAATCGACCCCCACCGCCGCGGCTAGGTCACGTTCTTGCCGGAGTGATCCGTCGTCGACGATGACTCACCACCGTTGGATCGTCTTTAGATCATGTGGCCCAGGATGCTAGATACCGTTTTGGTTAGATTGTGCCACTGACCGGTAGAGCCTGCTGCCGTGAGCATGTGGGCCAGCCAGTTAGTTCAGCAGTGAAAAATTCAAATTTAGTTTTTTCTATTTAGAGTTAATCTAGTTTCTATCCACTAGTTTAAAAATCAATTCTGGGAGTTTGACAACTCCAAATTGCATGAAACCAATTTTTCCTGAAAGGTATTGAAATTATCTATCCAAGCCCGCTGGATTTAATTCAATTAGAGTTATAGATCTCTCCTAGTAAAAATAATAATACAGAAGCATTTGTACCTTGCAACAATTTTATAAAATCAACCAAGTCAGCTTTTGAGTTGATTCCAACTCTCAAAAATCAAATTTCATCATACCTATCTGAATATGTAATAATATTAGGATTTACATGAAGTTACTTTGGACTAGTATGAAAATAATGCTATATAGGCATTTCTAGTCACTTTAAATCATTAAATAATGAACCTAAACCAAAGTAATTATGATCTAACCCTTAAATCCCATTCCCACATGTTAGAATATGTGGTGATGACATGTGTCCACATGATCCCATATTTTAAGTGGTGAATATTAAATCTTAGTTAATTTTTCAATGAGTAGAAATTACTTTTCTAAAATAAAAAGGAGGAAACTATGGAATAAAACTTGTGATGCTTGTGATGATAATAGATCATCAATTGTGTGCCTTAGAGTACTAATTAGACTAGTTAAGTATTGTTCGGTGATTTTGTACTTCGTATGTATTTATAGAAGATAGTATCGACTAAGCTTACGAGGAGGAGGAGTGCTACCAAGAAGAAGAAGAAGAAAAGTTCAACCACTGCACACCAACCAAGGCAAGCTATTGTTAGCAAGCTAGAATTAAGCTAGATGAATGAGCAAAGATGCTTTAGGATTGCTTTGGTCACACCACTTTGACTATTACTACCACAAGTATTACCTTACCAGCTTTACTTCCTTTACTTTACACAAAGTCCCTTACTTGATTTGAAGGTAGCATAAAGAGTATAAAACTTGACAAATTTAGATAAGCTTTAGATGTCATTCTATGGCATGAGATTGAACCCATCATCTTTCCACCTTAGTGAACACTCTTAAATTAGTACTTTAGAGTAGATCAAAACTTGAGTCACTTTAGATGGGAACAATTGGTGAAAATGAATTATGAAAACCTTGGAATGATGAGCCATTCTATTGAGATGTTTTGACATGTGTTGAGAAACACAAATGGTTTATGATGATGAAAAGGTTGAGGCATGAGCCTTAACCCTTTTATAAAACTGATGGTTGGATTCGGATGCGATACCATTCCAAATTTACCGTACAACCACACTACCTAAATTGGGTAAGGCTTAGCCGGAAGTTTATATGCATTAGTATTAGTTCCCTCGCGGGAGAGGTTTGAGTTGAGGCTACCTCTCAATGTTGTCCACCTATGCAGTGCCCAAGATGACTGATGGTCATGGTTGGGAGGCCATGCTCATAGGAGAGGTGCTTATACTAGGGTGTGTAAAGGGAAGGTTATGTTTGATTATCTGCATACTAAGTATGATGATTCAGGGTTATCCCTGACAAATGTATCGAATCTTGTGGTGAAAGTGTACCACCTCTGCAGAGTGTCAAACTATTCGAATAGCCGCGTCCGCGGTTATGGACAGTTGGAATGGCCATACTGTTTCGTTGTCACATGTTTTAAAAAAACAACTTATGAGATGAATGATGAATCTTGACTTGACCACAACAGGGTTGTGTTTATAATAATAGCTTCCCAACTTAAGTGATTCTAGAACTTTATTTTATCTTTCTTTGCTTCTGAACTCAGCTTAGGTTTCAAACTTATCTTTATAGTTAAACTTGGATTTAGCACTTTAACTTAGCACTATAATACTTGTTAGTGGTAGTTTGCGAGTACTTAAAGAGTACTCATGGCTTTTGTCCCTGGCTATTCTCATGGCCAGACTATGAAGGAGACTATCAAGATGATGGCCAGCAGGATGGCTATGATAACTAGGACTATCTGCCTTCGTCAGCATTGCCTATGCCCCTGAAGATGGACCCCACCGCTATGCTTTATATTTATTCCGCTGCTTGTTGTATTAAGACTGGATCATGAGATCCTTATTCATGTAAAGACCTTATGTATGGTTTGTAATGGATGATGTACTGTGATAGCGAATCCGTTATGTCTCGCAAAAATGGTAATCCTAGGATTGCGAGATATGGCATAGCGGGCATCTGGGATTAAAAATCCGGGTGTTGACATACACAATCACCAAACAATACTTAACTACTTCTATTTAGCACACAAAGGCTCACACTAGATGATCTAGCATCATCACAAACATTACATGAAATAAAGACCTAGTCTTATCTTTCTTATTTTAGAAAAGTAATTTCTACTCATTGAAAATACTTAAGGTTTAATATTCTCCAATTAAAATATGGGATCATGTTGACACATGTCATCACCACATATTCTAATAGTTGGGAACTTGATTTAAAGTGGTGGTCATATTTTATAAAGTTTAATATTACTGTTTAATAACATTAAAGTGACTAGAAATACCTAAATAGCATTGTTTTGGTTCTAGTCCAAGATCACTTCATGTAAACCTAAATATTTTTACATATTCAGATAGATCTTGTTAAATGTGATTTTTGAGAGTTGGAATCAACTCAAAAGCATTTATGGTTGATTTTTGAAAAAAATTTGAAGTGGCAAAAGTCTCTTCTTTGTTATTTTTACTATAGGTGATCTATAATTTCAATTGGTTTGAATCCAACGGGCTAAGATATATATTTTGAATACCTTTCTAACAAAATTGGAATCATGCAATTTTGTTTAGTGAATCTCTTTGAATTGATTTTTCAATCTATTGACAGAATCTAGTTTTAACTAAAATGGAAAAAGTCTATTTGAATCAACGGGCTCTGGGCGGGAAACTAACTGGGTCGGCCCAGCTACGTGGCGCGCGCGTAGCAGGCTGCTGACAAACGGGTCCTACTGGTCAGCGACTCATCTAACGCGAAGCGGTAAGTTTCAATATGGGATTAGAGCGTGATCAGCGGCTGAGCATCGTCGTCTCCATCGCACAGCTCCAGCAAGATTGAACCCTAACGTGACGGTGGGGGTATGTGGGGGCTCACCTGGGCTCCAGCCAAGGTCGGCGATAGGGGAGAATGAGGTTGTCATCGACGGCGAGTCGAATGGTGGTTGTGGCGGCTCCTAGGGTGGCTCCTAGCTCCGGTTCCTCTTCTCCTCTGCAGCGGCAGGATCTGGTGAAATTCTGGCGGTGTGGTGCTCGCCTTGCTCCGGGGAGAGGTGTGGGAGGTGTCTGAGAGAGAGGGGAGTGACATGGTGTGGCAACTGAGGGGTGGGTGGCCTCTATTTATAAACCAGCGAGAGGGATAGAGCGGCATGGCTCGGGCTCATCGCCGACGTTGTTGTAGTGAGCTAGAGGCATGGCTGAGGGTAGGGGTCGACGTGGTGCTTCAGGGCGGTCATCACGCGAGTGATGGCATGGCAAGGGGTGGTCGAGAATGGTCGGGAGAGGTCCGTGCTCTGCGTGGGAACGGCGGCGTTCGAGACAGCGCACAGTGGCTACGGTCCGCGCGGTGGTAAACGGGCGTGTCTGGGGGTAGCTTGGGTCACAGTGAGTGTGTGCATGCGCGGAGAGGGCGAGGCATGGCGTGTGTGCGCGTGTCGGTTGCAGCGCTCTTGCGTGCTCTCGGCATGGTAGGCAGAAAAATGGGCGCAACGATTTCGGGTGGTCCACGGCGTGTCTTCGGTCGAGGGGTGGACAGAGGGTGGCGGTGGACGGTCGCCTGTCTCCTGGACATCGTGGGAGCAGGTGGTGCTGGCTGTGGCGAGTGGGGCGTGGTCGACCGGCACGGCGAGCTCGGGTGACGCGGCACTAGCACAAACAGCAAAGGGGGAAGTTGTCCACTGCACTGCTAGGTGCTAGGGGAGACCAGGGGAGAGATTTAAGGCACTAGTGGTGATTGATCACTGCTTAGAACAATAGAAGTTAGGCAGGGTTTAATTGTGTCTGCCAGGTACTTGACCAAATGGCCGCATGAATTTAAGTTTTGAATTTTTGGATGAATTTTGGTGTGTGTTCTGAGTACTTACTTGATAGTCTATGGTTGATTGGGTTTGCCAAGGTGAATTTATTTGGGTGGTTTTTGAGAAATGGTTATCTATGCATATAAACTTGATTCAATTTTGCATTGTCCTTTAAATAGGTTTGGAATTTGTTTCTGTTTGTTTGTAAAGTGGGCTTGGGTTCACATTTACTTGGTCTAGCAAGTGGTGAAAAGAATTGCAAAAGTTTCTGTTAGAAATCTTCTACTAGGAACACTCAAAGTGGTCTAGTGGATAATTTTGGTCAAAATGACCATTTGATTATATGATTCATATTTGATTTTCTTTTCTTTGGATTTTGCTTGTAAGTGGCCTAGATGATTGAGAATTCATCTTTACACCATTCCTTATCATTTGTAGCAATCAAACATGGAAATTGCACTCATTCATACACTAATGCAATTCAGACATACACTCATATTAAATTTAATAATAAAAGTTTTTTTGTTAACCCTAAACTTGGGTGATTAGAACTTGATAATCTTGATTAATATTATTGGGGTGTTACAAACCTTCCCTCCTTAAAAAAAATCTCGTCCCGAGATTTAAGAAAAACTAGGAACTAAATAGATTTGGGAACTCAGTCCAAAAGTAATCTTCTCGCTCCCAAGTAGCTTCTTTTTTAGTATGGTTGCTCCACTCGATCTTGACAAACTTGATACTCAGGGTCCTGGTGGTTCCGAAGGCTTCTTCCAAAATACGAATAGGTACTTCACGATAGGTTAGATCCTTGTTGATATCTATGGCTCGGTGATCGATGTTCTTGAACACTTTGGTCTTCTCCGGAACTTCTAGGCATTTGCGAAGTAACGAGATATGGAACACGTCATGTATGGATGACATCTCCTCCGGCAGTTCCAGTTGATATGATACTTCTCCTCGGCGATTCAAAATCTTGAAGGGTCCAATATATCTAGGGGCTAACTTCCCTTTCAGTTGAAAACGCTGCATTCCTTTCAAGGGTGATACTTTCAAATAGACAAAATCTCCGACATTGAAGGTGAGGTCTCGAAGTCTCTTGTCCGCATAACTCTTCTGTCTGGATTGGGAGGTCTTGAGGTGTTCACGGACTTTGTGAACCTTCTGTTCGGCTTCTCGTAGGATGTCGGGTCCGAAGATCTGACTCTCTCCTACTTGCGACCAATTCAAGGGGGTACGACACTTCCTTCCATATAGAAATTCAAAGGGGGCCATTTGCAAATTAGCTTGATAACTATTGTTGTATGAGAATTCTGTGAAAGGCAGACAATCTTCCCATTTTGATCCATATTCTAGCACACAATCTCTCAACATATCTTCTAAGATTTGGTTGACTCTTTCCTTCCATATGAATGGTGGAATCCACTAAAGCTTCAATATCATCAAAGGGAATGTTGACTAGCACGGTTTGCATCTCATCATGCAGTCCATTCAAGAATCTCTCTTTCTTCTTTGCGTCTGTGTCAATCTCATCAGGGGCATATCTAGCTAGTGATAGAAATCTATCACGGTACTCAACCATAGTCATCCTTCCTTGTTTCAATTCCCTGAACTCATCCCTCATCCTCTTAATCAGACCTGGGGGCACATAGGTCCGGCTGAAGTTGATCTTGAATTCTTCCCAAGTCATCATTTGACCTCCGTTCATGGTACGAGTGCTATTCCACCAGGCTCATGCATCACCTGCCAGATAATGGGAGGCAAACAGTACTTTTTCATTGGCTTCAACTCCTGCGACCTCCAAATTGTTCTCCATGGTTTGCAGCCAGTCGTCGGCATCTAAGGGCTCTTCAGACTTATTAAATATAGGGGGATTGGTGTTTTGAAAGTTCTTGAGCTTGGATCCATGGTTATCCTAGTTTCCGTGACCTTGATTATTATGGGGGATCTGGGCTATCTGTTGAAGGGTGGCTAAGTTGGCTTGACGTTTAGCTCTACTAGCTTCACGATCAGAAACTAGCATTTGCAGAATCTACAACATTGGGTCCTAAGATGAACTGCTCCCTCCGGGATTTCCACGAGTCATCTGAAGATTGAGATCGATAGTGAGACAAGAGGGAAATTTCTAGGGTTCATGGTTTTCTTTTCAAAAGCTTTAAACTTTGAGTTTGACTCAGGATTTTCAAAGTAACAACTCTCTGTTCACTCATTCATTCATGGCACACCATACAAACACACACCACCACAAAAAGAGAAAATAGATGGTTTTAAGAACCATTCTGTGAAACTACGATACAGTGGGACCGGATACAACTCATTCCTATGGTACTGATCAAGTGCATCTAATCATCATCAATGAAGGCGGAATCATCATCATTAGTGTGGAAATCCATGGCCTGGTCCTCCAGGTAGTCGTCATCATCACTGAGGTAAGAGTAGAGATCTCCACGGATATCTTCACCTTCCTCCTCCTTTGCTTCAAGCTGGATCTCCTGTTCATGGATGGTCTTCTCGAGAGTGGCCACCTTCTTGCAAAGACGATCGATGATGTGATCCTTCTTGTCACACTGACGACAAAGTGAATGGAGCTCCTTGGCGAGGATGGCGAGGGTCTAGTCCTTCCTAACTGGAATGGCCTTCTTATGGTTGGCATAGGCACGGGCATTGTCCAACTCCATCTGTCTATCATACAACATGAAGTCGAGATTATCCTCTTGGTGCTTCAGCTCTGGGTGTCCTGGCATCTCCAAGGGCATTCCCATAGAATCACGCCTTGTGTAGTGAGCAAAGCGAGTTCCATTGATCTGGTTGATGTTTTTCCCACACAGACGGGGAAGAGCCTCCTGCATAGCCCTGGCTAGTCCGTCTAGCTAGTTGTTCTCCCTTAAGCTTAATTGGATCTTCTCCGAGGTGGGTGCTTCCATCTTGCCTCTGAGATCTGCAACTATCAGCCACTATAGATCTCCTCCTACGTGATCATTAAGTTGTGCCCCGAAGAATTCCGAGTGCGAGCGCTCAAGGTACTCTGCAAGTGCGTCTAGATCCCTCTCAAAGATCACATGGCCTCCATTGCCCAGCTGGTAGAATTTGCTATACTTGACCTCCATCTATAAAAATTTAGGGTGAGCAAGTTAGTGGGGTGATCAAGTGTGTCAAATTTTATGTAGGATTGCAAGAATTTTTGAGGAATATGAATTTTTGTTAAAGAATCTCAAGGATAAGAGTGGGACTAGATTTTCATAAATACTCACTTCTTTTGTTTTGAAACTAAGTTTTTTCAGACGTCTATTCTAACTAGGGTCTCCTATGGTCAGGATGGCTCTGATACCAACTTGTCAACACCCGGATTTTTAATCCTAGATGCCTGTTATGCCATACATTGCAATCCAAGGATTACCATTTTTGCGAGACATAATAGAATTGGTACCATAGTACATCATCCATTACAAACCATAATAAAGGTCTTACAAATAAAGGATCTCATGATCCAGTCTTAATACAATCAAAGCAGCGGAAAGTAAACGTATTAGGGGCTCCATCTTCAGGGTCACAGGCAATGCTGGCGATGGGAGATGATCCTAGTTGTCATACACCTCCTGCTGTTTATCTTCCTGGTAGTCCTCCTCATAGTTTGGCAATGGGAATAGCCAGGGACAAATCCATGAGTACTCTTTAAGTACTCGCAAACTATCACTAACAAGTAAGGTAGTTCTAGTAGGAATCTTAAGCTCTAAGTTTATTTGCAAAAAGCCAGGTTTATTTCATAAGGAGTTCAAAAGTAAAGAGCCTAATTTAATCACCTAAGTGGGAACCTAGTTTTCATAGTCCACAACCCTGTTGTGGTCAAGTCAAGGTCATAGTTCAATTCACAAATCATTTTTGAAAACATCTGACAACGGAAAAGTATGGCCACTCCAACTGTCCATGACTGTGGACGCGGCTATTCGAATAGTTTGACACTCTGCAGAGGTGGTACACTTTCATCACAAAATTCGATACATCCGTCAGGGATAACCCTGAATCATCATACTTAGTATGCGGATAATCAATCATAACCTTTCAATTACACACTCTAGTATAGGCACCTCCCCTATGAGCTTGGCCTCCCAGCCATGGCCATCTGTCATCCTAGGCACTGCATAGATGGACATTCACATTCACGAGGTAGCCTCAGCTCAACCTCTTTCCGCGAGGGAACCCATACTAAAGCATATAAACTTCCAGTTAAGCCCTACCCTATTTGGGTATTGTGGTTGTACGGTAAAATTGGAATGGTATCGCATCCGAACCCAACCATCAGTTTTTATAAAGGTCCAAGGCTCATGCCTCAACATTTTTGTGACATCATTTTGTGTTCATAACACATGTCAAAACATTTCAGTAGAATGAGTCATCATTCCACGGTTTTCATAATCATTTTCACCAAGTATTCCCATCTAAAGTGATCAACTTTTATGCATAGCACTAGCCACTAACATTGAGGGTATTCACTAATGAGGGGTGCTAATCAAGTGTAATTATCCAAATCTAGTTTTATGCCTTTGATGGCATCTAAGTATAACTACTTAGGCCTAGTTTTATACTCTTTATGGTATCTATCCTATTTCTCCAATAATCACAAATCACTAACTAAAGGTAAAGAACTTTGGTAAAAGTAAAAGAATAAAGCTTGCAAGTAAAACTTGGGATTGGTATAATCAAGGTTGCATAACCAAGCATGCATAATGCATCTTGCATAGGTTATCTTGCAAGGACGGCTTGCAAAGTTAACTTGTAGTGTTAGGCTTGCAATTAGTGATGGCTTGCATAGTTAAGCTTGCAAGTATTAGCTTGCCCTGAGTAGTGCAGTGGTTGAAGTTCTCTTCTTCTTCATAGTACTCCTCCTCCTTGTATCCCGGGTCGGTACTAGCATCTATAAATGAATACGAGGTACACAATCACCAAACAATACTTAACTACTTCTATTTAGCACACAAAGGCTCACACTAGATGATCTAGCATCATCACAAACATTACATGAAATAAAGACCTAGTCTTATCTTTCTTATTTTAGAAAAGTAATTTCTACTCATTGAAAATACTTAAGATTTAATATTCTCTAGTTAAAATATGGGATCATGTTGACACATGGCATAACCACATATTCTAATACTTGGGAATGTGATTTAAAGTGGTGGTCATATTTTATAAAGTTTAATATTACTATTTAATAACATTAAAGTGACTAGAAATACCTAAATAGCATTCTTTTGGTTCTAGTCCAAGATCACTCCATGTAAACCTAAATATTTTTACATATTTAGATAGATCTTGTTAAATGTGATTTTTGAGAGTTGGAATCAACTCAAAAGCATTTATTTGGGTGGTTTTTGAGAAATGGTGATCTATGCATATGAACTTGATTCAATTTTACAATGTCCTTTAAATAGGTTTGGAATTTGTTTATGTTTGTTTGTAAAGTGGGCTTGGGTTCACTTTTACTTGGTCTAGCAAGGGGTGAAAAGAATTGGAAAAGTTTCTGTTAGAAATCTTCCACTAGGAACACTCAAAGTGGTCTAGTGGATAATTTTGGTCAAAATGACCATTTGATTATATGATTCATATTTGATTTTATTTTCTTTGGATTTTGCTTGTAAATGGCCTAGATGATGTAGTATTCATCTTTACACCATTCCTTATCATTTGTAGAAATCAAACATGGCAATTGCACTCATTCATACACTAATGCAATTCACACATACACTCATATTAAATTTAATAATAAAAGTTTTTTTGTTAACCCTAAACTTGGGTGATTAGAACTTGATAATCTTGATTAATATTTTTGGGGTGTTACACCGAGATCCAAGGTGTAACATCCCAATTTCAGCAACCCTGATTAGTTGTCCAGAATACAACAATCAGGGGGAACAAAAACTTTTTCTTTCTTAATGATGCAGTGTTTGCTTGTTGTCTTTTGTGCTTATGCATTTGAATGTGTAATAGATAATATACTCCTTACCTCACCCTTGGTTGACAAAAGCTATTTCACAAACCTGTCTTGGCTCCTTTTTCACATTCTCAAATGTTCTGGCATTTCCAAAACCCGAGCCAAGATGCCTTTGCAACACTAACCATTTTAGTAGTTTCTATGGACCAAACTAGGGAGAGCTATACAATAAAATCTCCTTATGTTTTCAAGACAGAACTTCCAACTACTCTTACCTCTAGGTTTTCCAAAACCTTGTTATAAATCTTTTGAATTCTACTATTGGTAGAGATACCAAGGACTCTCACCTTATTCAAACTCCAACCTTTCAAAATGGGGAACGACGTGCCTTCTTTGGGTCCCTGTAATGTAACTCAACACCTAGGAGAAGGAACAAAGGGTTTGCGGGCCTCCGTGCATTACTATGAGCCTCACATTGAAAGCATACAAAGGTGCTCCGATTGGTCCACGGTACCCGACGTCCCGGTGTTGAGGGGAACGACTCATAGGGTAGGCGCTTGTACTGGAGGTGGGCATTCTGAAGGTCTTGTTTGATTATGCGATACCCACATACTTTCGTATGACGATCCAAGGGTGATCCTAGTGGATGTATAAAATTTTGTGGGTAAAGTGTACAACCTCTTCAGAGTGTAAATCTATTCGAATAGTCGTCTCCGCGGTTATGGACGGGTTGGACAAACTACTGCAGAGTGGTGTTGGTTTTGTTTTCAAAAAGGATTTTGGAAAAGAAAAGGCTTTGGAAATGTTTTGACCATGAGATGGTCGGAAAGTAAGGAAAGGAGTTTGGTCATGGGATGACCGGAAGGAAAAAATGAATGGCTGACCCAGTCCTAGTGTTTTCCATAACTTTTCAAAAAGGTTTCCAAAATGTTTTACAAAAGTTTTCAACAAAGATATGTAGATGCTATCTACAAGAGAAACTATTTTAGAAAAGAACCTCTCATGGAGCCCTCCTACCACCACAGCCATAATGCATATCCTCTTATTATTATTGTTCTCTTAAGGTGGTTTATGAGTACATTCGAAGTACTCACTGGCATTTTCCTTGGCTATTAACTTGGTTAGATTCGATAAGTAAGGTGAAGAAGAAGATGACGTTGACAACTATGCAAGCTAGGTCATTCTCCTAGTCAGCTGCATGTAGGTTAAGGCATGGCTCTAGCCCTACGCTTGATGAGGTTCAGCTAATGTTGACTAATGTATCCATAATGGCATTAAGGTATGATTTGTATCCGCTTAAGTATTGGATGTTTACTTTGATACTTGTCGATTATTTGCCACAAATGACTGATCATGGGATCGTGGTGGTTTGCGTAACAGGGATTCTCAGAGGATTAATCCAGGGGCCCGACATAAGGGAGAAATGCACATGATCCAGAAGGTGTGCCCATCCAACAGAACACAAAAGATGATCACCTGACAAGTCAACATGGTAGTAAGGATGCCACCACCAACATCCGAATACATTCACTGGCCTGAGCATGAGATTACCTTCAATAGAGCTGATCATCCCCTTCGGGTCCCATGACTAGCTCATTTGGCACTAATAGTTGAGGCCCAAATCGGTGGGTTCGACATGAGCAAAGTCTTCATGGTAGGAAGCAACATCAACCTCATCTACACCAAGATGTTGCATGCAATGAACTTCTCTCTGACCAATCTAGCTCCAACGGAGACCCATGGCATCGTCCCAGGAAAATCCAGAGTCCCCTTAGTAAACATCTACCTTGATGTTGTATTCGGGACCCGAGAAAACTTCAGGCGTGAAAAAATCGAGTTAGAGGTTATGGGCTGGCCATCATAGTACCACGGAATCCTGGCTAACCAGTATTTGCATAGTTCATGGCGGTACTGCACTACACGTACCTCATGCCGAAGAAGCCAGCACCCAACAGAATCATAGCTATGAGGGTAAGTTTTGCTTGCTCAGATAACTTCAACCGCGAGTTCAACAAGATCTCTAAATCCTTAGGAATGGAACTCGGAGTTCTCCTAGCTCAAGATCTCGGATAATGATAATGCTCTGCCAGAAGAAACAAGGTCCATACCCAACCAATCCTTTGACTCCACAAAGGACACAAAGGAGGTCCAGGTTCATCTTACGGACCCGAATAAAATGGCCTATGTGGCCGCCAACCTCAGTCCCACATAGGAAAGCCCACTCGCCAAGTTCCTTTGTGAGCACTGGAATTTTTTTGCATGGGTCCTAGCGGACATGCCAGGACTCCCTAGAGAACTCACCAAGCACACACTTAATGTATATCCTGGCGCAATACCAGTCAAGCAGTTGCTCCGCCGCTTCACGAAGACAATACGCGAGGCCATTGGAAAGGATCTCCATCGCCTACTCGACACCAAATTCATCAAAGAGATCAAAAAGGCAACATGGGTCGCTAACCCAGTGTGTGTCCTGAAGAAAAATACAATTGAACTCCGCATGTGCATCGATTTCACCATACTGAACAAGCATTGTCCAAAGGATCACTTCGCAAATCAATCAAATCATTGATGCAACCACGTGGTGCGAGCATTTTTCCTTCTTGGATGCGTATTCTGGGTACCACCAAATCCGTATGAAAGTCGAATACCAAGACAATACATCATTTATCACACCTTACGGTGTATTTTGCTACACCACAATGCCCTTCGGGCTGAAGAACGCGGGTGCCATGTACCAGCAGATGATGCAAAATTTCCTCGGAAACCAAATCGGCAGAAAGATCCAAGTCTACATCGTCGACGTCATAATCACAACAAGGCAAGAATCAACCTTTATCTATGATCTTCGCTAAACATTCTATAACCTCGACAAGTATTGCATCAAGCTCAATCCCTGCTAGTCAACTCATCGTGTACCTCGTGTCAGATAGAGGAATTGAAGCAAACCCCGAGAAAATATAGGAGATCCTATCGATGTAGAAACCAACGACTCTACAAGGCATCCAACACCTAGCTGGGCGCATGGAGGCACTAAGCCGATTCATCGCTCGGTGGGCGAAAATGCACTGCTATTTTACGCACTGCTAAAGAAATCGGACACCTTCAAGTGGACCGACGATGCCCAACGAGCCTTTGAGAACCTCAACAAAACACTCTCAACATCGCTTGTCCTGATGTCACCCAAGGAAAACGAACCACTACTGCTATACATCACCTCCACCAACTAGGTGGTTAGCATAGTACTGGTCGTCGAACAACCTGAAGAAGGGAAAACCCACGGTTTTCAACGGCCGATCTACTGCCTTATTGAGGTAATATCTCCATCCAAACAAAGGTACCCACATTATCAGAAGCTTGCATATGGTGCCTTCATGACAGGGCGAAAATTGCACCACTACTTCTCTGAGCATCCGATAGTGGTGGTCAACGAGGCTCCTCTCTCCAACATCCGCAACAACCCTGAATCTACGGGGCATGTCTCTCTCTAGGGCATCGACTTATCCCTCGAGACATCACATATGAGAATATAAAATAAATAAAGTCTCAGGTTCTCCTGACTTCATCACAGAGTGGAACTCCAAAGGGCGGGTCCCCCAGATTTGTCGAGTGTGTGGACCATGTACTTTGACGGATCCAAAAGAACCAAAGGAGGGAGTGTTGGTGTCATACTGATATCACCCCAAGGAGACAAAATGCTCTACATACTTTGGATGAGTTTCCCGAACGCGTCAAACAACAAAGCTGAATACGAGGACCTGTTACACGGTATACATATGGCAAAAGCTTGCGGTACAACTCACCTCAAAATCTTTGGAGATTCAAACCTCATCGCATAGAAAGTGATGAACAAGTGTGATGCCATTAGCAAACACTGATCGCATATCGCGACATGTACAACATCATGGAGGGTTACTTAGACAGGTGTGAGGTCTCCCATATTAGATGAGTAAGCAATGAAGAAGCCGACAATCTTGTAAATATCGGGTCCCTCTGCCTACCCGTACCACCCGGGGTTTTCTGGGAAGAAATCAGCGAGCACTCCATCAAGGTCAAGAAATCCACTGAAGCCACATAACCAAAGGCATGCAAGAAGGCAAAACCGTAGATTGACTCAGGGCTACACCATCACCTGAATCGGATACACTTGTTCCAAAATACAAGGAATAACCCGAATACATCATGATGATAGAAACCACGTGGATGCAGTCATACCTAGCATACATGATAAATGGAGAACTCCTGGAAGATACAGTCGAAGCACGACGCATCACCCGTCGGCCTAGGGCCTTTCGAGTAATAAATGGAGAACTCTACAAAAGGAGTATCTCGGGTGTGCTCGAGCGATGCGTGACACCCGAGGAAGGGAATCTCATCCTCAAGGAATCCATGAAGGGATATGCAGCCACCACTCCACCAGCCAAGCAATAGCAGCCAAGGCTTTTCGGGCAGGATTCTACTGGCTTACCGCGGTCCAGGACGTGAAGGACATAGTGAGGACATGTGAAGCATGCCAGCGGTTCGCCACAAAAACCAAACACACCCGCGGTAGAACGGTCCCCCATACCTTTGGCTTGGTTGTTCACTCAATGGGGACTCGATATGGTAGGAAAACTCCACATGTATCTCCTAGAGGACTCGTCTTTCTCCTCGTCGCGGTCAAAAAAATTACCAAGTGGATCGAGGTAATGCATGTCACCAGCCAAGATGCTACTTCAGGTGTAAACTTCATCAAGTCTATAATTTTCCACTTCGGGGTGCCTCACAACATCATTACCGTTAATGGGTCAAACTTCACTTCTGGAGAATTCAAGGAATACAAAAAGGAGATGGGTATACGAGTGAGATACACATTGGTTTACCACCCGCAAACCAATGGCCAGGTGGAAAAAGGCAGTGGACTTGTGACCAATGGCATCAAGAAAAGGCTCCTGACACCACTCGAATGAGCAAAGGGTGCTTGGGTAGACGAGTTACCCTCCGTCCTATGGACCTTACGCACTACCCCAAATACCTCTACACAAGAAACTCCTTTCTTGTTGGTCCACGGAGACAACGCCGTGCTTCTAGTGGAGATAACTCATGAGGCTCCACGAGTCATCGCATACGGCGAAGAAACCTCTACAGAGGCACTCGAAGATAACATTGACGCACTCGACTAAGCTTGAGACATCACGCTTGCAAGAGCAACCCTGTATCATCAGAACCTACACAACTACCACAACCGTCGATTGCATCATAGGTCCGTCGTAGGGGACCTGGTCCTTCGCCTCAAGCGAGATGGCCGCCGAAAACTCGAATCACCCTGGGAGGTACCACACATCGTCACAGAAGTAATTCCTGGTGGATCATATCATTTCCAATACAAGAAGACCTTATTCAAGTACTCCAACCAATGGAACATTGTGTAGCTATGACGTTTATATGCTTAGGACATTTACTTCCTGAAATTTACTTTCAATAAGGCCAACAGCCAAGCGACTACATAAAAACATGTACCTTTGTACTCGATATAAATAAAGCCAAGTTCTCTCAACCGAGTCTCAATTTCAATTTTTTACTTTCTGCCACACATGATACTCGGGGGTTTAGCTAATTAGCTTACACAAAATCATACTCTGATACACAGGGGGCTTTGCTAATCAGCGCAAACTAAAAAAAATTGGCTTCACCGTCAAAAACATCCAACATACACTTTTACCTGAGTAGCTTATTCGGCCCAACAGGCATTAGGTTAACGAAAAGGTATCATGCACGTCGCAACCGCAATAGCTATTGCCACAAACATAAAAAATTACATTAGCAACAAACATATACGGATGATATTTACACAAATTTTACATAGTGTACATGTCATTTTCATAGGATCAATCTCCTAACTATACTAGAAAATTCAGAAAAAAGTCCTGATCCGCGTCAAGCCACTAGCGAATTATTCGGATAGCTAGCTTGCAAGCGGCCTCATAATGAGGATCCATAGCCACCATAGCACCACCCGGTGGAGAAGGAAGACTCTGCGACACGACATCTAAATAGCGATGGTGGTGTACATGTACCCAATCAAGGGCAACCTTGGCACCCGCAATAAGCTCCAGCTTGATGAAATGGTGGATTGCTTCACCTTGTTGGAAATTCTCCATCAGTGCGGCCTGTCCCTGCGGTTGCAGGTCTCTAGGGAACATTGCATTATATACCATAGCTAAGGCAGAGCGACAGCACTCGATAAACTCCTCCACTTCCGACACTCTATCCTGAAGAAGCGCCAACATATACCCCTGGTTGTGGTCAGTCCATAAGTCTGTATCAGTGCCCGACAAAGAGTCCATCAAATACTCATCCAGAACTTAAGATGTCGAGACTCATCCACGACTCTTAAGTGGATGCCTACAAAATACATAAAGATTAGTCTACATCACAATAACAAAAAGCAGGAACTCAAGGGCTTTGTGAGAAACTTATATAGCATGCTCTCGCTCACCCTTGAAATCTTGTCAAGCAGATATGCCTCATGCTCCATGGCCTTGTTCGACTTAGAGAGGTACATGTGCACCTTGGCCTTTATAACCCAAAGTTCACCCTCCAATTGCTCGATATGGTGGATCTTATCAACATAAAGTGGAGGATCAATATATCGGGTGACAGTGGTAACATTCACGGGCGCATTTGACTCTGTTTGTGACAAATGCTGACCCGAAGGAACAAGAGCAATCGAAGGAACAGGATCAGCTGACGGACCAGTCGAATCAGATACATTCTGAAGGAAAAAAGACAAGGCAAAAATCAGCAAGACAGATTCGTTGTACACACTTAATATTCAAACTAAGCGGAAGATTTAAGGATAAAAAATATTAGTCTTTTCTGATTCCTAGACTAGAAAACTATACATGTGATGGAATCCATTACAAACATTTCAACAAAAAAACTATGGCTAAAAGGCTAAATATCACCACTAGCAGCGGCTGTGGCAATAGCAGAGGGGTCAGCAGTTGAAGTTTTTGCAGAAGGAGCAGCATTCAGAGTTTTTGTAGGAGGGGCATCTTCTTCCTCAGCAATTTCAAGGAGCTTCCTAGAGAACTTCTTGATTTTATTAAAGTAAGGCTCGAGGTCGACCTCTTTGTCGTGGTATTTCCGACAAGTACGCCATGGAGGGGTCCTCACAGAGCATGTTTAGAGAGGTGGGGGAACGCGATGAGTTGACGGGTACGAGGTAACACAGCTTACGTAGGTTGAAGTCCCACGATGGTGGTGGAACTCTACTCCTGCTATAAATCACTATAATGGAAATACTCCAAGTTATAGGGTTCGATTCATTATGCAAGGTGTTCCTCTAAGCACTATGGTTGTTGCCCTAAAGACTCCCACAGGTCCAGCTTATAAAGGCAATAGAACCTAGGGTTACAGGGAAAGACCATGCTAGACAGGTTATAGAGTCCTACACTAATACTAACTAGTCTTCATGTCTTGTACCCCAAGGCTTAGGGTTGGTCGGTGACTGCACCATAGCCTTCCTTCTTCCGGCATGGGCCTCCCTTCTGGATCCTTCTAACTGGGCCGCCCAGCAGGCCATGGGCCATGCTACCAATTATGGGCAACCCGGGTTATTCGGATTAGAGACATGCAATGGTGATACCCATTTAGCATAACCCCAACACTCTTAGCCTTTGTCGGTGATTGGGGTCGAGGAGCTAACCTTATCCCAGTCGACCTTCTCACCATGCGCCAAAGCCAATGCCATTGCACTCTCCGCGCTGCTCTTGGCTTGGATCAATCTGTAGCCGATGAGGGGGTTTGGTTCAGCACTGAAGACCTTAGTGAGGATGTTGAGGTTTGATGGAACATCTTTATCGGGTAAGATCTCAACGTGAATATGCTTGAAGTCACATCAAGAGCGGGTCAGGAGATTCTGACCATGAACAATGTTCCCCTCCAAGACACTCAGGGCATCTGACAAAGGGTCAACTCATTTATCCTCTGCCAGCTCTAGCGAGAAATTGGTAAGTCTACAGAAAGGAAGAAAGGACAGTAAATCACAAGCCAAGGTTTAGGTAAAAAATAGTGGATTTCATGTTAGAATAGGTGACTTACTTGTCAAGGAGGACTTCAGGTCTTCAAGCATCTTCCAAAGTTTCTCATCTCGTCATGTCGCAACAGTAGCTTCTGCTCCACGTTTCTCCGCCTAGGCTTTTGCCGCTGTCCAGAATTTTTTGAGCTCCTTTTCAACGGCCTTCATTTTAGCTTCAAGATCATCCACGTGCTTCATGGTAGATACACGAATGATCCCGGATTCATCAGCAGTAGCTACAGTAGAAGACGAAGTTATTCAAAGAAAAAATCGCTGGAGCAAAATATTCAAAGAGGGTAGAAGGCAAAGAGTAAAAATATTTGGAGAAGAAGCACATGTTGAATTGATAAAACGAGCGCCCATCTCGACCATATCACGCATTATCCGCTCAAGGAAATAAAAACATCATAAAACACTCGGGGGTTGCACAGTAAAGCAATACATGATGAATAAAGAAGAGGAAGCTTATGTTCTTCATATCAGGCTCGACCAGGTTTTCTGATAGGACCACACATTTATCAGCATTCTTTTTCTTTTTGGGGAGAGGAGCTTCAGGCGTCACCACAAGGTCTTTCGGGATCAGCTCACGCGCCATTTCTTCTTGCGGGTTGGCTAGTTCTATCGCTTTTGTGGGTGACTTGGCGGCTGTGTCCGTCCCATCGGCTACGTCAACAACACATGACTTCGGGGGGAGTTTTTCCACTTCATTGCCACTGCAGCAAAGCATGAGTAACCTCGATTAAAGAATTAATGGGATCTCATAATCAAAAAAGGTAGGAGTTAAGATGATGTTCTATGCAAACCAAAGAAGTGCCCTTCTTCTAGGAGGAGCTATCCTTGGTGGTTGAATCATCGGTCGCTTTGCATCACTCGAATCGTTGGAGTCTTCAATCTCTTGGATATCCACCTCATCGCGTTTCCTTTTGCCCTGGCTATCTACAACCTTGAAATCATCTGAGTTTGCAGAAGGGACGGCTTCGGTTGGAGTGAGTGAGGAATGGGAGATAGAGTTTTCTTTGTTTTCCTCATTGCCTCCCACAACCCCAGTGTCGGTGTCTCCCTCGGATACAGTAGCAGGTTTAGGGACCTCGTTAGTTTCAGGCAATGGAGGAAGGGATTCCAAGTGTTCATGATTCTAAACAAATAGAAATACAAACTCGGCATAAGGAAAACACATATTAAAGGACAAAACCCGAGAAATAGTAGACAAGAGACAGGGACTTACATTGGGTATAAGGTTCTTCTTGCCAAATGGTTGAACCCCACATTTGGATGTAATTGCGTCATGCTTGGTGAGCTTGGTGAAGGATCTGACTCTCTTCTCAAGTTTAGCGCATGTCAGGTTGTCCGGGGAAAACCTCATTGGGTCCTTCTTACCAGTATATGTCG
Organism: Avena insularis; assembly: GCA_023614405.1. Lineage (NCBI taxonomy): Eukaryota > Viridiplantae > Streptophyta > Magnoliopsida > Poales > Poaceae > Avena > Avena insularis. The sequence continues at coordinate 327,798,921 of CM042684.1, read as the reverse complement.
ACATACCAGAAATTCGGGCCTGAAGAAGTTGAACACGGATAGCGAAGATCATGGATGTGGTCCATCATTGGCTTTGTCTCATCAATCTCCGCCTGAGTCGTGTTTTCCTCCTAGGATGTGAGCTTTATCACTTCTTTGGTGGAGTTGAAGGGGGCAGACCATATAGTTGGCCCTCGAATTTTTCATCCTTGATATAGAACCACCTCTTCTGCCAAGCTTGGACAGAGTCTGCCATTTTGAGGTCGAAGTAATACATATCAAAATAGACATGGATGATGGCAGCCCCAACATCATAGACAAAGGTTTTGGTCGCGTTCCTCTTCACAACAAACATGCGTTTCCAAAGGCTCCAATGGGGATGGATGCCAAGGAAACTCTCACAGAGCATGATGAAGACAACAACATGAGTAATAGAATTTGGCATGCATTGGGAGAGCTGCATGCCATACACAAAGAGAAACCCACGAAGGAATTAGTGGACAGGGAGAGAAAGACCGTGATAAAGGAAGGATATGAACATTACCCTCCATCCCTCCTCAGGTACGGGCACGGCCTTTTCGCCAGGAAGCTTGAAAGAACCCTCCTTCAAGAGTCCGGCCTTCCAGGCCTCGCGCACCTCTCGCTGCGTGCACTTCGAGGGAGTCCATCCAATGACATGTGGTTTGCCCGTTGTGGCATCGGCGGCAGAACCAGCACCCTTGGCCCTCCCCATGGTGATGGCGTCGAAAACGTGAGCATGAAAGAAAGAGAGAAATACAGGTAGCAGCAGTAGCACTATAATAGATGCGGCACAAGGAGGAAGAAGGACAATGGTGGAGGATAAGATGAGCAGTAAAAAATTCCCCCTGCGCTTATAAAGTACCCGCGGTAGTCTAGAGTCGTTGGATCTAGAAGAAATTTCGGCAGGATGAAACCTACGGGCAACACATGTTCACAAATAAATGAAGAGTTAGCCGTAATAAGCAATAATTACCGCGGTAACTTTGAGATAAAATTGTGCGCTGCCTCGATTCCTGCGCGACATGGGGTCATGCGGTCAAACTCACCGCTGACATGGCACCAACGCGTCATCAGCCTGCGTCATGGGGCCACCACTGAAACAACCCATCAGGATCGCTCCAGCGTAATTGAAGAACGCCATCATCATCGGCAATGACATCATGAGCAACAACACAAAAGCATTGGGTGTACCAATAAAGAACTCGACGAAAAAACTGTATATTCAAGTCTCGAGTCGAGCATTTTTCTCACATGATAAAGACTTGAGCCTATGCTCAGACGCAAGTGTTCGAACATAACCTCAGGGGAACCATCGGGAGCACTGACCGTGGACCCAATAATATTTGGCAATACAAGGAAAAGAATACCTGAGTCGAGGATCTCCTTAGATGATAAAGACTTGAGCCTATGCTTGGACGCAAGCGTTCGAGCATAGCTTCGAGGATACTCCCATCAGGAGCGCTGACTGTGCACCCGAAGGAAATAAGGAATCCTCTTATGGAGTCGACAATGAATCTCATGAAGACGAACTTTGAGCCTGCACTCGAATACAAATATTTGAATGTAGCCTCAGGGGCTACTGATTTCCCTAATCTACGAGTCGAGTAGAGTCTCGGGGGCTACTGACATGGGTATGACTTATTGGGTCCCCATAATTGGTATACCTGGTATGTATCTGAACTATAGCCGATGAAGCCCACAAGGAACCGATACTCTTGGAAGCATTCGAAGCCTAGGAACTAGACGTGTTGATAAAGGCAGAAGCTTAAACTGACATATTCCTAGATGTATACTTCTAACTTGTAACCGATCCGTCCTAGACTCTGGGACCTAGCCTCTCATATAAAGGCTGGGAGGAGCTGACGGAGAGGGCACCGTAGATTTGAGAAAAACACAACCCGCCGTGATTTAGATTGCATCTAGCGAATTGGTGAATATGTAATCATCTCCTTCAATAATCAGGCATGACTTCGACTCCCTTGTTTGTCTGATAGGCCGACAAAATCACCAGTGCTCTCTTTTCGCAAAACCCTAAGTCTATAACCATGGGCATTACCGAGGTCACCCCTCGACACTAGGAGAGGAGGGAAAGCCAGAAAATAGGACGAGGAAGAGAGAGGCTAGGGCCGCTCACCCAAAACAAGGACTTGCGGACATCTTTGAATTAACTTATCGGAATTCTTGCCTACCACAAGGTTAATGGCCTTCTGAAGGATGGATTCCCCTCTGAACTCCTTGGCATGCTCTCTACGATGGGAGGAGATGGGAGGACATACCACCGAGGTAGCCTTGGACAACCATTGTTGTGCTTCCTGTTGCACAGGGTCCTCCACTTCACCATCCCGCTTCTTCTTCTGAAACGCGATGAGCTCAGCCAGCAAGACATTGTCGTATTCCCAGCCAACAGGCCTCTCCCACCCCATCGCCTGACGATCCTCCTTGCTCAATTTGCAAACTTTGAAAATGGAGGGAGAAGGAAAGGGGAGTCGTCATCAATATCTTGAGAGGAGACCGGCACATGGTTCTCCTTGCCCCCTTCCCCAACGCTTTCCAGATTGCCCTGAGGCAGAGGTGACAGGGATTCAAACACATTTGCCATGGAAATGTTAGAACCATATTGGTTGAAGGGTATACTTTTTCCAAAGAACTTGTCTGGGGCTAAGATGGGTTTAGTCACAGATTGCTCTTTTAGGGTTGGGAGTGGCACCCTGCTACTCCCAACCGGTTGGCCAGCGGACACCATCCTTGCACAGACCTTTTTGCCCAACCTCTTGTAGTATCCTTTGTTGAAAGTGTACTACGCAAGGAGCACTTCTACAGAGTCAACAAGATTCTTGGTCTTGGGAGAGGATGGGATTGGATTTATAGGTGGGGGGTCCTTGCTAGACACTTACTTGTCCTGAGTCTTGTCCTTGGATGGGGCATGCTTCCAGTGCGGGTCCGAGTGGCTCTGATCCTCAGTGTCATCTTCTTCTTCATCATCATAGTCCTTCCTGTTGGGGCCACAGGGAGGTAGCGACACAGATCCCTATTGCAGGAGGAAGTATGAGTAGCCAAGCCAATGCGAAACCCTTGCATGTTAGCGAAGAGCATCACCTGGGGAGGGATCAAAGCTAGGGCATGGCAATGGAAGAGCATAAGAATGGGTATGTCCCCACCTAGGGGTTCTTCATCAATAAGCCGAGTATCCCAATCATCTTAGTGCACTTCAAAAGCAGATCCTTCTTACAGAGACAACCAGGCACACATGAGAGCATTACCCACATTTTCTCTAGCATCATCGATGCTTGGGGATCAGCCTTGGCCTTTGCCACCAACACACAGACTTTGCTGATGGGGAGGGTTAGGTTTTCTGCACACTTGGAGAGCCTAAGCATGGTGGCACAGGGGAAGGTCACCGCATACTCGATATCCGAGAGCTGCTTGACGCGCCAATCCCAAGAATCCTTAGCCAGTTTATTGAGATCTTCTTGTAGAAGTTGGGGAGTGAGCTTGACATGGAGTTTCTCATTGTTAATGATGATAGAAGCTATGTTGGCCATGACCGCTGCACTGGCTTCTACTGCCGCATCATCAACCTCCAAGCAATGGAAGCCTTTGCCGTCCAGAGCATAACCGTACCACTACAGGGCCGGAGGCTAGGAGGACACATGGAACATGATGGTCGTATGGCCATCTTCATCACAGATGTTGTAGTAGGCTAGGAACTGGCACCCACATTGGTAATGGCCTTCACGGCCGCAATTATAACACTTGATATTGGCCTTTTCCCATAGGATCCAGGGATGGCAACGGTGGCTCTGATTGGGATGAGAGCACCACAGACGAAGGAGGAGCAGACTGGACCTGTGAAGGCATCTTGGCTTTGAACTTTCCAACCGACCAATTCTACGCGAGGTGGTGGTTGTTATGCTGCTGGTTCACCCTAGAATAGGAGGGGATGGAGTCGTAGCAGCTCTTCTCGTGCCAGGCACCATAATCCCCGCGCTGCCACTCTAGCGTGCGCGTCTAGTCATGATCACGATGCCTGCGCATGGCGTTGTTGTCTAGGGCTTGCTACAATAGATCTAACTCCAACCGGCAACCCTCGTTGGTGGATCTCTCCTTATACAGACGCTTGCTTCCCCATTGAGTCATGCCCCTGTCCTGCTCCATGGGGCGATGGAGGGAGGAAGGGGATCTGAGGGCAAGAAGGAAGGAAGGGGAGAGAGCTTGGCAATTGGGATCTAGATCTAGATCTAAACAATCGCATGACCTATGACTGGGAAGCGAGGTAGCCGAAGTGGGGGATTAGGTTTCCTTTCGGAACCCATCTCCAGTTATAAACCGGAGGCGCACGACCATGGGTAGAACATGTCAACACCCGGATTTTTAATCCTAGATGCCCGTTATGCCATACCTCGCCCAGGATTACCATTTTTGCGAGACATAACAGATTGGATATCACAGTACATCATCCATTACAAACCATACATAAGGTCTTACACAAATAAGGATCTCATGATCCAGTCTTAATACAACAAGCAACGGAATTAAAAGATAAGCGTAGCGGTGGGGTCCATCTTCAGGGGCACAGGCAATGCTGATGAAGGCAGATAGTCCTAGTTATCATAGCCGTCCTACTGGCCATCATCTTGATAGTCTCCTTCATAGTCTGGCCATGATAATAGCCAGGGACAAAAGCCATGAGTATTCTTTAAGTACTCGCAAACTACCTCTAACAAGTAATATAGTGCTAAGTTAAAGTGCTAAATCTAAGTTTAACTATAAAGTTAAGTTTGAAACCTAAGCTGAGTTCTGAAGCAAAGAAATATAAAATAAAGTTCTAGAATCACTTAAGTTGGGAAGCTAGTATCATAAACACCACCCTGTGGTGGTCAAGTCAAGATTCATCATTCATTTCAAGTTATTTGGAAAACATCTGACAACGAAACAGTATGGCCATTCCAACTGTCCATAACCGCGGACGCGGCTATTCTAATAGTTTGACACTCTGCAGAGGTGGTACACTTTCACCACAAGATTCGATACATCTATCAGGGATAACCCTGAATCATCATACTTAGTATGTAGATAATCAAACATAACCTTCCCTTTACACACCCTAGTATAAGAACCTCTCCTATGAGCATGGCCTCCCAACCATGACCATCAGTCATCTTGGTCACTGCATAGGTGGACAACATTGAGAGGTAGCCTCAGCTCAAACCTCTCTCGCGAGGGAACTAATACTAATGCATATAAATTTCCAGCTAAGCCTTACCCAATTCAGGTAGTGTGGTTGTACGGTAAATTTGGAATGGTATCGCATCCGAATCCAACCATCAGTTTTATAAAAGGGCTAAGGCTCATGCATCAACATTTTCATCATCCTAGACCATTTGTGTTTCTCAACACATGTCAAAACATCTCAATAGAATGACTCATCATTCCAAGGTTTTCACAATTCATTTTCACCAATTGTTCCCATCTAAAGTGACTCAAGTTTTGATCTACTCTAACTACTAAGTTAAGAGTGTTCACTAAGGTGGAAAGATGAGGGGTTCAATCTCATGCCATAGAATGACATCTAAAGCTTAGCTAAATAGGTCACGTTTTATACTTTTTATGCTACCTTCAAAATAAGTAAAGAACTTTGGGTAAAGTAAAGGAAGTAAAGCTTGAAAATAATACTTGGGGTAAATACTAGTCAAAGTGGTATAATCAAAGCATGCCCTAAGCATCTTTGCTAAACTATCTAGTTCATTTCTAGCTTGCTAATAGTAGCTTGCCTTCGTTGGTGCAGTGGTTGAAGTTTTCTTCTTCTTCTTGGTAGAACTCCTCCTCCTCGTAGACTTGGTCGGTACTATTGTCTATAAATACATACGGAGTACACAATCACCAAACAATACTTAACTAATTTACTTAGTATTCTATGGCACACAATTGATGATCTATTATCCTCACACGCATCAAAAGTTTTATTCACTAGTTTCATTCTTTTTATTTTAGAAAAGTAATTTCTACTCATTGAAAAATTAACTAAGATTTAATATTCACCACTTAAAATATGGGATCATGTTGACACATGTCATCACCACATATTCTAACATGTGGGAATGAGATTTAAAGGTTGGATCATAATTACTTTGGTTTAAGTTCATTATTTAATGATTTAAAGTGACTAGAAATGCCTATATAGCATTATTTTGGTACTAGTCCAGAGTCACTGCATGTAAACCTTAATATTATTACATATTTAGATAGATATGGTGAAATGTGATTTTTGAGAGTTGGAATCAACTCAAAAGCTAACTTGGTTGATTTTATAAAAATGTTGCAATGTGCAAATGCTTCTGTTTTGTTATTTTTATTAGGAGAGATCTATAACTCTAATTGAATTAAATCCAACTGGCTTGGATAGATCATTTCAATACCTTCCAGACAAAATTGGTTTCATGCAATTTGGATTTATAAAACTCTCTAAATTGATTTTCAAACTAGGGGACAAAAACTAGATTCAACTAAAAAGAAAAATCCATATTTTAATGGCTGGGCTAGCGCGGGAACGATCATGGGCCGGCCCAGTGACGCTTCGCGGCGCGGGGCTCAGCTGATAGGGGGTCCCGCTTGTCAGTGGCTCTTAACATGCAAAACGGTACGCGCGATGTGGGTCGTAGGATTAGAACTGGGATCTACGGCTGGGGATCGTCGTCGACGACAAACAGGTCGTCGGCGAGCTCGAACCCTAGCGGCTCGGTGGGGGTCTATCGGAGACATACCAAGGATCTAGCAAGGTCGGCGAGATGGGCAAATGAACTGGAAGACAACGGCAAGGCGAGGCGCGGTTGCGGCGGAGCTTGGGGTGCCCTAAATCGCAGGCGCCCTTCTCCTCCTGCTGCGGCTGCTCCGGCTCCAATTCCGGCGAGGCAGAGCTTGAGCAGCGTTGGCTAGAGGTGGGTGAGGTTTAGTGAGAGGTGGGAAGTGAGTGGGTGTGGAGAATTGAGGCTAGGGAGGCCAGTTTATATAGGCCCGACGGTGAGACCGAGCGGTGTGGGCAGGCGACTCCGGCGAGGGCGGCACAGGGGGCTGGCAGCATGGCTCGAGGTAGGGGATGGTGGCCTATCTCCTGGCGGTGTGCTGAGGCTTAAAGGCGCGGCAAGGCGAGCTCTGTGCTGGTCGGGAGCGTCACGCGCTCTGGGCGGCAGAGGCTGCGGGTTCGACGGCGAGCGGTGGCTGGGATGCGTTGGGCGGCCAGCGGGGGTGTCTGGGGTGTTCCCTAGGTCCTGGCGGAGCGGTAGGCGCGGGCTGCGGCCGAGGGGCGGTCTGTGCACGCGGGGACAGGGCGCGCTCTGCGGGCGGCGTCGGCATGGTCGACCAGCTCCGGGCGCGGCGGTTCTTGGCCGTTCCGGTCTCTGTCTCTGGGCTGGGGCTGGTTGGACGGTGGAGGTGGACCACAGGCGTCATGCTGGACAAGGTGAGAGGGGATGGTGGCTGCTGTAGCACGATGCGCCGGTGGGGGTGCTCAAGGTGCTCGGCCTTAATGGCCATGACCATTTGGTCGTGTGCATAGGGCTTGGCCGGGCTAGCAAAGGGTAGGGGTGCACTGGGGGGAACAAGGGGACAGGGTTAGGCACAAATGGTGACCAAAATTACTGCTCCAAATAGTGTTTTGAATTTGGCTAGATTTGTGCCTGCCACCTGTTTGATGAAATGGCCGCAAGAAGTAAACTTTTGAATTTTGGTTTCAAAATTTTTGGGTGATCTACAGTAGTTCTAGGTAGTCTCTGGTTGCAAGGGTTTTAAAAGTGGAGCTCATTTTGATGGTTTTTCAAATAGTGGTGATCTATGCATATGCATTGAATTCCATTTTTACATGCCATTTAAAATAAGCAAAAGAATTTTTTTAGCAGATCAAAAGGTGGGCCTTGGTACATCATTATGTGTACTAGCAAGGGGTACAAAGATCATGAATTGTTTCTGTTAAGAAATGAGTGCTAGGAACACTCAAGGTAGTGTAGTGGATTAAAATGGCCAAAATGACCATTCCTCCTTTTTAATTGTTTTTGATTTGATTTTCTTTAGTAAAAGTTTGGGAATGATGTAGATGATGTTTAAATCACCTAAGAAATATTTTACCAGCAAAGGATCATAGAACCATGGCAATTCAAATCAAATCCTAAATTAAATGCACATACACATGAATGCTTTCATTTTTAATTTGGAGAAGTTTTTGTTAACCCTAAATTTTGATGATTTAGATCTTGATAAGCTTGGATTGAAGTTTTGGGATGTTACAAACCTTCCCCCCTTAAACAAAATCTCGTCCCGAGATTTACAAAGAAAACTAGGAACTAAAGAGATTTGGGAACTCTGTCCTAATGTAATCTTCGCGCTCCCAAGTGGCTTCCTCCTCGGTATGGTTGCTCCACTGAATCTTGAGAATCTTGATACTCCTGGTCCTGGTGGTTCTGTAGGCTTCTTCTAAGATACGGATGGGCACTTCCCGATAGGTCAGGTCATTGTTGATTTCCACCGCTCTGTGATCGATGTTCTTGAAAACTTCAGTCTTCTCAGGCACTTCCAAGCATTTGCGAAGTAATGAGATATGGAACACATTGTGGATGGCTGACATCTCTTCAGGCAGTTCCAGTTGATATGATACTTCTCCTCGACGGTTCAGAATTTTGAACGGTCCAATATATCTGGGGGCTAACTTTCCCTTCAGACTAAAGCGTTGAGTTCCCTTCAATGGTGAAACTTTGAGATATACAAAATCTCCCACATTGAAAGTCAGGTCTCTCCTTCTCTTGTCAGCATAACTCTTCTGTCTGGATTGGGCGGTCTTGAGGTGCTCATGGACTTTGTGAACTTTCTCTTCTGCTTCCCGGAGAATGTCGGGTCCAAATATCTGACTCTCTCCTACTTGCGACCAATTCAAAGGGGTACGGCACTTTATTCCGTATAGGAATTCAAATGGTGCCATCTGCAAACTAGCTTGATAACTGTTGTTATATGAGAATTCTGTGAAAGCCAGGCAGTCTTCCCATTTTGATCCGTATTCCAACACACAAGCTCTAAGCATATCCTCTAGGATCTGGTTGACTCTCTCAGTCTGTCCATCGGTTTGCGGGTGATAAGCGGTACTGAAGTTCAACTTGGTTCCTAATCCTTCCTAAACTTTCTGCCAAAATCTCGAGGTAAACTGGGTTCCTCGATCTGATATGATGGTCTTGGGGGTTCCATGCAGACTAACAATCCTAGCAATATACAGCTCTGCTAACTTTGCACTCTAGTAGGTAGTCTTGACAGGTATGAAGTGAGCTACCTTGGAAAGTCTATCAACTATGACCCAGATTGAGTCATTTCCCCTACTAGAAGTAGGTAAACCAGTGATAAAGTCCATTCCGACGGAATCTCATTTCCATTCCGGAATCTGCAATGGTTGCAACAGTCCTGCAGGTCTCTGATGCTCTGCTTTGACTCTTTGACAGATGTCACACTTGGCGATGTAGCTTCCGATTTCTCTCTTCATCTTGTGCCACTAAAATTGCTCTTTCAAATCCTGATACATCTTTGTTCCTCCGGGGTGGATAGAATAAAGAGTATCATGAGCTTCCTTCATGATAATTTCCTTTAGCTCCGAATCTGCTGGCACATAGATACGTCCTTTGTACCACAGTACTCCTTCTTCGTCTTCAATGAATCCAGGTACCTTTCCTGTACCAATACGATGTTTGATTCCATCGATACTTTCATTCCCCTTTTGGGCTTCCTTGATTTGGCTAATCAAAGTGGGTTGAAGTTCAATGCTAGCTAAGAATCATTTGCTAACTAATCCAGTCCTGAACTGCTCCAACTCTTTGTACAAACTTGGTTGCTTCTCCTTGATCATAGTGTTTAGCCTACATGGCAATCTGCTAAGAGCATCCGCTACCACATTGGCTTTGCCGGGGTGATAGTGAATGTCAAGGTCATAATCCTTGATTAACTCTATCCATCTCCTTTGCCTCATATTCAGTTCTTCTGAGTGAAGATATATTTCAAGCTCTTATGATCTGAGTAAATCTCACAGCGATTACCCATCAGATAATGACGCCATGTCTTCAATGCTAGAACCACAGCTCCTAACTCAAGATCATGGTTCGGATAGTTCTGCTCATGCTGCTTCAGTTGTCGAGACAGATACGCGATAACTTTGCCTTCTTGCATCAATACACATCCTAGAACAATCTTAGATGCGTCACAATACATATCAAACGGCTTCTTGATGTCTGGCATGACCAATATTGGGGTTGATATCAATCTCTTCTTCAGCTCCTGAAAACTGGCTTCACACTTGTCAGTCCATTCAAACTTCTTGTCCTTCTTCAACAATTGGGTCATGGGTCGGGCTATGCTTGAGAATCCTTCTACGAACTTGTGGTAGTATCCTGCTAATTCGAGAAATGCACGGACTTGGGTTTGAGTGGTTGGGGCTTCCCATTCTTCGACATCTTTGATCTTGGCGAGATCAACAGAGACTCCTCCGGCAGACACAATATGTCCTAGGAATCCTACTTCTTTCAGCCAAAACTCACACTTGCTAAACTTGGCATAAAACTGATGCTCTCTCAGGATTTCTAGGATAACTCTCAGATGTTGCTCATGCTCTTCTTCTGACTTGGAGTAGATAAGGATGTCGTCGATAAACACAACTACAAACTTATCTAGGAAATTCATAAAGATCTTATTCATGAGATACATGAAATAAGCAGGGGCATTGGTTAATCCAAAAGACATAACCGTATACTCGTATAAACCATAGCGAGTAGTGAAGGCGGTCTTCAGAATATCCGTTGCACGAATCTTAAGTTGGTGATAACCAATCCTAAGATCAATCTTTGAGAATACCTGGGCTTCAGTCAACTGATCAAATAGATCCTCTATCTTTGGCAAGGGGTACTTGTTTTTGATGGTGACGTCATTCAACTTTCTGTAATCCATACACAGACGGTTGCCTCCATCTTTCTTGTCGAAGAATAATACTGGTGATCTCCATGGCGATGCGCTTGGTTGAATCAAGCCTTTCTCTAACATGGCATCCAACTGCTTCTTCAGTTCCACTAACTCTGAGGGGTTCATGCTATAGGGTCTCTGAGCTATGGGTCCGGTTCCGGGGATTAGTTCGATAATGAACTCAATATCCCTATCTGGGGGCATACCTGGAAATTCATCTGGGAATACGTAGGGGTATTCACAGACTACTCTGACTTGGTCTATGGTGGGCAGGGCTACACTCTTGTTGCACTTGAATTGACGGGGTAAGGTTTCAGAGATATGCTCTACTGTTACTCCAGAACTACTGGTCATGGTGATGGCCTTCTTAGCACAGTCTATCAGTCCTTTATGCCTTGACATCCAGTCCATACCTAGTACTACTTCCAATCCTTTGCTTTCAAGTACAATTAGGTTGGCATAAAAATCTATCCCATGTATTCTGATAGGCACAGCTTTGCAAATTTTTCTAGCTTTAGTTGTTGAGCCGGGGATTTGAACTATCATGACATGCTTCAAGTTGGTTGGATGAATCTTACTAGTGCATGCAAATTCTTCAGTGACAAATGAATGCGATTCTCCCGAATCAAACAATACTCTTGCTAAAACTGAGTTGACAGAAAACATACCCAGCACTACATCTGGCGCTTCCTGGGCTTCTTCTGCGTTCATGTGGAAGAGACGACCGTTGTGGTTGTGAGGGTTCCCTGGGGCAAATCTTCTTCCTGGTTGAACACGACGTTGCTGTTGAGCTGGGGCATTCACAGGAGCATTGGCGGCAGTCTTCTTGGGACACTCATTGGAGTAGTGACCCTTCACTCCACACTGGAAACAAGTGATCTGGGCCTTGTCCTTTGCTGCGACAGGCACAACATTGCTGCCAGTTCTGGGTGCAGTGTTGTTTTTGTTGTTGTTCTTGGGAGGTGCATGGTTGAAATTGTTGGCATTGCCGGAGTTGTGATTGTTTCCTCCGGACTTCACATTGCCTCCGCTACGGTTGGGGTAACTTGGGCGAGACATTTGGGGTCGGTTGTTCCTTGGTGCATACCCTGGTGAGGGGTTGGGATGATACTTCTGGTGACTACTGGATCCAGACTGCTGCATCATACGACGCTTGCGGTTGTCATTTGCCTGGTTAATCTTCCCTTCCATCTGAATGGCAGAGTCGACTAGCTCTTCGAGATCCTGAAAATGGATGTTGACGAGGACAGTCTGCATCTCATCATGCAGTCCGTTCAAGAATCTCTCCTTCTTCTTGGCCTCCGTGTTGATTTCATCAGGTGCATATCTGGCAAGTGACACGAATCTGTCACGGTATTCTACCATAGTCATTCTTCCTTGCTTCAATTTTCGGAATTCATCTCTCATCCTGTTGACGAGACCTTGCGGCACGTGGGTGCGGCTGAACTTGACTTTGAATGCTTCCCATGTCATCACTTGACCATGGTTCATATTGCGGATGCTATTCCACCAAGCTCTTGCATCTCCCACCAAATAGTGGGTGGCAAAGAGAACTTTCTCATTTTCATCAACTCCTGCAACTTCGAGGTTGTTTTCCATGGTCTGTAACCAGTCGTCAGCATCTAATGGGTTTTCAGATTGGTTGAAGATTGGGGGATTTGTATTCTAAATTTTTTTTAGTTTGGATCCATGGTGATCCTGATTTCCATTCCCTTGGTTGTTGAGAGCCATTTGGGTGATCTACTGCAATGTTGCTAAGTTGGCTTGGCGCTCAGCCCTGCTTGCTTCACGATCCGTGATGAGATTCTGCAAGATCTCCAGCATTGGGTCTTGCGACGAGCTGCTTCCTCCTTGGTTTCCACGAGTCATCTGAAGATTGAGATAGATATAGGGGTAAGAGGGAAATTCTAAGGTTCATGGTTTTGGGTTTTCAAAGCTAAAACTTTGAGTTAGACTCAGGTTTTTCACTAACTCTATTTCATTCATGCAAACAAACACACACCACAACAAACAAAGGAAAGCAGATGGTTTGAAGAACCATTCTACAAGCTACGATACAGTGGGACCGATACATCTCATGCTACGACAGTGCTCTAGTGCATCTACTCATCGTCGATGAAGTCGGATTCCTCATCATCAATGTAGAAGTCCACAGTATCCTCCTCCAGAAAGTCATCATCGTTGCTGAGGTAAGAATCCATGTCTCCCTGGATGTCTTCACCCTCATCTTCTTCTTCCTTGGCGGCAAGCTGAGCTTCCTGCTCCTTGATGGTCTTCTCGAGGTCGGCCACCTTCTTGCGAAGACGGGCGATGGTGCGATCCTTCTTGGCACGCTGGCGGCAAAGAGACTGGCGGTCCTGGACGAGCAGTGCGAAAGTCTGGGCCATCTAGTCGGCAATGGCACGGTTCTGGTTAGCTAACTCCCTGGCATTGTCCAGTTCCTGCTGTCTGTCGTGAAGCAAGAAGTCAAGATTCTCCATTTGACGCCTCAACTCTGGGTGACTTGGCATCTCCATCAGCATTCCCATGAAGTCACGTCTTTCATAGTGAGCATAACGGGTTCCTTGGATCTTGTTGACACTGAGAGCACATAGAAGTGCGAGAGCTTCATGCATTGCCCTGGCTAATCCATCTAGCCAGTTGTTCTCTCTCACGGAGAACTGAATTCTCCCAGAAGTTGGTGCTTCAATGCTTCCTCTAAGATCTGCGGTGACTAGCCACTGTAGGTCTCCTCCTGGGGGTCCTGGAAGTTAAGCTCCAAGAAACTCCGGATGTGGGCGTCCCAAGAACTCCGACAGTGAATCCAGATCCCTCTCGAAAATCAGCTGACCTTCATTTCCCAACTAGTAAAACTTGCAGAACTGAGTCTCCATCTACAAGAATTAAGGATGAGGAAATTAGTGAAGGGATCAAGTGTGTCAAATTTTAAGTAGTAATGTAAGAGTTTTGGAGGAACATGGATTTTTGAGAAAGAAAGAATTCCCAAGGATAAGAGAGGAGATAGTTTTTCGTAAATACTCACGTTGGTTTTGAAACTAAGTTTTTATTCGGACGTCCATTCTAACTAGGGTCTCCTATGGTCAGGATGGCTCTGATACCAACTTGTCAACACCCGGATTTTTAATCCCAGATGCCCGTTATGCCATACCTCACAATCCCAGGATTGCCATTTTTGCGAGACATAACGGATTGGATATCACAGTACATCATCCATTACAAACCATACATAAGGTCTTACACAAATAAGGATCTCATGATCCAGTCTTAATACAACAAGCAGCGGAATTAAAAGATAAGCGTAGCGGTGGGGTCCATCTTGAGGGCACAGTAATGCCGATTGTGCGATAGTCCTAGTTATCATAGCCGTCCTGCTGGCCATCATCTTGATAGTATCCTTCATAGTCTGGCCATGATAATAGCCAGGGACAAAAGCCATGAGTACTCTTTAAGTACTCGCAAACTACCTCTAACAAGTAATATAGTGCTAAGTTAAAGTGCTAAATCTAAGTTTAACTATAAAGTTAAGTTTGAAACCTAAGCTGAGTTCTGAAGCAAAGAAAGATAAAATAAAGTTCTAGAATCACTTAAGTTGGGAAGCTAGTATCATAAACACCACCCTCTGGTGGTCAAGTCAAGATTCATCATTCATTTCAAGTTATTTGGAAAACGTCTGACAACGAAACAGTATGGCCATTCCAACTGTCCATAACCGCGGACGCGGCTATTCGAATAGTTTGACACTCTGCAGAGGTGGTACACTTTCACCACAAGATTTGATACATCTGTCAGGGATAACCCTGAATCATCATACTTAGTATGTAGATAATCAAACATAACCTTTGATACGTCCAAAACGTATCTACTTTCTCGAACAATTTTGCTATTGTTTCTCCTCTATACTTGTGTGATTTGGATGCAACTAATGCAAACTGATGCTGTTTTCAGCAGAATTGCCTTGGTGTCTACTTTTTGTGCAGAAAATCAACTATCAGGAAAAATCCCGGAAAATATGCCAAAAATCGTATTTCACCCAAAGACTCCAGGAGCCAGAATACAAGACGGAGAAGAGCCCTGGGGTGGCCACACCACCTGCTGGCGCGGGCCAGGCCAAGCCGCACCAGGGGTGGTGTGGGCCCCCCAGGCACCCCCTCGGTCTCTCTCTTCGCCTATAAGGAGCCTTCTGACCTAAAAACTTCGGGGGGTTTTATGTTTTTCCAGAAGGAGTTCCGCTCCGCCGCCACCACCAGATTCCACGAAACAGCACCAGAAACTCTATTCTGGCACCCTGCCAGGATGGGGAATTGGAGGAGATCATCGCCATCATCATCACCATCGCTTCTCCATCGACCATCCATGTTTCCCCCATCTATGAGTGAGTAATCCCCCGCTGTAGGCTATGGGGATGGTAGGGATTGGATGAGATCGTTCATGTAATGGCATCAGATTGTTAGGACATAGTGCCTAGTATCTCTATTAGTGCTTTATGACTTTGTTGCAACCTTTTTGTGCTTAATGCTTGTCACTAGGGCCCGAGTGCCATGATTTCAGATCTGAACTTATTATTGATTCATCATGATAGTATTGTTTTGGGTCTTATCTACAAGTTGTTTACACACATCGTTGTCCGGAACCTATGGTCCCGGCGGTAAATCGGGTAGCTGTAAGGAAAGGCTTTGATGTGAGGATCACATGTGTTCACGGAGTGTTAATGCTTTGCTCCGGTGCTCTATTAAAAGGAGCACCTTAATTGCCAGTAGTTCCCTAGAGGCCCCGCTGCAAACAGGCTGGCAGGACAAAATATGTTGTGCAAGTTCTCATTGCGAGCATGTATGACTATATATCGAACACATGCCTAGGATTGTCTAGTACTTGGATGCTTTATCTTATTTATCTGCAATTGCCTTATGTTCTGATTGCTATGTGAATTGTCTTAGCCATGCAACGCCCGTCCATCCATCCCTATGCCTACCGCACTCGAATCCCACTGTTTTACTATTCCTACTACAAAACTGTTGCTACTGATAAACTGCTGTGAGCAAGATTGTTTCCAGGTGCAGCTGAATTGACAACTCAGTTGTTAAGACTGATAAGTATTCTTTGGCTCCCCTTGTGTCGAATCAATAAATTGGGTTTCACTTCCCTCGAAAATACTGCGATACACCCCCTATACTTGTGGGTCATTAAGACTATTTTCTGGCGTCGTTTCCAGGGAGAATAGCTTTATTTATCAAGTTCACTTGGATTCTCTATTGTTCGCTGCTTTCCATCCATCATGGGTAAGTCTCGTGATGGCAAGGTTCCTATTTTACCATCCACTACAAGAAGAGGTACGGTTCTGAACACCTCTACCGCTCTTGATTCACCGTCTGTTCTGAGTAAGTTCCTTACACCACCACATACACATGCTACACATACTGCTACTACTGCTGAATCTGAAACTTCTGATGCTTATGATGCTGCTTCTACTGTGCTTGATAAGAGTGGTTCATTAGGTCCTTTCCTAGATGCTACGATTGCTAGAACTATAGTTGGAAATACCGAAACTCCTAATGAACACACCGCTACACCTGTTAGCTCACCTGAGTCTAGTGAGAGTTATGATGCTGAAGAAGATTATGTTGAGATGACTGATGAGTTTATTGAAGAATGTAGGAACACCCATGATAGGAGTGCTGCTAAGAATCTCCTTGAGAGGCGTACTATTAGACCCAAATTATCTCCTGCTGCTAAGTTTGCTGCTTCTGCCATAAATATTATAGACGAAGATTATGATTTCTCTCTCGATCTATCTTACATAGCTATTGTCGAGAAAGAACCTTTTGGCGGAACTAGGAATGAAAGTGCGGTAGCACATATGAATGAACTTTCTACCATGAGTGGCTTGTTTTCTGATGATATTAAAATGCGTACTTACTTTGTTGCTAAGATTTTCCCTTTTTCACTGAAAGGAGAAGCTAAAACTTGGTTTGGTAATTTACCTCCTGGATCTATTGATAGCCCTGAGTGCTTGTTTAATACTTTCCTGCAGAAATATTTTCCTCCTAGTGCTAGACATGCTGTTTTGCAGGAACTTTTTGATTTTAAACAGGGAGAAAAAGAGGTATTGCCAGAATTTTGGGCAAGGTTTTGTGCTTTGATTCATGCACAGGCTGGAAGTCCATTACCTAAGAATGAACTACTTGATATATTTTATAATGGACTAACCGAAGAATCTAGGGCATACCTAGATAGTTGTGCTGATTGTGTTTTCAGGAATAGGACTCCCAAGGAAGCTAAGGAATTAATGGCTAAACTAAGCAAGAATTATGAAGATTGGACTCCTCCTAAACAAGCTATACCTGAAGTAATTGTACCTGAACCATCTATTCCTGTGCCTATTCCAACATCAAAGAAGAGGGGAGTTATTGAATTAAATGATGAAGTGATGAAGGAAGCGAAGAAATGTCTTAAGGAGAAGGGAATTAAAGCTGCAGATGTCAAGAATTTACCTCATATAGAAGAATTATGTAAGCTTGTTCCCTATTCATCAACTATTGAGGTACACTCTCTTCAGCACTTTGATGAAGGTGATATCCCTTACTTGAAACCTCCTGATCAATGCTTAGAAGAATTTGATATCTTTATTGTTAAGCAAGATAACTTTAATAAAGGGTGCAAAATCATATAATGGAAAACACTAGAGTTATTGTTGAGTTGAAAGATATTGTGGAAAGAACCTCTAATGATGTTAAAATGATTGTTAAACACTTTCAAATGGTTCAAACTCAAAAAGATCAACTCGTTAAAGTGCAAAACAACTTGCTAGTTAGTGCTGCTAAAGAAAAACATGCTTATGAAATTAGAACTAGAAGTGGTGCTGCTACCCAGGATCCTCTATATCCTGAGGTCCATCCCAAAAGAATTGAGCAGGATTCTTAACAATATGAAAATAGTGGTTCTACTCGTAAAAAAAGGAAAAAGAAACATAAAACTATTGTAGAACCCTTTGAACCTGCTATAGATCCTAATAGTATATCTATCTCTGATGCTGAAACTGAAAGTGGTAATGAAGAAAATGAAGTTCCTAATGAAGAAAAAGTTGAAGAAGAACCTGAAAACCACACTAAGAATACTAAATACACTAAAGAAGATTTTATTGCTAAGAAACATGGTAGTGAAAGAGAACCTTGGGTCCAAAACCCTATGCCTTTCCCTGATAAGAAACACAAGTCAAAAGAAGATGAACACTATAATAAGTTTTGTGAGTGGATGAAACCTTTATTCTTGCAAATTCCTTTGACTGATGCTATTAAATTGCCTCCTTACTCAAAGTATATGAAGGACATTGTCTCGAATAAAAGGAAGATCCCTAATGAAGAAATCTCTACTTTGCTTGCTAATTATTCCTTCAATGGTAAGGTTCCTAAGAAACTTGGAGACCCAGGGATTCCAACTATCCCTTGCTCTATTAAGAACAGTTATGTTAGAACTACTTTGTGTGATTTGGGAGCTGGAGTTAGTGTTATGCCTTTCTCTCTCTATTAGAGGCTTCAGCTTGAAAAAATGATACCAACTGATATATCTTTGCAAATGGCTGATAAGTCTACCACTATTCCTATGGGTATATGTGAGGATGTACCTGTCCAGGTGGCTCATAATTGCTTGATATTAACTAATTTTGTTGTGCTTGAAATGCCTGAAGATGATAATATGTCTATTATTCTTGGGAGACCTTTTCTTAATACTGCAGGAGCTGTTATTAATTGTAATCAAGGAAAGGTGACCTTCAATGTTAATGACAAGGAACATACTGTATATTTCCCCAAAAAGATTGAAAGGACTTATGGTTTAAATTCAATTGAACATGTTGAAGATATTCAAGTTGGAGAAATATATTGTCCCATACCAAGAGAAAAATTTGAAACTATTATGATTGGGACCATCGCTATCAAGGTTAAGGTAACATAATCATTAGTGGAGTACAAAGTTTTGTCTCATATGCAATTGTTTTGGTAGCAAGACTTGATCAACCTTTCTAACAAAAGGATTCCATTGAACAAAACAATGTTTTCATTATGATTATCTCCGTTTATTTCTATCCTTTGTATTTTAGTTTTTGCTTTCGTTTAGTTTTCTTTGTGTTGTTAGTTGCTTGCATGCTAGAACTTCTGTAGTTCTAGCCTTGTTTTTGTCCTTGCATCATGTTTCCAAAAAGAAAAAAAATCTGTCTGTCAGAAAAATCATTCTTCTATTTCTGAAAAATGCCCAAAAATAAAGTGTCTCGAAAAATTCCAGAAAATTCATATTAAATTTTTACGTGAAAAAAGGGGCAGAGGAGTACCTGGTAGGTACCAGGGGGGCCCACCAGGCAGGCACACCACATGGTGGCCCGGCCAGACCTGGGTGGCGCCATGCCCTAGTGTGGGCCACCCCTGCCCCCCCCCCCACACACACTACCTCTCTCTCCTGCCACTTTCTTCCCTCTCCCGAGTAAGCTCCAGTTCGTAGCTCGAAATCGCGTTCTCTCTGTGCTTGCCCTCGATTTCTTAGATCTCTTTGCTCAGCCTATCTTTCTTGTTGAAATTTGGAGCAATTGTTCCCTGGTATGTGACTCCTCCCCTTGTCCAAGTAGATTTGTGTTTAGTGGATTATATGTTGAGTATTTTGCTGCTGTAGGTGACTAGTTATGAGAGCTTGTAAGCTTGTTTGATTCTTAGAGATATAGATTTGATGCATGTTTAGGCCTCTTGCAAGTCCCTATGAGTAGAATCCTTCATTATAATTACTTTGCAATCACTTGTTTAATATGTGTTTAAATTTCAGAATACCAAGCATGAACAACCATACTTTTGGAGAGATATTTGAGAGTGATGCACCTAGGAGGTCAAGGCCCTCAAGAATAGCCTCTCAAGCTAGGCCATCATACAATGAAAATCTCATTGCATCACGTATTGGCAGTGAAAGAGATGATGGAGATGCTCACCCATCCTCTTTCCATTGTTTTACTTTCTTGCAAGCTGCAGGTATTCTTGATGATTTATTGCTACTGATTGAGAGGGTTAGCTTGACCTCTTATATGGAAGATGAGAGTGCACAATACGCTATGCTCACCAAAACTTTTGTTGAGAGCTTCTCATTTTCTAACACATCCTATCATTCTACTGTCTCATTTAAGATCTATGATATGCCCTTCACCATGCCTTTGGAGAGATTTTGCAGTATTGTAGGTGTGCATATGACAGGGACCGTGAAGAAAATTCAAGGGCGGCCCGCTGATTTGTTGGAGCTTTACCGAGGGGTGACCAATGATGATGACCATGTATGCAGCTGAAAGATAAGAAATATCCAACTCCCTGCTCTTAGATACTTTGCATACTACCTTGCCACTAGTGTTTTGGGTAGGGAGAACACTAGTAATATCTCCAACTATCACTTAGCTTTCCTTGCTGCTGCGCTCAACAATGATACTCGGTACAATCTTGGCTCTCTTATTGCTCGCCGCCTAGCTTCTAGGGGGCCTATCTATGGGGGCATCATTGCTTCGCGTGTACTTGATGCATTAGATCTTCCTGTGGCTCCTGATGATGTTATGCTAGCACCACAGAGGCTCGACCTTGTTGCCATGAAAACTCATCACTTTGTCAGTGCTACCTCTGATTTGAACAATCTAGTATATAGGATGCTTTTCACTAACGGGGATGAAAGGGAGATCCTTTTGCCCTAGCCTGCTTTGTTCAGTGTTGACAGGAGACCGTGGTCGCGCTCCAAGGAGGAGGTTGACGAGCAGCTTCGCTTGTTGGGTTTCCACGAGCAGCACCAGGAGGATGTGCCCTCCTATGACTATTCCGCACATTACGGAGGGATGTACTCTGGCTCGCACCAGGATGAGGGTACCTCCTCGTCGTACCCAGGTGACACTTCATTTTGGCCAGCCTGGGATTGATACCCACTTAGGCCAAAAGCCTAAGCTTGGGGGAGGTACGCCGACACCGCACTCATCTCCATATCATGTTGCGTCGGTTCTTTGTATATTCATGCTTTTGTTCTGTTTTTAGTTTTCGTTCTTCTTTGCTTTTGCTTTCTAAAACACAAAAAGACCAAACATATTTTTGTTGTTCTTCTTTGGTTTGCTTCATCTTTTTGCTTTGGTTTGCTTGTTCCTTTTTGCTTTGTTTGAACTATTCGAAAAACCCAAAAATATTTTGCTTTGCTTGTTTTTCTCTTTAGGTTTTTGTTTAAAATCGAAAACACCAAAAATATTTGTTGTTCTTCTTTGGTTTTTGCCAGTTGGCTATAGGGTTCAGCAGTTCTCAGTGGATTATTGGTTTCATATTATTATTCAAGCCATACAAGTAAAGAGCAATAATGAGGATTAATGACAACTTGAGGCGTGGTAAGAGGCTGGTAACGAACTCTATTTGTCTTCATTTTTGTACATATGCTCATCTTTGTGAGCTTTCTTAGTCCGTTCATGTAGGGTGTATGTTATCTTTGAATGCTTAGTAGTTCTTGCTTTTTTGTGATTAGCTCCAGCCCGCTAATAGTTTGTAGCATGTCTCATGAATGTTTGCTTGCATTACTCTATTCATAAATTGGTATGGCACTGTGGTATCCTCCTCTAAATGTTTCATTTGATCGACTTGGCACATGCTCACGCATGCACATGACTGTAATAATCAGTTAAGCCTTGACGAATTATTTTGCCTTGAGGATCTTGAATCATTTTCGTGCCATGAGTAGTCTTGTTTTGTTGCAAGCATGATAATGACAGCTATTGCTCTCTCGTTTGTCGCTCCCTTACTATTGCTAGCCTTCACTTCCACTGAGTGTTTTACTCATGTTTCCAACTCCCTAAACCAGATATTTCCAAAGTGTCCACCATACCTACCTATTAGCATCGTTTGCTATCTTCCGTGCATATTCAATATGCCTTGTTTTCTTCCGAATAAAATGTTTGCTTGTTATGAGAAAGTTAGTTAGTAAAGCTCTCACGAACTTGATGGCACACTTTATTTTCTTGCACTTAATAAACCTGAACCATTGCGTCCTTCTTTGTTGCGCATATGCTTGCGCTTTATGAGTTGAAGTTAGCAGAACCATGTATCATGGGGACTGCTTTCAACGCTTCATAGGTACTTTGTACCTAGTTGATATCATGTTCTTTTGCTTACGGATCCCGGTGGTGTGAAATAAAAGTGGAACTTGTAAGATCATGGAGTTTGTATGTATGTTAGAGAAACGCCTGGGCCGCTAGCCTAAGCCATGCCTAATCATGGTGGAAACTTGCAGCATAACCGTAATGAGCATTCTATGAAGCATCCTCAATAAAAATCTATGCACATAGTAAATAAAAAGATCACTGAGATTGCTCATTGTCTGCTCGCCTTGTCATTTTGATTATGGGATAGCTCCTGTATCATATGCAAGGGGTACCCCGTTGGCGGTTCTCTATGATACATATGTACTTACAATGACAAGAGCTTACTTGTGACTGAAGTTGAGTAGCATGAGGATCGGTCTTCGTAAGTAAGGGGCATGAGACTTCAATTTATAACTTGTCAAGCATGTCCTCTTAGTTGTATCACTTTCACCTTAACCACATTAAAGATGCTTATGATAGGGGCAATGAGAGCTCAAAGCTAAAAAGAACCATACTTTCAGCATTTGGAAGCCTTTCAAAATTATTCAAAACCTTTTTCTTCTACTTGTTGAGTCTCCACATATTCTTTGAGCACCTTCTTGAGAGCATTAGTTGCCATTTTTTGTGTTTGTTCCATTACTTGATTACTTGTGTTATGACTTTGATGCTTGTATCTTTTATATCTTTACTTCTAGTCATCACTTGAACCTCAGAGGTGCCTTGGCATTCATAATCAAAGGCAAGCGAGATACCACTCTATCATACCTTTCTATGAGCATTGTAATGTTGCTTATGTTTGTGCTTCATGCTACTTATTATTCTTGAGTTGGAATCTCTTCATAGCTTGCAATGACTATTAAGTAGACTCAGTTGCATACTCTTTATTATGAATTGTCTAGGTAGTTGATCACATTGCTGAGAATATTTACATCATCTGAAGCAAATGTGTTCGTGAAAGTTCTTTTATCGCACTCAGTTTTCAACAGAATTGCTTGAGGACAAGCAATAAGCTAAGCTTGGGGGGAGTTGATACGTCCAAAACGTATCTACTTTCCGAACACTTTTGCTATTGTTTCTCCTCTATACTTGTGTGATTTGGATGCAACTAATGCGAACTGACGCTGTTTTCAGCAGAATTGCCTTGGTGTCTACTTTTTGTGCAGAAAATCAACTATCGTGAAAATCCTGGAAAATATGCCAAAATGTTATTTCACCAAGACTCCAGAGCTGAATACGAGACGGAGAAGAGCCTGGGTGGCCACACCACCTGCTGGCCTGGCCGTGCCAAGCTGCACTGGGATGGTGTGGGCCCCTGTGCACCCCGGTCTCTCTCTTTGCCTATAAGGAGCCTTCTGACCTAAAACTTCGGGTGGTTCGACGTTTTTCCAGAAGGAGTTCCGCTCCGCCGCCACCACCAGATTCCACGAAAAGACAAACTCCATTCGCACTCGCCGG
This sequence comes from Avena insularis, assembly GCA_023614405.1. Classification (NCBI taxonomy): domain Eukaryota; kingdom Viridiplantae; phylum Streptophyta; class Magnoliopsida; order Poales; family Poaceae; genus Avena; species Avena insularis. The sequence continues at coordinate 327,775,370 of CM042684.1, read as the reverse complement.
GATGGGGAATTGGAGGAGATCATCGCCATCATCATCACCATCGCTTCTCCATCGACCATCCATGTTTCCCCCATCTATGAGTGAGTAATCCCCCGTTGTAGGCTATGGGGATGGTAGGGATTGGATGATATCGTTCATGTAATGGCATCAGATTGTTAGGGCATAGTGCCTAGTATCTCTATTAGTGCTTTATGACTTTGTTGCAACCTTGTTGTGCTTAATGCTTGTCACTAGGGCCCGAGTGCCATGATTTCAGATCTGAACTTATTATTGATTCATCATGATAGTATTGTTTTGGGTCTTATCTACAAGTTGTTTACACACGTCGTTGTCCGAAACCTATGGTCCCGAAGTGACAGAAATCAGGGTAGCCGGAAGGGAAGGCTTTGATGTGAGGATCACATGTGTTCACGGAGTGTTAATGCTTTGCTCCGGTGCTCTATTAAAAGGAGCACCTTAATTGCCAGTTGTTCCCTAGAGGCCCCGCTGCAAATGGGCTGGCGGGACAAAAGATGTTGTGCAAGTTCTCATTGCGAGCATGTATGACTATATATGGAACACATGCCTAGGATTGTCTAGTACTTGGATGCTTTATCTTATTTATATGCAATTGCCCTAGCTTCTGATTGCTATGTGAATTGTCTTATCCATGCAACGCCCGTCCATCCATCCCTATGCCTACCGCACTCGAATCCCACTGTTTACTGCTTTTGTTACTATTGTCTTTGCTTTACTACTGTTGCTGCTTTACTATTCCTACTACAAAACTGTTGCTATTGATAAACTGTTGTGAGCAAGATTGTTTCCAGGTGCAGCTGAATTGACAACTCAGTTGTTAAGACTGGTAAGTATTCTTTGGCTCCCCTTGTGTCGAATCAATAAATTGGGTTTCACTTGCCACGAAAATACTGCGATACACCCCCTATACTTGTGGGTTATCAAGACTATTTTCTACCTTCCCTTTACACACCCTAGTATAAGCACCTCTCCTATGAGCATGGCCTCCCAACCCTGATCATCAGTCATCTTGGGCACTGCATAGGTGGACAACATTGAGAGGTAGCCTCAGCTCAAACCTCTCCTACGAGGGAACTAATGCTAATGCATATAAATTTCCAGCTAAGCCTTACCCAATTCAGGTAGTGTGGTTGTACGGTAAATTTGGAATGATATCGCATCTGAATCCAACCATCAGTTTTATAAAAGGGCTAAGGCTCATGCCTCAATATTTTCATCATCCTAGACCATTTGTGTTTCTCAACACATGTCAAAACATCTCAATAGAATGACTCATCATTCCAAGGTTTTCACAATTCATTTTCACCAATTGTTCCCATCTAAAGTGACTCAAATTTTGATCTACTCTAACTACAAAGTTAAGAGTGTTCACTAAGGTGGAAAGATGAGGGGTTCATTCTCATGCCATAGAATGACATCTAAAGCTTAGCTAAATAGGTCAAGTTTTATACTTTTTATGCTACCTTCAAAACAAGTAAAGAACTTTGGGTAAAGTAAAGGAAGTAAAGCTTGAAAATAATACTTTGGGTAAATACTAGTCAAAGTGGTATAATCAAAGCATGCCCTAAGCATCTTTGCTAAACTATCTAGTTCAATCCTAGCTTGCTAATAGTAGCTTGCCTTGGTTGGTGCAGTGGTTAAAGTTTTCTTCTTTTTCTTGGTAGAACTCCTACTCCTCGTAGACTTGGTCGATACTATCATCTATAAATACATACGGAGTACACAATCACCAAACAATACGTAACTAATTTACTTAGTATTCTATGGCACACAATTGATGATCTATTATCCTCACAGGCATCACAAGTTTTATTCACTAGTTTCATTCTTTTTATTTTAGAAAAGTAATTTCTACTCATTGAAAATTAACTAAGATTTAATATTCATCACTTAAAATATGGGATCATGTTGACACATGTCATCACCACATATTCTAACATGTGGGAATGAGATTTAAAGGTTGGATCATAATTACTTTCGTTTAAGTTTATTATTTAATGATTTAAAGTGACTAGAAATGCCTATATAGCATTATTTTGGGACTAGTCCAAAGTCACTACATGTAAACCTTAATTTATTACATATTTAGATAGATATGGTGAAATGTGATTTTTGAGAGTTGGAATCAACTCAAAAGCTAACTTGGTTGATTTTATAAAAATGTTGCAAGGTGCAAATGCTTCTGTTTTGTTATTTTTATTAGGAGAGATCTATAACTCTAATTGAATTAAATCCAACGGGCTTGGATAGATCATTTCAATACCTTTCAGACAAAATTTGTTTGATGCAATTTGGATTTATAAAACTCTTTCAATTAATTTTCAAACTAGGGGACAGAAACTAAATTCAACTAAAAAGAAAATTCCATATTTGAATGGCTGGGCTAGTCGAACGATCATCATGGGCCCATATGCCACACATGGGCTCAGCAACAGGGGTCCCGCTTGTCGCTGGCTCTTAACACAAAATACATACCTTGGTGGGGTAGGATTAGAACTGGGATCTATGGCTGGGGATCGTCGTCGACGACGAACAGGTCGCCTGCGAGCTCGAACCCTAGCGGCTCGGTGGGGGTCTATCGGGGACATACCAGGGCTCCAGCAAGGTCGACGAGGCAGGCAAATGAACTGGAAGACGACGGCGAGGCGAGGCGCGGTTGCGGCGGAGCTTGGGGTGCCCTAAATCGCAGGCGCCCTTCTCCTCCTGCTGCGGCTGCTCCGGCTCCAATTCCGGCGAGGCAGAGCTCGAGCGGCGTTGGATAGAGGTGGGTGAGGTTCAGTGAGAGGTGGGGAGTGAGTGGGTGTGGAGAATTGAGGCTGGGGAGGCCGGTTTATATAGGCCCGACGGTGAGACCGAGCGGTGTTGGCAGGCGACTCTGGCGAGGGCGGCACAGGGGGCTAGCGGGGTGGCTCGAGGTAGGGGACGGTGGCCTATCTCCTGGCGGTGCGCTGAGGCTTAAAGGCGCGGCAAGGCGAGCTCTGTGCTGGTCGGGAGCGTCACACGCTCTGGGCGGCAGAGGCTGCGGGTTCGACGGCGAGCGCTGGCTGGGATGCTTTGGGCGGCCAGCGGGGGTGTTTGGGGTGTTCCCTAGGTCCTGGCGGAGCAGTAGGCGCGGGCTGCGGCCGAGGGGCGGTCTGTGCACGCGGCGACAGGGCGCGCTCTGCGGGCGGCGTCGGCATGGTCGACCAGCTCTGGGCGCGGCGGTTCTTGGCTGTTCCGGTCTCTGTCTCTGGGCTGGGGCTGGTTGGACGATGGAGGTGGACCACAGGCGTCGTGCTGGACAAGGTGAGAGGGGCTGGCGGCTGCTGTAGCGCGATGTCGCCGGTGGGAGTGCTCAAGGTGCTCGGCCTTAATGGCCATGACCATTTGGTCGTGTGCACAGGGCTTGGCCAGGCCAGCAAAGGGTAGGGGTGCATTGGGGGGAACAAGGGGACAGGGTTAGGCACAAATGGTGACCAAAATTACTGCTCCAAATAGTATTTTGAATTTGGCTAGATTTGCGCCTGCCACCTGTTTGATGAAATGGCCGCAAGAAGTAAACTTTTGAATTTTGGTTTCAAAATTTTTGGTTGATCTACACTAGTGCTAGGTAGTCTCTGGTTGCAAGGTTTTTAAAAGTGGAGCTCATTTTGATGGTTTTTCAAATAGTGGTGATCTATGCATATGCATTGAATTCCATTTTCATATGCCATTTAAAATAAGCAAAAGAATGTTTTTAGCAGATCAAAAGGTGGGCCTTGGTACCTCATTATGTGTACTAGCAAGGGGTACAAAGATCATAAATTGTTTCTGTTAAGAAATGAGTGCTAGGAACACTCAAAGTAGTGTAGTGGATTAAAATGGCCAAAATGACCATTCCTCCTGTTTAATTGTTTTTTATTTGATTTTCTTTAGTAAAAGTTTGGAAATGATGTAGATGATGTTTAAATCACCTAAGAAACATTTTACCAGCAAAGGATCATAGAACCATGGCAATTCAAATCAAATCCTAAACTAAATGCACATACACATGAATGCTTTCATTTTTAATTTGGAAAAGTTTTTGTTAACCCTTAATTTTGATGATTTAGATCTTGATAAGTTTGGATTGAAGTTTTGGGATATTACAGAACAGTAGGGGCCCAACTCAAAAGGCCTAGTGACGGAAACACGTGAAGGCACAAACTCTTGGTCCACCACAGGCACATGTACATGTGGATGAGGTGGGCTACCTAGGCCCATCCTGGGAGAGGCCCGCAGAGAGGGAACACAGCCCACCCACACTAGGCTAGGCCTGGGCCCTGGGCTCGGGTTGAACCCTAGCCCACCCACCACCATGGGCGGGAAAAACCTAGCGACCCTAGCGCTAGAGTTCCCGGACGAAGGAGGGGGCGGCGGCACCGGAGAGCTAGCACTAGAAGGATATGGAAACGAGGAAGAACACGATGGCCAAACGGGGGGCATGAAGAGGGGCTTGGATGGGTGAGCTGAGAGGGAGCCGCCGCCTTTGCCTCCACGCCTTTCCCACCCCTGACAGAGTGACTATAGCATCACGAGGGGGAGGGCACTGGCGTCTACCCTTGCCGCCAGGTGCGAACTTGCTCCACACGGACCAATGCCGTTGCCGCACTAGCTCACGCTCCCATGCAGGGAGGAGGAAATCACCTAGGGTCGCTTGCATAGGACCAGATCTAGCCACCGTGCCACCTTCGCTCTAGAGGCTGTCTCTTCTTCCTTATCTGAGCTTTTCCCAGCCAGGCTCTAGAAATGCGATCCAGAGTAGGGCTTGCGAGGGACTAGGGCCGGGGCGAGAGGGGAAGGGGCGGGCGCACCGGTGAGAGCGCCTCAACACAGGAGGCGGGAGGGGAGGGCGCTCCACCGCTCGACGGGCTCTCGAATGGGAGCGGAGCCGTTAGACACATCCTCAGAGTCTCACCCTAGGACAGATTGGTAGTGCGAAAGGGAATCGCCACTTGTTCTTCCTCCCGCTGGCTTCACCTCTCGCTTCACAACCGTCACCTCTCACACCATTGCTTCTTCTCTAGAGACTCCTACTTCGGCGCTCGTGTGTGTCCTCTTAGAGCCCAGGATGGGTCGGAGGCGAGAGGGGGAGAAAGCCACCTGACTGTCTCTTTTGGCAAAAACTTTGGTCAATCAAGGCTTCGGGAAAGATGAAAATTAATCTTTGGATGTTTGCCCATGACTTGTCTGCCGTTAGGTGTCCAGCTGTGTAGGAGGAACATTCCAGACTCTGAGAGACGTGTCTAGTGTGGCCAAGAGGAAACAATTGAACATGTCTTCCTATTCCTCCAGTTCACGCGCGAAGTCTAGCAGGAGATCAAAACAGTGTATGAAGTACAACTCTGCAAGAAAACCTTCACTAGTCCTAAGACGTGGATCCATGATTTCATGCTTCGCATGTCGGAAAAGGAGAGGATGATCATGGTTGTTGTATCTTGGCATTTATGGAGCTCTCGGAGTTGTACAAGGAATGATGAACCTGTGAGGAATCCTTATTCTGTAGTTGTCCAAGATTTAGCCTATGTCGGGATGATCAAGCTACACCTTTTAAAAACGGATCCTTCACACATGCGTGATACAAGTTATTCTAATCCACGTTGGTCTCCTCCACATGAAGGTTCAGTTCATATTAACACTGATGCAACTATTTTCTCAGGCTCTCGTCAGATGGGATTTGGTGTCGTGATCCGGAACCACCATGGGCACTGTCATGCTGCTTGCAGCGAGCTTATTAAAGGAGGTTACGATACCAGAACTTGCAGAAGCGCTGGCAGTGCGTCACACTATCTCCCTTGCTAACGAAGAGGGTTTTGGCAAAAATTTAGTGGTCTCAGATTGCTTCTCTTTGATCCAACGGATCAATTCTATGGTGGTCAATCGGAGTTCCATTGGCGTGACCATTCAAGATATCAAGTCTCTCATTGTCAACTTCCAGACGATCTTGTTCAGTCATGTTCGTCGTCAATGCAATGAATCGACACACATTGTAGCCCACTTAGCGGAGAGTTTTATTTCTTCTACCTTTGGAAACTTTGCCCCTGATTGCATCCAGAGACATTGTGAAATGATTTGAAATAATCAATAAAGTGTCGTATTCTCTCAAAAAATGTTAGCTGAAAAACGAGCTAGTTATCCAGTATGTGACCAGGGACTCCCTAACACGTATCCTATCTGGGACTGGCTAATATGTATGGTTTCCTTTTTTTTTTGTCTCTTTTTAAATAATAAATATTTTTAGAACTAAATATTTCATAAATGTTTTCTTATTTTAAATGGTAACGTTTGAAATGTTCATGTTTTTTAAAAGCTTCAATTTTGAAATTTGTTCATGATTTTTAAAAGGTTCAAATTTAAAAAAAATTGAAATTATTCATACTTTTAAAATGTTTAGATTAAAAAATGTTTAGTTTTAAAAGTTGTCCGTCTTCAAAACGGTCTAGATTTTAAAAATTGTTCATCAGGTAAAAGGTTCTAATTTTAAAAACGTACATTTCAATAGAATTGGACTCGGCCCACTCTATTGCAACCCATTGACACGGCCAACGATAACCCTTCCTTCAATGCAAATGCCTAGGTCATCGCCGACGATGCCACATAAGAGAGGTAACGGTTAACCCCAGTGATGAAGTTTCCCTAATAATCTCGCGTCACAACCCTCATCACACCAACACGTACATCAGAGTGCTAAGAATCATCAACATTTACTTTTATATGTTGTGGTACAGGTCTCGACCATTTTGCTTCTGTAATGGATGATTGCTTAGATAGTGCATTTGACGCGCTTGCTAAAATAGAGAGTATTGACATTTTGCACTTATGCGTAGGCGGCACGTTCTTGTTATGGGTGCGATGACGGAGCATCCATCATCAGTACCAACAGGCTACAGACACTGTCTCTTGCAAATTAATTTTCTCCACACCTGGGTGAGTGTCGGAACGTCGAATTGGGTCTTCAAGAATTACAGAACTATATCTGTCCAAAGCCATTGCTTCCCCTATTATTTCATGTAGCCCCAGCGCCTCCCATATTTCTTGCGCAGCTTGGCATTTAAACAGGATATGTGCAACATCCTCGGCACCTTGCCTATAGATTGGGCACTCACCAGTATCCCCAGTGTGATGATTAATTATGATACAATTCAGTGGAAAAATACCATGGAGTGCCCGCCACACAAATATTTTAACTTTACTAGGAATTTTCAGTTTCCAAAGAATTTTCCAGACAAGATTATTTGCTGAGCTTCCAGGCAGAGATAATAGATGAGTCGATCGTCCAAACTTGTGTTTCCATTGGAGATGGTAACCAGAACATACTCTATAGCATCCATGTTTGGTAAACTTCCATGCAATAAAATCTTCAAAACATTGTGTAATAATCGGAATTTAAAGTATATAGGCAGCATCCATAGGACAAACTAATTCACTTATAATCTCCTCATCCCACCAGCCAGTGGTAGTGTTAATTAGTTCAGCAACATTTGTGAGGATAACAGCCCCCCTCGGTGTCAACACTTTCCTGTCACAGCTTGATGGGATCCATGGGTCACTCCAAATGTTTATAGATTCCCCATTACATATTCTCCAAATCGTGCCCCTTTTAAAGGTTGCTAGTCCAGCTAACAAGATCTACCAAGTGAATGAAGAGTCACCTTAGGACCTGCCTTGAGAATGTTCCCATCATGATAGTACTTGGCCCGCATGTAATGCCCTAGCATTTAGTGTTGTAGAAGAGAGAGTTTGTGCATTTGCATTCATAATAAGAAAATCCGAGAAATTTTCATGCAAACTTAAAGACTAGAGTGATCAGTGTTTCTTTCACTCCGATGAGTTAGGGTTTAGCTCATTCAGGTGAATGCTATAAATTCTGACATGACCTCTAGGTATTTTGAACTGTTTTGGGGTAATAATTTAAAGGATTTTTATTTTCGTGCCCTCGGTTCGTTTGTTGTACTCAGTTTTCTCCAGCCGCTTAGTTTTTCCTCACTTTTCCCCTCCCTCTATTCTGAAACCCTCACAAGCGCTCGGACGGGGGATGTCGTCAGGTCAAAGGCTTGACCGTTACATGCTGACCGGTGGGACCGCGTTGAGGCGGATCGTGCGTTGAGTGTTACATTATGTCGCCTCGACCGTTACATGCTGACAGGTGGGGCCAGGATACATAGCGGACCATCCATCCATCTCTCGTTGATTATGGGGGACGTGGTGTAGGACCATGTGGGGCGCGTTTGGTGGTTACGCGCGTCCTGTCGCCTAAATTAGAAGTTTTCTTTTTTGTTATTTTTATGATTGACCTTTTTAAGAGCGCCTTTTACCCTCTCTCTCAATAACAGTTGTGTTTTTTTGCCCAAAAAGGTAACGAATTTAGAACAGCTTCTCTCTTCATTCATTGTTCCTTCTAGCCCTCGTTTTTCCCCAATCTAGTAGCAAATCTAGAGTAGAAAATCTAGACCAGCACCATAAATAAATTCAGTAAACAGAGCAGATGTAGATAAAGCAGCTAATATAGGTTATATAGTACAATACTTAACGAGGTTCGACAATTAGGCTGCTCAGCAGCAGCGGTGGACAAGTTCAACACAGACAAGACAAAAGAAGCTGCTTTACAGTAGCAGCAGCAACACAAGATCAGTGGCCCCTCATGGACTCCGCCTCCTCCCTCTGGCGCCTCCTCCACTTCTTGCTGCCTAGTCCCTTGACCTTGGCCGCCTAGGGCTTGATCGGGGCATGCGACCCTCCTTGATAGCCAACTTCTAGAGGTTGCGGAGGTGAAGGCCGAGCGCCTGGTGCTTGGCTCTGAAGCTGTGGACGTTCACGGACTCGCCGCAGGTCCTCATGTCCTTGGCATGCTTCACAAGGGAGTTGAAGTCTGTGGCGCGGAGCCTCCTGGTGGTGTAGAAGGGGCACCTGTAGACGTCGCCAGTGAAGAAGTTATTGTATTGGCCGGACTTTAGCCTCCTTAGCACATGACGAGTCTTGTGTCCTTGGACTCGTCGTCATTGCGGACGTCGCTTTTATCCTCCTGTTGGAAAAAAACAGTAGAGTGCAATAAGGACATGATTGAGATACTTTGATTATCGGGATTGATTATTTGCATAAATTAACCGATTGAGATCTCCCGATTATTCCTTAAATCTCAAACCAAATAGAATACTGATCCCAACTACGAACAGGGGGTTCAAATACGAACAGGGGGATTCATCGAAATACAAGATCTAACACAAGAGGATTAGCTACTGTAAAAATACGAACAACCGAATCCTAATAACATACGATCTAGCATCCAACGATGGGGACGAGGGAAGAACAAGGGTAGGGGAGAAAACTCTGGTTGCCTCCGACCATGGGTCGATGATGCTGGTGTCGTAGGGGTTCTCCGGCCTTATGTAATCAATCTCCTCTTAAGGGTCCCAGCCGAGTGAGATCTGTCCGAGACCGGCGGGGGCCTCCTCGCCGACGGCTATGGCGGATGCAGGGACGGGGACGGCGGCTGCCTTCGATGCTTGTACGGGGGCTTGTACGGGGACGGGGGCCTCTTTACCTGCGGCCTTGGAGACGCCGATGGCCACCTCGCCATTCTTCTCCATCGCCGGCATGGTTGAGGTTTTCTTGGGGTTTTGTAGAAGGTGATGGGATAGTGGAGACAGTTGAGTGAGCGAGCGAGTGATGAGTGAGAGTGAGGAGGCCTCTATTAAAGGAGAAGGGAAGTGATGTTTTGTTGCACCACCGTGCACTGCATAACCGTGTATGTTACTGCACCGTGCACGGCCACACGTGTCCTCTACCGCCCCGTGCACCGCACACGCGTACCGTGAGTCACGTTTTTTCCCTCGTGTCTAACCCTGGCGACTTAGTTGTGCTCAGTTTTGCCCTCGAGTGTAACACTGGCAGTTTGGTTGTACTCAGTTTTGCCTCCAAAGACTAACACCGCTGTGCAATATACTCAGTTTTACCCTCTGGTGGCTGGTCAATAGAGAGTCAACGAATAGGTTTTAGCTAGCTAATTGAGTCATTTTATGCACAACAAATTCAAAAAGATCAAAGCATACTGGCATATACCCAGGGAGTCTAATTATGTGACCTGCCACCATAAGAAATGTATATAAATCAAGTTTTAACCTAAATCACCACTTCTCAAATCACCTACTATCTATAAAGGTTCATGGCTTTCTACTCAAGCCTCTTCCCAAAACATCCCTCCCCAAAACATAGTTTGTCTGAATAAGGCAATAATTGTCAAACTGGTGTATATTTGAATTGCAAATAGTTTGATGTATGCCAAGATGTATTTTATTGTATAAAAGATGCATTTTCCATTTTTTAAATCTTTGTCTATTTTCTATTTGAATCCCTTTGTCAGTCTTTCCCTTGGTTTTTAAGTTCTACTTAGTTTTGCTCTTGGTTCTTAAGTTCTACTCACTTTTCCCCTCTCTTAGTCACAATCTCTCACACTTGTGCTCATCTTTGCTTCTATGCTCAGATTGGTTGAGACAGTTGTCACGCGAATCATGCCCACCAACCGTTGATACTTTGTGATCTAGCGGACAGGATAACCCCTATATCTGTCGGGGGCACCCCTCTATCCATGCAAAATAACGAGTTTGCCACCGGTACTTTAACTACATAAACAAATGAACTTGAATATAATTTGAAGAGAACGTGTTCAAAGGTGTATAATTTTCGTATCTGCAAATGATAATCTCTCAAGATTTTCTTAGCACGATATTATCACGTATTAAGTGCGATTTCAAAGAGTTCAAATATTTATAAACTTCGTATATGCAAGTTTATGCATTACATTCCACTCAATGAAAATGGGGGAGAAAATAATAATCTCTCAGAATTTTGTTAGCACATTATTATCATGTATAAAGTCCGATTTAAAAGTGTTCAAAGGTTTATAATTTTCGCATATGCAAGTTTGTGCATTATATTCCACTCTATGAAAATGATAATCTCTCAAGATTTTCTTAGCACGACATTATCATGTATTAAGTGTGATTTCAAAGAGTTCAAATGTGTATAATTTTCGTATATGCAAGTTTAAGCATTATATTTCACTCCATGGAAATGATAAATGATCAGGATTTTATTAGCACAACATTATCATGTCCTAAGTGCGATTTCAAAGGGTCCAAAGGTGTATAATTTTCGTATATGCCAGTTTATGCATTACATTCCACTATATGAAAATATTAATCTCTCAAGATTTTCTTAGCACAACATTATCATATATTAAGTGCAATTTTAAAGAGTTCAAAGGTGTATAAACTTCGTATATGCATTACATTTCACTCTATGAAAATGGGGGAGAAAATAATAATCTCTCAAAATTTTGTTAGCACATCATTATCACGTATTAAGTGCGATTTAAAAGTGTTCAAAGGTTTATAATTTTCGTATATGCAAGTTTGCGCATTACAGTCCACTCTATGAAAATGATAATCTCTCAAGATTTTCTTAGCACGACATTATCACGTATTAAGTGCTATTTCAAAAAGTTCAAAGGTGTATAATTTCCGTATACGCAAGTTTATACATTATATTTCACTCCATGGAAAAGATAAATGATCAGAATTTTATTAGCACAACATTATCATGTCCTAAGTGTGATTTAAAAGTGTTCAAAGGTGTATAATTTTCGTATATGCATTACATTTCACTATATGAAAATGAAGCTAGAAAAAGGGCCGCCATCACCGGAGAAGAAGAAGAAAGGGGAGGCAACGGCACGGGCGCGGGCGCGGGGCTAGCTCGGGGTCCTATCTTGCAATGCCAACCTGGGTAAGTTGTGGGTCCGGCACTCATGTGGATAAGCTGTGGGTCCGTCGCTCACGTGAATAAGTTGTGGATCCAGTGCTCACGTGGATAAGTTGTGGGTCCGATGCTGATCTGGATCAGTTGAGAGAGGTGTCCACTTAAGGGAACCGACTGAATGCGGCCCCACTTGTCAGCATGTAACAAGAAGGTACACTATGGGACCCGATAGAACGCGGCCCTACTCGTCAGCACATAACAGCGAGAGTCCACTACGGGACCCGACTGAACACAGCCCCACTTGTCAGCACGTAACGGCAAGGCTGGCGGACGCTGAGTTTCAGACCATGTGAGAGTTTCATACAAGGAGATGGGCAAAAGGGAGGAAAAACTAAGAGGCTAGGGAAAACTGAGTACAACTATGAACCGAGGGTACGAAAATAGAAATCCCTAATTTAAATTGACATGTAAAATTGAATTGACTTTTGAAATAATTGAAGTTATAAGTATTAAGTATTTGAGTTTATTAAAAAGAACTTTTGAATGTTTTATTATGAAACATTGTTACAATATATAACAATAATACAAGAAAAGGAAATTCAAAAATAATAGTATAGTTCAAACAAAGATAAAGGATAGAGATCTTTATTCCTTTTCTTATTAATATATACAAAGTCACTAACAAATAATAACTTGTTACACAAAAGTACAATTATAAGTAAAGAAAAGTAATTCTTTATTGAATCGTATATATTACAATGTTTTTACAAATGAATAAATGAAATTACACAAAAAGTATAAGAGAAAACCTATACTAATTCCCTAAACTAATTTATCTTCTTATCCTTCCTTATAACATTCTGTACCTGCAAACAATTAAAGAAAACATAAAAGAAAATGAAAGTGGTTAATAGTTAGTAGTTTTGCTCTCTGATTTTAATAGTGAAATGCATTGTTGCATTTCATCATTGAGCTAACTAAAAAAGGGGAAAGTTTCACCAAAAGGCAACATCTGTTCTTTTATTTAGAAGGCTTCAATACAACATCACTAGCCAAAGGGGTAAGTTTCACCGGGGGAGTAGAATTAATAGAGGTAAACCAATATATTTCCACTTGATCTAATCCACATAGCCAGCAAATAGGCATACAACTCACACACACATGCAGATGTCTGGTGCTATCGACACAGGGAGCACCCAGGATATGGGATAAGTACTTAGTTGTAGCAGAGAGAGTTTACACTCTATGAACATTCACCACACCATCAAAGTACAGCAAGAACACAATCTCTACTTAGGAAGATTTCCACCATACCGACCAATAAAACACCATAGAAAGCCACTATCTAACCAGCCAAGATGGTTACCTAAGGAGGGGGTAGATAAGGTGTTGGGCAAGGATAGGCCAGGAGGATATCAAGGGGGATATCAAGGAGAGGAAGACAATATTGTCACAGGAAGGGGATAGACAAGCTCACCATCGACAGCGAGGGCAACATAATCATCACAACCACCACATCAACAACCATAGCAGGTTGGAGATTTCCAAACAAGGTCATATCTTGTATTTCTTCTTATCAAATATATACACATGATCTATTAGATTATATATAATCCTCGGAGATACACCCAAGTGGGGTGCAAGCTCATCATTAGATATTATAAAAGCTATAAGTAGAATGTATTCTCTATTTAATCAACAGATCAGGTCTCAACCCATCACTGACCTAATCTGATATAGCAAACACTAGCAACTAGTAGAAGCCAGACTTATTGGCTGGTTACTACTAGGCACACTCCAGTTACTAAAAGCACCATAATAGTAGCCTAGCTTTATAAGCATTCCAAAAGTAAGAAGTAATAGCTCAAGCTAGTAAGAATTAGCTATAAGCTTTAGTAAGCAAGGGAATTAAATCATCTTCCTAACATTAGGCTAGGAATCATTCATGTTTTATACTACTTCCCAGATAGTCACATCATTATAGATCATAAGTATCATCACCTAGAGAAATAAATCCTTATGTGATACATAAGTGAATCATTACAGTACTTGTTCTCCATGACAACAAGTTAATATCTCTATATATCATAGAGTTATTCTCCTGAGCAAGCCACAAGGAAATTATCATATACAGATCATCAACATAGCTCAGCACCAATAGCCAACACTATTTCTTCAAGTATAAACATATTCCAAATTATTACTAGCCAGTTATCGGCATCCAAGAAAGTATCCATAGCATCCAGTTCATCTAAACATCAGCAAGATTTATGATTGGACAACAATCAATTGACAGAGTACTACTATCATTAGTCCTAAACAAACCATAGAGCTGAGATCATCACATCATCATAACAATAGCAATACAATAAGCAAAGCTCTACCATAGTTAAGGGAGAAGAAACCTAGATCACGGGGTCAACCCTAATTAGTGTTAGAACTATACTACAATGAGGAATCCAGTGAAATACAGAGAGAAGAAGGGGGAAAAGTACTTACTATGAGCCTCGCTAGATTTTAGAAGAGGAAGCAGAGTCGGTGGAGCCACGGCATGGCGACATGGTGGACATCTACACCACACTGAGCCGCGCCAGCGACCGCATCATAACAAGGAAGGCGGCGTGGGTGAGCACCTCACCATGAAATCACTAGCACGACACCATGGGGTCGCTGAAGTACATCACTGCGAAGGGGGCGGAACCCTAGCCAAAATTGAGGGGACATGGCCTAGCAAGAGCATGCGAGTCAAATCAAAGCCGACCCATTGATGAGGCATCATCAACTAGGACAGCAAGCGTGGCGCGGCGGCAGTCGAGGAGGCTAGAGCTAGCAGGAATCGGAGGGCGATGACATCGGCGGTGTAGCGTCGCTAGAGAGAAGGAGAGAGGACTCGAGAGACAGAGAGGAGATGACTGGGTTGGTCACGACTGAGTGGATCGACGCGTGGGTTAGCCCAACCCATTAGGCTGGGCTGGCCCAAGGGCCAAGCCTAGATTTTAAATAGGAAATTGTTTAAATCATATCAGTACAAAATTCCAAAAATACCCTATTGAGTATTTTAGCTCTAGCAAAATAAAGAAAAATCCTAAAATACAAATAATATATTTAAATGTTCATCAAAATATAAATTATCCAATAAAAATACTAACTTGTATTTTTAGGTGATAAAACTTAATTTGATTATTTTAAAGCAATAATTCCTTTTTGGAATTTTATAAAATAGAGATAATACTTAAAAATAAATAAAATTCATTTTTAAGATCCTAAATAGATACTTCATGTAATAAAAATACTAATTTGTATTTTTATTTGATAAAATTAAAATGTGTATTTGAAAACACTTATTCCTTTATAGAATTATATAAAGTAAGAGTAAGACTAAAAAATCAATAAAAACACTTTTAAGATCTTGGATCAGTATATTTTACTAGTAAAATACTAAGCGTGTTATTTCAAAAGGTTTTAAGATTTCTAATGTAACAAATCCTTATTTACCTATTTTAGTCAAATAAAATACTTTATTATCATAAATTAACTCTTCGGAATTATTTGCCAAGTAAGAATAAACATATTGTCTTATAAAACATTGCAATCCTAAAAAGAATCCTTGAAGTCTAAATACTAAACCTAAACCATGGTTATGTTTTATAATAAAACTTAAGTGTAAAACTTCCAAATATGTAAAAATCCTTTATAAACTTCAATCAACTATTACCAATAACTTCAATCTAATGTTTAGCATCATTCACTTATATTGAGGGTGAATGATCTCATTCTTCAACCATACTTAACATAACTTTAAAGCCTAATAGGAGATAAGAAAACTATGAAATGAGATCGCCATATCTTATAATTAGCTTTAACTCTATACCTCACCTAACCTAAACTTGCTAGGTATATATTCGTAAAGCTATACCCAATACCTATACGATTCCATCAATGGTTGTGTCGGAGAAAACTCTTGAACTCAAAAGCAATACGAATCTACTGTATATGAATCTTAATTACATTTTATAGTTAGCTTTAGTTTGTTACCCAACCAACGAGGGCTAGTTAAATTAGGATCGTTAAAGAGATTCAAATAAAAAATGAATGCATTCCGAGAACACAATGAGTTGCTTAACTTAAGGTAATAAGTACTTTCTTCGAAAGTTATTGTTTTTGCCACTAGAAACAAAAGCTTTAGCCATTCTGCTAAAACCTACCAACTTTAAATGTGATTATCCTTAAGAGTACTTACTAATCAACATCTACCATCAACTATTGTTGTGCTTTACTTTCACCACTTACCCAAATACTTTTAGAATCTTAGTATCTATTTATTTATAAAGTAATCTAATTGCAACTAAAATCTTTCATAAATCACCAAACTCAATCCATACTTATACATAGGGATTACTTTGGGATTTATTCAAAATGCATATCATTATCTATGTATAATAGCATATTGCTTCTTTAAACATTAGTCCTTACCGGACCAATGATGTTGTTTTCAGATATTAGAGTTTATATCGACTAGAAGACCTTGGCTAGATAATCTTGTAGTAAAAAAGGCAACATCACACTTGCACATGTCCTTTGATTATTTTATATCAAGTATTTGCAAATTGTTACTGTTAACACTTGCATTTCAAAAAGGAGGACACAAAAGACTATTTTCATGATTAATGTGAATTAATGGTTAATGAACCATGGTGATCAGCTAATCTATTATGACTGGCAATGGAAGCACCATTGTTCAGGAATGTATCACTTAGGATTTAACAACAAATGTCGATAGTGATTCTTGCGCCGTATATTCACGTTAACCATGAGATCTATATGGGCTCTAGGAAAGTCAGCTGGATCTTCTTCCGTTCGTGTGCCAACGGATGACCTTATCATGAAGCTGGGATTCCTCGCAGAGGATCTAGTACAAGGGTGGGACCCCTCAGTGCCCTGTGATATTGGTGTCTATATTATCTATGAGGGGTGCCAAAGGTAGGTCAACGACTTTAGTGGAGGCTACCAGGGATATGATCTGCTTACAAAGTCTTTAAGGGGTTAACAGAGTTATATCTGCCTACAAGAGGGTCAATAGAGGTATTCCTGCTTTGAGGGTCGTGTTGTCATGTGGGGTCGTGGAGAAGGGTAGTGATCGGCTTGGGTTCTTATACTAGGCCTCACACCAACAGAAGTGTGAACGGGAAAGTATGTCCGGTTGTGCAACATGGATAAGAATCTCTCATGGGTAAAGCAACGCACCTCTGCAGAGTGTAAAAAAGTGTAACATGTTACTCCTTGTTCCGGGAAGGAGCTGTGAATGCTATAGGAAAGGAACTCCGTGAAGTTCTAATCAACTTGTGAACTGACACACATAGCTTTTCAGAATAAAAGCAACCTTTGAAGAAATGTTTATGAAAACCTGCATAACCTACGACCTTTTGGTTTTTGGTTGTAGATAGTACATCAAACAATCCATTTTAGTGAACTTGTTGAGTATGCTCGTACTCAACCGTACCTTCTTAACCCTTTCTAGATTCTGGAGCACTCGATGGCGAACCTATAAGGATAACTACTTTGAAAAGTTGAAGATACTCGGTGGAGATCCGTAGATTCGATGTCTACATCAGAATCTTTTGAAGTCTCGGATGGAGTTCTATATAAATAAATCCCTAGTACTAGAACCTACTTTTGTAGAGTATTGCTTTAGTAGCAACAACAAGCCATAGATATATATTAGGGGTATTTCTAGAATATACTTCGAGTTGCGATTTCTGGTTCTCTTGTAATTATAATCATCGTTGCATCGAGGGGGTTATTTGGATATTTTGTAAAGTGGTATATGTAATCTAAAGTCATGCTTTGGACCCGTGATGTTTCTGTCATACCACTCTGAGGGATGTAATACTAGTGAACGGTGTTTCATTCGTGTTTTGTACTACATCATGCAGTGGTATGCTGGGTCACCATAGATGGTATCAGAGCAAATGCTTTGACCTTAGGTTGGAAACCTAATAAATGGGTAGGTCCTCTAGGAAGTATATTAACAACAATAAAGAGCTCTCTAGATATATGATGATGATTCAAAAGCGAATTGTTTTGTCATACCTTTAGTGCGACAATTATTTATTATGATGCATCATAAATACTAGGATTTTATCATTGATAGAATTAGCTAATTATGGCTAACTCGTACTAATGATAATTTCTTATCTTCAGCTAGGAATGGCACCTCGGTATCTAATACGTTGCTAACGTATCCATAATTTTTGATGTTCCATGCTTGGTTTTATCTACTGTCTTATGTTTTGTCTACACTTTGGAGTACTTTTTATATGATTTCTTGTACTAACCTATTAACAAGAGCCACAGCGCCAGCTGCCTGTTTTCTGCTATTTTTGGTTCCAGGAAAGTCAGAAAATGAATATTCTCGGAATTGGACGGGACAAAAGCCAAAGTCAATTTTTCACCGAGGGACACCAGGAGCCAGAATACGAGACGGAGAGGGGTTGGGGCCCAGCCACACCACTTGGCCACGCGGCCAGGCTTGGCCCACGCCAGGGGGTGGTCTGGCCGCCCCAGGCACCCCCTCGGCCTCTCCTTTCGCCTATATATTGCCTCTGATACAGAAACCCTAAGTACCCCGATCAAAATTCCACGAAAGAGTCTGTAGCCACCGTCATCTCCATCCCTAGATTGGGAGGGATCTGAAGCTCTTCCCGGCACCCTGCCAGAGGGGAGAATTCACCCTGGAGGCCTTCTTCATCATCATGCAAGCCTCCGGTGTGATGCGTGAGTAGTTCATCTCTGGACTACGGGTCAATGTAGTAGCTAGATGGCTGGTTCTCCTCCTTTGTGCTATCATGTTTAGATCTTGTGAGCTTCGTTCATGATCAAGATCATCTATTTGTAATTCCTACATGTTGTGTTTGCGGGGATCCGATGGATATTGAGACGATATTTCAAACTGATTATTGATTCTATCATGTCTATGTTATTTGTGATCTTGCATGCTTTCCGTTGTTAGTAGCTATCTTGGCCAAGTAGATGCTAGCAACTCCAAGAGTTAGTATTTATGCTCGATAGTGGGTTCATGCCTCTAGTAATCTGGGGAAGTGACAGGGGAACGACTAGCGGGAGCGCGCTCTTCCGGAAGTGCGCGTTTCAGCTACAGCGCACATGTTTCCGGCCGCATGGCAGCCCGACACGTGGCGTGTGGAAGTTCACCCGTGCGTATCTCCGGCCGCTCGGTAGCGCGTGTATTTCCGGCCGCAAGGCAGCGCGTGTATTTCCGGCCACACGGCAGCCCGACACGTGGCTAGATGCTCATGCAGTGCACGTGACGAAAGGCAGTTCCACACAGTGCAATAAGGAAGTGCACGAGCGGTGCAACTCGTTTACTGTCGACCGAAAGCAGTGCGACATAGTACACTGTGCACTCCAAGAACATCGTGGAGTGCACTGTGACCTTAGACAGTGCAACACAGTACAAAAAGGCAGTGTATGGACGGTGCACTGCCTAGACACCGCGTAGTGCACTACGACCGAAGGCAGTGCAAGGTAGTACAACGGCGATACTGCCAGACACCACGCAGTGCAATCGCGAACTAAGCAGCAACACGAACAACAAGGCGGTGCATGGATGGTGCATTGCACGGGCGGTGTAGTACATCGCTCGACACCACGATGCTCTGAACTAAGGCAAAGCGGTGCAACACGAACAACAAGCGGTGCATGGGCGGTGCACCTGCACGGAAAGTGCGTAGTACACGCTGACACCGCGCGCACTATGAACTAAGCGCGCAACACACGAACAACAAGGTAGTGCATGAATAGTGCGTTGCACGGGCGGTGCGTAGTATCTTGCTGGACACCGCGCAGCTCTGCGAACTAAGCGATGCAACACACGAACAACAAGGCAAGGTATGGGCGGTGCACTTCACGGGCGATCGTAGTACACTGCCTAGACACCCTGTCGTGCATTGCAACCGAAGGTACCGTGTACTAGACCAAAAGGCAGTGCAATCTACGCATCAAAGGCAGTACGAGAAAAAGTTCGTCGAAACATCTCAACAATGGATCTAATTTTGAAGATCTGGACGTGACTAGCAAGGCTGTGAAAACGGATATCGATTTGGACTCTCCGTTTGAAAGATATCGTAGTTTTCATGTTCAAATCTACAAAAAGAAAAGGAAAAAAGGACCCGCGACCCTCTCCGCATCCACCACGTGTCGTACGGGAGAAAGCTGGTACAGCGCGTGAGGCACTCCGCGCCCGCCACGTGCAGGCAGCAGCAGCGACGCGGCCGCAACCTCCCAGGAGCGCGCCCTTTTCTAGCCTTTTCAAAGTGACAGAACTCTCTAAGGTACTAGATGTGTTGTTGCTACTAGGGAGAAAACAACAATCATTTGTTCATGGAACAATCATATTGTTTACTTTACACGCAATGTGTAATGTAATTATCCATTGCTTGCAACTTAATACTGGAGGGGGTTCGGATGATAACCTGAAGGTGGATTATTAGTCATAGATGCAGTTGGATAACGGTCTATGTATAATGTTGTAATGCCCAATCAAGTCTCAAAGGAGTCAAGATGAGTAGTATATGCTTCTATGCTTTCTTGATGTTGTCAATTGCCCCGCTGTAATTTGTTCACCCAACATGTCATCTATCTTAAGGAGAACCACCACTAGTGAACTATGGACCCCGGTCCTTTCTTTTACCATCAATCTGCAATCAACTGTTTATTGCTTTGTGTTTACTTTTTGCAAAGTATTACTTTCTTCCACTCGATATGTTTAATCCTTTGTTTTCAGCAAAACCGGTGAGATTGACAACCTCATCGTAAGTTGGGGACAGAGTTCTGTGGTTGTGTTGTGCAGGTTTCCACGTTGCTGCTGGCACCGATAGTGCGCCCTGCCAAAGTCTAGCTAGCAACACCTTTGAGGTGTTTCTTTGCTCCTACTGGATTGATAACCTTGGTTTCATAACTGAGGGAAACTTACTATTATGCTCATCATACCTTCCTCTTGGGGTTCCCCAACGAGCTCGTTAGTACACGAGTCAGCAAGTGATTTTCTGGCGCCGTTGCCGAGGAGTCAAGGACATCTTCACAAGGGGAGTCCCTCATAACCAATCTCTTTACTTTGTTATTTTTGTTTTGCTTAGTTTACTTTTTTCTTTGTTTGCTTGTTTCCTTATCAAAAACACACAAAAATTAGTTTTACTAGTTTGCTTTCTTTATCAAAAACACACAAAAATTTAGTTCCTATCTTAAGTTGCCATTATGTCTAGCATTGCTCCAATCACTATGTCACCTGAGGAAATGATTTTCACTTTTAAACAAGGAATTGAAGAGAGTTTCAAAGAAGCTTGCTCTAGAATCTCTGATCTACATGAAAAAACTGAACCTAAAATGACTCAAAGCTTGTTCCTTAGCAGTTTTTACCTTGGAATCGCTCTTTGCTATAGATATGCTTTGGATGCTGTAGTGGGAGGATATTTCCTCCAATGCAATGAGGATGATGTTGTTAATGCCATAAAGAAGTTGGTCTTTACTTACAACTTGCCTAGCAAATCTGATTCTTCCTTCATAAACATATTTGCTAGATTGAATACTCTTGAGACCAGCACTACTAGTTTAAAAGATTGCTATAACACACTTAGAGAGCATCATAACTATGTTCCAATGAATTCTGAACCCTCAAAATGGCTTCCTACAGTAAAGATTGCAATAAATAATGAAACTTTTCATGCTTGTTGTGAAATGATGTCTGAATTTTGTCTTATGCCCAAAGATATCTATGAATCTTTGAATCTTTGGGGGCTTTCTAAAGGAGGAGAAGAAATTTTTCTTGCTAATAATGCCACAATATTACCCAATGGAATAGCTGAAGGAGTGTTTACAAAGATCCTAGGGAAAATGGTTTCTACTGATTATCTTGTTATTGAATGTGTAGGAAAAGGACAAATCACACTTGGAAGATCCCTTGAAACTCCTTGGAGAAATAATAGATGTGGAAAAGGGCACCATGCATTTTACTTCTCCACCAAGCAATCAAATGTTCCCCAAGGTTAAGAATAAAAGTAAGAGAGGTAAGGGCAAGAAATTTGGTTTTAATGCTTCTTCATTGGAGAAAACTTGATTCTTTTTCTTGCTTCTTATGCCTAACTTAAAGGCGATAAAGAAAAGTACTTATTGGGAGATAACTCAAAAGTTTTAGATGAGTCTTGGAAGTTATTACTTTGGTAATAACCGCTCCTTATCCTTTTTATTTGCTTTTTGTGCCAAGAGTAACCTCTAATGAGAGAGAAGTAATGATTGGGAAAGTTGCTGTCCCGAAACAGATTTATGTGCTTCACCGTATAAATTCGTGTAAAATCACTGTATGTCCTTTTGAGGCGTGAATTTTTGTTCTTCTGCCCCAGGTTGTTAGATAACTTTCGTTAGTTCAACACTTTTCGATTTGAGCAACATAAGGTCTTCAAAAAAAATCGTCTTTACCTGCTGGTCTGTTTTGACAGATTTCTGCCATTATTTGCATTTGCTTCTTGTTGGTTCCTTTTTTAGTTCTTTTGGGGAATTGAGCTTTTTGAGGGAAGTTCTACAGTATCTAGTGTTTTAATGAAAGTTTTATTGGTGTTGGAACTGAACCTAAATACTTATTATCTTCAGTGCACTAATGTTGCTAATAAAGATTGTGTTAAGTTTTGTAGGAAGGAAAATTTTCAGGTGTATCGAAGGAATGAGTAATGAGATGAAGGATGGACTAAAGCTCAAGCTTGGGGATGCCACGCGTGTCACCCCAAGAAATATCCAAGAAGTACAAGCGTCAAATCTTGGGGATGCCCAAGGCATCCCCTTCTTCATCAATAAAATTCCAGGTTCCTTCCGAACACTTCATTTTTATTGTTTCATGCATAGTTGTGTTGTTCTTGGAGCGTCTTCTTTTTCGTTTTTCGTTTTGGTTTTCGTTTGCTTGGTTTTCTTAGTTTGCTGAATAAATTGGTTGGACCCCCTCTTTCATGCATTGGTTTTCAAATAGTTTGGTTTGGATTGGAAAAGAGTAGAAAAGTTCATGCTTAAGTGGTAAAGAGAGCTTGTTTTTGACTGTGGCCCATGCTTTGTCATGCCATGCTTGATATTGTTTTGGCTTTATGCTTAGTATTCTTTGCTGTAGCATGACTTGTTATAAACAATTGAGATTGCTTAATGTGCCTTGGGAGAATCATGCGTTGTTTTAGCATATTAAAGCATAGTATTGTGGTATTCTCCTTTGATGGTTTATTTGGGTTGACTTGGCACATGCTCACACCATGTTATGACTATCCCAAGTCACCATAAGCCTTTATTATCCTTTAGTTTTCAACTTGTAGTATCACGCTTTGATCAATGATGTTTTGTCGCTCTGCATGATTATGGCCATTATTGCTCTCGTAGTTGGTCGCTCCCAGTCTTTTGCTAGCCTCCGTAACCAAGTATGAGTTCCACTCATGCATACAACTCCTAAAACCAAGTTATTCCAAAGAGTCCACCATACCTACCTATTAGCATATGCTATTCCAAGTATATTCATGTTTTCGTCTACCTTCCGAATTAAACTTGTTATGAGAAAACTAGTGATTAAAGCTCTCACGAACTTGATGGCACACTTTACTTTCTTGCACTTAATAAACTTGAACCATTGCATCCATATTTGTTGCGTATATGCTTGCACTTTATAAGTTGAAGTTAGCAGAACCATGTATCATGGGGAACGCTTTCAACATTGCACCTGTACTTTGTACCCCGTTGATATCATGTTCTTTTGCTTATGGATCCCGACGGTGTGAAATAAAAGGGGAACTTGTAAGATCATGGAGTTTGTATTTGTGTTAGAAAGCACTGGGCGCTAGCCTAAGCCATGCCTAATCATGGTGGAAACTTGCAGCATAACCATAATGAGCACTCTATGAAGCATCCTCAATAAAAACCTATGCAAATAGCAAATAAAAAGATCGCTGAGATGCTCATTGTCTGCTTGCCTTGTCATTTTTATTATGGGATAGCTCCTGTATCATGTGCAAGGGGTACCCCATTGGCGGTTCTCTATGATACACATGTACTTACAATGACAAGAGCTTACTTGTGACTAAATTTGAGTAGCATGAGGTTCGGTCTTCGTAAGTAAGGGGCATGAGATTTCGGCTTATAACTTGTCAAGCATATCCTCTTAGTTGTGTCACTTTAACCTTAATCACCTTCAAGATGCTTGTGATAGGGGCAATGAGAGCTGAAAGCTAATAAGTACCATAATTTTGGGAAGCTCTTTATGAGACTTGAATCCCTACTTCCTTCTATGAAGGCCTTTCTTTTACTTTTATGTTGAGTCTCCACCTTCTATCTTTATGCACCTACTTTGAGAGCATAGTGGCCATTCTTAGTTCTATGTGCATTGTCCCAAGACTTGTTGATAGATGCAGAGCTTTGATATTGCTTGTTTTAAACTATTTGTATCTAGTCACTCTTATGAACTTTGAAGGTGTCCTATGCATTTATGTTTGCTACTCTATGAGGGACAAGCTAAATGCCACTATGCTATGTTTTCTTTATGTGAAACAAACAAACGTCTTGCAAAGCATTGTTATTCATGAATCTTTTGTTTATGCCTTTTCATGTTGCAACACAGTTGCTTTGTCTTATTGCTAGAACTTTGTCTTTCATGTTATGATTGAAGTACTATGATCCCAGCTATCAATGTTTTACAAATACTTTGATCAAGTTTATGATGGTGCATGTCACCTCAAAAATTATTCTTTCTTTTTATCACTTACCTACTCAAGGACGAGCAGGAGTTAAGTTTGGGGATGTTGATACGTTGCTAACGTATCCATAATTTTTGATGTTCCGTGCTTGGCTTTATCTACTTTCTTATGTTTTGTCCACACGTTGGAGTACTTTTCATATGATTTCTTGGACTAACCTATTAACAAGAGCCATAGTGCCAGCTTCATGTTTTCTGTTGTTTTTGGTTCCAGGAAAGTCAGAAAATGAATATTCTCGGAATCGGACGGGACAAAAGCCAAAGTCAATTTTTCACCGAGGGACACCAGGAGCCAGAATACGAGACGGAGAGGGGCTGGGGATCGGCCACACCACCTGGCCACGCGGCTAGGCTTGGCCCGCACCAGGGGGTGGTCTGGCCGCCCCAGGCACCCCCTCGGCCTCTCCTTTCGCCTATATATTGCCTCTGATATAGAAATCCTAACTACCCCGATCAAAATTCCACGAAAGAGTCTATATCAGCCATCATCTCCATACCTAGATCGGGAGGGATCTGAAGCTCTTCCCGGAGGGGAGAATTCACCCTGGAGGCCTTCTTCATCATCATGCAAGCCTCCGGTGTGATGCATGAGTAGTTCATCTCTGGACTACGGGTCCATGTAGTAGCTAGATGGCTGGTTCTCCTCCTTTGTGCTATCATGTTTAGATCTTGTGAGCTCTGTTCATGATCAAGATCATCTATTTGTAATTCCTACATGTTGTGTTTGTGGGGATCCGATGGATATTGAGATGCTATTTCAGATTGATTATTGATTCTATCATGTCTATGTTATTTGTGATCTTGCATGCTTTCCGTTGTTAGTATCTATCTTGGCCAAGTAGATGCTAGCAACTCCAAGAGTTAGTATTTATGCTTGATAGTGGGTTCATGCCTCTAGTAATCTGGGGAAGTGACAGAAATCTCTAAGGTACTAGATGTGTTGTTGCTACTAGGGAGAAAACAACAATCCTTTGTTCATAGAACAATCGTATTATTTACTTTACACGCAATGCGTAATGCAATTATCCGTTGCTTGCAACTTAATAATGGAGGGGGTTCAGATGATAACCTGATGGTGGATTATTAGTCATAGACGTAGTTGGATTACGGTCTATGTAGAATGTTGTAATGCCCAATCAAGTCTCAAAGGAGTCAAGATGAGTAGTATATGCTTGTATGCTTTCTCGATGTTTATCAATTTCCCTGTTGTAATTTGTTCACCCAACATGTCATCTATCTTAAGGAGAACCACCACTAGTGAACTATGGACCCCGGTCCTTTCTTTTACCATCAATCTACAATCAACTGTTTACTGCTTTGTGTTTACTTTCTGCAAACTATTACTTTCTTCCACTCAATACGTTTAATCCTTTGTTTTCGGCAAAACCGGTGAGATTGACAACATCATCGTAAGTTGGGGACAGAGTTTTGTGGTTGTGTTGTGCAGGTTTCCACGTTGCTGCTGGCACTGGTAGTGCGCCCTGCCAAAGTCCAGCTAGCAACACCTTTGAGGTGTTTCCTTGCTCCTACTAGATTGATAACATTGGTTTCATAACTGAGGGAAACTTACTGCTGTGCTCATCATACCTTCCTCTTGCGGTTCCCCAACGAGCTCGTTAGTACACGAGGCAGCAGTATCCAAGCCGGAATGTTCAAGTGCTGAACAGAACTCTAGATGACTATGGAGGAGAATGGATGAATCTTTTATGGCAACTTCCGTGGAGTCTGGATTGTGAATCTTGACTTCATGTCAAGCCTTACGGTTCCTATGATGGGCAGGTGTTAGCTAAGTATCGTGGTGTGCTTATGCTACCCAAAAATTTGGGTGTAAGTAGAGAAATGCCATCAGGAGAGCTGAGATGTATGGCAGTGGCATATCAAATTGCATTATTAGAAGCAATAACCATGATCCGAAAGCAGAAATCCAAGGAGGTGGTATGTAGTACTCACACTTTTATACCTCATGATTCTCTAAGTTCGGATCTTGAGTTGGATCATGATGCCCTTGTGTAGACTGAACCCACTTTAGCTGTCGAATATATGATCGTTATAGGTCTTTACTCAATACATTTCATAGCAGTCATCAAGTTCTAGTCCATGAGTTGGATATTGTCCTTGAGGATTTCACTGATCCTACAAAGGCACTAGAATGAAGAAATAAGTTAGATAGTGAAGCTAGGCACCCGAAAACAGTCTTTTCAGGAGAGGTGTACGAAGAGACTGAGTTTGATGATCCACAGTCAGAAACTTATGCCTACTACCAATATGGACCTCAACCATCTGAAGATCTAGGAGCCAAATATTTAGCTAAGCAGGAAGCTTGGGGAATTCCAAGTTTTGACATTCCAGGAGAGAGTAGTCACACAACTCAGTATGACTGTGTGACAACTGGGATGGAAGATATGTCGTACTTTGAATGTGTGTTTGTAGCTAGGCAGAATAATTCTGTAGAAAATCATGCATCTTCTAGTCGTTTTTCAATGGCTAACCTCAACCTAGGTACTTATGATCTAGAGTATGCACCCTCTAAACGTTTTGATGTTCCATAAGTCAGTCGTAGGACTTCACGTCATCATGGACGGAATTCAAGGAAGTACTAAGAAAAAGGTACAAAGTAAGAAGTAGTAACCAATAGAAGTAGAGGGCTTGAATAATCTGTATACTCAGTAATACGTACGGTAAATCAATCGCAGTCAGTGAGAGTATGCTCACATGAACTAGTAAGAGCTTGTAATATACTAGTATTGTAATATTAGATGATAAGATAGAGTTTTGAGGAAGGTTTGTTTTCAATCTCTTATAAGATGTGTAATAGATGATATATATTTGGTTTTTATTTGGATTTGGTTCTTGATTTATTGTGTGACTAGGTACATGCAAGAAATTTGAACTTGATGGGCATATGCATGGTGTTACATGAAGTTCTTACTTGATGTACAGGTCTAGAGGGGGAAATGGGTTCGCGTGAGGAAGAGACAAGTTACCATTGTGATGAAGCAGAGATGAAGGCTCGTGAAATGATGGAGACAACACAAACATAGGCTATCAATGCAAATCCAAGGGAAGGATCAGTTCCAATGCCACATTCGACCATATATGAAGGATTTCTCCAGTCATGAAGGGCATGGAGGAAGGTAGGAAGATTGAAATGGCGAGGCAACGTCAGTTCTATCGGGATATACAGAAGAGAATGTAGGAAAGTCCATCTAAGGAATTACATTCAAGGGATAAATTCATTGAATTCTTACAAACCAAACCCTAGAGTTTTTCCCTGGAAGAAGAACCTATGGAGGCGGAGAATTGGCTAATGGAAACATATCGTAAGCTCAAAAGCGTGGGGTGTAAGGATGAGGAGAAAGTGGGATATGCAACCTATCTATTTGCTGGAACAGCAGCCACGTGGTGGTAAAAATCAAAGTTTACAACATCGGGAGGAGGTGTTAGTACCTAGGCAAAGTTCAAGAAGAAGTTCCATGAAGAATTTGTTCATAGAAATAGTGGGAAAATGAAGGATGATGAAGCTTTAGAGAACAAGAATCTTCTAGTTCTGAAGCATGTACAAGAGTTTAATCGTTTATCTCAATACATTATTGAGGAAGTAAATAAGGAGGCAAAACGTCAAAATAAGTTCATGAAAGGACTACAAGCAGTCATGAGAATGCAACTCCGGATTGTTCGTGCGAAAGAGTTCCAAGAATTAATGGATAGTGCACATATTCCAGAGGATTATGATAAGATTACTGTAGCTGATGGAAACGAGAAGGAAGTCTTAAAGGGAACTAATACAACAAGGGCAATACGTCAAAAACACACTTGCAAGAACTGTGAAGCCAAGGACACTAAATCAATGAATGTCGCAAAGCTCATGTTACTTTCCACAAATGTGGGGAACTAGGACATATTAGACCTTATTGTCCCAATTGATCACCGGTTTATGAACCACCAACATAGGGTGGAAAGAAGAGGAAGACTTGTGGTAAATACCAGAATGTATGCTATGAATGTGGACAATCGGGGCATATCAGAATCAATTGCCTGATACTTCTATCATAATATGGAAGCGACATAGAAAATGGGGTATGACCAGTAAGCGGGGGTATTGATGAAGGAACGTCTTCCAGGGATATGAAGTATGAAGTTATGACTCAAGTCAACACTGATGTCCAACACAACCTAGAAAGTGGTGAGTCACTATAATATCTGTAATACAAGTTGTTCTATGTCCATGTTTCATTAAATCGGAGAATCCACATGGATATCCACAAATGTGTGGGTATACCATATATTTATTCATAAGACCATTAGGAGAACCCTAAGGCGGAGAATGAAGAACATGTTAGCCTTCTAGATCCAACAGTTATAGTAGATTTAACGAGATGAATGTGACTCTTTTCAAGAGTGTCTAAATTTGACGTAACCATGGTATTATGGATTTATTTGGACCGCAGCTGATATATACTATCACAGTTAGTAAATTATAGCTTTATACCAATAGTATTCCTAACTAGGAATAGGATATAATCTAATGTCGTATGGGTAAGAGTAAGGTAATCTTGAATGGGTGGACTAAATGAGTCCAATTCATTCATAGAAAGGAAACTAAAAGGAACTAGTTAAAATCCATCAGAATTTTTGAACCCTAAAACTCTACCATTAGTAAACTTTCATACCACCATGATATCTCTGAAGTAGTTCAAATGATTCTATCAAGAAGCTTTGCTAATACATTAGGAAGGAATATAAAGTTTAGACAAGTCAGAGATCTGAAATGGATAATCTTGAAGAGACAGGGTGATGTACGGAGATCTTCAAAAGAAGTTAAAAGATGGATAAGGACTACACACTATCAATGATTGCACAACAAAAGGAAAATTTCCAATACTCCGAGAGGGGACAAAGTTTATTTTAAGGGGGAGAGACTGTAATGCCCTAACATTTAGGGCTACAGAAGAGAGAGTTTGTGCATTTGCATTCATGCATAAGAAAATCCGAGGAATTTTCACATAAACTAAAAGTCTAGAGTGATCAGTGTTTCTTTCACTCCGGTGAGTTAGGGTTTAGCTTGTTTAGGTGAATGCTATAGATTCTAACATGATCTCTAGGTATTTTGAACTATTTTTGGGTAATAATTCAAATTGACAGGTAAAATTGAATTGACTTTTGAAATAATTCAAGTTATAAGTATTAAGTATTTGAGTTTATTAAAAGAACTTTTGAAAGTTTTCTTATGAAATATTGTTACAATATATAACAATAATACAAGAAAAGGAAATTAAAAAACAATAGTATAATTCAAACAAAGATAAATGATAGAGATCTTTATTCCTTTTCTTATTCAATATATACAAAGTCACAAACAAATAAGAATTTGTTACACAAAAGTACAATTATAAGTAAAGAAAAGTAATTCTGTATTGAATCATATATATTACAATGTTTTTACAAATGAATAAATGAAATTACCAAGATCTATACTATGTAGACATAAGTAACGGAAGAGAAAGACGGTATTCATACCTTTGAAGACTGAGGCATGCCTTACGCAGGAAGGTGTATATTGATGAAGACGAGCAGCACCTCAAATGTGGTGCCTCCGAATTTCGTCACACGTCCGGTGTAGGAGACGTCAACTGGACTCCGATCGAGCCGAGGAGCGGAAGAAGTAGACGTCGGATCGTTGATCACACGACAGTGGTGTGAAGGTGGAGAACTCACCCACGAAGTCCTCCCCAATATTCCGGGGAAGTCCTCAATGGATAAGAGAGAGAATGAGAGGGAATGGGATGATTCCAAAGGGGGAGGGGAGACCCCTATATATAGTGGGAGGGGCGCACCACCTAGAGGCCAGGCGGTGTGGGACTAATCCCCACACCTGTCGGCCACCTAGGGGCAGCCGCCAGCCCTAGGTGGCCCCCACTAGGGCTGCCCACTAAGCACAGGACGGCTGGCCCCCTCTCTCTAGGCGCCTTGCCTCTTGGGCCTCCCCTTCGGGTGAGGCCCATTAGCATTGGGCTGCCTTTAATAATAAAATAAAATATATATTTAATATTAATTCTCCAATTAACATTCAAATACACATATTATCTTATTCCTTCACTCTGGAACACCTTCTGGGCCCCTTCCGATCTCCATTGGATGTTACCCGGAACTATTCTAGTTTCTCTTTCTCTATTTGTCCTACGATACCTTATCTACCCTAAGCGTCCCTACCCATAAGCATGACATCCTTCAGTTCAGAAACACATCGGACATGATCTAGACTACTCTCACATGAATGATCAACAGATGGGACCTGGATGGCCATGTGACCCCCGTGCGTTTCACGAATATAATCGCTTGAACCGTGAGATAGTCGTTTCGCATTCCCTTTGTCATATGATACCTAATTCATTCGAGACTTGATCTTCGATATCCCCATACCTTAGTTCGGTCTCGTTACCAATGAACTTGTTTACTCATTCCCAGTTCGTTGCATTCCATGACCAAGTCACATGCTTGCAAGCTTCATTAATGCAACGTCACCGAGATGGCCACATGTATCTATCCGTTACATGGATTAGACAAATCCTGGTCTTGATATGTACTCCTCTACGCATCCCTTTGGAAAACCTGAGTGGCACCTTTTTTATCACCCTTTTGAGAGATTATACTTGATAACCATCTAAGCCTCCTCTAGAATGGTGATTTGCATTACCTCACAGTCAAAGGATCAGGTTGCGAGGTTCTCTATGTTTTATCATCAATGGTGAACTTTGTAACTAGATCTCATTAAGATATAACGGTCGGATGTATGTCTATCATGTCATTCAACTAATGACATGACCTCATTGTCAATTGGCATAAATGCCTAATGGCTCAAAATATATTCGATCTTGTTGGGGAACCCCAAGAGGAAGGTATGATCAGCGCAGCAGCAAGTTTTCCCTCAGTTATGAAACCAAGGTTATCGAACCAGTAGGAGCAAAGAAACACCTCCAAGGTGTTGTTTCCAACTTGGAATCATGCACAACACAACCACAAAACTTGGCCCCAACTTACAGTGAGGTTGCCAATCTCACCGGTTTTGCTGAAAACAAAGGATTAAAAATATTGTGTGCACGGTAGTAATTGCTTGTAGAAAGTAAACAGAAAATAGTAAATAGATTGTAGATTGATGGTAAAAGAATGGACCGGGGTTCATAGTTCACTAGAGGTGATTCTCCTTAAGATAGATGACATGTTGGGTGAACAAATTACAGCGGGGCAATTGACAAACATCGAGAAAGCATACATGCATATACTAATCATCTTGACTCCTATGAGATTTGATTGGGCATTACAACATTATACATAAACCGTAATCCAACTGCATCTATGACTAATAATCCACCTTCAGGTTATCATCCGAACCCCCTCCAGTATTAAGTTGCAAGCAACAGATAATTGCATCAAGCAAAGTGTGTAAAGTAAACAATACGATTGTTCTACGAACAAAGGATTGTTGTTTTCTCCCTAGTAGCAACAACACATCTAGTACCTTAGAGATTTCTGTCACTTCCCCAGATTCCTAGAGGCATGAACCCACTATCGAGCATAAATACTCCCTCTTGGAGTTGCTAGCATCTACTCGGCCAAGATAGCTACTAACAACGGAAAGCATGCAAGATCACAAATAACATAGACATGATAAAATCAATAATCAATTTGAAATAGCATCTCAATATCCATCGGATCCCTGCAAACACAACATGTAAGATTACAAATAGATGATCTTGATCATGAACAGAGATCACAAGATCTAAACATGGTAGCACAAAGGAGGAGAACCAACCATCTAGCTACTACATGGACCCGTAGTCCAGGGATGAAGTACTCACGCATCACACCAGAGGAAGTCATGGTGATGAAGAAGGCCTCCAGGGTGATCTGTCCCCTCCAGGAGGGTGCCGGTAAGAGCTTCAGATCCCTCCCGATCTAGGGATGGACATGGCGGTGTCTACAGACTCTTTTGTGGAATTTTGATCGGGTACTTAGGGTTTTTGTCCTAGAGGCAATATATAGGCGAAGGGGCAAGGCTGGTGGAGTGCCAGGGGGCCCACACCACCTGGTGGCGCAGATAGGGCTGGCCGCACCACCAGGTGTGGCCGGCCTGGCTCCCCTCTTCGTCTCCCCTATAGACTCCGTGTTCCTTCTGGTGAAATATTGACTTGGGCTTTTGTCCGTTCTAATTCTAAGAATATTTCCTTACTAGCTTTTCTGAAACCAAAAATAGCAGAAAACAGGCAACTGGCATTGTGGCATCGTGTTAATAGGTTAGTTCTAGAAAATGGGTAAAAATACTCCAAAGTGTGGACAAAACATAAGAAAGTAGATATAAAACAAGCATGGAACATCAAAAATTATAGATATGTTTGCAACGTATCAACATCCCAATGCTTAACTCTTGGTCGTCCTCGAGTAGGTAAGTGATAAAAAAGAATAATTTTTGAGGTGACATGCACCATCATAATCTTGATCAAGGTATTTATAACATTGATAGCTGGGATCATAGTACTTTAACATAGCATGAAAGATATAGTTCTAATAATAAGACATAGCGACTATGTTGTAACATTAAAAGGTACAAACAAAAGATTCATGAATGACAATGCTTTGAGAGACGTTTGTTTGTTTCACATATAGAAAACATAATGAGAATGGTATTCAGCTTGTCCCTCATAGTGTAGCAAAACATAAATGCATGGGACACCTTCAAAGTTCATAAGGGTGACTAGATACAAATAGTTTAAGAATAAGCAATATCAAAGTTATGAATCAATTAACATGTCTTGGGACAATGCACATTAAACAAAAAATGACCAATATGCTCTCTCAATAGGTTCATAAAGATAGAAGATGGAGACTCAACATAAAAAGTAAAAGAAAGGCCCTTCATAGAACGAAGCAGGGATTCATGTCTCATAAAGAGCTTCCAAAAATGATGGTACTTATTAGCTTTCAGCTCTCATTGCCCCTATCATAAGAATCTTTCGGTGATTAAGGTTAAAGTGAACAAATATGAGGATATGCTTGACCAGTTATAAGTTGAAATATCATGCCCCTTACTTATGAAGACCGAACCTCATGCTACTCAACTTTAGTCAGGAGTAAGTTCTTGTCATTGTAAATACATGTGTATCATACAGAACCACCAATGGGGTACCCCTTGCCTGATGATACGGAAGCATTCCCATATCAAAATGACAAGGCAATCAGACAATGAGCATCTCAGCGATCTTTTTATTTGCTATTTGCATAGGTTTTTATTAAGGATGCTTCACAGATTGCTCATTATGGTTATGCTGCAAGTTTCCACCATGATTAGGCATGGCTTAGGCTAGCGGCCCAGGCGTTTCTCTAACACATATACAAACTCCATGAGCTTACAAGCTCCCCTTTTATTTCACACTGCTAGGATCCATAAGCAAAAGAACATGATATCGACCAAATAAAGTGCAATGTTGAAAGTGTACCCCATGGTAACATGGTTCTGCTAATTCACAACTTATAAAGCGCAAGCACATACGCAACATAGATGGGCACAATGGTTCAAGTTTATTAAGTGCAAGAAAAGTAAAGTGTGCCATCAAGTTTGTGAGAGCTTTAATCACTAATTTTCACATAACAAGTTTAATTTAGAAGGTAGATAAAAACATGAATATACTTGGAATAGCATATGCTAATAGGTAGGTATGGTGGACTCTTAGGAATAACTTGGTTTTATTTGGAGTTAGATGCATGAGCGGGACTCATACTTAGTATGGAGGCTAGCAAAAGACTAGGAGCGACCAACTAAGAGAGCAATAATGGCCATAATCATGCAAAGCGACAAAACATCATTAATTAAAGCATAAAGTGATATTACAAGTAGAAAACTAAATGATCATAAAGGCTATGGTGACTTGGTGTAGTCTTAACATGGTGTGAGCATGCACTGAGTCAACCCAAATAAAGCATTAAAGGAGAATACTACAATATTATGCTTTTATATGCTAAAACAACGCATGATTCTTTCAAGGCACATTAAGCAATCTCAATTGTTTATAATCTGTCATGCTACAGCAATAATCACTAAGAATAAATCCAAAACAATATCAAGCATGACATGATAAAGTCTAAATCATAGTAAAAAACAAGCTCCTTTTATACCACTTAAGCATGAATTTTCCTACTCTTTTCCAATCCAAATCAACCTATTTGAAAACCATCATATATGAATGTGGGGGTCCAACCAATTTATTCAAGCAAACTAAGAAAACAAAAACTAAAAACTAAATGAAGACGCTCCAAGAACAACACAATTGTGCATGAAACAATAAAAATGAAGTGTTTGGAAGAAACCTGAAATTTTTATTGATGAAGAAGGCATCCCCAAGCTTTGAAGCTTGTACTTCTTGAATATTTCTTGGGGTGACACGGGTGGCATCCCCAAGCTTGAGCTTTTGTCCATACTTCATCTTATCACATTGTTCTTCCCTACACTTAAAAATTTCCTTCATACAAAACTTCACACAATCTTCATTAGCAACATTAGTGTACTCAAGATAATAAGTCTTTTGGTTCAGTTCCAACACAAGTAAAACCTCCATTAAAACACAAGCTACTGTAGCACTTCCTTTAAAAAGTTCAAATGACCAAAGAGAACTCAAAGAGAAAGAGATTAAGAGGCAAATGCAAATAATGGGAGAAATCTGTCAAAACAGACCAGCAGGTAAATACCGATTTTTTTCGAAGACCTTTTGTTGCTCAAATCGAAAAGTGTTTAACTAACGAAAGTTGGATAACAACCTGGGGCCGAAGCACAAAATATTATAGCTTAAACTGACGTACAGAGATTGTTCACGATTTTTTACAGCGAAGCACAAAAATCTATTTCGGGACAACAACTTTCCCAAGTCTTACTTCTCTCTCATTAGAGGTTACTCTTGGCACAAAAACCACACAAAAATGATAAGGAGAGGTTATTACTGAAGCAATAACTTCCAAGACTCAACAAAAGACTCCTAATGAAATTTGGGTTATTTCCCAATAAGTGCTTTTCTTTAACGCCTTTGAGCTAGGCATAAGAAGCAAAAAGAATCAAGTATTCCCAAATGAAGAAGCATTAAGATCAATACCAGAAATATCTTCAACAAGGCAATGTATCTCATCCAAATAAGTTCTAGAGGATCCCCTCTCACTACTCTTGGGTTCACTATTTTCATCAAACGGGTTTTCAGGAACAATCCAATCCAAATTCTTTTCTACGGCTTCATGCATTCCTACAAGTTTAAAAGGTATTGGTATTTTAATTTCCTTTCCATCTTGAGGTTTTGTTTTATCCATCCTTTCTCGTTTCCCAATAACATCTACGCGTGATCCTAGCATATTAAAACGATCAAAGACTTTTCTGGCTTCCAAAACAACATCATAGAATTCCTTAAGCAAGGTTTCTAGAATAAAATCTCTCTTTTCAGGGTCCTCAATATCTTTAAGTTTAAGAAACATTACTTGCATTATGGGGTTAAGGTTAACAAACCTAGCTTCCAACATGTGTACTAAAGAAGTTGCAGCAATTTCATAATTTGGAGCAAGTTCTGCTAGGGATCTATCCTCAATATCTTCATGCTTGCTAACATGATTAAAGAATTCTTCAATATTATCTTTCCCAATTATAGATCCACTGCCTATTGAAAGGTCTTTCAGGGTGAACTTAGGGATCAACATGGTGAGCTAAGAACAAGGTAACAATTGTAGAAAGAATTAATTTTTTGTGTGTTTGTGATATGAAGAGAAAACTAGTACAACTATTTTCTTTGTGTTTTTGGTAAAAGAAATAAGAAAACAAAGCAGAAATAAACTAAGCAAAACAAATAAAACAAAGTAAAGAGATTGGTTATGAGGGACTCCCCTTGTGAAGATGTCCTTGACTCCCCAGCAACGGCGCCAGAAAAATAGCTTGATGGATCAAAATATATTCGAGCTCGTTGGGGAACCCCAAGAGGAAGGTATGATAAGCACAGCAGCAAGTTTTCCCTCAGTTATGAAACCAAGGTTATCGAACCAGTAGGAGCAAGGAAACACCTCCAAGGTGTTGTTTCCAACTTGGAATCCTCCACAACACAACCACATAACTTTGCCCCCAACTTACAGTGAGGTTGTCAATCTCACCGGTTTTGCTGAAAATAAAGGATTAAACGTATTGTTTGGAAGATAGTAATTGCTTGGAGAAAGTAAATAGAAAACAGTAAATAGATTGTAGATTGATGGTAAAAGAATGCACCGGGGTCCATAGTTCACTAGTGGTGATTCTCCTTAAGATAGATGACATGTTGGGTGAACAAATTACAGCGGGGCAATTGACAAACATCGAGAAAGCATACATGCATATACTAATCATCTTGACTCCTATGAGATTTGATTGGGCATTACAACATTATACATAGACCGTAATCCAACTGCATCTATGACTAATAATCCACCTTCAGATTATCATCCGAACCCCCTCCAGTATTAAGTTGCAAGCAACAGATAATTGCATTAATCAATGTGTGTAAAGTAAACAATACGATTGTTTTATGAACAAAGGATTGATGTTTTCTCCCTAGTAGCAACATCACATCTAGTACCTTAGAGATTTCTGTCACTTCCCTAGATTCCTAGAGGCATGAACCCACTATCGAGCATAAATACTCCCTCTTGGAGTTGCTAGCATCTACTCGGTCAAGATAGCTACTAACAACGGAAAGCATGCAAGATCACAAATAACATAGACATGATAGAATCAATAATCAATCTGAAATAGCTTCTCAATATCCATCGGATCCCTGCAAACACAACATGTAAGATTACAAATAGATGATCTTGATCATGAACGGATCTCACAAGATCTAAACATGGTAGCACAAAGGTGGAGAACCAACCATCTAGCTAGTACATGGACCCGTAGTCCAGGGATGAACTACTCACGCATCACACCGGAGGCAGTCATGGTGATGAAGAAGGCCTCTAGGGTGATCTCTCCCCTCCGGCCGGGTGCCGGGAAGAGCTTCAAATCCCTCCCGATCTAGGGATGGAGATGGCGGCGGCTACAGACTCTTTTGTGGAATTTTGATTGGGTACTTAGGGTTTTATTCCCGGAGGCAATATATAGGCGAAGGGGCAAGGTCAGTGGAGTGTCAGGAGGGCCACACCACCTGGTGGCGCAGCTAGGGCTGGTCGCGCCACCACCAGGTGTGGCCAGCCTGGCTCCCCTCTTCGTCTCCCCTCCGGACTTCGTGTTCCTTCTGGTGAAATATTGACTTGGGCTTTTGTCCGATCCAATTCCGAGAATATTTCCTTACTAGCTTTTCTGAAACCAAAAACAGCAGAAAATAGGCAAATGGCACTGTGGCATCTTGTTAATAGGTTTGTTCTAGAAAATGTGTAAAAATACTCCAAAGTGTGGACAAAACATAAGAAAATAGATATAAAACAAGCATGAAACATCAAAAATTATAGATACGTTTGCAACGTATCAATGCCCATGATCTTGAAACCTAGATCATCCTCATGACCAATGAACTAGTTCGCTAGAGGTAACTAGAGACACGGTTTGTTCACATACCACACGTGTATTAACGTTTCGTATTAACACAGTTATAGCATAGTATGAAACGTATTATGAACATATAGGAGATATATCAAATAATACACTTTATTATTTGCCTCTAGGGCATAACTCCTTCAGTCTCCCACTTGCACTAGGGTACAAATAAAACTAGTTTACAATAGGAAGGAACCTAACACCAACGAAATCTCGGTGTTGTTCGTGCTTGTCTTGTTGGAGAGCTTTGGTCAAAGGATCCGCCATATTCAGTTCCGTATCTACTTTGAAAATCTTGACTTCACCTTCGTCAACATTCTGCCGGATGACGTGAAATCTAAGCTTGATGTGTTTGGTTGTGGAATGAGTCCTTGGTTCCTTTGCCCTTGCAATGGCTCCCGTGTTATCACAATAGATCGTCATGGGGTCTTGCGCATTTGGAAAGACTCCTAGTTCGATGACGAAATTCCTTAGCCAAATAGCTTCACTTGTTGCATCAGTCGCAACAATGTATTCAGACTCTATTGAAGACTGGGCCACCACTGGCTGCTTCTTACTCTTCCAGATTACCGTCCCACCATTCACTAGAAACACAAATCCTGTTTGAGACTTCGAGTCATCATGATCTGAGTTCTAGCTCGCATCCACGTAACCCGTTACGTTTAGAGCTTCATCACTTCCTCCATAGATTAGGAACATATCCTTTGTTCTTTTTCAGATACTTTAGGATATGCTTCATAGCTATCTAGTGATTAGGTCCTAGATTACTTTGGTATCGGCTCATCAAACTAAGAGCCAATGCCACATCAAGTCGCGTACTTAACATTGCATACATGATAGATCTTATGGCTGATGCATAGGGGATGTAAGACATCTTTTCTCTATCATTATCCGTTATCAGACATTGAGTCATACTCATTTTGCAATTCTTCATAATTGGTACAAAGCCCCTTTTGGTATTGTCCATTTTGAACCTCTTCAAAATCTTTTTGATGTAAGTACTCTAACTTAATGCAATTAGGTGTCTTGATCTATCTCTATAGATCTTGATTACTAATATGTATGTAGCTTCACTTAGATCCTTCATGGAAAATTGACTACTCAAATATGCTTTCATGCTTCTCATAAGATCCACATCATTTCCCATAAGCAGCATGTCATCCACATATACTACTAAGAAAACAACTGAGCTCCCACTCGCTTTCTTGTAAACACAGAACTCTTATTGATTTTGGACAAATCCAAAACTCTTGATCACTTGATCAAAAATGTTGGTTCTAGCTCACAGATGCCTGCTTCAGTCCATAAATGGACCGCTGAAGCTTGCACACCTTTCCAACATCCTTAGGATCAACAAAACCTTCCGGTTGCATCATATACAAATCTTCATCAATGTGACCATTAAGGAATGCGGTCTTGACATCCATCTGCCAAATTTCATAGTCGAAATGAGCAGCAATTGCTAGTAAAATCCGTACAGCCTTAAGCAACACTACGGGAGAATAAGTCTCATTGTAATCAACTCCTTGAATTTTTCGAAACCCCTTTGTGACAAGTCGAGCTTTGTGAATGGTCACATTACCATTCGCATCTGTCTTTTTCTTAAAGATCCATTTATTTTCCACGGCCTTGCGGCCTTTCGGAAGATATACCAAGGTCCAAACTTGGTTTTTATACATGGATCCTATTTTGGATTTCATGGCTTCTAGCCATTTATCAGAGTCAGCACTATCCATATCTTCTTTGTAGTTTGCAGGTTCTTCTTGTTCATCTAGAATGACAGACATCACAAGGCTACTATACCAATCAGGAGTGGGATGAACTCTTGTAGACCTGCGAACCTCAGGAGTCTCGACGTTGTTGTTTTGATCATCATCATTGGGCTCTTCCTCCATGTTGGAGAGCGGTTTCGGAACAACTTCCGTTGCGCTACTGGGAATTTGGAAAGAAGGGTCAACAACTTCATCTAACTCTATTTTCCTTCCACTAACTCCTTTAGCAAGAAACTCTTTCTCGAGAAAGGTGCCGGCTTTCGCGACAAACGTTTTGCCTTCGTCCTGGTTGTAGAAAGTATACCCAATCGTTTCCCTTGGGTATCCTACAAAGATACATTTTTCTGACTTGGGTTCGAGTTTGTCAAGCTGTAGTTTCTTGACGTAAGCCTCACAACCCCAAACTATTAGAAATGATAGCTTTGGCTTCTGGCCATAACATATCTCATATGCAGTTGTCTCCACGGATTTGGATGGTGCTCGGTTTAAAATAAAAGCAGCGGTTTCCAATGCGTATCCCCAAAAAGACATAGACAAATCAGTTTAAGACATCATGGACCACATGCTATCCAATAGAGTTCAGTTATGTCGTTCCGACACACCATTACACTGTGGTGTTCCGGCTGGCGTAAGCTATGGGATAATCCCACAGTCCTTCAAGTGCATGTTAAACTCATAACTCAAATACTCGCCTCCCCGATCCAATCGGAGATGCTTGATTCTCTTATTAAGTTGAATCTCTACCTCTTTCTAAAATTCCTTGAACTTTTCAAAGGTTTCAGACTTGTGCTTCATTAAGTAGATATATCCATATCTACTCAAGTCGTTAGTAAAGGTAACAAAGTAACGATAACCATTACGTGTTGAGACTCTCATTGGTCCACATACATCTGTATGTATGATTCCCAGTAGGTCTACAACTCTCTCCATTGTCCTGGAGAAAGGTGTCCTGGTCATCTTGCCCATGAGGCATGGCTCACATGTATCAAGGGATTCAAAATCTAATGATCCAAGCAGCCTTCAGAATGAAGCTTCTTCATGCGTTTTACACCAATGTGACCAAGACGGAAATGCCACATAAACATGGAATTATCATCATTATGCTTACAACGTTTAGCATCAACACTATGGATGTGTGTATCACAATCAAGATCAAGTAAGAATAAGCCATTACACACAGGGGCATGAACATAGAAAATATCATTCATATAAATTGAACAACCATTTGTTCTTGATTTAAACGAATAATGATCTTGCAACAAGGAAGACCCACTCACAATATTCATACTCAATGCGGGTACATAGTAGCATTTATTCAAAACCAAGAATAATCCTAATGGTAGACGAAGATGCAGGGTGCCGACGCGCATCGTCACCTCGTCCTTCCTCAGGCGCCTCCTACTCTGCAGATCCTGCTAAGAGTTACAAATGTGAGCAACAGAACCGGTATCAAATACCCAGATGTTACTCCTGACGCTTGTAAGGAACACATCAATAACATGTATATCACATATACCTTTGTCCTTGGCGGCTATCTTGCTGGCTTTCTTGTCTTCAAGGTACTTGGGGCAGTTGTGTTTCCAGTGCCCATCCCCTTTGCAGTAGTAGCACGTAGTGCCGGGCTTAGGGCCAGGCTTGGCAGTCTTTGAGGTCCTGGCAACGAACTTGCCATCCTTTTTGGACGTCTTTCCCTTACCTTTGCCCTTTTGCCCCGGCTTCTTAAAGTTGGTGGTCTTATTGAACATCAACATCGTGTGCTCCTTCTTGATTTCTACCTCAGCAGTTTTGAGCATGGCGAACACCTCAGCAAGGGTCTTAGTCATCCCTTGCATGTTCTAGTTCATCACAAAGCTCTTATAGCTAGGGGCAGCGAGTGCAGCACCCTATCAATTGCGAGCTCCTCTGGGATTTTGCAATCTAGGGCGTTCAAACACTTAACGTAGCTAGACATTTTGACTACATGCTCACTGATACTGCTGTGCTCTTCCATTTTTGTAGAGAAGAAGAGCTCGGAAGCATCATACCTCTCTACATGAGCCTGTGGAGCAAAGACAACCTTGAGATCCTCAATGATCTCAAAAGCATTCATCTTCTCAAAACGCTTTTGAAGCTCCGGCTCCATGGCGTAGAGCATTCCACTCTAGATGAGGGAGAAATCGTCCGCCTTGGACTCCCAGACATTCTTTTCATCCTGGGAGGCAGAATCTGCAGGCTTAGCCGGAACCTCAGCCTCGATGACATAAGTCAACTTTTAGGGGACTAGGAGGATCCTAAGATTGCGGAACCATGCGGTGAAGTTGGTTCCATCAGTTTTCAGCTTGTCCATCTCGAGGAAAGTGCTGAGGTTGAAGGTGGGTGGGCGAGACATCTACAATGGATTTGCAAGGTGTTTATACCATGTTCATAATAATGAGTTCAAGTTTTAATTATACTATCGTATTTAAAACAAAAAGAACTCCCACTCAAACGAACATCCCTCCACTCGTTTAGTGATCACATGATCCCAATCCCCTGCACCTCCCCGATCATCACGGCCATCAGTGCAGTATCAAAGGTGGACATTCCCTAATGTCGATCAAATCAACCATGTGATTCATGCTCGACCTTTCAGTATCTTGTATTCCGAGGCCATGTCTATCACATGCTAGGCTCGCTAGTTCTAACTTGTGTGTATCCGTAGTGCAACATGGCTTACACCCACTGTATGCGAACATAGATATGTCTGACACCCGATCATCACGGCGTGCCTCATACCGAAGAACTTTCTTGGTGGTGCACACACAAGGGGAATACGATAACTGGAATATTGAGAGGGATTATCTTATTATGCTACTGTTGAATGTATATATAGTCACACTAGCATAATAACTAATACTTCATAAAGTAAAGTGTTATGACATGGTTAAAGCATCTTGATCATCATCAATAGCTTCAATGAAAGTTTCATAAACTTGTCATTACCATGTCTCAACACATTCCCCTATGCAATAATAAAAATAGACGCTTCTATATTATCTATTGCAAGTTTTACGCGGCTTTAGGGCTTTTGTGATAGAACCCCTTCCCACCTACGAACATGGATCCACAACATGGATTCAATGATTGCCGTTCTTCTTCCCTTTTTAGGGCCCACCAATGTCGATGCCATATCAACTACTGTAGAGAGACAAACACCCCCCTAAGCCACTTTAATTCATGGACCAGTCTCGTGAATCACCACGTGAGGTTGGTTGGGGGCCGCTTCATCAAACAGTGTCGCGATATGAACAAGAACATAAAAGAGGGTAGCAACTAGAGAATCAATGCCCACATATTGATATGTGTTCTATCCATACGACATGTCTACCCATAGACCCGCTCTGATACCACTGAAGGGTTCCGTAGAAGAAAATAAAAAAAATCTATCTACTCGAACACTAATACCAAGATCTATACTATGTAGACATAAGTAACGGAAGAGAAAGACAGTATTCATACCTTTGAAGACTGAGGCACACCTTACGCAAGAAGGCGTATATTGATGAAGATGAGCAGCACCTCAGGTGTGGTGCCTCCAAAGTTCGTCACACGTCCGGTGTAGGAGACGTCAACCGGACTCCGATCCAGCCGAGCAGCGAAAGAAGTAGACACTGGATTGTTGATCACACGACAGTGGTGTGAAGGTGGAGAACTCACCCACGAAATCCTCCCCAATATCCGGGGAAGTCCTCCATGGATGAGAGAGAGAGAATGAGAGGGAATGGGATGATTCCAAAGGGGGGAGACCCCTATATATAGTGGGAGGGGGAGCGCACCACCTAGAGGACAGGTGGTGTGGGACTAATCCCCACACCCGCCGGCCACCTATGGGCAGCCGCTGGCCCTAGGTGGGCCCCACTGGGGTGTCCCACTAAGCCTAGGTCGGCTGGCCCCCTCTCCCTAGGCGCCTTGCCTTTTGGGCCTCCCCTTCGGGTGAGGCCCATTAGCATTAGGATGCCTTTAATAATAAAATAAAATATATATTTAATATTAATTATCCAATTAACATTCAAATACACATATTATCTTATTCCTTCACTCTGGAACACCTTCTGGACCCCTTCTGATCTCCATCGGATGTTACCCGGAACTATTCTGGTTTCTCTTTCTCTATTTCTCCTACGATACCTCATCTACCCTAAGAGTCCCTACCCTTAAGCGTGACATCCTTCGGTTCAGAAACACTCCGGACATGATCGAGACTACTCTCACATCAATGATCAACGAAGGGACCTGGATGGCCATGTGACCCCCATGCGTTTCACGAATATAATCACTCGAACTATGAGATAGTTGTTTCTCGTTCCCTTTGTCATATGATACCTAATTCATTTGAGACTTGATCTTCGGTATCCCCATACCTTAGTTCGGTCTCGTTACCAATGAACTTGTTTACT
Source organism: Avena insularis (assembly GCA_023614405.1). NCBI lineage: Eukaryota > Viridiplantae > Streptophyta > Magnoliopsida > Poales > Poaceae > Avena > Avena insularis. Next base: position 327,731,042 of record CM042684.1, on the reverse strand, counting down.
CGTTCCCATGTCGTTGCATTCCGTGACCAAGTCACATGCTTGCAAGCTTCATTAATGCCATGTCACCGAGGTGGCCACATGTATCTATCTGTTACATGGATTAGACAAATTCGGGTCTTGATATGTACTCCTCTATGCATCCCTTTGGAAAACCTGAGTGGCACCTTTTTTATCACCCTTTTACAAGATGATACTTGATAACCATCTAAGCCTCCTCCATAATGGTGATTTGCATTACCTCATAGTCAAAGGATCAGGTTGCGAGGTTCTCTATGTTTTATCATCAATGGTGAACTTTGTAACTAGATCTCATTAAGATATAACGGTCGGATGTATGTCTATCATGTCATTCAACTAATGGCATGACCTCATTGTCAATTGGCATAAATGCCCATGATCTTGAAACCCAAATCATCCTCATGACTAATGAACTAGTTCGTTAGATGTAACTAGAGACACGGTTTGTTCACATACCACACGTGTATTAATGTTTCGTATTAACACAGTTATAACACAATATGAAACATATTATGAACATATAGGAGATATATCAAAAAATACACTTTATTACTTGCCTCTAGGGCATAACTCCTTCAGATATGTGGTGTCGTCGACACATGTTGCACAAAGGAGAGGGGATAAGTACTCAGCCGTAGCAGAGAGAGTTTGCTCTCTCTAAACATTCAGCACACCATCAAAGAATATGTAGTGACCTCGGATCAAGTAAGATCCTAAGTCCCTGTGAATAACATGCTAGTCCCTGGATCAATAGCTAGCACTCACAGTCGATGAAATATCATGTAAAACACAAGTCTTTATTACATGAATCGAATAATCCAGAGTTTACATTATTACAACAGAAGCGTTATAAATACAACTTGGAGTCCCATCAATGCCACAGGCAGGTTGAGTGAAGACCCGCGATCCTAGCGCACCTTTCAAAGATCTCCGAAATTCTGCACATGAAACATGCAGCCAACAAGTTGGGTCAATACTTTGAATGTATTGGCAAATTACACCAAGGAAAGAAAAGACTATCTCTACATGCAAGGCCGGTATAGGCTGTAGAGTTCATTTGCTCAAAGCTAGTTTTCTTAAGTAGAGAGAAGAAGAGGGGATTGTCCTACTTTGTAAACATTTGCTTGGATAAAATAAGGTCGAGTGGCACACGAGGATATTACGCACCAAGTGTCCAAACAACCAAACACTTGGATATTACGCACCAAGCGTCACTTGGATATTACACACCAAGTTTCCCAAATTCCCACCCATTAGTGATATTACGCACGCCATGGGGTTTCAAAACTTAGAAAAGAGAGAGGAAGATCCTTCAGAGGCTCCATCCTTCAGACGCTCATTGTTGTTCTGTTACCGTGAACACGGCTGATCGATCAGATTGCAATACTCTCGAGAGTTTGTGCACTTTACCCACAATCCACGATCAAGTCCTTTTACAGACAAGACCATGGCGAGGCTTTCCCTTAGTAGCCCCTCTACCTTCCGGATCCAACCGTGCCATGAACCTCCAAATGTTGGTACCCAGGTGAGGTTTCCCACTAAGTACTAGGCCAAGACAGAGCCCATAATGTATGGTGGTTGCACTGGAAGCTTCTGAATTCTGAAACATGGCAGACTTCTTTGAATCCTGGGCAGCCGTCCTCCACCAAAATCACACTCGTTGACCCGACAACCATTCCGCCCAGAAGAAAACTTAGTTTTATTTTGAAGTGGATTTGAGAAGAAAAGTTTGCTCTAGAGAGCCTTTATACTTAGAAAAATTCTTTGTCTTTCGAACCCCCCAACGGTACTTTGTATATATAGCATAGCAAGCAATACTTAGCAAAAACAGGGGTAACCTATTAGGATGGGAAATCCTAAGTATAGAGCTACTCATGGCATACTACAAAATCATCGCACTTGCAAAATAATACTAAGGAAAAATTCTACTAGAATATCCTACACATGCATACTACAGAATTTTGAAGATCACATGCATAGAACCAAAACTGGGACAAAATTATAAACAAGTGGTGTAACTTGCCTCGGTGAAATTGACGATGATTAATATTCTGCGTGAACGCTCTCGCACTCCGAATAAATCTAACGTATAGAAAACATTACACAAATAGAAAATAAGCGTTCATTGCAAATAAAGAGTCAACATTAAAATGTGGTAAGTAAACAAATACCAAGGCATGCAACAGGCAAACAAAATAAAACATGCAACACTCCACATTATTTATTAAAATACAATAGTACATTCACATTGTTCTAGGCTGTAGTGTGTGTGATTATGGCCAAATTGCTAAGTATTAGTTAAGAAAAAGAGTTGTAGATTCCATATTATGGTCAAAGTAAAATATAGTCATCTTACAAAGGAGCAGATCTAAATATGTATATTTCCATGGTTTGAGATTACTGACACATAGATGTTGCAATTACAAACCCAACGGAAAAGATTCGACTAAAAAGGAGATATAGATCTAAATATATGGCTAAAGCATGATTAAAATTAAAATTTGTGAAGATAAAATCGAAAAATTCTATAATTAGAAAACCTAGTACCAACGTATAGATAATTTAGTTGCGAATCCGGCGTGAAAAGAATCATCTAATTTTGACTTGTACATCAAAAGATATGGAATTTTAAAGTGATGGCATACACTAGTGTAGCGTATCCAAAACAGAATTTAATCATCATAATATACGCGCATGGGAAAAAGAAACATGGCACTGCACAATCTGAACTACAGCGCACGCGCGGAAAAATAAAACAAAAAAAAACACATCTGACACGACATGATAAGCTGAGATTGTTTGGGTTAGTAAATAAACATGTATAATCTCATCTATCCTCACAAGATCGAAAGGGACAGGACAACAATAGTCTGTGGTCGACGGACCTGAAGGAGACGGTGGCGTGGCTCCGAGAACTGACAACGGCGGTGTTTTCTTGATCTTCAGGCTCGATGGACACCTTCTCGGCAGCAGTTCTATCAGTTTTGGATGGTGTTTTTCTATGGTCGGAGAACGTGCGCTCCTGCGCAAGGGGAAACCAGTGAGGAGATGAGAAGAATCAAGATAGAAGAAAGTTTGGATGAAAGAGGTCTGGGAGAGAACTTCTAGCGTCGGAATCGTCGAATTGGAGCTTCGGTAATGGTTCTCCGGCGAGATTGGAATTCGTCGATTTGGTGGTTAGGGATAAGGATTTTTTTGCCAAAAATTGGACGGGGAGTAGGAGGGGGTATTTATGGAGGGTTTTGATTGAGCGAGGGGGCACGAATCGACCGAAACGGGGAGATTTCTGCGGGATTTGATTCGGTTCTCGAAGAACTCGTGATGAACTGGGACTCTGGCTAAGGAACAAGATGACAGGTGGGGTCCATGTAGGAAAAAACGTGAACGGGAGGGAGAGAGCAGCTCATGTGGCTTTGTCCAGGCCGACTTGGCCAACACGCACGTGCATGCAGGGATAATAGCCAGTCTACCCTCGTTTGCTCGACCAGGTAAGTGTCGCTCTTTTATTTCCTATTTGTTTTTTTTCTTAGGTGACTTCAAAATGATTCAAACAAAATTAAAAAAAAATTGTAGAATTTTAAACGGTTTCATTGGAGCTTGGGAACATTGTTCCAGCTTAAAATTTAATATACAAAAACATTTTCTTTATAAACTTTAGCCTCGCATGGCCACTTATGTATTTCAAAAAAATATGTAGTTTTAGGGTTATATCTCCATGCGCAATGTACATTATTTTGAAATCAAATTTAAAAGAGTAATGGTAAAATGTTTTCAGTCTCCATTATAAATTAGAGTATTATATAATTAATGTCCAACCTATCTTCTCTCCTTTGATTTTTTTTTGATTGGAAACTATTTATAATATCCTCAAAAATCCAAAATGCAATTTAAGATTCAAATAACACCAAATGAAATATCCTCCATCACTTATGTTTGGAAATATCATGTCATTTCCTCTCGTGTGACATATGTATTTGGAAAAATCAAGTAAGGGTATTAAAATCCAAATGGCGTAAATAAGATGCGAGGTAAATAACTTTAATTTGTATAAAAGTTTCCTAACCAATATTTTTATTTTGGATAGTCATGTTTATCCACTCTTTTCAACGTGGTTTAGGAATACTTTTAAACGAGTCCTTAAAAGTTTTATTTCATTCAAAATTTTCAACAAGATCAAACAATTCAATCAACTTAATCTTATTTATCTTTTTAACATTCTAAAATTTAGAAAAAAAAATTGGGATGTTACAGACTACCACCCTTAAAGGAATCTCGTCCTCGAGATTCGAGAAAGCTAGCAAGAAATAGGTTTGGTTTACACTAGGGTACTACCACCCTTAAAAGATTGTATTTGTTAGGTTCTTCTGATGGTTCCGGTGTGGATTGTTGATTTGTAAGATCCATTCATACTAACATAATTCGCCGTAGCTTGATGGACGGATTGGGCTTCTTTCCTTTGGCATTTCCTTTGCCACAACCATTATTCCATTTCCATGGACAATCCAACGCGTAATGCATTGTTTCACCATACTTATATCATGTCACCTAGCTAGAATCTTTCTTGGGCTTCTTCACGCTTCTGCCTCTATTACTATTAGCATCATCGTTTTTATCCTTTCCAGCTACATTCACATGTTTTGGACAATTATCAGCATAATGCCCAGGATTGTGACACTGGAAGCATAGGAATTTGCTTAGATCCTTCCTCCTTTTTGACAAGGACATCCCGTCTTGTGGTTCTTCATGCTCTACCTCAACATTTGGAAGCCTTGATCGTTTCCTTGAGCCAGTTTGGGGAAAATGGGCATTCCTTTCATATGTCGAGTATTGCGAAGTGATGACTTTGGGTGCGGTGTCTAGAGTCTTGAATCCATCCCTTGTCTTTGTCGTGTCCTCGCAGAGCTTCATGAGGTCTTGGCGCATTCCGTCTCCGACTTGCTGATTCAGTTGATGTACCACCGGGTATAGGTGCATTGAGCGGGATTGTGATTGGTCCCTTCGCATAGGAAGCATGTAACTTGAGAGGTGGGACATTCTTCTGATGGGTGCCTTCCTTCACAGTAGGGGCGCTGATCATGATGCTCCTTGGTGATATGTCCTATTTCTCCACAGATCGTGCAAGCTAAATGTTTCGGGACTTCAACTTCTTGGATTTTTGGTATACGAGACGAGATTGAAGTAGAACCACTTCAAATTCTTCCTAAGATATCACCCCTTGATGATCATCAATGGTGTGTTGCATCTCCCACTAGGTTGCAGCGTCGTCCTTTAGGAATTGGGTGGCATAATGAAGCATTCTGTTGACTTCAATGTTGGCATCCTTCATTCTTTCTTCAACCTGGAGCATCCACTTCTTTGCATCGGCGTGGCTCTTACACTTGTGGAGTTGAGTTCCTTGTACTCCTTATTGATATGGTCCATCCATCGAGTTGACCAAGGTTTAGAGTAGGAACGAATGGAATATGGAAAGAAGAAGAATAAACCATACAAGAATTTTTTATTTAGAAAATAGGTTTTCATTAGCTATGGTAATAAACCATACAAGATAGCAAACAATTTGTCGCATCTATATTTAGCGAAATCTTATCCGGGTTTGGTTCCTAATAGGTCACTTGGAATCTTCGAGGCTTCGAGTCTCCAAAAGTCTTCGTGCTCTTGATAGTCTTCATGTTCTTCATAATCTTCAATCTTTCGAGTTCTTCAGTTAATAACATTGACTTAAGGCCTTTGAAGTCTTTAATCTCGTAGCTTCAGTCTTGGAACATCTTTCATGGAGGTCTTCAAGTCCCGACTTAATCGAAATATTGAGATGATCTTCTTTGAAAAGGTAATCTTGAGAAAAGTTTCTTCTTGAAGTGTGTAGTGGTCATTTTCTAATGTTGAAAAGAAGAGACTTAAGAAATTTTAAAACCCCAAAGGTAGATGATGAGAAGTATGAGAGTTTTCTGAAATAACTTAGAAAATATTTGTCCTAAGGTTTTTCCATGTCTAGGGTCACGATCTACAGTCAACTTATGCTCTGATACCATCTATAGTGACCTCGGATCAAGTAAGATCCTAAGTCCCTGTGAATAACATGCTAGTCCCTGGATCAATAGCTAGCACTCACAGTCGATGAAATATCATGTAAAACACAAGTCTTTATTACATGAATCGAATAATCCAGAGTTTACATTATTACAACAGAAGCGTTATAAATACAACTTCGAGTCCCATCAATGCCACAGGCAGGTTGAGTGAAGACCCGCGATCCTAGCGCACCTTCAAAGATCTCCGAAATTCTGCACATGAAACATGCAGCCAACAAGTTGGGTCAATACTTTGAATGTATTGGCAAATTACACCAAGGAAAGAAAAGACTATCTCTACATGCAAGGCTGGTATAGGCTGTAGAGTTCATTTGCTCAAAGCTAGTTTTCTTAAGTAGAGAGAAGAAGAGAGGATTGTCCTACTTTGTAAACATTTGCTTGGATAAAATAAGGTCGAGTGGCACACGAGGATATTACGCACCAAGTGTCCAAACAACCAAACACTTGGATATTACGCACCAAGCGTCACTTGGATATTACACACCAAGTTTCCCAAATTCCCACCCATTAGTGATATTACGCACGCCATGGGGTTTCAAAACTTAGAAAAGAGAGAGGAAGATCCTTCAGAGGCTCCATCCTTCAGACGCTCATTGTTGTTCTGTTACCGTGAACACGGCTGATCGATCAGATTGCAATACTCTCGAGAGTTTGTGCACTTTACCCACAATCCACGATCAAGTCCTTTTACAGACAAGACCATGGCGAGGCTTTCCCTTAGTAGCCCCTCTACCTTCCGATCCAACCGTGCCATGAACCTCCAAATGTTGGTACCCAGGTGAGGTTTCCCACTAAGTACTAGGCCAAGACAGAGCCCATAATGTATTGTGTTTGCACTGGAAGCTTCTGCATTCTGAAACATGGCAGACTTCTTTGAATCCTGGGCGGCCGTCCTCCACCAAAATCACACTCGTTGACCCGACAACCATTCCGCCCAGAAGAAAACTTAGTTTTATTTTGAAGTGGATTTGAGAAGAAAAGTTTGCTCTAGAGAGCCTTTATACTTAGAAAAATTCTTTGTCTTTCGAACCCCCCAACGGTACTTTGTATATATAGCATAGCAAGCAATACTTAGCAAAAACAGGGGTAACCTATTAGGATGGGAAATCCTAAGTATAGAGCTACTCATGGCATACTACAAAATCATCGCACTCGCAAAATAATACTAAGGAAAAATTCTACTAGAATATCCTACACATGCATACTACAGAATTTTGAAGATCACATGCATAGAACCAAAACTGGGACAAAATTATGAACAAGTGGTATAACTTGCCTCGGTAAAATTGACGATGATTAATATTCTGCGTGAACGTTCTCGCACTCCGAATAAATCTAACGTACAGAAAACATTACACAAATAGAAAATAAGCGTTCATTGCAAATAAAGAGTCAACATTAAAATGTGGTAAGTAAACAAATACCAAGGCATGCAACAGGCAAACAAAATAAAACATGCAACACTCCACATTATTTATTAAAATACAATAGTACATTCACATTGTTCTAGGCTGTAGTGTGTGTGATTATGGCCAAATTGCTAAGTATTAGTTAAGAAAAAGAGTTGTAGATTCCATATTATGGTCAAAGTAAAATATAGTCATCTTACAAAGGAGCAGATCTAAATATGTATATTTCCATGGTTTGAGATTACTGACACATAGATATTGCAATTACAAACCCAACGGAAAAGATTCGACTAAAAAGGAGATATAGATCTAAAGATATGGCTAAAGCATGATTAAAATTAAAATTTGTGAAGATAAAATCAAAAACTTCTATAATTAGAAAACCTAATACCAACGTATAGATAATTTAGTTGCGAATCCGGCGTGAAAAGAATCATGTAATTTTGACTTGTATATCAAAAGATACGAAATTTTAAAGTGATGGCATACACTAGTGTAGCGTATCCAAAACAGAATTTAATCATCATAATATACGCGCGTGGGAAAAAGAAACATGGCACTGCACAATCTGAACTACAGCGCACGCGCGAAAAAAAAACAAAAAAACACATCTGACACGACATGATAAGCTGAGATTGATTGGGTTAGTAAATAAACATGTATAATCTCATCTATCCTCACGAGATCGAAAGGGACAGGACAACAATAGTCTGTGGTCGACGGACCTGAAGGAGACGGTGGCGTGGCTCCGAGAACTGACAACGGCGGCGTTTTCTTGATCTTTAGGCTCGATGGACACCTTCTCGGCAGCAGTTCTATCAGTTTTGGATGGTGTTTTTCTATGGTTGGAGAAAGTGCGCTCCTGCGCAAGGGGAAACCAGTGAGGAGATGAGAAGAATCAAGATAGAAGAAAGTTTGGATGAAAGAGGTCTGGGAGAGAACTTCTAGCGTCGGAATCGTCGAATTGGAGCTTCGGTAATGGTTCTCCGGCGAGATTGGAATTCGTCGATTTGGTGGTTAGGGATAAGGATTTTTTTGCCAAAAATTGGACGGGGAGTAGGAGGGGGTATTTATGGAGGGTTTTGATTGAGCGAGGGGGCACGAATCGACCGAAACGGGGAGATTTCTGCGGGATTTAATTCGGTTCTCGAAGAACTCGTGACGAACTGGGACTCTGGCTAAGGAACAAGATGACAGGTGGGGTCCATGTAGGAAAAAACGTGAACGGGAGGGAGAGAGCAGCTCATGTGGCTTTGTCCAGGCCGACTTGGGCCAACACGCACGTGCATGCAGGGATAATAGCCAGTCTACCCTCGTTTGCTCGACCAGGTAAGTGTCGCTCTTTTATTTCCTATTTGTTTTTTTTCTTAGATGACTTCAAAATGATTCAAACAAAACTAAAAAAATTGTAGAATTTTAAACGGTTTCATTGGAGCTTGGGAACATTGTTCCAGCCTAAAATTAAATATACAAAAACATTTTCTTTATGAACTTTAGCCTCGCATGGCCACTTATGTATTTCAAAAAAATATGTAGTTTTAGGGTTATATCTCCATGCGCAATGTATATTATTTTGAAATCAAATTTAAAAGATTAATTGTAAAATGTTTTTAGTCTCCATTATAAATTAGAGTATTATATAATTAATGTCCAACCTATCTTCTCTCCTTTGATTTTTTTTTGATTGGAAACTATTTATAATATCCTCAAAAATCCAAAATGCAATTTAAGATTCAAATAACACCAAATGAAATATCCTCCATCACTTATGTTTGGAAATATCATGTCATTTCCTCTCGTGTGACATATGTATTTGGAAAAATCAAGTAAGGGTCTTAAAATTCAAATGGCGTAAATAAGATGCGAGGTAAATAACTTTAATTTGTATAAAAGTTTTCTAACCAATATTTTTATTTTGGATAGTCATGTTTATCCACTCTTTTCAACGTGGTTTAGGAATACTTTTAAACGAGTCCTTAAAAGTTTTATTTCATTCAAAATTTTCAACAAGATCAAACAATTCAATCAACTTAATCTTATTTATCTTTTTAACATTCCAAAATTTAGAAAAAAAATTGGGATGTTACAGAATAGCAAGAACACAATCTCATCTTAGGCAAATTTCCACCAGATTGACCAATAAAACACCAAAAAAGCCACTAGGTAGGGTAGATAAGGTGTTGGACAAGGACATGCTAGGAGGAAATCAAGGAGGGGAATACAAGATTGTCATAGGAAGAGGCTAGACAAGCTCACCATCGACTGTGAGGGCAACATAAACATCACAGCCACCACATCAACAACCATAGCAGGTTGGATATTTCCAAACAAGGCCATTCTTGTATTTTTTCTTATAAAATATATAGACATGATCTATTGGATTAGATATAATCCTCAAAGATACACCCAAGTGGGGTGCAAGCTCATCATTGGATATTGTAAAGGCCATAAGTAGAATCTATTCTCTAGTTAAACAGATCAAGTCTCACCATGTGCATCACTGGCCAAATCTGATATTAGCAAATACTAGCAACTAGTAGAAGCCAGACTTTTTGGCTGGTTACTACTGGGCACACTCCGGTTACTGGAAGCACCACAGTAGTAGCCTAGCTTTACAAGCATTCCCAAAGTAAGAAGTAACAGCTCAAGCTTGTAATAATTAGCTACAACCTTCAATAAGGAAGGGAATTAAATCATCTTCCTAACATTAGGCTAGGAATCATTCATGTTTATTAACCAATTCCCAGATAGTTACATCAGTATATTGATCATAAGTATCATCACCTAGAGAAATAAATCCTTATGTGATACATAAGTGAATCATTACAATACTTGTTCTCCATGACAACAAGTTAATATCTCTATATATCATAAAGTTATTCTCTTGAGCAAGCCACAAGGAAATTATCATATACATATCATCAACACAGCTCAGCACCAATAGCCAACACTATTTCTTCAAGTATAAACATATTCCAAATTATTACCAGTCATTTGTAGGCATCTAAGAAAGTATCCACAACATCAAGTTCATCTAAGCATCAGCAAGATTTATGATTGGACAACAATCAATTAACAGAGTACTACTATCATTAGTCCTAAACAAAACATAGAGCTGAGTTCACAGCATCATAATACAATAAGCAAAGCTCTATCATAGCTGAGCATAAATAGAGAGGGATAACAACCCAAGAACAAGGGGCCAACCCTAATTAGGGTTACAGCTATACTATAGTGAGGAATCCAGTGAAATATAGAGAGAATAAGGAAAGAAAAGTACTTACCGTGAGCCTCGCTAGATTTTAGAAGAGGAAGCAGAGCCGACGGAGCGACGACATGAGACATGGTGGACATCTACACCACAACGAGCCACGCCAGCAACCGCATCATCACAAGGAAGGCGGCGTGGGTGAGCACCTCACCGCCAAATCACTAGCATGGCACCATGGGGGCACCAGAGTACAACACCGCGAAGGAGGGAGGAACCCTATCCACCAGTGAGGGGATGACGTGGCCTGGCAAGAGCTCGCGAGTCAAATCTAAGACAACCAGTCAACACGGTGTTGTCGACTAGGCCAGCAAGCGTGGTGGCAGTGGCCAAGGTGGTCGGAATCGGAGGGCGACGGTGTCGACGGTGCAGCGTCGCTAGAGATAAGGAGAGAGGACTCGAGAGAGACAGAGAGAGAGGGCCAAGCCAGGATTATAAATAGGAAATTGTTTAAATCATATAAGTAGAAAATTCAAAAATACCCCTGTGAGTATTTTAGCTCCAGAAAATAAATAAAAATCCTAAAAATACAAATAACATCTCTACATGTTCATAAAAATAAAAAATATCCAATAAAAATACTAACTTGTATTTTTAGATGATAAAACTTAACACAATAATTCGTTTATGGAATTTTCTAAAATATGGATAACACTTAAAAATAAATAAAATTCATTTTGAACATCCTAAATAAATACTTTATGTGAGAAAAATACAAATTTGTATTTTAATTTGATAAAATTAAAATGTGTATTTGAAAACACTTATTCCTTTATAGAATTTTATAAAATAAGAGTAAGAATAAAAATAAACAAAAACACTTTTAAGATCTTGAATAAGTATATTTTACTAGAAAAATGCTAAGCATGTTATTTCAAAAGCTTTACAGATTTCTAAAGTATTATCTATTTTATTCAAATAAAATACTTGTTTTATCATAAGTTAACTCTCCTAAATTATTTCCTAAGTAAGAATAAACATATGATCTTATAAAATATTGTAATCCTAAAAAGAATCCTTGAAGTCTAAATACTAAAACTAAAACCATGATTATGGTTTATAATAAAACATAAGTGTAAAACTGCCAACTATGTAAAACTCCTTTATAAACTTGAATCAACTATAACCAATAACTTCAACCTAATGTTTAGCATCATTCACTTATATTGAGGTTGAATGATCTCATGCTTCAACCATACTTAACATAACTATAAAGCCTAATAAGAGATAAGCAAACTATAAAATGAGATCACCATATCTCATAATTAGCTTTAACTCTATAACTCACCTAACCTCAACTTACTAGGTATAGATTTTTAAACATATACCCAATACCTATATGATTTCGTCAACGGTTGTATCATAGAAAACTCTTGAACTCGAAAGCAATACAAATCTACTGTATCTGAATCTTAATTACATTTTATAGTTAACTTTAGTTTGTCACCCAACCAACGAGGGGCTCGTTAACTTAGGATCATTAAAGTGATTCAAATAAACAATGATTGTGTATCGAGAACACTATGAATTGCTTAACTTAAGGTAATAAGTACTTTCTTCAAAAGTCATTCTTTTTGCCACTACAAACAAAAGCTTTAGCCATTCTGCTAAAACCCACCAACTTGAAATGAGATTATCATTAAGAGTACTTACTAATCAACATCTACCATCAACTATTGTTGTGCTTTACTTTCATCACGTACCCAATTACTTTTAGAATCTTAGTATGTATTCATTTATAAAGTAAACTTGATTGCAACAAAAATATTTCATAAATCACCAAACTAAATCCATACTTATACATGGGGATTTACTTTGGGATTTATTCAAAATGCATATCATTATCTATGCATAATAGGATATTGCTTCTTTAAGCAATAGTCCTTACCGGACCAATGATGTTGTTTTTAGATATTGGAGTTTATACCGACTAGAAGACCTTGGCTACATAATCTTGTAGTAAAAAAGGCAAGTTCACACTTGCACATGTCCTTTGATTATTTTCTATCAAGTATTTGCAAACTACTACTAACACCTGCATTTCAAAAAGGACGATAGAAAACACTATTTTCAAGATTAATGTGAATTAATTGTTACTGATCCAGGGTGATCAACTAATCTATTATGACTAGAAATGGAAGCACCATTGTTTGGGAATGTATAACCTAGGATTTAACAACAAATGTTGACAATGATTCTTGCATCGTTTATTTGCGTTAACTATGAGATCTATATGGGATTTGGAAAAGTCAGCTTGATCTTCTTCCTTTCGTGTGCCAATGGATGACCTTATCGTGAAGCTGGGATTCCTCGTTGAGGATCCAATACAATGGTGGAACCCCTCAGTGCCCCGTGATATTGGTGTCTAGATTATCTGTGAGGGGCTATCAAAGGTAGGTCAGCCACTTTATTGGAGGCTACCAGGGACATGATCTGCTTACAGAGTCTTCAAGGGGTTACTAGAGTTATATTTTCTTATAGGGGGGTTAACAGAGGTATTCCTGCTTGGAGGTTCGTGTTGTCATGTGGTGTCGCGGAGAAGGGAAGTGATCGGCTTGGGTTCTTATATTGGTCCTCACACCACCAGAAGTGTGAACGGGAAAGTTCGCCTTGTTGTGCAACATGGATAAGAATCACTCATGGGTAAAGCAACGCACCTCTGAAGAGTGTAAAAAAACATGACATGTTACTCCATGTTCTAGGAAGGAGCTACGAACGCTGCAGGAAAGGAACTCCATGAAGTTCTAATCAACCTGTGAAGACAGACGGACATAGCTTATCAAAATAAAAGCAACCTTTGAGAATTTTTTACAAAAACCTGCATAACCTACGATCTTTTGGTTTGTGGTTGTAGCTAGTGCATAACCTGCATAACCTGTGAAGACTGACGGACATAGCTTGTACTCAACTGTACCTTCTTAACCCTTGGTAGATTCTGGAGCACTCGATGGTGAACCTAGAAGGAGAACTACTTTGAAGAGTTGAAGATACTTAGTGGAGATCCGTAGAGTCGACGTCTACATTAGAAGATTTTGAAGTCTCGGAAGGAGTTCTATATAAATAAATCCCTAGTACTAGAACCTACTTCTGTAATGTATTGCTTTAGCAGCAATAGCAAGTAGTAGACATATAGTAGGGGTATTTTTAGAATAGACTTCGAGTTGTTATTTCTCGTTCTCTCTTGTAATTATAATCCTTGTCGCGTCGAGGAGGTTCTTTGGATCTTTTGTAATGTGGTATATGTAATCTAAAGTAATGCTTTGGACCAGTGATGTTTTTGTTGTACCACTCTGAGGGATGTAATACTAGTGAATGGTGTTTCATTGGTTTTATGTCAACGACTATAGTGTACTACATCATGTAGTGGTATGCTGTATCACCACACCGCAACACCCTTGCACAAAGAGAATCCGGGTCACTAATAAGCCTCCAAACTTGCTTGGCCAACATAGAAAAGTTAAATGAATGGAAATCCCTATATCAAATGCCCCTTCATTCTTTGGGGAGCATAGTTTCCACTAGGCAAGCCAATGCATTTTTTGCAATTATCATCATCTCCCCACCAAAACTGTGAGTTAGCACCCATCATCCTCTTACATACCTCAATAGGAATCCGAAAGACAGACATGGAAAACACCGAAATAGCTTGTGCCACTGCCTTCAATAAGATCTCCTTCCCTCCAATAGATAATAATTTTTTCTTTCCAACCATTTATCTGCTTTATAATCCTATCTACAAAGTATAGGAAACAGTCACTCGTACTAGCCCCCACAATTGCTGGGAGACCAAGGTACTTATTAGATATAGCCTTCGTATCAATATGCAAAGTATCATAATTTTTTCCTTGATTAACACATTTTTGTTAGGATAAAAGAAAATGCTCGACCTGGCTACACTCACCAATTTCCCTGAATTTGCACAATAGGTATCCAACACTTGTTTCAAGTAAGTTGCATTATTCATATCAGCTTTCATGAGAATAAGGGAATCATCGGCAAAAAAATAGATTTCAAACCGACGGTGCATTTCCGCACACCCTTACCCCATTGATACCACCAACTTCTTCTTCATGCAACAATAAACTGGATAAACCTTCCACACATAGAAGGAACAAATAAGGAGATAGGTGGGGCCCCTGCCGAAAGACCTGTAGTAGGGATAAACATCTCTGTTTCCTCAGAATTAAATTGCACTTGGTATCTCACAAACTTGACACATGCCATCATCAGCGAGATCCATCTTTCATCAAAACCTAATCGACTCATCAATTTTTCTAGAAAAACCCACTCCACACAATCATACGCCTTATGCATATCTAACTGAAGGGAATATGCCCTGAGAGGCAATAATAAAGTTGTTATTATATGTATTCCAAGTATATGATAGATGTTTATTTTGCATGCTATAATTGTATTAAAAGGAAACGTTAATACATGTATGTTTAATAAACAAATAAAGGGTTCCTAGTTATGCCTCTTTTATAAACTAGCTCGTTGATTAACAAGATGATCAAGGTTTCCTGATCATGGACATTGGATGTTGTTAATAATGAGGTCACAGCATTGGTGAATGATGTGATGAACATTCATACGAAGTATAGCATTACGATCAAAGTCATTATGTTTATATTTCTATAACATCATATGAAGTAATCTTAGTCCTTAGACTGTGAGATCATGTTAATTGCTAACACCGGAAAAGTGACTTGATAGCATCAAACGTCACACCTTAAAAAGGTGACTATAAAGGTGGGTTCAGATACTCCGAAGGTGTTATGTTGAGGCTCATGGATCAAGAGTGGAATTTCTCCATCCCGATGACGGATAGATAGGCCCTGTCGGTGATATCACATTAAGATAGCTTGCAAGCAAGTGATGTGATCACTAGAATGTTATATCACGGGAACAAGAAAAGAGTGCATGTCAGTAACGAGATCAAACTAGGTATTGATATACCAATGATCGAATCTCGGACATGTAATATACCGCGATACAAAGGAATTAAGTTACTAGCGTTAAAGGTTCTCATGATCACAGAAGTCATCGTTGAATGTGTGGGAGTCAGTATTCATCTCCAGGTCTCGCTTCTAATTATTTATCCGAGAATGGTGTCGATCATGTCTACATTATTCGTGAACCGTAGGGTGACACAATTAAGGGTTACCAACACCATTTGGAGCAAATATGTTCTAGACGAAAGAATTGTAAAGTGCTGGAATTATTTCAATGGACACCGGAATTGTTCCGGCTGAAATTGCTGAAATTGGTTCTGCTTGTGATATTGAAATGTTGCAGGGGTTTTATGTGAATGTTTGATAAAATAGTTTTATTAAATTAGAGTTGCATTAAATTTTGTGGAAATTTAATGCATGTGAGTGGGATTTTGAGTGGAGTCAAATTTATGTGACTGGAGCTTCCACCCACATGAATGAGAGGAGGTGGAGGGGCTCCTCCTTGGCTGTCGGCCATGGGAGGGGATGCCCACCTCCCCTATAAAAGGCCTCCCTCTCCTTCCTCACAAATCACACCTCCTCGTGAAGGATCTCTCTCCCCCTCTAGAATTATTCCCCCATGGTCTCGGATTAGCGAGATACATGTTACCGGTGGAATTTCGTCTAGAAGGAGTTGCTGCTTCCGCTGTATCGCTAGAGCGAGGAGGTGGAGGTTGTTCGGTGGCCTGGACATGTGTGCGATCATGAATGTGCTGCTGAGTTGCGGCGTTGGACTTCTTCTCGATCCTGAGTTTAACCTCGTTACACTTTGTCGGTCTTCAAGGGTATGTTCTCTATGAATGTATATCCACTTGTTGGTTGTATCTAGTAGATAAATCTTGGCGTATAATAGTTCCCATCGTAGGAATTTTTTTGTTTTCTATGTTGCGAACCCAACAGTGGTATCAGAGCCTGATCTATGCGTAGATGTTTTGCATGGGTAGTACACATATGAGTATGTGGGCGATGATGATCATGTTATTGCATCTTATATGTATTTTGGATATTGGTGGCATAGTGGGATGAAGCGGCCCGGACTAACTTTACATGTCCTCGCACATGAGACTTGTTCCACGCTTGACATGCAACTAGTTTTGCATAAGTGGCTAGCAGGTGTCTGTCTCTCCTACTATAGTCAATATCTAATTTACAACAAGTTGCTAATAATTTGGTTATCATCGTTGTGGTTCCATGTTCGTAGGTAAGACCGGTTCTATCTTCAAATCCCTAAGCCACGAAAAACTTGCAATGGATAAATTAGAAGCATCTAGTTTAGATTGTTGCTGGGCTGGTGATATGGTAATATTGTAAGTTGAAGTATAGTTGATACTCTTACAACACACCTAACGTGTAAGTTCCATAGACATTGGCCTTACACACAAAGGAATGATAAAGATCATACCATGTTGCACATGATAGTGATCAAGTGCAAGAACCATGTCATTTCACTTTACACATATGATGTTTGCATCTTATACTGCTTGTTTGGTGTTTTAGTAGCATTATTAAGATGATCCCTCATTTAAATATCAAGATCAAAATGTGTTCTTCCTTAAGTATGCATTGTTCTATGGATCGTGTTTCGAGACATCATGTGATGATTGGGTGTACTCGACTCTACGCTTTCATACAACGGGTGTAAGACAGTTTTACACACGCGAGTACTAAGGTTCTTACCTGGCGAGCCTAGCATGTACATACATGGCCTCGGAACACAAATAGAAAGGTTAAGCATGAGTCATATAGTTGATATGATGCCCATATTGATGCTCGCCTTTGATACTACACCGACTCACGTGATGATCAGACTTGGTGTAGAGGATTTGGTTCATGTAATCACCAAAAATGCACGAGGGATGTTGTTTTTGAGTGGGAGTTCATTCATAATTTGGATTAGTTGAACTCAATCTATCATAAACTTAGTCTAAACTTTACAAATTCTATTTTAGATGGCAGCACCTGCTTTTAATTTCAATGTGTTCATGGAGAAAGAGAAACTTGCGACAAATGGTAGAAACTTTACCGATTGGGCCATGAATTTGAGGATTCTCCTCACTGCTGCACAAAAGCAATATGTGCTAGAAGCACCACTAGCCCCCCCCCCCCCCCCCACACACACACACCAGCTCATGATGCCCCTAACAAGGAAAAGAATGTCTATTTGACTCGTCAGGAGGATGACAACTTAGTTCATTGTGGCATACTATATGGGCTAGAGCCAGAACTTCGAAAACATTTCGAAAATGGCAATGCCTTTGATACCATGGGTGAATTGAAAATGATTTTCGACACCCATGCTGCCGTAGAGAGTTATAATGCTTTGGAAAAGTTCTTTAGCTGCATGATGGAAGAGAACAACTCCGTTAGTGAGCACGTACTCAAAATGTCTGAGTACGCCAATAATCTTGTGTCCTTGGGAATAACGATTCCCATTGACTTAGGGATGCATCATGTTCTCCAATCTCTGCCACCTAGCTACAAGAGCTTCGTGATGAACTATAATATGCAGGGCATGAAGAAATCTCTCCCCGAGCTTCTGTCAATGCTTAAGACTGCAGAAGTGCAGATCAAGAAAGACAATCAAGTGTTGATGATCAATAAGACCACCAGTTTCAAGAAAGACAAGAAGGGTAAATAGAAGGGAAAGAAGGGCAGCAAATCTATTTCTGCACCTAAAAAGAAATCCCAAGTTGTCCCTAAGTCTGATACCGAGTGCTACTATTGCAAGGGGACTGGCCATTGCAAGCGCAACTACCCCAAGTATTTGGCGTAAAAGAAGGTCGGCAAGGCAAACAAAGGTATATGTGATATACATGTTACTGATGTGTACTTGACTAGTACTTGCAGTAGCACCTAGATATTTGATACGGGATCAGTTGCTAATATATGTAACTCGATTCAGGGGTTGTGGAACAAGCGACAACTAGCAAGGGATGAGGTCACGATGTGTGTCGGCAATGGATCAAGAGTTGATGTGATCGTCGTTGGAACGCTGCCTCTCCATATGCCGTCGGTATTAGTGATAAATCTAAATAATTGTTATTTGGTGCCTGCACTGAGCATGAACATTGTATCCGGATCGTGTTTGATGCAAAGTGGTTATTCATTTAAGTCTGAAAACAATGGTTGTTCGATTTATATGAATGATATCTTTTATGGTCATGCACCTATGATGAATGGTATATTTCTGTTGGATCTCGATAATAGTATTACGCATATTCATAATGTTAATGCTAAAAGGATTAAACTTGATGATAATAGTATTACGCATAGTCACTGGTTCATTGGTCAATAGATGATCAAGTTTCCTGATCATGTGGCATTTATGCCAGTTGGAAATGGAGTCAACTCATTCTGAGAATGAGATGATGAACCAATACCCAACCTAAACATCATGACCCGATCATGTCACGAAGTTCAACTTACGATGATTAGAAATGGATCCTCGTAGACTATTCCTTAGACCGTGAGGCTATATCAATCACTATCCCCCGAGAGTGCTTAGATAGCATCAAGCGCCACTTGGTAATACAGTGGTTATAAAGGTGTGTTCAGGTACACGGAGGAAACCATAGAGGCAATATATGTCAAGAGTGGTATTTGTCTGTCCATGTGACGGAAAGATACTCAAGGTCCCACTCGGAGAGGTTATATCCAATAGCTCCACAGCGTGTGATCTGATCACATGGATATCACTTTTCGGAACGAGTCAAGTAGCATTGGTCAGTAACAAGAATGAACACGACATGGTGATGTCATTGATTAGATCTTGGGCAATGCAAGTATCGAGAGACAAAGGGAATAAGACACGACTGTCCCGGTTCAAACGACGAAAGATCTTCGTGGAATGAACCGTGGTCACATCGCCATCCAGGTCCCTCTGTCGATCATTGGTCTGGGAGTGTCCCGACCATGTCTGGAGTGTTCCCGAACCATGGGGTATCACGCTTAATGGTTTGATGATGCTTAGAGAGTGTTTATAGGATCAGTAGAATCGCCGAAGAATAGTAGAGAGAAAACCGGAAGGGTTTTGGTAAGTCTAGAGGATGTCCAGAGTGGAGGTGGAAGGTGTTACATAGCCACGGAGATTGAATAATATATGAATGAATGTTAAATATTGATTTAATCATTTATTCATAATTATTTAATAAAAGAGAAAATCAATTTAAAGGTCAAAAGGCTTAATAGGCCAATTCCGGAGGGAAGAGGGCCCATTAGGGAAAGGAAAGAGGGGAGAAGGGGCAAGGGGGTGGCCGGCGACGCCCCCTCTCCCTCTCCTTTAGTCCCACCCCAGGACTTTGAGGGAGGTAGTACCTCCCCTCCCCTATATATAGTGGGGGTATTTGGCCAGATAAATACACACAATATTCGATAAAGGTCTTCTCACTTTTGGGAAGACCTCCAATTGATATTCTCTCTCTCTCTCTCTCTCTCTCTCTCTCTCTCTCTCTCTCGTGACCGTGGTCCCAAGTTTGGACTGTGCGAACGAGAGATATCTTCACCGCAGAGCGTCGTCGTGCTGCGGGATTCGGATCCAAGAGCTCTACTTCCGCAACTGCTGCTGGATCGAGGAAGCGGGAGTCATCGTCAGGCACCGTACGTGTGTATCTCCCTGCGAGGTGTCGCACTTGAGGCACTCAAGTCGTTGGAGCCGTTGGAGCGCAAGGACTTCATCACGACCTTGAGGTCGGCTTCGGCTGGTCTACATCAACCATGCTCTCCTGAGCATTGACAACGTTTTTCGTTCTTCAAGGGTAAGTTCGCGAAAAGACCCTCCCGTTACTGTGTTACTAATAGATAGGTCCTAGCAACATTAGGGGTTCAGGGGCGTAGGGTAAAATTTTATTGTTTTCATACGCGAAACCCCTACAGTGGTATCAGAGCTAGATCTAGGCGTAGTAATTCTAGTACGGGTAGAACACACGAGATGTAGTGTGTGGGCGTTGATATTTTAGTTGTTACCCTCCCACGTGTACTTGTGTATACCGCAGTAATGCTTGATGAAGCAGCCCCCAACCGACTTTACGCATTCATTCGCGAGACTGGTCCATGCTTGACATACGGCTTGTACCGTATAAAGTGGCTTAGGGGGGTGTCTGTCTCTCTCGCATTAGTTGGTATGCCATTTGCAACGGAGGGCCCCGAAAGGGGTGTAGTAGAGACAACTACTTGATCAGCGTTGTGCTGAAAGTTCATAGGTAAGAACGGTTCTTGTGCGAAAGCCCATTCAGCCACGTAAAACATGCAAAGATAAAGTAGAGGTGTCTAACTTTGTTTTGCAGGGGGCGTTGCTTTGTGATATGGTTGTGGCAAAGGTAAAGTGATTACCTTATGTTACGTAGTAGTAGATAGTCACGGAGGTGACGGACTACCACGCCGGAAAGACACAGGTACCCTAGTGTCTGCGGCGCCGGAATCCGGTGACGACGGATGGAGATCACGACGTGAAGGACCATATCACATTGCATTTACATTCAATGTTATTGTTTCTATATCTTATTGTATGATAGTATTAGATAGTCGACGGTAGCCTAATAAGATGATCCCTGTTAAAATTACCAATTATTGTGTTCCCCCTTAGTGTGCACCACCAAGAAAGTTCTTCGGTATGAGGCGATCCACGGTACATGCATGGGTGTCAGACATATCTATGTTCGCATACAGTGGGTGTAAGCCATGTTGCACAGTGAATACACTAAGGTTGAGTTGGCGAGCCTAGCATGTGTAGACATGGCCTCGGAACACGGATGGTCGAAAGATCAAGCACGGGTCACATGAATGATGTGACCGACGTTTAGCGTCCACCCTTGAACCCACATTGATGGTCGTGACGATCGGGGGAGATGTGGCTGAAAGGGGTCGTGTTATCACTAGGAGCCCTCATGGGGATAGGTGTTTCTGAGTGGAGTTATTATTAACTCATTTAATTATAAACTTAGTCTAAATTCCTTTTGCAATTATATATGTAGAAAATGGTTCTCCCCGAGATTACCTTCCCTATTGACAATTGGTTAAAAGGAGAAAAGCTCAAGTTAGATGAATCCAACTTTTCTGCATGGGTCATGCGCCTTCATGATCTCCTTAGCGAGAACAAAGGGGCTGACTACATGATCTACGAGATGTACTTGGAGCCACCCTATTATCATGAGACCTAGGAGCAGCGAGATTTGCGCTGCCGTCGTCGTGTGATGGCTACATTCATATCAGAAACGATGTGCCTCGGGATGGAAGATGGGCTATGGCCGGTGGTGGGAAGTCTTAATCCCTGAACGGTTATGGCACATCTGAGATCGCATTTCGTGGAACAAGTGCGCATATGGGAGTATGAGCTGATGGGGGATTTCCTCTCCATAAAGATGGAGGAGGGCTCCTCACTAGACGATCACTTGTTGAGCATATATGATGCATACATGAGTCTAGCATACTTCCTAGACAACTGGTTCGCATGCTCTTTTGCAATAGGAGTTGTGCTGCGGTCGCTGCCACCAAGCTTCCAAGCACAAGTCAGGATTTGCATTATGAGAGGCGACGCGGAAACACAGGATTTCCACGAGTTCATATCACATTTCAGAGATGTGGTGGTTGAACCTGATGTCGCTGAGGTCATCAATGACAAATGTATATATTTGATTTACAATTTTATAAATGTTATAATCTTGCAAACATATTTGCAGTGTTAAGTATATTTGATACTTGTTCTATTTTACTGAAAACAGGTCCTTCTGCATGAGAGGTGCTTGCTAGAGAGGAGGTGACGTTGCGTGTTGATGGCGAGCATGATGATGATGGCCAACAACACTCTCCCTCGACATTTGTCACTTAGTTTATATTTAGGATGATTATTGTAATCAAAATATTATGAACTTCTTTAGTGTGTCTCACACTTTGTGAGACAGTTATTCATATGAGTTTGTAACAAACAGTTGTTCCACTTTTATGAATGATTTCTATTCGTGTTCATATCTTGTTTGATTATATGTGAATTATCCTGGTTGTTTTGAAACTAATTGATAATGCATGAACATTTGTAAAATATTGAAATGCCTTAAAATACCCAACTTAATGATATGTTCATTAATGAATGAAACCATTGTTTAAATTCAAAGTTATGTTGATAATATGTGAAAGTCATTCGATTTCTTATCACATATAAATCATGCCTAAATTCGGCAAAATAACTTGAACACCGTGTATTACTTGAATACAAAGTGTTTAATGAATTGTTAAAAGTAAATACATATTCGATGTATTGTGTTTTAACAAAAATGGTAATTATCAGTATATGATTGTTTAAATGTGTAAAGTAGTTTACCAAAGGAACCATGAATATGACACTATTTGATATGATCAATGTGTTTCATCAACAAAAGGGTATAAATATAAAAGAGAATCTAATTACTATGATTTGATCAATAGTAATGAAATTCGACTTTATAAGAATGGCATAAAGAGACTTGTGGAATGCAAAGCATTTTGAAACGTTAAAAATGCAAAGTTACAGAAATGTGATATTAGATATCAAAATGGGTGAATAGATGGCGCCAAATAAATCGTTGTAGTGTAGATGTAGAGACCATTAGTTAAAAATAGTTAGCACTCAATTAGAATATATAGTGAACCATTTGAATTCATGAAAGCGGCTCCATATCTAGTATGGATCATCGTAAAAGTTTTGGGGTTATTCGATATAACCAAAACAATAGTGAATAAGTCCTTGTAGAGTATTCATTAGAAACTTTGAATACGAAATCCATAGCTGAAACCAAAACGAAAGCAAAACTTGTATTGCTTGGATTTTGGTACATTTTTGAGAAAGTTTGCATTCAGTGATATTTCTCAATTATGAAGCTTTTGGAAGATAGTCTGAAACACGATGAGGATTCAAAACCCTGCATCATATTGTTGTGAAGCGCAACGGAAAAAGTTCCTGAATGATTCTCTTCACGAAGGAAAGAATCAATGATAACGATCATTGTGTTTTCCCCACTGGTGTTTTCACTACATGAAGTAGGATTCAAAATGTAATCCATATCTTGTATGGAGACATTTGTGAATCATTTGTCATGATTCTTGGAATATGACATACCTACGAACTACTAAGGAAATAATGGTAAGCTAAAGTTATGAGAAATCCTAGAAGCAAAATTCCCTTGAGATTAGAAAGCAATTTGTTGCCGAATCTCACAAGTAAAAGGGGTTACTTGAATTTTCCCAAATGACTGCAAAGCCATAGTGGAAAAGGGGGTGAATGACAAAAGCACAATTTGTCAAGTATTGGATGAATTCAAATGAATTTGATTCAAGTGTGCTAAATGTCTAGTGGATTTAAAACTAGTAAAAGTATTAGTATCTCATAGTAAATCTCCAAGTTTGATATTTGATCAAAGGATTTTGAAATTGTTCAAAATAGTGAGTACATATGCAATTTGCATGAAATTGAGTGGGAGCTATGAAAGTCTTCCTAAAACAATATGTGAATGACATATTTTTGAGTGGGAGCAATATAAGTCTCAAATTCAAATATGTAGGAACATAGTCTGAGTAAGAGTACTGACTCATACCTAAATATGGTAGAAACATATTTTGAGTGGGAGCTTATAGGAGTGATTCTTAAGTGTGTTAAGAATAAAAGCGCAAGTACTTATAAATAATGATTTATGAGGTGTAGAAGTTGATGATAAATATATTATGATATTATGTAGTATTCCTTAAGGGATTCTGAAAAGGGTTTTGGAATAAAAGTTAATTAAGGAACTGATCCTTGATAACTCAAATTAGGAATAGTATTAAGTTTAACATCAATGGTTGAAAGAAAGAAAAGGATGATCATCATCCATTATGTTGAGACATAGGTTCTATCTTAGAAAACCATGATGATAACTTAACATAATAGATGATCCAAGAAGGAACGTTTGAAAAGTGATTGAGTTTGAATCACGGAACGTTGAGCTAAGTTTGTCCATAATGTCTGTTAGAGACTGTAGACATGTTTTCCAAATCCATAAAGGATGACATATCTTAAAACATAAAGGGTTATGTTATAAGGGAATATGTTGGAAACTCCTGTAAATACCGATTAGAGTCAAGTAGGAAGCGAGGTGAACAAAAACATCAAAAGTTGCACAGAGTGCACTCGGGTTTCGATAATTACATTTATAATAATAGATAAGAGTACCATCTAAAGTGTTATAATGTTATGGCGGGGCTAGTTCGCTTTTAACATAGAATGATGTGTCCCAGGGCACAGTGCCCGTGAGAAAGCCCTCGAGGTTGATCTAAAGTCACTGTAGGCTCCTCGAATCAGGCCTCGTTCTGCTGCCATAGCGACAATACATACACATAGATGTTATCATGTGATGATAAAGTATTAATGTTAATCAAGGTGACATTAGTAAGTTGCAAAGGATTTGGGATTGTAAAGTACAGACCCAAGACTCAACCTCTTCCATGAGAAAGCATGTTCATGGTACCGGATATATGGTGCCAATGATTAAGAACAAATGTAGCTCGTTTATTTGTACTCTAGTGCAAGTGGGAGACTGTTGGAAATATGCCCTAGAGACAAATAGTAATAAGGACTATTACAATATTTCGTAAAGTTTATGATTAAGTTTTGTATCATGCTATAACTGTGTTGAGTGGAAACATCAATACACGTGTGATATACAAACAACCAGGGGTTCCCAGTGAAATCTAGTCATTGGTTCGTTGGTCAATAGATGATCAAGTTTCCTGATCATGTGGCATTTATGCCAGTTGGAAATGGAGTCAACTCATTCTCAGAATGAGATGATGAACCCATACCCAACCTAAACATCGTGACCCGATCATGTCATGAAGTTCAAGTTACGATGATTAGAAATGGATCCTCGTAGACTATTCCTTAGACCGTGAGGCTATATCAATCATTGTCTCCCGAGAGTGCTTAGATAGCATCAAGCGCCATTTGGTAATACAGTGGTTATAAAGGTGTGTTCAGGTACTTGGAGGAAACCGTAGAGGCAATATATGTCAAGAGCGGGATTTGTCCATCCATGTGACGGAAAGATACTCAAGGGACCACTCGGAGAGGTTATATCCAATAGTTGCGCAGCGTGTGATCTGATCACAGGGATATCACTTGTCGGAACGAGTCAAGTAGAATTGTTCGGTAACGAGATTGAACACGACATGGTGATGTCATTGATCAGATCTCAGGCAATGCAAGTATCGAGAGACAAAGGGAATAAGACACGACTATCCCGGTTCAAACGACGAAAGATCTTCGTGGAACGCACAGTGGTCACATGGCCATCTAGGTCCCTCAGTCGATCATTGGTCCGGGAGTGTCCCGACCATGTCTAGAGTGTTCTCGAACCGTAGGGTATCACGCTTAAGGGTTTCATGATGCTTAGAGAGTATTTATAGGATCGGTAGAATCACCAAATAATAGTAGAGAGAAAACCGGAAGGGTTTTAGTAAGTCCGGAGGATGTCCAGAGTGGAGGTGGAAGGTGTTCCATAGCCACAGAGATTGAATAATATATGAATGAATGTTAAATATTGATTTAATCATTTATTCATAATTATTTAATAAAAGAGAAAATCAATTTAAAGGTCAAAAGGCTTAATGGGCCAATTCCGGAGGGAAGAGGGCCCATTAGGGAAAGGCAAGAGGGGAGAAGGGGCAAGGGGGTGGCCGGCTTGGCCAAGCCCCCCTCCCCCCCGTGCGGGGCCCACTAGGGCTGGCCGTTGGCTGCCACCCCTCTCCCTCTCCTTTAGTCCCACCCCGGGACTCCCCGGGACTTTGAGGGAGGTAGTACCTCCCCACCTATATATAGTGGGGGTATTTGGCCAAATAAATACACACAATATTCAATAAAGGTCTTCTCACTTTTGGGAAGACCTCCAATTGATATTCTCTCTCTCTCGTGACCGTGGTCCCAAGTTCGGACTGCGCGAACGAGAGATATCTTCACCGCGGAGCGCCGTCGCGCTGCGGGATTCGGATCTAGGAGCTCTACTTCCGCAACTGCTGCTAGATCAGGGAAGCGGGAGTCATCGTCAGGCACCGGACGTGTGTAACTCCCCACGAGGTGTTGCACTTGAGGCACTCAAGTCGTTGGAGCCGTTGGAGCGCAAGGACTTCATCACGACCTTGAGGTCGGCTTTGGCTCGTCTACATCAACCATGCTCTCTTGAGCGTTGACAACGCTTTTCGGTCTTCAAGGGTAAGTTCGTGAAAATCCCCTCCTGTTACTGTATTACTAATAGATAGGTCCTGGCAGCACCAGGGGTTCAGGGGCGTAGGGTAAAAATTTATTGTTTTCATACACGAAAACCCTATAGGATATCATTATTTTGTTACTTTCACGGATGATTTGAGTAGATACGGGTATATCTATTTGATGAAACACAAGTATGAAACCTTTGAAAAGTTCAAAGAATTTCAGAATGAAGTGGAAAATCATTGTAACAGAAAGATCAAATTTTTGTGGTTCGACCGTGGAGGAGAGTATCTTAGTTACGAGTTTAGTGCACATATGAAAGACTGTGGAGTAGTTTCACAACTCACGCATGCCGGAACACCACAACGTAATGGTGTGTCAGAACATCATAATCGTACATTATTGGATATGGTTCGATCTATGATGTCTCTAACTGACTTGCCACTATCATTTTGGGGTTATGCACTAGAAACCGCTGCATTCACTTTAAATCGGGCACCATCTAAATCCGTTGAAACGACACCGTATGAATTGTTGTTTGGAAACAAACCTAAGATGTTATTTCTTAAAGTTTGGGGATGCAATGTTTATGCGAAGAAACTTCAGCCTGATAAACTCAAACCCAAAGCGGAAAAATGTGTCTTCATAGGATATCCTAAAGAAACAATTGGGTATTCCTTCTATCACATATCCGAGGGCAAAGTTTTTATTGCCAAGAATGGATCATTTCTAGAGAAAGAGTTTCTCGCGAAGGCGTGTGTAGTCATAAGGTAGAACTCGAAGAGGTTATTGAACCTTCTCTTCATGAAATGGCGAGTGGCGCAGTGCTGGAAATTGTTCCGGAGTTGACTTCACCGAATGAAGAGGGAACTAATGATAATGATCATGAAACTCCAAAAGAGGACACTACTAAACCTCGCAGGTCAAGCAGGACACGTGCAACTCCTGAACTGTACAAAAATCATGTTATGAATTTCATGGTTGATGAAATAGATGACCCTGCGACGTATGAAGAAGCGATGATGAGCCCGGATTCCAACACATGGCTAGAAGCCATGAAATCCGAGATGGAATCCATGTACAAAAACCAAGTTTGGACCTTGGTGGACTTACCTCACACCGAAAGGCCGTTGAGAATAAATGGATTTTCAAAAGAAAGACTGATGTTGATGGTAATGTGATCATCTATAAAGCTCGACTTGTCGCAAAGGGGTTTCGACAAATTCAAGGAGTTGACTACGATGAGACATTCTCTCCCGTAGCGATGCTAAAGTCGGTTAGGATTATGTTAGCAATTGCTGCATATTTTGATTATGAAATATGGCAGATGGATGTCAAGATTGCGTTCCTCAATGGTAATATTGAAGAAGAGTTGTATATTATATAACCTAAGGGTTTTGTCGATCCTAAGGATGCTGATAAGGTATGCAAGCTTCAGCGATCCATCTATGGACTGAAGCAAGCATCCTGGAGTTGGAATCTCCGCTTTGATGAGGTGATCAAAGAGTTTGGATTTGTCCAAACTTATGGAGAGGCTTGTATTTACAAGAAAGTGAGTGGGAGCAATGTGGCATTTCTGATATTATATGTGGATGACATATTATTGATTGGAAATGATATAGATCTTTTAAACAGTGTTAAAAGTTATCTAAACAACAAATTTTCGATGAATGACCTTGGTGAAGCATCATATATATTAGGCATTAAGCTCTATAGAGACAGATCAAGGCGCCTAATTGGGTTATCGCAAAGTACATACCTTGATAAAATATTAAAGAAGTTTAATATGGGCAGAAGTAATAATGGGTTGTTACCTATGTTGCAAGGCAAGACATTGAGTAAGACTCAAAGTCCGACGGCGGAAGAAAGAGAGATAATGGATAAGATCCCCTATGCTTCAGCCATAGGCTCTATAATGTATGCCATGCTATGTACAAGACCGGATGTGGCACATGCTATTAGTTTGACTAGTAGATACCAATCTGATCCAGGTTCGAAACACTAGATAGCGGTCAAGAATATCCTTAAGTACTTAAGAAGAACTAAGGATATGTTTATTGCATACAGAGGTGAAGAAGAGCTGGTCGCTAAGTGTTATGTCGACACTAGCTTTGACACCGATCCTGATGACTCTAAGTCTCAATCTAGATACGTATTTCTCTTGAATGAAGCATCAGTTAGTTGGAGGACTTCCAAACAACCTGTGGTGGCTGGATCAACAAAGGAGGCGGAATATGTTGCTGCTTCAGAAGTAGCGCAGGAAGCGGTTTGGATGAAGGAGTTCATAACGGAACTAGGTGTGGTTCCTAGTGAGTTGGACCCAATGGTGATCTATTGTGACAACAATGGAGCCATAGCCAACGCCAAGGAACCAAGGTCACACAAGAATTCCAAGCCTATTAAGCGCCGGTTTCACTCCATCCACGAGCATGTCAAAGATGGAGATATAAAGATTTGTAAAGTACACACGGACCTAAATGTAGCAGATCCATTGACTAAAGTTCTCCCTAGGACAAAACATGATCAACACCAGAACTCCATGGGTGTTAGATTTATCACTATACAAACTAGATTATTGTCTCTAGTGCAAGTAGGAGACTGAAGGGAATATGTCCTGAGAGGCAATAATAAAGTTGTTATTATATGTATTCCAAGTATATGATATTTATTTATTTTGCATGCTATAATTGTATTAAAAGGAAACATTAATACATGTGTTTTTAATAAACAAATAAAGGGTTCCTAGTTATGCCTCTTTTATAAACTAGCTCGTTGATTAACAAGATGATCAAGGTTTCCTGATCATGGACATTGGATGTTGTTGATAACAAGGTCACAACATTGGTGAATGATGTGATGAACATTCATCCGAAGTATAGCATTACGCTCAAAGTCATTATGTTTATATTGCTATAACATCATACGAAGTAATCTTAGTCCTTAGACCATGAGATCATGTTAATTTCTAACACCGGAAGAGTGACTTGATAACATCAAACGTCACACCGTAAAAGGGTGACTATAAAGGTGGGTTCAGATACTCCGAAAGTGTTATGTTGAGGCTCATGGATTAGTAGTGGAATTTTTCCATCCTGATGATGAATAGATATACTCTGGGCCCTCTCGGTGATATCACATTAAGATAGCTTGTAAGCAAGTGATGTGATCACTAGAATGTTATATCACGGGAACGAGAAAAGAGTGTATGTCGGTAACGAGATCAAACTAGATATTGAGATACCGATGATCGAATCTCTGACATGTAATATATCACGAGACAAAGGGATTAAGTTACTAGCGTTAAAGGTTCTCACGATCACATAAGTCATTGTTGAATGTGTGGGAGTCAGTATGGATCTCTAGGTCCTGCTTCTGATTATTGATCCGAGAATGGTCTCGATCATGTCTGCATTATTCACGAACTGTAGGGTGACACACTTAAGGGTTACCAACACAATTTGGAGCAAATATGTTCTAGACCAAAGAATTGCAAAGCACTAGAATTATTTCAATGGACACCAGAATTGTTCCGGGTGAAATTGCTGAAATTGGTTTTGCATGTGATATTGAAATGTTACAGGGGTTTTTATGTGATTGTTTGTTAATTAAAGTAATTAACAAAATTCTGAATAAAATATATAAAAAAATTCTATTAAATGAGAGTTGCATTAATGAGAGGAGGTGGAGGGGCTCCTCCTTGGCCGTCGTCCATGGGAGGGGATGCCCCCTCCCCTATAAAAGGCCTTCCTCCCCTTCCTCACAAAGCACACCTCCTCGTAAAGGATCTCTCTCCTCCTCTAGAATTATTCCCCCATGACTCGGATTAGCGAGATTCCCTGTGGCATTTCGTCTAGAAGGAGTTGATGTTTCCACTGCATCTCTGGAGCAAGTAGGTGGAGGTTGCTCGGTGGCCTGAACGTGTGTGTGATCACGGATGCGCTGCTGAGTTGCGGCGCTGGACTTCTTCTCGATCCTGAGATCGGTAAGCGTTCGACTACATCATCCACGATTTCAACCCCGTTAAACTTTGTCAGTCTTCAAGGGTATGTTCTCTATGGATGTATATCCACATGTTGCTTGTATCTAGTAGATAGATCTTGGCGTATAATAGTTCCCATTATAGATTTTTTTGTTTTCTATGCTGTGAACCCAACACTAACTTCACCGCACAGTATCCTGATTTCCCACTTCTTTTATTCTTTATAGAGTGCACACACTCGTAAGCCACAAGAATATTATCTCTAATAAGGTGACCCGGAACAAACGCACTCTGAGTGGGAGAAACAACATAAGGTAATATATACTTAAGCCGGAGCGCTAACAACTTGGATATAATCTTGTAGATAACATTGCATAGGCTAATAGGATGGAATTGAGTGATTTGTTCAGGATCATCAACTTTCGGTATGAGTACCACAGTAGTATCATTCCATCCATCAGGAATTACCCCAGTATTCAATGTATATAGGACCTCCTGGGTAATCTCCTCTCCACAAACATTCCAAGATTTCTTATAAAAGACAACATGAATGACATCCGGGCCAGGGGCCTTAAAATCTCCTATACTGAAGACTGCTTTTTAACCTCCTCGGTAGTAAATGGGTTCAGTAGCTTCTCATTCATCTCCACTATCACTCTAGGCAGAATCTTTTTAGCATTGTTGGGCCAGTAGCAAAAACTTCCAAAGTAATCAAAAATAATTGGCTTGAGTGGTTCCATACCTTCCACCCATTCATTCAAGTTATTCTTCAATTTCTTGATGAAGTTCTTCTTGCGTCTAGCTGAAGAAAAATTGTGTAAAAAAGAGGTATTTTGATCATCCAACTGTAACCAATTAGACATTGATCTCTGAGCTCAATGAACTTCCTCTTGCTCTAGTAAGATTTCAATCAAGTTTGCCATTTCTTTCGCTTTAGCTTCACTCTCGTCAGTTACAGGACCATTCATGGCTTTATTAAATTCTTGTTGAGCCTTTCTCAAATGCCGCTTAGGTATCTTTAAAACTTTGCCATCCCAATCATGGAACGCAACATGTATGTGGTTCAGTTTTGCAAAAAACACCGCCAGATGTTACGTGTCCATCCTCCTCCCATGCACGTTCCACTTCCTGCCTAAACCCCTCTTCCTTCAACCATTTAGCTTCAAACTGTTTGGTCTGGAGTTTGAGTGATCGTTGTAGGCTAAAAATCTATGTCCAACAGTAGTGGTCTATGATCAGACCGAATAAAGTCCAGATGTTGTAGCACTGCACCTGGGTGCATTATCATCCATGGGTTGCTTGCCACGGCGTGATCCAACCATTGTCGGATAACACCTCTCTTCCAAGTAAATGGCTCTCCCGAAAAACCCAAGTCCTCCAATTCGCAATCGGTCAGGGTGTCCCTAAACGCTTGCATGTAGCGTTCAGGTCTCGGGTTGCCTCCTTCTTTCTCACTAGGGAACAATATTTCATTAAAATCCCCTATAATCACCCATGGGAGACTCAAGTTAGTGTGTAGTTCTGTCAGTTTATCCCAGGTTTTATATTTATCTTGCCACCATGATTCTTCGTAAAAGGCTGTTATCCTCTAGATTTTCTGAGAAATTTTTAACCACTTTCACATTAATATATTTTCGATCTGAAAATTTTGTTCGACTACAATTTCCCTTTTCTAGAAGAGAATAGCACCCCCACTTATCCCAACACTTGCATTAACAATTTTGTAATCCATCTTAATTCTTCTTCTCAAGCAATCAGTCGGGTAATCATCAAGATGTGTCTCTGATAAGAACAACACATCTGGGTTAAACTGTCTTTGGACATTCAAAAGCGCATTAACTATCGAGGCATTACCCAAGCCTGATAGTTCATGCCTAATATTTTTATTGCGACCGGACATGCAGAAGCGCTGGTGGTGTGTCACACTATCTCCCTTGCTAACGAAGAGGGTTTTGGCAAAATTCTAGTGGTCTCAGATTGCTTATCTTTGATCCAACGGATCAATTCTATGGTGGTCGATCAGAGTTCTATTGGGGTGATGTGGCGCCCCGCAAAAACCACTGCTAGAAAATTGCGTTGTTTTTGTGCATTGCATCATCATGACCGCATGCTCATGCCATCATGCCACATTGCATTTGAGCATCGTCATCATCTTGCATTTGTTTGCATACAACTATCTTCGAAAAATCTGTTTTTGTCTTCTGAACGCCCCGTCTTTATTCAAACACAAAACCCGGGTCTCTAGAATATTTTGCTTTGTCTACCAACGGTTTTCAAAAGCCCCATTTTAAATATTAAAATATTTATTTTATTTTTAGGGGCAGCCGTACCGGGCCGATCCGACCCAGAACACCCTGCATCAAACCGGACCACCTAAACCCTTTTCCTACCCAATCCTAGTCTACCCAGCCCCCTCCACATCACCTCAGCCACTCACGGCTCGCCACATCCCCCTGGCCCAAAACCCCACCCAATCAGTGCCTGCCACCTCACCCCTAACCCCCCAGCCGCCACACGTGACCCGCCACCTGCTCCCAGGCCAACTCCCGCCTACTCCCTGTGTGAGAGGCTCCCCTGGCCGACCGACAACCCACCTCGGGTCTCCCCCCTGGCCCACCTGTCCCCGCAGCCTCTCTCTCCTCCCCACCGCGTCGCCACCTACCCGCTCGCCCCGGCCCCACCCCGATAGCGACCCCCACCTCCCGCACGTCCTCCTCCCCTGCTCGAGCCGCCTCCCTCCCGCGTGCTCCCAGCCGCCGGCCTCCTCCTTCCTCACCTTCGGCCTCCCCCGCATCCCTCCCACCGACGCTCCCCTCTTCCCTCGCCCCCACCGCGATGACCCGCGCCGGCGCGCGTCCTCCTCCCTCGCCGCATCCGCCTCGCCTGCCGCTCCGCTCCGCTGCCCGCCAGCCCGCCGTCTCCGTACCACCTCCCCATGCGCCTCCTCCGCGCCGCTGCAAGCCGGCGTCGACCCCGCGGGAAGGACCTCTCCGGCGCCCTCCCTCGCATCGTTCCTCTCCTCCCCTTCCTCTACATCCTCTCCTCTCTCTGGCCTCCCCGGTGCCCCTCCGTCGAGCCCTGCTGCCGACGTCTTCCACGACCTGAGGCAGCCTCTGCCTCGCCACCCCTACCTCGGCCACGCACCGCTGTCGCCACCCTCGTCCTCCGATGCAGCATCGCCTCGATCCCAAGGTTCTGGCCGCCTCGGACTAGCCCTCCTGCCGTGTCATGGCTGTTGTCCTAAGCGTGCACCGGCACCCGGAGTCCCTACTCGGTCTCCAGCACATTGGTTTGCTGCAAGGTTTGGTCCAAGGCTTTTTCAAACGCAGCTTCTTTGCAGCATCTGTTCTAGAACAGTCGTGTGTGTGTGTTTTGTTGTATCTGAAATCCTTTGTCCTGCCATGTTGTTGTCCAAGAGGCTAAGGACACAAGATCCTCTTTGACGGTGTCATGCCGTGTACTCATGTCTCTGTCAAGAGAGTTCGTGGCACCAAGCTTCATCAAGACCGTCTTCGCCTTCCACCACAAGATCGCCTTCCACCACAAGATCTTCATTAGCGACAAGTACTCCTTCCCGGATGCGATGCTTGAGAACCCGGACGCCAAGGACGCCGACGTCGCACGCCAAGTTCTTCTTCCTGAACGCCAAGACCGACTCGATACGAGGACTCGACAAGATCTTCGTGACGACAAGATCGGCACCGACCAGGGCGGATCCGATGTGCCCCCGATGCCAACCAAGTTCTTCTTCTCGGATGCGACAAGATCTACTTCCGTTATCCGAGACCGATCCCGCCGAGACCGAACCCCAGATCCGGACCCTGAGAACCGACCCTGAACCCCTCGGAGCCCAAGTTCGCCGAACCCTAATGTGATTCCCTATCCGAGACCCCATTATTTTTATAATATGACATTAT
This sequence comes from Avena insularis, assembly GCA_023614405.1. Lineage (NCBI taxonomy): Eukaryota > Viridiplantae > Streptophyta > Magnoliopsida > Poales > Poaceae > Avena > Avena insularis. The sequence continues at coordinate 327,696,165 of CM042684.1, read as the reverse complement.
AACTTGTTGCATATTAAATTGTTCATCTCGCATGCATATCATGTGGGTTGGGGACATTATGTCGATTCACCTCATAATTAAATATGGAGTCGATATGCGGGCGAATCTAGTCTAATATTGGCTCCATTTAAATTTGTGTAGCGAACCGGTAACTTATCTGTCCTGTTAATACAACATTTAAATTGCGGGGTATCTAAACAACATGAACCATCTAAATAATTGTCGGGACCCCGGTTCCGCTTAATATTGCCTAATTGCACCGCATCTGCATCATATCATAATCATGCCGATCTTTTGCCGTAGTAATAAATAGTGCATCCGGTGTTTCTTCTAGTGTTTTGGATCTTCGCGGATTAGGCCGATGAGTTGATGCGAGTGTCGACCCGATCTTCGGATGAACCTTCGACAATGTTTTTCAGGCGAGCATTCTCCCCCTTTCTACCTATCTTACTTTTATAGTCTTTATTCCCTCCTGTTGATCTATTGCTATCTGTGGCGATGCTCTAGTTTTCGTGTCTGTGATATCCTTTGCAGCCTTATATTGCCTTGGACACATCCTATTACCCGTTGTTTGATAGATAGTTGGACTTGCGCGTCTTAGTCGCTTGCTCAAGTGTTGCTGCGTGTCGTCAAGTGCCACAGTTGTTGGAGTATTGCCGCATGTTTAAAGTTGGAGATGATCATGGCTTTAATTATTGTTTAATAACTAAAATTGAAGTAGGTAAATAATGCAGAGGCACAGGTGGGCAATAGATGTTATTTGGTTGTTAACCGTCCACTTGTGTCCCGTAGGACCCCGAGTTCTTGACACCTGTTCCGAGATCGAGCGCGCTAACCACAGGTGGGGTGTGTGGGCACCCCCATCGATTAGTACCTGATTTCAAAGTATTGTACTGGGGGCCACAAAGTAGTTTGGAGCTTTATTACTATTCTGTACTTATGCCATGCTTTACTGCTTAATTTAAAATTGTGCAGTCTTGCACTGTCTATTTAGGATTGAGTGTTTTGTGTATCGACAAGCCAGTCCACACTTCGGGTTCCCGATCGTTTACAGCCACGCAAACCACGAGTCCGTCTCGAGACCGGCCGACTTCTTTCAGGGTAGCTTAGTGGGTGGCCCCATGTACTTGCTTTGGGTCAGGAAGCGTCATGACTTAGGCCCCGACATACCGATGGGTGTATGTTAACCGATCGGCAAAAAGGGTCAAGCGTGTGGATACTTTGGTGCACCCTGCGGTTAAATCTTTTCAGCCGTGTCGCGGTTATGGACGACTTGGAGCAGTTCTCGATCATAGACAACTATAACTAAAGTTCTTGTTATAATTTGACTTGTATCCGATATGACTAGTAATCAGCTTCTTTTAGCGGAAAGGCTGAATAAAAGTACCAACAACTGCTGGGTTTGGGACATCTCATGCTCATTGTATCTGACTAGTAAGTGTTGCAACTACAACGGAATGGTTAACTAAACCTGCCCACTGCTTATTATATCAGGATGACTCATGCTATCTATATTTGACTAGTAATTGCTGCAACTATAACGGAATGAATAAAACTGCCAACTGTGTGAGTTCCTCGGTTGACTTCCTCGTCTGGTCTCGAGGGGGAACACCAGGATGGGTATGTTTTGGTGGTAGTATCAGGATGGTTCCGAATAGGTCTTTCTTATCCCTCTCTGATAGCCGCCAGTTATATCGAGTCTCTATAGGTTGTTAGTGCATGCTTCTGCCGCTTGATCCACCATACCTATGTGGCGAGGACCGCAATTCTAGTCTCGCCGTGTCTTGGCCTCGATCGACCGCTCTCTCTTTTCCTTTGCCCTTTGTCGGCACCTTTTGTTAAGCAGGTTTTGAGATCGGCGTCGTTAGCGAGGTTACCCTTCCGCTTGGCACAGGCAGGGTTATGGGCATTGGTTATTCTTCAGGGCTCTTAGCTCAATTTGCATCTTGTCCGTACTCGGACGCTATATCGTTTAAAGGTGATTTGGATATTTGTATTGTATATCTGTATTCTTGACTCTTTGAGTCGTTGTTGTATATATGTTTTGTGGGTTCCATCGAGGACTATTGTGTAATGATATTACTTCGTTTTCCACCCGCACGAAAGTGCCTGGTGGGCACCTTTGAATCGTTTATATGCGGGTTTGGCGGAAAGCGCTAAAACTTGCATAGGGCCGATTCTGAGGGTGTTACAGAGTGGTATCAGAGCTCAGCAGTTGCGATACCCCACAAGTCCAGTCTGTAGGATAACCTAGCTAACGGCCGAAGTAGAGTGTCAAAACTATTTTTGCAAAATCGGTTGGATAGTTCTGATTAGGTCTGATTTTACTCCTTACCTTTCTGCTGCTCTCCTCTCACCTCTGCGTGTTTGAATCCGCTCTCTTCTCTCTCTTCGAGTCCAGGATATCTCGTGGTTGGGTTCCATCGTACCTTTAGGGTTTCGCTTCCTCCTTTGGTAACGGTGTTGCTACATCTGGTCTTCATGCTATCCGAGGAATCCTTCGTCTGGTGGACTGCTCTTTGTTCCTTCTCGTGCCTTCCGGTGTTTTCCGACACGACGACATCATCTACGCCAGATTTGATGCAGAGTCTGCATCACTCCTTTGTTTCTGAACCTCGATTGTCGAGATCTTCAGTCTGATTCCGAGAATGGTTGCACGCTTTTCTACTGAGTGTGCAGAGTAATAGTTTGGGTGCGTGATGGATTGGCCCCCATGCCGACTACCCCTTCTATTCGCTTTTGTACATTGAAGTGGATGAGAATGCATCGGTTCCCTCTTTCTATCGAGGCTAGAGGTGGCTTTATTTGTTGATACCTCTACCTTCGACCTTTTGTTCCGGAGTGTCCTCTCGACGATCACGGACAACGACCTCTTGTTAGTGGTGTCGCGAGGATCTACACGAAGCGAGAAGATGCAGATCGCCGACCTTCCTTCCGGTACCATGAGGCGGATCTCGAGGGCGAGATCCATTTTTAGTGGTGTCGAATTGTGGCGCCCCGCAAAAACCACTACTAGAAAATCGCGTTGTTTTTGTGCATTGCATCATCATGACCGCATGCTCATGCCATCATGCCACATTGCATTTGAGCATCGTCATCATCTTGCATTTGTTTGCATAAAACTATCTTCGAAAAATCTGTTTTTGTCTTCTGAACGCCCCGTCTTTATTCAAACACAAAACCCGGGTCTCCGGAATATTTTGCTTTGTCTACCAACGGTTTTCAAAAGCCCCATTTGAAATATTAAAATATTTATTTTATTTTTAGGGGCAGCCGTACCGGGCCGATCCGACCCAGTCAGCCACCCCCAGAACAAAACCGGACCACCTAAACCCTTTTCCTACCCAATCCTAGTCTACCCAGCCCCCTCCACATCACCTCAGCCACTCACGGCTCGCCACATCCCCCTGGCCCAAAACCCCACCCAATCAGTGCCTGCCACCTCACCCCTAACCCCCCAGCCGCCACACGTGACCCGCCACCTGCTCCCAGGCCAACTCCCGCCCACTCCCTGTGTGAGAGGCTCCCCTGGCCGACCGACAACCCACCTCGGGTCTCCCCCCTGGCCCACCTGTCCCCGCAGCCTCTCTCTCCTCCCCACCGCGTCGCCACCTACCCGCTCGCCCCGGTGTGAGATCCAGGCACATGGCTTAATAGGATTGATAGGATACCCATAACAACAAGTTGCAACTTCTTTTCCGGAAGCTCATTCGAAAAGAACTCTAAGGTTAAGTGTGCTTGGCCTAGAGCAATTCTAGGATGGGTGACTGACCGGGAAGTGGGTAACCGGGTGCGCATGAGTGAGGACAAAGTGCGCAGAAAAGACTAGTGTTGGTCTGTGGGGTTAGTCTAGAGATCATATTGAGATGCCAGAAGTGACAGCCGTCGGTCCGGAGTGACCGAGGTAGTTACAATTGGTATCAGAGCCATCCCGCCCTTCAGGGTCTCAGCCAAATGGTCGTTGTCTGTCTAGCAAATATTTTGGTAGTTATGTATACTAGGGAAAAACAAAACGCGAGAGTAGGACTGCTCCCACTTTTCTTCTTACCCACCCACCACCCTTTTCTGGTAAGGAAGTGTAACGTTTTCAATCCTCTTCTTAAATTCAAACTAGGATTCACGTGTTCTGGGTTTCCGTAGTACCATAGGTTGTGTATCTGTGTGTGTGAGTGTGTGTGTGTGTAATTCCTTGTCTATCTGTTGCATCCAAGTTGTTATCTTATCGGCCTTTTGGTTATCAACTGTGGGTACATTCCATACCGACAGGCTTTTGGAAACCGACGCGATCTGTCTGATTTGTTGTATACCGACACGATCTATCTTACTCTTTGTTATCCGACGTTATCTTCTTTGTGGTGTTCGTTTCCGTAGTTGCTAATCTTTAGGTTCGTCGTGAGAAGAAGGTGTTGAGATATGTGTTTTACTTATTCATGTGCGGAGTAATGGTTTGAGTGCGGGATGGAGTCGCGACCATACCACTACTTTTATCATTCGCTCTTGTATATTGGATTGGTAGAGTCACTAATCTTGATTCGTAAAGTAATTTTGCGCATATATTGGTATTTTAATGCCGAAATTTGTGGAAAATTTTTCTTTGATATATTCGTGTACCACACTCCTTTTCAGTCGTGTGCGATATGCTTAATATCTTCTAGGTGCTTTGAACTTCGTTGATATTTTAATATCATCTTAGTAAATTGTATCCTTTAATCTTGAGTAATTTCATCTTGGTACTATTTTGGATTATTATTATTCTCCATCATAGTACTGACTTGTATGTTATATCAATCACAGGATGGCACCACCACGCCGTTCTGAGGAGGACATACAACCTGAACTGGGGGCAGCTTTGTCAAGTATCGCCAATGCCTTGGCAGCAATGCAGCAGAACCAGCAGCGGTTCGAGGAAAGTGTCAGGAGGAATGAGTTTGTGCCGCTACCTCCACCTCCCAAGCGAGGAGACTTCAAGAGCTTCCTCAAGTAGGGCAATGATAATGTAACCAGCAGTGTTTCTCAACCTCAAGTAGGGCAATGATAATGTAAACACCTACATCAGGAACTTCATAAACCTTTCTCGTTATGGTGGCGATGAGATCTCTGATGACAAGAAGAAGCAAAAGAGGTTCAGGCAAGGGCTCAATGCATCGATTAAGTATGCAATCACACATGCAAGGCCGGCGTCTTTTCTGGAACTTGACATACAGCTCTGCGGGAAGAGGCAAGTAGGCAAGTGTTTGTGAGTCAAAGAAGCACAGCCGTGATGCAGCAAGCTCTTCACTATGTCGGCTCCTTCTAAGCGTGTCCGGGTTCCTAACACCCCTCGCTCCCGGCTCCACCAAGACCTTCAAGCTACGCGGCAAGGCCACCAAACTTCCTCACCGCTGCTCCCGGGGCTACAACCACCACTACCACAGGCGCTGGCGGAGTCCACAGCTACGTTGCTCCACGCCCACACAGTGCTTGTTACACTTGTGGAGACTCAGGCATCAAGAATGGAACTATCCGATGAAGAACAAGGCTCTTCCTCCACCACCTCCAAGATCTGGCAAGCTCTCCTTTGGTTCGTGCACAACCACCTCGGGCCATCAACATCAACACCAAGCCGGGTCATCGTTGCTCGTGCCAAGCGCATCAACGCCGCTCAAGCTGAGCATGCACCAGGTTGTGATGGGTATGCTTCCGTGAACTCAGTTCTGCAAGAGTTTTGTTTGATTACGGTGCTTCGCATTCTTTTGTTTCGCATAAGTTTGCACAAGAGCAGGATCTGGATAAGGTTCCTTTATCACATCGTCGGTGGTTATATCTCTGGTTCAAACATGAGGCTGCTCATATCAGCCATGGCAATCAAATTGAGATTGGTGGCTCTTCGTTCTCGGCGTCCTTAATCATACGGGCAATTCGACATTGATGTCATCTTGGGCATGGATTGGTTGACAGCAAATGCAGCTATGATTGATTGTCTTTGAGCTCGGTTTCTCTGAAGATTCTGAAGGCCATATAGTCTATTCCCCAAGTCCGACTCCTGCTATCCAGCTTTTCTCTTTGGCGGCTCTGAATGTTGATGCTATGGAAGCTATTGAGTGTTCGGTGGTCTGCGAGTTCCCGGATGTCTTTCTGAAGAGTTGCGGGTATGCCTCCGAATCGTGAGGTTGAGTTTGTTATTGAGCTTGAACTGGTACCGCTCCTATCTCCAAGCGGCCTTATAAGATGGGTCTGCTGAGTTGGCTGAACTCAAACGTCAGCTTGATGAACAAGAGAAGTTGGGTTTCATTCAGCATAGTACTTCTTCTTGGGGTAGCCCAACTCTCTTTGTGAAGAAGCGAGACCAGACTGATAGACTTTGTGTTGACTATCGGGCTCTCAATGCTAAAACCATCAAGAATAAATATCCCCTTCCGCGGATTAATGATCTCTTTGATCAGCTAGCTGAGCTGGTGTTCTCTAAGCTTGACTTGAGAAGTGGTTATCACCAGATCAAGATCCGCAAGGAAGATGTTCCGAAGACAGCTTTCACCACCCGCTATGGCCTGTATGAGTACACGGTCATGTCTTTCGGTCTCACCAACGCACCTGCCACCTTCTCGAGGCTCATGAACTCGGTTTTCATGGAGTATCTTGACAAGTTCGTTGTGGTCTACCTAGATGACATCCTAGTCTATTCTAAGTCACAAGAAGAGCATGAAGAACACCTTCGGTGTGTCCTAAGCAAGCTTCGTGAGAACCGCTTGTATGCAAAGTTCTCCAAGTGTGAGTTTTGGCTGCCTCAAGTTACCTATCTTGGTCACGTCATCTCTGCCAAGGGCATTGCGTCAACCCGAAACCGTGAAGACAATTGTTGAATGGCTTCCTCCCAATGTCAAAGAAGTGCGGAGTTTCCTTGGTTTGGCTAGTTATTGCCGCCTGTTCAGAACTTTTCGAAGATAGCGAAGCCTCTTACCGATCTCCTCAAGAAAGGCAAGAAATACCTTTGGACTCCTGCATGTCAAGCAAGCTTTGAGACACTCAAAGAGAAGCTCACTTCCACACCAGTCTTGGTTCCTCCGGATACATCCAAGCCGTTCCAGATCTTCTGTGACGCCTCTTTGCATGGATTGGGTGCGGTCCTCATGCAATAAAAACAAGTTGTTGCTTATGCCTCTCGTCAGTTGAAGACGCATGAGATCAACTATCCTACACATGACCTCGAGCTCATGAGCTTGTCTTTGCTTTGAAAGTATGGAGGCACTACTTGCTTGGCAACCGTTGTGAGATCTTTTCTGATCACAAGAGTCTGAAGTATATCTTTACTCAGCCTGATCTCAACCTTAGGCAAAGGAGATGGATTGAAGCAATCAATGACTTTGATTTGACCATCAACTACACTCCGGGAAAAGCTAATGGCATGGCAGATGCTCTCAGCCGCAAAGCCTATGTCAACAACCTCATGATGGAAGAACAACAGCCTCTCTTGTGCGAGGAATTCCGTCAGCTCAACCTGGAAATTGTGGAACAAGGGTATCTCCTGAACCTTCTAGCAACACCTCTCTTGGAAGAAAGGGTTCGCTCTTCTCAGCTTGGTGATCCGCACACAAGAAAGATCATCTCTAGGCTTCAGCTTCCGAAGTATGAGTCCTTTCACGTCGATGATCAAGGCACGCTCTTCTTTGAACACCGGATGTTTGTTCCGAACTACCCGGGTTTGAGAGAGCAAGTTCTCAAGGAGGCGCATGATTCTGTTCTTTCTATCCACCCTGGCAGCACAAAGATGTACATGGACTTGAAAACACAATATTGGTGGCCTGGTTTAAAAAGGTATTGTGCCAAGTATGTCTCGGAGTGTGATGTCTGCCGCAGAGTGAAAGCTGTTCATCAGAAACCTTCCGGTCTTCTACAGCCATTGAAACCCCCGGAATGGAAATGGGAGAAAGTAGAGATGGACTTCATCACTGGTTTTCCTAGGTCGCAGAAGGGCAACAATGCAATCTTTGTTGTCATTGACAGGCTTTCTAAAGTGGCTCACTTCTTCCCCGTCAAGGAAACCATTTCTGCAATTCAGTTGGAGCTCTATATCAATGTAATTGTCTCTCTGTATGGGGTTCCTCTCGAGATCAGTTCAGACCGTGGAAGCATCTTCACTTCCAAGTTCTGGGAGAGTTTCCAAAATGCTTTGGGAACAAAGTTGAACTTCAGCACAGCTTACCACCCTCAGTCGCAAGGGCAAGTTGAAAGGATCAATCAGATTCTAGAAGATATGCTTCGTGCTTGCGTCATCTCTTTTGGCATGAAGTGGGAAGAATGCCTTCCTTATGCTCAGTTCTCTTACAACAATAGCTTCCAGAAAAGTCTAAAGATGGCACCATTTGAGGCTCTCTATGGTCGCAAATGCAGAACTCCGATTGGTTGGTCGGGTGCAGGTGAAAGGATCTTGTTTGGTCCTGACATTGTGACTCAAGCGGAGGAGAAGGTTCACATCATTCTGGAAAATCTGAGGATTGCTCAAAGTCGCCAGAAGAGCAATTATGACAGGAAGCACACGGACATGGAGTATGTCCCTGGTGACCTCGTTTACCTTCGTGTCACTCCCATGAGAGGCACGCACTGTTTTGGTATCAAAGGGAAGCTGGCTCCTAGATACATCGGTCCCTTCAAAGTTCGTGGAAGAAGAGGAGAAGTTGCTTATGCTCTTGAGCTCCCGGAAAAACTCAAGGTCCATGATGTTTTCCACGTCTCTCAGCTCAAGAAGTGCTTCAAGGATCCCGGCAGGACCGTGGATCATGAGCTTATCAATCTCCAAGAAGACCTGTCTTATCAAGAACACCCCACAAAAATCCTTGAAGTCGCAGAAAGAAGGACTCGCAACAAGTCCATCAAGTTCTGCAAGGTGCAGTGGTCGCACCACTCCGTTGATGAAGCCACTTGGGAACGTGAAGATGATCTCCGTGCCAAGTATCCTACCCTCTTTGTGTCTTCTTCTTCCTAGAATCTCGGGGCGAGATTCCTGTTTAGTGGGGGAGAGTTGTAGCATCCCAATTGTCTAACAATTGTAATGCTACTTGGTCTAGTAATATAATGGCTACTTCAAATATATAATTGTTGCATCATAATTATATCATGCTCATGTCATCATGCCTCCTTGCATTTGAGCATCATATAAAACCCTTTTTGATTTGGTTCTTATCTCATATGCATTATTAATTGTATTTGCCTCTTGATATTGTATTTGGTTCTTGATATATTGTTTAATGCCCAAGTTGAGTTGGGGGGCATATCTCTTATTAACTCCACCACCTTTCTTCTTTCACCACCTTATAATTCCACCATCCAACTAAATATGAGCTTGGCATTTATTGAGTTTACCTCTAGCTCATGTGGGTTGGGATGGATCCAATTCTTTGCCACATGCTCTCATCTTGGCATCATGTTGTTTTTCACAATATTGATATATGAGAGCCACATGGCCACCTTTGCATGCCTTGTGAGTGGAACCTTTTCCTAGCTTCCATAGTTGTGGTTTTGGTGTTATCATCATGTTGGGGTATTTTTTTAGGGCTTATTAAATACCTAGTGGCATATACACACTAGCAAGCCCCAAATATAATCCAATGTGATCATCTCCATATACTCCACTTGGAATTCTTTCTAAATTCCTTTGCTTGGGCCTTACTCCAATTTTGGAAGTGCAAATGAATAATGCCATGTAATAATGTTGTTCTCACAATAATCAACATGGCAATAAATGTTTTGCATGGGCCATGCAAGCCCCACCTTTTGCGTGTTCTTTGGTTTTTATTTGAATTTTGAGTGAATTTAAACCACATCTCTCTCCTCTTAGCTTGATCTTGTTTGAGCTTGCTTAAGACCATCATCACACCCTCTCTTGTTTTGCTTGATCTAGTTGGAGCATGCTATCTCCTATAAACCCCAAGCCACCACCCCATCACCCTAATCACCTAGCTATCACAACCCTACCTCTCCTCTCTTTACCATCCCCTCTAACCTAGCTCTAACCTAGACCCTAAGTACCCCCCCTCATCTCCTCTCTCTAGCCGAGCCACACCACCATGTCCTACCCTAGCTGCCACCCCTCTCTCTCGGCCTCCCCCTGGCCCACCTAGCTACCCCACCAAACCTAAACCCTAACCGAGCCTAGCTCCTAACCTAGCTCTACCCGAGACTACCACCTCCCCCTCTCCTTTCTCTCTGCCGCAAAGGGGCACCCGAGCCTGCCCTGTCCTTGGCCTCGCCCCTGGTCCCACCTGGAAGCCTCACCCCCGGCCAGCTACCCCCTGCCTGCCTGCCCTGCCGACCGAGCACGTGAGAGAGGAGGAAAGGTGGCCGAGCCACCTTTTCCTCTACCTGCTCCCCACGGCACCCCACCTCCCTATCCCGTCCCTATCCACCTCTCTGCCTCGCCAGCTACCCCAGATCTACCCCGAGGACACCCTGCTCCCTCCCCTCTCTTCTCCACCACTGCAGCAACCGGCCGGCCACCGGGTCCCTCCGTTCCACCTGCAGCGGTTGAGGAGCTCTAGGTGTCGAGGAAGAACGAGGAGACGCCCTAGGCCGCCCGTACCAGCCGAGGAGGAGGAGACACATCTGTGCCAGTACTCCGCGAGGCCGACACGAAACCCTAGCCGGCCGTCCGTCTGCGTCATCGCCGTCTCCCTGCGCCCCAGGCCGATCCGACCACGTCAAGCAACTCTCGGTGAGCAGCCCCACCTCCCAGACAACCCCCTCTCGCCGATCTCGCCCTCGCCCGGACCGGCCGAACGCCTCCAGCGCATTGCCGCTGTCTGCAGCCTCCCCACACCACGCCAGCCTTTTCTAGCCGCGTAGCCCTCTCTTGCCAGCACCCCGCAGCCACCGCAGCGGTCAGAGCCTCTGCGCGCGAGCCCCAGGTCCAGGGTTCGATCCCCACCTCAAGCACAGCGCACTGATCGCCATGACGCCGAGAAGAGAAACAGTACGGGCCCCCTTTTGATACCCCTCCGTGTCTTTTTCGTCAACGCGGTCCATCTAGTCCCACCAGGTAGCCACCCAAGCAATCTTGCAGAAAGCCCCCCAACTCTTCAGCTCTCTCTCAACCCGCTGCCCCAGATCTCCCACAGCCCCACCTGTCAGCTGCTAAGGCTAGGAAGACCCGCGGTGTAAAACGTTTTCTGCGCGTGTGTGCTGCTGAGTCAGCCAGAGGCCCACCTGTCATTGTCGGTAGCTAGAACTCTCTGAGTATAAAAAGTCTCGGTCTGTTTTCTGTTTAAATTCAAATCCTTTTAAAATTAATTCAAATTCAAATATTAAATCTGTTTTGAAATATTAATCCAAATTTAACAAATAATATATGTTTTCAAATCAGAAAAATATGAGGAATTCAAATATGCCACTCAAAATATATTTTGAACATTTAAAATTCCAAGTTTATTTAAATTACAATAAAATGCCCTTTTCCTTAATAAATTAATAACTTTTGTTTTATAAGTCCAAATTTAGCAAATGATATGTCTAAAATGACTAGCTCGACGAGACCTTTCTATTTATGCATCCCATGGTTTGATTTGAAGCATGCATCATATAAATATATGGTATACAGCAACTAATATGAGTACAAAATGAGGTCAAAACTCAATAATATGATTTAAACTTGTACTCCACACCTCACCCATGCCATGCTACTTTATTGCCATGCAAATTGTGCATCATTCATCATGGCATGATTGTTTGCTTGATGCATTTAATTCATATGCTTGCGCACTTTATTTATGTTGGCCTTGTTTGTTTGGTTCTTCTTCGAATAGACGCTGAGCAGGGGATATATCGAGAGGACCAGGAGCACTACCCAGATCCATTCCTTGCTTCAACTGAGCTGCCAGGCAAGCACTACCACATGCTTGCATACATATAGTACCTATTGCCTCTATCTTATTCTTGCATCATTGAGTCGCGATTGCATTAAATTGAATCCCAAGTATTGCATGGCCTTTATTTTTAAACCCCACCGAAGCTTGTTCCTCCACCCTATGAGCCATTACTACAGGAGTTGTTTGAGCCATGCGAGTCGAGAACATGTGTAGGGTATGTGAGTGTCTGATGGATAACGAGGTACCTAAACAACTTAACCTGAGTAGTAATGGGATAACTAATGAAAGTGGCATCGGTGAGCCATATTCGCTATTTGGTTTTTCAGGCTCACTTGTGTCCCGTAAGACCCCGAGTACTTGATTCCTGTTCCAAGAATATTCGTGCTATCCACATCCGGGAGGCTTATGGACCCCCCTAAGCCAGAGCTTGATTCATTCTTATTTCTTGGGGCCATAAACTAGTTTGAGGTTTTATTTACGATCCTGTACCTATGCCATGCTTTATCGCTTTATTTAAGATTGTGCGAGGAGCACATCAGACTGTTAGGTCCGTGACCCGCTTCTTGTATCGACAAGCCCAGTCACACTTTCGGTTCCCGGTCGTTTACAGCGGCTCCACAAACCTTGAGGCCGTCTCGAGTCATTAACCTAACTTGCTATGGTAGCTCAATGGGGTGGCCTCAGAAATATTTCTGAATCTGTGATCGCTTTGTCGGACTGTCTCGTTGGTTTTGATTTGGTTTTTCCGAGGCATATCGAGTGTGTTGCTATTTGTGCACCTAGCAGGTAAAACTTTGAAAGCCATGTCCGCGGTTATGGACGACTTGGAGCACAGTTTCTCGATCATAGACAAGCATAACTAAAGTACCGCTTTTAAATTGACTAGACTAGGTACCTGACTAGTAAATAGTGCAACACTCATGGAATGGATAATAAAACTGTCAACGGATGGGGGTTGTTCGTCCGCTTCCTCGTTGGTAAGCGAGGAGGAGGATGGATCTGTTAAGATTACCGTTATAACTGTTGTTATTAATTCACGGACATCCGTCTATCTCTGGTTAGGCGGATGGTTAGCGAGTATCTATATAATTGCTAGGGTTTACCTTTTGCTGCAATTGCGTCACCCCAGGTTGTGTCCCCTTTAGAGGCATAAAGACTTGCTGAGTACCCTTAGGGTCTCACACGATAAATTATTGGTTCAGATGAACAGGTACCCTCGCAAGATGGATACTGGGTGGAAGATACGGACGATGTGGGCAACGATCATTCGGTGTAGAGATTCCGGGAACGGGGATCCGTGAGATCTGTGGGCGGGATGTGCTTATTTATGGGGCATCTTATGCCGATTTGCTTCTTATCCGTACTCGGATTTTGTCTTCCGCTTCCGCTTGATACTCTGTTGATTGATGTATGAGGAGATATCCTAAACTATTATATCTATCTAGGATATTTGGATCTTGCCGTATGGCGTTGCTATATTTCCTTTCTTTTTAGATGGAATGGCTCTGATGTACTATTGTATGGTGGCTTGCATACATACTCATTTGTGTATGTAGTTGATCCCTTCATTGCCGATTACGCCTGCTCTTGTCCCGATGTTTGGAAATGGTTGGGACGGCCGAAAGGTCTACCTGTGAGTGGCATTTGGGCCCCACCGTACTATTTCAACCATTTCTGATCATCCAGGCTTGTACTAGGAGCGTAATTCACCGAGGTAGTTACAATTGGTATCAGAGCCGACCCTTGCGATTACACGGGTGTGTGTGGGTCAGTGGCGGGACATGTGGAGCATGACGCGTGTGGCCCGGAGTGGACACGACATGGCACATGTGCCGGCACTGGATGCACAGACGTGTGCCAAGAGGGAACGTTCCTGGGGTGTGCTTGATCGATGAGGGCATTGATCTTCTAAAGGGTGGGTGTATGTGAGATCCAGGCACATGGCTTAATAGGATTGATAGGATACCCATAACAACAAGTTGCAACTTCTTTTCCGGAAGCTCATTCGAAAAGAACTCTAAGGTTAAGCGTGCTTGGCCTAGAGCAATTCTAGGATGGGTGACCGACCGGGAAGTGGGTAACCGGGTGCGCATGAGTGAGGACAAAGTGCGCAGAAAAGACTAGTGTTGGTCTGTGGGGTTAGTCTAGAGATCCTATTGAGCTGCCAGAAGTGACAGCCGTCGGTCCGGAGTGACCGGGGGTGTTACACCCGGCCCCACCCCGATAGCGACCCCTACCTCCTGCACGTCCTCCTCCCCTGCTCGAGCCACCTCCCTCCCGCGTGCTCCCAGCCGCTGGCCTCCTCCTTCCTCACCTTCGGCCTCCCCCGCATCCCTCCCACCGACGCTCCCCTCTTCCCTCGCCCCCACCGCGATGACCCGCGCCGGCGCGCGTCCTCCTCCCTCGCCGCATCTGGCCGCCTCGGGCCCGCTCTGCTCCGCCGCCAGCCCGCCGTCTCCGTACCACCTCCCCATGCGCCTCCTCCGCGCCGCTGCAAGCCGGCGTCGACCCCGCGGGAAGGACCTCTCCGGCGCCCTCCCTCGCATCGTTCCTCTCCTCCCCTTCCTCTACATCCTCTCCTCTCTCTGGCCTCCCCGGTGCCCCTCCGTCGAGCCCTGCTGTCGGCGTCTTCCACGACCTGAGGCAGCCTCTGCCTCGCCACCCCCTACCTTGGCCACGCACCGCTGTCGCCACCCTCGTCCTCCGATGCAGCGTCGCCTCGATCCCAAGGTTCTGGCCGCCTCGGACTAGCCCTCCTGCCGTGTGCCGCAACTGTTGTCCTAGGCGCGTGCACGACCCGGCCAGGTCCCTACTCGGTCTCCAGCACATTGGTTTGCTGCAAGGTTTGGTCCAAGGGCTTTTCGCAAACGACGCTTGCTGGCAAGATTCATCATTCTAGACCTTTGGTCGTGTGTGTTTTGTTGTATCTGAAATCCTTTGTCCTGCCATGTTGTTGTCCAAGAGGCTAAGGACACAAGATCCTCTTTGACGGTGTCATGCCGTGTACTCATGTCTCTGTCAAGAGAGTTCGTGGCACCAAGCTTCATCAAGACCGTCTTCGCCTTCCACCACAAGATCGCCTTCCACCACAAGATCTTCATTAGCGACAAGTACTCCTTCCCGGATGCGATGCTTGAGAACCCGGACGCCAGGACGTCAGACGCCAAGTTCTTCTTCCCGACGCCAAGACCGACTCGTCGAGGACTCGACAAGATCTTCGTGATTTACAAGATCGGCACCGACCAGGCGGATCCGATGTGCCCCGATGCCAACCAAGTTCTTCTTCTCGGATGCATAAGATCTACTTCCGTTATCCGAGACCGATCCGCCGAGACCGAACCCCAGATCCGGACCACGAACCGACCACGAACCCCTCGAGCCTAAGTTCACGAACCTAATGTGATTCCCTATCCGAGACCCCATTATTTTTATAATATGACATTATAACTTGTTGCATATTAAATTGTTCATCTCGCATGCATATCATGTGGGTTGGGGACATTATGTCGATTCACCTCATAATTAAATATGGAGTCGATATGCGGGCGAATCTAGTCTAATATTGGCTCCATTTAAATTTGTGTAGCGAACCGGTAACTTATCTGTCCTGTTAATACAACATTTAAATTGCGGGGTATCTAAACAACATGAACCATCTAAATAATTGTCGGGACCCCGGTTCCGCTTAATATTGCCTAATTGCACCATATCGCATCATATCATAATCATGCCGATCTTTTGCCGTAGTAATAAATAGTGCATCCGGTGTTTCTTCTAGTGTTTTGGATCTTCGCGGATTAGGCCGATGAGTTGATGCGAGTGTCGACCCGATCTTCGGATGAACCTTCGACAATGTTTTTCAGGCGAGCATTCTCCCCCTTTCTACCTATCTTACTTTTATAGTCTTTATTCCCTCCTGTTGATCTATTGCTATCTGTGGCGATGCTCTAGTTTTCGTGTCCGTGATATCCCTTGCAGCCTTATATTGCCTTGGACACATCCTATTACCCGTTGTTTGATAGATAGTTGGACTTGCGCGTCTTAGTCGCTTGCTCAAGTGCTGCTGCGTGTCGTCAAGTGCCACAGTTGTTGGAGTATTGCCGCATGTTTAAAGTTGGAGATGATCATGGCTTTAATTATTGTTTAATAACTAAAATTGAAGTAGGTAAATAATGCAGAGGCACAGGTGGGCAATAGATGTTATTTGGTTGTTAATCGTCCACTTGTGTCCCGTAGGACCCCGAGTTCTTGACACCTGTTCCGAGATCGAGCGCGCTAACCACAGGTGGGGTGTGTGGGCACCCCCATCGATTAGTACCTGATTTCAAAGTATTGCACTAGGGGCCATAAAGTAGTTTGGAGATTTATTACTATTCTGTACTTATGCCATGCTTTACTGCTTAATTTAAAATTGTGCAGTCTGTACTGACTGTTTAGGATTATGAGTGTTTTCGGTATCGACAAGCTCAGTCCACACTTTCGGGTTCCTGGTCGTTACAGCCACCGACGCAAACCGAGTCCGTCTCGAGACCGCCAACCGTTCGCGGGTAGCTTAGTGGCGGCCCCATGTACTTGCTTTGGTCCGGAAACGTCATGACTTAGGCCCGCCGACATACCGATGGGTGTATGTTAACCGATCCGCAAAAAGGGTCAAGTGCGTGTGGATACTTTGGTGCACCCTCAGGTTAAATCTTTTCGAAAAGCCGTGTTCGCGGTTATGGACGACTTGGAGCACAGTTCTCGATCATAGACAACTATAACTAAAGTTTACTGTTATAATTTGACTTGTATCCGATATGACTAGTAATCAGCTTCACTGCAACGGAAAGGCTGAATAAAAGTACCAACAACTGCTGGGTTTGGGACATCTCATGCTCATTGTATCTGACTAGTAAGTGTTGCAACTACAACGAAATGGTTAACTAAATCTGCCCACTGCTTATTATATCAGGATGACTCATGCTATCTATATTTGACTAGTAATTGCCGCAACTATAACGGAATGAATAAAACTGCCAACTGTGTGAGTTCCTCGGTTGACTTCCTCGTCTGGTCTCGAGGGGGAACACCAGGATGGGTATGTTTTGGTGGTAGTATCAGGATGGTTCCGAATAGGTCTTTCTTATCCCTCTCTGATAGCCGCCAGTTATATCGAGTCTCTATAGGTTGTTAGTGCATCTTTGTGGCTGCTTGATCCACCATACCTATGTAGGCGAGGACCGCCAATTCTAGTCTCGTCGTGTCGCCTCTCGATCTTGACGCTTTTTTTTTCCTTTGCCCTTTGTCGGCACCACTTTTGTTAAGCGGTTTTGAGATCGACGTCGTTAGCGTGGTTACCCTTCCGCTTGGCGGGCAGGTTATGGACGCCATTGGTTATTCTTCAGGGCTCTTAGCTCAATTTGCATCTTGTCCGTACTCGGACGCTATATCGTTTTAAAGGTGATTTGGATCTTTGTATTGTATATCTGTATTCTTGACTCTTTGAGTCGTTGTTGTATATATGTTTTGTGGGTTCCATCGAGGACTATTGTGTAATGATATTACTTCGTTTTCCACCCGCACGAAAGTGACTGGTGGGCACCTTTGAATCGTTTCTATACGGATTTGGCGGAAAACGCTAAAACTTGCATAGGGCCGATTCTGAGGGTGTTACACGTGATCATTCAAGATATCAAGTCTCTTGTTGTCAACTTCGAGATGATCTTGTTTAGTCATGTTTGTCGTCAGTGCAATGAATCAACACACATTGTAGCCCACTTAGCGAAGAGTTTTATTTCTTCTACCTTTAGAAACTTTGCCCCAGATTGCATCCAGAGACATTGTGTAATGATTTGAAATGATCAATAAAGTGTCGTATTCTCTAAAAAATATTACCTAGTTATTCAGTGTTTCTGAAAAACGAGCTAGTTATCCAGTATGTGACCAGGGACTCGCTAACAAGTATCTTATCTGCGACTGGCTAATATGTATGGTTTCCTTTTTTTTCTCTATCTCTTTTTAAATAATGAATATTTCTAGAACTAAATATTTCTTAAATATTTTCTTATTTAAAACGATAATGTTTAAAATGTTCATTTTAAAAAAAAATCAATTTTGAATTTTGTTCATGATTTTTTGAAAGGTTCAAATTTTAAAATAATAATTTTTGAAAATTGTTCATGATTTTAAAAAAAATAGATTAAAAAGTGTTCAATTTTAAAAATAATTCGGCTTTAAAAAGGTCTGGATTTTAAAAATTATTCATCGGGTAAGAGGTTCTAGTTTTAAAAACGTACATTTTATGAAAATATTCATGATTTAAAAATATTCACTCAATAAACACAAAAAAAGAGAAATAAAACAGGAAGAAAATAAAAAATGAGCAAGAAGAAAAAAAGCAAAAAGAAAATAAAGAAAGAAACAGAATCGAAAAAAGAAAACAGAAAAAACAGAAAAAGAAGAAAAAACGAATGGGGTCGGTCCATGCGTGCGAGTCCTATAGTGCCTGCAGTGCTGATCTTGTTCTCTTTATCCAGCTGGGTATGACTACAAATGGGCCTGAATGACTGGCCCATGCTACACAAGACAAGATGAGGTCCAGGACTTGGTCACTCGTTAGGACGGTACCCTATTTTCTTACGGCGACGCCCTGTCTCTCTACGTTACGGGGACGAGAAAACGGAAATAGATGTGCATCTCTACTACTTATAAAGGCTCAAACACGAACTTTCCTACAGCCACCCCACCAATCATAAACGGACGTGCTACAGCCGTAGGATCAGGCACACTAAGAGCTTAGATTAGCCCACAGATCCTCTTTGGTACACTTAGCGATTAGTTACGACGGACTGTGCTCTGCCGGACGTAAACTCAAGTCCCGCGTACCGCTTCACTTATAAAAAAAATACAAACCGATCGCGATCGCGATCATCGCGCCTGATCATGGATGGCGTCCTCGCCGCCTTCCTGGAGCGCCTGATTGACGGCGTCCACGCCTCCTTCCTCGCTGCCTTCCTGGAGAGCCTGACGAACAGCGCCCTAGCCATCGCCCTTGATGCATTTTCAAGGCGCTGACGGACGCCGTCGTCGACGACTTCTTAGACGGCGCCCTCGCCATCCCAAGCACCTCTTTCCTGGACGCCGACCTCGAGGGCCGTTATAGCACCTTCCTGGAGCGCCTGACGAACGGCACCCTCACTGTTTCCCTCGACACCTTCTTAGACAACACCCTCGCCTTCGCCATCACCATCGCCTTGGAGCGCCTGAAGGACGGCGCCCTAGCCGCTGCCTTCGACGCCACGACACCCTGTCCTTCACCATCACCACAGGACTGGTACGAACCTGATGTGTCCATGTACCATGTGTTTGCTTTCAGAAACAATATACTCCCTCCGTTTCATAATATAAGATGTTTTAATTTTGTGAAGGGAGTGTATCTAGACTCTTTTTAGTATCTAGGTTCACTCTAAACCTAGATGAATCTAGACACTAAAACAAGTCTAGATACACTTCATTCACAAAGCTAAAACATCTTATATTTTGGAACGAAGGGAGTATAAATTATAGCACAACAACATGAATGAACAAGCACACGTTTAAAAGCACGAAGAACTGAACATTACGCTTCTTTCTCAAACTGTTGAATTTGTGTTTCCATGTCGGTCTGTGCTCCAGGGCATGAACTAGCAGGAGCCATATCCCTTCCATTACCACTGACAGGAAAAATACCTCTTCCATTATGACTGGCCAGTTCCTCTTATACCCTATTATTGGGATATGAAGGTGGAAGATCATTATTGGTTCCTGTAACCCACACAAAAGTTGAGGAACCAGCAATTAGTGCAAAGAAACATAACTATCTCTATACCAGCTTCACAACTGAAAATAAATCCACACTTGCTAACATAGTAGGAGAAACCAGTTCAAATTGATTTTGTGAATATGACAAGTGAAACTAATCAGTGATGTTCAAAGAATATGAAGGTGTAAGATCATCATCAGTCCTGTAACCCACAGAAAAGTTGAGGAACAAGGAATTGGTGCAAGAGACCTTTTCCAAATGCTAATAAATTATTCACCTTATCAGGTATAACCAGAAAAACCATAACTCTTTGAAGTGAAATATTGATGTTACCTGCAAGTACATCTACAAGAACTTGTGTTTCAAATCATAAACGTTGCGAGAGTGCTCTCGATTCCCAGCACATCTCATCCTGTTGCATGGAGAGCAGTACCGTACAGTTAATCAGCATTCATTGCTCTATTGTGTCTCTCATTTGACTGTTGAACGACACATGCTATGCATCTGGGTGTCTTTATCTGCCATTGTTTCTTTTTCTTACATTATACTTGCGTGATGAAATAAAAAAATCATGATACTTGTATATATGATGCTTCCAAAGGGACTCTATTCATATATAGACGTTAGAATAATAGACAAAAGAATGAGAAGAAGCATGAAACGCAGGCGAGGCATCCCCAAGAATAATTAGATGTGCGTTGTAATCTGTTTCTCACCTGATCAGGCTGGCCTTTATACATAATGAAGGCTGTCTTGAGAATTTTGTTGCCTGACTTCATAGTTTTGATGGCAGTGAGGAAACGAAGCGGCAAGTTGGACATCAACAGTCTGGATCTAATTTGAAGATTGATATATACACAAATATCAACTTGGACAGATTGATTAAATAAACCTAACTACTAATGAAGATACCCTATCACAAATGAACAAATCTAGAAGAGATAAATTTGTCCTTACTAGAATAATAATGAAGGCCCTGAACAACATTAGCAGGCTTACTATTTTTTGCTCTTTTGGTTGACAGTATGACACTCACAATATTTTCCACCCATTTGTCAGAGAACATCTGATATTGACCTTACAATGTTTACTATCAAATATTTATTTCATTTCCTTGGACTCGAGTTGTCTGTTTGCTGATGCCAAAAACATCTCCAACCTGACAAGAATCAAAGACATTGCAATATATAAATAATGGTGTTTTGGGCTTTGATCCTCAAATCCATGTAGCAGCCTCTGGTTACACAACTTCAAATAAAATTTTACTGGCAGGCCAAAATCCAATATTTCCAACCAGGCCTCTGGTTTCAGGAGTGCGTGGTGTCGTGTGTATCGGGGATTACGACACCTTAACCATGAAGCCCTTGCTTATGGGATACAATTGGGCGGTGAAACAACAAAATTATAGAGCGCATAAATAGATGGACCTAGAAGAAAGAAATATCATTAAAGAATAAATAATAGATAATGTTGCTTGGTTAGTTTTTTAAGTATTTTTCTAACTAATTATTATACAATTTATCACGGTAATGCTTGCGACTTTTTAGTACGCTGGTTTGAGTTTTTGAACCAAATGATTGGTTTTTTTCAGTACGTCTACTCACTGCACTTGTCTAGCCAGAAATTTTCATGGCAGCGGCAGCCGTGCTAATGTGCCTCCGAATTGGAGTACGATTTTCACCAAACCATGCACCCACATATATCCATAACTATGTGGGATGTTTTGAACAGATTGATGCAGAACTATTAACACTATCAAACATGTTGTAGTATGTCCAGAACTCCAAACACATAAGCCGGGAGGATGGTACAAATACTGACCGGATAAATATTTCATGCCTTTCAGATCACAAATCCCCATTTAGGCAAAATCAGAAAACAGGAGAATTGCAAATTAGAGTAGCCCAACAAGAAATATACAACAAAGTTGTTAATCGTGTGCCAAAAAGCATCAGAGTTCAACACGATTGCTTAATGTTTGTCACTCAGATGCATCTCTTTTGGAACAATGTAAATAGCTTTTAAAAATCTGACTTCATTCCTTTCAAAGGAGCAGTTTGGTTACTTGGTTTCATCTAAAAAAATCGTAGCAGGCTGGTATGCTTTGATACCCAATTCCTCACAGACTTAACAATAAGAAGGTGATTAAGGCAGTTCACCAAAGAAGAAAGTGATTATGAGTATATTATTTCTTAAAGGTTTCTTCATTGGAAAGTCCTGCTTAAATTATCACAGTAGTTTATGATGGTGATTAGACTGCATACCTTGCAGGTGTCCTCCCAGATTATAGCTCAGCACTTGTGTACTTCAAGATAAAACCGTACTTATATGCTTCGTTATGCTACTAATATGTAGTTCATGAGTTATTCCTGTGCCTCAAAATATTTAAACGTATATCGGTTTGTTGGAAGCAAATGATATCAACCATCCAACAAAATTTACACACAAACCAAAGTTTTCTGAACTAGACTGCATCAACATGGAGCAACGGAAAATCTGGAACTACAGTGTAACGAATCAAAACAGATGATATAGATCGACTGGACAAACCAATCATATATCCTATCACTTGTATATCCTGTAAATTTATGTCCTAATTCCACATCTAGATTAGCACTGCCAGTGGGAACGGAAAGCAAGATGTATACTAATGTTGGAAAGAAAAGGGAATCTCTACTACTTATAAAGGCTCAAACACGAACTTTCCTACAGCCACCCCACCAACCATAAACGGACGTGCTACAGCCGTAGGATCAGGCACACTAAGAGCTTAGATTAGCCCATAGATCCTCTTTGGTACACTTAGCGATTAGTTACGACGGACTGTGCTCTGCCGGACGTAAACTCAAGTCCCGCGTACCGCTTCACTTATAAAAAAAATACAAACCGAGCGCGATCGCGATCATCGCGCCTGATCATGGATGGCGTCCTCGCCGCCTTCCTGGAGCGCCTGATTGACGGAGTCCACGCCTCCTTCCTCGCTGCCTTCCTGGAGAGCCTGACGAACAGCGCCCTAGCCATCGCCCTTGATGCATTTCTGGCGCGCCTGACGGACGCCGTCGTCGACGACTTCTTAGACGGCGCCCTCGCCATCCCAAGCACCTCTTTCCTGGACGCCGACCTCGAGGGCCGTTATAGCACCTTCCTGGAGCGCCTGACGAACGGCACCCTCACTGTTTCCCTCGACACCTTCTTAGACAACACCCTCGCCTTCGCCATCACCATCGCCTTGGAGCGCCTGAAGGACGGCGCCCTAGCCGCTGCCTTCGACGCCACGACACCCTGTCCTTCACCATCACCACAGGACTGGTACGAACCTGATGTGTCCATGTACTATGTGTTTGCTTTCAGAAACAATATACTCCCTCCGTTTCATAATATAAGATGTTTTAATTTTGTGAAGGGAGTGTATCTAGACTCTTTTTAGTATCTAGGTTCACTCTAAACCTAGATGAATCTAGACACTAAAACAAGTCTAGATACACTTCATTCACAAAGCTAAAACATCTTATATTTTGGAACGGAGGGAGTATAAATTATAGCACAACAACATGAATGAACAAGCACACGTTTAAAAGCACGAAGAACTGAACATTACGCTTCTTTCTCAAACTGTTGAATTTGTGTTTCCATGTTTACGTGCTCAGGCATGAACTAGCAGGAGCCATATCCCTTCCATTACCAGCTGTGAAAAATACCTCTTCCATTATGACTGACGCCCAGTTCCTCTTATACCCTATTATTGGGATATGAAGGTGGAAGATCATTATTGGTTCCTGTAACCCACACAAAAGTTGAGGAACCAGCAATTAGTGCAAAGAAACATAACTATCTCTATACCAGCTTCACAACTGAAAATAAATCCACACTTGCTAACATAGTAGGAGAAACCAGTTCAAATTGATTTTGTGAATATGACAAGTGAAACTAATCAGTGATGTTCAAAGAATATGAAGGTGTAAGATCATCATCAGTCCTGTAACCCACAGAAAAGTTGAGGAACAAGGAATTGGTGCAAGAGACCTTTTCCAAATGCTAATAAATTATTCACCTTATCAGGTATAACCAGAAAAAACCATAACTCTTTGAAGTGAAATATTGATGTTACCTGCAAGTACATCTACAAGAACTTGTGTTTCAAATCATAAATGTTGCGAGAGTGCTCTCGATTCCCAGCACATCTCATCCTGTTGCATGGAGAGCAGTACCGTACAGTTAATCAGCATTCATTGCTCTATTGTGTCTCTCATTTGACTGTTGAACGACACATGCTATGCATCTGGGTGTCTTTATCTGCCATTGTTTCTTTTTCTTACATTATACTTGCGTGATGAAATAAAAAAATCATGATACTTGTATATATGATGCTTCCAAAGGGACTCTATTCATATATAGACGTTAGAATAATAGACAAAAGAATGAGAAGAAGCATGAAACGCAGGCGAGGCATCCCCAAGAATAATTAGATGTGCGTTGTAATCTGTTTCTCACCTGATCAGGCTGGCCTTTATACATAATGAAGGCTGTCTTGAGAATTTTGTTGCCTGACTTCATAGTTTTGATGGCAGTGAGGAAACGAAGCGGCAAGTTGGACATCAACAGTCTGGATCTAATTTGAAGATTGATATATACACAAATATCAACTTGGACAGATTGATTAAATAAACCTAACTACTAATGAAGATACCCTATCACAAATGAACAAATCTAGAAGAGATAAATTTGTCCTTACTAGAATAATAATGAAGGCCCTGAACAACATTAGCAGGCTTACTATTTTTTGCTCTTTTGGTTGACAGTATGACACTCACAATATTTTCCACCCATTTGTCAGAGAACATCTGATATTGACCTTATAATGTTTACTATCAAATATTTATTTCATTTCCTTGGACTCGGAGTTGTCTGTTTGCTGATGCCAAAAACATCTCCAACCTGACAAGAATCAAAGACATTGCAATATATAAATAATGGTGTTTTGGGCTTTGATCCTCAAATCCATGTAGCAGCCTCTGGTTACACAACTTCAAATAAAATTTTACTGGCAGGCCAAAACCCAATATTTCCAACCAGGCCTCTGGTTTCAGGAGTGCGTGGTGTCGTGTGTATCAGGGGATTACAGACACCTTAACCACTGAAGCCCTCGCTTTGCGGGATACAATTGGGCCGGTGAAACAACAAAATTATAGAGCGCATAAATAGATGGACCTAGAAGAAAGAAATATCATTAAAGAATAAATAATAGATAATGTTGCTTGGTTAGTTTTTTAAGTATTTTTCTAACTAATTATTATACAATTTATCACGGTAATGCTTGCGAATTTTTAGTACGCTGGTTTGAGTTTTGAACCAAATGATTGGTTTTTTCAGTACGTCTACTCACTGCACTTGTCTAGCCAGAAATTTTCATGGCGGCAGCCGTGCTAATGTGCCTCCAATTGAGTACGATTTTCACCAAACCATGCACCCACATATATCCATAACTATGTGGGATGTTTTTGAACAGATTGATGCAGAACTATTAACACTATCAGAAACATGTTGTAGTATGTACAGAACTCCAAACACATAAGCCTGGGAGGATGGTACAAATACTGACCGGATAAATATTTCATGCCTTTCAGATCACAAATCCCCATTTAGGCAAAATCGTAAAACAGGAGAATTGCAAATTAGAGTAGCCCAACAAGAAATATACAACAAAGTTGTTAATCGTGTGTGCCAAAAAGCATCAGAGTTCAACATGATTACTTCTTGTTTGTCACTCAGATGCATCTCTTTTGGAACAATGTAAATAGCTTTTAAAAATCTGACTTCATTCCTTTCAAAGGAGCAGTTTGGTTACTTGGTTTCATCTAAAAAAATCGTAGCAGGCTGGTATGCTTTGATACCCAATTCCTCACAGACTTAACAATAAGAAGGTGATTAAGGCAGTTCACCAAAGAAGAAAGTGATTATGAGTATATTATTTCTTAAAGGTTTCTTCATTGGAAAGTCCTGCTTAAATTATCACAGTAGTTTATGATGGTGATTAGACTGCATACCTTGCAGGTGTCCTCCCAGATTATAGCTCAGCACTTGTGTACTTCAAGATAAAACCGTACTTATATGCTTCGTTATGCTACTAATATGTAGTTCATGAGTTATTCCTGTGCCTCAAAATATTTAAACGTATATCGGTTTGTTGGAAGCAAATGATATCAACCATCCAACAAGATTTACACACAAACCAAAGTTTTCTGAACTAGACTGCATCAACATGGAGCAACGGAAAATCTGGAACTACAGTGTAACGAATCAAAACAGATGATATAGATCGACTGGACAAACCAATCATATATCCTATCACTTGTATATCCTGTAAATTTATGTCCTAATTCCACATCTAGATTAGCACTGCCAGTGGGAACGGAAAGCAAGATGTATACTAATGTTGGAAAGAAAAGGGAAATACATGCATGTATAATCTTCAGTCACAGAATTCAGAAACTGACAGAAAGATTTCACTCTGGAAGAGTTACACGAGCCAAATATCATCTTCGTGCTTCCTCGAGCATTCCTTACCGCAATGCTCTGGGTGTGCGAGTGCGAAGCGGCGTGGGGCGCTAGCGGCCACAAGGAATGGATGCGAGGGTAGGGCGTCGGAGGGAGCAAGGCGGACGAGGTGGCGGCGTGGCGTGGGTCTGTGTCTATGTCGGCCGCGTCAATGCACGGGGCAGTGGCATTGGACAGAGACAAATCGAGCAGAACCGAGGGCAAATTACCAGTCGCAGGCGAGGTGGGAAGGGGCATAGGCCACATACCATACTTGGGCCGCTCAGGAAGGCTCGGGACACGGCCAGCACACCGGAGCAGCGCGTCCTCGCCGGCATCCGTCGATGCTCGCTCCGATTCAGTCCCACAGGAGGAGCCGACACTGCGGAGATCTCCAATGCGTGCGCGTTTGCCTTGTCCCCGCTGACGGAGGGCAAGCCTCCGCCTCCATCTCCGTCAGCGCCTACCGTTGGGTAGCCTGGCTGCAGAGGGGGTAGGGTGGGGGTGGAGACGACAGCTTGAAGAACCTTCACCAGATAGAGGAAGCTAGCGAGTGGAGAATGGGGAGCTAGCGAGTGGGCGTGTCCTGTTGAGGCATGAGTGATTTTTTTTTTGGTATGACCACGCACGTGTCATGTTAAGGATTCTAACAAAAAAAATTCATATACTTTTGTATTCGCTCCGTATTAAAATAGATATCTCAAGTTTATTATAGTGTCTAGATTTATCCAAATTTTAACAAATCTGCGATATCTATTTTGAGACGGAGGAGTATATCCTTATTGTTATTCGCAATTTATTACACGGGTAGGTATCATTTTAGTAAGTAAAAAATATGTGATATTTCTCGCTGAAAAAATGGTAACGAAAACCAACTCGCTAAAGCGAAATGAGGTTAAAAAAACATCTACAAAATCCGTTAAAGACGTACGTTGCACGTGCAAGCTTACTGGTCAGAAGAAAAGAGAACGGCAGTATAGTTCCTTCCCCCTGATGTCTTGCGGCAGAAGTAGAAATCGCAGAGCTCTCATTAATCCCGACCAAATCCACCAAAAAGTAGAACAAAAATCACCATAAACCCTCGCTTCAAGAACCCCCCCGCTCATTCAATCCCACCACCGCGTCGAGCAAGCAGAAGCCGCCGCCGCACCCGACGCAATGGCGCCGGAGACGGAGCCGGAGGACGGGAGGGAGCTCTACGCGCTGCTCCACCTCTCACCGGAATCCTCCGACGAGGAAATCCGCAGGGCGTACCGCCAGTACGCTCAAATCTACCACCCCGACAAGTACCAGGACCCCCAGGTAATCCCCTTCCCCCACCCACCCTCACCCCCTTTCTGTACGCTGCCGTTGTGATTCGATTGGTGAGAAGTGAGAATGGTTATTGGCTAGTGGTAGCTTAGGGTTGCTACGCTCAGAGATTTGATTGGAAGTGACATTGCGGTAGCTTGATATGCTGTGGTGCGCAAATTGGTGTCGGAATTTTGATTGGTTTGAAGTCGTTAAGCACTTGGTTGTCACGGGTTCGATCCAGAATTGCCTTCAGTTTGGATTACGCTTTGGTTGATTTGGACATGAATTGTTGTTGCTGTGCTATAGTTTGTAGTGATTTACCTTTGTTCTCCATGGGGTGGAGATCAAAGGGAAGGGTTGGGCAATTTCTATGGATTTAAGGGTCATCAAAGTGAGAGAATGGATAATGCTGAGTTAATTGCGCACAAATTTTCTCAGGGTGAATAGAAGTTATATCTTGTGCTGGTCAGTCTGGAAAAGGACAGATCGTTGTTACTTACATGGTACTATCAGAAAATGGAAAATAGCAAATTATGTATTGTATTGGGCTCTGTATGTTGGCATGTTGCTATCCCGTCCACATGTTCGTATACCTATACATAGAGGATTCAGTTATGCTCGGTTGGTTGTCTGCCATACCACCGCGCTTCACTAGATCTCCATCATCTTGTTTTGAAGATGTCTTAGAAGTTTTACTATTTGTTGTGCTAACTTTCATGACCACTGTATTGGTAGGGTGATTGATGCGCCACATGATTGGATCATTTTATATTACCTCTGTAGCAACCCACACATGAGCATTTTGCTAGTTATATTTCGATCAGACCCAAAACTTGTATCCTATAAATATCTGTTTGGTACAAAAAATAATATTCCGAGAAACAACCTTTGGTGACTAGAAATTACATAAGGGACAGGTTGTTACCTGCCAACCCCAACATTCATTTTAGAAAGAAAATTTCATCTGATGCCAGTTAGATTCTTGCACTTGTGCTATCTGCATTTTCTTGAACTACTCTGTGTTACAGTTACATTCCCGAATTGTTCCTACCCAACTATGATCTTCTTTCATTTCTTCTCTGCCTGTATAGATGAAGGATGTGGCAACTGAAAACTTTCAACGAATACGTGATGCATATGAGATACTATCGGATGAGAACAAAAGACAGATTTATGATATCTATGGTATGGAAGGCTTAAATTCCGGCCTGGAACTTGGCCCCAAGCTAAATAAACCGGAGGAAATAAAAAGACAGTTGGAAGAGCTGCGGCGGCGTAAGGAGGAAGAGAAAATTTTCGTCCATGCTCGATCCACTGGATCAGTAGTTACTAATTTCTCAGTGCCACAATATTTAGATGGCGATGGCGTCATGAAAGGGTACAGAGTCTTCTCCATTTTATTATGTTTGTTATTCTATGTCCATTCATATTCAGTGGGAGGTTTCTAACATAATTTAGAAGCCAGTTTCTGTTTAGTTCTTGGTTATACCATGTAGGGGAATTTTTAATCAGTAACTTGGCAATTGTAGGCTTCATGTACATTAATTCTAAATTTTGTTGATGAAACCATTCTGTGATGTTGTTTCGCATGCGTCAACATGTTTGTTATGTTGGAACATGATTTAACTGTATATACCTTTGGTGGACTGAAGCCATCTCCATTTTTTATATAGATGGAGATTACTACATTGGGCATTGATGATTACTACCTTCCAATTTCCTTCCAACTCCGAGTGCTTAGACACCTAGTTTTTAGAGTTTAAAGTCTAAATGTCTCATAAACGTAGTAACCTCTGGACATAGATATTGTCTGTCAACTACTCAGATGTCATTATTAACTTCTGTAGTTCCATATTCTTCAGGAGAACTATGATTTAATCAATTGATTTTGAAATTGCTAGAATGGGAATGTCTAGTGAAGTTCAGCTGCCAATATCCAAGCTAAACACTGTCACTGTTGGTGGAAATTTGGTTGTCAATGGTACGGCTGGAACTGGTGCAGCAAGCGTTGTGCTGCGGCACCAGCTATCTTCAGTTTCTTCGATAGACTTGATGGCAACAGTTGGATTACGCTCCCTTATCGGTGTACAGACATTTCGGTGAGAATTTGTCTTTTCTTTGATTTCCTCTCCATTTTCTAGCTCCTTGCACATTGCATATCATAATTATTTGGTGTTACCCACTTCAGTCAGATTTCACCAAATTCCACAGCAACTTCCGGACTTGCTCTCTCGTTGAGAGACGGATCTATCAATCTGTCAAATGGCTGGACTCGCCAATTATCTGAAAACACTGTTGGCAATGTAATCCCCTCTAATGCTCTTTTCCTGTGTCTGAAACACTTTATTCGCAATATACGACTGTTCACGTGCTTCATTTTTATGTCTGTTGTGTGGATAAGCTAATGTTGATTTTTTGCCCGCCTTACTTTACTTTTTCCAAACCTGCAGATACAACTTGTCCTTGGCACTGAATCAAATATATCTGTGGGATGGCAAAAGAAGGATGAAAAATGTTCTGCAGCAGGCGAAGTAAAGGTACTGCTCATTTGCAAAACCAATCAGCCGTAAATCTTCTCAGTTGTGTATAAGCAGACAATTGACAAGTCTCTTTTGAAACATATAGTTGACATTCCAAGTTCGTGCAACATTTTTTCTTAGTTCTACATAATGTGGTATTGTTCTGTTCCGAATGATCGACTGCAATTTTTTCTTTTGCATAGCTCCCCAATGTATCATGTTAGACATTCCAAGAAGACATAGTTACTTTAGTTATCTCAAAAGCTGCTCGTTGTGCTCTGAAGCTTGCTGTAGTTAGTATAGCAGCAGGTATAGAAAAGCAATTTAAAACCTCTAAATTGATCGTATTGCCATGTATTTAATTATCCAGTACTTGATGGAAGCCTACAGGACAGATCAACTCCGACTTGTCAATATTTGATGTTAGGGCTTTAAAAACAAGATAATATAGCGATGCACTGGTCTTTTTGGTTAACTGTGGACCACTGAACATGTAATTACGTCTGTTTGGTTCGGCTTTCATATGTCTTGCCTGTAGTTAAACTGAAGCATATTCTGCACATGTTAATTCAGTTTGAGTGGTTTGAGTTTACTGACTTCAAGAACTAATCGTGTATTTATCTTATCATCTGTTCACCCCTTACATTAGGCATATATACTTGCCTTTTGAAGGCTGTTTCCTTTATTAACCATACTTCTTTTTCTCCCCAGGTTGGTACTAATTCCTTTGGTGCATCTGCTCATTACACCCATCATTTCTCCTCCAAGTCACATGGTCGTGTTGCTGGTAGAGTTGGGAGGTATATACCATTTTGATCTCAATTCTCTCTGGCCATGTACTTTTTTTTTGATAACTCAGTATGTGAGTTTGTAACTTCTCTCTCTTCTCTCTTGAACTGCTTATTTGCAGCACGGCCCTTGATTTTGAAATTGGAGGGGGGAGGCGGATATCAGAGTTCAGTACAGTAAGGATGCTGTATAATATAGGAATCCAGGTGAATATGCTTGACTAAGGATGTACTCTCCATGTGCCTCTTTATTTCGTCTCTCCTTGAGTCAACAGATAATAAAACATCGTACCAACTACTGATGCGTGCCTATGCTAATTGGTGATGGATTCATCGAACAACTCATGCATGTTACTGTTTGTCCAATACGAAAACGAGAATATGCACTGTTACTAGGAAACTGCAGTTGATATTTGGTACATGCAACAATCATGCATTCAAGATCATGCATTTTAGCTGCTTTCCATCTCATGTAACATTTTCACTAGTTTGTGCTGCTTGATGTGTTCAAAAAGCTGGATATCAATTATTTGCTCTGAGATTCCTTCATTCCTGATGCAGGGTGTCTCTTGGAAATTTGAGTTAAATCGTGCTGGGCAAAAGTTAGTTATTCCAGTAAGTTGAGATGTTCCACTTCTGAGTCCTTCCTTTTATTGTTGTTGTTATTATTATTTTTTATTTTTTTGAGCTGAAGATATTTTTTTAGCTGATTATTATTATTATTATTATTATTATTATTATTATTATTATTGTTATTATTACTATTACTACTACTACGTGATACTATAGATGTACATGTAGCAAAAAATATTACGGAACTATAAGGCAATTTCATTTACTTGTAGTTATGCTTCCCTGTGACACAGTGGGGAAGTCTTACTAACATGTTCTCCCCTCTGTTCTAAACTTGTTGGATTTCACTGACTCCTTCACTAACTGTGCAGGTCTTGCTTTCAACTGACTTCAATGCATTATTTGTCACTGGCGCATTTGCTATTCCTTCAACACTATATTTTCTACTTCAGGTTCTAATATTCCCTGACCTACTTCTGTTCATAGCCTGGCTGAGATATGTGATAGGCTGCTAGTTTTATGCAGATAAGGCTGCTCACTTTTGCTACCTTTGATGCATCTGTAATCTTTAACTAAACCCAAGCTGTGGCTTTTTATATTTTGACAGACATATGTTGTGAAGCCTTACTATCTAAAGCGAGAAAAACAGAAGACACTTGAAAAAATGGATAGCTTGTCTACACAGGTAGAAAATCAGTGGCTTGTTCTTGCTTGTTTGCCAGCTCATGTACTTCCATCACATAAAGGGCAGCTTAGTTACCTTCGTTTTTGAATCTTCACATATAATCTTGTTTAGGAATAGTCACCAAATTTGGCTGTAATATGCTACTCCCTCCGACTCAAAATAGATGTCGCAAATTTTTCTAAATTTGAATGTAGTACATTCAAATTTAGAAAAAATTGCGACATCTATTTTGAGACGGAGGAAGTAGTTCAGTTTGCTAAGTCTATGTACAGGATGACTTGGCCTATATACATCTTAGATCTATGACACACACATCCATCTACTTCTCTTAATTATCATTATTTAATATGTATGTAGATACAGGTAAACTGCTTTTCACTTGTTAGGATGGAACAGTCGGTCTTGCTGTTTTTCAGTTTGTATTATTTGCAGTATCTAGCTTTGAAATATATTCCTCAACTGCATTGGCAGCAGTGTTTTTCTTGTTATCTTATGGATTATCTTTTTGATAGAAAATCATTTACTAATTGAACACGTCTTTTCCTGTATAGTTAACAGAGGCTAGGCAAGCAGCTAAAAAAGCACAAAGATTGCTGGAACCTGTCTCCAATCGCAAGAAAAATAAACAGCTGGAGAATGATGGTTTGGTAATCACGAAAGCTCTGTATGGAGATCGTAAAAAGATCAAAGAGAGTAGTGAATTGAGTGACATAGATGATAATGTTGCTTCACAAGTATTGGATGTGACGATCCCACTGAACTTCCTCGTGACTGAGGCAGGTCAGCTCAAGGTATGTTCCAATCATACTGCTGATAAGCATAAGTTATGTATGTGAAAATTTAACCTAGCACTTAACAAAATCCGTTGTTGTTTATGTTGTGTACTTTCTTGTCTGTTTTGCCTTTCTGTTAGATGGCAATGTCGTAGGAAGAGCGTTTAAGAAAGTTTTCCAGTATTTGTTAGATAACTACTGTACTGGGCTTATTATGCACATGCTCTAATATTGATGGAATATTTTGTGGCTTCCATTAGGACATGAACTTTAATAGCTTGTCAGTATCCATTTTAGTTATAGGAGGACTGTGATATGGGCCTCACAACAAGTCAAGTCAACTCATAGTCCGTCTATTCAAGGCCCCTGTTCATTTCAAAATTCACTTTAGCCAGAAATTTGACCAAAAAAATCTACTCCCTCCGTCAGAAAAAGGATGCCACAGATTTGTCTAGATTCGCATGTCTTCGGCATCTTTTTCGGGACGGAGGAAGTAGGTTGTTTGACCCACATTTTATTGGTCTAGTTGTTGGTCAAACTTAAATCTTAGAATGACGGACGCTTTACATAAACAAACGCAGGGAATATATTACTCCCTCCGACCCAAATTGGTTGACTTAGATTTGTCTAGATTCGATTGTATCTAGACATGATTTAGTATTAGATACATATCTTGAAAAAATCGAGTCAACTAATTGGTCAGAGGGAGTACTTAAATTATGGTTATGAGTTTATTGCATGCTACCTTTACTCATCTGCTAGGTTACATTTCGACATATTTTACATTCCTAATGTGGCTGTGATCAATTGCACTCTTCTTTAAGATTAAGTACTGTAGGTTAAACCATTGAGAAATAACATGTGTGTGGTCCAACTGAACGTCGTCTGTCTTCCACCCACAGCTTCACGAGGGGATAAAGAAGTCTGGAATAATGGGCTTCTATGATCCTTGCCCTGGAGATCCTAAGCTACTGCTTGTCGAATATACCTATCATGGTCAGCAATACAAGGTAAGACTTATCATCCCCACAACTATGTTTGTCTCGTATTTTCTTCAAGATTGTCTTTATGTATATATACCTTGTCAATGATACAAAATTGTTGTAACTTTTCCCTTTATTGCAGGTAATGGCAGATGATTGCGGTGCACTGTTGATACCACAAGACATCCATCAGTTTTGACCAGATAATAATCCAAAGCAGCGTCTTCAAACACTTCCGAGTCTCACTGTAATCGCCATAGTTTTCTTGTGATCATATGTTCTTTTCGTTTTGGGGTATCATTTCTTTGTGTGAGCCCTTTTTTGTTGTATGCATGCGTGGGCTTGTACCACCTAGATGAGTAGAAGGGCCACGTCGGTCCAACAATAAGATGGAAGTCAATAATAAAAAGGTTTACAACAACATAAGCTCAGCCTTTGACTAAGCGGAAGTGTATATCCGTTGATGTTTCGTTGTTGATTTGCATCTGTTGCCTTGCTGCACATGCATCTGTTTCACCCCCCGTCTGCTTTCTTTGCGTCATGTTCCAGTGTTGCTTCACCTGCTGTGTTTAGTGACGACTCAAATGATCAAATCTAGCACCAGTCTTTAGGCTCGTAGCAAGCATCTTTTTTCTACTTCATTCGGTCTATATCTTCAACTTTATCTAGATTCGTATGTATCTAGTTAAGTATTAGGCTAGATGTATTTCTATCTAGACAAAGTTGAGGCCATTAATATGGATCGGAGGGAGTACTACTTCTATGCCATATATATCTATAGTCTAGATTCATTGAGTCCGTGACATTTATTTTGAGACGGAGGGAGTATTAGATATCGCTTCGTAATGTGCTGGCCTGTTCGCATGCGATCGCTTCAAAACCTGCGTTCAGCTGCTCGATGATTCGATCGATCACCGAACCACGTGAACCAAGAAGCAGGGACACGAGACGCCACAAGACGGTTCAGGTCAGGTGATAGAACTTGATCATCTGCTTCGCTGGAGCTGCGTCCCCGCCCTTGGCCACTGTCTTTCCCGTGTTGCCCTCCTGTCCCTAGACCGGTGAACACAGACCGGTGAACACAGACCGGTGAACACATCGTCCAGTGTTCCCTCGTCGGCTCGTGTAACCGACGAGATGCTGCCGGCGACAGCCGAGGTCGCTGCATCGGATGACAGGAAACCGGAGTCAGGATTCGCAGAGGCTGGTTCACCGACCTGACCGTCTGGTTTGTTCAGAAAAAACATTATATAAAGCTAATTTTAGATCGAGATTTCTAATCATGAATCAAAGTACTCTACGAGATTCGCCATTCGCTTCAGATTTGGACCTGACGAAGACTTGCTGTCTAAGTAGCTTAGTCACGGAGGCTACAGAAGGCTGGTCGATCTAACACTACTACGGGCACCATCAGCAATTTAGCATGGGTGAAACAGCTTTGTTTCTGTAAAGGTATCTTCCCCATGACACGTGCTCCCTCTCGGTTCGCTATTGCATCGCGTGCGGATCTAGCTATTCCCTGGAGATTTTTTCTACGCAAGCTCACTTTCCATTGTTTCGGGTGCATGCTTTGGTGGTCCGATGCTTTGTGGTAGGCAAATCATGCTCATGTGATGGCTCAAACTTTAGTAAACTTAGCTCTGGGGTAGGCCGGTCCATAGATTTTAGGGTCCCTATAGCAACACGACACCAAAGACCGTTCATTTAAAGCGACAAAATTTCACTAAGTCGACAGAGAGAGGGGGAATAGGTGGCGGTGGGGCCAGGGGCGCGAGGGGAGGGGAGGGGGGGGGGGGCACTCATTTCTATATATGTACCTCTAGCAAAAAATGAGTAGAAAGACAGACATATTAGACACTGAATTAATAAGAGGATGAAATAGTCTCCACAACATGGATGATGGGGACAAGTACTTTCGCTAAGGATCGAAGAAGAGCTGCTTGCGGAATAATATAGTTATGTAATCGTGTTATTAGTCTCCACTAATGAATACTCACAACTTTACAGAGACATATGTGGATCGGTATTGTTTTGCATATTTATAGAGGTCACGGAAATGGTGGCATAGAGAAAAAATATTCAGAAATGCAGGAGTATTTGTTGGGACGATGTTGATGTTATTCCCCATGATCGAAATTGAATGATGTATCTCTATGAGTTCTTAAATGGAACTAGCGCTTCCCGCTTTTCTATACAAAATTTTGAAGTATTTTTTTTGGCAAAGAGAAGTTAGAGTAGAGACAGTAGGTTGTAGCTTGGGTGTAACACCCTCGAATCGGCCCTATGCACATTTCAGCGCTTTGCGCCAAACCCGCATAGAAACGATTCAAGGTTCTCGAACCCACAGCGCGCGCGCGCACACACACACACACATATATATATATATATATATATATACAACAACGACTCATCGAGTCAAGAATACAGATATACAATACAAAGATCCAAATCACCTAAAAAACGATACAACATCCGAGTACGAACAAGATGCAAATGGGGCTAAGAGCCCTGAAGAATAACCAATGGCGTCCATAACCCTGCCCAGGCCAAGCCGGAAAGGTAACCCTGCTAACGACGTTGAACTTATACCTGTCAAACAAAAGGGGTGCCGACAAGGGGCAAAGGGAAAAGGGAGCGGTCAGTACTGAGGCTAGTACACGGCGAGTCTAGAATTCGGCGGCCCTCGCCTACATAAGTATGGTGGACTGAAGCGGCAGCGAAGCATGCACTATACAACCTATAGAGACTCAATATAACTGTTGGCTATTAGAGAGGGGTAAGAAAGACCTATTCGGATCCAACCTGATACTAACACCAATCATACCCATCCTGATATTTTGCCCTCGAGACCAAACGAGGAAGTCAAACCAAGGAACTCACTCAGTTGGCAGTTTTATTCATTTCATTATAGTTGCAACACTTACTAGTCAGATATAGATACCATGGGTCATCCTGATATCATAAACAGTGGGTAGTTTTAGTTAACCATTCCGTTGTAGTTACAATATTTACTAGTTAGATAAAATTAGCCATAGATATCACAAATCCAGAAGTGGTTGGCACCTTTATTTACTCATTCCGTTGTAGTGAAACTGATTACTAGACAAGTCAAAGTCAAATTTATAGCACTACTTTAGTTATAGTTGTCTATGATCGAGATACTGTGCTCCAAGTCATCCATAACAGCGGACACGGCTTTTAGAAAGATTTACCCTGCAGGGGTGCACAAATAGCAACACACACACGATCAACATCGAAAAAACCAAATTAAAACCCAAAGAGGCTTTCACGACAAAGCAATCACAGGATTCATAAATTATTTCAGGGGGCCACCCCATTAAGCTACCCGCAACGAAGTTGGCCGGCTCCTAGATGGACCCAGGGTTTGCGTCAATGGCTGTAAACGACTAGGAACTCGAAAGTGTGACTGGGCTTGTCGATACCGCGAAAACACTCTGCATTCCAAAACAGTACAGGCGCTCCACGCGCAATCGTAAATAAAGCAGTAAAGTATGGCATAAGTACATGATAGTAATAAAGCCCCAAACTAGTTTGTGGCCCCAAGAAATAAGAAATGAATCAAGCTCTGGCTAAGGGGATTCATAGGGTCTCCCGTATGTGGATAGTGTGAATAGTCAAGGAACAGGTATCAAGTACTCGGGGCCTACGGGACACAAGTGAGCATGGAAAAACCAAATATTAGCTATTGCTCACCAGTGCCTCTGCATTAGTTATATCTATTCCCAGCATTTTAATTATCAAGTTGAATTAAAGTCATGATCATCTCCACCATTAAGCATGTGCCAACCTTCCAACAACGATGTAACAACAACGAAACAAAGCAGCACCTGAGCAAGCAACTACGACTCGCAAGGCCGACTGTCTATCAAACAACATGCAATAGGATGTGTCCAAGGAAATATAGAAGTTGCAAGGAATATAACTGGTGCACGGAAACTAAAGCATCGCAACAAGGATAGCAATAGATCAACAGGAGGAAGTAAAGACTATAAACACAAAATAGGTAGAAAGGGGGAGAATGCTCGCCTGAGAAAAACACTGCCGAAGATACATTATCCGAAGAACTTGTCAATACTCGCATCAACTCATCGGCCTAATCCGCGAAGAAGCAAAGCACTAAAAGAAACATCGTATGCACTATTTAATACTATGGCAAAAGATCGGGCATGATGCACATATGATGCATGACATGGCAAAGATGCGATGCAATTAGTCAATATTAAGAGGAATCGGGGTCCCGACAATTAAGTAGGAGGTTCATGTTGTTTAGCTACCCTGCAATTTAAATATTGGCTTAACAAGGCAAATCATGGCATCAGTTCGCTACACAAATATAAATAGACCCAACATAAGACTAGATTAGCCCGCATATAGTCTCCATATTTATTATGAGGTGAATCGACATAATGCCTTCAAACCACAAAATATGTATGCGACAAGAACAATTTAATATGCAACAAGTTTGTATTTCATTTATAAAAATAGGGGCTCAGAAAAGGGGTCACACATCTCGGTTCGTAGATCTTGACGTCTCAGAGGGGTTCGGGTCCTAGGGCCGACGGGATTGATCTTCGGGCTCCGAGGACGAGGCCTTAGCGTCCGGGGAGGAGGTCTTCGGGTTCGGGGCCTCGGACATCTTATCTGTGTGGTAGATCATGGCGTTTTGAGGGTTGCGGGATCGACCTTGAGGTGATCCATGGTGTCAGACTATGTTGTCGAGCTTGTCGGATACAGGGGTCGATCTTGACTGACAGGATGTTCTGAAGATCTTGTCGAGATCAGCTTGGGGTGGTCAAGGTAGCATATTTAGCCATCTTCACATGGCCCTCCTTGCTAGACCACCACATCTTCCTTCATACCGCAAGTGCCACATCACATCAGGCAAGGTATAGCACCACGTCACTGACATCACCAAAATAGCAACACACAACTACTACCATAATGGGTCAATTGCCACCACACAACCCTAACTCGTCGATCTCAGGCACCAGCAAGGAGATGCCGAAGGAAGCAGTGTTGGGAGGAGTTCGCTACGGCGGTGATACGTTGCAAATGTATCCATAATTTTTGATGTTCCATGCTTGGTTTTATCTACTTTCTTATGTTTTGTCCATACTTTGGAGTACTTATCATATGATTTCTTGGACTAACCTATTAACAAGAGCCCCAGTGCCAGCTGCCTGTGTTCTGCTGTTTTTGGTTCCAGGAAAGTCAGAAAATGAATATTCTCGGAATTGGACGGGACAAAAGCCAAAGTTAGTTTTTCACCGAGGGACACCCGGAGCCAGAATATGAGACGGGGAGGGGATGGGGCCCGGCCGCACCACCTGGCCCGCACTGGGGTGGTCTCACGCCCTGTGCACCCTCGGCCTCTCCTTCCGCCTATAAGTTGCCTCCGATCTGAAACCCTAAGGCACGATCAAAATTCCACGAAGAGTGCAGCCGTCCGTCATCTCCATCCCTAGATCGGGAGGGATCTGAAGCTCTTCCTAGCACCCTGCCGGAGAGGGGAATTCACCCTGGAGGCCTTCTTCATCATCATGCAAGCCTCCGGTGTGATGCGTGAGCAGTTCATCTCTGGACTAAGGGTCCATGTAGTATCTAGATGGCTGGTTCTCCTCCTTTGTGCTATCATGTTTAGGTCTTGTGAGCTCCATTCATGATCAAGATCATCTATTTGTAATTCTGCATGTTGTGTTTTGCGGGGATCCGATAGATATTGAGATGCTATTTCAGATTGATTATTGATTCTATCATGTCTTTGTTATTTGTGATCTTGCATGCTTTCCGTTGTTAGTAGCTATCTTGGCCAAGTAGATGCTAGCAACTCCAAGAGTTAGTATTTATGCTCGATAGTGGGTTCATGCCTTTGGTAATCTGGGGAAGTGACAGAAATCTCTAAGGCACTAGATGTGTTGTTGCTACTAGGGAGAAAACAACAATCCTTTGTTCATAGAACAATCTATTGTTTACTTTACACGCAATTCGTAATGCAATTATCCGTTGCTTGCAACATAATACTGGAGGGGTTCAGATGATAACCTGAAGGTGGATTATTAGTCATAGATGCAGTTGGATGGCGGTCTATGTATAATGTTGTAATGCCCAATAGAATCTCAAAGGAGTCAAGATGAGTAGTATATGCTTGTATGCTTTCTCGATGTTTGTCAATTGCCCCACTGTAATTTGTTCACCCAACATGTCATCTATCTTAAGGAGAGCCACCTCCAGTGAACTATGGACCCCGGTCCTTTCTTTTACTATCAATCTACAATCAACTGTTTACTGCTTTGTGTTTACTTTCTGCAAAACTATTACTTTCTTCCACTCGATACGTTTAATCCTTTGTTTTCAGCAAAACTGGTGAGATTGACAACCTCATTGCAAGTTGGGGACAGAGTTCTGTGGTTGTGTTGTGCAGGTCTCCACGTGGCTGCTGGCACCGGTAGTGCGCCCTGCTAAAGTTCAGCTAGCTACACCTTTGGGGTGTTTCCTTGCTCCTACTGGATTGATAACCTTGGTTTTATAACTGAGGGAAAACTTGCTGTTGTGCTCATCATACCTCCCTCTTGGGGTTCTCCAACGAGCTCGATATATTTTGGGCCATCAAGCTATTTTTTTGGCGCCATTGCTGGGGAGTCAAGGACATCTTCACAAGGGGAGTCCCTCATAACCAATCTCCTTACTTTGTTGTTTTTGTTTTTCTTAGTTTACTTTTGTTTTGTTTGCTTGTTTCTCTATCAAAGACACACAAAAATTAGTTTTACAAGTTTGCTTTCTTTATTAAAAACACAAAAAATGACTACTCTTGAAAATACTAAGTTGTGTGACTTCACTAGCACCAACAACAATGATTTTATGAGCACACCTATTGCTCCACCTGTTCCTGAAGCTACTTTCTTTGAAATAAAACCTGCTTTACTCAATCTTGTTATGAGAGAACAATTTTTTGGTATTGGTAATGAAGATGCTGCTGCGCATCTAAATAACTTTGTTGAACTTTGTGAGATGCAAAAGCATAGGGATATAGATGGAGATATTATTAAGCTTAAATTGTTTCCTTTCTCTTTGAGAGGAAAAGCTAAAGAATGGTTAAACTCCCTAACTAGGAATAGTATTGATTCTTGGACTACGTGCAAAGATGCTTTTATTGGAAAATACTATCCTCCTGCTAAAATTATATCTATGAGAAGTGAAATAATGAAGTTTAAACAATCTGATAATGAAAATGTTGCTCAAGCTTGGGAAAGAATGAAATCTTTGGTAAAGAATTGTCCCACTCATGGACTGACTGCTTGGATGATTATCTAAACCTTTTATACAGGATTAAACTATTCTTCAAAAAATCTATTGGATTCTGCTGCTGGAGGTACCTTTATGACCATTACTTTGGGTGCTGCAACAAAGCTTCTGGATAATATGATGGTTAACTACTCTGAATGGCATACTCAAAGAGCTCCACAAGGTAAGAAGGTAAATTCTGTTGAGGAAACCTCCTCCTTGAGTGATAAGATTGATGTTATTATGTCTATGCTTGTTAATGGGAAAGCCCATATTGATCCAAATAATGTTCCCTTAGCCTCTTTGGTTGCTCAAGAAGAGCAAGTTGATGTGAACTTTATAAGAAATAACAATTTTAGCAACAATGCCTACAGGAATAATTTTGGTAGCAACAATTATAGGCCATATCCTCCTAACAATGGTAATGCTTATGGAAATTCTTACAACAATAATAAGAGTGCACCCTCTGAACTTGAAGTTATGCTTAAAGATTTTATTAGTAAACAAACTGCTTTCAATAAAACTATTGAGGAAAAACTCTCTAATGTTGAAAGAAATATAGCATCTTCGGCCGAAGCTCAATCTTCTTTAAATAAAATTGCTGCTAAACCTGAAACTATTGAGAATCCCTTTGCAGCTATTAATGCCATATAAGTAAGAATTGATGAAAATGTTAGACTATTAGCTGAATTGCATGCTAAGTGGGAAAGAGAAGATGAAATGCTAGAAAAATTAGTGTTTCTACTATCACTACCACTAGTGTTGAGGCTAGTAATAGCTCTACTACCTTAGATGATAATTATGATTTTGATCTTGATGGTTGCAATATATCAGAAGTTATTAAGTTCCTACAAAAGCTTGCTAAAAGTCCTAATGCTAGTGCTATGAACATGGATTTTACAAAACACATTACTGATGCTCTCATAAAGATTAAAGAAGAAAAGAAGAAAGATAAAGCTTCTATTCCTATAAAATAAGAAGATGGTTGGGAACCCATCATTAATATGAAAGTGAATGATTTTGATTTCAAAGCTTTATGTGATCTTGATAGTAGTGTTTCTATTATGCCTAGAAGGATTTATGATATGCTTGATTTGCCACTGTAACATCTCAAAACTTTAATCCAAGCTTATGAAAATCAAATCATCCAAAAATAGGGTTAACAAAAACTTTTTCAAATTTAAAATGAAAGCATTCATATATGTGTGCATTTAAAATAGGAGTTGTTTGAATTGCCATGATTGAATGATCCAATGCTTGTAAAATGTTTCTTAGGTGATTTAAACATCATCTACATCATTCCCAAACTTTTCCTAAAGAAAATCAAATAAAAAAGAATTAAAAAGGAGGAATGGTCATTTTGACAAATTTCACTCTCATGCCTACTTTGGCTATTCCTAGTACTCAAAACTTAACAGAAACAATTCTTGATCCTTGCACCCCTTGCTAGTACACATAATGAGGTACCAAGGCCCACCTTTTGATCTGCTAAAAACATTATGTTAACTATTTTAAATGACAGTTTAAAATTGAATCTAATGCATATGCATAGATCACCCCTATTTCAAAAACCATCTCTTTGAGCTCCACTTTCAAAACCCTTGCAACCAGAGACTACCTATCACTAGTGGAGATCACTCAAAAATTTTGAAACCAAAATTCAAAACTTTCTTTCATGCGGCCATTTAATCAAACACTTGGCATGCATAATCTCTACTCTAATCCTAGCTCACTGTTTACTACATGGTTTTGCCCCCAAATGATCTTCATTTATCTCCTCTGTCCCCTCTTGATCTAACCAAACCCCTAACACCCCTCTCCCTTGTCCCTAGTCCCCATGCCATGCCATGCCGAGCCATGCCTCGCCGGCCAACCCTTGCCCCGCTGCAGCAGACCATTCCCTCTTCCCTCGCCATGTCTAGGTGGTAGCCAGGAGCTCACCGCCACTCCCTGTCCCTTGCCCGAGCCAAGAGCAGCAGTGGACCACCGAGCACAAACCGCGCCTAGTGCCACTGCACCATGCCAGTGCCGCCCCAGAGCGCGCTCGGTCCCCGCTCGCACAGACCGCCCCTTGGCAGCAGCCCGCGCCCGCCGCTCCGCCTCGACCTGGAGAACACCCCAGACACCCCCGCTGGCCGCCCAACGCCTCACAGCCACCGCTCGCCGTGGACACTGCCTCCTCTGCCTCTCAGAGCGCCACCTCACCCAGACCGCGTGCCACCGCCCCTACGCTCGCATTCAAGTTCTAGAGCACCGCCAGGGAACCACACATCGATCGCCACCCGCAGCCATGCCTCTACCCCGCCGTAGCCATGTCGCCACCGTCGACTGCCCATCCTGCTCGGTCTCACTGCCGGGCCTATAAAAGGAGCCCTCCCCAGCCTCTTCTCTCCACACCATTCCACTCCCCTCACCTCTCTGAACCTCACCCACCTCTAGCCGGAGAAAGGCGAGCTCTACCTCACCGGAATTGGAGCCGGAGCAGGCGCGATAGGAGGAGAAGGGCGCCGTTGATTGCGACCACCCCAAGCTCCACCACAACCGCGCCTCGCCGTCGTCTTCCAGTTCGTTTACCCACCTCGCCGACCCTGATGGAGCCCTGGTACGCCCCTAGTAGACCCCCACCGAGCCGCTAGGGTTCGAGTTCGCCGACGACCTGTTCGTCGTCGACGACGACCCTCAGCCGTTGATCTCGCTTCTAATCCTACGGCCCACAGCGCGCGTACCGTTTCACGTTTTAAGTGCCGCTGACAAGCGGGACCCCCTGTCAGCTGAGCCCCGTGCCGCGGAGCGCCACTGGGCCGGCCCATTTCTTTTCCCGCGCTAGCCCATCCGTTCAAATCTGGATTTTTCTTTTTAGTTAAATCTAGTTTCTGTCCACTATTTCAAATTCAATTCTGTGAGTTTGACAAATCCAAATAGAATGAATAAATTTTGCCTGAAAGGTATTAAGATGATCTATCCAAGCCCGTTGGATTTAATTCAATTAGAGTTATAGATCTCTCCTAATAAAAATAAGAAGACAGAAGCTTTTGCAACTTGCAACATTTTTATAAAATCAACCAAGTTAGCTTTTGAGTTGATTCCAACTCTCAAAAATCACATTTCATCATATCTATCTAAATATGTAAAAATATTAAATTTTACATGCAGTGAATTTGGACTAGTACCAAAATAATGCTATATAGGCATTTCTAGTCACTTTAAATCATTAAATAATAAACTGAAACCAAAGTAATATTGATCCAACCTTTAAATCTCATTCCCACATGTTAGAATATGTGGTGAGGACATGTGTCCACATGATCCCATATTTTGGTGGTGAATATTAAATTTTAGTTAATATTTCAATGAGTAGAAATTACTTTTCTAAAATAAAAAGGATGAAACTATTGAATTAAAACTTGTGATGTTT
This sequence comes from Avena insularis, assembly GCA_023614405.1. NCBI lineage: Eukaryota > Viridiplantae > Streptophyta > Magnoliopsida > Poales > Poaceae > Avena > Avena insularis. Next base: position 327,651,686 of record CM042684.1, on the reverse strand, counting down.
GTGATGATAATAGATCATCAAATGTGTGTTTTAGAATGCTACTTAGCCTAGTTAAGTATTGTTTGGTGATTGTGCACTCCGTATGTATCGTTATAGAAGATAGTACCGACCAAGCTTACGAGGAGGAGGAGTGTTATCAAGACGAAGACGAAGAAAACTTCAACCACTGCACCAACCAAGGCAAGCCACCATTAACAGTGCAAGCTACCCTTAGAAAGCTATAACTATCCAAGATTAACCCTTGCAAGTTAGTACTTGCAAGTGTAGTACTTAGCAAACTAGAATCAAACTAGATGGTTTAGCCAAAGATGCCTTGAGCATGCTTTGATCACACCCCTTTGACTATTAGTACTTCAAGTCTTATTGACAAGTTTTACCTCCCTCAGTTTACACAAAGTTCTTTACTTGTTTTGAAGGTAGCATAAAAAGTATAAAACTTGACCTACTTAGAAACCTTTAGATGTCATTCTATGGCATGAGATTGATCCCATCCTTCCACCTTAGTGAACACTCTTAACTTAGTACTTTAGAATAGATCAAAAACTTGAGTCACTTTAGATGGGAACACTTGGTGAAAATGAATTATGAAAACCTTGGAATGATGAGTCATTCTATTGAGATGTTTTGACATGTGTTGAGAAACACAACTGGTTTATGATGATGAAAATGATGAGGCATGAGCCTTAACCCTTTTATAAAACTGATTTTTGGATTCGGATGCGATACCATTCCAAATTTACCGTACAACCACATTACCTGAATTGGGTAAGGCTTAGATGGAAATTTATACGCATTAGTATTAGTTCCCTCACGGGAGAGGTTTGAGCTGAGGCTACCTCTCATGATGTCCACCTATGCAGTGCCCAAGATGACTGATGGTCATGGTTGGGAGGCCATGCTCATAGGAGAGGTGCTTATACTAGGGTGTGTGAAGGGAAGGTTATGTTTGATTATCTGCATACTAAGTATGATGATTCAGGGTTACCCCTAACAAATGTATCGAATCTTGTGGTGAAAGTGTACCACCTCTGCAGAGTGTCAAACTATTCGAATAGCCGCGTCCATGGTTATGGATAGTTGGAATGGCCATACTGTTTCGTTGTTAGATGTTTTCTAAATAACTTGAAACGAATGATGAATCTTGACTTGACCACAACATGGTCGTGTTTATGACAAAAGCTTCCCAACTTAAGTGATTCTAGAACTTTACTTTATCTTTCTTTGCTTCAGAACTCAGCTTATGTTTCAAACTTAACTTTATAGTTAAACTTAGATTTAGCACTTTAACTTAGAACTATAGTACTTGTTAGTGGTAGTTTGCGAGTACTTAAAGAGTACTCATGGCTTTTGTCCCTGGCTATTATCATGGCCAGACAATGAAGGAGATTATCAAGATGATGGTCAGCAGGACAGCTATGATAACTAGGACTATCTGCCTTCGTCAGCATTGCCTGTGCCCCTGAAGATGGACCCCACCTCTACGCTTATCTTTTATTTCCGCTGCTTGTTGTATTAAAGACTGGATCATGAGATCCTTATTTGTGTAAAGACCTTATGTATGGTTTGTAGTGGATGAGGTACTGTGATATCCAATCCGTTATGTCTCGCAAAAATGGTAATCCTGGGATTGCGAGGTATGGCATAACAGGCATCTGGGATTAAAAATCCGGGTGTTGACAAGTTGGTATCAGATCCATCCTGACCATAGGAGACCCTAGTTAGAATGGATGTTCAAACAAAAACTTAGCTTCAAAACCAAAGTGAGTATTTATAAAAAACTCTTTCCTCTCTTACCCTTGTGAACTCATTTTTTCTCAAAAATTCATGTTCCTCAAAATTCTTACATTACTACTTAAAATTTGACACACTTGATCACTTCACTAACTTCCTCATCCTTAATTCTTGTAGATGGAGATTCAGTTCAGCAAGTTTTACCAGTTGGGAAACGGAGGTCAGCTGATCTTCGAGAGGGATCTAGATTCACTGTTAGAGTTACTGGGACGCCCACATCCGAAGTTTCTTGGAGCTCAACTTCCAGGACCCCCAGGAGGAGACCTACAGTGGCTAGTCACCGTAGATCTTCGAGGAAGCATCGAAGCACCAACTTCTGGGAGAATTCAGTTCTTTGTGAGAGAGAACAACTGGCTAGATGGATTAGCCGGGGCAATGCATGAAGCTCTCACACGTCTATGTGCCCTCAGCGTCAACAAGATCCAAGGAACCCATTTTGCCCACTATGCAAGACGTGACTTCATGGGAATGCCGATGGAAATGCCAAGTCACCCAGAGTTGAGGCGTCAAGTGGAGAACCTTGATTTCTTGCTTCATGACCGACAGCAGGAACTGGACAATGCCAGGAGGTTAGCCAACCAGAACCGTGCCATCGCCACGTAAGGCCCGGACTTTTCGCCCGCCGTCCAAGATCGCCAGTCTCTTTGCCGCCAGGGTGCAAAGAAGGATCGCACCATCGCCCGTCTTCACAAGAAGGTGGCCGACCTCGAGAAGACCGTCAAGGAACAAGAAGCTCAGCTTGCCACCAAGGAAGAAGAAGATGAGGGTGAAGACATCCAGGGATATATGGATTCTTACCTCAGCAACGATGACGATTTTTTGGAAGAAGATGCTGTGGACTTCTACACTGATGATGAAGACTCCGACTTCATCGACGATGAGTAGATGCACTAGAGCACTGTCGTAGCATGAGATGTATCGATCTCACTGTATCTTAGCTTGCAGAATGGTTCTTAAAACCATCTGTTTTCCCCTATGATTGGTGTGGTGTGTGTTGTATCGGGTGCTTGCTTGCATGAATGAAAAAGAAGTTAGTTGAAAAACCTGAGTTTAACTCAAAGTTTTAGATTTGAAAACCCCAAAACCATGAACCTTAGAATTTCCCTCTTACCCCCATATCTATCTCAATCTTCAGATGACTCGTGAAAACCAAGGAGGGAGCAGCTCGTCGCAGGACCCAATGCTGCAGATCTTGCAGAATCTCATCATGGACCGTGAAGCAAGCAGGGCCGAGCGTCAAGCCAACTTAGCAACATTGCAGCAGATCGCCCAAATGGCTCTCAACAACCAAGGACATGGAAATCAGGATCACCATGGATCCAAACTCAAAAAATTTCAGAACACAAATCCCCCAATCTTCAACCAATCTGAGAACCCATTAGATGATGATGACTGGTTATAGACCATGGAAAACAACCTTGAAGTTGCAGGAGTTGATGAAAATGAGAAAGTTCTCTTCGCCACCCACTATCTGGCGGGAGATGCAAGAGCTTGGTAGAATAACATCCGCAATATGAACCATGGCCAGGTGATGACCTGGGAAGCATTCAAAGTCAAGTTCAGCCGCACCCATGTGCCGCAAGGCCTCGTCAATAGGATGAGAGATGAATTCCGCGAATTGAAGCATGGAAGAATGACTGTGGTGGAGTACCGTGACAGATTCCTGTCACTTGCCAGATATGCGCCTGATGAGATCAACACGGAGGCCAAGAAGAAGGAGAGATTCTTGAACGGACTACATGATGAGATGCAGACTGTCCTCGTCAACATCCGTTTTCAGGATCTCGAAGAACTAGTCGACTCGACCATTCAGATGGAAGGGAAGATTAACCAGGCAAACGACAACCGCAAGCGTCGTATGATGCAGCAGTCTAGATCCAGTAGTCACCAGAAGTACCGTCCCAACCCTTCACCAGGATATGCACCAAGGAACAATCGACCCCCAAATTCTCGCCCAAGCTACCCCAACCGTAGCAGAGGCAATGTGAAGTCCGGAGGAAACAATCACAACTCCGACAATGCCAACAATTTCAATCGTGCCCCTCCCAAGTGCAACAACAACAACACTGCACCCATGGCAACAATGTTGTACCTGTCGTTGTCAAGGACAAGTCCCAGATCACTTGTTTCGAGTGTGGAGTCAAGGGTCACTACTCCAATGAGTGTCCCAAGAAGACTGTCGCTAATGCCCCTGTGAATGCCCCAGCTCAGCAGCAGCGTCGTGTTCAACCAGGAAGGAGATTTGCCCCAGGGAACCCTCACAACCGCAACGGTCGTCTCTTCCACATGAATGCAGAAGAAGCCCAGGAAGCGCCAGTTGTAGTGCTGGGTATGTTTTCTGTCAACTCAGTTTTAGCAAGAGTATTGTTTGATTCTGGAGCATCACATTCATTTGTCACTGAATAATTTGTATGCACTAGTAAGATTCACCCAACCAACCTGAAGCATGTCATGATAGTTCAAATCCCCAGTTTAACTACAAAAGCTAGAAAAATTTGCAAAGCTGTACCTATCAGAATGCATGGGATAGATTTTTATGCCAACCTAATTGTACTTGGAACCAAAGGATTGGAAGTAGTACTAGGTATGGACTGGATGTCAAGGCATAAAGGATAGATCGCTAAGAAAGCCATCACCATGACCAGTAGTTCGAGTAACATGAGAGCATATCTCGAAACCTTACCCACAATTCAAGTGCAACAAGAGTGTAGCCCTGCCCACCATTGACCAAGTCAGAGTAGTCTGTGAATACCCCGACGTATTCCCAGATGAATTGCTAGGTATGCCCCCGGATAGGGATATTGAGTTCATTATCGAACTAATCCCCGGAACCGGACCTATAGCCCAGAGACCCTATACCATGAACCCCTCAGAGTTAGTGGAACTGAAGAAGCAGTTGGATGCCATGATAGCCACAGGCTTGATTCAGCCAAGCGCATCGCCATGGAGATCACCAGTGTTATTCGTCGACAAGAAAGATGGAGGCAACCGTCTGTGTACAGATTACAGAAAGTTGAATGACGTCACCATCAAGAGCAAGTACCCTTTGCCAAAGATAGAGGATATATTTGATCAGTTGACTGGAGCCCAGGTATTCTCAAAGATTGATCTTAGGACTGGTTATCACCAACTTAAGATTCGTGCAACGGATATTCCTAAGACTGCCTTTACTACTCGCTATGGTTTATACGAGTATACGGTTATGTCTTTTGGATTAACCAATGCCCCTGCTTATTTCATGAATCTCATGAATAAGATCTTTATGAATTTCCTAGATAAGTTTGTAGTTGTGTTTATCGACGACATCCTTATCTACTCCAAGTCAGAAGAAGAGCATGAGCAACATCTGAGAATCATTCTAGAAACCCTGAGAGAGCATCAGTTATATGCCAAGTTCAGCAAGTGTGAGTTTTGGCTGAAAGAAGTAGGATTCCTAGGACATATTGTACCGGGAGGAGTCTCTGTTGATCCCACCAAGATCAAAGATGTCGAAGAATGGGAAGCCCCAACCAATCAAACCCAAGTTCATTCATTTCTCGGATTAGCAGGATACTACCGCAAGTTCGTAGAAGGATTCTCGAGCATAGCCCGACCAATGACCCAATTGTTGAAGAACGACAAGAAGTTTGAATGGACAGACAAGTGTGAAGCCGGTTTCCAAGAGCTGAAGAAGAGATTGATATCCGCCCCAATTTTGATCATGCCAGACATCAAGAAGCCGTTTGATGTGTATTGTGATGCATCCAAGATTGGCCTAGGATGTGTATTGATGCAAGATGGCAAAGTCATCGCGTATCTGTCTCGACAACTGAAGCAGCATGAGCAGAACTATCCGACCCATGATCTTGAGCTAGCAGCCGTGGTTCTAGCATTGAAGACATGGTGTCATTATTTGATGGGTAATCACTGTGAGATTTACTCAGATCATAAGAGCCTGGAGTATATCTTCACTCATAAGGAGCTGAATATGAGACAAAGGAGATGGATAGAGTTAAACAAGGATTATGACCTTGACATTCACTATCACCCCGGCAAAGCCAATGTGGTAGCGGATGCTCTTAGCAGATTGCCGTGTAGGCTTAACACCATGATCAACGAGAAGCAACCAAGTTTGTATGAGGAGTTGGAGCAGTTCAGGACTGAGTTAGTTAGCAAAGGATTCCTAGCTAGCATTGAACTTCAACCCACTTTGATTAGCCAAATCAAGGAAGCCCAGAAGGGGAATGAAAGTATCGACATAATCAAACGTCGTATTGGTACAAGAAAGGTACCTGGATTCACCGAAGACGAAGAAGGAGTACTATGGTACAAAGGACGTATCTGTGTGCCAGCAGATTCAGAGTTGAAGGAAATTATCATGAAGGAAGATCATGATACTCTTTATTCTATCCACCCCGGAGGAACAAAGATGTATTAGGATTTGAAAGAGCAATTTTGGTGGCACAAGATGAAGAGAGAGATTGGAATCTACATCGCCAAGTGTGACATCTGCCAAAAAGTCAAAGCAGAGCATCAGAGACCTGCAGGATTGTTGCAACCATTGCAGATTCCGGAATGGAAATGGGATTCCGTCGGAATGGACTTTATCGCCGGTTTACCTACTTCTAGTAGGGGGAATGACTCAATCTGGGTCATAGTTGATAGTCTGTCCAAGGTAGCCCACTTCATACCTGTCAAGACAACCTACCAGAGTGCCAAGCTAGCAGAGCTATACATTGCTAGGATTGTTAGTCTACATGGAACCCCCAAGACCATCGTATCAGATCGAGGAACCCAATTTACCTCGAGATTTTGGCAGAAAGTCCAAGAAGGATTAGGAACCAAGTTGAACTTCAGTACCGCATATCACCCGCAAACAGATGGACAGACTGAGAGAGTCAACCAGATCCTATAGGATATGCTTAGAGCTTGTGTGTTGGAATATGGATCAAAATGGGAAGACTGCCTACCTTTCGCAGAATTCTCATATAACAACAGTTATCAAGCTAGTTTGCAGATGGCACCATTTGAATTCCTATACGGAAGAAAGTGTCGTACCCCTTTGAATTGGTTGCAAGTAGGAGAGAGTCAGATCTTTGGACCCGACATTCTCCGCGAAGCAGAAGAGAAAGTTCACAAAGTCCGTGAGCACCTCAAGACCGCCCAATCCAGACAGAAGAGCTATGCCGACAAGAGAAGGAGAGACCTGACTTTCAATGTCGGAGATTTTATATATCTCAAGGTTTCACCATTGAAGGGAACCCAATGCTTTAGTCTGAAGGGAAAGTTAGCCCCCAGATATATCAGACCTTTCAAGATTCTGAACCGTCAAGGAGAAGTATCATACCAACTGGAACTGCCTGAAGAGATGTCAGCCATCCATAATGTGTTCCATATCTCGTTACTTCGCAAATGTCTGAAAGTGCCTGATAAGACGGAAGTTTTCAAGAACACCAATCACAGAGCTGTGGAAATCAACAATGACCTAACCTATCGGGAAGTGCCCATCCGTATCTTAGAAGAAGCCTACAGAACCACCAGGACCAGGAGTATCAAGTTTCTCAAGATTCAGTGGAGCAACCATACCGAGGAGGAAGCTACTTGGGAGCGAGAATATTACATTAGGACAGAGTTCCCAGATCTCTTTAGTTCCTAATTTTCTTTGTAAATCTCGGGAAAAGATTTTGTTTAAGGGGGGAAGGTTTGTAACATCCCAAAACTTTAATCCAAGCTTATCAAGATCAAATTATCCAAAAATAGGGTTAACAAAAACTTTTTCAAATTTAAAATGAAAGCATTCATATATGTGTGCATTTAAAATAGGATTTGTTTGAATTGCCATGATTGAATGATCCAATTCTTGTAAAATGTTTCTTAGGTGATTTCAACATCATCTACATCATTCCCAAACTTTTCCTAAAGAAAATAAAATAAAAAAGAATTAAAAAGGAGGAATGGTCATTTTGACAAATTTCACTCTCATGCCTACTTTGGATATTCCTAGTACTCAAAACTTAATAGAAACAATTCTTGATCCTTGTACCCCTTGCTAGTACACATAATGAGGTACCAAGGCCCACCTTTTGATCTGCTAAAAACATTCTGTTAACTATTTTAAATGACAGTTTAAATTGAATCTAATGCATATGCATAGATCACCCCTATTTCAAAAACCATCTCTTTGAGCTCCACTTTCAAAACCCTTGCAACCAGAGACTACCTATCACTAGTGGAGATCACTCAAAAATTTTGAAACCAAAATTCAAAACTTTCTTTCATGCGGCCATTTAATCAAACACTTGGCATGCATAATCTCTACTCTAATCCTAGCTCACTTTACTACTGTGGTTTTGCCCCCAAATGATCTTCATTTATCTCCTCTGTCCCCTCTTGATCTAACCAAACCCCTAACACCCCTCTCCCTTGTCCCTAGTCCCCATGCCATGCCATGCCGAGCCATGCCTCGCCGGCCAACCCTTGCCTCGCTGTAGTAGACCATTCCCTCGCCATGTCTAGGAGGTAGCCAGGAGCTCACCGCCACCCTTGCACCATGCTAGTGCCGCCCCCAGAGCATGCTCGGTCCCCGCTTGCACAGACCACCCCTTGGCAGCAGCCCGCGCCCGCCGCTCCGCCTCGATCTGGAGAACACCCTAGACACCCCCGCTGGCCGCCCAACGCCTCACAACCACCGCTCGCCGTGGACACCGCCGCCTCTGCCTCTCAGAGCGCCACCTCGCCCAGACCACGTGCCACCGCCCCTACGCTCGCATTCAAGTTCTAGAGCACCGCCAGGGAACCACACATCGATCGCCACCCACAGCCATGCCTCTACCCCGCCGTAGCCATGTCGCCACCGTCGACTGCCCATCCCGCTCGGTCTCACCGTCAGGCCTATAAAAGGAGCCCTCCCCAGCCTCTTCTCTCCACACCATTCCACTCCCCTCACCTCTTTGAACCTCACCCACCTCTAGCCGGAATTGGAGCCGAAGCAACCGCGACAGGAGGAGAAGGGCGCCGTTGATTGCAACCACCCCAAGCTCCACCACAACCGCGCCTCGCCTCGCCGTCGTCTTCCAGTTCATTTGCCTGCCTCGCCGACCCTGCTAGAGCCCTGGTATGCCCCCAGTAGACCCCCACCGAGCCGCTAGGGTTCGAGCTCGCCGGCGACCTGTTCGTCGTCGATGACGACCCTCAGCCGTTGATCTCGCTTCTAATCCTACGGCCCACAGCGCGCGTACCGTTTCGTGTTGTAAGTGCCGCTGACAAGCGGGACCCCCTATCAGCTGAGCCTCACGCCGTGAAGCGCCACTGGGCTGGCCCATTTCTTTTCCCGCGCTAGCCCACCCGTTCAAATCTGGATTTTTCTTTTTAGTTAAATCTAGTTTCTGTCCACTATTTCAAATTCAATTCTGTGAGTTTGACAAATCCAAATAGCATGAAACAAATTTTGCCTGAAAGGTATTAAGATGATCTATCCAAGCCCGTTGGATTTAATTCAATTAGAGTTATAGATCTCTCTTAATAAAAATAAGAAGACATAAGCTTTTGCAACTTGCAACATTTTTATAAAATCAACCAAGTTAGCTTTTGAGTTGATTCCAAATCCAAAAATCGCATTTCATCATATCTATCTAAATATGTAAATATTAAAGTTTACATGCAGTGACTTTGGACTAGTACCAAAATAATGCTATATAGGCATTTCTAGTCACTTTAAATCATTAAATAATAAACTTAAACCAAAGTAATATTGATCCAACCTTTAAATCTCATTCCCACATGTTAGAATATGTGGTGAGGACATGTTTCCACATGATCCCATATTTTGGTGGTGAATATTAAATTTTAGTTAATATTTCAATGAGTAGAAATTACTTTTCTAAAATAAAAAGGATGAAACTATTGAATTAAAACTTTTGATGTTTGTGATGATAATAGATCATCAAATGTGTGTTTTAGAATGCTACTTAGCCTAGTTAAGTATTGTTTGGTGATTGTGCACTCCGTATGTATTGTTATAGAAGATAGTACCGACCAAGCTTACGAGGAGGAGGAGTGCTATCAAGACGAAGACGAAGAAAACTTCAACCACTGCACAAACCAAGGCAAGCCACCATTAACAGTGCAAGCTACCCTTAGCAAGCTAGCACTATCCAAGATTAACCCTTGCAAGTTAGTACTTCAAGTGTAGTACTTAGCAAACTAGAATCAAACTAGATGGTTTAGCGAAAGATGCCTTAAGCATGCTCTGATCACACTCCTTTGACTATTAGTACTTCAAGTCTTATTGACAAGTTTTACCTCCCTTAGTTTACACAAAGTTCTTTACTTGTTTTGAAGGTAGCATAAAAAGTATAAAACTTGACCTACTTAGAAACCTTTAGATGTCATTCTATGGCATGAGATTGATCCCATCCTTCCACCTTAGTGAACACTCTTAACTTAGTATTTTATAATAGATCAAAAACTTGAGTCACTTTAGATGGGAACACTTGGTGAAAATGAATTATGAAAACCTTGGAATGATGAGTCATTCTATTGAGATGTTTTGACATGTGTTGAGAAACACAACTGGTTTATGATGATGAAAATGATGAGGCATGAGCCTTAACCCTTTTATAAAACTGATGGTTGGATACGGATGCGATACCATTCCAAATTTACCGTACAACCACATTACCTGAATTGGGTAAGGCTTAGCTGGAAATTTATACGCATTAGTATTAGTTCCCTCACGGGAGAGGTTTGAGCTGAGGCTACCTCTCATGATGTCCACCTATGTAGTGCCCAAGATGACTGATGGTCATGTTTGGGAGGTCATGCTCATAGGAGAGGTGCTTATACTAGGGTGTGTAAAGGGAAGGTTATGTTTGATTATCTGCATACTAAGTATGATGATTCAGGGTTACCCCTGACAAATGTATCGAATCTTGTGGTGAAAGTGTACCACCTCTGCAAAGTGTCAAACTATTCGAATAGCTGCGTCCGCGGTTATGGATAGTTGGAATGGCCATACTGTTTCGTTGTCAGATGTTTTCTAAATAACTTGAAACGAATGATGAATCTTGACTTGACCACAATAGGGTTGTGTTTATGACAAAAGCTTCCCAACTTAAGTGATTCTAGAACTTTACTTTATCTTTCTTTGCTTCAGAACTCAGCTTATGTTTCAAACTTAACTTTATAGTTAAACTTAGATTTAGCACTTTAACTTAGAACTATAGTACTTGTTAGTGGTAGTTTGCGAGTACTTAAAGAATACTCATGGCTTTTGTCCCTATCTATTATCATGGCCAGACAATGAAGGAGATTATCAAGATGATGGTCAGCAGGACGGCTATGATAACTAGGACTATCTGCCTTCGTCAGCATTGCCTGTGCCCCTGAAGATGGACCCTACCTCTACGCTTATCTTTTATTTCCGCTGCTTGTTGTATTAAAGACTGGATCATGAGATCCTTATTTGTGTAAAGACCTTATGTATGGTTTGTAATGGATGAGGTACTGTGATATCCAATCCGTTATGTCTCGCAAAAATGGTAATCCTGGGATTGCGAGGTATGGCATAACAGGCATCTGGGATTAAAAAACCGGGTGTTGAAAGCCACCACTTGAAGATTGTTATTTGAATGTCTCACTTGATGATAATGCTAAAAACAAACTCATGAGGAGTATTAATGATGTTCTTATTATGGTTAACAATGCCTATGTCCCTGTTTATTTCTATGTTTTGGATGTTGAATGCAATGCTTCTTGTCCTATTACTTTGGGAAGACCTTTTCTTAGAACTGTTGGTGCCATTATTGATATGAAAGAAGGCACCATTAAATATCAACTCCTAGTCAAGAAAGGTATAGAACACTTCCCTAAAAAGAGATAGAAGGTTTATTTTGCCTCTCCTATGAAAACAAAATTTGCTCTTAATGTATCTTCATTTGAGAATACTTGATTCTTTTTCTTGCTTCTTATGCCTAACTTAAAGGCATTAAAGAAAAGTACTTATTGGGAGATAACCCAAAAGTTTTAGATGAGTCTTGGAAGTTATTACCTCAGTAATAACCTCTCCTTATCCTTTTATTTTCTTTTTGTGCCAAGAGTAACATCTAATGAGAGAGAAGTAATGATTGGGAAAGTTGTTGTCCCAAAACAGATTTTTGTGCTTCACCGTAAAAATTCGTGTAAAATCTTTATGCGTCCTTTTCAGGCGTGAAATTTTGTGCCTCTGCCCCAGGTTGTTATCTAACTTTTGTTAGTTCAACACTTTTCGATTTGAGCAACAGAAGGTTTTTGAAACAATTCGTCTTTACCTGCTGGTCTATTTTGAAAGATTTCTGCCATTTTCTGCATTTGCTTCTTGTTGGTTCCTTTTGGAGTTCTTTTGGGGAATTGAGCTTTTTGAGGGAAGAGCTATAGTAGCTAGTATTTTAATGGAAGTTTTATTGGTGTTAGAACTGAACCTAAAGACGTATTATCTTGAGTGCACTAATATTGCTAATAAAGATGTGTTAAGTCTTGTATGAAGGAAAAATTTCAGGTGTATGGAAGGAATGAGTAATGAGATGAAGGATGGACTAAAGCTCAAGTTTGGGGATGCCATGCGTGTCACCCCAAGAAATATCCAAGAAGTACAAGCGTCAAAGCTTGGGGATGCCCAAGGCATCCCCTTCTTCATCAATAAAAATCCCAGGTTTCTTCCAAATATTTCATTTTTATTGTTTCATGCACAATTGTGTTGTTCTTGGAGTGTTTTCTTTTTCGTTTTCGTTTTGGTTTTTTGTTTGCTTGGTTTGTTTACTTTGCTAAATAAATTGGTTGGACCCCCTCTTTCATGCATTGGTTTTCAAATAGTTTGGTTTGGATTGGAAAAGAGAAGGAAAGCTCATGCTTAAGTGGTAAAGAGAGCTTGTTTTTGACTATGGCCTATGCTTTGTCATGCCATGCTTGATATTGTTTTGGCTTTATTCTTAGTATTCTTTGTTGTAGCATGAATTGTTATAAACAATTGAGATTGCTTAATGTTCCTTGAAAGGATCATGCGTTGTTTTAGCATATTAAAACATAGTATTGTGGTATTCTCCTTTGATGCTTTATTTGGGTTGACTTGGCGCATGCTCACACCATGTATGACTATCCCAAGTCACCATAGCCTTTATGGTCCTTTAGTTTTCAACTTGTAATATCACTTTATGCTTTGATTAATGATGTTTTGTCGCTCTGCATGATTATGGCCATTATTGCTCTCTTAGTTTGTCGCTCCCAGTCTTTTGCTAGCCTCTAGAACCAGGTGTGAGTTCCACTCATGCACCCAACTCCTAAAACCAAGTTATTCCAAAGAGTTCACCATACATACCTACTATCATATTCTATTCTAAGTATATTCATGTTTTTATCTACCTTCCGAATTAAACTTGTTATGAGAAAACTAGTGATTAAAGCTCTCACGAACTTGATGGCACACTTTACTTTTCTTGCCCTTAATAAACTTGAACCATTGTGTCGTCTATGTTGTATATGCTTGCACTTATTTGTTGGGGATTAGAAGAACCATGCTGTCATGGGGAACGCTTTCAACATTGCACTTGTACTTTGTACCTAGTTGATATCATGCTCTTTTGTCTATGGATGTCGTCTGTGTGAAATGAAAGGGGAGCTTGTAAGTCCATGGAGTTATGTATATGTGTTAGAGAAATGCATGGGCCGCTGGTCTAATCCATGCTGACATGGTGGAAACCTGCAGCGTAACCATAATGAGCTGTCTATGAAGCATTCTTCTTATAAAAAAAGAGTCAAATATTGAGAAAAAAAGAGAAAAAGAAAAAAAAGAGATTATGAAAATAGGAAAGAGAGAAAAAAGCACCATATTCCCATGGTAAATAAGAAGATTGCTGAGATGCTCGTTGTGTGCTTGCCTTGTCATTTTGATATGGGGATTCTTCCATGTCATCGGGCAAGGGGTACCCCGTTGGCGGTTCTCTATGATACACATGTACTTACTACGACAAGAACTTACCGGTTACTAAACTTGAGTAGCATGAGGAGCGGCCCTCGTATTCAAGGGACATGAGATTTCCAACTTATACTTCGTCAAGCATATACTCCATAGTTTGTTCACTTTAACCTTAATCACTTCTAGATGCTTATGATAGGGGCAATGAGAGCTAAAAAGCTATTAATTACCATAAGTTTTGGAAGCTCTTTATGAAACTTGAATCCCTACTTCCTTCTATGAAGGCCTTTCTTTTACTTGTATGTTGAGTCTCCACCTTCTATCTTTATGTACCAACTTTGAGAGCATACTGTCCATTCTTAGTTCTATGTGCATTGTCCCAAAACTTGTTGATTGATACATAACTTTGATATTGCTTGTTTTAAAATATTTGTATCTAGTCACTCTTATGAACTTTGAAGGTGTCCTATGCATTTATATTTGCTACTCTATGAGGGACAAGCTGAATGCTACTATGCTATGTTTTCTTTATGTGAAACAAACAGACATCTTGCAAAGCATTGTTATTCATTAATCTTTTGTGTGTGCCTTTTCATGTAGCAACATAGTTTCTTTGCCTTATTGCTAGAACTTTGTCTTTCATGTTATGATTGAAGTACTATGATCCCAGCTTTGAATGTTTTACAAATACTTTGATCAAGTTTATGATGGTTCATGTCACTGATGTCTACACACTTCTATTCTTGTAGACAGTTGTTGGGCCTCCAAGTGCAGAGGTTTGTAGAACAGCAGCAAGTTTTCTCTTAAGTGGATCACCCAAGGTTTATCGAACTCAGGGAGGAAGTGGTCAAAGGTATCCCCTCTCAAGCAACCCTGCAATCAAGATACAAGAAGTCTATTGTGTCCCCAACACACCCAATACACTTGTCAGGTGTATAGGTGCACTAGTTTGGTGAAGAGATAGTGAAATACAAGTGGTATGGATATAAGACAATGGTGCTAGAAAATAGCTTGATGGCGTGTGGTTGACGTGATAAAATACTAAAGGCAAACTGAAATAAAGATGGAAGCAAGCAAACATGTAACAGATCTAATAGCAAACGGTGTTTCAATGCTTAGAAACAAGGCCTAGGGATCATACTTTCACTAGTGAACACTCTCATATAAATATATTCTTCTTTATGATACTACGCTGAACTACTCTCCGGTTGGACACTCTAATCGTTGGTAGGGCTATAACAGCACACCTCAAAGTTCATATTTCCTATCTATATAACCCCACACTATCACCTTGAGCACTAGATAGGTCCAACAAACACCACAATTTCATAAAGACATCCAACTCCAAATATAACTCATAACAAGTATTTGTAATCTCTAGCCTAAGTGCCACCATGGTGCGCACGCTGTCACTTTCACACACATGGGGAGAGCAGAGATCTATTAAAGCACTTGAGTAGCAAGGTAGATCTACTTGATTACAAAGCTCATGATCACAATGTGATCATGCATAGAGAGAGATATGAACACATAGCTACCGGTAGAACCCTTAGCCTCGAGAGAGAACTACTCCCTCCTCATCATGGGAATCAGCAACGGTGATGGAGATGGTGGTGGAGATCGATGGAGATGGCTCCGGGGGCACTTCCCCGTCCCGGTAGGTTGCCGGAATAGAGACTTTCTGTCCCTCGAATCTCCCCTTCGGTTGTGGCGGCGCTGTGGAACTTTTCGTGGCTGGAGGCTTGACGATTTAGGGTTTATCCATCGGGAGGAATATATAGGCGAAGGGACGAGGTCGGTGGCCAGCCAGGGGGCCCACACCATGCCCTGGCGCGGCCAAGGGGGACCCGCGCCTAGGGGTGGTGTGGCCACCCTGTTGCCCCTCTCCGACTCTCCTTCTGGCTCCGTGAGTCTTCCGGGAAAATAACAACTTTGGCTTTTGTCTGGTCCAATTCCGAGAATATTCATTGTCTGACTTTCCTGGAACCAAAAACAGCAGAAAACAGGCAACTGGCACTGTGGCATCTTGTTAATAGGTTAGTCCAAGAAATCATATGAAAAGTACTCTAAAGTTGGAACAAAACATAAGAAAGTAGATAAAACCAAGCATGGAACATCAAAAATTATAGATATGTTAGCAACGTATCAACATCCCCAAGCTTAACTCCTGCTCTCCTCGAGTAGGTAAGTGATAAAAAGAAAGAATAATTTTTTAGGTGACATGCACCATCATAAACTTGATCAAAGTATTTGTAAAACATGAAAAGCTGGGATCATAGTACTTCAATCATAACATGAAAGACAAAGTTCTAGCAATAAGACAAAGAAACTAAGTTGCAACATAAAAAGGCACAAACAAAAGATTCAAGAATAACAATGCTTTGCAAGACGTTTGTTTGATTCACATAAAGAAAACATAGAATAGTGGCATTCAACTTGTCCCTCATAGAGTAGCAAACATAAATGCATAGGACACCTTCAAAGTTTATAAGAGTGACTAGATACAGATAGTTTAAAACAAGCAATATCAAGGTATGCATCAATCAACAAGTATTGGGACAATGCACATAGAACTAAGAATGGCCACTATGCTCTCAAAGTAAGTGCATAAAGATAGAAGGTGGAGACTCAATATTATGGTGGAAGAAAGGCCTTCATAGAAGGAAGCAGAGATTCAAGTTTCATAAAGAGCTTCCAAAAATTATGGTACTTATAGCTTTCAGCTCTCATTTCCCCTATCATAAGCATCTTGAAGTGATTAAGGTTAAAGTGACACAACTAAGAGGATATGCTTAACAAGTTTTAAACCGAAATCTCATGCCCCTTACTTACGAAGACCGAACCTCATGCTACTCAACTTTAGTCACAAGTAAGCTCTTGTCATTGTAAGTACATATGTATCATAAAGAACCGCCAACGGGGTACCCCTTGCACATGATACAGGAGCTATCCCATAATCAAAATGACAAGGCAAACCGACAATGAGCATCTCAGCGATCTTTTTATTTGCTATTTGCATAGGTTTTTATTGAGGATGCTTCATAGAGTGCTCATTATGGTGATGCTGCAAGTTTCCACCATGATTAGGCATGGCTTAGGCTAGCGGCCCAGGCGTTTATCTAACACACATACAAACTCCATGATCTTACAAGTTCCACTTTTATTTCACACCGTCGGGATCCATAAGCAAAAGAACATGATATCAACGGGGTACAAAGTACAAGTGCAATGTTGAAAGTGTTCCCCATGATACATGGTTCTGCTAATTTCAACTTATAAAGCGCAAGCATATATGCAACAAAGATGGACACAATGGGTCAAGTTTATTAAATGCAAGAAAAGTAAAGTGTACCATCAAGTTCGTGAGAGCTTTAATCACTAGTTTTCTCATAACAAGTTTAATTCGGAAGGTAAACAAAAACATGAATATACTTGGAATAGCATAAGCTAGTAGGTAGGTATGGTGGACTCTTTGGAATAACTTGGTTTAAGAAGTTGGATGCATGAGTGGAACTCATACTTGGTTGCGGAGGCTAGCAAAAGACTGGGAACGACAAACTAAGAGAGCAATAATGGCCATAATCATGCAGAGCGACAAAACATCATTGATCAAAGCATAAAGTGATACTACAAGTTGAAAACTAAAGGATCATAAAGGCTTATGGTGACTTTGGATAGTCATAACATGGTGTGAGCATGCGCCAAGTCAACCCAAATAAAGCATCAAAGGAGAATACCATTATACTATGCTTTAATATGCTAAAACAACGCATGATTCATCCAAGGCACATTAAGCAATCTCAATTGTTTATAACAAGTCATGCTACAGCAAAGAATACTAAGAATAAAGCCAAAACAATATCAAGCATGGCATGACAAAGCACAAGACACAGTCAAAAACAAGCTCTTTTTACCACTTAAGCATGAACTTTCCTACTCTTTTACAAACCAAACCAAACTATTTGAAAACCAATGTATGAAAGAGGGGGTCCAGCCAATTTATTCATCAAACTAAGCAAACAAATCAAACAAAAAACCAAAACTAAAAAGAAAAAGAAGACGCTCCAAGAACAACGCAACTGTGCATGAAACAATAAAAATGAAGCGTTTGGAAGAAACCTGGGATTTTTATTGATGAAGAAGGGGATGCCTTGGGCATCCCCAAGCTTTGACGCTTGTACTTCTTGGATATTTCTTGGGGTGACATGCGTGGCATCCCCAAGCTTGAGCTTTAGTCCATCCTTCATCTCATTACTCATTCCTTCCATACACCTGGAATTTTTCCTTCATACAAAACTTCACACAATCTTTATTAGCAACATTAGTGCACTCAAGATAATAAGTCTTCAGGTTCAGTTCTAACACCAATAAAACTTCCATTAGAACACTACCTACTGTAGCACTTCCCTCAAAAAGCTCAATTCCCCAAAAGAACTCAAAAAGGAACCAACAAGAAGCAAATACAGAAAATGGCAGAAATCTGTCAAAACAGACCAGTAGGTAAAGACAATTTTTTGGAAGACCTTCTGTTGCTAAAATCAAAAAGTGTTGAACTAACGAAAGTTAGATAACAACCTGGGGCAGAAGCACAAAAATTAATGCCTCAAAAGGATGTACAGAGATTTTACACGAATTTTTACGGTGAAGCACAAAAATCTGTTTCAGGACAGCAACTTTCCCAATCATTACTTCTCTCTCATTATAGGTTACTCTTGGCACAAAAAGCAAATAAAAAGGATAAGGAGCAGTTATTACAGAAGTAATAAATTCCAAGACTCATGTAAAACTTTTGGGTTATCTCCCAATAAGTACTTTTCTTTAACGCCTTTAAGTTAGGCATGATAGTTTGAGAAGATGCTCACATAAGAAATATGAATTGAAGTAAAAGAGAGAATCAAGAAGCAAATTCAAAACACATTTAATTCTAACCCACTTCCTATGCATAGGAATTTTGTAAAGAAAGAAGTCATGAAATCACAAAGCAACAAGCATAGTAAAGCAAAACAAGTGTAACTTCAACACTTTCATCATAAAGAGGGGACACTTAATATTATTGAGATGCATAAAACCATGTTTCCCTCTCTCATAATAACTTTCAGTAGCATCATGAATAAAATGAACAATATAACTATCATATAAAACATTCTTATCATGAGCCACATGCATAAAAGAATTAATACTCTCCACATAAACATAGTCATTCTTATTAATCTTAGTGGGAGCAAATTCAACAGAATAGCTATCATTATTATTCTCATCACCATAATCATCAAATATAGAAGGCATATTGTAATCATAATTAATTTTCTCCTCAATAGTAGGTGGACTGAAAATATCATATTCATCATTGTAATCATCATATATTGGAGGCATAGTATCATCAAAGTAAATTTTCTACTCCATGCTTGAGGGACTAAAAAGATCATTTTCATAAAAACTAGCTTCCCCAAGCTTAGATTTTTCCATAGCATTAGCAATAATGGTGTTCAAAGAATTCATACTAATAACATTGCTATTAGCATGCAAAAAAGTTCCATAGGTTTTTTAATTTTCTGTTCAAACACTCCATGTCCTAACTCAAGATAAATACTATAAAGCTCTCTAATTTTGTTGTTGTTTTCCATTAAGCCTAACTAGTGAAAATAAGAAACAAAAAGACAAAATTACAAAATCTAAAGGAAATAACTTCGAGCACTCACACCGGAGGATGTGAGTACCTTTTACCTTATCTACCCGGCAACGGCGCTAGAAAATAGCTTGATGTCTACGCACTTCTATTCTTGTAGACAGTTGCTGGGCCTCCAAGTGCAGAGGTTTGTAGAACAGCAGCAAGTTTTCCCTTAAGTGGATCACCCAAGGTTTATCGAACTCAGGGAGGAAGTGGTCAAAGGTATCCCCTCTCAAGCAACCCTGCAATCAAGATACAAGAAGTCTATTGTGTCCCCAACACACCCAATACACTTGTCAGGTGTATAGGTGCACTAGTTTGGTGAAGAGATAGTGAAATACAAGTGGTATGGATATAAGACAATGGTGCTAGAAAATAGCTTGATGGCGTGTGGTTGACGTGATAAAATACTAAAGGCAAACTGAAATAAAGATGGAAGCAAGCAAACATGTAACAGATCTAATAGCAAACGGTGTTTCAATGCTTAGAAACAAGGCCTAGGGATCATACTTTCACTAGTGAACACTCTCATATAAATATATTCTTCTTTATGATACTACGCTGAACTACTCTCCGGTTGGACACTCTAATCGTTGGTAGGGCTATAACAGCACACCTCAAAGTTCATATTTCCTATCTATATAACCCCACACTATCACCTTGAGCACTAGATAGGTCCAACAAACACCACAATTTCATAAAGACATCCAACTCCAAATATAACTCATAACAAGTATTTGTAATCTCCAGCCTAAGTGCCATCATGGTGTGCACGCTGTCACTTTCACACACACGGGGAGAGCAGAGATCTATTAAAGCACTTGAGTAGCAAGGTAGATCTACTTGATTACAAAGCTCATGATCACAATATGATCATGCATAGAGAGAGATGAACACATAGCTATCGATAGAACCCTTAGCCTCGAGAGAGAACTACTCCCTCCTCATCATGGGAATCAGCAACGGTGATGGAGATGGTGGTGGAGATCGATGGAGATGGCTCTGGGGGCACTTCCCCGTCCGGCAGGGTGCTGGAATAGAGACTTTCTATCCCCCGAATCTCCCCTTCGGTGGCATCGACGCTGCGGAACTTTTCGTGGCTGGAGGCTTGACGATTTAGGGTTTATCCATCGGGAGGAATATATAGGCGAAGGGACGAGGTCGGTGGCCAGCCAGGGGGCCCACACCATGCCCTGGCGTGGCCAAGGGGGACCCGCCCTAGGGGTGGTGTGGCCACCCTGTGGCCCCTCTCCGACTCTCCTTCTGGCTCCATGAGTCTTCTGGGAAAATAACAACTTTGGCTTTTGTCTAGTCCAATTCCGAGAATATTCATTTACTGACTTTCCTGGAACCAAAAACAGCAGAAAACAGGCAACTGGCACTGTGGCATCTTGTCAATAGGTTAGTCCAAGAAATCATATGAAAAGTACTCCAAAGTTGGAACAAAACATAAGAAAGTAGATAAAACCAAGCATGGAACATCAAAAATTATAGATACGTTAGCAACTTATCAGTCACCTCAAAAATTATTCTTTCTTTTTATCACTTACCTACTCGAGGACGAGCAGGAGTTAAGCTTGGGGATGTTGATATGTTGCAAACATATCCATAATTTTTGATGTTTCATGCTTGGTTTTATCTACTTTTTGATGTTTTGTCCATACTTTGGAGTACTTTTCATATGATTTCTTGGACTAACCTATTAGCAAGAGCCATAGTGCCAGCTGCCTATTTTCTGCTGTTTTTGGTTCCAGGAAAGTTAGAAAATGAATATTCTTAGAATTGGACGGGACAAAAGCCAAAGTCAGTTTTTCACCGAGGGACACTCGGAGCCAGAATACGAGAATGAGAGGGGCTAGGGCCCGGCCACTAATCGCCACGGCCAGTGGCCCGGCTGGCCAGGGGGTGGTCCAGCTGCCCTGTGCACCCTCGGCCTCCCCTTCCACCTATAAGATGCCCTCAGGATGAAAACCCTAAGTACTCGATCAAAAATCCATGAAAGAGTCTGTAGCTACCGTCATCTCCATCCCTAGACCGGGAGGGATCTGAAGCTCTTCCCGATACCCTGCCGGAGAGGGGAATTCACCCTGGAGGCCTTCTTCATCACCATGCAAGCCTCCGGTGTGATGCGTGAGTAGTTCATCCTTGGACTACGGATCCATGTAGTAGCTAGATGGCTGGTTCTCCTCCTTTGTGCTTTCATGTCTAGATCTTGTGAGTCTGCTCATGATCAAGATCATCTATTTGTAATTCTGCATGTTGTGTTTGCGGGGATCCGATGGATATTGAGATGCTATTTCAGATTGATTATTGATTCTATCATGTCCTTGTTATTTGTGATCTTGCATGCTTTTCGTTGTTAGTAGCTATCTTGGCCAAGTAGATGCTAGCAACTCCAAGAGTTAGTATTTATGCTCGATAGTGGGTTCATGCCTCTGGTAATCTAGGAAAGTGACAGAAATCTCTAAGGTACTAGATGTGCTGTTGCTACTAGGGAGAAAACAACAATCCTTTGTTCATACAACAATCGTCTTCGCTTACTTTACATAATTGTAAAAGCAATAATCTGTTGCTTGCAGCTTAATACTGGAGGGGGTTCGGATGATAACCTGAAGGTGGATTATTAGTCATAGATGCAGTTGGATGGCGGTCTATGTATAATGTTGTAATGCCCAATTGAATCTCAAAGGAGTCAAGATGAGTAGTATATGCTTGTATGCTTTCTCGATGTTTGTCAATTGCCCCGCTGTAATTTGTTCACCCAACATGTCATCTATCTTAAGGAGAGCCACCTCTAGTGAACTATGGACCCCGGTCCTTTTTTTTACTATCAATCTACAATCAACTGTTTACTGCTTTGTGTTTACTTTCTGCAAACTATTACTTTGTTCCAATCGATACGTTTAATCCTTTGTTTTCAGCAAAACTGGTGAGATTGACAACCTCATCGCAAGTTGGGGACAGAGTTCTATGGTTTGTTGTGCAGGTCTCCATGTTGCTACTGGCACCGGTAGTTTGCCCTGCCAAAGTTCAGCTAGCTACACCTTTGGGGTGTTTCCTTGCTCCTACTGGATTGATAATCTTGGTTTCATAACTGAGGGAAAACTTGCTGCTGTGCTCATCATACCTTCCTCTTGGGGTTCCCCAATGAGATTGATATATTTTGGGTCATCAGGCGGCGACAACTGGAGAGCGCCAAAGAGAGGGAAACGGGTCATGCTTGGGAGAGCGGATGAGCCAGAGGTCAACGACACAGGGACAGGCTCCAGGACGGGGAACAAGGACGCTGGCCCGGACGGCCGGAGACGAGCTCGAGAGGCGGCGCCAAGCGAAAGGGAGCCAAGCAGTGGCGGAGGACAACACCGGCAGGGTCACGCGAGGCGGAGGAGGCTCAAGGCAGGGCCAATGAACGCGAGGAGACGAGAAAAGGGCCCGGGCGATGGCGGTCGCTGGCGGCCTCGTGATCTGGCTAGCGGGCTTGGCTTAGGGGACAGGGTCACCAGTGGTGCTAGGTTGGGAAAGGGCGACCGCGGGCGAGCAAGGTTGAAGGTGAGGGTGGTTCCAGGAGGAAGAGGGCGAGGTGCAGCGGCAACGATGGCTCGCGAATGGCGGCGCTCCGCAGGCAAGAAAGAGGCTGGCGTGGGGAGAGGCAGCAACACAGTTGGCGCGGCGCAGAGGTCAAAGGGGAGGGACGCGCGGGTACAGGAGGTACTCGGGAGGAGGACCGGTGGTGGTGGATCGAGGAGGGGTGCAGCGATGGGGATGGAGGTGCGCATGGTCGGGGAGATGAGGGACGAGGGGAGCGCGTGGTTGGAGCAGGGTGGGACCGAGGGTCACGCGAGCGGGGTGGATAGGTGCGGGCGTTGCCGCTGCGTGCGCGTCGTGTACTGCTAGGTGGGGTTGGTCGCGAGGCTGGGTCTAGGGCGCGTCGCGGCGTACGCGTGCGGGATTGCACGCCGCTGCAGCCGTTGCGGTGCAACGTGCGCGGGTGGGTGAGACGTGTCGGTGCGACGGGTCCAGGGCAGGTGTTGTCACTGGTGTGTGGAGGCGGGGTGGAATTAGGTTTAGGTAGCTAGGGTTTCTGGTTGGTCTAGGGTTTGGTGGCTGTGGGCTGGGTGGCCTCCGATTGGGCCTTCGGGCCTGGCCATTGGCTGCCTGGCTCCCCATGAAAATATTATATTATTTTAAAAAGACTTTTATAAATTGATTTTAGACAAAACAAAATATTCGGAAGGATCGGGGTTTTGATTTGAAATGAAAAGACGGGATATCTAGAAAATAGAAATTGCCTTTTGCAAAATAGTTTTAGACAAACATATGCATGATGATGATGCTCAGATGCAATATGGCATGATGACATCAGCATGCGGTCATGATGATGCACAAAAGAGAAACACCAAGCGATTTTCTAGTAGTGATTTTACCAGGGTGCTACATTGGGCCATCTATATTTCCCAAAATTATTCAACCCTGTTGGGTCTCGAGAGTAGAAGACAAATATAGGTACACATACAAGTCTTAAGCCAGGGCCCCTACCTACTTGGGGCCTAGGGAGGCCACCCATCTTCCTCACCCTATGGGTCGGCCCTGCTCTAGGGTTAAAGTGGATTGTGGAGATAGAATCCCACTAAGTCAGGTTTTTAAGAACACACCTAGAAGGTGTATTAGTTTCGTAAAAGAAGAGGCCAAGACAATCGGCAGAATGGTTACACAATGCAAACACAATGCCACACAGTTTACAACACGACCCACAACAACCGAACAAAAAGGGGCGAGCCTTGCACCCATCAAGAATGGCAAGGAGGCAATACAGTAAGCTTGTAAGTAGTCTCATGACCTTGAGGAACTCCGGGAGACCAACTCTAAATCCAGGATGACACAGGACGATGCACCGCCCACCCATAAGCGCCTAAGGTTGGCGAGTGAACGGTGGGACTGCACCAAACCAGAGGAGGCGTCGACCAAGAGCGGCGTCAGTGGTGTACATAGATCCCCAAAAACAAACACTCGAAGTGCGACCAATCATCGACTCTAACTAGCACACCAAGGACTCCACGAACCACCTAGGCGGCGCCTCTAAGGAGAGAACAATATAGCCGCGCTATCGCCTGATTCGAAGGCTAGATCTGGGGTTTCCCGCAGTGCTTAAGGCAGGGAGGCACATACAATGCCATGACAATGCCTCCAAGAAGGTGATGCCGCCCAAGGGCGTCGCATCAGCTTCACGTAGTGATTTCTCCTGGCCCTGCCGTTGATCCTGATGCCCATCGAACGTGCAACAAGGAGTCGCCTATTGGCCTCTTTGTTAATGCGAGGTGAGCCAGAAAGTTGTCAGTGGAGAAGGAGATGTCGACCATCGTCTCACCATTGTCGAACAGGGTCTAGGCCATGAGAACCGAGCCCATCGCTGCCTAGACAGACACTGACACCTCCATGGGGCCTGTTGAACGATAGAGAGGGGGAGAGATTGGCAGAATATGTTGGATGTATTATTGATCCTCATGGACGAGTATATATAGGCGTACAAGGATCAACTTGGAGTGCAATACAAGAGACAAATCATATCCCTACCTAATATTTCTGTAATCGACAATATACTCTAACATACCCCCGCAGTTGTAGCGGCAGCGTCATGAACAACTGAAATGTCGCGAACGGTCAGATTGGAGATAAGACAAAGTATCATCCAGTAGGATGACATCCCCTCGCAGTTCGAGCGGGAACATCACGGACAGTGTCTCGGGGTGGTAGCTTGGACTGTAGAGGAAGATGATGATGCTCAAGCGAGGTGGTAGCCTGTAACACCCTCGAATCGGCCCTATGCAAGTTTTAACGATTTCCACAAAACCCCAATAGAAACGATTCAAAGATGCCCACCAGGCACTTGTGTGCGGGTGGGAAACGAAGTAATATCATTACACAATAGTCCACGGTGGAACCCACAAAACATATATATATATACAACATGATTCCAAGAGTCAAGAATACAGATATACAATACAAAGATCCAAATCACCTTGAAAACGATACAACATCCGAGTATGGATAAGATGCAAATGGAGCTAAGAGCCCTGAAGAATAACTAATGGCGTCCATAGCCCTGCCCAGGCCAAGTCGGAAGGGTAACCCTGCTAACGACGTCAATCTCAAACTTGCTAAAACCAAAAGGGTGCCGATAAAGGGCAAAGGAAAAAGGGAGCGTTCAGTACTAAGGCCAGTACACGGTGAGTCTAGAATTTAGCGACTCTCGCCTACATAGGTATGGTAGGCTGAAGCAGCAACGAAGCATGCACTAAACAACCTATAGAGACTCCATTCAACCGTCGGCTATTAGAGAGGGATAAGAAAGACCTATTCAGAACCAACCTGATACTAACACCAATCATACCCATCATGGCATTCCCCTCGAGTCCAAACAAGGAAATCAAACTGAGGAACTCACACAGTTGGCAATTTTATTCATTCCATTACATTTGTAGCACTTACTAGTTAGATATAGATAGCATGAGTCATCCTGATATCATAAGCAGTGGTAGTTTTAGTTAACATTTTGTTGTAGTTGCAATACTTACTAGTCAGATATAATTAGCTAGAGATATTCCAAATCTAGAAGTTGTTGGCACTTTTATTTACTCATTCCGTTGTAGTGAAACTGATTACTAGATATGTCACAGTCCAATTTATAACACTACTTTAGTTATGGTTGTCTATGATCAAGATACTGTGCTCCAAGTCGTCCATAACTGTAGACACGGTTTTCAGAAAGATTTACCCTGTAGGGGTGCACAAATAGCAACACACGCATGATCAACCTCGGAAAAACCAAATAAAAACCCAACGAAGCTTTTACGACAAAGCAATCACAAGATTCATAAAATATTTCGGGGGGCCACCCCATTAAGCTACCCGCAACAAAGTTGGCCAGCTCCGAGACGGACCCAAGGTTTGCGCCAATGGCTGTAAATGACTGGGAACCCGAAAGTGTGACTGGGCTTGTCGATACCGCATAAACATTCCGCGTTCCTAAACAGTACAAGTACTCTACGCACAATCGTAAGTAAAGTAGTAAAGCATGGCATAAGTACATGATAGTAATAAAACCTCAAACTAGTTTGTGACCCCAAGAAATAAAGTGTGAATCAAGCGCAGGCAAAGGGGGATCCATAGGGTCTCCCGTATGTGGATAGTGCGAATATTCAAGGAACATGAATCAAGTACTCGAGGCCTACAGGACACAAGTGAGCGGTTAAAAACCAAATATTAGCTATTGCCCACCGGTGCCTCTGCATTAGTTATATCTATTCCCAGCATTTTAATTATTAAGTTGAAATTGAAGTCATGATCATCTCCAACATTAAACATGTGCCAACTTCCCAACAACGGTGGAACATCGACAACACGAAACAGCACCTGAGAAAGCAACTATGACTAGCAAGCCGACAGTTGATACATTGCAAATGTATCTATAATTTTTGATGTTCCATGCTTAGTTTTATCCACTTCCTTGTGTTTTGTTCCAACTTTGGAGTACTTTTCATATGATTTCTTGGACTAACCTATTAACAAGAGCCACAGTGCCAGCTGCCTATTTTCTGCTGTTTTTGGTTCCAGGAAAGTCAGAAAATGAATATTCTCGGAATTGGACGGGACAAAAGACAAAGTGCCTATTTTTCTGGAAGTCATCAGATGCCAGAATACGAGACGGAGAGGGGCCAGGGGGCCACCACACCACCTGTCCCACGCCAGGGGGTGGTGTGGCCGCCTCCGGCACCCCCTCGGCCTCCCCTTCCACCTATAAGATGCCCTCGGGACGAAAACCCTAAGTACCCGATCAAAAATCCACGAAAGAGTCTGTAGCCACTGTCATCTCCATCCCTAGATTGGGAGGGATCTGAAGCTCAACCCGGCACCCTGCCGGAGAGGGGAACTCACCCTGGAGGCCTTCTTCATCACCATGCAAGCCTCCGGTGTGATGCGTGAGTAGTTCATCCTTGGACTACGGATCCATGTAGTAGCTAGATGGCTGGTTCTCCTTCTTTGTGCTTTCATGTCTAGATCTTCTGAGCTCCATTCATGATCAGGATCATCTATTTGTAATTCTGCATGTTGTGTTTGCGGGGATCCGATGGATATTGAGATGCTATTTCAGATTGATTATTGATTCTATCATGTCCTTGTTATTTGTGATCTTGCATGCTTTCCGTTGTTAGTAGCTATCTTAGCCAAGTAGATGCTAGCAACTCCAAGAGTTAGTATTTATGATCGATAGTGGGTTCATGCCTCTGGTAATCTGGGGAAGTGACAGAAATCTCTAAGGCACTAGATGTGCTGTTGCTACTAGGGAGAAAAAAACAATCCTTTGTTCATAGAACAATAGTATTGTTTACTTTACACGCAGTTCGTAAAGGAATAATCTGTTGCTTGCAACTTAATACTGGAGGGGGTTCGGATGATAACCTGAAGGTGGTTTATTAGTCATAGATGCAGTTGGATGACGGTCTATGTATAATGTTGTAATGCCTAATCAAGTCTCAAACGAGTCAAGATGATTAGTATATGCATGTATTGCTTTCTCGATGTTTGTCAATTGCCCCGTTGTAATTTGTTCACCCAGCATGTTATCTATCTATGGAGAGCCACCTCTAGTGAACTATGGATCCCGGTCCTTGTATGTTACATACAATCTACAAACTGTTTACTGCTTTGTGTTTACTTTCTGCAAATTTTTACTTCTTTCCATTCGATACGTTTAATCCCTTTGTTTTTCGCAAAACGCGGCGAGATTGACAACCTCTCGCAAGTTGGGGACAAAGTTCTGTGGTTGTGTTGTGCAGGTCTCCACGTTACTACTAGCACCGGTAGTGCGCCCTGCCAAAGCTCAGCTAGTAACACCTTTGGGGTGTTTCCTTGCTCCTACTGGTTCGATTAAACCTTGGTTTCATTGTTATGACCTTGGATCGATAAAGATCCTAAGTCCCTGTGATTAACATGCTAGTCCCTAGATCATTAGCTAGCACTCACAGTCGACGAAATATCATGTAAAACACAAGTCTTTATTACATGAATCGAATAATCCAGAGTTTACATTATTACAACAGAAGCAAAATATATACAACTTGGAGTCACATCAATGCCATAGGCAGGTTGAGTGAAAACCCGCGATCCTAGCGCACCATTCAACGATCTTCAATTTCTGCACATGAAACGTGCAGCCAAACGAGTTGGTCAATAATTTGAATGTATTGGCAAATTACACCAAGGAAAAAAAATAAGACTAACTCTACATGCAAGGCTAGGAGTAGGCTTTGTGATTTATTTGCATAAAGCCAATTTTCACAAAGTAAGAAGAAAAGAGGGAGAATTTTACCCTACTTTTTAAATATTGTTTAAGTAATATAGGGTCGAATGGAACACGAGGATATTACTCACCAAGTGCCCAAACAACCTAACACTTGGATATTACTCACCAAGTTCCCAAGATCCCACCCATTAGCGATATTACTCACGCCATGGGGTTTCAGAAAAACTTTGGAAAGAGAGAGGAAGATCCTTCAGATGCTCAAAATGTTCTTTTCCCTGAACTCGGCTGATCGATCAGATTGCAATACTCTCGAGAGGTTGTGCACTTTCCCCACAATCCACGATCAAGTCCTTTTACAGACAAGACCATGGAGAGGCCTTTCCTTAGTAGCCCCTCTACCAGCTGGATCCAACCGTGCCAAGAACCTCCAAATGTTGGTACCCTGGTGAGGTTTCCCACTAAGTACTAAGGAAAGACAGAGCCCATATGTATTGTGGTTGCACTGAAAGCTTCTGAATTCTGAAACATGGCAGACTTCTTTGATTTCTGGGCGGCCGTCCTCCACCAATTTCCACTCGTTGACCCGACAACCATTCCGCCCAGAAGAAAACTTAGTTTTTATTTTGAAAGGTTTTGAGAGGAAAAAGGTTCGCTCGAGAGAGCTCTTATACTTAGAAAATTTTGAATCTTTCGAACCCCCAAACGATACTTTATATATATATATATATATATATATATATATATATATATATATATATATATATAGCATAGCAAGCATAACTTAGCAAAAACAGGATAACCTATTGGGATGAAAATCCTAAACATAGAGCTACTCATGGCATACTACAAAACCGCACTTGCAAAATAATACTAAGAAAATCTACCAAAAACCTACACATGCATACTACAATTGAAGAGTAAAACATGCATAGTCAAAATTTGGGACATAATATATACAGGTGGTGTAACTTGCCTTAGATTAATTTGATGATGGTGTTCTTCAACGTAGAACTTCACTCGCACTCCGAAAAAATCTAACGTAAATAAAAATTTCACTAATAAAAAACCATTGAAAAATAAAGAGCCAAATATACATACAAATATTTTTAATTATTTATTTATTTATTTCGTGTAGTATTAGTATTGTATGGTTATATAATATCATAAGGATCAATTTTCGAAAGAGAACACCTAAAAAGGATTCAAGGAAATTAAGTTATAGCCAAAAGAAGGTTTAAATACGAATTTAAATTTGAATAGATACAATATATTGTAAATATAAAAATTATAGGTCTTGTGGATAGATATTTTAATTATGAATCCAACGCAAAAAGAATCAATTAATTCTGAGTTGTATATGTTAAGATATGGATTTTCAAAGTATTCATGTTTTTAGGATTTTTAACATGCAACGTGGCGAATCGTGAGCGTCGGATATCGATCTGACGGCTACTTCTTCTTCGGCTTCAACTCCATATGGCTCCGCTTTGTATTCTGCACGGCTCCAGCTTCGACTAGGCGCAGGTTGAGCTTCCAATTGGCGTGGCTCCTGCTCCAGCTCAGACACATGGCGTCATGTATTTGTCGATATCGATTCGATTAAAATGGCTAATAGTGATCATGAGATAACGATTTAGAACGCAACCCCTGAAACAATCTAATAAACACTAAAACGATCTAATATACAGTGTACAAGATCGATCATATGTACGAGGTTTAAATTCAAATATTTAACATGACCAGTTTGAAAATTGGAATTGTAAATTCTAATACCATTCGGTATAAAATTTAATTGTAAATCCAGTGCAACAAGCATCATCTAGTTTAGATTTGTAGTTTGGAAGATACGAAATTTTAAATTTGAGGCTAGACTAACATGTGTAAATCTGATCCATTTACCGTATACGTGCGAGAGAGAAAAAATACGGAAGACCAGGCTGGTGCAAACACTGTTCGATTATTTGCTTAAAAACTGATCTAATCTAATCTGACTAGTAGAGAAAATAATCTAACTACTTGCATACCAGCCGTGGTTGGTGGTCATAATGGATGGTGAAAACATGTGTACGCTCTCGCCCATCTCAGGTTGAAGCGGACGTCGCGGTCACAGCCTTCGGCCTCGGGGAAGACGTCCTTCGTGTTCCATTGCTCCGGTGCTCCTATGGTACGGGAAGAAAGTCAACGGCGACATAAAAACATGGAAGAAAGAAACATAGGAAGGGGAAGAGAACGACTGCCGTGGCCATGAATTGTTGATTTCGGAGCTTAGGTACAGGAGTTCGCCGGCGAGCTTTGTAGATCGATTTGGTGTTCGATTAGTCTAGAAATTCCGAAATTTTGAAGGAGGAGAAAGCTTGGTATTTATGGAGGGTTTTTCGTGGCCAAGGGGCAAGGAATTGAACGAATTGAAGAGATTTTTGCGAGATTTTATTCAGTTCGGAGACGAACTCGTCCTGCCTACGAACTCCTCGTGGAGGTTGAAGATGACCGGTGGAGACAAACAATCAGACTTTTTTTTTGGAGGGCAACGAAGTAAGACGAGTTGGTGCATATGGAAGGTCAGGTTCGCGTGCGTGCCTGAGAAAACAACCAAGCTGAGCAGACGTGGTGTATCTGGTTTCACGTGCCCGTGCAGGTCATCGTGTACGTTATTTTGTTTATTTTTTTTCCAATTAATACAAAAATCAATGTCATATCACGCTCTCAAACTACTTAAAAAATAATAATTCAAAACTTATAATGCAAACCAAAATAATTTATACAGCGAAGGAAAATTTATTCGTAGACCAAGTTCTGTTTCAAAATAAAAACACTTGTGTTTATAAACTTTGTTATAGCTCTATTTAATTTCTGAAAAAAAACTTTACGGTTGTAATTATTTCCAAAATATTTTTACAACCCGAGGCACAAGAAAGTCATGTAAGAAATTTCCATCCCGATAGTTTAAATAAGTCATTTTATCTTCTCTCGGTTCATTTTCTTTGGATTCGAAATTGTCTACAAAATAACCCAAAAGCAAAATTAAAAAATTCAAATAGGGCCAATTGGAACATTTTCAATATGTTTCTTATAATTGGAAATGTCATGTTGTTTCCGCTCTTGTGAAGATGAAACATTGTTTGGAAAATGTCAAAAAGTCTCCGGAATCCAAATGGGTGCAAACAAAATGCGAGGTAATTATATTGGATTTGTATAAAATTTTCTGAGCCAATATTTTATTTCGGACAGTCATGTTAATCCACTCATTCCAATGCGGCTTAGTAAAAATTTAAACAAGTCCTCAAGAATTTATGTATTTCATTTTTTTTAAACAAGGTCAAACAATTCAATCAACTTATTTTATTCCAAAATTAGAATTTTTTTTTGGAAATGCTACAGACTACCAGCCTTAAAAGGAATCTCGTCCTCAAGATTCGAGAATGCTAGCAAGAAGAAAGGTTTAGGGAGGCTTGGGTTCTACCACCCTTAAAAGAATGTCTTCCTTAGAATATGCCAAAATTTTATGTGTATTTCTTCGCGCTCACAATCTCGTAGAGTTCTTCTATCTTTTCAACGCCTTGATAGAAAGAAGGGAGAGGTATTTAGTAAGATACATTATTCCAATAAGTGTGGTCTTCGTTGACAGATGTCGCTTTCTTCTCTTCCACATATGGATGACGAAGTGAGGCCATCTTAGAAGCACCTTGAAATGACGATTTCTTCTTGTTGGTCTTCAAAGGCTTAGTGCATTATCCAACATTTTTAGTGTTATTCTTGATTGACATGGTAGAATATCTTCTTTGCATTCACGTTGGTGTCCTTTGCTCCGTCTTCATGTCTTGAATTCACTTTTCTCGCTTTGGGGTTTAAGATAGGGAAGAATAGAATCTAGAGTGGCGATACATATACCCCATACAAACAACTTGTATTTTAAATATAAGTTTTATTTGTTGCTATCAATAAAACCATAAAAAAATGACAACCAACGAATCATCGCATCTAACGGTTATAGCGAAATCTATCCGGGTTTGGTTCCTAGGTCGCTTGAAATCTTCGAGGCTTCGAGTCATCAAAAGTCTTCATAATTTTTGTAGTCTTCATGTTCTTCATAATCTTCAATGTTATTGAGGTCTTCAATAATTTAATTCTTTACTATATCAAGGTCTTTCAAGTCTTCGGTATTTGTAGCTTTGAACTCTTCAATTCTCATAGCTTCACTCTTAGAACATCTTCCGTGGAGGTCTTCAAGTCCAGACTTGGGCGAAACGTTGAGACAATCTTCTTTGGATAGGTAGTCTTGAGAAAAGTTTCTCTTGAAGTGCATAATGGTCATCTCTAATGTTAAAAACAAGAGACTTCAGAATTTTAAAACTCCAAAGGTAGATGATGAGAAGTATAAGATTTTCTAAAATAACTTAGAAAATATTACTCCTAAGGTTTTTTCGATGCTAGGGTCACGATCTACAGTCAACTTATGCTCTGATACCATCTGTTATGACCTTGGATCGATAAAGATCCTAAGTCCCTGTGATTAACATGCTAGTCCCTGGATCATTAGCTAGCACTCACAGTCGACGAAATATCATGTAAAACACAAGTCTTTATTACATGAATCGAATAATCCAGAGTTTACATTATTACAACAGAAGAAAAATATATACAACTTGGAGTCCCATCAATGCCACAGGCAGGTTGAGTGAAGACCCGCGATCCTAGCGCACCTTTCAACGATCTCCAATTTCTGCACATTAAACGTGCAGCCAAACGAGTTGGTCAATACTTTGAATGTATTGGCAAATTACACCAAGGAAAAAAAATAAGACTAACTCTACATGCAAGGCTAGGAGTAGGCTTTGTGATTTATTTGCATAAAGCCAATTTTCACAAAGTAAGAAGAAAAGAGGGAGAATTTTACCCTACTTTGTAAACATTGTTTAAGTAATATAGGGTCGAATGGAACACGCGGATATTACTCACCAAGTGCCCAAACAACCTAACACTTGGATATTACTCACCAAGTTCCCAAGATCCCACCCATTAGCGATATTACTCATGCCATGGGGTTTCAGAAAAACTTTGGAAAGAGAGAGTAAGATCCTTCAGAGGCTCCATCCTTCAGATGCTCAAAATGTTCTTTTCCGTGAACTCGGTTGATCGATCAGATTGCAATAATCTCGAGAGGTTGTGCAATTTCCCCACAATCCACGATCAAGTCCTTTTACAGACAAGACCATGGTGAGGCCTTCCCTTAGTAGCCCCTCTACCAGCTGGATCCAACCGTGCCAAGAACCTCCAAATGTTGGTACCCTGGTGAAAGAACATTTCATCTTTCCCTATGTTTTGCGTGTTAGATAACAATACTATGGAGACTTTCCATATGTGCTAAGTGTGCAGGAAGTTTTGAGGGGGGCCGAATAACCCGCCCCTCCAAGGGCCGGATAATCCGGCCTACCTCATCTCTCAAGGAAGCCAAGGCACGTCGCTCTGTTTCCAGTCGGATTTTCTCCCGGAAAATCCAAACTGGGGCGGTTTTTCCTCCCCAGGCCGGATAATCCGGGTTTCGCAAGGGCCGGATAATCCGGGCCCCAGTTTTCGAGCAAAAGGAGCCAAGGCGCGTCGCTCGGTATCCGGTCGGATTGTCTACCGGAAAATCCGAACTGGGGCGGTTTTTATTCCCCAGGCCAGATAATCCGGCCTTCGTATAGGGCCGATAATCCGGCCCCCAGAAGTTGATCAAGGGCAAGCTCGGCGCGACGCTCAGAGAGGGGGCGGATTTTTTGCCGGATATTCTGAGTCTGGGGCGGAGTTTCCCTAGACCGGATAATCCGGCCCTCACTTGGGCCGGATAATCCGGCCCTCAAAGTGTGCAACGACTGGTTTTTGGAAGGGGGTATAAGTACCCCTTCTTCCCCAACGTCCAGAACTCTTGATTCATTTGAATTCGACCAGACCCTGTGCAAGAGCTCTAAATCTCGATCTCCCACTTCAACCACCCCAAGGTCTTGATCTTTGGTGGAATTGAAGGAGGAGAAGTTCATCATCAACATCAAGAATCAAGTGCTTCAACTCCTCTCCATTCACTTGGAGAAATCCATGATCTAGTATTCTCGTTAATACCTAGATCGTGTTATTGTATTTGACAACTTTGTTCTTATGGCAGCTTGTTGTCATTTCGGGAGCCTCCAAGTTGTTGTGGAGTTGTTGCCCCGCTAGTTGTGTAAAGGCGCCGGTGCCCACCTCGAAGGGTACCTATAGTGGAAGGTGGATCAGGCCTGTTGTGGCGAGATCCATCGGAGAACAGGGTGAGGCCTTTTGTGGCGTGGTGGTCTTAGTACCGCCCACCCCTCCAATGCAGACGTACTTCCCTTAACAAGGAAGGAACTACGGTCAAACAAATCCTATGTCTCCACGTGCTTCACTTTGGTTCACTCGTTCCTCTTCCACTCGCTCCTTACTCGCTAGTAGATAGGTTTGCATATAGGGAAATTCCACACATTAGTTTATCTAGAGAATTTACCTTTGTGCTAAGCCTAAAATTGAAAAAGAATTAAAAATTGGTGTAGCACCTATTCACCCCCCCTCTAGGTGCCCATACGATCCATTTCAATTGGTATCAGATCCCCGGCTCTTAATTCGGGCTTAACCGCCTAAGAGTAGTATGGGTACCAGGGATGATGGAAATGAGGCTGTGGATAAGGTCACAATAGATGATCTCAAGTCGTTGGAAACAACCTTGTTGAAATCCTTTGAGGCCAAGATGGAGGAGATGAATCAAATGATTGCTCGCCTTACATCATCCATAGCCCCATCTCCATCCTCCTCTGAGGCTCCCTCACCATCATCTAAGGAAAAGGGTAACACCGGATCTAAGGATGATGATGTGGAAGGTGAAAAACTAAATGGTTCCACCTGCAAAAAGGGAAATGGTAAGGAGGAATATAGTGAGGTTCGCCACGTATATTCCCCTGACCCACCTATCCCTCATCCTCATATAAACAATAGGGATGATCCACCCAAGCTCACTGCATCTTCTTTTAACCAATGGCAATTTCTAATGAAATCTCATGTTTGCAGCTCCTCTATTGAATTGTGGAGGATCATTGAAGAAGGTCTTCATGTTGGAGATCAAACCAATCTAACAAGAAGGGAAGTTGTGGATAGCCAGTTGAATGCCACTGCTCTCCACATGATACAGCTGGGTGTGGGTCCCAAGGACATGCCACACATTGAACATCTCAACACGGCTAAAGAGGCGTGGGATGCTCTTACGGACCTTTTTGTTGGAAATGAAAGCATGAGAAGAAACCGGTATGATGCCCTTAGTAACGAAGCTAAGGGATTATACATGTTGAATGGTGAAAACCATGAGGACATGTATAGAAGACTCAAGGGCATCGCAACAACATTTCGGAAGCATGGGGCCACTCACATTGATGATGCATGGATAAAAAGAAAGTATGTGAGTGCCTTAATGCCTTTCGAACCGACGGATTTGAAGAGCTTGCAAGGTAGACACAACTATCATCAAATGACATCCAATGAAGTCATGCAAGAAATGGCGTCATTCAAAGTGGCGGCAAAGAATACTGAAGATGCCCGTGCTTGGGCCATTGGAATGCAAAAGGGTGTCAATATGGCTCTCAAAGCCAATGTTGTTGAGCAAGAGGATGATGAAGGAGCATTTGAGAGGGGATCCATGGACTGCCCCGATGAGGTCAAACGTGCTCATGGTGAGTACATGACATTCTATGCAAGGAACTTTTGGAAGGACCCTGCCAAAGCCAAGTCTGAACTTGAGCACAAGAACGGGTCAAATGGAAGAAGAGAAAGTGGCCCAAGTTTGAGAACTTGCTTCAACTGTGGAGATAGACTGCACTTTGTAGCCGAGTGTCCTTATGAAAATAGAGAAGACAATGGTGGCAAGCTCATTCTCAAAGATAAATCCAAAGTTCCTAAGAAGAAGCCATTTGCTAAGAAGAATGGCCCTTTCAAGAAGCAACACAAGATGGTCCTTGTAGCTCAAGAGGAATACTCCTCCGCAAGTGAAGATGAAGAGGATGATGGTAGTTCCCGTGAAGTGGCTGCTATAGCCACCACATCGACTCCCTCCTCTCTCTTCGACTCGCTGAACGAGAACGCCATCAACAACAACGCCACTTGCCTAATGGCAAGAGGATCCGAGGTATCGACTTCTAACTCCTCATTTTCTAAGACTAACATAATTTTGGATATGGATGATCATGAAAGTCTTGAAATGAAAGAAGTTATTGCCTTGGATACTTTTTTCACTAACCTACAAGGTGAGCACAAACTCCATTTTCATACTCTTATGAGTCAACTTGCTCGAGCCGAAGATCTCCTTGAAGAAAAGGGCAGAATTGAAAGAGAAGATGCCTTGGAGATAGCCTCTTTGAAGAATGCCTTGGAAGAGGAAGAGGAAACTCGAGTTTCTTTGGAAGAAAGACTCGAATCCCTAGAGGAGTCACAAGAAGAAGCTGTAGCTCAGCTCATTAAAGAACGTGACCATGCCCTTGCCAAGGTAAAGAAACTAAAGAAAGAAAAGATTGATTTTGGGGTTGTTCATGCTAGACTTTTGGAGAAGTTTGATGATCTTGAAAGTGCTCACAAGGCATTGAAGAGTGA
Organism: Avena insularis; assembly: GCA_023614405.1. Taxonomy (NCBI): domain Eukaryota; kingdom Viridiplantae; phylum Streptophyta; class Magnoliopsida; order Poales; family Poaceae; genus Avena; species Avena insularis. The sequence goes on along the minus strand of CM042684.1, from coordinate 327,614,378 downwards.
TCATTCTACTCTAAATGAGTCTCATGACCAGCTCCAAACTCAATTGAAACGGTATAATATACCAAGTACCTCATCTCCATCCTTTGGAAAAGAAGATCTTGCAAGGAGTTCTCAACACAAAGGTAAAGGGGTTATTGATGAGATACTGAGCAGGCAAAGGACAAACAATAGTAAAGAAGGTCTTGGTTACATACCCAAGATAAAGAGCAAGAAAAACAAGAAGAATAAGAAGAACAAGACTGCTCAATCGAAGACTAGCAACATTACCAATGGCAAGACTAATTATGATGGTTTTGCAGGGATCAACAATCCTAACTTCGAACTATATTGTGATGCTTATGGTGATGTTTATGCTAGTTATGTAGGGACTTGTGATTGTTACATTCCTTGGTCTATTTGGGTTCCCAAGACCCTTGTTACTAACATGAGAGGACCCATTGAAAAATGGGTACCTAAAACCAAGAAGTAATTTTCTTGCAGGGCTATGCTTCCGGTGGTTCTAAATGGGTACTTGATAGCGGTTGTACGAGTCATATGACCGAAAGCAAGGAGATGCGGCTAAACCTTGAACACATTACCGTCTCCTATGGTGACAAGTCAAAATCTGAGGTATTGGGTCTCGGCAAAGTTGTGGTGGCTCACGATATCTCCCTCATGGACGTCATGCTTGTTGAGACCCTCGGGTATAACTTACTTTCAGTTCGTGCCCTTGGTAAGATGGGCTTTGCAGTTTACATTGATGCTGATTTGGTGGTACTCTTGTGGAGCAAGTCTCTAAAAGTCGCTTTCGTGGGATATGTCGAAAACGACCTGTATGTGGTAGACTTTTTGGGGAAAACCACTACAGGTCCGATGTGTCTTTTCGGAAAGGCTGACGCGGGTTGGCTATGGCATCGCCGACTAGCCCACGTCAATATGAGAACTTTGCAAAGTCTCCACAAGGGTGGCCACATTCTTGGACTAAAAGAAAATGTCTCTTTTGCCAAAGATCGTGTCTGCAGGGCGTGTGTTGAAGGGAAAATGCATGATTCTCCTCATCGAAGGAAAACTATTATCTCTTCAAAAAGGATCTTGGAGCTTCTTCATGTGGATCTTTTCGGACCTCCATCTCATGCAAGCCTCGGTGAGAAGAAGTATTGTCTAGTGATTGTTGATGATTACTCAAGATACACTTGGGTTTATTTCTTCAAGTTGAAGAGCGAAACTCAACAAACTGTCATCGACTTCGCCAATGAGGTTCAACGTCAACACAACGTCCCCATTCTGGTTATAAGGAGTGATAACGGCTCAGAGTTCAAGAACTACACCTTAAATGAGTTCCTAAGTGAAGAGGGGATAAGACATCAATATTCTGCCGCGTACACCCCTCAACAAAATGGTGTAGCCGAGAGGAAGAATCGAACTCTAATGGACATGGCAAGATCAATGTTGGCCGAATTCAAATCTCCATATAATTTCTGGGCTGAAGCAATCTCTACTGCTTGTCATTCATCCAATCGTTTATACCTCCGCAAGATTTTGGACAAGACTCCGTATGAAATACTTACTGGTAACAAGCCAAACATCTCATACTTTCGGGTATTCAGGTGTAAGTGTTTCTTTCTTATTAAAGGAGTTCGTTTATCTAAGTTTGAATCTAAGTCTCTAGAAGGTATTTTTGTTGGTTATGGTGCCGAATCCCACACTTATAGAGTCTACAATAAGCTCTCTGGAACTGTTGTAGAATCTTGTAGTGTGGTGTTCGAGGAAAATGACGTTCCCTGTGAGCAAGTTGGTGTTTGTGATGCAGATGTTGAAATACCCCAAGATGCCATAAGAAGAATGGGCGTGGGATTCTTCCGCCCCATTGAGGAACCCCTTGTGGCAGACCGGGAAGGACAATGCTCTACTCATATAGAGCCCTCATCTACACATACACAACATGCTCCAACCACGGGGGAAACTTCTACACCATCTCCATCAACTGCTGAAGGTCAAGTTGCTCCAGAAAGCTCCATGCCGGATTTTCCGGTGGATACCGGATTATCCGGCCACCCCGCTCCAGCTGTTCATGTAGCTCCTAGTGGTGAAGATATCAACACAAGCTCCAGGCCGGATTTTCCGGCTGACCCCGGATTATCCGGCTCCTCGCCAGTTCAAGCGAGTCCCAGGATTCCTGATGATGCTGCTGCAAGTCCTCCCAGGCCGGATTATCCGACCTCTTCATTGGCCGGATTATCCGGCCCTGACTCTCCAGTTCTGCAGCCTCCTGTTATGGCTACGGACTCACCTCAAGGGCATGCATCTCCACCACCTACTACTAATGTTCCAGCTACTAATTAAGGCAGAGAAAATGCCTCCAATGAAGACTCAAGTGATGAATCTCCTCCACCAAGAGACAACAAACTTATTGAACTTCGTCGCAAGACTCGGGCTAATCGTAACCTTGAGTTGAGGGGTCACACTCTCGACAAGGTTGTTGGTGATCTTCGATGAAGGGTGTCTACTAGAAGAGAATTGGCCAGTTTCGGTGAGCATCAAGCTCATATCTCCATGGTGGAACCTAAGAAGATCTTTGAAGCTCTTGAAGACCCAGACTGGGTTGTTGTTATGCATGAAGAATTGAACAATTTTGAGCGCAACAAAGTCTAGAAACTTGTGGAGAAACCCAAAGAGTGCCGCAATATTATTGGCACCAAGTGGATTTTCAAGAACAAGCAAGATGAGAATGGCATTGCTGTGAGGAACAAGGCAAGACTTGTGGCACAAGATAACTCCCAAGTTGAGGGCATCGACTTCGGCGAGACCTATGCTCCTGTGGCTCGTCTTGAGTCCATCCGTATACTACTTGCTTATGCTGCTCATAACAATTTTAAGTTGTAGTAAATGGACGTCAAGAGTGCCTTCCTTAACGGTCCTCTACATGAGTTGGTATACGTAAAGCAACCCCCGGGGTTTGAGGATTCTAACTTCTCGAACCATGTCTACAAACTCGATAAGGCACTCTATGGCCTTAAACAAGCCCCACGTGCGTGGTATGAGCACCTTAAAGAGCTTTTGTTAGATCGTGGCTTCAAAGTTGGGAAAATCGACCCCAACCTTTTTACTAAGAAGGTTAAGGGGGAGCTCTTCGTATGCCAACTATATGTAGACGATATCATTTTTGGTTCTTCTAACAAAGCTTTTAACGATGAATTTTCAAAACTTATGACTGACAGGTTTGAGATGTCTATGATGGGGGAATTACGGTTCTTTCTTAGATTCAAGATCAAGCAACTAAGAGAAGGAACCTTTATTAATCAAGCAAAGTACATCCAAGACATGCTCAAGAGATTCAAGATGTCGGATCTAAATGGTGTCGCTACTCCGATGCAAACAAAGTGTCATCTCGAACTCAACCCTCATGGTAAAGATGTGGACCAAAAGGTATACCGGTCCATGATCGTCTCTCTTCTTTACCTCTGCGCATCTAGACCCGATATTGTGTTGAGTGTGGGAGTGTGTGCAAGGTATCAAGCAGCTCCTAAAGAAAGCCACTTAGTGGCGGTCAAGAGGATCTTTCGATATTTAGTTCATTCCCCCAACTTTGGTCTCTGGTATCCCAAGGGCTCCAATTTCTCTTTATGTGGTTATACTAACTCAGATTGGGCTGGTGATAAGGATGATCGGAAGTCAACTTCTGGAGCTTGTCAATTCTTGGGAAGATCTCTTGTATGTTGGTCCTCCAAAAAGCAGAATTGTATATCTCTCTCCACCGCCGAAGCTGAATATGTTCTTTGCCGCAGCTTGTACTCAATTATTTTGGATGAGGCAAACTTTAAAGGAATACGTGTCAATTATGACAAAGTGCCTCTTTATGTGATAATGAAAGTGCTATCAAAATTGCGTACAATCCAGTTCAGCACACAAGGACGAAGCATATTGAGATTCGGAATCATTTTATTCGTGACCATGTTGCTCGAGGTGATATTGATATATCTTTTGTGAGCACGAAGAACCAACTGGCGGATATTTTTACAAAGCCACTTGATGAAGCAAGATTCTGCTATTTGAGGAATGAGCTAAATATCATTGATTCCAGGAGCTTGTCTTGATTACCCATGCACCCACTCGTACATCTCAATCCTTGTTTGGTCTAGGTGTGGGCATGGATATAGGGGAGTGTGGTCCTAACTTATTGGGCTAACCCTCCCCCGTAATGCCAATAGCAAGTTATATCATTTCTCTTAATATCATGTTGTGATATGTGAGCTTATTGATGAGTATTGGTCGTGAACCCAAGATATATCTTCGCGGTGTCACACCATACACTCCAACATGGTGGCTTCGGCCACCGCCCTCTCCTTTGTGGAGAATTGGATCTTTTTGGATGTTATTTGCTCTCTCTTGTTCTTATGGGAATCACACTCAATCTTGGCTTTTATTTGATTTGTTTTTTTTTGCAATTTTGAGTGTGAAGATGAGGATGAGGAAGAGCATGAGGACGAGGACAAGGACAAGGACTATGATGAGTGATCCCATGGGGTGCTAGCATCGCTCTTCTCCCTTTTTGGTGTCTCGATGCCAAAGGGGGAGAAGTAGTTCTATTAGGTTTTTGCATGGGTCGGGCATAAGCACTTGCAGTTTTTATTCGTTATTTCTTGCTTATGCCCATTTAGCGTTGAACTTTTATATTCGTGGTTTGTGATTTGTGGTTGAGACTTTATGTGGTTGTCTGGATGATACCTATGGACTTCATATCATGGATTATGCTCATGGTTATATCTATTCATATCCTATTGCTGGTGGTTTATCACGGAAGGCACGCGCTCATAATGGTTATCCAATAATAATTGTGTTTTATGTCAAGGATGCCTATTCTCTACTTCGGTGGTATGTGTTTTTGCCCTTTTGTCTATGGAATAGATTCACCTATTTGTGTGAATTTGTATTCCAATGCAAAAATCTATTACACACACATTGAGGGGGAGTCCCTTCCATAGTTATCTCTGTTTGTCTTGTGTCTTTCTCCTGCAAATCCTGGTATTGTCATCTAACACCAAAAAGGGGGAGATTGAAAGAACATTTCATGTTTTCCTATGTTTTGCGTGTTAGATAACAATACTATGGAGACTTTTCATGTGTGCTAAGTGTGCAGGAAGTTTTGAGGGGGGCCGGATAATCCGCCCCTCCAAGGGCCGGATAATCGGGCCTACCTCATCTCTCAAGGAAGCCAAGGCGCGTTCCTCTGTGTCCAGTCGGATTTTCTCCCGGAAAATCCGAACTGGGGCGGTTTTTTCTCCCCAGGCCGGATAATCCGGGTTTCGCAAGGGCCGGATAATCCGGCCCCCAGTTTTCGAGCAAAAGGAGCCAAGGCGCGTCGCTCGGTATCCGGTCGGATTTTCTACCGGAAAATCCGAACTGGGGCGGTTTTTATTCCCCAGGCCGGATAATCCGGCCTTCGCATAGGGCCGATAATCCGGCCCCCAGAAGTTGATCAAGGGCAAGCTCGGCGACGCCGTAAAGGGGCGGATTTTCCGCCGGATATTCTCGAGTCTGGGCGGAGTTTCCTAGACCGGATAATCCGCCTCACTTGGGCGGATAATCCGGCCCCCAAAGTGTGCAACGGCTGGTTTTTGGAAGGGGGTATAAGTACCCCTTCTTCCCCAACGTCCAGAACTCTTGATTCATTTGAATTCAACCAGACCCTGTGCAAGAGCTCTAAATCTCGATCTCCCACTTCAACCACCCTAAGGTCTTGATCTTTGGTGGAATTGAAGGAGGAGAAGTTCATCATCAACATCAAGAATCAAGCGCTTCAACTCCTCTCCATTCACTTGGAGAAATCCCTGATCTAGTATTCTCGTTAATACCTAGATCGTGTTATTGTATTTGACAACTTTGTTCTTGTGGCAGCTTGTCATTTCGGGAGCCTCCAAGTTGTTGTGGAGTTGTTGCCCCGCTAGTTGTGTAAAGGCGCCGGTGCCCGCCTCGAAGGGTACCTATAGTGGAAGGTGGATCAGGCCTGTTGTGGCGAGATCCATCGGAGAATAGGGTGAGGCCTTTTGTGGCGTGGTAGTCTTAGTACCGCCCACCCCTCCAACGCAGACGTACTTCCCTTAACAAGGAAAGAACTGTGGTCAAACAAATCCTGTGTCTCCGCGTGCTTCACTTCGGTTCACTCGTTCCTCTTCCACTCGCTCCTTACTCACTAGTAGATAGGTTTGCATATAGGGAAATTCCACACATTAGTTTATCTAGAGAATTTACCTTTGTGCTAAGCCTAAAATTGAAAAAGAATTAAAAATTAGTGTAGCACCTATTCACCCCCCCCCCCCTCCTCTAGGTGCTCATACGATCCATTTCACCTGGTGAGGTTTCCCACTAAGTACTAAGCCAAGACAGAGCCCATATGTATTGTGGTTGCACTGGAAGCTTCTGAATTCTGAAACATGACAGACTTCTTTGATTCCTAGGCGGTCGTCCTCCACCAATTTCCACTCGTTGACCCGACAACCATTCCGCCCAGAAGAAAACTTAGTTTTTATTTTGAAGGGTTTTGAGAGGAAAAAAGTTCGCTCGAGAGAGCTCTTATACTTAGAAAATTTTAAGTCTTTCGAACCCCCCAACGGTACTTTATATATATAGCATAGCAAGCATAACTTAGCAAAAACAGGATAACCTATTGGGATAGAAAATCCTAAACATAGAGCTACTCATGGCATACTACAAAACCGCACTTGCAAAATAATACTAAAAAAATCTACCAAAAACCTACACACGCATACTACAATTGAAGAGTAAAACATGCATAGTCAAAATTTGGGACATAATATATACAGGTGGTGTAACTTGCCTTAGATTAATTTGATGATGGTGTTCTTCAACGTAGAACTTCACTCGCACTCCAAAAAAATCTAACATAAATAAAAATTACACTAATAAATAACCATTGAAAAATAAAGAGCCAAATATACATACAAATATTTTTAATTATTTATTTATTTCGTGTAGTATTAGTATTGTATGGTTATGTAATATCACAAGGATCAATTTTCAAAAGGGAACACCTAAAAAGGATTCAAGAAAATTAAGTTATAGCCAAAATAAGGTTTAAATACGAATTTAAATTTGAATAGATACAATATATTGTAAATATAAAATTATAGGTCTTGTGGATAGATATTTTAATTATGAATCCAACGTAAAAAAAATCAACTAATTCTGAGTTGTATATCTTAAGATATGGATTTTCAAAGTATTCATGTTTTTAGGATTTTTAACATGCAACGTGGCGAATCGTGAGCGTTGGATATCGATCTGACGGCTACTTCTTCTTCGGCTTCAACTCCATATGGCTCCGCTTTGTATTCTGCGCGGCTCCAGCTTCGACTAGGCGCAGGTTGAGCTTCTAATTGGCGTGGCTCCTGCTCCAGCTCAGACACATGGCGTCACGTATTTGTCGATATCGATTCGATTAAAAGGGCTAATAGTGATCATGAGATAACGATTTAAAACACAACCTCTGAAACAATCTAATAAACACTAAAACGCAGTGTACAAGATCGATCATACGGACGAGGTTTAAATTCAAATATTTAACATGACCGGTTTAAAAATTGGAATTGTAAATTCTAATACCATTCGGTATAAAATTTAATTGTAAATCCAGTGCAACAAGCATCATCTAGTTTAGATTTGTAGTTTGGAAGATACGAAATTTTAAATTTAAGGCTAGACTAACATGTGCAAATCTGATCCATTTACCGTATACGTGCGAGAGAGAAAAAATACGGAAGACCAGGCTGGTGCAAACACTGTTCGATTATTTGCTTAAAAACTGATCTAATCTAATCTGACTAGTAGAGAAAATAATCTAACTACTTGCTTACCAGCCGTGGTCGGTGGTCATAATGGATGGTGAAAACATCTGTACGCTCTCGGCCCATCTCAGGTTGAAGCGGACGTCGCGGTCACAGCCTTCGGCCTCGGGGAAGACGTCCTTCGTGTTCCTCTCGGCGCGGTGGAGACGATGGCGCCCTGGGGACGCTCGGGCAGAGCTCTAGCCGGCGGTGGTAGTCGACGGATGGTCTGCATTTACGGCTATCTCCGGTGGCTTGGTTGCATTGCTCTGGTGCTCCGATGGTACGGGAAGGAAGTCAACGGGGACATAAAAACATGGAAGAAAGAAACATAGGAAGGGGAAGAGAACGACTGTCGTGGCGATGAATTGTTGATTTCGGAGCTTAGGTACAGGAGTTCGCCGGCGAGCTTTGTAGATCGATTTGGTGTTCGATTAGTCTAGAAATTCCGAAAATTTTGGAGGAGGAGAAAGCTTGGTATTTATGGAGGGTTTTTCGTGGCCGAGGGGCAAGGAATTAAACGAATTGAAGAGATTTTTGCGGGATTTTATTCAGTTCGGAGACGAACTCGTCCTGCCCATGAACTCCTCGTGGAGGTTGAAGATGACCGGTGGACACAAACAATCAGACTTTTTTTTTGGAGGGCAACGAAGTAAGACGAGTTGGTGCATATGGAAGGTCAGCTTCGCGTGCGTGCGTGCGTGAGAAAACAACCAAGCTGAGCAGACGTGGTGCATCTGGTTTCACGTGCCCATGCAGGTCATCGTGTATGTTATTTTTTTTATTTTTTTTCCAATTAATACAACAAATCAATGTAATATCACGCTCTCAAACTACTTAAAAAATAATAATTCAAAACTTATAATGCAAACGAAAATAATTTATACAGCCAAAGAAAATTTATTCGTAGACCAAGTTCTGTTTCAAAATAAAAACACTTGTGTTTATAAACTTTGTTATAGGTCTATTTAATTTCTCAAAAAAAAAACTTTACGGTTGTAATTATTTCCAAAATATTTTTAGAACCCGAGGCACAAGAAAGCCATGTAAGAAATTTCCATCTCGATAGTTTAAATAAGTCATTTTATCTTCTCTCGGTTCATTTTCTTTGGATTCGAAATTATCTACAAAATAACCCAAAAGAAAAATAAAAAAAATTCAAATAGGGCCAATTGGAACATTTTCAATATGTTTCTTATAATTGGAAACGTCATGTTATTTCCGCTCTTGTGAAGATGAAACATTGTTTGGAAAATGTCAAATAGTCTCCGGAATCCAAATGGGTGCAAACAAAATGCGAGGTAATTATATTGGATTTGTATAAAATTTTCTGAGCCAATATTTTATTTCGGATAGTCATGTTAATCCACTCATTCCAATGCGGCTTAGTAAAAATTTAAACAAGTCCTCAAGAATTTATTTATTTCTATTTTTTTTAAACAAGGTCAAACAATTCAATTAACTTATTTTATTCCAAAACTAGAATTTTTTTTAGGAATGCTACATTCATACTGAGGGAAACTTGCTGCTGTGCTCATCATACCTTCCTCTTGGGGTTCCCAACAAGCTCTACATCAACCACGCCCCAGCATTTTTCTGGTGCCATACACAGAGCCATCAAGCATTTTTCTGGCACTGTTGCCGGGGAGTCAAGGACATCGTCAAAGGGGAGTCCCTCCTAACCAATCTTTTTACTTTGTTATTTTTGTTTTGCTTAGTTTCTTTTTTGCTTTGTTTGCTTGTTTCTTTATCAAAAACACACAAAAAATAGTTTTACAAGTTTGCTTTCTTATTTGAAAACCCCAAAAAATGACTACCCTTAAAAACACTAAGTTGTGTGACTTCACTAGCACTAACAACAATGATTTTATGAGCACATATATTGCTCCACCTGTGCCTGAAGATACTTTCTTTGAGATAAAACCTGCTTTGCTCAATCTTGTTATGAGAGAACAATTTTCTGGTATTGGTAATGAAGATGTTGCTTCCTATCTAAATAACTTTGTTGACCTTTGGGAGATGCAAAAGCATAGGGATGTAGATGGAGATATTATTAAGCTGAAATTGTTTCCTTTCTCTTTGAGAGGAAAAGCTAAAGAATAGTTGAATTCCTTAACTAGGAATAGTATTGATTCTTGGACTAAGTGCAAAGTTGCTTTTATTGGAAAATACTATCCTCCTGCTAAGATTATATCTATGAGAAGTGAAATAATGAAGTTTAAACAACTTGATAATGAACATGTTGCTCAAGCTTGGGAAAGAATGAAATCTTTGGTTAAGAATTGTCCCACTCATGGACTGACTGCTTGGATGATCATCCAAAAAAATTATGCAGGATTGAACTATTCTTCGAGGAACCTATTGGATTCTGCTGGTGGAGGTACCTTTATGACCATCACTTTGGGTGCTGCAACAAAACTTCTGGACAATATGATGGTTAATTATTCTGAATGGCATACTGAGAGAGCTCCACAAGGTAGGAAGGTAAATTCTGTTGAGGAAACCTCCTCCTTGAATGATAAGGTTGATATTATTATGTCTATGCTTGTTAATGGGAAAGCCCATATTGATCCAAATAATGTTCCTTTAGCCTCTTTGGTTGCTCAAGAAGAGCAAGTTGATGTGAACTTCATAAGAAATAACAACTTTGGCAATAATGCTTATAGGAGTAGTTTTGGTAACAATAATTATAAGCTATATCCTCCCAACAATGGTAATACTTATGGAAATTCTTACAACAATAATAGGAGTGCTCCCTCTGAACTTGAAGTTATGCTTAAAGAGTTTATTAGTAAACAAACTACTTTCAATAAAACTATTGAGGAAAAACTCTCTAATGCTGAAAGAAATATAGCATCTTTGGCTGAAGCTCAATCTTCTTTGAATAAAATGGCTGCTAAACCTGAAACTAATGATAATCCCTTTGCAGCTACCAATGCTATACAAGTAAGAATTGATGAAAATGTTAGACTATTAGCTGAATTACATGCTAAGTGGGAAAGAGAAGATGAAATTGCTAGAAACATTAGTGTTTCTACTATCACCACCACTAGTGTTGAGGCTAGTAATAGTTCTACTACTTTAGATGATAAGTATGGTTTAGATCTTGATGGTTGCAACATCTCTGAAGTTATTAAGTTCCTACAAAAGCTTGCTAAAAGTCATAATACTAGTGCTATGAACATGGCCTTTACAAAACACATTAATAATGCTCTCATAAAGATTAAGGAAGAAAAGATGAAACATAAAGCTTCTATTCCTATAAAACAAGAAGATGGTTGGGAACCCATCATTAATATGAAAGTGAATGACTTTGATTTCAAAAGCTTTATGTGATCTTGATAGTAGTGTTTCTATTATGCCTAGAGGATTTATGATATGCTTGATTTGCCTCCACTTGAAGATTGTTATTTGAATGTCCCACTCGATGATAATGCTAAAAAGAAACTCATGGGGAGTCTTAATGATGTTCTTATTATGGTTAACAATGCCTATGTCCCTGTTGATTTCTATGTTTTGGATGTTGAATACAATGCTTCTTGTCCTATTACTTTGGGAAGACCTTTTCTTAGCACTGTTGGTGCCATTATTGATATGAAAGAAGGCACCATTAAATATCAACTCGCACTCAAGAAAGGTATAGAACACTTCCCCAAAAAGAGAGAAAAGATTTCTTTTGCTTCTCCTATGAAAACAAAATTTGATCTTAATGCTTCTTCATTTGAGAACACTTGATTCTTTTTCTTGCTTCTTATGCCTAACTTAAAGGCGTTAAAGAAAAGTACTTATTGGGAGATAACCCAAAAGTTTTAGATGAGTCTTGGAAGTTATTACCTCTGTAATAACCGCTCCTTATCCTTTTTATTTGCTTTCTATGCCAAGAGTAACCTCTAATGAGAGAGAAGTAATGATTGGGAAAGTTGCTGTCCCGAAACAGATTTCTATGCTTCACCGTAAAAATTCGTGTAAAATCTCTGAACATCTTATTGAGGCATGAATTTTTGTGCTTCTGTCCTAGGTTGTTATCTAACTTTCGTTAGTTCAACACTTTTTGATTTGAGCAACAGAAGGTCTTTGAAAAACTTCGTCTTTACCTGCTGGTCTGTTTTGACGGATTTCTGCCATTTTCTGCATTTGCTTCTTGTTGGTTCCTTTTTGAGTTCTTTTGGGGAATTGAGCTTTTTGAGGGAAGTGCTATAGTAGCTAGTGTTCTAATAAAAGTTTATTTGGTGTTAGAACTGAACCTTAAGACTTATTTATCTTGAATGCACTAATGTTGCTAATAAAGATTGTGTGAAGTTTTGTATGAAGGAAAAATTTCAGGTGTATGGAAGGAATGAGTAATGAGATGAAGGATGGACTAAAGCTCAAGATTGGGGATGCCACGGGTGTCACCCCAAGAAATATCCAAGAAGTACAAGCGTCAAATCTTGGTATGCCCAAGGCATCCCCCTCTTCATCAATAAAAATTCCAGGTTTCTTCCAAACGCTTCATTTTTATTGTTTCATGCACAGTTGTGTTGTTCTTGGAGCGTCTTTTTCTTCGTTTTCGTTTTGGTTTTTCGTTTGCTTTGGTTTTCTTAGTTTGCTGAATAAATTGGTTGGACCCCCTCTTTCATACACTGGTTTGCAAATAGTTTGGTTTGGTTTGGAAAAGAGTAGGAAAGTTCATGCTTATGTGGTAAAAAGAGCTCGTTTTTGACTGTGGCCTATGCTTTGTCATGCCATGCCGTATATTGTTTTGGTTGTATGCTTAGTATTCTTTGTTGTAGCATGACTTGTTATAAACAATTGAGATTGCTTAATGGGCCTTGGATGAATCATGCGTTGTTTTAGCATATTAAAGCATAGTATTGTGGTATTCTCCTTTGATGCTTTATTTGGGTTGACTTGGTGCATGCTCACACCATGTATGACTATCTCAAGTCACCATAGCCTTTATTATCCTTTAGTTTTCAACTTGTAGTATCACTTTATGCTTTGATCAATGATGTTTTGTCGCTCTACATGATTATGGCCATTATTGCTCTCTTAGTTTGTCGCTCCCAGTCTTTTGCTAGCCTCCACAACAAAGTATGAGTTCCACTCATGCATCCAACTCCCTAAACAAAGTTATTCCAAAGAGTCCACCATACCTGCCTACTAGCTTATGCTATTCCAAGTATATTCATGCTTTTGTTTACCTTCCAAATTAAACTTGTTATGAGAAAACTAGTGATTAAAGCTCTCACGAACTTGATGGCACACTTTACTTTTCTTGCCCTTAATAAACTTGAACCATTGTGTCGTCTATGTTGTATATGCTTGCACTTATTTGTTGGGAATTAGCAGAACCATGCTTTCATGGGGAACGCTTTCAACATTGCACTTGGTACTTGTACCTAGTTGATATCATGCTCTTTTGTATATGGATGTCGTCGGTGTGAAATGAAAGGGGAGCTTGTAAGTCCATGGAGTTATGTATATGTGTTAGAGAAACGCCTGGGCCGCTGGTCTAATCCATGTTGACATGGTGGAAACCTGCAGCCTAACCATAATGAGTTGTCTATGAAGCATTCTTCTTATAAAAAACGAGTCCTATATTGAAAAAAGAGAAAAGAGAAAAAAAGAGGATTATGAAAAGAGGAAAGAGAGAAAAAGCACCATATTCCCATGGTAAATAATAAGATTGCTGAGATGCTCGTTCTCTGCTTGCCTTGTCATTTTGATATGGGGATTCTTCCGTATCATCGGGCAAGGGGTACCCCGTTGGCGGTTCTCTATGATACACATATACTTACAATGACAAGAACTTACTGGTGAATAAACTTGAGTAGCATGAGGAGCGGCCCTCGTATACATGGGACATGAGATTTTTAACTTATACTTCGTCAAGCATGTACACCATAGTTTGTTCACTTTAACCTTAATCACTTCAAGATGCTTATGATAGGGGCAATGAGAGCTGAAAGCTATAAGTACCATAATTTTTGGAAGCTCTTTATGAGACTTGAATCCCTACTTCCTTTTATCAAAGGACTTTCTTCCACCATTATATTGAGTCTCCACCTTCTATCTTTATGCACCTACTTTGAGAGCATAGTGGCCATTCTTAGTTCTATGTGCATTGTCCCCACACTAGTTGATTGATGCATAACTTGATATTGCTTGTTTTAAACTATTTGTATCTAGTCACTCTTACGAACTTTGAAGGTGTCCTAGGCATTTATATTTGCTACGCTATGAGGGACAAGCTGAATACTATTATGCTATGTTTTCTTTATGTGAAACAAAAAAATGTCTTGCAAAGCATTGTTATTCATGAATCTTTTGTTTGTGACCTTTCATGTTGCTTCATAGTTTGTTTGCTTATTGCTAGAACTTTGTCTTTCATGTTATGATTGAAGTACTATGATCCCAGATTTGAGTGTTTTGCAAATACTTTGATCAAGTCTTTGATGGTGCATGTGAAGGAAATATGCCCTGAGAGGCAATAATAAAGTTGTTATTATGTATTCCTTGTATATGATAGATGTTTATTCTGCATGCTATAATTGTATTGATAGGAAACATCAATACATGTGTGTTTAATAAACAAAAAGGGTTCCTAGTCATGCCTCTCTTATAGACTAGCTTGTTGATTAACAAGATGATCAAGGTTTCCTGATCATGGACATTGGATGTTGTCAATAACAAGGTCACAACATTTGTGAAATTATGTGATGAACATTCATCCAAATTATAGCATTACGATCAAGTCATTGTGTTTATATTGCTATAACATCATACGAAGTAATCTTTATCCTTAGACCATGAGATCATGTTAATTTCTAACACCAGAAGAGTATCTTGATAACATCAAACGTCACACCGTAACAAGGTGACTATAAAGATGGGTTCAGTGCTATGAAGGTGTTATGTTGAGGCTCATGGAGCAAGAGTGGAATTTGTCAATCCAGATGACGGATAGATATACTCTGGGCCCTCTCGGTGATATCACATTAGGATAGCTTGCAAGCAAGTGATGTGATCACTAGAATGTTATATCACGGGAACGAGAAAAGAGGGCATGTCGGTAACGAGATCAAACTAGGTATGGAGATACCGATGATCAAATCTCGGACATGTAATATATCGAGAGACAAAGGGATTTAGTTAAAAGCGTTAAAGGTTCTCACAATCACAGCAGTCATCGTTGAATGTGTAGGAGTCAGTACGGATCTCCAGGTCCCGCTGCTGATTATTGATCGGAGAAGGGTCTCGATCATGTCTGCATTATTCGCGAACCGTAGGGTGGCACACTTAAGAGTTACCGGACACCATTTTGGAGCACATATGTTTCATACGAAAGAATTGCAAAGCGCAGGAATTATTTCAATAGAAACCGGAAATTGTTTCGGGTGAAATTGCAGAAGGTGTTTCTGCATGTGATATTGAAATATTGCAAGGGGCTATATGTGAATGTTTGTTAATTAAAGAATTTAATAAAAGAGTTTTATTAAATGAGAGAGCATTAAATTTGGAGAAACTTAATGCATTTAAAGTGGAGACTTTAAAAGGGAATGTGAAGAGGCATTTTAATGTGGAGGAGTTACCACCACATGAATGGGGAGGTGAGGGGTCACCCCCCATGCGCCGGCCATGGAGAGAGGGGGCACCCCCCCTCCTCCTATAAAAGGCCACCCATTCCCTCCTTCATCCACACACCTCCTTGTGAAGGATCTCTCTCCCCCTCTAGAATTATTCCCCCATGGTCTCGGATTAGCGAGATACATGTTCTCGGTGGCATTTCATCTGGAAGGAGTTTCTGCTTCTGCTGGATCGCTGGAGCAAGGAGGTGGAGGTTGTCCGGTGGCTTGAACGTGTGTGCGAAAAGTGATCGCTGCTGAGTTAGGCGCCGGACTTCCTCACGATCTTGAGATCGGCAAGTGTACGACTACATCAACCACGAGTTCCTACTCGTTAACAAAGCTCGTTGTCTTCGAGGGTAAGTTCTCCATGGATGTATGTCCACCCGTTGCTCTGTACCTAGTAGATAGATCTTGGCGTGTAGTTCTCATCGTAGGAATTTTTTTGTTTTCTATGCTGCGGACCCAACAGTGGTATCAGAGCCTGATCTATGCGTAGGTGCTTTGCACGAGTAGTACACATATGTTTATATGTGGGCGATGATGATCATGTTATTGCATCTTCTATGTACTTTGGATATTGGTGGCATAGTGGGATGAAGCTACGGACCAACCTTACATGTCATCGTACATGAGACCGGTTCCACGACTGACATGCAACTTGTTTTGCATAAGTGGCTGGCGGGTGTCTGTCTCTCCTACTATAGTCAATATCTGATTTACAACGAGTTGCTAATAACTTAGTTATCCTCGTTGTGGTTCATGTTCGTAGGTTAGACAGGTTCTATCTCCGAAAGCCCTAAGCCACGTAAAACTTGCAATTGATAAATTAGAGGCGTCTAGTTTAGGTCGTTGCTGGGCTAGTGTATTGATATGGTATTGTTGTAAGTAGATGTATGTAGATACTCTTACAACACAGTCAACGTGTAAGTTCCATAGACCTTGGCCTTACACACAAAGGAATGATAGAGATCATACCACGATGCAAATGATAGAGATCAAATGCATGGACCATATCACCTCACTTCACACATTAGATGTTAGCATCTTATATTGCTAGTTTGGCGCGTTTGGTAGCATTATAAGATGATCCCTCATTTAGATATCAAGATAAAATGTGTTCTTCCTTAAGTATTCACCGTTTTGTGGATCGTGTTTTGAGGCATCACGTGATGATCGGGTGTTCTCAACTCTACGCTTTCATACAACGGGTGTAAGACAGTTTTACACACGCAAATACTAAGGTTCTTACTTGACGAGCCTAGCATGTACAGACATGGCCTCGGAACATGGACCGAAAGGTTAAGAATGAGTCATATAGTTGATATGATGCCCATATAGATACTCGCCTTTGAAGCTACACCGACTCACGTGATGATCGGACTTGGTGTAGTGGATTTGGTTCATGTAATCACCAAAAGGACATGAGGGATGTCGTTTTTGAGTGGGAGTTCATTAGTAATTTGGATTAGTTGAACTCAATCTATCATAAACTTAGTCTAAATATACTTTACAAATTCTGTTGTAGATGGCACCACACCTTTTAATTTCAATGTGTTCATGGAGAAAGGGAAACTTGCTGCGAATGGTAGCAACTTCACAAACTGGGCTATGAATTTGAGGATTCTCCTCACTGCTGCACAAAAGCAATATGTGCTAGATGCGCCGCTAGGCCCCCCACCAGCTCCTGATGCCCCTGACGAGGAGAAGAACGTCTATATAACTCGTCAGGAGGACCACAACTTAGTTCATTGCGGCATACTGTATGGGCTAGAGCCAGAACTTCGAAAGCGTTTCGAGAATGGCAATGCCTTTGATACCATGGGAGAATTGAAAATGATTTTCGATACCCATGCTGCCGTAGAGAGTTATAATGCTACAGAAAAGTTCTTTAGCTGCATGATGGAGGAAAACATCTCCGTTAGTGAGCACGTACTCAAAATGTCCGGCACGCCGATAATCTTGTGTCCTTGGGAATAACGATTCCCATTGACTTAGGCATACATCGTGTTCTCCAATCTCTGCCACCTAGCTACAAGAGCTTCGTGATGAACTATAATATGCAGGGCATGAAGAAGTCTCTTCCCAAGCTTCTGTCAATGCTTAAGACTACAGAAGTGGAGATTAGGAAAGAACATCAAGTGTTGATGATCAATAGGACCACCGGTTTTAAGAAGGACAAGAAAGGCAAGCACAAGGGAAAGAAGGGCGGCAAGTCTATTGCCGCGCCTGAAAAGAAACCCCGAGCTGGCCCTAAGTCTGACACCGAGTGCTACTATTGCAAGGGGACTGGCCATTGGGCAATCGCCCCAAGTATTTGGCGGACAAGAAGTCCGGCAAGGCAAACAAAGGTATATGTGATATACATGTTATTGATGTGTACTTGACTAGTACTCGCAGTAGCACCTGGGTATTTGATACAGGATCGGTTGCTAATATATGTAACTCGGTTCAGGGGCTGCGGAACAAGCGACAACTAGCAAGGGATGAGGTCACGATGCGGGTCGACAATGGATCAAGAGTTGATGTGATCGCCGTTGGAACGCTGCCTCTCCATATGCCATCGGGATTAGTTATAAACCTGAATAATTGTTATTCGGTGCCTGCACTGAGCATGAACATTGTATCCGGATCGTGTTTGATGCAAAGTGGTTATTCATTTAAGTCTGAAAACAATGGTTGTTCGATTTATATGAATAATATCTTTTATGGTCATGCACCTGTGTTGAATGGTTTATTTCTGTTGGATCTCGATAGTAGTATTACGCATATTCATAATGTTGATGCTAAAAGGATTAAACTTGATAATGATATATCTACATATATGTGGCACTTCCGTCTAGGTCATATTGGCGTTAAACGCATGAAGAAACTCCATTCTGATGGACTATTGGAATCACTTGATTTTGAATCATTTGATACATGTGAGCCATGCCTTATGGGCAAGATGACTAGAACACTGTTTTCCGGTTCAATGGAACGGGCGACAGATCTATTGGAAATCATACATACTGATGTGTGTGGACCAATGAGTGTGTCGGCGCGAGGTGGATATCATTATTTTGTTACTTTCACGGATGATTTGAGTAGATACGGGTATATCTATTTGATGAAACATAAGTCTGAAACCTTTGAAAGGTTCAAGGAATTTCAGAATGAAATGGAAAATCATCGTAACAGAAAGATCAAATTTCTACGGTCCGACCGTGGAGGAGAGTATCTTAGTTACGAGTTTAGCACACATATGAAAGACTATGGAATAGTTTCACAACTCACGCCTACCGGAACACCACAACGTAATGGTGTGTCAAAACATCGTAATCATACTTTATTGGATATTGTTCGATCTATGATGTCTCTGACTGACTTGCCACTGTCATTTTAGGGTTATGCACTAGAAACAGCTACATTCACTTTAAATAGGGCACCATCTAAATCCATTGAAAAGACAACGTATGAATTATGGTTTGGAAACAAACCTAAGCTGTCATTTCTTAAAGTTTGGGGATGCGATGTTTATGTGAAGAAACTTCAACCGGATAAACTCGAACCCAAAGTGGAAAAATGCGTCTTCATAGGATACCCTAAGGAAACAATTGGGTATACCTTCTATCACAGATCCGAGGGCAAGGTCTTTGTTGCCAAGAATGGATCCTTTCTTGAGAAGGAGTTTCTCGCGAAAGGTGTGAGTAGTCGGAAGGTAGAACTCGAAGAGGTTATTGAACCTTCTCTTCATGAAATGGCGAGTAGTGCAGCTCTAGAAGTTGTTTCGGAGTTGACTTCACCTAATGAAGAGAGAGCTAATGATATAGATCATGAAACTCCGAAAGAGGACACTACCGAACCTCGCAGGTCAAGCAGGACACGTGCCCCGACTCTGTACGGCAATCCTGTTATGAATTTCATGATTGATGAAATAGATGACCCTGCGACATATGAAGAAGCGATGATGAGCCCTGATTCCAACAAATGGCTAGAAGCCATGAAATCCGAGATGGAATCCATGTACGAAAACCAGGTTTGGACCTTGGTGGACTTACCTCATGATCGAAAGGCCGTTGAGAATAAATGGATCTTCAAAAGAAAAACTGATGCTGATGGTAATGTGACCATCTATAAGGCTCGACTTGTCGCAAAGGGGTTTTGACAAATTCAAGGAGTTGACTACGATGAGACATTCTCTCTCGTAGCGATGCTTAAGTCGGTTAGGATTATGTTAGCAATTGCTGCATATTTCGATTATGAAATATGGCAGATGGATGTCAAAACTACGTTCCTCAATGGTAATATTGAAGAAGAGTTGTATATGATACAACCTAAGGGTTTTGTCGATCCTAAGGATGCTGATAAGGTGTGCAAACTTCAGCGATCCATCTATGGACTGAAGAAAGCATCCCGGAGTTGGAATCTCCGCTTTGATAAGGTGATCAAAGAGTTTGGATTTGTCCAAACTTATGGAGAGGCTTGTATTTACAAGAAAGTGAGTGGGAGCAATGTGGCATTTCTGATATTATATGTGGATGACATATTATTGATTGGAAATGATTTAGATCTTTTAAACAGTGTTAAAAGTTATCTAAACAGCAAATTTTCGATGAAGGACCTTGGTGAAGCTTCATATATATTAGGCATTAAAATCTATAGAGATAGATCAAGACGCCTAATTGGGCTATCACAGAGTACATACCTTGATAAGATATTAAAGAAGTTTAATATGGACGGAAGTAAGAAGGGGTTCTTACCTATGTTGCAAGGCAAGACATTGAGTAAGACTCAAAGTCCGGCTACGGCGGAAGAAAGAGAGATAATGGATAAGATCCCCTATGCCTCAGCCATAGGCTCTATAATATATGCCATGCTATGTACAAGACCGGATGTGGCACATGCTATTAGTTTGACTAGTAGGTACCAATCTGATCCAGGTTCGGAACACTGGATAGCGGTCAAGAATATCCTTAAGTACTTGAGAAGAACTAAGGATATGTTTCTTATATACGGAGGTGAAGAAGAGCTAGTCGCTAAGTGTTATGTCGATGCTAGCTTTGACACTAATCCGGATGACTCTAATTCTCAATCCAGATACGTATTTCTCTTTAACGGAGCAGTAGTTAGTTGGAGGAACTCCAAACAACCTGTGGTGGCTGGATCAACAACGGAGGCGGAATATGTTGCTGCTTCAGAAGCAGCGCAGGAAGTGGTTTGGATGAAGGAGTTCATAACGGAATTGGGTGTGGTTCCCAGTGCGTTGGACCCGATGGTGATCTATTGTGACAACAATGGAGCCATAGCCAACGCCAAGGAACCAAGGTCTCACAAGAATTCCAAGCATATTAAGCGCCGGTTTCACTCCATCCGCGAGCATGTCAAGGATGGAGATATAAAGATTTGTAAAGTGCACACGGACCTGAATGTAGCAGATCCATTGACTAAAGTACTCCCTAGGGCAAAACATGATCAACACCAGAACTCCATGGGTGTTAGATTTATCACTATATAAACTAGATTATTGTCTCTAGTGCAAGTGGGAGACTGAAGGAAATATGCCCTGAGAGGCAATAATAAAGTTGTTATTATGTATTCCTTGTATATGATAGATGTTTATTCTGCATGCTATAATTGTATTGATAGGAAACATCAATACATGTGTGTTTAATAAACAAAAAGGGTTCCTAGTCATGCCTCTCTTATAGACTAGCTTGTTGATTAACAAGATGATCAAGGTTTCCTGATCATGGACATTGGATGTTGTTAATAACAAGGTCACAACATTTGTGAAATGATGTGATGAACATTCATCCGAAGTATAGCATTACGATCAAGTCATTGTGTTTATATTGCTATAACATCATACGAAGTAATCTTTATCCTTAGACCATGAGATCATGTTAATTGCTAACACCGGAAGATTATCTTGATAACATCAAAGCGTCACCGTAACAGGTGACTATAAAGATGGGTTCAGATGCTACGAAGGTGTTATGTTGAGGCTCATGGATCAAGAGTGGAATTTGTCAATCCAGATGACGGATAGATATACTCTGGGCCCTCTCGGTGATATCACATTAGGATAGCTTGCAAGCAAGTGATGTGATCACTAGAATGTTATATCACGGGAACGAGAAAAGAGTGCATGTCGGTAACGAGATCAAACTAGGTATGGAGATACCGATGATCGAATCTCGGACATGTAATATATCGAGAGACAAAGGGATTTAGTTACAAGCGTTAAAGGTTCTCACGATCACAGGAGTCATCGTTGAATGTGTAGGAGTCAGTACGGATCTCCAGGTCCCGCTACTGATTATTGATCGGAGAAGGGTCTCGATCATGTCTGCATTATTCGCGAACCATAGGTTGGCACACTTAAGAGTTACCGAACACCATTTTGGAGCACATATGTTTCAGGCGCAAGAATTGCAAAGCGTAGGAATTGTTTCAATAGAAATCGGAAATTGTTTCGGGTGAAATTGCAGAAGGTGTTTCTGCATGTGATATTGAAATATTGCAAGGGGCTATATGTGAATGTTTTTTAATTAAAGTAATTAACAAAATTCTGAATAAATTTAATAAAAGAGTTTTATTAAATGAGAGAGCATTAAATTTGGAGAAACTTAATGCATTTAAAGTGGAGACTTTAAAAGGGAATGTGAAGAGGCACTTTAATGTGGAGGGGTTACCACCACATGAATGGGGGAGGTGAGGGGTCACCCCCATGCTGACCATGGAGAGAGGGGGCACCCCCCCTCCTCCTATAAAAGGCCACCCATTCCCCCCTTCATCCTCACACCTCCTTGTGAAGGATCTCTCTCCCCCTCTAGAATTATTCCCCCATGGTCTCGGATTAGCGAGATACATGTTCTCGGTGGCATTTCATCTGGAAGGAGTTTCTGCTTCCGCTGGATCGCTAGAGCGAGGAGGTGGAGGTTGTCCGGTGGCTTGAATGTGTGTGCGAGTGTGGATGCACTGCTGAGTTGCGGCGCTCGGACTTCCTCACGATCTTGAGATCGGCAAGTGTACGACTACATCAACCACGAGTTCCTACTCGTTAACAAAGCTCGTTGTCTTCGAGGGTAAGTTCTCCATGGATGTATGTCCACCCGTTGCTCTGTACCTAGTAGATAGATCTTGGCGTGTAGTTCTCATCGTAGGGAAATTTTTGTTTTCTATGCTACGGACCCAACAACATGTCACCTCAAAAATTATTCTTTCTTTTTATCACTTACCTACTCAAGGACGAGCAGGAGTTAAGCTTGGGGATGTTGATACATTGCAAATGTATCTATAATTTTTGATGTTCCATGCTTAGTTTTATCCACTTTCTTGTGTTTTGTTCCAACTTTGGAGTACTTTTCATATGATTTCTTGGACTAACCTATTAACAAGAGCCACAGTGCCAGCTGCCTGTTTTCTGCTGTTTTTGGTTCCAGGAAAGTCAGAAAATGAATATTCTCGGAATTGGACGGGACAAAAGCCAAAGTGCCTATTTTTCTGGAAGTCATCAGATGCGAGAATACGAGATGAAGAGGGGCCAGGGGGCCACCACACCACCTGGCCGCGCGGCCTAGCCTGGCACATGCCAGGGGGTGGTGTGGCTGCCTCCGGCACCCCCTCAGCCTCCCCTTCCGCCTATAAGATGCCCTCGGGACGAAAACCCTAAGTACCCGATCAAAAATCCATGAAAGAGTCTGTAGCCGCCGTCATCTCCATCCCTAGATCGGGAGGGATCTGAATCTCTTCCTGACACCCTGCCGGAGAGGGGAATTCACCCTAGAGGCCTTTTCATCACCATGCAAGCCTCCGGTGTGATGCGTGAGTAGTTCATCCTTGGACTACGGATCCATGTAGTAGCTAGATGGCTGGTTCTCCTCCTTTGTGCTTTCATGTCTAGATCTTGTGAGCTCCGTTCATGATCAAGATCATCTATTTGTAATTCTGCATGTTGTGTTTGCGGGGATCCGATGGATATTGAGATGCTATGTCAGATTGATTATTGATTCTATCATGTCCTTGTTATTTGTGATATTGCATGCTTTCCGTTGTTAGTAGCTATCTTGGCCAAGTAGATGCTAGCAACTCCAAGAGTTAGTATTTATGCTCGATAGTGGGTTCATGCCTCTGATAATCTGGGAAAGTGACAGAAATCTCTAAGGTACTAGATGTGCTGTTGCTACTAGGGAGAAAACAACAATCCTTTGTTCATAGAACAATCATATTGTTTACTTTACACGCAGTTCGTAAAGCAATAATCTGTTGCTTGCAACTTAATACTGGAGGGGGTTCGGATGATAACCTGAAGGTGGATTATTAGTCGTGGATGCAGTTGGATGGCGGTCTATGTATAATGTTGTAATGCCCAATCAAGTCTCAAAGGAGTCAAGATGATTAGTATATGCATGTATTGCTTTCTCGATGTTTGTCAATTGCCCCACTGTAATTTGTTCACCTAGCATGTTATCTAGCTAAGGAGAGCCACCTCTAGTGAACTACGGATCCCGGTCCTTGTCTTTTACATACAATCTACAAACTGTTTACTGCTTTGTGTTTACTTTCTGCAAACTTTTACTTCTTTCCATTCGATACGTTTAATCCTTTGTTTTCCGCAAAACACGGTGAGATTGACAACCTCATCGCAAGTTGGGGACAAAGTTCTGTGGTTGTGTTGTGCAGGTGTCCATGTTGCTACTAGCACCGGTAGTGCACCCTGCCAAAGCTCAGCTAGTAACACCTTTGAGGTGTTTCCTTGCTCCTACTACTTCGATTAAACCTTGGTTTCATACTAAGGGAAACTTGCTGATGTGCTCATCATACCTTCCTCTTAGGGTTCCCAACGAGCTCTACATCAACCACACCCCAGCATTTTTCTGGCGCCATACACAAAGCCATCAACAGTCTATCAAACAACAGGCAATAGGATGTGTCCAAGGCATTAGAGAGGCTGCATGGAATATAAATGGTGCATAGAAACTAAAGCATTGCAACAAGGATATCAATAGATCAATAGGTGGAAGTAAACACTATAAACACACAATAGGAAGAAAGGGAAAGAATGCTCACCTGGGAAACATTGCCGAGATACATTATCCAAAGAACTTGTCGATACTCACATCAACTCATCGGCCTAATCCGTGAAGAAGTAAAGCACTAAAACAAACACCGGAGGCACCATTTAATACTACGGCATGTTTATGATATGATGCATGACATGGCACAGATGCGGTGCAATTAAGCAATATTAAGCAGAACCGGGGTCCCGACAATTAATTAGAAGGTCCATGTTGTATAGATACCCCGCAATTTAAATGTTGGCTTAACAAGGCAAAACATGGCATCGATTCGCTACACAAATTTAAATGGAGCCAATATAAGACTAGAATAGTCCACATATAGCCTACATATTTAATTATGACGTGAATCGACAAAATACCCCCAAACAACAAATATGTATGCGAGCATGAACAATTATATGCAACATTATACATTACGTTTTATAAAATTGGGCTCGAAAAGGGGATCACCCATAGGGGTATTGGTGGTCTTGGGGTTCGCCGAGGGGGTTCGACGGGGTTCAGGGTCAACGGGATGGTCTTTGGATTCGGGAAGTAGCCATCTTTGGTATCCTTGAAGGGTCTTGAGGTTCCAGCTTCACCGGGTCCATGGAGCAGATCTCGGCATTCCATGACGGCGCTCTTCGACCATCGGTTCCATGACGGAGAGTTCGGATACGGCAAACCCATGATGAAGATCTTGGCGAGGCAGAACTTGGCGCCAATCGATGAGATAGGGATTTTGTGGCTCTCCATCCTAGAATTGGCAGCACCACCCTAATCTCAACTTCAACATCAACCACACAACCTTTGGGAACGCCTCGGACTGCATACGCAACTAGAACGGACAACACAGCAACATGGCCTGGCCTCTAGTCACCGGGACAGGAGGTCGTAGGCATGCACAGGCAGGAGCATGAGTGGGTCAAAGCGAGCTTGATGCGGACCTGAAGCCGCCTCGGTGAGGACAGGGTGAGCGGTGCAGAGGGCGACGGGACGGCATAGTGGTGAGTGGCGGCGGGACCGGGAGCATCGTGTCGCACGGACAGAAGACGAGGTGATGGGGAGACGGCGCCATGACCAGCTATAAAGGAGGAGGTGACGAAGGTCATCTACGACACGTGGGCCATCACAGGCAGAGGACGCGGCGCGGCAGCAGGGAGGAAGAAACGGCTAGTGGCGGCCGGAGATCTTGCGGATGGCGGCGGCGCTCGCAGAACTCAGGATGGGGCGCTGTGGTGTGAGTGGGGGGAGCCACGACGAGGCCGGCGATGGACTCGGGGAAGGGGCGGCGACCTGTGTGCTATAGAGCAGAGGCGGTGGCATGATCCGTCTCACTGGCCGGGCTAGAGTAGTGGGCTCCATGCGGGAGGGCGGGGCTCGGCGGCCTGCGCAGGGTCCGGGAGCGGCAAACAAAGGACACGGCGGGGATCACACGGGAGACGGGATGCAGAGGAAGGCATTAAGGCGGGGCTCTGCTAGGAACAAGGGGAGCGACGTGAGCAGGGAGTGGGGTGGGTCACGCGTGAGGCGAGGCGTGTCGGTTGGAGTGTGGGCCAGGGTGGAGAGGAGGGTACGGTAGCAGGGTAGTGGGTGTGGGACATGTTGGGTCAGGTAGTTTACGTGTGTGCACTGCGGCAGCGGCTGGGTGAGAAGAATAGGGTAGGGTAGGTGGGATGGTGCGGTCGTTGTACGAGCGAGTGTGGCGTCTAGGTAGGTGGCAGCGGGTGGAGGCAAGGCTAGGGTTAGGGTTTAGATCTAGGTTTAGAGGGCTAGGGTTTGGTTGGGCTAGGCCTACCGGGGTAGTCGGTGGTCTGGCATACCGGCTAGGATGCCTCGCCCGGGGTTTAAAACATAGGTTTTATAGATATTTATTTTATTTTGTTTAAAGCAAAACAGTTTCAAATATGTTTTAGACAAATAAAGATTCGAACGGACCAGGGTTTTAATTTGAAATAAAGACAGGGATATTTAGAAGACAAAGATGGGCTTTTCGAAAATAGTTTTAGGTAAAAATATGCATGATGACATGACGATGCTCAAATGCAATGTGGCATGATGACATGATCATGCGGTCATGATGATGCACAAAACATAAACACCAAGCGATTTTCTAGTAGTGATTTTACCGGGGTGCTACAATTCGACACCACTAACAATGGATCTCACCCTCGAGATCCACCTCATGGTACAGGGAAGAAGGCTGATGATCGGGTTCTCCTTGCTTCGTGTGGATCCTCGCGACACCACTAACAAAGATTCTTTCTCTGCATTGAAATCAACGACACCACCAACAAGGGGTCGTTGCTCACATTCGTCGAGAGAACACTCCATAGAAACAAAGGCAAAGAAAGAGGTCACAAGGCTACCTCTAACTTCAGTGGAATGAGTAAATTGCATTGATCCACCAATACAATGTACACTAGCGAATAATAAGAGTAGTCGGATGGGGATCAACCCATTGCGCACCCAAAACATTACTCTGCACACGAATAAGAGAATTATACAACCCACTCTCGAATTCAGACTGAAGATCTTGACGAGCGATGTTTGGAAAGCTTTGGCAAACCAAGGAGTGATGCAGACTCTTCATCGGATCTTACGTATAAGATGTCGTCGCGTTGGGGAAACACCGGAAGATACAAAGAAAATCGTACGAAAAGACACAATGATTAGGTTCCGCGATGGTTGCATTGGCACGAACAACACATGCTCAAGGTATACTCCAACTACACCAATGCTCATACTTCTCATATGTTCTTCAACGATACGGATATTCATCAAGGGACACATATAGATAAAGAGTTCAAGAACAAAAAGATTGGATGAAGGGTTCAACAAACGAGATGCGGATCTATGATTGTAGCTCCACCGTTATAAAAGGGAGAAGCGAAACCCTAAAGGTACGACAGAAACCCAACCACGAGGATTCTTGGACTCAAAGAAAAGATAAGAGAGAAGATTCAAAACACGCAAAGGTAAGAAGGGAATAACACAGAGGTAAGGAGTAAAAGTAGACCTAATCAGATCTATCCAACCGATTTGCAAAATAGTTTTGACACTCTACAACATCCATTAGCTAGGTTATCCTACAGGCTGGACCAGTGGGGTATCGCAACTACTGGGCTCTGATACCACTTTGTAACACCCTCGAATCGGCCCTATGCAAGTTTTAGCGATTCCCGCCAAACCCGCATAGAAACGATTCAAAGATGCCCACCAGGCACTTTTGTGTGGGTGGGAAACGAAGTAATATCATTACACAATAGTCCAAGATGGAACCCATAGAACAAATATATATACAACATGATTCCAAGAGTCAAGAATACAGATATACAATACAAAGATCCAAATCACCTTGAAAATGATACAAAGTCTGAGTATGGATAAGATGCAAATGGGGCTAAGAGCCTGAAGAATAACCAATAGCGTCCATAACCCTGCCCAAGCCAAGCCGGAATGGTAACCCTGCTAACGACGCCGATCTCAAACCTGCTAAAACCAAAGGGGTGCCGACAAAGGGAAAAGGAAAAAGGGAGCGGTCAGTACTGAGTCCAGTACACGACGAGTCTAGAATTCGGCGACTCTCGCCTACATAGGTATGGTGGGCTAAAGCGGCAGCGAAGCATGCACTAAACAACCTATAGAGACTCGATTCAAGTACCTGCTATTAGAGAGGGATAAGAAAGATCTATTCGGAACCAACCTGATACTAACACCAATCATACCCATCCTGGCATTTCCCCCTCAAGACCAAACGAGGAAGTCAAACCGAGGAACTCACACAGTTCGCAATTTTATTCATTCCATTATAGTTGCAACACTTACTAGTCAGATATAAATAGCATGAGTCATCCTGATATCATAAGCAGTGGTAGTTTTAGTTAACATTCTATTGTAGTTGCAATACTTACTAGTCAGATATAATTAGCTAGAGATATTCCAAATCCAGCAGTTGTTGGCACTTTTATTTACTCATTCCGTTGTAGTGAAACTGATTACTAGACATGTCATAGTCCAATTTATAACACTACTTTAGTTATGGTTGTCTATGATCGAGATATTGTGCTCCAAGTCGTCCATAACCGCGGACACGACTTTCAGAAAGATTTACCCTGCAGGGGTGCACAAATAGCAACACACGCACGATCAAACTCGGGAAAAGCTAATAAAAACCGAACGAGGCTTTCACGACAAAGCAATCACAAGATTCATAAAATATTTCAGGGGGCACCCCCATTAAGCTACTCGCAACGAAGTTGGCTAGCTCCGAGACGGACCCAAGGTTTGCGCCAATGGCTGTAAACGACTGGGAACCCGAAAATGTGACTGGGCTTGTTGATACCGCGTAAACATTCCACGTTCCTAAACAGTACAGGTGCTCCACGCACAATCGTAAATAAAGCAGTAAAGCATGGCATAAATACATGATAGTAATAAAGCCCCAAACTAGTTTGTGGCCCCAAGAAATAAAGTGTGAATAAGGTTCAGGCAAAGGGGGATCCATAGGGTCTCCCGTATGTGGATAGTGCAAATAGTCAAGGAACAGAAATCAAGTGCTCGGGGCCTACAGGACACAAGTGAGCGGTTAAAAACTAAATATTAGCTATTGCCCACCGGTGTCTCTGCATTAGTTATATCTATTCCCAACATTTTAATTATCAAGTTTAAATTAAAGGCATGATCGTCTCCAACATTAAACATGTGCCAACCTCCCAACAATGGTGGAACATCGAAGACGCAAAGCAGCACCTGAGCAAGCAACTATGACTTGCAAGGCCGTCTGTCTATCAAACAACAGGCAATAGGATGTGTCCAAGGCATTAGAGAGGCTGCAGGGAATATAAATGGTGCACGGAAACTAAAGCATCGCAACAAGGATAGCAATAGATCAATTGGAGGAAGTAAAGACTATAAACACAAAATAGGTAGAAAGGGTAAGAATGCTCGCCTGGGAAACATTGCCAAAGATACATTATCCGAAGAACTTGTCGATACTCACATCAACTCATCAGCCTAATCCGTGAAGAAGCAAAGAACTAAAACAAACACCGGAGGCACTATTTAATACTACGGTAGAATAATCGACATGTTTATGATATGATGCATGACCTGGCATAGATGTGGTGCAATTAAGCAATATTAAGCGGAATCGGGGTCCCGACAATTAATTGGAAGGTTCATGTTATATAGATACCCTGCAATTTAAATGTTGACTTAACAAGGCAAAACATGGCATCGATTCGCTACACAAATTTAAATGGAGCCAATATAAGACTAGAATAGTCCACATATAGCCTCCATATTTAATTATGAGGTGAATCGACAAAATACCCCCAAACAACAAATATGTATGCGAGCCTTAACAATTATATGCAACATTATACATTACGCTTTATAAAATAGGGCTCGGAAAGGGGATCACACATAGGGGTATCGGTGATCTTGAGGTTCACCGAGGGGGTTCGGCAGGGTTCAGGGTCAACGAGATCGGTCTTCGGATTCGGGAAGTAGCCATCTTCGGTATCCATGAAGGGTCTTGAGGTTCCAGCTTCACCGGGTCCGTGGAGCAGATCTCGGCATTCCGTGACGGTGCTCTTCGATCATCGGTTCCATGACGGAGACTTCGGATACGCCAAACCCATGATGAAGATCTTGGCGAGGTAGAACTTGGCGTCAATCAACAAGCTAGGGATTTTGTGGCTCTCCAACCTGGAATTGGCAGCAGCACCACCCTATCTCAACTTCAACATCAACCACACAACCTCTAGGAATGCCTCGGACTACAGACGCAACTAGAATGGACAACACAACAACATGGCCTGGCCTCTAGGCACCGGGACAGGAGGTCGTAGGCATGCACGGGCAGGAGCATGAGTGGGTCAAAGCGAGCTTGATGCGGACCTGAAGCCGCCTCGGTGAGGACAGGGTGAGCGGTGCAGAGGGTTACTGGACGACACAGAGGTGAGCGGCGGTGGGACCTGGAGCATCGGGTCACGCGGACGGCAGACGAGGTGATAGGGAGACGGTGCCATGGCGAGCTACAAAGGAGGAGGCGACGGAGGTCATCTGTGACACGCGGGCCATCACAGGCAGAGGACGCGGCGCGGCACCGGGGAGGAAGCAACAGCCAGCGACGGCCGGAGATCTTGCAGATGGCGGCGGTGCTCGCGGGACTCACGATGGGGCATTGTGGTGTGACCGGGGGAGCCACGACGAGGCCAGTGACGGACTCGGGGAAGGGGCGGCGACCTGCGTGCTGCAGAGCAGAGGCGAGGGCACGATCCGTCTCGCTGGCCGGGCTGGAGCGGTAGGCTCCATGTGGGAGGGCGGGACTCGGCGGCCTGCGCAGGGCCCGGGAGCAGCGGACAAAGGACACAGCAGGGATCATGCTGGCGGTGGGATGCAGAGGAAGGCGGTGAGGCGGGGCTCTGTTGGGAACAAGGGGAGCGACGCGAGCGGGGAGTGGGGTGGGTCACGCGTGAGGCGAGGCGTGTCGGTCGGAGTGGTGGGCCAGGGTGGAGCAGGGTGGTACGGTAGCAGGGTAGTGGGTGCGGGGCGTGTTGGGTCAGGTGGTTTACGTGTGTGCACTACGGCAGCTGCTGGGTGAGAAGATTAGGGTAGGGCATGTGGGATGGTACAGTCGTTGTACGAGCGAGTGTGGCGTCTAGGTAGGTGGCGGAGGGTGGAGGCAAGGCTAGGGTTAGGGTTTAGATCTAGGTTTAAAGGGCTAGGGTTTGGTTGGGATGGGCCTACCAGGGTAGTAGCATACGGGCTAGGCTGCCTCCCCGGGGTTTAATAAAATAGGTTGTATAGATATTTATTTTATTTTGTTTAAAGCAAAACAGTTTCAAATATGTTTTAGACAAATAAAGATTCGAAAGGACCAGGGTTTTAATTTGAAATAAATATGGGTATATTTAGAAAACAAAAATGGGCTTTTCGAAAATAGTTTTAGGTAAAAATATGCATGATGACATGGCGATGCTCAAATGCAATGTGGCATGATGACATGAGCATGCGGTCATGATGATGCACAAAACATAAACACCAAGCGATTTTCTAGTAGTGATTTTACCGGGGTGCTACATAGCCCTTGTGACGATGTCTATGGAGCCAAGAGCATGGGGCCATGTTGTGGTCGAGGTAGTCGTGCGAGGGGTCGCCATGGTCGATGTCATGGTCGGGGATGTCGGTGTCGAGGTAGTCACACGTGAAGCCGCTTGCGCATAGTGTGCGAGGACGATGACGGAGATGTGTTGAGAGTGTCGATGCCAGAGCCGATGCAGTCCGAGTAATTGAGGACGTGGTACAACCATAGTTTTGCCAAAACTAGGCACACGTCAGGGACGAATGCACACTCCGGTTTTGCCAGAACCGAGTATGCAAAGAAGAAACCGTCAGTGACACGGTCGAGGTAGTCGTAGAGGAGGGGAGCAATGCTGAAGAAGACCATGTCGAAGCCGATGAAAAGGCGCTGATCCGAGCTTGCCAGACTCAGAACACGTCGGGGATGAAGGCACTCCCGGTGTTGCCGCTACCAAGCATGTGAGAGGAAGGGACCATCATGAACGTTTCGCCATGTCAGAGAGACTAGCAGACGAGGCCTCTAGAACGGTTGCAAGACGCAGAGCAACGAAGGGAGAGATGTCGATGTTGTCCGCGGTTGTCGGAGTAGAGGAGCAGGTGGTGTAGTCAGGGACGCGGTGATGATGCTGGCGGCGAAGTTGTAGTGGACGAAGACATAGAGGGCGGCAAAAATAGCGGTGACCTGGGGTGGTCATGCGGATTCCTAGAGTGGCGATAGGGTAATCGGTGGGACCTACGATAGCAAGAAGTCGCCTTGCAGGTTACCTTGTGAAGTGCGGCGGCGGTGCTCGAAGTAGGCGAGGAAGAAACCGGTAGCATGACGAACACCATGCGTAGATGATGATGATCCACACCGTAGGATATGACGCGGTGGAAGACGAGGACGTCGATGCGTGGGGACAGCAAAGTATACTATGTGCAGCGGCGCTAAGACCCGAGGGGGCAGCAGAGATGTAGGGCGCAAGTCGGTGCAATGGCTGGGAGACCACCATCTACATACACGCTAAAGAAGTAGTGGTGGAAGCAGGTCGCATGGACCAAAGGTGGAGGCGCTATGGCCCAAAGGGGCGACACAACGGCATCCCGTAGCTCGATTGGTGGTAGGCGCGTGCTCGGGGATGTGTTTGGCATAGACAGGTGCGAGATTGGTTGATCAGACCGGCGATGCGCTGTATGCGCCATGGCGTAGACGACTCGTAGATCGAAGTCGAGGGCGGCGTTATTGGTGAAGTCTCGGACGTTGACAACAAAGATGATCTGAGGGGGTGTGGTCGTGACAGCCTTCCAAGAAAGGCGTAGCAGCTGTCCGTGTTGCGCAATAGCTGCCGAGGCAGTCACAACAACGAAGGAGGCAGGCACACGAGCACGGTGTAGATCCTCGATGCCGATGGTCGGATGTAACACCCTCGAATCGGCCCTATGCAAGTTTTAGCCCTTTCCGCCAAACCCGCATAGAAATAATTCAAGGACGCCCACCAGGCACTTTCGTGCGGGTGGAAAACAAAGTAATACCATTACACAACAGTCCTTCATGGGACCCACAGAACAGATATATATACAACAGCGACTCAAAAGAGTCAAGAATACAGATATACAATACAAAGATCCAAATCACCTTGAAACGATAGAGCGTCCGACTACGGACAAGATGCAAATGGGGCTAAGAGCCCTGAAGAATAACCAATGGCGTCCATAACCCTGCACAGGCCAAGCCAGAAGGGTAACCCTGCTAACAACGTCGATCTCAAACCTGCTAAAACAAAAGGGGTGCCGACAAAGGGCAAAGCAAAAAAGAGGCGTCGATCGAGGCCAAGACAGCGAGGCTAGAATTCGGCGGCTCTCGCCTACATAGGTATGGTGGGCTGAAGCGGCAGCGCAACGACACTAAACAACCTATAGAGACTCAATACAACTGGCGGTTATCAGAGAGGGATAAGAAAGACCTATTCGGATCCAACCTGAAGCTAACACCAAACAAACCCATCCTGGTATTTCCCCCTCGAGACCAAACGAGAAAGTTGGACCAAGGAACTCACACAGTTGGCAATTTTACTCATTCCGTTATAGTTGCAGCAATTACTAATCAGATATAGGTAGCATGAGTCATCCTGATAGCATAAGTAGTGGGTAGTTTTAATCACTATTCCGTTGTAGTTGGAACATTTACTAGTCAGATATAATAGTCCTGAGGAATCCCAAAACCCAGCAGTTGTTGGCACTTTTATCACATTCCATTGGAGTTGCAATACTTACTAAGCAGGTATAGTATGACACAGATCACCATAGATCGACCAGTTGTTGGCACTTTTAATATCCATTCCGTTATACTTGAACTGATTACTAGTCACATATTAAGTCAAATTTATAGCACTACTTTAGTTATGCTTGTCTATGATCGAGATACTATGCTCCAAGTCGTCCATAACCGCGGACACGGCTTTCAGAAAGTTTTACCCTGCAGGGGTGCACAAATAGCAACACACTCGATCAACCTCGTAAAACCAACTCAAAACCCAATGAGGCATTCACGACAAAGCGATCACAGGATTTAGAAATATTTGAGGCCACCCACTAAGCTACCCAATAGCGAAGTTGGCAGCTCGAACGGACCCGGGGTTTGCGTCAATGGCTGTAAACGACTAGGAACCGAAAGTGTGGTAGGCTTGTCGATACTGAAAACACTCATGATCCTAACAGTACAGGTGCTCCACGCACAATCTTAAATAAAGCAGTAAAGCATGGCATAAGTACAGGATAGTAATAAAGCCCCAAACTACTTTGTGGCCCCAAGAAATAGAAATGAATCAAGCTCTGGCTCAGGGGGGTCCATAAGGCCTCCCGGATGTGGATAGTGCGAAAAATCAAGGAACGGGTATCAAGTACTCGGGTCCTACGGGACACAAGTGGGCGTGGAAGAACCAAATAACATCTATTGCCCACCGATGCCTCTGCATTAGTTATATCTAGCATTTTTAATGGTTGTAATTAAAGTCATGATCATCTCCACCAATAAGCATCTCCACCAAAAAGCATCTGCCAACCTTCCAACAACTGTGGTACTTGACAACACGAGATCACACCTGAGCAAGCAACTACGACTCGCAAGGCCAGCTATCTACCAAACACAGGTAATAGGAGGTGTCCAAGGCAATATAGAGGCTGCAGGGGATACAACTGGTGTTCGGAAACTAAAGCATCGCGGCACGGATAGCAATAGATCAACAGAAGGAAATAAAGACTATAAATGCAAAATAGGTAGAAGGGGGAGAGATGCTCGCCTGGGGAAACATTGCCGAAGGATCATATCCGGAGAACTTGTCGATACTCGCATCCACTCATCGGTCTAATCCGCGAAGAAGCAAACACTAGCAGAAACACCGGATGCAATATTTAATACTACGGCAGAAGATCCAGCATGATTATGATATGCATGCGAGATGAACAATTATTATGCAACAGACTTTATATATAGCATTTATAAAATAGGGGCTCGGAAAAGGTTCACACATCTGGGTTCAGAAGATCTTGTGTTTCAGGGATTCGGGTTCGGTCTCAGGGTTCGACGGGGACGGCGAGGTTCGGATACAGGATGGAGAACTTGTCGTGACATGACGGAGATCTTGGGTTTCAAGCGGTCGATCTTGTCGTCGATGGCGAACTTGAATGGATCGGGTACCGAGGTCTTCAGATCCGGGAAGTAGATCTTGTCGCACGGGGTCCAGGTAGGTGAACTTGGTGGGTTGGGACGATCTTGTCGTAGTCCTCGGGTGGCGGTGTCGGTCTTGGGTCTCGGCGCCGGAAGATCTTGATATTCCGTGTAGGCGACCTTGGCATCCGGGAAGGAGAACTTGGCGTGGCGCCGGGTTCGATCTTCGGGTACCGTGGATCGGGGGTCTTGGCGTTCCATGACGAAGGAGATTATGGATCCCTGTCGATGACCTTGAGTTTCAAACTTGTCACACCCGTGCGTCTTAGGGTTCCACGTTGCCGTGAGAATTGGTCGAACAGGTGACAGCGAGACATTGATGAACGGAGACCGAGATATACGAAGCTGTTGAATAGAAGCCGCAACAGCGACAGCAATACACGACCCATTGTGCTACTACTGCACGGAAGAAACGACGTGATTGCTGCCTTGTTCGAGCTTCAGATCAAAGACATAGAGACTGCTGCTACATCTTGGATGGGCCAGGGTGCAGACACAAGGACGGGCGCCTCCCGCGTGTATCGCAGCAAGCTCAAGCAGCAGAGGACAAGCGGCCAGGGGCTGAGCGCGCGCGGCCGCAGCAAGGGGAGACGAGGTCGCGGGGAGGACCCGAGGTACTGTCGGCACGGGGTCTCCCGGTGGGACCCGAGGTACTGTCGGCACGGGGTCTCCCGGTGGGACCCTGAGGCTGGACTTGTGGGGTATCACAACTGCTGAGCTCTGATACCACTCTGTAACACCCTCGAATCGGCCCTATGCAAGTTTTAGCCCTTTCCGCCAAACCCGCATAGAAACGATTCAAGGACGCCCACCAGGCACTTTCGTGCGGGTGGAAAACGAAGTAATACCATTACACAAGAGTCCTTGATGGGACCCATAGAACAGATATATATACAACAGCGACTCAAAAGAGTCAAGAATACAGATATACAATATAAAGATCCAAATCACCTTGAAACGATAGAGCGTCCGACTACGGACAAGATGCAAATGGGGCTAAGAGCCCTGAAGAATAACCAATGGCGTCCATAACCCTGCCCAGGCCAAAGCCGGAAGGGTAACCCTGCTAACGACGTCGATCTCAAACCTGCTAAAACAAAAGGGGTGCTGACAAAGGGCAAAGCAAAAAAGAGGAGCGTCAGTACTGAGGCCAGTACACGGCGAGGCTAGAATTCGGCGGCTCTCACCTACATAGGTATGGTGGGCTGAAGCGGAAGCACAGCGACACTAAACAACCTATAGAGACTCAATACAACTGGCGGTTATCAGAGAGGGATAAGAAAGACCTATTCGGATCCAACCTGAAGCTAACACCAAACAAACCCATCCTGGTATTTCCCCCTCGAGACCAAACGAGAAAGTCGGACCAAGGAACTCACACAGTTGGCAATTTTACTCATTCCGTTATAGTTGCAGCAATTACTAATCAGATATCGGTAGCATGAGTCATCCTGATAGCATAAGTAGTGGGCAGTTTTAATCACTATTCCGTTGTAGTTGGAACATTTAC
This sequence comes from Avena insularis, assembly GCA_023614405.1. Lineage (NCBI taxonomy): Eukaryota > Viridiplantae > Streptophyta > Magnoliopsida > Poales > Poaceae > Avena > Avena insularis. The sequence continues at coordinate 327,577,602 of CM042684.1, read as the reverse complement.
TAGTCAGATATAATAGTCCTGAGGAATCCCAAAACTCAGCAGTTGTTGGCACTTTTATCACATTCCATTGGAGTTGCAATACTTACTAAGCAGGTATAGTATGACACAGATCACCACAGATCGACCAGTTGTTGGCACTTTTAATATCCATTCCGTTATACTTGAACTGATTACTAGTCACATATTAAGTCAAATTTATAGCACTACTTTAGTTATGCTTGTCTATGATCGAGATACTATGCTCCAAGTCGTCCATAACCGCGGACACGGCTTTCAGAAAGTTTTACCCTGTAGGGGTGCACAAATAGCAACACACACTCGATCAACCTCAGAAAAACCAACTCAAAACCCAACGAGGCATTCACGACAAAGCGATCACAGGATTTAGAAATATTTCAGGGGGCCACCCCACTAAGCTGTTAGCGAAGTTGGCCGGCTCCGGAACGGACCCAGGGTTTGCGTCAATGGCTGTAAATGACTAGGAACCCGAAAGTGTGACTGGGCTTGTCGATACCGCGAAAACACTCCGTGATCCTAAACAGTACAGGTGCTCCACGCACAATCTTAAATAAAGCAGTAAAGCATGGCATAAGGGCGGCGAGGTGAGGCGGCCGGAGATAGGGTAGATGGCGGCAGTGAGGCCTGGGGCGGCGACGGGGGAAGGCTCGGCGAGGCGCGCCAGCAGGAGGGAGCGAGAGGTTGGGGGGTCGTGAGGGCGGACGAGGAGGTGGCCGTGGGAGGCGCAGGCGGCCGGCGGGGTCCCGCGGCGGCGCGGCCGGAGCTCTGCATCGGGGCGAGGCGAGCGGGAACAAGGGGCCCACGCGCGTGGGAGGAGGCGCGGGAGGTGGGCCAGGGGGAGGACCAGGTACTGCTTAAGACGGGGTCTCCCGGTGGGACCCGAGGGAGAAAAAGAGGGAAGGCAGGGAAGGCGATTGGGGCCAGGTGGTGGGAGTGAGGAGAGTTGGCGGCTGGTGCGTGCGTGTGTGGCGTGTGGGGATTGGCCAGGCGTGTGGGCTGGTGAGGTGGAGGGAGGGGATTGGCCAGGGTGAGGTGGAGGAAGGGTGGGTAGGCTAGGTTTAGGTAGAAAAGGGTTTGGAGGATCTGGGTTAGATAGGATTTTATCTGGAGGTGGCCGGCTAGGCTTTCGGGCCTGGCTGGCTGCCTCCCAAAAATAATTTAAATATTTTATTTATTAAAAACGAGGCGTTTGTAAACCGTTGGTAGACGAAACAAAATATTCCGGAGACCCAGGTTTTGTATTTGAATAAAGACGGGGCTTAATTAGAAAAACAAAATAGGTTCACGAAAATAGTTTCAGACAAACCGATGCATGGTAATGACGATGCTCAAATGCAATGTGGCATGATGACATGAGCATGCGGTCATGATGATGCAATGCACAAAAACAACGCGATTTTCTAGTAGTGGTTTTTGCGGGGCACCACATCGGAGTAGAGACGTGAGTGGACGACGACGGTGGGCGATGATGACTTGGTTCTTGCACCAATAATAGGGTTATCGTAGTACTTGTACCAGCAAATATTTAAAAAGTTTGTCTCGATGGGAGCTCGGCGAACATGACCCCGCAGCCACGTTGTTAATGCGACCACGTTCGCACCCAAACTGTGGTTTGGAAATAGCCTATTTTATAAGTTTCTAGGATAAATGAATTTAAGATATTTTGTATAACTACTACTAGGACTAGAAGAAAACTATAACAAAAGTAAAACTGAAAAGAGGTGAATGCAATGAGATGAAATATTAATGCTATGATTCCTCAAGTAATGTTGTGTATACCGGTGTGCATGATAAGTGCTTATGGAATAGTTGTTAATTATAATTGTGGCGGTCCCTCATATACCGTTGTTTCCCGCCGTTGGTAAGTGGCAACTAGACAACTCAAGTGTCCACGCCCTCTTCAGACATGGGTCATCTTGTAAGAGAATAGTGTATTAAGGTAACAAGACCAATCAAGGTAAACCAGAGCAAAGACATTAAGTTCTATGGACAACCGTACTCCTAAGCAAGTGTGCTAGTCATAAGATATCCCGTTTGTCACTTTGGGGTCAAGCAATTCACAACACTATACCTATCTATATCACGAGTGACCTTGAGGGAACTCTGGGCGGTGCATCCTAAGCTGCTATTGCCTTCACAAATCACTTATAGCAAATAGTCTATTAGTTATACCCATGAAAGAGCAGAGACTAATGATAAGTTTTGTGACACTCCATGCATCCCTAGTAAATTCCTCAACAATGGATTAGACGTCTCCAATCACTAGAATAACTAGATGATACCCCGCGTGGTGCTGCGGAAATATTTGATATATGTAAAATAGAATAACAACTGAAATAAAAGCAAATTCACCATTTAGTTACTAAGGATATGATGAACAGTGTATGAGAACACCACAACATTAGTTGCAGCAAATCTACGTGTACAAACATTATCTGTACATAATAAGATACCAAATTATTTTAGAGATGATTCATAACGATAAGAATACAAATCTCGAGGACAAAGGATATGTCTGTTTCATTCGCCACAACTCGCAGTAGACATAGGGCATCAGTTTTAGGTTGTGGAAACGCCAGTCGCCTCAGATGTTGCTTCACCTAGCATGTATCATCTTAAATCTACGGGAAAAAAATGATACATTTGATAATACTGACCACAAACAAACAGATTAAGTTTACAAATACATAAAATATTTTCTACATCTACGTGCTTTTAGGGAAAGTAGAATAATAAAAAGGTCTAAAATGCCCGATGGAAAGACACCTTATTTTTTGTCTAGAATGAGTAAATCGTCATCCTAGTGGTAGGGCAACAGGGCCTTAAAATTCAAATTTCTTTTGCCCAGTGAAAGTACTATGAAGAGGTGAAAAAAGAGAGCACACACAACTTAAATGAAATTATGAAATACCTACTATATTTTGTTATGACAAAAATTCAATGAAGCAATTATTTAACACGTATATAACATCAAGAATGTTTCCAGGGCAGTATCCGTGTTAGTTTTTCCCGTCAATGATGTCTTGACACTACACCAGTGCCTACAGAATAAGAATAAGATGCATGCTAATTTCAGTAGAATCGTCTGTGAGTTGCCGTAGAAACCCGTACATCACAAAGTTGACGCTACTCAATCTTTCTGCCACCTTTGACTGGAGAAATGAAACTGTACTCTTCACTAACTAATAAATTTCATGGGGAAATGCTGCACTCAAATTGCAGTCAATAGTACATCCGGAGAAAATAGTGTTTGAAGCGAATGAACAATGGTAGAATAAAAGTTAATTAGTGCAAGTTACTATAGTTACTTAATGAAATCAGCAATGGAATCCCAAAAAGCAACGCACCTTCAAATTGGATACTCACCTTAGATCCAGTTCTAATAAATCCCAGCACATATCTATCGAGGTACCACGATGAACCCGAATACAATGCTAGCTGACGAACCAATCTCGCCCTCATGTTCTCGAAATCGCTCTCTCGCCAATTTTTATATAAAGATTTTCCTGACCACTTCATATAAATAAAGTACCACTTCAACGGAGAGAGGGATACATAAAGAAGCTGTGTATGTATGGTGAAGCCAACGCATGCAGGGCTCGAGCATGAAGAGACCGACCTGAAGGACGGTAGCAACACTTCTAACTTCCTCAGAACAAAGAAATATTGACAGGGAGTAGGAGGTGGATAAGATGGAGAACATGGGGTGGGTGGTGAGCATCGGGGAGTTGTGACGCGAATGGCTGAGGCGCATCATGGAATTTATAGGGGAAAATTAGCTCGGCCCTCTCATATGCCTACATCAATTTCTCGTGCAACCGTTTCTTGCTGGAATCGCGGGGAGACGAAGATGGAGAGGAATCATGGGGAGCGCTGCCGTGTACATTAATCGAGGAAGGAGGTGCTGGTCGAGTGGCCGGTGGATGCAAATTAATTTCGGTGGGGGAAGAGAAAAATTGTTGGGCTGGCTTCTATTACGAACGGGCTAGAGAATGGGCGGTGGGGGAAGAGAAACAGTGTTGGGCTGGCTTCTATTAAGAACGGGCTAGAGAATGGGCTAAGGGTTGGTTGGGCTGGTTCGGACATAGGACAACAGAATAACGGCGATTTTTCAGAGAGAAACAGAAAAGAAATCTTAACAAAAATAGCTGATGTGGCACTTCGCTGATGTGGATAGGCTACATATTGAGAGAAATACCTTAGTGGGGATGACCTATTTAGATATTATAGATATCATGAATAGAACAATGTAAAGAGAAAGCACAAACATATTAATTAACAAGAACACACCACACTTCAATTACTCAAATCATCATAACATTAATAAAAGGGGGTTCAAGCCATGTTACAACCCATCACAGAGATCAAGGATGAAGGAGTAGCAGTGATGGATATGGTGATGACGGCACGGTGATGGTGGCATCGGCGTGGTGATCGCGGCGTCCTCCTTCTCCTTCTCTTCTTGCTTGGATGGCTTGATGGTGTTGATGGAGATCTGGATCTTGGTGGAGCTGTAGAGGCTATGGAGGCAGCACGATGGCAGGGCGCCACCATGGAGGCGGTAGATGGGATCTAGATCTTGTATATGGTGTATGGTGGCTTCCTCCTCTCTTCTTTGACTCCTCCCTCCTTTATATAGGCCTTGGGGGTGCCCAAGGGTTCCCCCAATATCATCATATGACTTAGGGAAGGTTCTGGAGCTTCCGGAGGGCGAAATCCCATCGTTTGCGACCTTTTTGGAAACTATAGGGCAGGAGCTATACGGCCGGAATTTTTGCTCCCGCCGTATAGTTGGTCGTTAAACCTTCAGTACTCTTTAGTATTTTGGTCGTTATTTCTTCATACAAACTCTGTTTTGGGTGTTCTTAGGCTCGTTGAATTTGTCTCGTCGAGGGCTACAACCCTGTGGTCTTGGATCTTTTATTTTTAGAAATTGGAAAAAATGACTTTTCCAACACCTCAAATGGCTAAGTCTGGTCCCTGCACCTCCTCCATACTATGCTCTCTTTGTTCCTTTTGCCTTTATTTTATCCATAATCATCATCAACACCTACACACATGTCAAAGACAAGGAAGAGGGATAAAATTCTACCTAAACTACTAAATGTGCAAAGCTTATATTGAATTTAATAAAAACAAGTAATCATGCATATCAGACATATCAATAGTTAGATGGAGCATGATATGATAGGAAAATGACACAATTTATATTGATAAAAAGTGTTATATTATCACAACCATCAACTTCCCCAAGCTAGATCTTGCTCGTCCTCGAGCAAAAGGGATCGATAACTTAATGGATGTGATCTTGCTTATCATTGGAAATCAATGCACCATATCCTTGTTTTTCCTGCAAGCTCAAAACAAGAGAGCACATAATCATACAAGGCAATATAAGCTCAGTTATATTATTCCAAACCACTAGAGATTAGTCAAAAACTTCTATGCCCCATGTCAAAGTTAAATCTAGCTTGCAAGTAAACTTGTGATCCTTCTATACGAACTTCATTGTATTTTTGTATTTTTATTTGTATAAGGCAAAGCTGAACACGGTTAGTTTTCAATCATAAATAGAAATAGAGTTTTCCAATGTTGCCCACTCATGCCATCTATTAAAGTCTCTCAAGTGCAAACTTCGATTGTTGAGCTCATAGAAAATATATTTCTTAGTAACGAGACCATGCCAAAAGAGTGGTATATGTTCAATTGAGACTATTAGGCCAGGAAGGACACTCGTGACCATTACCAAGGTTTCCCTTTTCGGTATAATGATTTCTCATAACGGTCAGAGGAGTATTCCGACTTTTGCTTTTAACGCAGGCCCATAAGAATGCCAATGCATATCCAAATATAGCATTTTGCTACATATGTTGGGCAACTCATAGCCAAACTCCAAGAGTTTGCTCTTTTTGGATTGTCCAAAGGCCAGCGGAGTTGTTACCATCCCATGTTGTGCGACAGTGGCGCAAGACACGCATAAAGCAATATCTCACTTTGATTTCTCAGACAAAATTTTGGCATATGTAATCTCGAAACTTTGAAACATCATTTCTTATTTGACAACTCACTCAGTAAGCATCTATCAAGACCATCACTTCCAACACTATGACGTCGTGCTACTCCATAACCATTCACTTAAGACAATTCTGAACAGTGACAACTAGCAAGTTTTGAAGAACTTATTTATTATATTTTTTCTTCTCAAAATATAGAGAACATGGCAATGTATATCTAGAAGATCACAATATTTTTCACAAGCTAGATAAAAGTTGAACAAGGTGCATCAAAGCTATGGCTTGTCTCCTATGGGGCCTAACATGAGGAAGTATATCCCTTATATAAATATGAACAAAAACTCACCTAAGCAAGCATTCAAAAACAGAGGGATACACAATAGCATGAAAACTTTTTACAATAAAGAACTTTGCACAAGACTCTACGCATGCAAAATAACCTCCCCAAGCTAATAACTTTCCAAACATCCACTTGAGAAGATCAGGAAAACAAAAGAGAAAATGCAGTTATCAAAAGAGAGTATAAGAAGTGGTGACCTCCCCAAGCTTAAGTTAAATCAAGGGTGACACACTTTACCGTTGAGGTGCTTTTAACCTCTACTTTGATGGACAAAGAACCTTTGCTTCAATGAATGCTTCACCATCCGGTGTATGCCTTCCTTAAGAACCTGGTGGGAACAAGACTAGAAAGAAGACAAAATATTTTTGTGTTTTTGAAGACACGGGTTTGGCTCACAAGTGATAAAAATACAATTTCCACTGAGTCGGTTCATCAACCTAAGCACCATGCTTAAGTCAACAAACTAGTTCTAGAAGTGATCTCTCCTAGATTGTGATGAGGTGCAAGTGAAACATGATAAGAGACCCGAGTGTGCAGCCCCTATGTGCTTATTTAAAAGAGGTTCAAGTTGGAAGGTTTCACCAGACACTGATTGTTGAAGTGTTGAACTGAAGCAACCAAGTGGCTCATGCGAGTGTTTGCACGTTTGGCACTATTGTACACGTCGTCACACAAGGTTTAAGTCCCTACAAAAATAATAAACAAAATAAAAGACAATGGTTTGGTGTACATACGAAGTTCATTCACCCAACTAATGAAAGAAAACGAAAAGAAAATATGAACTACTAAAGAGAATTACAACTTAAGGAATTTCTAAGATAGAACTTTATTGTTTACATACGCTCGGCTTCTCTAAACATGGGAGAAGCTCCCAGGTGGTGTTTCGAGGTTTTTAGAAGAAGAAGGAAGAAGAAAGAATAAAATTTTGAGCAATGGTTACCTTCCAGTTAGCGTTTGAGGGGTTTTCCCAACTATACGGGTGCAACTATACGGCCAGACCAAAAAGGTCTCGCCGTATAGTTGGTCGTTAAACTTATAGTACCTTAAACATCGAAGGGTAGATGGCATCGATATCTATATGGCTACAACTATACGGCGGGATAGTTGGTTGTTAAACTTGAAGTACCCTGCAATAGAAATTTGGAGATGGGGTAGATAACTATACGACCACAACTATACGACCGGAAAAAAATTCCCGCCGTATAGTTGGTCATTAAACCTTCTGGAAACGCCAGATAAACCTGTTTCTTTGAGGATTCGTTATTAACCCGAAACTTAATAAACACCATGTTTTGACGATAAAATAATAACTTTAATTTTCGACCAACAACTACATATAATTGAAGGATTCACCTGAAACTGGTTTTCTCTTCCTTTTTACCGAGTTTATGCAACACATAATATAGTGACAATAAATTCTACCTTTTGAAAACTACCACAAGATTACTCTAATAGCAAGACATGCGAAGAATAAAAGTGCCAATGCAACATGAATGCAACTAGACTGAAGACACAAAACTAAGAAAGACACCTAGTAACTTCCGGGTTGCCTCCCGAGAAGCGCTCTCTTTAAAGCCATAAAGCCAGGCTAGGATGCTCCATACATTACCAACCTGGATCCCAAGGGATATCGACTCGAGGTGAGGTTGTACATACCAGCTTGGAGCATCTTGAAGTAGAGTTCGGTCGGAGTCGTACCCGCTTACGGTGCATCCTCATCATGTAGATGAACAAGTTCTCGCTTTCAAGCGAGTGTTGATGCACCAAGCTTGGTGAACATGCCTCTATGTATAGCTGCAATGAGAGGATTTGAGATTCATATAAAATTCTTAAATCTTTACCTTGGTTACCTATGTAGGGGAACACTTCATAGTATTCTTCCTTCATAGCAGGGAGTACAAGACCCTGCATGTTAGTATAGCAAGGTTCTATCTCTAGTTCATTATTATTAATGCTCTCCATATGAGTGTCTAGGCACAAGGCCTCCGCAGAATAATTATCAACAATTTTAGCAGCATAAAAATCACTAGTAGAGTGAGAGGCATCACAAACAAAAGTTGTAGTGTGACTCTCTTTGTCAATCTCACCTTTTTGTTCCTCCTTTTCATCGACTAGTATTTTAATAGCAATGATAGAATCAAAAGTAAGAGTTGAAGGTGTGAGCGGGTGATCAATCCGTTCTTCCTCCTTGTGCTCCTTTTCCTCTACACTCTTTAGTGAGTCCTGCAAAAGGTTATCTTTCTCCATGGTGGTTTTAGACCGCTTCAAATAATATAATACCGATGCATTATTACTTAAATTATTGCCACAAAAGAGGAATATGAGGTATACTAAATTAAAAACTCCATCAAGTGCTTCACTTTCAACATCAATACTTCCTAGTCTAAATACCATTTCAGATGCGCCTTTGAAAAGAAAGTATTCTAGTACTTCCAAACTAGCATAGGGTTTATCTCTATTATAATTTGCTAGAGTAGGATTGTTGGAACACTTACATTGAAAATTAAGGTGGTCATTTGTTATACAAATTGTGCAATAAGATCCATCATTAGCATGCAACCATAATGAATGCCTTTCCAATTGGTCTAGCAATTTCTTTATCAGATCATGTCTAGCAACCAGGCTTGATGAACTTGAATCCTTTATCTCCTCCAATGCTTGTATTATCTCTTGAACAAAAATTTATCTCGGAAGACATGATTAGTAGCAATAGTTTTTATAAATTTTTGCTTTTGTAATTTTGTTGTTGTTTTCAATATAAAATAAAGAAGTAAGATAATAGCAACAAACTGAAATAAACTATATGCGAGTAGATAATCAAACGCTTTGCTCCCCGGCAACTGCGCCAATTTGATGACTGGGTTCCTGCACCAATAACAGGGTTATTGCAGTACTTGTAGCAGCAAATATTTAAAAAGTTTCTCTTGGTGGGAGCTCGGCAAACATGACCCCGCAGCCATCTTGTCAATGCGACCATGTTCACATCCAAGCCGTGGTTTGGAAATAGCCTATTCTATAAGTTGCTAGGATAAATGGATTTAAGATGTTTTGTAATAACTACTACTAGGACTGAAAGAAAACTAGAACAAAAGTAAAACTGAAAAGAGGTGAATGCAATGAGATGAAATATTAATGCTATGATTCCTCAAGTAATGTTGTGTATACCGGTGTGCATGATAAGTGCTTATGGAATAGTTGTTAACTATAATTGTGGCGGTCCCTCATATACCGTTATCTCCCACCGTTGGTAAGTGGCAACTAGACAACTCAATTGTCCACACACTCTTCATACATAGGTCATCTCGTAAGAGAATAGTATATTAAGGTAACAAGACCAATAAAGGTAAACTAGAGCAAAGGAATTAAGTTCTATGGACAATCGTACTCCTAAGCAAGTGTGCTAGTCACAAGATATCTCGTCTGTCACTTTGGGGTCAAGCAATTCGCAACAATATACCTATCTATATCATGAGTGATCTTCAGGGAACTCTGGATGATGCATCCTAAGCTGCTATTGCCTCCGCAAATCACTTATAGAAAATAGCCTATTAGTTCTATCCATGGAAGAGCAGAGACTAATGATAAGTTTTATGATACTCTGTGAATCCCTAGTAAATTCCTCAACAATGGATTAGACGTCTCGAATCACTAGAATAATATCATGAATAGAACAATGTAAAGAGAAAGCACAAACATATTAATTAACAAGAACACACCACACTTCAATTACTCAAATCATCATAACATTAATAAAAGGGGGTTCAAGCCATGTTACAACCCATCACGGAGATCATGATGGGGAAGGATGAAGGAGTAGCGGCGATGGATATGGTGATGACGGTGCGGTGATGGTGGCGTCAGCGTGGAGATGTCGGCGTCCTCCTTCTCCTTCTCTTCTTGCTTGAATGACTTGATGGTGTTGATTGAGATTTGGATCTTGGTGGAGTTGTAGAGGCTATGGAGGCGACATGGCAGCAGGGCACTGCCATGGAGGCGGTAGATAGGATCTAGATCTTGTATATGGTGTATGATGCCTTCTCTCTTTTTTGACTCCTCCCTCCTTTATATAGCCCTTGTGGGTGTCCTAGGGTTCCCCCAATACCGTCATATGACTTAGGGAAGGTTCTGGAGCTTCCGGAGGGCGAAATCCCGTAATTTGCGACTTTTTTGGCAACTATACGGCAAGAGCTATACGGCCGGAATTTTTGCTTCCACCGTATAGTTGGTCGTTAAACCTTCAGTACTCTTTAGTATTTTCATCGCCATTTCTTCATACGAAGTCCGTTTTGGGTGTTTTTGGACTCGTTGAATTTTTCTTATCAAGGGCTACAACCCTGTGGTCTTGGAAATTTATTTTGAGAAGTTAGAAAATTTGACTTTTCCAACACCTCAAATGGCTAAGTCTGGTCCCTGCAGCTCCTCCATACTATGCTCTCTTTGTTCCTTTTGCCTTTGTTTTATCCATAATCATCATCAACACCTAAACACATGTCAAAGACAAGGAAGAGGGATAAAATTATACCTAAACTACTAGATGTGCAAAGCTCATATTGAATTTAATAAAAACAAGGAATCATGCATATCACGCATAGCAATAGTTAGATGGAGCATGATATGATAGGCAAATGACACAATTTATATTGCTCAAAAATGTTGTATTATCATAGCCATCATGTGACTCAATCCGATCTAAGATCAGTAAACCAAAAAAGAAACCGATCAAGAGATCCGAAAAGAGACTTATAGGGCAGCCAATCATGGATCGACGAATGAGACATGCGACAGGTCAAGCGGCCCTCGACAGAGATCATGGAGATCGACCTGCCTGGGGGCGGAGGCATGTGCGGCGGCTAGGTCAAGGATATTGCCCCTCTGATACCATGTTGAACGATAGAGAGAGTGAGAGATTGGCGGAATATGTTGGATGTATTATTGAGCCTCATGGATGATTATATATAGACATATAGAGATTAACTTGGAAGACAAGACACAAATTCTGTCTCTACCTAATCTTTCCATAACCGACAATATACTAACATCCCCGTCGTCGTAGCAATTACATCGTAAACGACTAAAATATCATTGGTCAGACTAGATGCTACTAGCATGCTCTGATGTTGCCTAGAGCCCAGATCCCCAGGCCTGCCTAGTCTACCTGTGTCGCCACTATCTCAAATTAAAGTTGTAGCCTTTGCAGCAGCAAGGGTGCCTCCTATGCGGGGAGGCCGCGTCCGCTGTTTGCCACATCACCCTGCCGCCGAACCCATGCGCAGGCATCGTCAAAAGAACACGCCACCACCACACATGGGAGAGGTCCCCGCCGTTGTTGTCACCGCTAGGGCTTCGCCCAAACCATGGTGAGATAGGGGTGGACAGGGGAAGCAGGCTCGAGGCGGGTGGCAGCATCCCCCGACCCCCGACGCGAGGGTAGAAGGAGTTGCACACGAGAGTTCGTCCGGTTTGCTGTAGAAACCAAACGAAAACGGAGCTTGTCACTTGTTTCTGTTAGGAATTATTTTAAGTTAACTAGACAGTTAAAAGATTCTCTAGAATATTCTAAGTAGCAGTTAGCATCTTTGGGGTTTTCTCCAACTGCTGTAAAAGTGAACCGTCGCTTGTTTCCGAATCGACATAAAACTTTGTAAACATTGTGTACTCCCGACTGTTGGGCTACTATAAATACCCACCGTGCAATCAATAAAGTATCCATTCACTTCATTCGCTGCCTACTTCTTCACGTTATCAGCACCTCGACGGCGACTAGGTCGCACAGAGAAGAACAAAGAAAGGAAGATGTTATGACTATAACTGGGAGTAACAAAGCAATTATTGATTCTGGAAAAGCCACATTCACACTCTCTATGTGTACTACTATTGTAATTCAAAATGCACTCTTATATCCTGAATCTACACGCACCCTTATAAGTTTCACAGATATCCGATCAAATGATTTCCATCTTAAAACTGTAAAGATGAATAAAAAGGAATATTTGCTTTTAACAAAAAGAAACGGATGTGAGAAACAAACTCTTGAAAAAATCTCTTCATTTTCATTCGGACTATACTTTATATACATCAAACCCGTACCTTTTGTTGCGTACAAAATAATTTTGTAAAATCTTGATAAATTCAAGACTTGGCATGATCGTCTTGGTCATCCTGGATAGGTATGATGAGAAAAATTATAATGAATTCTGTTGGTCATAATTTACCAATTAAAAGATTTCTCAAATCATCAGATTTTGTATGTACTGCATGTGCTACGGGAAAACTAATAACTACGTCATCCCACCTCAAAGTGAAAAATAAGTCACTCAATTTTCTTGAAAGAATTTAAAGAGATATATGTGATCCAATACAACCTCTATCTGGACCATTTAGATACTTCATGGTGCTAATCGATGCATTCACTAGATGGTCGCATGTGTGTTTATTATCTACACGTAACCATGCCTTTGCCAAATTAATTGCTCAAATTATCAAATTGCCAGAAAATCATCCTGGACATAGGATAAAACAATAAGAATGGACAATGCGGCCGAATTTAGTTCACGTGCATTTAATGATTATTATATGGCTTTAGGTATCTATCTAGAATATTCGGTACCTTACGTGCATGCTCAAAATGGAATGGCTGAATCTTTAATTAAAAGGGTAAAGCTAATTGCTAGACCACTATTGCAAAATTTCAATTTACCAACCTCTTATTGGGAACATACGGTTTTACATCCGCAGATCTGATACAAGTCAGACCAACTATATATCATGAAACTTCCCTGTTTCAAATAGTACGAGGCAATCAACCAAGTATTTCCCACCTGCAAAAATTCGGTTGCATTGTATACGTATCGATATGACCACCGCATCGTACCTTCATGGCCCCCCATAGAAAATTAGGAATCTATATGGGATATAACACTCCGTCAATTATAAAATATTTAGAATCCCTAATAGGGGACCTGTTTACAACCCGGTACGCTGATTTAATTTTTGATGAGGATCATTGCCCAGCATTAGGGGGAGAAACAACCACAATGAATGCCAGGAAATAGATTAAAATGTGATAGGAATCAAATCCTTAGATTCACGTACTAGAGAATCTGATTTGAAGTTTCGAGAATAATAGATTTGCAACACTTTGTAAACAACTTGCCAGACGTATTTATTGATCGTAAAGGTGTCACTAAATCTTATATCCCTGCAGTTAATGCACCATAACGACTAGAGGTACCAAATAAAACTACTCAACCCCCAATTACAAATAAATTAGAGAGAAATCTGGTCACAAGGGAAAAGGCTTCTCAAATGCCACCACGGAAACAAAGAAAATTACTAAATGCAAATCAACCTGAAGTTGATAGACACCAAACAGATGTTCAACATCAAGAGCCTAGCATAAATGTGCACACAAATTCTAATATTGGGACATCAAAACAACCAGACTTTGTTGTTATGGGAAATCACACGGTGAGACTGAGGTAATCAATGAAATCTCCACAAACTATACCAATTTGAGAGAATCATATAATAGAAAGACTACACTTATCGACAAGTATTTCTCCTCTAAAATTGCTAAAACCCTTCAACTGGATCCGGAGCCAACATCTATGAAAGAGTGCTTGAAGCGCTCAAATTGGCCTAAATGGAAGGAGCCAATTGAGGCAGAACTACACTCGCTTAATAAAAGAGAGGTATTCTCTAAAGTAATACCTACTCCTCATAAAGTCTTCCCTGTGGGAGCTAAATGGGTTTTTGTTCAAAAAAAGAACGAAAACAATGAGGTGGTTAGATATAAAGCGAAGCTAGTAAAACAAGGGTTTACGCAGAGACCCGGTATCGACTACGGCGATACATATTCTCCTGTAATGAGTGGAATTATGTTTCAATACTTAATATCATTGGTCGTACAAATGAATTTATCAATGCAGTTAATGGATGTAGTGACCGCTTATCTATTTGGGTCACTCAATGCGGATATTTATATGAAAGTCCTGATGGACTTAAAATTCAGAATCCAGACATAAATCGTAACATATATTATGTAAAATTACAAAAGTCACTCTATGGCTTAAAATAGTCGGGTAAAATATGGTATAACCGGCTTAGTGAGTTCCTTATCCATAAAGGATACTCGAATAATGATGATTGCCCATGCGTTTTCATAAAGAAATCCTTAAAAGGATTTTGCATCATCTCACTTTATGTTGATGAGCTCAACATCATAGGTAACGCAACAGATATATTTTTAGCACGCAATCATTAATGACAGAGTTTGAGATAAAAGATTTGGAAAAAAACAAATTTTGCTTAGGTTTACAACTTGAGCACCTTTCCTCAGGAATATTCATTTATCAGCCCGCATATATTCAGAAAGTTTTGGAAAAATTCAATATGGATAAATCATATCCATCCAAAACACCCATGGTCATAAGATCTCTTGACATGGAAAAGGATCCTTTTAGACCTAGGGATGATAACAAAGATGTATTGGGACCTGAGTTCACATACCTTAGTGCCATAGGAGCAATAATGTACCTTGCTAATTGCACTAGACCATATATTGGCTTTGTAGTAAATTTACTGGCTAGACATATTGCAGCTCCAACAAAACGTCATTGGGCTGGAGTAAAGAATTTCTTCAGATATTTGCATGGTACTAAAGATCTTGGTTTATTATATCGGAAATATCAAGAAATACAGACGCTGGTTATCTTTCTGACCCCCATAATGCCAGTTCACAAACTGGATTTGTATTTTTATACGGTGGAACTGCTATTTCATGGAAGTGAACAAAACAGACTCTAGTAGCAACTTCCACTAACCACTCTAAAATAATTACATTATATGAAGTCTCACGAGAATATGTATGGCTTCGCAGAGTGATTAATCATATACAAACGTCATGCGGTATCGGTTCATTAGAATCACCAACTATTATCTATGAGGATAATGCCGCATGTGTTGCTCAAATGCATATGGGATATATTAAAAGTAATATCACAAAACATATTGCTCCAAAATTGTTCTTTCTTCATGAATTACAGACAAATGGAGAAATTGATATTTTGTAATAAAATCTAGTGACAATCTTGCAGATTTGTTCACTAAGTCTTTTACCAACAGCTGCATTTCAAAAATGCATTCATGGCATTAGTATGAGACGACTTTAAAATTTGCAAAGTTCAGAAGGAGAAGTCTTCTAGGACTAAACCTATTAATTATCATCCGATAATAATATATTCTACTCTTTCTTTATGAGTTCTCCACTCATGTAGGTTTTAATGAGACAATTAGTATACCAACGGTATATGAAATTTCTATATTTCTCCTTATATTTTTCCTACAGGATTTTGGAGGACATGGATTGAACAAGGTCAACTTTGTATAAGATTAAAGACTATCAAGACTTTCGACGACTTAAGACCATTTGGAGAATTTCAAGACACAGAGACTTTCGAAGACAACATTGTCCAAGGGGAAGTGTTAGGATTTTTTTTAAGTTAACTAGACAGTTAAAAGATTCCCTAGAACATTCTAAGTAGCGGTTAGCATCTTTGGGGTTTTGTCCAACTGCGATAAAAGTGACGTCGCTTGTGTCTGAATCCACTAGTAGAAACCAGGCAATTAGCCCCGGTTCGTAAGGACCTTTAGTCCCAGATTGCGAACCGGGACTGCCAAAGCGGGACTAAAGGTCCAAGATTTAGCCCCGGTTCTGTTACGAACCGGGACTAGAGGTCCAACCACGTGGCCCTGCCAGCCGTGTTGGGCGGCAGGACATTTAGTCCCGGTTCGTGTTACGAACCGGGACTAAAGGTTCCCTGCCGCGACAACGTTTTGGGCCATTCGGCTACCGTGGCAGGGGATGGGGTTTTAGGGTTTTGTGTTTTTCTTTTCATTTTGTGTTTTGTGTTCAATTATTTTTCATTCTGTGTTTTCATTAGAAACAAGTTTTCGTATGCATACAGAATGCTGCTACATAGTACTTGTATACATTGATGCAATACATAATATAATTTATCTTACAAGCATACATGGAGTCCCAACCGGGTCCAGAGCATGTCTATTTGATTACATGGAGATCATTACATGGATGCTTTAGGGTCTACGTATAGAGTATTTTCCGCGTGGGTCTATGACCTCGTCGATAAAAAATCCAGCAAATTCCTCTTGGATTGCTATTAGGCGGTCCTCTGGTAGGAGCTTGTCCCGCATCGCATCCAACTATATAAAAAGGAGATCATATGAATTAGACTCAACATAACTTTTTGTAATAAAAATAAAGAGTGAATATATTGTTTATGTCGTCGGATTGAGGACAAGTACGCCATGAGGGGGTCCTCGAGGCGTACGAAAGAGAGGGGTGTGAGACGTACGGTATTTCGGGATGGTGAGCACACAAGTTTACCCAGGTTCGAATCCATCGGCTTTGGACGGATCCTACTCCTGCTAGCAATCCAGTAATACGGCAGAGCTGGAATATGGGTTACAAGGGTTTCGCCTGTGCAAGTTGAGATTGTAGACTATTAAGGGTGCCCTAAAGGCTCTCCCTAGGACAGTTTATATAGATATCCGGCCTAGGGTTTACAAGAGAGATCTATCTGGCTACAACTAAGAGTCGGTTACAGAGTACATCTTGAATTACAAGTAACATTATGGGCCTAAGTCGGTAAGTCTTCTGAACCTTCCCGTAGCCGGATTGGACTCTGTCTTTCTCCCTGACTGGGCCGCCCGTGAAGCAAAGCTCTAACCCGAAGTGGGCCACCCTGGTCAGTGAGGAACTGTGAGGATACCCGGAAAGTATATCCCCAACAGCAGCCCCCGGAGGCCTCCAAGATCCAAAGTCGGATTTATCATCGTCTAGCTTGATCTTTGGCTTGCAGAATCTTGAAGGGTTCCTGAAACTTCACAACAAAAAATACGATCCAGGTCTTAGAAATAAGTCGGACCTATCAACAGGTTACTTGGATTTTCCAGCTTGATTTCAAACTAAGCCGGAACTTGGTCTCTAACACCACCTGCCACAAGTCATGGTCAAGTCACATCATCTGACAGGCATTTCGTCAGCACGACCGTTGGTGGGTCCGCGGTTCGTGGAACCGAGGCGCCGTTTCAATGCGTGCGTGGAGATCGAGGCGACGTAATCATCGCGTGGGGTCCTTCCCAGTTCCTTCCACGACGCGCGGCGGTTACACTGTAGCTTTTGCACGAATCTTGGCGCAGTTAGGTGGATATAAGGGGTTAGGATTTTCTCCTTCTCCTTTCACCTGTCCTTTGCCTTTTCCTCTCCTTCCAATCTCTCTGTGCGCACAGAGCTCCTCCGTTCCTCCCCCAAAGAACTCCCAGCGCCGCCCATTCTAGGTCAACTGCTCGCCGGAGAAATGGCCTCATCTTCCTCTGCTAGCTTGGCGGCAGCAGCGACGGCGGTGGCGACGGAAGCGGTGGCGGAGAAAGAGAGATTTCGCGGGCTCTGGATTCCCTGCGCGCTCAACGACGAGGGTCTCAAGAACGTGGAGAAAGAAGGGCTCCTCCGCGCCGACGACTGGCGGAGCGGCTTCGGGGAAACCGTCCCCAACCCGCTGACGGCGAAGGGTCCATTGCCACCCACCCACCTCGACAGAGGTGTGTCGTTTCCTTCCTCGGAGTTCTACTCCGAGGTGATTGATCATTACGGAGTTCAACTCCATCATCTTCCTCCCAACTCTCTCTTAGAGATGAGCGTGTATGCTTCGTTGTGTGAGGGTTTTCTCGGCATTAGGCCGAGTTTGACTCTATTCCGGTACTATTTTCATGTCCGGAGAAACTCCATTACCGCCAGTGTTCCTTACATCACCGGTACTATTATTTTTTCCCTTAGACGCGAGCGCGCGTATCCCAAAATTTTAGCTAGTGACTCGGTCAAACAATGGCCAGCCATGTTTTTCTATCATAGGGATATTCTGGCTCCCGGCAAAGCCACTGCTTTGCCGACTTTCATCGACGGAGCTGCCACGGCCCAACCATCCTGGGACGAGGCTGCTCCGGCTCTCACCGACGATCTGATCCTCACTAAGAGGCGGATCGAATACTTGATCAAACACAAGGGTCTGAAGGGATCCGACTTGGTCCAGTGCTGGGTTTCACGTCGGATACAGCCCCTTCAGTACCACGGAACTCGACTGATGCATTCCATCACGTCGTCCAAGAAAGACTCCCTCTGCATCAACCCCAAAGCCTACACCACACAGGGCTACATAAGCCAGGTCAAGTGGCTGATTAGGGAGCGGATCGAGAGGAGAATCCCGGAGGTTTCTCTGGATATGCATACGATGGAAAACCCCATAGTGCTGGTAAGCTTCCATCAGTACACATTTTTATGTGTTTCAATCTTTGAGTTACACTGCAATGCTGATATGTTTTCTTATTTTCAGCTTGCTGACCTCCCCGAGTCGGAACTTGCTCTGCTCGAAGGATATCCTCCTGAGTTTTCTCAGGAGACAGAGGTGGTCCCATTACCGGACCTTGCACTCAAGAAGCACAAAGCTCCAACAGTAGCCGTTGGCACAAAGGAGGTGCATGTCGTGAAGAGATAACTTTCAATCACAACTTCCACCTTTGTACTTTACTCGAATTTCTTTCCGAGATGTAATGTTTCCGACTTTACTACATTCTCAGAGCAAAACCGCTCATCAAAGGCAAGGGGAAGGGAACTTCTTCGAAGCCCCTACGACAGACGAAGCTTACCATTGCTTCTCCTGCCGTGGCTCCTCCGACTCCTGCCCCTCAACCTTCCGCAACGCCGGTGATCTCCCCGGATGCTGCAGAAGATCCGGCTCCTTCAACGGAGCTTGTGAACCTTGAGTCGCAAACTGACGTCACCATGGGTGAGTCAGATTTAGATAAGGGTGAACCCTCTTTGGGTAATGATCCCTCGGCAGAAACCTTCACCGAAAACCTTATCAGCAATCCGGGACTTGCTAAGTTTGGCCTGTCCCAGAAACCTGCTGAAGAAATCTAGCGGCTCGCCAGGCAATGCCTGGAGAAAAGAAACTTGTCTGCCGAAGAAGAAGCGCAAGAAGCAGAGGATGTCAAGTTCTCCGACCTTCTCGCCCAGGTGCGCCTTCGCGACAAGAGGATTAGGACTGGTGAGCTTTTAACAGCCCTAGTGATTCCTCTGACTCTCGCCGAGAAGGTTGGCGTTGAAGTGAACGCGAGTTTGGATAAACTCACTCGCGAACAATATGTAAGTCGGAATTCCAACTCCTGTTTTTCCTTTATTGTATTTTATATCATATCCTCTAGCCCCCAAGCATGAAGTAGGATAAACAATCCGGGTTTATGCTTCATTAGGATGCCAAATAATGAACTAGTGTAGCCCCCAAGGCTCGTGCTGATATTTAGCAAAAATATTAGCCAGAGTCTTAAGTAGCTTTCTGACTTTGGGTATTCTGACTTACAGAAAGTATGTTCCTACAATCAGGATTTATTGAAGAATGTCTGCGATAAGCGGAGAGAGATCAAAGCTCTCCGACTCAAAAATGTTGAACTTAAAGTTGCCAAGGATGAGGCCGAAGGTAAACATTCCGAGACTCAAACCTTGTCTTTGTATTTTCAATGTCGAATTTGTTCTGAACTATTGTTCTTTTAACTTACAGCGCTGGTGAAACAATCCTGCGCCATGATTGAAGAGGCCGAGAACCTCAAGACCTTGGTGGTGGAGAACAAGGAGCTTCGCCAAGAGCTAGACTAGCTCAAGGCAAATCATGAAAAGAGCATTGCTCAAGTCCTTGAGTCCTCCTCCATGGCTACTGAAGAGCGTGATCGCAAGATCGCTGCTCAAGATAAAACAATCTCGGACCTCAAAAATGAGCTTAGTAGAGAGAAGGATCTTTCCGATGTGCTCCGGGCTGAACTCCAGAGTCTTCGGGAAGAGAAGACCAAAATCGACGACGTCATTTTCGGTATGTTCCATCTGTCTGACTTTTCCACTTTCTTCGACTTCTATCAATGTCGGACTTTTCTTGACTTGTTTTGTGTATAGGTCCTCTGAACTTGACGGACTCTTCCTCCACCGAGCCCCGTACCCACCGGCTTACCCAAGTCGGTGACTTGCTTCATGACTTCCGCCAATCCCTTGAGGACATCGGCGAAGCTCTCAAGATTCTGGACATGCCTAGCATGTCGGATTTTTAGGTGCGGGACAAGGCAAAGGAGATGCCGCAACTTGTTCAGGATTGGAACATGTCCTACGCGCGGACTGTTGCACAGAACGCTCTCACCATGGTCATGAGCCATCATGGAAACATGGAAATATGGCAAGTGACCAAATGGTACTGCAAAGTAGATGAAAACGGCCAGGAGCAAGACCTTCAAGCCATCATGCACTCCTGTGCCAGATATGGGTGTCACGTGGCTGACCTGACCAGCTACGAGATCCCCTTCTTCACCCGCGTGGATACTCCGCCTCCTCCTCCAGAAGAATCGGCAGAAGTTTCCGACGACGAATGCACCACCTCGGATGCAGACATCTCGGAACGATATCAAGGCGGCGTATCCAGCGAGCCGGCAGCTCCTTCATCTCCTCCTGCATCATAAATTGCCAGAAATATTTGTATTATCCTGAAAAAACATGATGCGTCTGTAAATATGAAGTACTATGATTTTGCTAGTGCTAAGCTTTTGATCTATTCAGCACGTTTTGGCTTTAAATTTTTTGTGTGCCTAAAATGTTTACATAAGCACTTGTATTTTTTTGTCCCTACTTAACGTTTATTTGGCTTTCCGCCTTGTCCCTTTCGTGAGCCGGCTAAACCTTCTGCCGGAAACTTTGTCGAGCAACGGAGCTCAATTGCTAAACCAGTTTAAACTCAGAAACAAAGCCGGCTTCCAGTACCAACAATTCACTACTCGGAAAATGCCTGCATCCAGCGATCAGACAAATAACCAAACTAAAGACTAGAAATTTTTATACCCGAGGGTAGCAATTTTAAAATCGGAAATCTAAACCAGAACGAGCATGAGCATAAAGTACTTTCAAGCATTCTGGGATTTTCGACTATGACATGATCTTTCGGAAATAAGATGGTAAAAACTTCTCAGAAAAACTTGAGGCAACCAAAACTTTTATTTTTCACAGAACATGTACGTATATATGTTTACAAAGAAGGATAAACTAAAAATAAAAGGGACGTAGCTGAGCAATATTCCATAGTCTGTCTAACTCATCCGGATTTGTACTGCCTCCAGCTCTCTTTCTCTTCTTAGTTGCAGGTCTTTCTTTGACTGGCCTCATGTCAGTTAAGTAGTACGATCCATTGTGCAATACTCGACTAACTAAAAAGGGCCCTTCCCATACTGGGGAAAGTTTGTGCTTTCTTTGTTGCACAAGCTGGAGAACCAAATCACCTTTATTGAAGGATCTGTTTCTGACTCTCTGGCTATGATACTTACATAACTTCTGCTGATAGGCTATAGATCTCATTTCAGCAACGACGCGAACTTCTTCGACTAAGTCGAGATCATATTATCGAGAAATCTTGGCATCCTCTTCAATATACGCGGCCACTCTAGGAGAGGTGTGAATCAAATCACTAGGAAGAACTGCTTCAGCACCATAGACCAAGAAGAAAGGTGTGTATCCGGTTGACCTGTTTGGAGTCATTCGTAAACTCCATATTACAGAGGGTAATTCCTCTGCCCAGGCCCCCACAGCATGTCGTAGTGGTGCTTCGAGTCTTGGCTTTCGGCCTTGTAGGATGAAACCATTTGCTCTTTCGACTTGTCCATTAGCCTATGGATGTGTGACTGACGCAATGTCAAGCCAAATATTTTGCTCGTTGCAGAATTCGGCCAATTCTCCCATAGAGAAGTTACTCCCGTTGTCTGTGATAATACTATGTGGATAACTAATACATTGCAAATGTATCTATAATTTTTGATGTTCCATGCTTGGTTTTATCTACTTTCTTGTGTTTTGTTCCAACTTTGGAGTACTTTTCATATGATTTCTTGGACTAACCTATTAACAAGATGCCACAGTGTCAGATGCCTGTTTTCTGCTGTTTTTGGTTCCAGGCAAGTCAGAAAATGAATATTCTCAGAATTGGACGGGACAAAAGCCAAAGTTCCTATTTTACCCGAAGACTCACGGAGCCAGAAGCAGAGACGGAGGAGGGCCAGGGCCTGGCCAGACCATATGGTGGCGCGGGTTAGCCCTGGCCGTGCCACCAGGTGGTGTGGCCCCCCCTGGCCGCCCACCGACCTTGCCTCTTCGCCTATAAGAAGCCTCCCGATGCGAAAACCCTAAATCATCAAGCCTCCAGCCACGAAAAGTTCCACAGCGCCGCTGCCACCAAAGGGGAGATTCGGGGGATAGAAAGTCTCTGTTCCGGCACCCTGCCGGGACGGGAAAGTGCCCCCGGAGCCATCTCCATCGATCTCCACCGCCATCTCCATCACCGTTGATGATTCCCATGATGAGGAGGGAGTACTTCTCTCTCGAGGCTAAGGGTTCTACCGATAGCTATGTGTTCATCTCTCTCTCTATGCAAGATCATATTGTGATCATGAGCTTGTAATCTATAGATCTACCTTGCTACTCAAGTGCTTAATAGATCTCTGCTCTCCCCATGTGTGTGAAGTTGACAGTGTGCACACCATATTGGCACTTAGGCTAGAGATTACAAATACTTGTTATGAGTTATATTTGGAGTTGGATGTCTTTATGAAATTGTGGTGTTTGTTGGACCTATCTAGAGCTCAAGGTGACAGTGTGGGGTTTTCTAGATGGGAAAGGCTTACTTTGAGGTGTGCTGTTATAGCCCTACCATGGATTAGAGTGTCCAACCAGAGAGTAGTTTAGCGTAGTATCATAAAGAAGAATATATTTATATGAGAGTGTTCACTAGTGAAAGTATGATCCCTAGGCCTTGTTTCTAAGCACTAAAACACCGTTTGCAATTAGATCTCTTACATGTTTGCTTGCTTCCATCTTTATTTCAGTTTTACTTTAGTTTTTTCCATGCCACCAAGCTATTCTCTATCACCGTTACCACTTATAATTATCCATACCACTTGTATTTCACTATCTCTTCGCCGAACTAGTGCACCTATACACCTGACAAGTGTATTGGGTGTGTTGGGGACACAAGAGACTTCTTGTATCTTGATTGCAGGGTTGCTTGAGAGGGGATACCTTTGACCACTTCCTCGCTGAATTCGATAAACCTTGGGTGATCCACTTAAGGGAAAACTTCTTGTTGTTCTACAAACCTCTGTACTTGGAGGCCCAACAACTGTCTACAAGAATAGAAGTGCGTAGACATCAAGCTATTTTCTGGCGCCCTTGCCGGGGAGGTAAGGTAAAAGGTACTCACATCCTCCGGTGTGAGTGCTCGAAGTTATTTCCTTTAGATTCTGCAATTTTGTCTTTTTGTTTCTTGTTTTCACTAGTTAGGCTTAATGGAAAACAACAAAAAAATAGAGAGCTTTTTAGTATTTTTCCTAAGTTAGAACTCGAGTTGTGTGAAAAGAAAATTAAAAAACCCATGGAACTTTTTCTGCATGCTAATAGCAATGTTATTAGTATGAATCTTTTGAACACCTTTGTTACTAATACTATGGAAACGTCTAAGCTTGGGGAAGTTAGTTTTTATGAAAATGATCTTTTTAGTTCTCCATCTTTAAATAAGAAAACTTGCTTTGATGATACTTTGTCTCCCATATGTGGTAATTCTAATGATACTTGTGATATTTCAAATCCACATACTGAAAGCATCCCTTTTAAAATACCTATAAAAATTGTTGAACGTATTATGAATAACTGCTATTTTGGAGATGGAATGGTCCATCTTGGTGATCATTTGCTCTTTATACATGAATTATGCGAGTTGTTCAAGTGTGCAGGTATTTCAATGAACCAAGTTAAGAGGAAGCTATTCCCTATTTCACTTAAGGGCAAAGCAAGGGAGTGGTATGAGCTACTAGATGATCCTCATCATTTGGAGTGGAAGGAACTTGAATCTCTCTTTTACTCTAAATTTTATCCTCCTCATGAAATTCATAAAGATAGGAATTATATTTATAATTTTCATCCTCATGATGGAGAAATTATTTCCCAAGCATGGGGGAGATTGAAGTCACTAATGCTCAAATGTCCCATTCATGAGCTCCCCAGGAATATTGTTATTAATAATTTCTATGCAAGGTTTCAGGACATTACAAGGACTATCTAGATACTTGTTTAGGGGGATCCTTCACAAGTAAGGATGTCAAAGCTAAGTGGGATCTTCTTGAAACAATTCAAAGCAATACCGAAGATTGGGATAACAACAAAGGTAAAGAACCAGGTATAAACTATGAGTATGATTGCATTAAGTCTTTTGCTGAAACTATTGATTTTCAAGAGCTCAGTGCTAAATATGGTCTTGATCCTCAAATTCTTGTTGATTGTTATAGAACCTTTGCTTCTCATATTAATGCTCCTAAAGAAAAATGGCACATGTATCATGAGCCTTATAAATACACTTGCATGGAAAATGAAATTGTTATTAATGATAGCAATAAACATGCTCAAACCTCTGAAAGTACTACTTCTTATAAGCATGTTAATTTTTGTGGAATACATAGACCTTGTCGAATAATCAAATTGAAGAAGAATAATGTATCACCCACAGGAATGAAAAAACTAGAACGTGGTATAGGGCTCTAAATGATCTTGGTAAAAAGGTTTGTGCCCTTTATCCTTTTATTTGTGAACTTTGCTTTGAAGTGGGTCATTTCAATTTTCAATGCTCAGGCCATAATAATAGCCCTTCTAATCCAATGAGTACTGCAAGTTTGTATTGTGATGACATGATCACTCCTAATCAGCATGATGAACTTACATTATTTTTGGGGTGTGAAGAGTTATTGTAACATCCCAAAACTTCAATCCAAGTTTATCAAAGATCCAATCATCCAAAAATAGGGTTAACAAAAACTTTTCCATTTTTAAAATGAAAGCATTCATATTATGTGCATTTAAACAGGAGTTGTTTGAATTGCCATGATTAAGTGATCCAATGCTTGTAAAATGTTTCTTAGGTGATTTAAACATAATCTACACCATTCCCAAACTTTTTCTAAAGAAAATCTAATCAAAAAGATTTAAAATGGAGAAATGGTCATTTTGCCAAAATTAACTCCCATGTCTACTTTGGCTATTCCTAGTACTCAAAAACTAACAGAAACAATTCTTGATCTTTGCACCCCTTGCTAGTACACATAATGAGGTACCAAGGCCCACCTTTTGATCTTCTAAAAACCTTTTGTAAACTATTTTAAATAACAGTTCAAAATTGAATCTTTATCATATGGGAAGATCCCACTTTTTCAAAAACCCCTCAAACAAGCTCAACTTTCAAAACCCAAGCATCTGCAGACTCACCAGCACCAACTTAGCACACCCACCAAAAATCTTTTCAAAATTCAAAACTTGAGTTCTTGCGGCCATTTCATCGAGCATTGGCGACACAAATCAAACAAAAACCAAACACTATTATGAGCCATGATTGAAGCCTAACTTGTTCCCTCTCTAGCTCACAACCATCTCAGTAGATCAGCTAGCAAGTTAAACCAAGCACTAGACTCACTGTAAGCTGGGAAATGACATCAATGGTGAACAGCCGAAGCTCACCATGCCACCCCAGTGGAGACAGCAAGCTAGGAGGAGAATTAGCCGTGCCAACCTTGTCTAGGAGGAGGCGCCCACCGCCACTCCCATGTCCAGCGCAACCTTGCCAACCTGGACCACACGCACGACCGCGCCCAGCCCGCCAAAGAACCATGCCGAGCATGCGCTAGAGCGCCACCTCGACCGACGCCACGCATCGGCCGCGCCTTGCCGCTTGCATACATGATCACCACCGACCCAGAGACATCCCGTTCGCATCCCATGACGCACAGCCACCGCTCGTCGTCGAAGACGCCGCCTCTGCCGCGCAGAGCATCGCTTGTTCCAGACCAAACCGCACCGCCCCACGTCTCACCATCGTGTCGTTGAGCATCGCTAGGGAGCACCGCACCGCCCCCTACCGTCGCCCATGCCGATAGCCGTCTGTACCATCGACCACGACGAGCTCACCGTGCGCCTGTCGGTCCCTCTCGCCACTATAAATAGAGGCCACCCCCAGCCAGTTTGAGCACACCATCTCACTCACCACCTCTCACACTCACTCCCCACCGCCAGCCGGAGCCGCTCGAGCACCAGAGCGCCGGAATTGCAGCCGGAGCTGCCGCCTCAGGAGGAGAAGGGCGCTGTTGATCCAGGCCGCCCCAGGAGAAGCTGCCGGTACCAGGAGGTTCGCCGTCGTCGACTTCGTCGTTCACCCGCCTCGCCGACCCTCGCCTGAACCCCGGTGAGCCCCTAACGACCATCGGCCGCGCTTAGGTTCTCTCTTGGCGTTGCCCAACGTCGACGATGACCCTCACCGTTGGATTAGAACCAGATCGCACGGCCACTGCCTGGCCAAGCGTGTTAAGTGTCACGACAAGCGGGACCCCTGTCACCGAGCCTCAGGCCGCAATACCACTGGGCCGGCCCATTTCGTTCTCGCGCGCGTTGGAAATTCAAATTAGGATTTTTCTTTTTAGTTAGAATATAGTTTCTGTCCAGTGTTTCAAAATTCAATTCTGTGAGTTTGACAAATCCAAATTGCATGAAACCAATTTTGTCTGAAAGGTATTAAATGCTCTATCCAAGCCTGTTGGATTTAATTCATTTAGAGTTATAAAGTTCTCCTAATAAAAATAAGAAGACAGAAGCTTTTGCAACTTGAAACATTTTCATAAAATCAACCAAGTCAGCTTTAGAGTTGATTCCAACTCTCAAAAATCACATTTCATCATATCTATCCAAATATGTAATAATATTAAGGTTTACATGCAGTGACTTTGGACTAGTACCAAACTAATGCTATATAGGCATTTCTAGTCACTTTAAATCATTAAATAATAAACTTAAACCAAAGTAATAGTAATCCAACCTTTAAATTTCATTCCCACAAGTTAGAATATGTGGTGAGGACATGTGTCCACATGAATCCCATATTTTGGTGGTGAATATTAAATCATGGTTAATTTTTCAATGAGTAGAAATTACTTTGCCAAAATAAAAAGGTGGAAACTATTGCGTTAAACTTGTGATGTTTTGGATGATAATAGATCATCAATTGTGTGGTTTAGAATACTACTTAGCCTAAGTTAAGTATTGTTTGGTGATTGTGCCCTCCCTATGTATTTCTAGACGATAGTACCGACCAAGCCTTCGAGGAGGAGGAGTTCTACCAAGAAGAAGAAGAAAACTTCAACCACTGCACCAACCAAGGCAAGCTATTAGTGGCAAGCAAACCCTTGAAAACATGCTTTAGTAAGCTAGTGTAGCAAGCTGGAATAAAACTAGATAATTTAGTAAAGATGCCTTAAGCATACTTTGATCACACCCCCCCCCTTGGTGACATCAAGTTCTTTAATTAATTTTGAAGGTAGCATAAAGAGTATAAAACTTGACCTAATTAGAAACTCTTAGATGTCATTCTATGGCCTGAGATTGATCCCACCTTTCCACCTTAGTGAACACTCTTAACCTAGTGTTTTAGAATAGATCAAAACTTGAGTCACTTTAGATGGGAACACTTGGCGAAAATGAGTTGTGAAAACTTGGAATGATGAGTCATTCTATTGAGATGTTTTGACATGTGTTGAGAAACACAATTGATTTATGATGGTGAAAATGATGAGGCATGAGCCTTAACCCTTTTGATAAAAACTAATGGTTGGATTCGGATGCGATACCATTCCAACTTTACCGTACAACCACATTACCTGAATTGGGTAAGGCTTAGCTGGAAATTTATATGCATTAGTATTAGTTCCCTCACGGGAGAGGTTTGAGCTAAGGCTACCTCTCAATGTTGTCCACCTATGCAGTGCCCAAGATGACTGATGGTCATGGTTGGGAGGCCATGCTCATAGGAGAGGTGCTTATACTAGGGTGTGTAATGGAAAGGTTATGTTTGATTATCTGCATACTAAGTATGATGATTCAGGGTTATCCTTGACAGATGTATCGAATCTTGTGGTGAAAGTGTACCACCTCTGCAGAGTGTCAAACTATTCGAATAGCGTCATGATTATGGACAGATTGGAAGGGCCATACTGTTCGTTGTCGATGTTTTCTAAAGACCATGAAATGAATGATGAACCTTGACTTGACCACAACAAAGGTGGTGTAGATGACAATAGCTTCCCAACTTAAGTGATTCTAGACTTTTATTTTATCTTTTCTTGTTTCAGAACTCAGCTTAGGTTTCAAATTTAACTTGATAGTTATTCTTTTAATTCAGCACTTTAACTTAGAAGTATAACCCTTGCTAGTAGTAGTTTGGGAGTACTTAAAGAGTACTCATGGCTTTTGTCCCTGGCTATTATCATGGCCAGACTACCAAGGAGATTATCAAGATGATGGTCAGCAGGACGGCTATGATAACTAGGACTATCTGCCTTCAAGATTGCTCGTGCCCTTGAAGATGGACCCCACCGCCACGCTATCGTTTATTTCCGCTTGTTGTATTAAAGACTGGATCATGAGATCCTCATTTGTGTAAAACCTTATGTATGGTTTGTAATGGATGATGTACTATGATATCCAATCCGTAATGTCTCGCAAAATGGTAATCCAGGATTGCAGGTATGGCATAACGGGCATCCGGGATTAAAAATCCGGGTGTTGACAAGTTGGTATCAGAGCCATCCTGACCATAGGAGACCCTAGTTAGAATGGACGTCCAAACCAAAAACTTAGCTTCAAAACCAAAGTGAGTATTTATGAAAAACTATTTCCCCTCTTACCTTGTGCACTCATTCTTTATCAAAAATACATGTTCCTCAAAATTCTTACATTACTACTTAAAATATGACACACTTGATCACTTCACTAATTTCCTCATCCTAAATTCTTATAGATGGAGACTCAGTTCAGCAAGTTTTACTAGTTGGGAAACGGAGGTCAGTTGATCTTGAGAGGATGGATTCCTTGTCGAATTTTGGGACGCCCACATCCGGAGTTTCTTGGAGCTCAACTTCCAGACTGTGAGGAGACCTACAATGGCTAGTCAACGCAGATCTTCGAGGAAGCATTGAAGCACCAACTTCGAGAATTCAGTTCTGTGAGAGAGAACAAGCGGCTAGATGGATTAGCGAGGCAATGCATGAAGCTCTCGCACGTCTATGTGCCCTCAGCGTCAACAAGATTCAAGGAACCCGTTTTGCCCACTATGCAAGACGTGACTTCATGGGAATGCCGATGGAGATGCCAAGTCACCCAGAGTTGAGGCATCAAGTGGAGAACCTCGACTTCTTGCTTCATGACAGACAGCAAGAACTGGACAATGCCAGAGAGTTAGCCAACCAGAACCGTGCAATCGCCGACCAGAAGGCCCAGACTTTCACACTACTCGTCCAAGACCGCCAGTCTCTTCGTCGCCAGCGTGCCAAGAAGGATCGCACCATCGCCCGTCTTCGCAAAAAGGTGGCAGACCTCGAGAAGACCGTCAAGGAGCAGGAAGCTCAGCTTGTAGCAAAAGAAGAAGGAGATGAGGGTGAAGACAACCAAGGAGATATGGATTCTTACCTCAGCAACGATGGTGACTTTCTGGAGGAGGATGTCGTGGACTTCTACACTGAAGATGAAGACTCCGACTTCATCGACGATGAGTAGATGCACTAGAGCACTGTCGTAGCATGAGATGTAGCATCTCATTGTATCATAGCTTGCAGAATGGTTCTTCAAACCATCTGTTTTCCCTTTTATTGTTGTGGTGTGTGTTGTATCGTGTGCTTGTTTGCATGAATGAAAAATCAGTTAGTTGAGAAACCTGAGTCTAACTCAAAGTTTTAGCGTTGAAAACCTCAAAACCATGAACCTTAGAATTTCCCTCTTACCCCTATATCTATCTAAATCTCCAGATGCCTCGTGGAAACCAAGGAGGAAGCAGCTCGTCGCAGGACCCAATGCTGCAGATCTTGCAGAATCTCATAGCAGATCGTGAAGCAAGCGAACGTCAAGCCAACTTAGCAACATGCAGCAGATCGCCCGATTGGCTCTCAATAACCAAGGGCATGGAAATCAGGATCACCAGGATCCAAACTCAAAACTTTCGTAACAAATCCCCCAATCTTCAACCAATCTGAGAACCCACTAGATGCTGATGACTGGTTGCATACCATAGAAAACAACTTAGAGGTTGCCGGAGTGGATGCAAATGAGAAAGTTCTATTCGACACCCACTATCTGGCAGGAGATGCAAGAGCTTGGTGGAATAGCATCCGCACTATGAACCAAGGTCAAGTGATGACCTGGGAAGCATTCAAGGTCAAGTTCAGCCGCACCCACGTGCCGCAAGGTCTTGTCAACAGGATGAGAGATGAATTCCGTGAGTTGAAGCAAGGAATAATGGCGGTGGTAGAGTACCGTGACAAATTCCTGTCACTTGCCAGATATGCACCCGATGAAATCAACACGGAGGCCAAGAAGAAGGAGAGATTCTTGAACGGACTGCATGATGAGATGCGATCGTCTCGTCAACATCCGTTTCGATGATCTCGAAGAGCTAGTCGACTCTGCCATTCAGATGGAAGGGAAGATTAACCAGGCAAATGACAACCGCAAGCGTCGTATGATGCAGCAGTCTGGATCCAACAGTCACTAGAAGTACCATCCCAACCCTTCACCAGGATATGCACCAAGGAACAACTGACCCTCAAATTCTCGCCCAAGCTACCCCAACCGTAGCGGAGGCAATGTGAAGTCCGGAGGAAACAATCACAACTCCGGTAATGCCAATCAGTTCAACCGCACCTCCGGGGCAACAAAGAATAACAAAAGCAACATCGCACCTTAACTGGCAGCAATGTTGTACCTGCGCGCCAAGGACAAGTCCCAGATCACTTGTTTCGAGTGTGGAGTGAAGGGTCACTACTCAATGAGTGTCCCAAGAAGATCGCCGCCAATGCCCTGTGAATGCCCCAGCCAGCGAGCGTCATGTTCAACAAGGCAGGAGATTTGCCCCAGGGAACCCGCACAACCGCAACGGTCGTCTCTTCCACATGAACGCAGAAGAAGCCCAGGAAGCACCAGATGTAGTGCTGGGTATGTTTTCTGTCAACTCAGTTTTACCAAGAGTATTGTTTGATTCTGGAGCATCGCATTCATTTGTCACCGAAGAATTTGTATGCACTAGTAAGATTCGCCCAACCAACTTGAAGCATGTCATGATAGTTCAAATCCCCGGCTCAACAACAAAAGCTAGAAAAATTTGCAAAGCTGTACCTATCAAAATACATGGGATAGATTTTTATGCCAACCTAATTGTACTTGGAACCAAAGGATTGGAAGTAGTACTAGGCATGGACTGGATGTCAAGGCATAAAGGACTGATAGACTCTGCTAAGAAATCCATCACCATGACCAGTAGTTCTGGAGTAACAGTAGAACATATCTCTGAAACCTTACCCCGTCAATTCAAATGCAACAAGAGTGTAGCCCTGCCTACCATTGACCAAGTCAGAGTAGTCTGTGAATACCCCGACGTATTCCCATATAAATTGCCAGGTATGCCCCCGGATAGGGATATTGAGTTCATTATCGAACTAATCCCCGGAACCGGACCTATAGCCCAGAGACCTTATACCATGAACCCCTCGGAGTTAGTGGAACTGAAGAAGCAGTTGGATGCCATGTTAGCAACAGGCTTGATTCAGCCAAGCGCATCGCCTTGGAGATCACCAGTGTTATTCGTCGACAAGAAAGATGGAGGCAACCGTCTGTGTATAGACTACAGAAAGTTGAATGATGTCACCATCAAGAACAAGTACCCCTTGCCAAAGATAGAGGATCTATTTGATCAGTTGACTGGAGCTCGGGTATTCTCAAAGATTGATCTTAGGACTGGTTATCACCAACTTAAGATTCGTGCAACGGATATTCCGAAGACCGCCTTTACTACTCGCTATGGTTTATACGAGTATACGGTTATGTCTTTTGGATTAACCAATGCCGCTTCTTATTTCATGAATCTCATGAATAAGATCTTTATGAATTTTCTAGATAAGTTTGTAGTTGTGTTTATCGACGACATCCTTATCTACTCCAAGTCCGAAGAAGAGCATGAGCAACATCTAAGGATCATCCTAGGAACCCTGAGAGAGCATCAGTTATATGCCAAGTTCAGCAAGTGTGAGTTTTGGCTGAAAGAAGTAGGATTCCTAGGACATATTGTGTCTGCCGGAGGAGTCTCTGTTGATCCCAAAGAAGATCAAAGATGTCAAGAATGGGAAGCCCCAACCAATCAAACCCAAGTTCATTCATTTCTCGGATTAGCGGGATATTACCGCAAATTAGAAGGATTCTCGAGCATAGCCGACCAATGACCCAATTGTTGAAGAAGGACAAGAAGTTTGAATGGATGACAAGTGTGAAGCCGCTTCCGGAGTCAAGAAGAGATTGATATCAGCCCCAATTTTGATCATGCCAGACATCAAGAAGCCATTTGATGTATATTGTGATGCATCCAAGATTGGTCTAGGATGTGTATTGATGCAAGAAGGCAAAGTCATCGCGTATCTGTCTCGACAACTGAAGCAGCATGAGCAGAACTATCCGACCCATGATCTTGAGCTAGCAGCAGTGGTTCTAGCATTGAAGACATGGCGTCATTATTTGATGGGAAATCGCTGTGAGATTTACTCCGATCATAAGAGCTTGAAGTATATCTTCACCCAGAAGGAGTTGAATATGAGGCAAAGAAGATGGATAGAGTTAATCAAGGATTATGACCTTGACATTCACTATCACCCCGCCAAAGCCAATGTGGTAGCGGATGCTCTTAGCAGATTGCCATGTAGGCTTAACACCATGATCAAAGAGAAGCAACCAAGTTTGTATGAGGAGTTGGAGCAGTTCAGGACTGAAGTAGTTAGCAAAGGATTCCTAGCTAGCATTGAACTTCAACCCACTTTGTTTAGCCAGATCAAGGAAGTCCAGAAGGGAAATGAGAGTATCAACAGGATCAAACGTCGTATTGGTACAGGCAAAGTACCTGGATTCACCGAAGACAAAGAAGGAGTACTGTGGTACAAAGGACGTATCTGTGTTCCAGCAGATTCAGAACTGAAAGAAGTTATCATGAAGGAAGCTCATGATACCCTTTATTCTACCCACCCCGGAGGAACAAAGATGTATCAAGATTTGAAGGAGCAATTTTGGTGGCACAAGATGAAACGAGAGATCGGAAGCTACATCGCCAAGTGTGACATTTGTCAAAGAGTCAAAGCAGAGCATCAGAGACCTGCAGGATTGTTGCAACCATTGCAGATTCCGGAATGGAAATGGGATTCATGCCGAATGGACTTTATCAGGTTTACCTACTTCTAGTAGGGAAATGACTCAATCTGGGTCATAGTTGATAGACTATCTAAGGTAGCCCACTTCATACCTGTCAAGACAACCTACCAAAGTGCAAAACTAGCGAGTGTACATTGCTAGAATTGTTAGTCCGCATGGAACCCCAAGACCATTGTATCGATCGAGGAACCCAGTTTACTTCAAGATTTTGGCAGAAAGTCCAGGAAGGTTTAGGAACCAAGTTAAATTTCAGTACCTATCACCCGCAAATGATGGATGACTGAGAGAGTCAACCAGATTCTTGAGGATATGCTTAGAGCCTGTGTGTTGGAATACGGATCAAAATGGGAAGACTGCCTACCATTCGCAGAGTTCAACAATAGTTATCAGGCTAGTTTGCAGATGGCACCATTTGAATTCCTATACGGAAGAAAATGTCGTACCCCCTTAAATTGGTCGCAAGTAGGAGAGAGTCAAATCTTTGGACCCGACATTCTCCGAGAAGCCGAAGAAAAAGTTCACAAAGTCCGTGAGCACCTCAAGACCGCCCAATCCAGACAGAAGAGCTATGCTGACAAGAGAAGGAGAGACCTGACTTTCAATGTCGGAGATTTCGTATATCTCAAGGTTTCACCCTTGAAGGGAACTCAACGCTTTAGTCTGAAGGGAAAGTTAGCCCCCAGATATATCGGACCTTTCAAGATTCTGAACCGTCGAGGAGAAGTATCGTATCAGCTAGAATTGCCTGAAGAGATGTCAGCCATCCACAATGTGTTCCATATCTCGTTACTCCGCAAATGCCTAGAAGTGCCGGAGAAGACTGAAGTTTTCAAGAATATCAATCACAGAGCAGTGGAAATCAACAATGACCTGACCTATTGGGAAGTGCCCATTCGTATCTTAGAAGAAGCCTACAGAACCACCAGGACCAGGAGTATCAAGTTTCTCAAGATTCAGTGGAGCAACCATACCGAGGAAGAAGCCACTTGGGAGCGCGAGGATTACATTAGGACAGAATTCCCAGATCTTTTTAGTTCCTAGTTTTCCTTGTAAATCTCGGGACGAGATTTTATTTAAGGGGGGAAGGTTTGTAACATCCCAAAACTTCAATCCAAGTTTATCAAAGATCCAATCATCCAAAAATAGGGTTAACAAAAACTTTTCCATTTTTAAAATGAAAGCATTCATATTATGTGCATTTAAATAGGAGTTGTTTGAATTGCCATGATTAAGTGATCCAATGCTTGTAAAATGTTTCTTAGGTGATTTAAACATCATCTACACCATTCCCAAACTTTTTCTAAATAAAATCAAATCAAAAAGATTTAAAATGGAGAAATGGTCATTTTGCCAAAATTAACCCCCATGTCTACTTTGGCTATTCCTAGTACTCAAAAACTAACAGAAACAATTCTTGATCTTTGCACCCCTTGCTAGTACACATAATGAGGTACCAAGGCCCACCTTTTGATCTTCTAAAAACCTTTTGTAAACTATTTTAAATAACAGTTCAAAATTGAATCTTTATCATATGGGAAGATCCCACTTTTTCAAAAACCCCTCAAACAAGCTCAACTTTCAAAACCCAAGCATCTGCAGACTCACCAGCACCAACTTAGCACACCCACGAAAAATCTTTTCAAAATTCAAAACTTGAGTTCTTGCGGCCATTTCATCGAACAGGTGGCAGACACAAATCAAACAAAAACCAAACACTATTATGAGCAGTGATTGAAGCCTAACTTGTTCCCTCTCTAGCTCACAACCATCTCAGTAGATCAGCTAGCAAGTTAAACCAAGCACTAGACTCATTGTAAGCTGGCAACGACATCAATGGTGAACAGCCAAGCTCACCATGCCACCCAGTGGAGACAAGAAGCTAGGAGGAGAATTAGTCGTGCCAACCTTGTCTAGGAGGCAGCCACCCACCACCCATTCCCTGTCCCTTACCACCTTGCCAACCTGCACGCACGGACGCGCCCACCCGGCCAAACCATGCCGAGCATGCGCTAGAGAGCCACCCTCAACCGACGCCCACAGACCACGCCGCCTTGCCGCTTGCATACATGATCACCACCGACCCAGAGACCGCCAGACATCCCGTTAAATCGCCCCATGACGCCACAGCCACTTCGTTGTCGAAGACGCCGCGCCTCTACAGAGCATCGCTTCTTCCAGACAAACCGCACCGCCCACGTCTCACCACCGTGTCGTTGAGCATCGCCAGGAGCACCGCCCCTACCATCGCCCATGCCGATGGCCGTCATACCATCGACCATGACGAGCTTACCGTCGCGCCGTCGGTCCCCTCGCCACTATAAATAGAGGCCACCCCCAGCCAGTTTGAGCACACCATCTCACTCACCACCTCTCACACTCACTCCCCACCGCCAGCCGGAGCCGCTCGAGCACCAGAGCGCCGGAATTGCAGCCGGAGCCGCCGCCTCGGGAGGAGAAGGGCGCCGTTGATCCAGGCCGCACCAGGAGAAGCTGCTGGTACCAGGAGGTTTGCCGTCGTCGACTTCGTCGTTCGCCCGCCTCGCCGACCCTCGCCTGAACCCCGGTGAGCCCCTAACGACCCCCAGCGCTCTAGGGTTACATCTGCGGCGTTGCCCAACATCGACGATGACCCTCAGTTGGATTAGAACCAGATCGCACGGCCACCGTTCGCCGTCACCGCTTGCGTGTTAAGTGCTGACAAGAGGACCCCACATCGCTGAGCCTGTGCCATACGCCGCCCACTGGCCGGCCCATTCGTTCAAGCGTTGGAAATTCAAATTAGGATTTTTCTTTTTAGTTAGAATATAGTTTCTGTCCAGTGTTTCAAAATTCAATTCTTTGAGTTTGACAAATCCAAATTGCATGAAACCAATTTTGTCTGAAAGGTATTTAAATGCTCTATCCAAGCCCGTTGGATTTAATTCATTTAGAGTTATAAAGTTCTCCTAATAAAAATAAGAAGACAGAAGCTTTTGCAACTTGAAACATTTTTATAAAATCAACCAAGTCAGCTTTTGAGTTGATTCCAACTCTCAAAAATCACATTTCATCATATCTATCCAAATATGTAATAATATTAAGGTTTACATGCAGTGACTTTGGACTAGTACCAAAATAATGCTATATAGGCATTTCTAGTCACTTTAAATCATTAAATAATAAACTTAAACCAAAGTAATAGTAATCCAACCTTTAAATTTCATTCCCACAAGTTAGAATATGTGGTGAGGACATGTGTACACATGAATCCCATATTTTGGTGGTGAATATTAAATCATGGTTAATTTTTCAATGAGTAGAAATTACTTTTCCAAAATAAAAAGGTGGAAACTATTGAGTTAAACTTGTGATGTTTTGGATGATAATAGATCATCAATTGTGTGGTTTAGAATACTACTTAGCCTAAATTAAGTATTGTTTGGTGATTGTGCCCTCCCTATGTATTTCTAGACGATAGTACCGACCAAGCCTTCGAGGAGGAGGAGTTCTACCAAGAAGAAGAAGAAGAAGAAGAAAACTTCAACCACTGCACCAACCAAGGCAAGCTATTAGTGGCAAGCTAACCCTTGCAAACATGCTTTAGTAAGCTAGTGTAGCAAGCTGGAATAAAACTAGATAGTTTAGTAAAGATGCCTTAAGCATACTTTGATCACACCCCCCCCCCTTGGTGACATCAAGTTCTTTAATTAATTTTGAAGGTAGCATAAAGAGTATAAAACTTGACCTAATTAGAAACTCTTAGATGTCATTCTATGGCCTGAGATTGATCCCACCTTTCCACCTTAGTGAACACTCTTAACCTAGTGTTTTAGAATAGATCAAAACTTGAGTCACTTTAGATGGGAACACTTGGTGAAAATGAGTTGTGAAAACCTTGGAATGATGAGTCATTCTATTGAGATGTTTTGACATGTGTTGAGAAACACAATTGATTTATGATGGTGAAAATGATGAGGCATGAGCCTTAACCCTTTTGATAAAAACTGATGGTTGGATTCGGATGCGATACCATTCCAACTTTACCGTACAACCACATTACCTGAATTGGGTAAGGCTTAGCTGGAAATTTATATGCATTAGTATTAGTTCCCTCACGGGAGAGGTTTGAGCTGAGGCTACCTCTCAATGTTGTCCACCTATGCAGTGCCCAAGATGACTGATGGTCATGGTTGGGAGGCCATGCTCATAGGAGAGGTGCTTATACTAGGGTGTGTAATGGAAAGGTTATGTTTGATTATCTGCATACTAAGTATGATGATTCAAGGTTATCCTTGACAGATGTATCGAATCTTGTGGTGAAAGTGTACCACCTCTGCAGAGTGTCAAACTATTAGAATAGCCGTGTCCGCGGTTATGGACAGTTGGAAGGGCCATACTGTTTCGTTGTCAGATGTTTTCTAAAGACCGTGAAATGAATGATGAACCTTGACTTGACCACAATAGTGTGGTGTAGATGACAATAGCTTCCCAACTTAAGTGATTCTAGACTTTTATTTTATCTTTTCTTGTTTCAGAACTCAGCTTAGGTTTCAAATTTAACTTGATAGTTATTCTTTTAATTCAGCACTTTAACTTAGAAGTATAACCCTTGCTAGTAGTAGTTTGCGAGTACTTAAAGAGTACTCATGGCTTTTGTCCCTGGCTATTATCATGGCCAGACTACCAACGAGATTATCAAGATGATGGTCAGCAGGACGGCTATGATAACTAGGACTATCTGCCTTCGTCAGCATTGCCTGTGCCCTTGAAGATGGACCCCACCGCTACGCTATCGTTTATTTCCGCTGCTTGTTGTATTAAAGACTGGATCATGAGATCCTCATTTGTGTAAAACCTTATGTATGGTTTGTAATGGATGATGTACTATGATATCCAATCCGT
Organism: Avena insularis; assembly: GCA_023614405.1. Classification (NCBI taxonomy): domain Eukaryota; kingdom Viridiplantae; phylum Streptophyta; class Magnoliopsida; order Poales; family Poaceae; genus Avena; species Avena insularis. The sequence goes on along the minus strand of CM042684.1, from coordinate 327,538,934 downwards.
TATGTCTCGCAAAAATGGTAATCCTGGGATTGCGAGGTATGGCATAACGAGCATCTGGGATTAAAAATTCGGGTGTTGACAGTTATCAAGAAAAACCTCTTTGGTAGATATGGGTGCTTTTGATATGAATAGTGTCATGCATGGTTGTCATATTTATTATGTTGATAATTGCCACACAAATACTTACATAGAAAATATTATAAAAGATGAGATCTTACCAAAATATGACATGACTAATATGTGTTTTGATCTTATTAATGAAAAGGAGGAATCCTCCAAAGTTTCTTCTATTGTCTCTAACAATGAACCAGGGTATATGGAGAAGCTTCCTTTCAAGCCTCTCCATCCTAAAGAGAAGAAGAAAAAGAAGAAAAGGAGGAGTAAAAGGAGAGAGGAAACGGTATTTTCCCCTAAGCATGTTGCTCCTATTATAGTTTTTGATGAGTCTGAACTCGATGATGTTCCTATGCCTGTTACCTATAGTAGTGATCATGATTGGGAAAAGCACACTACCTTTGATATTTAAAATCTCTTCGGTACCAATTCTGAAAATTATGATATTAATAATTGCTATACTATTAGTGTTATCCATGATCCTTCTAATGATGATATCTTTACAAATGAACACACTTTGGAAGACAACTATTCTATTGCTTATGATGATAATATACCTCCAATATATGATGATTGCAATGATGATTATGATATTTTCAGTCCACCTACTATTGAGGAGGAAATTAATTATGATTACAATATGCCTCCTATATTTGATGATTATGGTGATGAAAATAATAATGATAGCTATTTTGTTAATTTGCTCCCACTACAATCAATAAAAATGACTATGTTTATGTGGGGAGTATTAATTCTTTTATGCATGTGGCTCATGTTAAGAATGTTTCTTGTGATATTTATATTGTTACTTTTATTCATGATGCTACTGAAAGTTATTATGAGAGAGGGAAATATGGTTTTATGTGTCTCAATAATATTAAGTTTCCCCTCTTTCTGTTTAAAGTCTTGAAGTTTCACTTGTTTTGCTTTCCTATGCTTGTTGCTTTGTGCTTTCATGACTTGTTTCTTTACATGATTCCTATGCATAGGAAGTGGGTTAGACTTAAATGTGTTTTGAATTTTCTTCTTGATGCTCTCTTTTACTTCAATTCATATTTCTTATGTGAGCATCTTCTCAAACTATCATGCCTAACTTAAAGGCGTTAAAGAAAAGTACTTATTGGGAGATAACCCAAAAGTTTTAGATGAGTCTTGGAAGTTATTACTTCAGTAATAACCGCTCCTTATCCTTTTTATTTCCTTTTTGTGCCAAGAGTAACCTCTAATGAGAGAGAAGTAATGATTGGGAAAGTTGCTGCCCCGAAACAGATTTCTGCGTAAAAATTTGTGTAAAATCTCTGTACGTCCTTTTGAGGCGTGAATTTTTGTGCTTCTGCCCCAGGTTGTTATCTAATTTTCATTAGTTCAACACTTTTCGATTTGAGCAACAGAAGGTCTTCGAAAAAATTCGTCTTTACCTGCTGGTCAGTTTTGACAGATTTCTGCCATTTTCTGCATTTGCTTCTTGTTGGTTCCTTTTTGAGTTCTTTTGGGGAATTGAGCTTTTTGAGGGAAGTGCTACAGTAGCTACTGTTTTAATGGAAGTTTTATTGGTGTTAGAACTGAACCTTAAAGACTTATTATCTTGAGTGCACTAATGTTGCTAATAAAGATTGTGTGAAGTTTTGTATGAAGGAAAAATTTCAGGTGTATGGAAGGAATGAGTAATGAGATGAAGGATGGACTAAAGCTCAAGCTTGGGGATGCCACGCGTGTCATCCCAAGAAATATCCAAGAGGTACAAGCGTCAAAGCTTGGGGATGCCCAAGGCATCCCCTTCTTCATCAATAAAAATCCCAGGTTTCTTCCAATCGCTTCATTTTTATTATTTCATGCATAGTTGTGTTTTTCTTGGAGCGTCTTCTTTTTCGTTTTCGTTTTGGTTTTCGTTTGTTTTTGTTTTCTTAGTTTTCTGAATAAATTGGTTGGACCCCCTCTTTCATACATTGGTTTGCAAATAGTTTGGTTTGGTTTGGAAAAGAGTAGGAAAGTTCATACTTATGTGGTAAAAAGAGCTCGTTTTTGACTGTGGCCTATGCTTTGTCATGCCATGCTTGATATTGTTTTGGCTTTATGCTTAGTATTCTTTGTTGTAGCATGACTTGTTATAAACAATTGAGATTGCTTAATGTGCCTTGGATGAATCATGCGTTGTTTTAGCATATTAAAGCATAGTATAGTGGTATTCTCCTTTGATGTTTTATTTGGGTTGACTTGGCAAATGCTCACACCATGTTATGACTATCCAAAGTCACCATATCCTTTATGATCCTTTAGTTTTCAACTTGTAGTATCACTTTATGATTTGATCAATGATATTTTGTCGCTATGCATGATTATGGCCATTATTGCTCTCTTAGTTTGTCGCTCCCAGTCTTTTGCTAGCCTCCACAACAAAGTATGAGTTCCACTCATGCATCCAACTCCCTAAACCAAGTTATTCCAAAGAGTCCACCATACCTACCTATTATCATATGCTATTCCAAGTATATTCATGTTTTTATCTACCTTCCGAATTAAACTTGTTATGAGAAAACTAGTGATTAAAGCTCTCACAAACTTGATGGCACACTTTACTTTTATTGCCCTTAATAAACTTGAACCATTGTGTCATCTATATTGTATATGCTTGCACTTATTTGTTGGGGATTAGCAGAACCATGTTGTCATGGGGAACGCTTTCAACATTGCACGGGTACTTTGTACCTAGTTGATATCATGCTCTTTTGTCTATGGATGTTGTCAGTGTGAAATGAAAGGGGAGCTTGTAAGTCCATGGAGTTATGTATATGTGTTAGAGAAACGCCTGGGCCGCTGGTCTAATCCATGCTGTTATGGTGGAAACCTGCAGCGTAACCATAATGAGTTGTCTATGAAGCATTCTTCTTATAAAAAGTCGGATTGAGAAAAAAGAGAAAAAAAGAAAAAAAGAGATACGAGAAAAGAGGAAAGAGAGAAAAAAGCACCATATTACCATGGTAAATAAGAAGATTGCTGAGATGCTCGTTGTCTGCTTGCCTTGTCATTTTGATATGGGGATTCTTCCGTATCATCAGGCAAGGGGTACCCCGTTGGCGGTTCTCTATGATACACATGTACTTACAATGACAAGAACTTACCAGTGACTAAACTTGAGTAGCATGAGGAGCGGCCCTCATATACAAGGGACATGACATTTCTAACTTATACTTCGTCAAGCATGTACACCATAGTTTGTTCACTTTAACCTTAATCACTTCAAGATGCTTATGATAGGGGCAATGAGAGCTGAAAGCTATAAGTACCATAATTTTTGGAAGCTATTTATGAGACTTGAATCCCTACTTCCTTCTATGAAGGCCTTTCTTCCACCATTATATTGAGTCTCCACCTTCTGTCTTTATGCACCTACTTTGAGAGCATAGTGGCCATTCTTAGTTCTATGTGCATTGTCCCAAGACTAGTTGATTGATGCATAACTTGATATTGCTTGTTTTAAACTATTTGTATCTAGTCACTCTTATGAACTTTGAAGGTGTCCTATGCAATTATATTTGCTACTCTATGAGGGACAAGCTGAATGCTATTATGCTATGTTTTATTTATGTGAAACAAACAAACGTCTTGCAAAGCATTGTTATTCATGAATCTTTTATTTGCGCCTTTTCATGTTGCATCATAGTTTCTTTGTGTTATTGCTAGAACTTTGTCTTTCATGTTATGATTGAAGTACTATGATCCCAGCTTTGAATGTTTTACAAATACTTTGATCAAGTCTTTGATGGTGCATGTCACCTCAAAAATTATTCTTTCTTTTTATCACTTACCTACTCGAGGACGAGCAGGAGTTAAGCTTGGGGATGTTGATACATTGCAAATGTACCTATAATTTTTTATGTTCTATGCTTGGTTTTATCTACTTTCTTGTGTTTTGTTCCAACTTTGGAGTACTTTTCATATGATTTATTGGACTAACCTATTAACAAGATGCCACAGTGCCAGTTGCCTATTTTCTGCTGTTTTTGGTTCTAGGAAAGTCAGAAAATGAATATTCTCATAATTGGATGGGACAAAAGCCAAAGTTCCTATTTTACCAGAAGACTCACGGAGCCAGAATACGAGACGGAGGAGGGCCAGGGCCTGGCCACACCATATGGTGGCGCGGGCTAGCCCTAGCCACGCCACTAGGTGGTGTGGGCCCCCTGGCCGCCCACCGACCTTGCCTCTTCGCCTATAAGAAGCCTCCCGATGTGAAAACCCTAAATCATCAAGCCTCTAGCCACAAAAAGTTCCGCAGCGCCGCCGCCACCGAAGGGGAGATTCGGGGGATAGAAAGTCTCTGTTCCGGCACCCTTTCGGGATGGGGAAGTGCCCCCGGATCCATCTCCATCAATCTCCACCGCCATCTCCATCACCGTTGCTGATTCCCATGATGAGGAGGGAGTACTTCTCTCTCGAGGCTAAGGGTTCTACCGGTAGCTATGTGTTCATCTCTCTCTATGCATGATCATATTGTGATCATGAGCTTGTAATCTATAGATCTACCTTGCTACTCAAGTGCTTAATAGATCTCTGCTCTCCCCATGTGTGTGAAGTTGACAGTGTGCACACCATATTGGCACTTAGGCTAGAGATTACAAATACTTGTTATGAGTTATATTTGGAGTTGGGTGTCTTTATGAAATTGTGGTGTTTGTTGGACCTATCTAGAGCTCAAGGTGACAGTGTGGGGTTTTTTAGATGGGAAAGGCTTACTTTGAGGTGTGCTGTTATAGCCCTACCGTTGATTAGAGTGTCCAACCGGAGAGTAGTTCAGCGTAGTATCATAAAGAAGAATATATTTATATGAGAGTGTTCACTAGTGAAAGTATGATCCCTAGGCCTTGTTTCTAAGCACTGAAACACCGTTTGCAATTAGATCTGTTACATGTTTGCTTGCTTCCTTCTTTATTTCAGTTTTACTTTAGTATTTTCCACGCCACCAAGCTATTCTCTATCACCGTTACCACTTATAATTATCCATACCACTTGTATTTCACTATCTCTTCGCCGAACTAGTGCACCTATACACCTGACAAGTGTATTGGGTATGTTGGGGACACAAGGGACTTCTTGTATCTTGATTGCAGGGTTGCCTGAGAGGGGATACCTTTGACCACTTCCTCCCTGAGTTCGATAAACCTTGGGTGATCCACTTAAGCGAAAACTTGCTGTTGTTCTACAAACCTCTGCACTTGGAGGCCCAACAACTGTCTACAAGAATAGAAGTGCGTAGAAATCAATAACCATACTGGATTATAACATCCTCAAAAAATCTTTTGGTTGTTGCTCCATCACAACTAGTGACAGGTTTAGCCTCAATCCATTTGGTGAATTTATCCACCATCACTAAGAGGTGAGTAAATCCACTTGGAGCTCGTTTAAAAGGTCCTACCATATCAAGCCCACAGACCGCAAAGGGCCATGTTATAGGTATTGTTCACAACTGATCAGACGGAACATGAGCTTGTTTGGTGTACTTTTGGCAGCCTTTGCACGTCTTGACTAATCGTTCGGCATCTGCCTGAGCTGTAAGCCAGAAAAATCCGTGTCTAAAAGCTTTTGCCACTAAAGATTTGGCTGCAGCGTCGTGACCACACTCGCCTTCGTTGATTTCCCTTAAGATTTCCACTCCTTCTTCCAGAGATACACAGCGCTGAAAACCCCCAGAAACACTCCGCTTATAGATCTCACCTTTAACAATAGTATAGGCTTTTGCTCGTCGGATAATCTGCGGGCTCAGCACCTCGTCTACGGGTAATTTGCCATCTACCAAATAATCGAGGTAGGGTTGAGTCCAGCTGGGAATCACAGCCAGAACTGCTATCAAAGGTGAGTCGGATTTGGTCGGATATTCCTCATCTACTCCCTTTATTGAGGGAACTTTAAGGTGCTCTAAAAAAGCGCCATCCGGGACCTCTTTCCGCGCAGAACCTATCCGAGATAGTGTGTGTGCTTTCTCATTTTCTGCTCGAGGAATATGTTGAACTTCAAATCCTTCGAACGATTTAGATAGATCATCCACGACAGCTTTATATGCTGCCATGTGCTTATTTGCATTACAAATATCCGACACTTGTTGAGCAACAAGATCCGAATCTCCGTAACACATCAAACACCGGATGCCAATATCCTTAGCAATCCGGATTCCATGCAGCAGTGCTTCATACTCGGCAATATTGTTTGTCGCTATGAAGTGGATTTGCAACACGTATAAAAGTTTATCTCCTTGGGGTGACTTGAGCACCACGCCAGCCCCCGAGACCCCGTGAGCCTTAGACCCATCGAAGAAGAGGGTCCAATATTCCGATTCAGGGAGGATCATGTTCTTCTTCGGGTTTGTCCAATCAGCGACAAAGTCAGCAACGATCTAGGATTTGATTGCTGTCCGAGGTTTATACTCAATGTCAAAAGCTGAAAGCTCTATGCCCCATTTGGCGACGCGTCTTGTGGCGTCACTGTTGTTGATTATATCTCTCATGGGATCTGTGCTCACCACGGTAATTGGATGCTCCTGAAAGTAGTGTCGCAACTTACGAGATACTAGAAAAACACCATAGGCCAACTTTTGATAATGCGGATACCGCTGTTTTGACTCTATTAGGACTTCACTGACAAAGTAAGTCGGACACTACACCAGGTGCTCCTGATTTTCCTCCGGTCTCTCCACCACCATGATGATACTAACAACCTTATTTGTCGCAGCAAGATAAAGCAACATCGGTTCTTGAGGTTCCAGCGCTGCAAGGATAGGAGAAGATGAGAGTACTTTCTTCAGGTCTTGCAGTGCAGCTTCAGCTTCATCAGTCCAAACAAAATCTTTGGTCTTTTTCAGGAGTTTGTATAATGGTGCGGCTCTTTCACCACGCCGACTTACAAACCGACTGACTGCAGCAATGCAACCAGTTAGTCTTTGTACATCCTTCAAGCGAGTTGGCCTGGAAATATTGAGTATAGCCTTGATTTTGTCTCGGTTCACCTCTATGCCTCTCTGAGACACGGTGAAACCTAACAATTTTCTGGCTGGTATTCCAAAGAAGCACTTCTTCGGGTTAAGCATGATGTTGTATTTTCGTAGGTTGGCAAATGTTTCCTCCAAGTCGGAAATCAATGTTTCCTTCTTTTTGGACATTACTACAATATCATCCACGTATGCATGTACATTACGTCCGAGTTGGTCATGGAGGCAACGCTGCATCGTGCGCTAGTACGTAGCTCCTACGTTCTTCAGCCCAAAGGGCATTGTAACAAAACAGAAGGTTCCGAAGGGGGTTATGAATGAAGTTTTGACTTTATCAGATTCCTTCATCCGGATTTGGTGATAACCGGAATATGCGTCGAGAAAATAGAGGAGTTCCGAGCATGCCGTAGAATCAATAACTTGATCAATTCTAGGCAGAGCGAACGGATCTTTTGGACAAGCCTTGTTCAAGGCAGTATAATCAACACACATCCTTAAATCAGTGGTGTCCTTTTTAGGGACCATTACAGGATTGGACGACCACTCAGTGTGGATGACCTCTTCTATGAATCCGGCTAACTCGAGTCGTGCTAGTTCCTTAGCTATTGCCTTACGCTTTTCATCGTCAAATCATCGTAGGGACTGTTTGATGGGTTTAGCATTCGGGTTTACATTTAGAGAGTGCTCGGCAAGTTCCCTAGGTACTCCGGTCATGTCAGATGGCTGCCATGCGAAGATATCTTGATTTGCTTGGAGGAACTTGACGAGCGCGCTTTCCTATGCGCTACCTAGGCCTACGCCTATCTGGGACACCTTGGAGGGGCCATCATCCTTCAACGGCGTATTCTTCGTCTCTTCTGATGCCTTGAACTCCGGATTTGGCTTTGTCACCTCCTTCTTTGTTGCGGGCATCTCGGACGGATCTATGCTCTTCTTGATCTCCTGGTACTCCTGGGCGTGCAACACGGCTTCAGCAAAGGCGACATTATCCTCACACTCTCGCGCTTTCTTCGGGTCTCCCCTGATGGTGATCACGTCGTTGGGACCTGGAATTTTCATCATATTGTAAATGTAACATGGACGAGCCATAAAAGCCCAGTAAGCCGGACGTCCGAATATAGCGTGGTACGCGCTCTTGAAAGGGACCACTTCAAAGGAAAGTGCCTCCGTCCGATAGTTCTTTGGAGTTCCAAAGGTAACATCCAAAGTGATCTCTCCCAGGGAATTAGCTTGTCTTCCTGGGGCAACTCCGTGAAAGATCACAGAGCTATGGTTCAGCTGTGTTTCCGAGATCTTCATCCGGCGTAGCGTTTCGACATAGAGAATATTGATACTGCTACCACCGTCCATGAGGGTCTTGGAGAAACCATAACCGTCAATCAGTGGATTGACGATTAAAGCGTATTTTCCTCGCCTGTGTAACTTAGGCGGATGATCATCGCGGTCAAATGTGATTGCTACTTCCGACCAGTCCAGATACTAGGGGACAGCCGGAACTGTTGCATTGAGCTCATGTAGAACTGCTTTCTTGACCTTTGCTGGTTGAGATCCGAGGAAAGTGACATAAGTTTCCTTCTTGGTGGGAAAAGTTTTCTTTCCTTCCGACTTGGGATTTGAAGCATCAACTTCCTCCATGTCGGAATATTCCTTGGTCTCTTTTTCTTTGTCGGGATTCTTCTTTCCCTTCTTCCACTTAGCTTTGTAGCCCGCGGTGTCATCTCTTTTGATGTCGTCATTGAAACAACACTCGGCATTGGTGTGGGACAAGCCCCCATTGGCGTCTAGGTGATGCACACATGGGTTATTGGCAATGTCGGCCCAAGAGTAGGTTTTGCCTGGTTGCTGGTCTCCTCTACCCTGGACTCTTGAAGTTCCACGCCCATGCCCGTGGCCTCCGCCGTGTCCTCCTCGCCCTCCAGACCCGAAAGTAGCAGTGACCACTGCCGTTTCTGCGTTGGGTTTTTCCTCCGAGGTATTTTTGTGCTTCTGAGCTTGTTGCTTTGGTTGTTTTGCCGACTGAGGCACAGCTAGGGCATTGAGCAATCCCTCTGCATTGTCGTTGGCATCTGCATACTTGCTCGTTGTTTCTATCATCTCTCCCAAATCAGTACCTTGTCACACTTCAAGCGATGGCGCAGTAGACCAATTGGGAGACCTGCAATGAAAGCTTCAATCGCAGTTTGATCATTCACTCCTTCACAGGAGTTCTTGGTGTTGATCCATCGTCCGAGGTAGTCCCGGCAAGTTTCTCCGGCTTTCTGGGTGCAACGTTGTAAGTCTCCGACCGTACAGGGCCTCCGATATGTGCCTTCGAAATTCCGAAAGAACGCACTTTGCATGTGATACCAGTTATGGATGGTGTTCTCCGGAAGTTCATTGAGCCATGATCGTGCCGTCTTCCGCAACATAAGTAGGAGATATCGGGTAGCGACCAGGTTGTTTCCGCCTTAAGCGATGCAGCAAGCTTGGAAGAAATCCTGTAGCCAGGTATCTGGCCTAGCAATGCCATCGTAGGCTTGGATATGTCTTGAGATAGCAAATCCTTCCGGGAATTTTGTAGCTTTGATGCGTGGTCCGAAGCACTTTGCGCCCACGTAGATATCATCGTTTTCGTAGCGCCGAGCCTCTATGTTGGAGTTGATCCTGTGCCTTGCGTCATTCGGGGATAAAGATCATCCCGAATGTCGGCTGTGGCTGCGGTGCCTTGGAGCCGGACTTCGGCTTCTGTCACCACCTCCTCCGCCACGTCATCCTCCTTGCCCTCCTTGGGAGCCGTTGTGATGACTGTGTGGTGGAGAGGGTGGGGCAGCTGGATAGTTTCCGAATGATCGCCGGCCTCCGTCTGGAACGTCATTATTCCGATTCCAGGGAGGGTCTTGACTACGACGAGCCCCCTGCCGGCTTAGCCCGGCATGGTTTCCGTCGTTTCTTCGTCCGTTGTTCCCACCATGGTGGGGATCAGCTGGACGGCTTGCATGTCTAGGAGGTGGCATTTTTTGACGATCCTCCTCCCGACATTTCTCTTTATCTTATCCCCTTCGATCGTTAGATTCTCGTCGGGGGGATTCCTCGGATTCGGAGCAGCGATGGCCTCTTTCTCGGCCGCTGGTGCGACGTTGCCCCAGTCGCGCGTAGTCCTGCGAAGCTATCCTGACGATCCGGTTCTCGAATAATTGTCCTCTCGTCGTTCGGGGCGATAATGCTGCTCCGGAACACAGTGGGGTCTTATGTCAGCCCATGCCGGATCTGTGCGACATTGGTCGGAATCCGAGACCAGTTTTTGACTTCCGGACAGGGCGACCTTTTGCTGCTCCAGTCCCTTGTTGAGTAGTTTGATACCCAAACGGATCTCCTCTAGTCCTGGATTAGCCGATAGAATTTCTCGGGCCGCCACGGTATTCTGTACTGGGGTTGGATATACCCAATCTCCTTTGACATCTTTTCGTGGCTTCCCCATCTCATCTCCGAAAAGGACGGCACGGATATGTGGGAATTGGTCGTCATTGGTGTGACGCTTCCGTGTCTTCTGATGCAACCGAGACATGTAATCTTTAGTTGCCATGCGTTTCTTCTCCTCCTCGATGTTTTTGGCTTCATCTAGGAGTTTTTGATGACGCGCTTCTAGGGCTTGGGCCCTTTCGTCTAGCTCTTTAGCAGTAAGTTCTGCAGCTGTAGGGATGGGTGTGGTTAATGCAGCATTGATGAGTTTACGCGCACCTTCAGTGATCACGTGTCCATCCACCGATTCTTCTTTTTTCGGCTCTTCTGGGATAAGTGTTCCATCCGAGTCTTCTTCGTATTCCTTGACAATCACCTCCTCTGCCAGAGGGTCTTTTGCCGGGGTCTTGTTTTTCTTGTTCTTCTTCTTTGCCTTCTTGGCAGCGCCGGTAGCAAAGACGGCTTTGGGTCTGTTTCTCGGAGTCAAGCTCTGATCGGTACATTCGGACATCTGGACCTCGGGATTATCTCCGACGTCCACGTCAACCTGCGCTTTAGGAGAGTGTTCCCCGGATCCTTCATCCATGGCTTCTCCATCTTCTGCAGCCTTGGAGTTGTACTCCTCTTCATATTCTGCAGAAAACTTTCGGAAATCTGCTGACATCATCGATTCATCCGAGGATGCGGGTACATCGGCGTTTTTTTCGATTGCCTGCAGCACAGTGTCGGTGTTCTCTCTAGCATCAGCAAAGTCGGATCCGGCTCCCACGTACCCGACAAAGTGCGACGCATGCTTCCTGAGGTACCTGCGGCTTTCACGATCAGCCATGTCGAAAGTTTTGATGTTCTCGAGAATTGCATCTGCGCTTGCATCTTGCATTATCATACGTTGTAGTGTGTACCTTAGGAAAGGTCTGTCTGTCCCGGCATCATCAGAGCCGGAATTAGTGTCATTGATATGCTCCTCCTGGATTTCGACTTCCGCGGGTTGGTTGATCTAGGATCCGGCTCCTCCAGGGAGATCCACTCCAGATTCGACTTGGACCGCTAGGTCTTCTTCAGGCTCGGATTTCTCCACTATCTCCACAACTGGTGCGGGTTGGGTGAGTTTAGGGTTTTCTGAGATCCGGAACTCTGCCGCCTCTGCGGACAAAGGGGACCCAGAAGATTCTTCTACCTCTATCATCACCGCTGGGGTGGGTGGGGCAGGTTCAGCAAAACCGATGTAAACATCGATCTCGCCAAAAGACATGATTGTGTAGGCAGTCACAGCCTCCCTAGCCGGAATCCAAGTATCATCGAGAACGATGAGAGGGACGTCGCTGGCGTAGAGGATGCGACCGACAGTGATAGTCTCGCCGATTCCGATTCTTGAAGATTCCGCTCGGAACGTAGATCCAAAGCTCACTTGCCCCACGGTGGGCGCCAACTGTCATCGGATTAAGGACAAGTACGCCATGAGGGGGTCCTTGAGGCGTGCGGAAGAGAGGGGTGTGAGACGTACGGTATTCCTGGACGGTGAGCACACAAGTTTACCCAGGTTCGAGTCTGCCGGTGGACAGATCCTACTCCTGCTAGCAATCCAGTAATACGGCAGAGCCGGAATATGGGTTACAAGGGTTTCGCCTGTGCGAGTTGAGATTGTAGACTATTAAGGGTGCCCTAAAGGCTCTCCCTAAGATGGCTTATATAGATATCCGGCCTAGGATTTACAAGAGAGATCTATCCGGCTACGACTAAGAGTCGGTTACAGAGTACATCTTGAACTACAAGTAACATTATGGGCCTAAGTCGGTAAGTTTTCTGGGCCTTCCCGTAGCCGGATTGGACTCTGTCTTTCTCCCTGACTAGGCCGCCCGTGAAGCAAAGCCCTAACCCGAAGTGGGCCACCCTGGTCAGTGAGGAACTGTGAGGATACCCGGAAAGTATATCCCCAACAGTTTACTTACTCGAACATTTTCCGAGGGCTTCTCAATACTGATGCGAATGAACTCGCACACGTAGAATCCACATAGATTAGTCCCATGTGGCTGCCTCGCGCACTTTACAAAAATAGAATTCAATCAAATAATAACTCTAGCATGATAAATGCACAAAAACTAGAATTAAATAGATGCGTGGACTTAGCTCGTACTACTTACCGAGAGTGATTTAAAAAATAGCTCCTCACGCCATTGACCGCGGACATGGTTCTTGAACCATCTCCAAACCCTACTCGACAAAGAATATTAATGTATGAGTTAATAACTACTTGATATCCCAGAAAATGAACGAAAGAAACCGATATAGTGCGATAATGGTTGAAATTACCTCTGGAGCGCATCGATAATGCTGCGGTAGTCTTCAATGTCTTTGTTTAGTGAGTCCATGATGTGAACTCTTCCCAAGTCAACTGAAATGCTTAGAAGAATCCAGTGGTACCTACGCAAGGTTTACATACATCAGTAACTCATCATTTACACTGAACATCGAGTAAGCAAAATTTAATGTGTACAAGAACTCACTTGCCGTCGTGGTAAGGAAATAGTATTTCGTTACAGAAATGCTGGTTTGTGAGATACCGTAACAAGTTGTGCTCGGTCTCCAGTGGTTTATCCTTTAGTATAGCTCCATGAACTCGATGTGGGTCAATGAACCTTAATCCATTGATAGCCTTTCTTTTACAATCGAGAATCTTCATTCTGCATCATTATATATAGCGTACAAAAGAATATAGTGAGTATACTTACCGGCAATGAATTGAACAAGCTGAGATAGAGACTTAATTACATAAATAAAGTAATCACTTACAGACAATAGGAACTAAGGATAGTTTTGTCGAGTTCCTTTAGATTGAATAACTGAAATAATTCTGTAATTCAACAGGGACCTCGACTTCAGCAAAGTAATGCGATTTTCGAACTTTCAGTAAGAGCCAATATTGCTGTTCTTTTGATGCTTTCATGTACCATTCATGGAATCGTCGCATTTGTGTTGGCATATCCCGAAGCCTCTCAGAACTGACCAGAGGCTCCCCGTGAACAAATTTGGGTGCTACCTTAGCCTGGGGCATATCGCTGTGAAGAATGTCATGAATAGACATATTACATTTCTCGGCCAATATCCTAGTCGTTTCCGGATCTATAGGTTCTACCTCATATAGTTGAGGTTCGGGTATGTTCACCTAGAGTGGGGGAGTGATTGATTTGCTTGTTTCCCCAGCTAGGGAACATCTCTTTTGGTTCTTCGGCTACCACTCGATTGTTTTGCTTGTTTCCCCAGCTGGGGGACGTCTGTTCTGATGCTTCCGCTGCCACTCGATTGTTTTGCTTGTTCCCCCTACTGGGGAACCTCTTTTGTGATGCTTCCTCTACTGCTTGATCTCTTCTGTTTCAGTGTCTTCTGATTACATCGTGTATAGTCATCTGGTGCATTTAACTAAGCTTGGGATGGCTGCGTCAGTAATTTCCTAAAGTGCTCCTTGGTTTCCGGTTTTATTTGGACCTCTGGCTCAGGTTGTTTCTTTTTAAAATGAGCATCCACTTCGGCCCATATGACCGCATCGGTCTCCTCATCGGTCAGGTCGTAAGCCCTCTTGGGAGGAACCGACGGTACTCTTGGGAGGGGCGACAACTGTCGCTTTGGGCGTCGGTTATCGCTCGACGGAGCGGTGATGTTCTTCCGCTTTTGGCCCTTAGTGGGTGGAGGCGGCTGCGTAGATTGAGATGGACTCGTGTTGGGGTCATGGATTGGACTTGGAGGTGGTGGACTTTTACTGGGAGGAGACGGTGCACTTGGAGGTGGACTTTTACTGGGAGGAGACGGTTGCCTTGGAGGTGATGGATTGTTTCTCGATGGAGAAGGTGGCCTTGGTGTCGAGCCTAGAAACTTGATGTATTCTTTTTTCCAAAGAATGAAGCCACTCATGACTTCTCCCATTGTCGTCTCCCCTTCACCTCCAGGGATGTCAAGCTGTAGTGACTGACACATAGGTTGAATTTCATCCACACCGACACGAGCATAACCAGCTGGAATCGGATTGCAATGGTAGGTCGCTCTCGGTGCAGAAGGTAAAGCAAAGCCGACTGCCACCTTCATGGATATATTCTTCAGTTAAACATGCAGCTCACAACTAGTCTTCTCCTTAATTGCATCCACGGGGTACACATCCATCGTTGCATCTACCGTGGCCCTCCGTGGAAGCCACGCTGCTTTTCCGTTGCGATGGGTCGACCGTACTGTCTGGTGCAGGATCTTGCTGTCGGAGTCCTTTAAGTTCATTAAGCTCCTGGCGATGCTCCTGCAGCATGGCTTCAAACCTCGCAAACCGCTCCGTATCCTCCTCTTTTTGCCGCTTTGTTTTTCTCGATCGGCTTCTGTACGTGTCAAGGTGCTCGGGAAACCCGATAACCCATGGATAAGAAGGTCTGAACCCTCTTGTTTGTCCAGCCTTTCCAGGATTCCCGAGAGCCTTTGTCAGCTCATCGTTCTCTCTGTCACGTTCCCTCTTCAACCTCTTTTATCACTTTAACAAGTTCATTCTTGGGTGAAGAAATTTCTTCGGCTGCAACAATCTCGCCTGTTTCTGGGTCTAACGATGCCCCATGCCCGAGTACCCAATTTCTTGACCTCCTGGGCCAACGAGACGTAGCTGGAGTGACCCCTTTAGCCTCTAGGTCAGCCTCAGCTTTATCCCACTTAGGCATGGCACTCCTATAGCCACTTGTGCCCATATAATGGTGATATTTCTTTTTGGTTGCATTTAACTTATTCTTTTCTGACATTGCCTTAGCTGGTGCCGAGGTCTTGTATTCCACAAATGCGGCCCAGTTATCCTGCTGCAACTCTAGTGGTTCAATGAATGGAGGAGTTTTTTTCTTCAAGACATACTTGTGGTACAATCTTTTTTTTCCATTCCTTGAATAGTTCGGCCATCTTATTAAGAGAAAAGTGCTTGACTTTCCTCGTCATTTGCTGTGTGAGCTCATCAGTCTCCAAGACTGGTAGGGTGAAATGTGTCATGAGAGAGTTCCACATCGTATCTCTCGTTGTCATCTACAAAACTAGCCCTAGCTGGATCCTTTTTCTTTCCTGGCTTATTCCAATTTCGCGTGGTGATCGGGATGGTGTCTCTAACAATCACTCCGCATTGACTTGTAAATGCATTCGCAGATTCTTTGGGCTCCAACGGTTGACCCTGTGAAGACACTAAGTCAATGCTGAAACGGACATCAGCGGGCAACTTGTGTGTCGGGCCTCTTGTCCTTGTAGAAGATTGGCCAGAAGCGGAGGTCTAAGAGAAGAAACATTCGTCAGTACATATATACGAATCAATTAGTGCATCTATACTAGTGAACGATCGATAGAGGCTTTATATACCTCGATGGAGTTTGTTATTATTATGGTGTCTTCATCATGGTCTCCACCATGGTCAGCACCATCGTCTTGACGGGTTCGTAGCATGGAAAACAAAAAAAATTCTACCGCAAGAACGAATAAAACCCAGATCTAATCTAGATAAAAGCCAAGATCTAATCTATTAGACATGTGCAACGAGATAGATCTGTACTAACCCTTGTAGATCCGAAAGCCTTGTGCGAGATCGGATCTCGTGGTTGATGTAGACGATCACTTGCTGATCTCAAGATCGAGTAGACGATCCTTCCGGCGCCGCGTTCCGGCAGCGCTTCCGCAGTCGGTCACACGTGCGGAGTCGATGCGGACCTTCCTCTCCCCGTTCCAGCGAGCAGCGGAGGTAGTAGATCTCTCCACGAAATCCCAGCAGCACGACGGCGTGGTGGTGGTGGTGGAGTAGAGAATTCTGCAGGGCTTCGCCTAAGCCTGAGCAGAAGGAAGGAGGAGGAGAGAGGCGGCTAGGGCAAGAGTGGAGGGGCAAGGGGGGTGGCGCCTCCACCCCTCTATATATAGAGGGAGGGGTGCGGCCTAGGGTTCCCACCCCTAGGCCCACCTCCTAGGGCCAGCGCACAAGGGGGCTTGGGGGGTTTCCTTCCCCCCCAAGTTTCCCCTTTTTCTTTCTTGGTTTTCAAGTAAACTCCATAGAAATTTCTAGAACCTTCCGGAACATTCCGAAACCTTCTAGAACCCCCATATAAACACTCCCGGACATTTCTGAACCTAGAAAATGATCTCCATTATATGAATCTTATTCTTTGGACAATTCCGGATCTCCTCGTGATGTCTCAGATCCAATCCGAGACTCCGAACAACATTTGGTCTCCAACGCATATTCCATATCTACCTAAACAGCATCGACCTTAAGTGTGTCACCCTACGGTTCGTGAATATGCACACATGATGGAGACACCTCTCCGATCAATAACCATAAGCGGGATCTGGAGATCCATAATGGCTCCCACATACTCAACGATGACTTCGTGATCTATAGAACCATTAATATACGAAACCAATTCCCTTTGTCACGCGATATTCTACTTATTCGAGGTTTGATCGTTGGTATCTCCATACCTAGTTCTACCTTGTTACTGATAAGTACTCTTTACTCGTTCCATGTTATGTCATCCCTTGTGACCTAGTCACATGCTTGCAAGCTAACTAGATGACATTCCACCGAGAGGACCCAGAGCATATATATCCGTCATATGGATGGACAAATCCCAATCTTGGTCCATGCGCTTCAACACATACTTTCAGAATACCCAATAACACCTTTATAACCACCTAGTTACGAAGCGGTGTTTGATGTCATCAAAGCACCCATCCGGTGATGGTGATTAGCATAACCTCATGGTCGAAGGACTAGGTTACTATGCATTTGAAAGCTTGTATGTCTGAACTAAATGACTTGATCTTATGCTACACTTACTATGGGTGTGTGTCCATCACATCATTCTCCTAATGATATGACCTTGTTATTAATGACATCCAATGTCCATGATTAGGAAACCATGATCATCTATTAATCAACAAGCTAGTTCAACAAGAGGCTTACTAGGGACTCATTTATGTTTACAAAACACACAAGTATTAGTGTTGCCTAATAATACAATTATAGCATGGGATGTAAACATTCATCATAAACACAAAGATATAATAATAACCACTTTTATTATTGCCTCTTGGGCATATCTCCAACAGTCTCCCACTTGCACTAGAGTCAATAATCTAGATTACATGGTAATATACCTAACACCCATGGCGTTCTGGTGTTGGTCATGCTTTGCTCTAGGGAGAGGTTTAGTCAACGGATCTGCCACATTCAGATCAGTGTGTACTTTGCAAATCTTTATGTCACCATCTTGGACATACCCACGAATAGCATGGAAACGTAGCTTGATGTGCTTCAGCTTGCTATGTGACCTTGGCTCCTGTGCATTAGCTATGGCACCTGTCTTGTCACAGTAGATGGCCATCGGGTCCAACGCACTAGGAACCACACCAAGTTCAGTAATGAACTCCTTCATCCATATGGCTTCTTGTGCAGCCTCCGAAGCAGCTATGTATTCCGATTCAGTTGAAGATTTACCTGGCAGCTTTGCTTGGCACTCCTCCAGCTCACTGCAGCACCATTCAAAATAAATATGTATCCAGACTGTGACTTCGAGTCATCTAGATCGGTGTTCCAACTAGCATCAGTGTAACTGTTTACAACAAGTTGTTCATCACCTCCATAAGAAAGAACCATATCCTTAGTCTAGGTACTTTAGGATATTCTTGACCGCTGTCCAGTGCTCCATTCTAGGATCACTTTGATATCTGCTAGTCAAACTAATAGCATGTGCTATATCCGGTCTTGTACACAGCATGGCATACATGATAGAACCTATGGCCGAGGCATAGGGAATATTATTCATTTTCTCTCTATCTTCTGCCGTAGCTGTACTTTGAGTCTTACTCAAGGTCTTACCTGACAACATGGGCATGAACCCTTTCTTGCTCTCTTCCATTCTAAACTTCTTTAGAATTTTGTCCAAGTATGTACTTTGTGAAAGCGCTATTAGGCGTCTTGATCTATCTCTATAAATCTTGATGCCTAGAATATATGCCGCTTCGCCAAGATCCTTCATTGAAAAACTATTATTCAAATAGGCTTTGACACTATTAAGAAGTTCTATATCATTCCCAATCAACAATATGTCATCTACATATAGTACTAGGAATGCTATAGAGCTCCCACTCACTTTCTTGTAAATACAAGCTTCTCCATAAGTTTGTATAAATCCAAAGTTTTTGATTACTTTATCAAAATGTTGATTCCAACTCTGGGATGCTTGCTTTAGTCCATAAATGGAGCGCTGAAGTTTGCATACCTTGTCAGCATCTTTAGGATCGACAAAACCCTTGGGTTGTACCATATACAACTCTTCCTCAATGTCTCCATTAAGGAACGCCGTTTTGACATCCATCTGCCAAATCTCATAATCGAAATATGCAGCAATTGCTAACAAAATCCTCACAGACTTTAGCTTCGCTACTGGTGAGAATGTCTCATCGTAGTCAACTCCTTGAATTTGTCGGAACCCTTTCGCGACAAGTCGAGATTTATAGACGGTAACATTACCATCAGCATCTGTTTTTCTCTTGAAAATCCATTTGTTCTCGACAGCCTTACGGCCATCCGGTAAGTCCACCAAAGTCCACACTTGGTTTTCGTACATGGATCCCATTTCGGATTTCATGGCTTCTAGCCATTTGTCGGAATCTGGGCTCACCATAGCTTCTTCATACGTCGCAGGGTCATCAGTGTTGTCCACCAACATGACGTTCAAGGCAGGGTCATACCAATCAGGAGTGGTACGAACCCTCGTTGACCTGCGAGGTTCAAAGAGCGGCAACCGTTCAAGTTTCATGATCACCATCATTAGCTTCCTCTCCAATTGGTGCAGGCGGCACAAAAACATCTTCCGGTGCTGCGCTACTCTCAACTTCGAGAGAAGGTTCAATAACCTCATCGAGTTCTACTTTCCTTCCAGTCACTTCCTTCAAAAGAAACTCCTTCTCAAGAAAGGATCCATTCTTGGCAACAAAAACTTTGCCTTCGGATCTATGATAGAAGGTATACCCAATTGTTTCTTTAGGGCATCCTATGAAGATGCATTTATCCGCTTTGGGTTCAAGCTTATCAGGTTGTAACTTCTTTACATATGCTTCGCAACCCCAAACTTTAAGGAACGACAACTTGGGTTTCTTTCCAAACCACAATTCAGAAATGCAGTCGTTTCAACGGATTTAGATGGTGCCCTATTTAAAGTGAATGCGGTTGTCTCTAATGCATAGCCCCAAAAGCGATAGCGATAAATCATAAGAGACATCATAGACCGAACCATATCTAAGAGAGTTCGATTACGACGTTTGGACACACCATTACGCTGTGGTGTTCCCGGCGGTGTCAATTGCGAAAGTATTCCACATTTCTTTAAATGCATGCCAAACTCATAACTTAGATATTCACCTCCGCGGTCAGAACGCAGAAACTTAATCTCCTTGTTACGATGATTTTCCACTTCACTTTGAAATTCCTTAAACTTCTCGAAAGTTTCGGACTTATGTTTCATAAAGTAGACATACCCATATCTACTTAAGTCATCTGTGAAAGTGAGAACATAACGATATCCACCACGCGATGCTACACTCATTGGACCGCACACATCGGTATGTATTATTTCCAATAAGTCTAGCTCGCTCCATTATACCGAGAATGGAGTCTTAGTCATTTTCCCATTAGACATGCTTCGCATCTTTCAAGTGATTCAAAATCAAGTGATTCAAGAAGTCCATCGAATGGAGTTTCTTCATACGCTTCACTCCAATGTGACCAAAGGCAGCGATTGCCACATGTATGTAGAATTATCATTCAATTTTGTTCGTTTAGCATCTATGTTGTGAACATGTGTATCACTACTATCGAGATTCAGTAAGAATAAACCATTCATCTCAGGTGCATTACCATAAAAGATATTACTCATATAAATCGAACAACCTTTATTCTCGGACTTAAAAGAGTAACTGTCTCGCAATAAACAAGATCTAGATATAATGTTCATGCTTAACACAGGCACCAAATAACAATTATTCAAATTTAAAACTAATCCCGAAGGTAGATGTAGAGGGAGCGTGCCGACGGCGATCACATCAACCTTGGAGCCATTTCCAACGCGCATCGTCACCTCGTCTCTCGCCAGTCTTCGCTTATGTAAGGTTATCCCGGGCCGCTTCATCCCACCATACCGCAAGATGCAAAGTACACAAAACAAAAGACGACACGAGCACCAACGCCCATAAAACCATTGTGTTCTACTCGTGCAACAGATCTACGCATAAACCTGGCTCTGATACCACTGATGGGTTCGTAGCATGGAAAACAAAAAAATTCTACCACAAGAACGAACAAAACCCAGATCTAATCTAGATAAAAGCCAAGATCTAATCTATTAGACATGTGCAACGAGATAGATCTGTACTAACCCTTGTAGATCCGAAAGCCTTGTGCGAGATCAGATCTCGTGGTTGATGTAGACGATCACTTGCCGATCTCAAGATCGAGTAGACGATCCTTCCGGTGCCGTTCGGCGCTGGCGCTTCTCGATCGGTCACACGTGCGGAGTCGATGAAGACCTTCCTCTCCCCGTTCCAGCGACCAGCGGAGGTAGTAGATCTCTCCATGGAATCCTAGCAGCACGACAGCGCGGTGGTGGTGGTGGAGTAGAGAATTCTGCAGGGCTTCGCCTAAGCCTGAGCAGAAGGAAGGAGGAGGAGAGAGGCGGCTAGGGCAAGAGTGGAGGGGCAAGGGGGTGGCGCCTCCACCCCTCTATATATAGAGGGAGGGGTGCGGCCTAGGGTTCCCACCCCTAGGCCCACCTCCTAGGGCCGGCGCACAAGGGGGGCTTGGGGGCGTTTCCTTCCCCCCCCCCCCCCCCAAGTTTCCTCTTTTTATTTCTTGGTTTTCAAGTAAACTCCATAGAAATTTCTAGAACCTTCCGGAACATTCCGAAACCTTCTAGAACCCCCATATAAACACTCCAGGACATTTCCGAACCTAGAAAATGATCTCCATTATATGAATCTTATTCTCCGGACAATTCCGGATCTCCTCGTGATGTCTCAGATCCAATCCGAGACTCTGAACAACATTCGGTCTCCAACGCATATTCCATATCTACCTAAATAGCATCGAACCTTAAGTGTGTCACCCTACGGTTTGTGAATATGCAGACATGATGAAGACACCTCTCCGATCAATAACCATCAGCGGGATCTGGAGATCCAGAATGGCTCCCACATACTCAACGATGACTTCGTGATCTATAGACCCATTAACATACGAAACCAATTCCCTTTGTCACGCGATATTCTACTTATCCGAGGTTTGATCGTCGGTATCTCCATACCTAGTTCTACCTCGTTACTGATAAGTACTCTTTACTCGTTCCATGTTATGTCATCCCTTGTGACCTAGTCACATGCTTGCAAGCTAACTAGATGACATTCCACCGAGAGGGCCCAGAGCATATATATCCGTCATATGGATGGACAAATCCCAATCTTGGTCCATGCGCTTCAACACATACTTTCAGAATACCCAATGACACCTTTATAACCACCTAGTTACGAAGCGGTGTTTGATGTCATCAAAGCACCCATCCGGTGATGGTGATTAACATAACCTCATGGTCGAAGGATTAGGTTACTATGCATTTGAAATCTTGTAGCAATACGAACTAAATGACTTGATCTTATGCTACACTTACTATGGGTGTGTGTCCATCACATCATTCTCCTAATGATATGACCTTGTTATTAATGGCATCCAATGTCCATGATCAGGAAACCATGATCATCTATTAATCAACAAGCTAGTTCAACAAGAGGCTTACTAGGGACTCTTTTATGTTTACAAAACACACAAGTATTAGTGTTTCCTAATAATAAAATTATAGCATGGGATGTAAACATTCATCATAAACACAAAGATATAATAATAACCACTTTTATTATTGCCTCTTGGGTATATCTCCAACACGTCTCCACTATCGTCTCCACCATCGTCTCCTCCAAACAAATTAAGATATTCGGAGCCATCGTAATAAGAACCCCCAGTACTCTCATCTATCATGTTAAGAAGCTCCTCTTCATTCTGTCTACCATCCATAGCTTAACTAATACAGAAAAAGAATATTGCATTAAGAAAAAGAATATTACAATTGCGACAACTCGGATACAGTACTTAGTGATTAAGATAAAGTATAATAATATAAGATAAAGTACATTATTAATACATCTCGCTCATAATATAAATTACATTATTAATACATCTCGCTCATATCAAACTAGCGAACGCGGCTGCCAAGTTCTGTGCTACAGGAGCTCTGCAGCCAGAGAAGAGGAACCATCACCGGAGAATAGCTCTAGTGAGATCCGTGAACTTGCCAGATATTGGAGAACCTAGTCTCCAAAAGATACATGTATCGTCGTACATACTCGTCCTCCTCCCTAATACGACGATGTACCACCTCCTCGGGGGCCAGCTCCCTCTGCACCGCTCCTGGACCTCGTGGATGCCACCAAAGAAGCTCCGGGTCGACGATGATACCCGGATTCCTCACCAAGGTACGAGTCTCGACAGGTAGCACCTCCCATTGCCAACCCGGCGGAGCCCAGACTCGGACATCCTCGGAACCGACGAAGTCCAGTAGGCTCGGACAAGGTGGACGCGGCATAACTAAATAATAGCAATAAACAATCATAAAACATAAATAGTAACTAAATCACTAAGTATTTCCCTAATAACACTAACCCTAAACCTAACATCCGGGGTGGAGGTGGGGGTATTTATACTAACTAATAACTAAATTAACCTAATACTTAACCTATATACTAAATTAACCTATATACTTAACCAATATACTAACTATATACTAACTTAACCTAATACTTAACCTATATACTAAATTAACCTATATACTAACTTAACCTAATTAACCTACTAATACTTAACCTACTAATACTAATTAACCTAGCTAATACTTAACCTACTAATACTTAACCTACTAATATTAATTAACCTAGCTAATACTTAACCTACTAATACTAATTAACCTAGCTAATACTTAACCTACTAATACTAATTAACCTAGCTAATACTTAACCTACTAACTATATAGTAACATAATACTAATTAACCTACTAATACTTAACCTACTAATAATAATTAACCTAGCTAATACTAATTAACATAATCCTCACCTGCAGGGGCGGCGAAGGAGGTGCAATGCGGCAGAGATGGGGCGGCGCTCCTCTTCTCACGGGTGCGGGCGGCGGCACGGTGGACGACGTGGAGACGCGACGGGGCGATGCGATCTGGCGGCTCTCCGGGTCGTGGCACGACCCGGGGTGGGGGTGGGGTATTTATACCACCCCCCCCCCTTTAGCCCCAGGTTGTAATACAAACCGGGGCTAAGACCTTTAGCCCCGGTTTGTATTACAACCCGGGGCTAAAGGTGTTTTCGGCCACCGCAATTCCCGCGCGTCACACCCCTTTAGTCCCGGTTTGTAATACAAACTGGGGCTAAAGGTAACCAAAATGGTTTATAGTTTTCAGAAAATTATGTATTATATATCAAATTTTTTAGAAAAAGAAGATATATAATTTAAATCTATTATCATACTTTATTATGCAACTTAAATGAAATTATCTATTGTTTAACAAGTATTATATTTAGTACAAATGTTGGAAAAATATAGTTTATTATTTAAAAATAGAAAAATACATATAATATACCAAAATATTCACAAAAAATAATATACTCATTAGAAATATAATATTTATTACTAAAACTAGTAACTAGGACTAAAACATATTTTCCCGCCATTTCCCCCGCTTCCCGCCATATTTTCCCGCCATTTTCTCCGCTTCCCGCCATGTTTTCCCGCCATTTCCCCCGCTTCCCGCCATATTCTCCTGCCATTTCCCTCGCTTCCCGCCATGTTCTCCCGCCATTTCCCTCTATATCTAGGCCGACCGCCATATCCATCCACACATCCACACCTTCTCTCTCACAACAATTGACACCTCTTAGGCCTTCGACGCCGAGGAGATCGAGAGGCGTTGGCGCCTCCATTACCCATGCCCGCCGGTACCGGCCGCCATGGCTAGATGAATCTGGCTGAGGGGTTCCTGTTCCTCCTGTGCCTCAAGGTTCGGCCCGCCAGGCGGCCATCACGAACCACTTCTACCTTGAGCTCACGCCGGAGCAATGGATGGATCCCCATTGGGATCCCGACAACCTCGACACCTGGAATGCCTTCTTTGCAAACCGACAGGAAAGGGAGCTCGCCAGGTACGAGGGTGATGGCCCGCCCCCAGTGAACCACAACGAGGCTAGTCGCCACCTGTGGTGGGCGAACCGGACTATCGCCGGCGTGATGCACTACATCGCCATGGGAGACCATCCTCGCCTGAGGTACCCGCACTTTCACCAGCCGCATAGCCACAAGAATGGTGGTGGTGGTGAAGGCCTAGGGCGTACCGGGGTGGTCATCCGGGAGCCCCCTCCCCCGTGCGTCGTGAATCCGAGGCCGGAGGATCCATCCGCGTGCTACGAGGAAGGGCTGAGGATCCATCCGCGTGCTATGAGCGACGACGATGACGATTCCGAAGACGACCCTAAAGCTATGTACTATAGGGCTAGATATGATTATAACTAATTTTTACGTTTTAATATTAATAAATGTCTAGCCATAGCAAGTTGCAATACTACCTATTGAGATCGAGATAGTTCATATCCATATACATATAAGAAGATCATAAAAAATAAAGGTTTAATAATATTGTACATCACCAACATCCACACATGTTAGGGTTTTCTTCTAATCCATAACCATGGAGCATCTTCCTTACTTAATGGGATGCTTGGGTCATCCTTCACAATGAAGGGCGGAATTTCATGAAACTTATCATAATCGTCTGACATGTTTGTCTTATCCTCCACCCCCATGATGTTTCTTTTTCCTGAAAGAACTATGTGGCACTTTGGCTCATCGGATGATGTATTCTTTTGCTTATCTTTCCTTTTTCTCGGTTTGGTAGACATGTCCTTCACATAAAAAACCTGAGACACATCATTGGCTAGGACAAATGGTTCATCTCTATACGCATGGTTGTTGAGATCCACTATTGTCATTCCGTATTTCTTGTCTACCTCAACCCCGCCTCCTGTCAGCTTGACCCATTTGCACCGAAACAAAGGAACCTTAAAAAAGGTCCACAGTCAAGTTCCCATATCTCCTCTATGTAACCATAATATATATCATTTTGCCCATTCTCATCTGTTGCATCAAATCGGACACCACTATTTTGATTGGTGCTCTTTTTATCTTGGGCGATCGTGTAAAATATATTCCCATTTATCTCGTACCCTTGGAAAGTTAATATAGTCGAAGATGGTGACCTGGCCAACAAGTACAACTGCTCTCCAACATTTATGTCATTCATGAGATGTGTCTACAACCAACCGCCGAAAGTCCTCATGTGTTCATCTCTAATCCAGGAGCCAGGCTTCCCCGGGTTGTTGGAATGTACAATATTCTTGTGTTCCTCGATATACGGAGCCACCAAGGTGGAACTTTGCAGAACTGTGTAGTGTGCTTTAGTGAGAGAATGTCCGTCCATACATATCCTTGCTTTCTTTCCTAGCGTGCCTTTTCCACTAAGTCTACCCTCATGCCGTGATTCAGGAACACCGATGGGCTTAAGGTCAGGAATAAAGTCAACACAAAACTCAATAACCTCCTCTGTTCCATATCCCTTTGAGATGCTTCCTTTTGGCCTAGCACGGTTATGAACATATTTCTTTAACACTTCCATGAACCTCTTAAAGGGGAACATATTGTGTAGAAATACAGGACCAAGAATGTTAATCTCTTCGACTAGGTGAACTAGGAGGTGCGTCATAATATTGAAGAAGGATGGTGGGAACACCAACTCGAAGCTGACAAGACATTAGACCACATCTTTCTGTAACCTTGTTAGACTATCTGGACTGATTACCTTCTGAGAAATTGCATTGAGAAACGCACATAGCTTCACAATGGGTACTCGGACATTTTTCGGCAGGAGTCCCCTCAATGCAATCGGAAGCAGCTGGGTCATAAGCACGTGGCAGTGATGAGACTTTAGGTTTTGAAATTTTTTCTCTACCATATTTTTTATTCCCTTTATGTTCGACGAGAAACCAGATGGGACCTTGATACTGTAAAGGACTTCAAACAGCTCTGGATGCATGTTGTCTCGGTCTTTTATACGTTGTTGGTCCTGCCATGCTTCAGGTGTATCTTTGCTCTTCCCATACACGCCCAAGAAGCCTAGCAGCATCACACAAAGATTCTTCGTCAGGTGCATCACGTCAATTGTAGAGCGGACCTCTAGGATTTTCCAATTGGGTAACTCCCAAAATATAGATTTCTTTTTCCACATGGGTGCGTGTCCGACATCGTCCTTCGGAACAGATTGTCTATCAGGATCCTTTCCAAAGATTACTTTTAAATCCTTTACCATATCAAATACATCATCACTAGTATGGCGGATAGGCTTACACCGGCTGTTTGCCTCACCATTGAAATGCTTACCTTTCTTTCTTAGAGTGTGCGTGGGCGGAAGAAAACGACGATTCCCCGGGTACACATTCTTCTTACATTTATCCAAATATATACTTTCAGTCTCGTTTAAACAGTATGTGCATGCATTATATCCCTTGTTTGTCTGTCCTGAAATGTTACTAAGAGCAAGACAATCATTGATTGTTATGAACAACAACTCTCATAGGTCAAATTCCTCTTGCTTGTTCTCATCCCACACACGTACACCTTGTCCGTGCCACAACTGTAAGAGTTCTTCAACTAATGGCCTTAGGTACACATCAATGTCGTTGCCGGGTTGCTTCGGGCCTTGGATGAGCACTGGCATCATAATGAACTTCCGCTTCATGCACAACCAAGGAGGAAGGTTATAGATACACAGAGTCACAGGCCAGGTGCTATGACTGCAGCTCTGCTCCCCAAAAGGATTCATGCCATCTGTACTTAGACCAAACCATAAGTTCCTCGCATCACCTGCAAAGTCCGAAAACTCTCTCTTGATTTTTCTCCACTGTGACCCATCAGCGGGGTGTCTCAACATCTCGTCTTTCTTACGGTCTTCCATGTGCCATCGCAACAACTTGGCATGCTCTTTGTTCCTGAACAAACGTTTCAACCGTGGTATTATAGGAGCATACCACATCACCTTGGTAGGAACCCTCTTCATGCGGCGCTCGCCCTCAACATCACCAGGGTCATCTCGTCTTATCTTATACCGCAATGCAGTGCATACTGGGCATGCATCCAAATTCTCGTACTCCTCACCACGGTAGAGGATGTAGTCATTAATGCATGCATGTATCTTCTGTACCTCTAATCCTAGAGGGCAGACAACCTTCTTTGCTTCGTAGGTACTGGCGGGCAGTTCGTTATCCTTTGGAAGCAACTTCTTCATTATTTTCAGCAACTTTTCAAATCCTTTGTCAGTCACACTGTTCTTTGCCTTCCATTGCAGCAATTCCAGTGTGCTACCCAGTTTTTTGTGCCCATCTTTAAAATTTGGGTACTACAATTTGTTGTGATCCTCTAACATCTTCTTGAACTTCAATCTCTCCCTTCAAGTTATGCATTCTTCCTGGGCATCAGCAATGGCCCAACTAAGATCATCATCGGGCAGATCTGATGCCCGTTTTTCATCTTTTTCTTCATCAATGTCTTCCATTGCAGTACCATCGTATTCAGGGGACATAGTATGGTAGTCGTTATCATTCTCTTCTTCTTTGTTGTCTTCCATCATAACCTCTCTTTCTCCGTGCTTGGTCCAACAATTATAGCCGGTCATGAAACCGGACCGAAACAGGTGGCTGTGAAGGACTCTTGAGGAAGAGTATTCCTTATGATTCCGACAAACACCACATGGACAAGACATAAAACTATTCCGCTTATTTGCCTCGGCCACAAGAAGAAAAGAATGCACACCTTTAATGAACTCATTAGAGAGTCGGTCAGCGTACATCCATTGCCGGCTCATCTGCATTATATAATTAATTAAGTACATCAAACATAATCATAATTAATTAGTACTAATGTAAAAAACAAAATTAAATCCAGCAACCAGGACTAAACATATGATAAACCTTTAGCCAACCGGGACTAAATGTGGATGTGGAGACAACATGTCAGCACTATGTCCTCAGTGGGCAGCACTAAGCCAGTAAATTAAATGACGACACTATTTTGGGTGGGTGAGAGCATAATCATAATTAATTAGTACTAATCTAAAAAACAAAATTAAAACCAGCAACCAGGACTAAAGATATGATAAACCTTTAGTCCCGGTTGAAGGCACCAACCGGGACTAAATGTGGATGTGGAGACAACATGTCGACACTATGTCCTCAGTGGGCAGCACTAAGCCAGTAAATTAAATGACGACACTATTTTGGATGCGTGGCAGCATAATCATAATTAATTAGTACTAATGTAAAAAAACAAAATTAAAGCCAGCAACCGGGACTAAAGATATGATGAACCTTTAGTCCCGGTTGGAGGCACCAACCGGGACTAAATGTGGATGTGGAGACAACATGTCGACACTATGTCCTCAGTGGGCAGCACTAAGTCAGTAAATTAAATGACGACACTATTTTGGGTGGGTGGCAGCATAATCATAATTAATTAGTACTAATGTAAAAAACAAAATTAAAGCCAGCAACCGGGACTAAAGATATGATGAACCTTTAGTCCCGGTTAGAGGCACCAACCGGGACTAAATGTCGATATGGAGACAACATGTCGACACTATGTCCTTAGTGGGCAGCAGTAAGCCAGTAAATTAAATAACGACACAATTTTGGGTGGGTGGCAGCACTATGCCAGGGGTGAGTGTGTTGATATTATGTCATCAGTGACCGACACTATGTTGTGCTGCTTAATCTATAAATAGGTATGCATTCTTGTGAAGAACTGCAAGATGGTGTGCGAGACCAGGGACACCACTACGACGGAGCTTCTCGAAGATGTCTTAGGACCTCCTCGTCCTCAGACATCTTCGAGGAGCTCGCCGTAGAGGCACTCTCTAATATATGAAATTAGTTAGCTCCACCAGCATACTGATCTAGCTAGAGAAGATATAAACTGAAAGATGGTGTGCGAGAGCAGGGACACCACTACGGCAGAGCTTCTCGAAGATGTCTTAGGATCCCGTCCTCAGACATCCTCGAGGAGCTCGCCGTAGAGGCACTCCCTAATATGTGAATTGTTTTAGTTACCCGGCGTATTAATCTATAGCTAGAGAAGTTATTAAATCCAAGATGGTGCCAGAGGGACACTACTACGGCGAAGCTTCTCTCGAAGATGTCTTAGGATCCTATCCTTAGACATCTTCGAGGAGCTCGCCATAGAGGAGCTTCTTGAAGATGTACTGTAATGTCTTCTTATCAAGCTTTTATGAATTAACCCTATCTTTGTTACAATTTTTTCAGTTTGTTGAACGCAGGTAGACGAAGAAAGATATTTTGCCCAGCTAGTTAGAATGATGGACTCACGCATGTGTGTGCTTCTAAAATCAAATTTCGAGACTATGTACCAAAACAAGATATATATAGATAGAATCCACATATTGTGATATTACCTTAGAGTTTCTTACATTAATCAAGATAGATAGAATCTAAACATCGATCTCATGCTATCATTGCAAAAATCACTACCAAACTAAATCCACAAATCTATCTATAAGATAGAGCATGAAATGAGCTAATATAGCAATGAGAGTTCAAAGGATGAAGTTGCTCACCTTTTAGAACCTTTGGATAGATGTGGCACCACAAAATATAGACAAATCTTGAGAAACAAAGGGCATGAACTCGAGCTTGAATCAAGAAAGAGAGAGAGGAGAGCCACCAGCTTGAATGGTGGCTCGGGCAGGGAAAGAAGATATAGCCAGACCTTTAGCCCCGGTTCGTGTCTAGAACCGGGACTAAAGGTCCACCTTTAGCCCTGGGTCGTATAATAAACCGGGACTAAAGTATCTAGCGCCTGACCCGGCATGCCTGAAACCCTTTAGTCCCGGTTTGTTACACGATCCGGGCTAAAGGTCCCGTTCAAACCGGGGCTAGTGCCTGCGACCCCCCTGGGACCAGATCTAGCCGTTGGACCGAGGCATTAGTCCCGGTTTGTAGCAAAACCAGGGCTAATACCCCTGAACCAAAGATCTATTTTGTACTAGTGATCAATAAAACTTTGTAACCGTTGTGTACTCCCGACTGTTGAGCTACTATAAATACCCACCGTGCAATATCCATTCACTTCATTCTCTGCCTACTTCTTCAGTTTCGTCTACGACTCTACGTGCTCCTGCCTCGCTAGAAAAACTGGAGACACGAAGCAAAATGAGCATTAATACATACGGAATGTTTGCACGTACGTGGACACAGTGGGTAGGCAAGGCACCCGGTACCAAACGCGTATTCTGACTTGGAATAGTACTCTAGATCTTGCATGGGCTTGGGTAGCCCGTATCCTAGCCAGCTGAGATCCAGCTGGCCGTGACCGTGAGACAGGGAGCCGTCCGTCCTCTCCTCGCTCCACCAAACAAGGAGATGCCCCCCGCCGCGCGCTCTCGACAACGGTCAATGTTACACTGCTGCTGACTGCCGGGCCAACTGGAGACAGCAGCGCTGCACCGCTCCCAAACTACTGTACTTGAGTTTCGCAGAATGCAGCTGGAAACACTTAAAAACGCACGAGTACTTCTTCTGTCGATAGAGGAAGAAGAAAAACCCGTTGCGGATGAGAGAAGAAGAAAAAAAGAGCTTGAGCTTGCATATCGACATTCCATATGGTATTGTGACTCGTTCAAAAAAAATGGTACTGTGACAAACGAGTCCTAGGATCTAATTTTTTAGCATAGCAGATGTAAATCAAATTAGTTTGTAAAAGAGGAGGAGAGGGAAATGGGAAGAAGAAAGCGACAGTTAGAGCATCTCCACTCGCGTTTCTAGGAAGACGTTCCCAGCGTCTATTTTGCGTCGGGAGAGCGAAAATTCGCCCAGTCGCGTTCCCAGAACGTCGGTTTCGTCCGGATCGGCCCAAAATTGGTTCGGCGTTCCCAGGCCGAACCCGAGGCGCCGAGAACGGCCTGGGAACGTCGGATGGAGAGAAAATGAGGGTGGGCCAGCCCTGTCGGCGAGGGGAGGCCGAGTTCCCGCCCTTTTCTTCTTCCTCTCCCGTCTTCCCTCCACAATCCCCCACATCTCCCGCCAGTTCGCCGTGCTCCCGCCCGTCATGCCGCCCAAGGCTTTCGCCAAACCCCGATCCGCCGCCGGCGAACCAAAGGAGAAAAAGGTGAGGAAGCCGAGAGCACCCACAATGAAACCTCAGGGCATGAGCGCCCCCGACTGGCTAGCCCTATCCACGGCGAGAAAGTTCGCTACGGAGAGCCGTAGGGACAGAAGGCAAGGGCCAAGTAGGCGCAGGAGCTCACCGAAGTTCAGGCGATGAGGGGAGCGGTAGCCGAGGCTCAGGCGATGAGGGAAGCCGCGGCCGAGGCTCAGGCGATGAGGGAAGCGGCATTGGCGTCGTCTCGTGCACAGTACGGCGGTGTCTGGGGGAGCCAGCCAAGCGTCGCGTCGCCGACCGGATACTCGCCTGTCGGGTTCTCGCCGATCTCGCCAGCGATGTTCTAGGAGAACCAGGCGAACCTACGGCAGAGGTACTCCTCCTTCCTCGAGTTCGACGGCGGATTCAACCCGAACACCGTCTTCCCCTGCCCCGCACCACGTCCTCCTTCGGCGTTCAACATCGACATCAACGCCCCCTAATCCTCCTCCTCGACGGCGCGCCGCGGTCCTCTACCGTTGACCGGGAGCTCGTCGCACGCGACCCACGGCGAGGCGGATGCCCAGAACATGTTCTGCGGAATGTCCAATGAAGCCTACATGCAGGGCATGATCGTTGAAGGCTCGGCGGCCGCTGCGGCTGGCAATGCCGGCTTCTTCACCCAGGAACAGTCCCGGGCCAACGCCGAACACGGCATCGAGTCCCAGGATTTCGCCGAGCAGACCCAGACCGATAAGGAAGAGGAAGGTGTTGGCCTGGCTCCGGCGAAGGGCAAAGGCAAAGGCAAGAAGAAGGCGGGCACCTTGGTGACGGAGCCCCAGATCAAGTGGACACTGACCGAGGACCTTTGCCTCGCCGACGCTTGGAAATCGGTGAGCATGGACCCGATCACTAGCGCCAACCAAAATTCGGACAACTACTGGAAGCGCGTGAAGCTAGCGTTCGACGAACGCAACCTTTGTCCCGAAGTACAACAAAACCCACATGGAGCGCGGCGAGAAAGCCATGACCAACCACTGGGGACTCATCCAACAGGCGTGTAGCAAGTGGCACAGTCTTCTCGAGGAGGTCGAGCGCACACCCGTCAGCGGCAAGAGCATGGATGCCAAGGTACTACGCCGAACACTAACCGAAGGTACTTCTTCATGCCTATGCTGACACACTTTGCCTTGCCTTTGCAGCTCCTCCGCGTACTCGGCATGTGCCAGGCTGACACCAGGACGGAGTTCAAGTTCTATCACGTGTTCCCTTTGATTGAGAAATGCCAAAAATGGGTGGACACTCGGCTCACCCTCGACAAGACGAAGGACGGCGTGTATAACCCGGCGGCCCCTCCACCTGCTGACGGTGAAGGAAGGCCAGAGCTCAGCCAGAAGAAGGCGAAGATGCTCAAAGTCGCAGGACCTCCCGCCGAGCGCCTTTAGGAATCCATCGAGAGGTGCATCGCCGACACGTAGTCCCATACCAAGAAGAGGGAGGAGAAGACCGAGCAGAGATGGGCGCAGCTGCTACAGAACCAAGACCGCAAGCTCGATCTTCTCAAAGCGAACTTCGCCGCCAAGAAGAGGAACACGGATCTGCAGTTTCTCATGGGCGGTGAAGACACCTCGGCGATGAGCTCGCCGGTCAAGGCTTGGTATCTGGCCCAGCGCAAGGACATCATCGAGGAGGACAACGCCGAGAGCGCGCCAAGCTCTACGCCAAACACCTCTGCCGCCGTGCCCTCGCCGAGCTCCGCTTCGACCTCCTCCAACCAGTCGGCCGGCAGGAACACCGACGAACCCATCCCCGTCGCACCGGACACGCCGGAGGAGATCACCCCCATCGATGACTGGTCACCGACCCATTTTATCTTGTTCTGTAATAATTCGATGGCCGAACTACCTTGGGCGTATTTCTGCCGAACACCCTATGGCCAAGATTTCGCCGCGGGAACGAGAAAATTTGAAAATGTCGCCGTTTTTCGCTTCGTCTGGAAACTCAGCCTGGAACGCGAGTGGGAAATCGGTCATTCCCAGGCCGAAATCTTCTTCCGTCCGGCTCTATTTAGGTCTGGATTTCGGTCTGGGAACGGCCAACGAGGGGAGATGCTCTTACCTCCTCCTCTCTATATATTTTTTTTTACCTTCTCCTCTCTAATTAAGTCCATCTTCACAAAGCCACATGCTTTCGTATTACTACCGCTGTCAAAAGGGGAAAGAGCATGTGCTGATCTACTCGTAGCGGCTTCCTCCAGTAAAAATCCCTAAAGTTTCAAATCTGAAACGTCGCATCCGCTAGCTCGTAGTAGCACAGTACGCAGCCAACGACTCCAAATAAATAAAAGCCGAGGACAGTACAGCCATGCCGCTGCCCAGGACAGCACCCGTCCAACCCCAGCCTAGCCCTCCCCCGATCCGAACCTCCTCCTCTCCCTCCAATCTCGAGCGCCACCCGGGCATGCGACCGTGGTCAGCTTCTTCCAGCTCACTCGATCCCTCAGCTCAGCTCACAACACCCTACGGCCTATATATACACACACCCACGCGGCCACTGACCCTCTCCTCTCTCCTCTGCTCCCCACATCTCCAGCTCACATACAGTTACAGAGAGATTGAACAGAGTTCGTTGGCTGCTGCAATGGCGAGGTGCGGCTTGTTTTCTATGACGAGGCTGGTGCTGATTCTGGTGGTCCTCGTCAGTGACGGCGTCGCGACGGCGATAGCCAGGCTGCTGCTGGGTGGCATCGCCGAGACGCCGTTGCCGGCGGTGGCGGAGGGGCCGGACGTCATGGCGCGGCCCGGCGGCGGGAGGCAGGACCGGTCGATCGCGGGCGCGGAGGTGATCCTGGCCGGGTTTGCCGCGGCCGTGGTGGCCGTCATCTTCCTCTACGTCCGGGTAACCAGGAAGAGCAGCAACCACGGGGCCGAAATGGCAGAGAAGGCTTAGAACAGTTCGTCAGATAATATACTCTCTCCGATCCATATTTGTGTTAATGTCTCTTTGTGTTTTGGGTTCTTGGTTTCAGAGAGACTTGTAAAGGAGATGATCTGTAGAGTTTAGTCTTAGAGTGAACACTCCATGTTTAAGATCCAAAGTTGGGCACATTTGTCATGTGTGTGTGTGTGTCCCCCTCAGGGATGGTACTAGCTTGGAGCTCTGTAGTCTTTCCTGTACATGTACGTATGTGTTGAGAATGTGATGTAGGGAAAATAACGAAACATCAGCTGTGCTAGTACAGCTCCCGAATCTTGAATCGCGCGCGTATCTGAGCTCTGTTGTCATCTTCTATCGGAATCTTAAAACCAGGCAAAAGAGGCCAGTGCTTGTCTTTCCAGTTATCTTCAGAACAGAAATTCTGGCATCATTATTCTTCGAACTCGTTCCCCAGTAGTATCCCACAAGCTCCGAGCTGCGACCGTGCAGTCATGCATGCTCCGCTGCTACTGCCTGGTATAGTGGTATGGTGTCCAGTTCGTAGGATCGAGCTCCGGGGATCGTATCCGAGCCGAGATCGATCGAAGGCCTGAAGGCCAGCTCGGCTGACCCTTAAAAACCATCTTCTCCAGGGCTCCCTAAATTGTACTCTCTCCGTTTTAAAATACAGTATAAGATGTTTTAGCTTTCTCGGGCCCGTACCGAACACATGTGCTAAGTGTGCGACAGCACAGGGCCTCTAAATTAGGAGGCCTCCGAATTTAGTGTTAAACTACTATTAGTACTGCTAATCACTCGCTTAGTTGGAACGAATGGATGCGTGGGAGTCTGCAACGGGATTAACTTTAGAGGCCCACAACTCATGCCCAGCCCTTCCTCTCTTTCTTTTCCTTTCTCTTTCTCTTCCGGCGTGAGTACAGTTTTGCTCATCTTTCAATCTCAGCTCTCCTTCTTTAATCCGGGTGCATTCACATTGTTTAGTCACCGGCTGCCGATTCATCAAGAGGAGGAGCAACTGGAGTAGGAGTACAAGAGAAACACGTGTCCACCATCCAATGGTCTGCTTTCAAAATAAATCAATTCAAAAGTTGTTAAATTCTATTTTGTCTCCATGTTTTTTTTGATATATGACATTTTATATAAGGTTTATTATGAAATATTAATTGAGTTTTTTCATAAAGAATGTTGGAAAGATAGTGCGTTCCTGCTAGACAATGTGGTAGTACTTTTTTGACAGAAATACAATGTGGTAGTTTTGAGTTCTCATAAACTTTTTTTATAGGATGGAATTGTTGCAAAAATCGTACTACCACCAACCAAATATATATATATATATATATATATATAGAACATATTCATACTACTCCTGGGTGTAACTACACTCACGTGTGTTTCACACCATCTAGGTAGTATATGTCATACCGAAAAATATATACATGTCGTATAAAGTATTATAATATTTGGTAGTATATATACTACTTTTGAGGTAGTATGTACAAGTTTTTTACATACTCTTATTTTACGTACAAATATGAAGGTATTTCAAAAATATATTGCAAACTATGGCTTCACTTGCATTTTTTCATGTAACTTCATTTGAAGTATCTTAGATGTAGTATATGAACATACTCAAACCGATAAAATATCACGTATACTTACGTATGAGAGTATATGAGACGTGAGTGTAACTACACCCAGGAGTAAGAAGTATTTTTTCTTATATATATATATATATATATCCCCGAATTGCCAATGATCCGTTGAGGGCCTAATTTCTAGTTTCGCAGCGGGCCTTCCTTTTCTTGGATAGGGCCCTGAGCTTTCTGAAGGGAGTATATCTAAACCTTTTTTAGCGTGTAGATTCATCTAGTTTTAAAGTGAACCTATACATTAAAAGAAGTATAGATACGCTTCACAGAGGTAAAACATCTTATATTTTAAAACGGGAGGAGTAGTCGGTAGCATGGCTTGCATAGTGCCGCTCGCCAAATCGTAGCCGACAGCATAGCTGCTACAGAGTGTTGTCGGACGGCGCTTGACTAGGGATAGCACCCGCCGGGTTCGGGACCGGGTCTGGGCCCTCCATACCCGTCCCGTTTAATTAGTCGGGTCTTATATTTTATCAGACCCGCGACCCGGTCGGGTTTGGGGCCTCAACGGGTACCGCCAGCGTGTGAGACGCTAGTGCATGTGGAAAGAAAACAATGGGATATTGGGATGTAGTTGGTGAAAATGGACGCGTGCATGCATGTGTTGTCTCTAGGACTCCATATTCTATCGCGTGCATGTGATATGTGTTGTGTGCGTGCGTGAGATATGATTAGGCCTTAAAGCGGGTCTGCGGGTACGGGTTTTCCACCCTAAACCCTCCCGTTAGACTTGGTGGGTCTAACTTTTTACCAAACTCTTCCCGTTTAAGGTGGGTAACTGTCGGGTTTGCGGGTTTCGGAGCCCCATTGTCATCCTACGCTTGACGGTAGTGAGAGCTACCCACATTGGCGCGTCCAATGCCGCTGGCGCCCGATACTGATTCGGTTTAAAAAAATGCAAATTCATCATAAAGATTAAAAAAATAGAAATTCGAAAGGTCTGTTTGGAACGTAGAAAACTAAAAACATAGGAATAGGACTATCTAGAAATAGGAAAGGAATACACCTGCAAAACAGTGGAAATGAAAACGCGGGAAAGTTTTCAAGCGGGTCATTTGATACACAGGAAAACGTAAGGCGTAGGAATTCAACCTAATTGGACTCAACCAAAGAATTTTCTTAATTGACTAGTACTCTCCGCCAAAATATAAGATGTTTTAGTTTATAAAAAAAGTGTATCTAGACCTCTTTTAGTATGTAGGTTCATCTAAGTTGTGAACCTACATACTAAAAAAGGTCTAGATACACTTCTTTCACAAGTTAAAACATCTTATATTTTAAAACGAAGAGAATAGCTTGCTACCAATATCTTGAAGGAAAAATTAGTACTTCCTTCGATCCAAATTAATTACTTATATTTGTCTAGATTTAGATGTATCTACACATGTTTTAGTGCTAGATACATTCGAATCTAGACAAATCCGAGTTAACTAATTTAGATCGGGATAGTACATTTCCCCCAAGTGACTTAGCCCGCACTGCTCGATGCCGTTGTCTATCTATGTGAGCTAGTCAAGTACAGTTCAACCGTCTATTCATTTTTTCGCAAAAGCATTGTTTTATCCCAATTGGTAGGGCAATTTCTCGTGTAGCCTGTGCGAGCATGACTGCGTCGCCCTGGCCTAGCTAAACAGGAGGGTGCAAGCGGCTGATTCTCTTGGTGGCGTTGACTGCTAGACGGCATGGCGTGATCGTCCCATTAGGCCTCTGCTCAGCCACAAGTTTGGCTAAATAGCCTTTTAACTACACGCAAGGCCTTCAGAGTCTGTGATTTAACTCGATCAGCGCAAAGGAAAGAAAAAAAGCTCCAAGTCAATGTTTTGTTTCCAGTGGTTTTCCTGTGAAAACAAGAACGTGGGGAACTTTCCTTTCATTTTCCCATGCTCAATTCCTTCGTTCCAAACGCTTCGATGGGAAACTTTCCTACATGAATCCTTTCCTATGAAATTCCTCCAAGAAATCTTTGATCCAAACGGGGCCTAAGGGTTTGGTTTACAAGTAGAAATTCAAAGGTTCACATGGAATTAAACAAGTTTGGTCACAGGCCACCAAATAGGCATCCAAATTCGCCTGCCAAAATAGCATAGGCCGTCCAGCGATCATCGATCAAACGAAGAGCGCTGCCTCCTCCATCATCTCCGAGTCCTCGACGTTGGTCGAAGGTGTCGACTCGGTGATTGGTGCACGTGTCGCCATTGCCGCTGTTGGTGCAGGTGTCGCCGTCGCTTCTGGTGTAGCCACCGTTGAGGCCGCCGCTACAGCCATCATCTCCTTGCCGACGCGATAACGCTACATCTCGTGCCACACCCTCGCCAAAAGATCCATCGTTGACATCTCGGCCATCAAGATTTTCGCCTCCTCCATCTTGGCGAATGCAAGCTGTGACACCTCATTCATCGCCTTGAGCATGCCGGATTGGGCTTCCATCTTGGCCGCTTCAACCTTCTCTTTCTCAAGTTCCAACTTGGCATCTTGCTTCCCTAACATGGCCCTCCATATTGCATCGCTCCGGTCATCCCTCTATTTGTTGTAGGAGGTGAAGGACTCCATCATCTTCTCAATGGATGCGTCAATACCGGTCAATGAGGAGGCACCATTCCTCTTGGCCTTTGCCTTATTGTTGCTGATTGGGAGGCCGACTAAGGCAGCCAAGGAAGGGGACAGTGCATCTTCACCGGCATTGTTGTCACTTTTGAGGGTGAGGTGGACGTGGTCCCACTTCTTGTGACCTTGGAGTTGCTTGAAGAAATGCATGAAGGGGAATTCCTTATCCTTGTTGCGGTCCTTGTGTAACTTGAGGGCATCCAACAACTAGCAAGGACAACATACATGAATGCTTAAAATGATGTGTGTCAAATTGATATATGCACAAGATGAATTAAAAGCTTACGTAGTCAACCATGGTCTTGCCACTCTCTTTTCTCCTAACGATGGTCTCAAAATGACCATGGAACTTGTTCCATTCCTTCTTGATTGCGGCCCACCTATGCGACAAGCCACTATCGGTCAGGATCATGTGAATTGTCGCAAACTCACCAAATTGCTTCCTTTCACTGATCTGATCATAGATCCTTTTGTAGTACTTATCGGCTGTTTGGTTGGTGTCGGTGACAGGGTCAAGGCTCACTGCCTTTCATGCCTCTACAAGGCATTCGTCCTCCAATGACTTCCACTTCAGGCCACGGCTGCCACCCTCTTCTTCTTCTTTTTCTTCTTGTTCACCGGGGCGTCGGTCTCAGCATCAACGACATCGATCTCCACCTCGTCATCGTTCTCCTCATCAAAATCAACGTCTTCAGTATCATGGGCAGGCTCGTAGTCATCACCGCCTTGTGCCTATCACATGTTGCTCAAGACATCGACGGGCATGGCATGCGCGCGCACAAATGGGTCAAACACATCGTCGGCGTCACATGCCGTAGAAATATATGTGAACACAATGGAAGGCGTGGTCTCATACCTCGTCGTACTCGTAGTGCTTGTTGGTCATTTGCTCGCACGGGTTGGCGCGCCGCTGGCGGTCCCGCTGTCTGAGTCGAAAAGGCCGCAGGGAAGGCCGGTACCATCGGTCGGCCGGAGCTCGATGCAAGGCAGGAGATCCAAAGTAGGAGCGATTGAGGTCAAGTCCAATGTCGGTGCGGTGTCGAGGTGCCGATACCGAGACCACAACAAACGAGTAGATGGAGTTCGGGTCGGCGGTCACGTCACTAGTGCCCATCTGGGGGAGCACTAGATCTGCGAGAGCGGTGTTGAGTCATACCTCTCTTCGTAGTACGCCGAGTACGTCGACGAGCTCGTCCCTTGCGTGCCTCCATGGGCGACATGGTATACTTGGTTGCCTTCGGAGATGCCGAGGCCGAGGTCGGGCAACGCCGCCGCAGAGGCCCTCTCCGCGGCCGCCACCATCGACGCTTGCCGACGGCTCTTTTGGTCCAAAGTGGCGTACTTGACCCTGGTGACCTCGGCCTCCCACTCCTCCCTCGACATGGTGGGAGGTTGTTCCTTTAGGTCTGTTTGCGTGGCTTTACCGGTTTCGTTGTTTCCACCTTCTTCTTCTTTCTCGATGGCATACCGATGGAGAGAGGGAGAGGAGGGTCGGCGATCTGTGGGAGGAGGAGCGGGAACTGGAGTGCCGAGATTCTCTATTGGAATGGCGGGCGGCAGGATGGATTGGAGGTGATATGAGGTGGAATTGGAGGAAATGGGAGTGAAAATGGAGGGGAAAACCAGAGTTTTCGCCTGTGCGGCTGTCAGGAGGGTCCCGTGACCAAAATCCAACGTGACGTAGAGTGTCGGCTCTCCCAATGCGCCCTTGCGTGCAGAGACCGGCATGGGGTTATCGGCTGTTATATTGGATTCCAAAATATACTGACCGGTTTTGAAACGCGCCGGTGTGAACTAAAATTGGGCCGGCGTCCAATAAACCTTTGGAAAATGTTATTAGGGCATGTACAATGCTAGGGAAGGCATGCCTTCTCTTAGCTCTCCACCTTATTTAGAGAAGACAAAATATATAACTTGTACAATGCATTATCTCACATTGCTATCTCTAGCGATTAATGAGAATTAACTATTTTTAGTAACAAATTGGTTGGCTAAGGAAAGACATATAGTACAATAGAGAAAATAGCCTTCTCTTATTTCTAAGAGATCATCCCTTAGCTAAGGGAAGACAACCTTCTTTTTCTTGTTTCTTCCTCCTTCAACTAAACAAAAATACAACGTAGCAAGCATAACAAAAAGCTGCCACCACATTTGACACCGGTGGAGATGCGGAGATGCTTAACAAGAACAAAAGATTTCCTTGACCCGACGGCCGCAGCGATCCGTCTCCGGAGCGGCGATCACTGTAGGTGCATTATGCGCGCCCGTGCAGGCCAGCCGCAACCTAATTCGTTCCTACCGCTGTGCCGTAGTATGTTCATGTTTAGCGCAACATGCAAGCCCCCGGCTCGGAACAGCTGCCCGAGGACACGAAGCCGCTCGTCGTCGCAGTCGCGCTCGCAACTCGTCCACGTTCACTCATTCAGTGCATCGCCACCAAACGTCCCCGCCCTGCTCTTTTGGTCCGGTACACGCACGCACCCCCTCCTAATGCAAAAGGGACCATTTAAAACGCTACAGCATCTCACAACTCAGCAATGCCCCAATGATGCAGGAATGTACGTGCACTGCATCTCTGTGATCTCAGGATAATAAATTTGGTCTTATTTGCCTGCTACGCACATGGATCGCATGCGTGGCCCCAGCCCCAATTCATTGACACGCGTTTTGGGATGAGAGATTGCGAGAAAGCCTGTGTCCTTCTCAAGTCTCTAAAGATTTGACTTTGTTTCTCTAGTCATCTTCATCTTGTACATTCAACTAAGAGTAAAATGTTGGATATTAGAGCATCTCCGCCGGACGGTTCAATAGCACTCCCAATGTGTCTTGGTCTAATTATTAGCTTACACGGCGGTCTCAATAACCCGCCGGCATATTTTAGAGTCCAATACAATAGCCGGCGATCCCACGTTGGCCCTGCCCACAAGGCATGTGCTGGGAGCGCTGGCCCTGCCCACAAGGCATGTGCTGGGAGCGCTGATGTCTCAAGCCACGCCGGATTTCACCCGTGGTCCAATCCTGGAAGCCAAACAAACCCGTATCCCAGCCGATCCAACTCTCCCCATCTACCTCCCAACCCCTAAATCTCCATCGCCAACTCAACCGCCTCCCCACGCTTGCCACCTTCCTGGCCACCTGCCACCAGAATCATCACAGCCGCCGACGCCGACCTCCAGCATCTCGCCCTGCCAAGGATCGGTCCGCAGTCCACCGCCACACTTAATACCACCGCCAATGCCGCCAGCAGCTTCTCTGGCTCCACATCCACCTCTGATGCCTGACATGCCTAGCTAGGATGACGGAGAGACGAGAAGTGCTTCATAGCTCGATGATGTGAGTGCTTCTCCCCTATCACCGTTTCTTTGTGGAATGTAGAAATTTTAGATCAATAGTAGATTATGCCATGTTCTTGTAGTGCATCTTGCTTAGATTGATCGCCGATTTATAGTTTCCTGAAGTAGACTATGCGTCTAAAATTATCATCGGCACTACATGAACTGGCGTTTTCCACCTAGAGCATGTCACTTCGGATGATCTTTGTCGTCTCCACGGTCGTGGGCCATAGAAAGTCGTCGCTTTCGAGGGGACGAACACAGGATGTCGCGTCTACGCCTTCTCACAACACAATGTAGGTATCGCGGTAGGATTTGTCAATTTTGCACAATGAAATGTCTTAATTTTTAGGATGGTATAAACCATGGCTTTGTGAGTTGGGCCGATCCTGAGTG
Source organism: Avena insularis (assembly GCA_023614405.1). Taxonomy (NCBI): domain Eukaryota; kingdom Viridiplantae; phylum Streptophyta; class Magnoliopsida; order Poales; family Poaceae; genus Avena; species Avena insularis. The sequence goes on along the minus strand of CM042684.1, from coordinate 327,496,137 downwards.
GCCTTTGATACTACAACATGCATTATCCACTATGGGATATGTATGAGAAGAGCAACAATTTAAGGATTGAGGAGAAGATTCTAAATGCGAGTTGGTTAAGAACTTGTTTGAAGATAAAAACAAGTTGGATGCCAATACACTAGTTTGTTGGCATATGTGCACAAATTTCTTTATACCACTAAGAGGCAGGTGTTACGAGAAGACATGGCAAAGTTGAGAGAGGATGAGGGCACCGTGTTGGGCAAGATGAAGAGGGAGAGAGATGAGCTTCAAGAGGAGAAGAAGAAATGAGATGAGGATAAGAAAGCAATGAATGAGGGAAAAAAGGTTGGAGTACATGTTGTTTCATCTTATCAAAGCAGCTGATGCAAAGGGAAGATGAAGAATATCAAGCAAATATGCGATGAATAAAAAATTATGTAATAATTAGTTTAAGTTGTTGTATGAATTGTTCTATGAGACTACTTGCATGTACTAGATGAATATGATCTACATAAACGTGTAGTTTGAATATGCTTGCATTTAGTTTGATCTAGATAAATTGTTATAGACAAATTGTTATGTGGTTTGAATCCACCATCTGTGACGCTTGGCCATACGCGCCAACATTGATGACGAGACCTTCTTAATGCCCGTGGACATCCATCTCTCCCACTACCTATATACTTCCTCCACTCACTTCTCCTCGCCGCTCGCCATGGACATGCTCTCTCTGAACTAGTACGAGGATTGCGAGTTTGCCTGCCATGGAATCCTCGCACTGTTGCATGCCGCGCTTCCGCCAAGATTCGACATCAACTTTGGCGGGGTGCCCGTCGCTCCGGTACCGCGTGGCAACGATCCGGCCATCAAGATTTCCGAGTGACGCCGCCAAATGACAGAGTGCAAGAGGGAAATGTCCCCGTATGCGGCTGAAAGTGGGTGTTGGACAAGGCATTTTGACAAGGAGCGGAGGACGTCCCTAGCCATGTGTCGCATGCAACGGTGGGAGTTCCTGCCACATATGCACAATGCCAAGGAGCACCGACGCTTCTGGTATGTGCTCGTCCTTGGAAGCTATGATGTCATCACTGCCGCACGCCATGAAGCATTCATGAGAGAGGCAAAAAACGCAGCGATCATGGACATCTCCTACTACGAGGAGGACACGAAGGAGGATGGCGAGGACCAGGCCAACGGATGGTAGCAACATAGTTGACTAGATTTAGGGTTCATTTCTATTTCTATTTAATTTCCATTTATTTTTTAGGCAGAATCTATATTGGGGTCGGCCGTATTGGGATTGACGGTTGATGACCCATAGTATAGGGGGTGTATCGCAGTATTTTCGAGAGAAGTGAAACCCAATTTATTGATTCGACACAAGGGGAGCCAAAGAATATTTATAAGCCTTAACAACTGAGTTGTCAATTAAGCTGCACCTGGAAACAATCTTGCTCACAACAGTTTATCAGTAGCAACAGTTTTGTAGTAGCAATAGCAAAATAATAGCAGTAGTAAAAGTAAAGACAGTAGTAACAATAGCAGTAAACTATAGGATTAAAGCGCGGTAGGCATAGGGATAGATGGACATGCGTTGCATGGACAAGACAATTCACATGGCAATCAAGACATAGGGCAATTGCAGATAAATAAGATAAAGCATCCAAGTACTAGCTAATCATAGGCATGTGTTCCATATATAGTCATATGTGCTCGCAATGAGAATTTGCACAACATCTTTTGTCCTGCCAGCCCGTTTATAGCGGGGCCTCAAGGGAACTACTCGAAATTAAGATGCTCCTTTTAATAGAGCACCGGAGCAAAGAATTAACACTCCGTGAACACATGTGGTCCTCACATCAAAGCCATTCCCTCCAGTTATCCCGATTGCTGTCACTTCGAGGCCATTGGTTCCGGACAATAACGTGTGTATGCAACTTGCAGGTAAGACCATAAACAATACTATCATAATGAATCAATAACATGTTCAGATCTGAAATCATGGCACTCGGGCCCTAGTGACAAGCATTAAGCATAACAAGTTGCAACAAAATCAAAAAGCACTAATAATAGATACTAGGCACCATGCCCTAACAATCTGATGCCATTACATGAACGATCTCATCCAATCTCTACCATCCCCATAGCCTACAGCGGGGGATTACTCACCTATAGATGGGGGAAACATGGATGGTCGATGGAGAAGCGATGGTGGCAATGATGGTGATGATCTACTTCAATTCCCCGTCCCAGCAGGGTGCCAGAACGGAGTTTCTGGTGCTTATTCGCGGAATCTGGTGGTGGCGGCAGAGCGGAACTCTTTCTGGAAAAACGTCGAACCCCCTTGGTTTTAGGTCAAGAGGCCACTTATAGGCGAAGAGGGAGGACGAGGGGGTGACCGAGGCAGCCACACCACCCTCAGGCATGGCCTGGCCTGGCCCGTGCGGCCAGGTGGTGTGGGCCCCTCGTGGCCCTACTCCGTCTCGTCTTCTGGCTCCGTGAGTCTTCTGGTGAAATAGGATTTTTGGCATATTTTCAAGAATTTTTCCTGATAGTTGATTTTCTGCACAAAAACTAGACACCAAGGTAATTCTGCTGAAAACAGCATCAGTCCGTATTAGTTGTATCCAAATCACACAAGTTTAGAGGAGAAACAATAGCAAAAGTGTTCGGGAAAGTAGATACGTTTTGGACGTATCAACTCCCCCCAAGCTTAGCTTATTGCTTGTCCTCAAGCAATTCAGTTGAAAACTGAGTGCGATAAAAGAAACTTTCACGAACACATTTTCTTCATAAGATGTATATATTCTCAGCATATGATCAACTACTCAGGCAATTCAAAATAAAGAGTATGCTACTAAGTTTACTTAATAGTCATTGCAAGCTATGAAGAGATTCCAACTCAAAAATATATGTAGCATGAAACATGAGCATAAGAAACATTACAATGCTCATAACAAGGTATGATAAAGTGGTATCTCGCTTGCCTTTGATTGTAGAGCATGAGTGCCAAGGCACCTCTAAAATTCAAGTGAAGACTAGAAGTAAAGATGTCAAAGATACAAGCATCAAAGTCATAACACAATTAATCAAGTTTTGGAACAAGCACGTTACACTAAGAATGACAACTATGCTCTCAAGAAAGTGCTCATAGAATGTGTGGAGACTCAACAAGGAAATGAACAGGTTTTGAAAAGTTTAAAAGGCTTTCAAATGCTGAAAGTATGGTACTCATTAGTTTTGAGCTCTCATTGCCCCTATCATGAGCATCTTTAATATGGTTAGGGTGAAAGTGAGGTCCAATCTGAGTTATATGCTTGACAGACTATAAACTGAAAATCTCATGTCCCTTGAGTACGAGGGCCGCTCCTCATGCTACTCAACTTTAGTTACCGGTAAGTTCTTGTCATAGTAAATACATGCGTATCATAGAGAACCGCCAACGGGGTACCCCTTTGCCCGATGATACGGAAGAATCCCCATATCAAAATGACAAGGCAAGCAGATAACGAGTATCACAGCAATCTCCTTATTTACCATGGGAAAATGGTGTTTTTTTTATCTCTTTCCTCTTTTCTCATAACTCATTTTTTTCTTTTCTCAATAGCTATATCTTTTTTATAAGAAGAATGCTTCATAGATACTCATTATGGTTACGCTGCATGTTTCCACCATGATTAGGCATGGATTAGACCGGCGGCCCAGGCATTTCTCTAACACACATACATAACTCCATGGACTTACAAGCTCCCCTTTTATTTCACACCGACGACATCTGCAAAGAAAAGAGCATGATATCAACTGGGTATATATTTACATGTGTTGAAAGTGTTCCCCGTGATAGCACGGTTCTGCTAATCCCCAGCTTATAATTTGTAAGCATATAACTTTCATGGACAGTCACAATGGTTCAGGTTTATTAAGTGCAGGAAATAAAGTGTGCCATCAAGTTCGTGAGAGCTTTACTAACTAACTTTCTCATAACAAGCAAACATTTTATTCAGAAGAAAACAAGGCATATTGAATATGCACGGAACAACAAATGATGCTAATAGGTAGGTATGGTGGACACTTTTGGCAATATTGTTTTTGGGGAATTGGAAACATGAGTAGAGCTCATACTCAGTGCAAGTGGAGGCTAGCAATAGAGAGGGAGCGACAAACGAGAGAGCAATAACTTTCATAATCATGCTTGCAACAAAACATGACTAATCATGGCATGAAAGTGATTCAAGACCCCTGAGGCAAAATAATTCATCGAGGCTTAACTGATTGTTTCAGTCATATGCATGTGTGACCATGTGCCAAGTCAATTCAAGTGAAACATTTAGAGGAGGATGACATGGTGTCATACCAAGTTATGAATATAGCAATGCAAGCAAACATTCATATGACATGCTACAAACTATTAGCGGGCTGGAGCTAATCATAAGAAAGCAAGAACTACTAAGCATCCGTAAATAACATACACCCTACATGACCAGACTAAGCATGACAATGATGAGTATATGTACAAAAATGAAAAAAAATAGAGTTCGTTACCAGCCTCTTACCACACCTCAAGTTGGCATTAATCCTCATTATTGCCCTTCACTTGTGTGGCTTGAATAGTAACATGAAAACCAAACTCCACTGAGGACTGCTGAACCTTGCAACGAACTTCACAAAACCAAAGAAGAACAACGAATATTTTTGGTGTTTTTGAGTTTTAAAGGCAAGAGCAAAAAGAAAGCACAAGCAAAGCAAAAATCTTTTGGGGTTTTTTGAGTAATCAAAACAAAACCAAACGAAAGAAGCAAACCAAGGCAAAAAGAAGAAGAAGCAAACAAAGAGAAACAACAGAAATATTTTTGGTCTTTTTGTGTTTTAGAAAGCAAAAACAAAGCAAGAACGAAAACTAAAAAGAGAACGAAGCATGGAGATACAAAGTACCGACTAAACATGATATGGAGATGAGTGTGATGTCGGTGTACCTCTCCCCAAGCTTAGGCTTTTGGCCTAAGTGGGTATCAATCCCAGGCTGGCCAAGGTGAAGTGTCTCCGTGGTACGACGAGGAGGTACCCTCGTCCTAGTATGAGCTCGAGGATGCCCCACCGTAGTGCGCAGAGTAGTCATAAGAAGGCACATCCTCCTGGTGCTGCCTGTGGAAACCAAGCAGACGGAGCTGCTCGTCCACCTCCTCCTTGGAACGCGACCATGGCCTCCTGTGAACACTGAACAAAGTAGATTGCGGCAAAGGAATCTCCCTTTCATCCCCATCAGTAAACAACATCCTGTATACTAAACTATCCATATCAGAGTCAGAAGTGACGAAGTGATGTGTTTTCATGGCAGCAAGGTCAAGCCTTTGTGGTGCCAATATAGTATCATTAGGATCCACAGAAAGCTCTAATGCAGTAACCATACGTGAAGCAATAATGCCCCCATAAATAGGTCCCCTAGCAGCTAAGCGGCGAGCAATGAGAGAGCCAAGATTATACCGAGTATCATTATTAAGTGCAGCAGCGAGGAAGGCTAGATGATAGTTGGAGATATTACTTGTATTCTCCCTACCAAGAATGCTAGTAGCAAGATAATAAGCAAAGTATCTAAGAGCTAGGAGGGTGATGTTTCTTATCTTCCCGCGCTGAGCTACGCAGTCATCGTCATTTGTCACACTTCGATAGAGTTCCAGCAAATCAGCGGGTCACCCTTGGATCTTCTTCACGGTCCCCGTCATGCCTATACCTTTATGCTACAAAATCTTTCCAATGGCATGGTAAACGGCAGATTATAAATTCTGAAAGAAACAGTTGACCGATAGGAGGTGTTAGTGAAAACGAAACTCTCAACGAAAGTTTTGGTGAGCACGGCATATTGCTCACTCTCATCTTCCATGTATGAGGTCAAACCGACCCTCTGAACCAGTAGTAAGAAATCATCGAGGATCCCTGCAGCTTGCAAGAAGGTATAACAAGGAAAAGTAGATGGGTGAGCATCCCCCTCATCCCCTTCATTGCCAAAGCATGGTGCAATGAGATCTTCATTGTATGAAGGCCTAAACTGAAAGGCTGATCTTGAGGGCCTTGACCTCCTAGGTGTGTCCCTCTCAAATATTTCTCCAAATGTGTGGTTATTCATCTTTGATATTCTAAAATTTAAACATCCATTAAACAAGTGATTGCAAAGTGAATATATAATGAAGGGCGCTACTCATAGGGACTTGTAAGAGGCCTAAACATGCATCAAAACAATATCTCTAAGCATTGAACAAGCTTACAAGCACTCAAAACCTATCACCTACAACAGCAAAATACTCAAGATATAAACCACTAAACACAAATCTACTTGGACAAGCGGAGGAGTCACATACCGGAGAACAAATGCTCCAAATTTCAGCAGCAAAGATGGGTTGAGCAAGGAGATCGAAAAATCATGGGGAAGAACAGCAAGAACACGACTTTGAGCAAAGAGCTGGTGTTTTCTCGGGAGAGAGGAAGCAGTGGCAAGTGACAGAGTGAGTGGAGGGCCAGGGGTGGCCCACACCATGGCCAGGCGTACCCCTGGGCTGGCCGCTCCACCATGTGGTGTGCCTACCTGGTGGGCCCCCTGGTACTCCCCAGGCACTTCTCTGCCCCTTTTTCACATAAAAATTTAATATGAATTTTCTGGAATTTTTTGAGACACTTTATTTTTGAGCAATTTTCAGGTATAGATAAATGATTTTATGACAGAAAAAGGTTTCTGAAATGATGCAAAAGCAAAACAAAGCAAAAACTTCAGAAGTTCTAAGACATTCTAAAATGCAAGGAACTAGCAAAAGAAAGGTAAACTAAACGAAAGCAAAAACTAGAAAAGATAAGATAAAAGTAAACAAAGATAATCATGGTGAAAACATTGTTTTGTTCATTGACATCCTTTTGTTAACAAGGTTGATCAGGTCTTGTTACCAAAACAATTTCACATGAAACAACACTTTGTATTCCACTCAATGATTATGATACCTCAATCTTGATAGCAATGGTCCCAATCATAATAATTTCATATTTTTCTCTTAGTATGGGACAATATATTTCTCCAACTTGAATGCCCTCAACATGTTCTATTGAATTCAAACCATAAGTCCTATCAATCTTCTTGGGGAAATAGACAGTATGCTCCTTGTCATTAACATTAAAAGTCACCTTTCATTGATTACAATTAATAACAGCTCCTGCAGTATTAAGAAAAGGTCTCCCAAGAATAATAGACATATTATCATCTTCAGGCATTTCAAGCACAACAAAATCAGTTAATATCAAGCAATTATGAGTCACTTGAACAGGTACATCCTCACATATACCAATAGGAATAGTAGTAGATTTATCAGCCATTTGCAAATATATATCAGTTGGTATTAGTTTTTCCAGTTGAAGTCTCTTATAGAGAGAAAAAGGCATAACACTAACTCCTGCTCCCAAATCACACAAAGCAGTTCTAACATAACTATTTTTAATAGAGCACATGATAGTTGGAATCCCTGGGTCTCCAAGTTTCTTTGCAACCTTACCATTAAAGGAATAATTAGTAAGCAAAGTAGAAATTTCTTCATTAGGGATCTTCCTTTTATTAGAGACAATATCCTTCATATACTTTGAATAAGGAGGCAATTTAATAGCATCAGTCAAAGGAATTTGCAAAAATAAAGGTTTCATCCACTCACAAAACTTATTATAGTGTTCATCTTCCTTTGACTTGTGTTCCTTATCAGGGAAAGGCATAGGTTTTTGGACCCAAGGCTCTCTTTCACTACCATGTTTCTTAGCAACAAATTCTTCTTTAGTGTATTTAGTATTCTTAGTGTGCTTTTCAGGTTCTTCTTCAACTTTTTCTTTATCAGGAACATCATTTTCTTCATTACCACTTTCAGTTTCAGCATCAGAGACAGATATACTATTGGGATCTATAACAGGTTCAGGAGATTCTACAATAATTTTACGTTTCTTTTTTCTTTTCTTAGGAGAAGTACCACTATTTTCAATTTGTTGAGAATCCTGCACAATTCTTTTAGGATGCCCCTCAGGATATAGAGGATCCTGGGTAGCAACACCACTTCTAGTTCTAATTTCATAAGCATGTTTTTCTTTAGCAGCATTAACTAGCAAGTCTTTTTGTAATTTAATAAGTTGATCTATTTGAGTTTGAACCATTTGAAAATGTTTAACAAGCATTTTAACATCATTAGAGGTTCTTTCCACAATATCTTTTAACTCGACAATAGCTCTAGAGTTTTCCATTAAATGATTTTGCGCCCTTTTATTAAAATTATCTTGCTTAACAATAAAAATATCGAATTCTTCTAAGCATTGATCAAGAGGTTTAGAGTAAGGGATATCACCTTCATCAAAATGTTGGAGAGAGTGTACCTCAATAGTGGATGAGCGGGAGACTGGCTTACATAATTCTTCTATAGGAGGTAGATTCTTCACGTGTTCAACTTTAATACCCTTCTCCTTAAGACATTTCTTAGCTTCCTTCATCACTTCATCATTTAGTTCAATAACTCCCCTCTTCTTTGATGTTGGTATAGGCAAGTATATCTTTTTATCACTGTTTAAAATCAAAAAGTTCCTGCAAAATAGCATGTCTAGCACTAGGAGGAAAATATTTCTGCAGGAAAGTACTAATCAAGCAATCAGGGCTATCAATAGATCCAGGAGGTAGATTATTAAACCAAGTTTTAGATTCTCCTTTCAGTGAAAAAGGGAAAAGTTTAGCAACAAAGTAGGTGCGCATCTTAATATCATTAGAAAACAGGCCACTCATGGTAGAAAGCTCAGTCATATGTGCTACCGCACTCTCATTCTTAGTCCCACAAAAAGGTTTTTTCTCAACAATAGCTATGTAAGATAGATCAAGAGAGAAATCATAATCTTTATCTTTAATGTTTATGGGAGATGCAGCAAACTTAGCATTAGGGGACAATTTGGATTTTATAGTACGCCTCTCAAGGGGACTCTTCACAGCACTCCTATCATGGGTGTTTTGACATTCTTTAATAAATTCATCGGTCATCTCAATATAACCGTCTTCAATATCATATCTCTCTCTAGACTCAGGTGAACTAACAGGTGTAGTAGTGTCTTTATTAGGAGTTTCAGTATTTCCAGCTATAGTTCTAGCAATCGTAGCATCTAGGAAAGGACCTAATGAACCACCCTTATCAAGCACAGTAGAAGCAGCATCATAACTATCAGAAGTTTCAGATTCAGCAGTAGTAGCAGTGTGTGTAGCATGTGTATGTGGTGGTGTAAGGAGCTTACTCATAACAGATAGTGAATCAAGAGTAACAAAGGTGTTCAGAACCGTACCTCTTCTTGTAGTGGATGGTAAAATAGGAACCTTGCCATCACGAGATTTACCCATGATGGATGGATGGCAGCGAACAATAGTGATTCCAAGTGAACTTGATAAATAGAGTTATACTCCCCGGCAAAGGCACCAGAAAATAGTCTTGATGACCAACAAGTATAGGGGGTGTATTGCAGTATTTTCGAGGGAAGTGAAACCCAATTTATTGATTCGACACAAGGGGAGCCAAAGAATATTTATAAGCCTTAACAACTGAGTTGTCAATTCAGATGCACCTGGAAACAATCTTGCTCACAGCAATTTCTCAGTAGCAACAGTTTTGTAGTAGCAATAGCAAAGTAATAGCAGTAGTAAAAGTAAAGACAGTAGTAACAATAGCAGTAAATAGTAGGATTGAAGTGCGGTAGGCATAGGGATGGTTGGACGGGCGTTGTATGGACAAGACAATTCACATGGCAATCAAGACATAGGGCAATTGCAGATAAATAAGATAAAGCATACAAGTACTAGATAATCATAGGCATGTGTTCCATATATAGTCATACGTGCTCGCAATGAGAACATGCACAACCTCTTTTGTCCTGCTAGCCCGTTTGCAGCGGGGCCTCAAGGGAACTACTGGAAATTAAGGTGCTCCTTTTAATAGAGCACCGGAGCAAAGCATTAACACTCGTGAACACATGTGATCCTCACATCAAAGCCATTCCCTCCGGTTATCCCGATTGTTGTCACTTCGGGGCCATTGGTTTCGGACAATAACGTGTGTATACAACTTGCAGGTAAGACCATAAACAATACTATCATAATGAATCAATAACATGTTCAGCTCTAAAATCATGGCACTCAGGCCCTAGTGACAAGCATTAAGCATAACAAGTTGCAACAAAGTCAAAAAGCACTAATAATAGATACTAGGCACCATGTCCTAACAATCTGATGGCATTACATGAACGATCTCATCCAATCCCTACCATCCCCATAGCCTACAGCAGGGGATTACTCACTCATAGATGGGGGAAAGATGGATGGTCGATGGAGAAGCGATGGTGGCGATGATCTACTCCAATTCCCCGTCATAGCAGGGTGCTAGAACGGAGTTTCTGATGCTTATTCACGGAATCTGGTGGTGGCGGCGGAGCGGAACTCTTTCTGGAAAAACGTCGAACCCCCCTTGGTTCTTAGGTCAAGAGGCCACTTATAGGCGAAGAGGGAGGCCGAGGGGGTGACCGAGGTGGCCACACCACCCCCAGGCGCGGCCTGGCCAGGCCCGCGCAGCCAGGTGGTGTGGGCCCCTCATGGCCCTACTCCGTCTCGTCTCCTGGCTCTGTGAGTCTTCTGGTGAAATAGGATTTTTGGCATATTTTTCGAGATTTTTCCTGATAGTTGATTTTCTACACAAAAACTAGACACCAAGGTAATTCTGCTGAAAACAGCGTCAATCCGTGTTAGTTGTGTCCAAATCACACAAGTTTAGAGGAGAAACAATAGCAAAAGTGTTCGGGAAAGTAGATACGTTTTGGACGTATCAACGGTGTGAGCAGTCCATCCCTATTCTCGTGTACCGTCTGCTGGTGCTCCTCATAGCACTATGCTGGTTGTGATATCGGCTAAGATTTGCGGAGCGTCAGTGAATATGCTATTGAACGACGTTAGAAGCAACCTAAACATTAATTGATTGACATCTTAGAACACCTAAGCGTTAGTAGGCAATGGATTAGTGGATTCTTAAGAGTAGATGAAGAATTCATGTGCCTGCTAGATGTTGGCAGAGATAGAAGCAGTGATGCAAGGATGCCACTGGCACTACCCTCCAAGTGGCCATCAATGGTCGTCGGACTTCGCCTTCCTTAGCACGTCAATAGGATCGGTATTCTGGGTTCTTGCCATGGCTTACCGCGTGGATCATTAGATACATGGAGGATGCTTTGCCCTTCTATAGTTAGGCGATAAAGAAATGTTACCGGGACCAAATGTTGGTATTTGGTAACCCCATCACATCACGTACATGAGAGCCCAGCTCCCCCTTATCTCTTGGTTTGTTACAACTAAATATTAATTCTAACATTATCTCCCTTGATCGTAAACATAATAAGCCCACTCTCAAGAAATAATATGCTAAATCAAAGTGTTGCGATGATGAATGAAATTTCAGCGAACCTCTTTATATATAGTACATCATTATATATCGAAATGAAATACATAATACTTTATGGGAGTTGGTTTATTCTACATTTCTGATTTCCATAATCAAAAAGCTTTCAAACAACCCATGTCAGCAACATAATCATAAATATGAGTGACAAGCCATCGATAAATGAATCCATGTGAACATATAACTTGTATTTATATGCTTAGTATTAATAGTTTTATCTTGGATCCTACCTTTCACAACAGAAAACATATTGGCAACACCATTTGACTTGTTATTACTTATGCATGTAAAATGCATACATGAACTTTGTAGTTTATTGTCACTATTCCTTCATGTTTGCATCATTTAGAATATTATATCTAGGTTTCACAAGGATTTATGGGGATTCACGAATGATCCCCTTTATTTGGTTTATAACTCTGTAGGATAGGAAAATCTTGTTTTGTGTATTTTTAAGTTTCAGGGACTAAACAAAGTCAAATGGACCTGAGATTTTTTGATGATTTTTTCCGCGAAAACAAGGAACTAGAGCACCTTAACCAACAGAGGGGAGCTCTGAGGCCCATTTGAGACCTAGGTGGTGCAACCCACCCCTAGCCACGCCACCCATGGTATTTACCACTTGAGCATCGACAACCATCCATCTTTAGCCCTAGATCAAAGTCTTGGCCTAAGAACGCCTATAAAAAGGTCTCCTGGGGCGAATTCGAAGGAGGCGGAGTGCAAAACACAGAAACACCAAAGTAGAGCCAGAACTACACTGCTAGGAAAAACCTTATAGGAGATAGGCTTATAGGAGGCGCATGACAACCATATGTGCCTTCACTAAATATACACGGCACACGGCTCAAGGGTGTGCCTTCTATATTTGAATATTAGAGGTGCATCTATGAGCGGTGTGTCTCCTATATTTCATGTACGGACCATATCTGGCTGCCTCCCTTATTTGAGGCGCACTTGCTCCATATGCGCCTCAAGTAGTTTAACAACCTGAGGCGCATACGGACCGGGTGTGCCTCAGATAAGGTGGGTGGGTGTAACACCCCAGTTTTAGTTATTTAGTAATTAGGATTTGTTTGTGCATTTATGAGAATCATTCCTTAAAAGTGCATCTAAAGAAAAGAATGCAAAACCCTAGCTATTTACCCCTCTCTCTAAAACCTATTCAAAATGGTTTTGAATTTTGAAAACCCAAAATATTTGGAGCCCAAACTGAATATAAGGGCCCCTGAGTATTTTATATATTTGCAAACCTTCTGGTATTTTTGAAATGGTTGAAAATAGTTTCAAATGAAAATACAAAGAGAAAAACACAAAACAGAAAAAGGAAAAGTTTCTGGAAATAAAAAAGAGCCAGCTGACCCTAACAGGCCCGCCCAACTCTTCCTCTTCTCTCTATCTGCCGCCCACCCGCACAGAAGCCAGCGCTGCATCAAGCTTTGCCACGGCCCAAGCGCAGCCCACGCCGACCCATCTGACCCACGAGGACAGAGTCGACCCCAACATCACCGTCTTCCCCGCCTCCGATGACCAGCCGCCGCGGCCCTCACCATCGACCCCGTCCATACCCGGCCTCACCACCATGTCCATCACGCTCAGGGTGATCCGCTAGTCCACCTGGACCCTTCCCCTTCCTCCCTCTCTCTCTGGTTCGTCCTCCCAACGTGAGCCATCGCCCGCCACCTTGCAACCTTGCCGCCGGCCATCTCCGGTGGTCATTAGGCAGCGGAGCCACCAGGGTTAAGTCAACCTTGTCACGTTGCGTCTCGCTAGGCTTTTCGCGTGTCCCAGATCGCCACCCAGTGTCGTCCCTGCTGCCGATCCGAAGAATCCCCGCCGGTGTGACGTCATGCTGACGTCCCGTGCGTCGGCAGGCGCGGTCAGACCCGGTCGAACACGGGCTAGGCCCCACTCTGCATGCGTGGACGCTAAGGTGGGCTCTGGCCCTTCTATCAGCTGCAGTGGGTATCCTCTACACCGGTGTAAAAAGGTTTTCCCAATTTTGTAATAAATTCATAAATGGTTTAATAATTTCAGAAAAAGATAAATCTTATAAAATTAATAAGTAATTATTTATAAGTCAAAAAATACAAATAATATATCAAAATGTTCAGAAAAATGAGATCTTTATAATAGACCCAGTATCATGCATTGATAATCAACTCTAATTAACAAGTTCAGTAGAAGAACAAATCAAACCCTCATAGGTGTTCTGGGTCCCCCTGTTCTAGGGTTTACACCCTTCGGACTTGTTTAAAATGATCAAGCATGCCCTAGGGTTCATTTAAGATCTATTTAACTTGTCATATCATCATCCTTGCTTGAGCATTGCATCGATGCCATGTGTTGATTGTTGTTTCTCTTTCTTTCCGGTGTTTGCTTCTTCCCGGTAGAATACGATATTTTATTTGCATCATGCCACATTGCATTTGAGCATCGTCATGTCATCATGCATTTGTTTGTCTAAAACTATTTTCTAAAAGCCTAGTTTTGTTTTCTAAATATTCCCCATCTTAATTTCAAACCAAAACTCCGGTCTTTTCCGAGTCTTTTATTTGTCTAAAAACTATTTACAAAAGTCTATTTTAAATTAAAATAAAAGTTAGATTATTTTCAGGAGGCAGCCCGTCAGGCCCGAAAGCCCGGCCGGCCACCTCCAAACCCTAGTCTAAAATATCTAGTCCTAATCCTACCTACCCAGCCCCCTCCACATCACCTCGCCCAATAGCCGCGCGACACCTCACCAACCCCTCCCTTTTCCCTCCACCTCACCCAGCCCACACCACACACACGCACTCCCACGCGCGGACACGCGCCGCCTGGGCGCGAAAAACCACCCCGCCGCCTACCGTTTCCTGCCTAGCCGACACCTACCCCACGTACCGCGTCGCGCACTCCCCACCAACCCCGCGCCCCCATCCAGCCTCGTTTCCTCCTCCCCACGTCACCTGGTCGCCCTGGCCCCACCCACTGGCACCGATCCCCAACAACCCCCAGGTCCACCTTCCCCGCCAGCCAACTCCCCGCTCGCCACCGGCCTCCCTTGGGCCCACGCGGGAGAGCCCTGCCTCTCTCCCCGGGCTCTCTTCTTCGCCACCTACCACCGCCACCTCCTCCCCTCTGTCTTCCCCGCCTCCTCTGCCATGCAGCGACCTCCAGCCCTCCAGCGCCGATGCTCATGTCCCCACACGGGCCTCCTCCTTCGCCGCCCCTAGCCATGACCCCGTCAGCGTCGCTCATTGGCCACCCTCGACCCTACTGCAGCGGCGCCACCTCCTGGACGACCCTCTCAAGATGTTGGAGATATGCCCAAGAGGCAATAATAAAGTGGTTATTATCATATCTTCATACTTATGATAAATGTTTACATACCATGCTATAATTGTATTAACAGGAAACATTAATACTTGTGTGATTTAAATGGCAAATAAGAGTCCCTAGTAAAGCCTCTTGTTAAACTAGCTTGTTGGTTAATATATGATCATGGTTTCCTGATCATGAACATAGAGATGTTATTAACAACAGGATCATATCGTTAGGAGAATGATGTGATGGACATACTCCTATAGATAAGCGTAGCATAAAGATCAAGTCATTTCAATAGTTCAATTGCTATATGCTTTCGATACATAGTAACCTAATTCCTTGACCATGAGATCATGCATATCACCTTTACGGATGGATGCTTTGATGTCATCAAACACCACACCGTAACAGGTGGCTATAAAAGTGGCATTGAGTGTTGGAAAGTATTGGTTGAAACACATGGATCAAGAGGGATTTGTCCATCCATATGACGGATAGATATACTGGGCCCTCTCGGTGAAATGTCATCCAATTAGCTTGCAAGCATGTGGTAGCTCACAAGGGATCACATATCACGGGAACGAGAAAAGAGTACTTATCGGTAACGAGGTTGAACTAGGTATGTAGAGATACCGACGATCATAACCTCGGATAAGTAAACTATCGTGAGACAAAGGGAAATTGGTATCGTATGTAAGTGGTTCATTCGATCGTAAAGTAATCGTAGAAATATGTGGGAGCCATATGAATTTCCAGATTCCTCTATTGGTTATTGTTCGGAGAAGTGTCTCGATCATGTCCGCATAATTCACGAACCGTAGGGAGACACACTTAAGGATTCGACGTTGTTTGAGTAGTTATGGTATTATGAGAAAGAGACCGAATGTTGTTCGGAGTCACGGATGGGATCCGGGATATCACGAGGAGATCCGGAATGGTCCGGAGAATAAGATTCATATAAGGAAAGTCCCGTTTCGGAGTTGGGGAATGGTTCCGGTGTTTTCATCGGGAATGTTCTAGAAGGTTCCGGAATGTCCTGGCTCCGGGGACGGGTACATGAATGTGTCATTGTAAGTTGGAATGATTGCATCATGTACTAGGTGTTCTTGCTGTCCAAAATAAATGGTTTATTTAAATCCTAAATTGAAAAGTCAAACGGCTAGTTTGAAAGTCAAACGGCAATTTTGGGAAGTGGGAAGAGGAGGATTGGTGGAGGCCGGGTGGAGGAGGTTCCTCCCTTGGCCGGCGCCCACCAAGCCGACTTGGGAGGGACTCTCCTCCCTTGGCCGGCCCTCCCACCTATATAAGGAGGCAGGGCTCCCTCCTAGGACACAAGTTTCCACCTCTAGATCTCCTCGGTTTAGAGCCGTTTGGTTTAGAGCTTCTAATTGCTTTAGCCAGGTTTAGAGCCTTCTAATTGGTTTAGAGCCTTCTAATTGGTGTGTCTAATTACTAGACCACTAATAGCCTCTCTCATAAGCTCCACCATACTGCACTTGCTTAAGGCGAAGCCTCTGGATTTCCTCTACTTAGGTACCATGCCGTTGTCTTTGCCGGAATCGCGAGGAGAGTGCTACAACCTCCGCTGCTCTTTGGAACAAGGGAGAGGAAGGTCTTTGTCGAGTACCGAACGTGTGACCGATTGCGGGGCGCTGCCGAACGTGGCGCTGGAAGGATCGTCTCGCGATCTTGAGATCGGAAGAAATACGACTACATCACCCACGAATCTGCTCTCGTTAACCGCTTTGGAATCTTCGGTGAGTTCCTATCGACTCGTTGCTACAATCTAGTAGATAGATCTTGGCTTGTTTGTTTGTATGCGATAGAAAATTTTGTTTTCCATGCTACGAACCCCTCTGACAAAGTATCGAGCCGTGTCTATATGTAGATCTGTTGCCGAGTAGAACACAATGGTCATTGTGGGCATTGATGCTTTATTGTAGATTGCTTTTTGTGTACTTTGCATCTTGCGGTATGTTGGGATGAAGCGGCCGGCTAACCTTACATGACATCGTTCATGAGACTTGCTCACGCTTGACATGCAACTTGTATTGCATAAGTGGCTTTTATGGTGCTGTTTCTCCTAGCATAGTAAAGATCCAATTTACACGGGTGATCAACAATGCTAGTATCAATGTTGTGGTTCTTGTTCGTAAGTTAGAACGACACTTATTGAAAGCCCCAAACCACGTAAAATATGCAAAGAAAGTAGAGGCGTCTAACTTTGTTTTGCGGGGTGTCTGATGATGTGATATGGCCATGATTGTGATTATATTTGATGTATGCAATGTTCCTTATTGTAAGTTGGCAACCGGCGGAGCCATATGGTTGTCTTTAATTTCTGTTAAGACCTGCGTGTCTATTCAAAATAGTTGTAATAGTTGAAGCTGGTGGGACAACCATGAAGAAGCGTCATTGACCTTGATGCTATGCCGGTGATGATGGAGATCATGTTAGCTTGAAGATGGAGATCGAAAGCACAAAGAAGAAACCATATCATATCACATATTATGAATTGCTGTGATGTTAATCCTTTATGCATCTTGTATTGCTTAGTAGGCAGCGGTAGCATTATAAGATGATCCCTCATGCACATAAATTTCAAGTTCTAAAGTGTTCACCCTTAGTATGCACCGTTGCCAAAGCTTGTCGCTTCAAGCACCACGTGATGATCGGGTGTCTTTGATTCCGGTGAATACAACGTAAGCAAGCCAGATTTGCTTATGCGGTAGCTAAGGTTTGATCTTGACGAGCCTAGCATGTACGACATGGCCTCGAGAACACGGATTACCGAAGGTAGAGCATGAGTCATATAGTAGATATGATGAACATGTTGATTGTTCGCCATTGAAACTATATCAACTCTCGTGATGATCGGTTTTGATGTGGTGGATTTGGTTCATGTGATCACTAAAACAATGTGAGGGATGTTGTTTTAAGTGGGAGTTCACCTAGATTAATTTAATTATTAATTAGAACTCAATTTATCATAAACTAAAATCAAAGTGAATTTGCATAGTTGTTGTAGCAATTGGCATCCGTTTACCACCTTGCGCTTAGTTATAATTGAGATGATAGAACTATAGAATTCTGGTTAGTTACTTTACGAACTGGTATCGTATTGTTTTGAAGTGTTAATCTAAAGTTTAAAAGTCCTATTGCAAACTTTCAGTAATTTCCGGTTACTCCATAAAGTTTAATAATTAGTATTAAAACAAGAGTGACAATTCCAAGTGTTAGTGTTTGAGTATCATGTTTGTCTCCATGATTCTTGATATTCAAAGGATTGTCTTAATATCAAGGTTATCTAGGATCTGAAAGAGTTGTTTGAAACCATGATGTGTGGAAGATATTGTGATATCTGAAATGAAGTTTTGGTTACAACATGATAGAGTATAATATGGCAAAAGTCATGTTCTCATATTTGATGAGAATTTGCAAAAGGTTGGAGACACTAGTTGTCCTAATCTTCCAAAAGGTTTTGGAGCAACATTATACTCGCGATTCACCGTTACAAGCTAAAAGTAGTTAGATCATGGATAAATCCATGATGAGGGTGAATATTTGATGTAAGTAAAATGTTTACTACACCAAGAGATTACTAAAGAAAGGAATTTTAAAGAAACACCAAATATTTGATAAAGGTGATCTACTTCAAAGTGCAAGTCCAAAGACATTGGTATTTAACTATACACGCTTTGGACTATGTGTCATATGTATGACTCCACTATTGATGTTGATAGATTCTTTCAAATAGAAAAGGAAATACTGAAAGAGAATCTCATAAGTATATGGCAGAAAAGAAAAGACTAGAATTGTTCAGTTTAAGTATATAGATGATATATGTGTTATGGCTATATTCTTTGCTTATTAAACAATGTGGTTCTTAAGTATTTGATACTGAATTTGTTGGTGTGAATCGTCATATGAAACAACACAATTCATGAACTACAATGGCCTAAGTAACTAGCAAAAGAATAGGTGATGATGTTCATCGAGAACAAATAAAGGGTTATTTTGTTGCTCGTTAAACATCAACGCTTGCCTTCAAGATTTGTTTTATCAGGTATTATGAGAACAAAAGGGTTGTTCAAATAATTGCCGTAATCCATAAAAGATGGATGATTCACAAATCTCGTTGGAGAAATCACATCCATAAAACTAGTGCTAAAATGGTCGAAAGACAAATTGATTGAAAGATCACTTAGGAAGTGACATCGCCGTTTAAATTATATTGGAAAAAACATGAAGAAACTCCATGTGGATGGAATTTTGGAGTCTTTTGATTTTGATCAAATGACGTTTGTGAAACTTTCCTAGAGATAATTAAAACTTCGTTCATAGGTCAAAAGGGAATGAATGACTAGCTTATTGGAACTTGTGCATATTGTTATGCGAACTCCATTATGTGTAGTCAAGAGCGATGGATTTCAACTTCATATGCTTTCTCCGAAAATTTGAGTGAATATGTGAATATTTACTTAATAAGGATGAAGTGTGAAATATTTGAAAAGTTCGAAAGATTTTCAAGATGAAGTGCAAAATCATTGTAACAAGAATATAAATAGTTTATGATAAGATCATAAAGGAAGATATTTAAGTTACAAGTTTAGCATAATACCTAAGATTTAAGGAATCGGTCCGTGGATTTGCATTTCCGAAACACCATAAGAGTATGGGCGTTCGAGATATGTAATTGAACCTTGTTTGACATGGTAAGATCAAGGTATAATTCATAAAACTGCTATTATATTTTAAAGATTAAAAGCTTTAGAGACTACCGTTTTCCACTAAAAGAGCTCCATCATAATCCGCTGAAATGACACCATATAAGGTTATGGTTTGGGATAAAACCCAAGTAGTCCTTTCTTAAACATTGGTATGCTATGCATAAGAAAGATGTTTGCAACCAAAGTCGGATAAACTGTCTTTGTATTCTTGTTAAGTATTCCTCCATAAACACCGGAGACAAAAGTGTTTGTCGCTTAGGAATCAAGTTTCTTTGAGAAGGAATTTTTCGTGAAAAGTTAAGTGGGAGGACAATAGAACTTTGATAAGGTTAAAGAACCTTAGCTATATGTGCAAGTTGCGCACCGAAAAGTGTTCGGAGGCGAATAATGCTCATGGCTCACGTGCCTCAAAGGTTGTGGTCACGGAGGTCTAAGTTTCTATTGAAACAAGTAGGTCGCATGAACAATCAAATACCAAGATTTGAGGGTTGAATCATTATTTGAGAATAATGAACCTACTACATGCAAAGAAGCGATGATGGGCCCTGACTCCGTCAAATGGCTTGAAGCCATATAATCCGTGATAGTTCCATACACGAGAAATCAAGTTTTGAACTTGAAGGACCCTCGAAAAAGGTGTAAGACCTTGCAGTTGTGTTTGGATCTATAAAGAAGTAGACATGGATGTTTCACATCTATGAAATAGTCGACATGTTGGGAAAGAGTTCGCAACAATGTTCAAAGGTTGTATATGACAAGATTTGATCTTTCATAGCGATTTTTAGTCTAGACGGATTAATGTAGCAACCACTACATATAATTTTGTTATGTGGTAGTTGAATAAACAAAACAAGTTCTTCTAATAGAATGGTTACCTAGGACGTGTGCATGACACGGTCCAAAGGGTTTTGTTAATTTAAAGGATGCTAAAAGCATATGCAAACTTCAATGGTTGAAGTAAGCATAGCGGAGTTGGAATCTTCACTATGATGAAACTGTTAAAAGAGTTTGATTTCATCGGAGACAATGAAGATGCTTGCATTTGCAAGAAATTAAGTGGGAGCGCTAAGACATGTTTCTAATACATTATGTGGAAGACATATTGTTGATTGGAAATAATGTATCTTTTATTAACACATATTAAGAATTTCATCCCGATGAAAGACTTAGGCAAAACCAAATATTTGGCATCAATAGACGCTAATATGGTTGTGCGGAAGTACATAGACGAGATATTGAATGAATTCAATATAGAAACTACAAGAAAGGTTCTTGTTGCACAGAAAGGATTGAAAGAGTTCAATGTTGATGATATATTCAAGTGTATTGACACTTGGTAAGTGAAACAAAGATTCAAGTATAGATTGATACTTGATGTATGAAATCACATAGAGTATTTATATCAATCATACTGTGATATGTACAAATCCAGATATGTCCTATGCTATAAATATTATGAGCATATACCAGAATGATTCATAAGATGATCATTGGACGATAGTAAGGATATTCTTATGATCTTTTGGAAGAACTAAGAGTATATTATTTGTAGAAGTGACAAATAGATGGTTAGTTCATTGTAAAAGTACTACATTGATACTAATTTCGTCACAAAGTACAAATTAAGTTTATCTCAATCTAAATTAAGGGTGGCACAATATAATGGAAAGTGAGTTCCATAATGGATTTGGATGAGTTCCAAAGTTAAGACATTGTGACAGATACTTCAACAAAAGGCTAAGTATATGAGCTATTATAGCGACAAAAGAGGGCATTTGTGTCAAGTAGTTTGTTATCAAACTAGGTGTAGTTCACAGGATAATACTATGAAGATATATTGCGACAATATTATCAACATGTTTTAACCCCAAAGAACTAAAGGTCACCGAAAGACCAAATCATACAAAGCTATCTCATTAGAGAATGAGTGATGCGTGAGGCATAAAGACATGCAATTACACACGGACACGGAAGTGTCGATCCGGAGATCGTGACCACTAGCAATCGTGTACATACAACACCGGAAAGCCATAGGTGTTGAAAACACAAAGGTTTGAAACTAGATTATTGACTCTAGTGCAAGTGGGAGACTGTTGGAGATATGCCCAAGAGGCAATAATAAAGTGGTTATTATCATATCTTCATACTTATGATAAATGTTTACATACCATGCTATAATTGTATTAACAGGAAACATTAATACTTGTGTGATTTGTAAACTGAAATAAGAGTCCCTAGTAAAGCCTCTTGTTAAACTAGCTTGTTGGTTAATATATGATCATGGTTTCCTGATCATGAACATAGAGATGTTATTAACAAGGATCATATCGTTAGGAGAATGATGTGATGGACATACTCCTATAGATAAGCGTAGCATAAAGATCAAGTCATTTCAATAGTTCAATTGCTATATGCTTTACGATACATAGTAACCTAATTCCTTCGACCATGAGATCATGCATATCACCTTTAACGGATGGATGCTTTGATGTCATCAAACACCACACCGTAACAGGGTGGCTATAAAAGTGGCATTGAGTGTTCGGAAAGTATTGGTTGAAACACATGGATCAAGAGTGGGATTTGTCCATCCATATGACGGATAGATATACTCTGGGCCCTCTCGGTGAAATGTCATCCAATTAGCTTGCAAGCATGTGACTGGCTCACAAGGGATCACATATCACGGGAACGAGAAAAGAGTACTTATCGGTACGAGGTTGAACTAGGTATGTAGAGATCAAGCGATCATAACCTCGGATAAGTAAACTATCGTGAGACAAAGGGAAATTGGTATCGTATGTAAGTGGTTCATTCGATCGTAAAGTAATCGTAGAAATATGTAGAACCATATGAATTTCCAGATTCCTCTATTGGTTATTGTTCGAGAAGTGTCTCGATCATGTCCGCATAATTCACGAACCGTAGGGAGACACACTTAAGGATTCGACGTTGTTTGAGTAGTTATGGTATTATGAAAGAGACCGAATGTTGTTGAGTCACGGATGGGATCCGGATATCACGAGGAGATCCGGAATGGTCCGGAGAATAAGATTCATATAAGGAAAGTCCCGTTTGAGTTGGGGAATGGTTCCTGTTTTCATCGAATGTTCTAGAAGGTTCGAATGTCCGGCGCTCGGGGAAGGGTACATTAATGTGTCATAGTAATTTGGAATGATTGCATCATGAAATAGGTGTTCTTGCTGTCCAAAATAAATTGTTTATTTAAATCCAAAATTGAAAAGTCAAAGCTAGTTTGAAAGTCAAGCAACAATTTTGGGAAGTGGGAAGAGAGGAGGATTGGTGGAGGCCGAATTGGAGGAGGGTTCCTCCTTGGCCGGCGCCCACCAAGCCGACTTGGGAGGACTCTCCTCCCTTGGCCCGCCCTCCCACCTATATAAGGAGGGCAGGGCTCCTCCTAGGACACACAAGTTTCCACCTCTAGATCTCCGGTTTAGAGCCGTTTTGGTTTAGAGCTTCTAATTGCTTTAGCCAACGGTTTAGAGCCTTCTAATTGGTTTAGAGCCTTCTAATTGGTGTGTCTAATTACTAGACCACTAATAGCCTCTCTCATAAGCTCCACCATACTACCGGCTTAGGCGAAGCCTGCGGGATTTCCCTCTACTTAGGTACCATGCCGTTGTCTGCCGGAATCGCGAGGAGAGTGCTACAACCTCCGCTTCTTTGGAACAAGGAGAGGAAGGTCTTCGCCGTCAGTACGCGTGTGACCGATCATGAGCGCTGCGGAACGTGGCGCTGGAAGGATCGCTCACGCGATCTTGAGATCGGAAGAATCGACTACATCACCCACGAGAATCTGCTCTCGTTAACCGCTTTGGAATCTTCGAGGGTGAGTTCCTCTATCGACTCGTTGCTACAATCTAGTAGATAGATCTTGGCTTGTTTGTTTGTATGCGGTAGAAAATTTTTGTTTTCCATGCTACGAACCCTGACAAAGGTATCGAGCCGTGTCTATATGTAGATCTGTTGCTGAGTAGAACACAATGGTCATTGTGGGCATTGATGCTTTATTGTAGATTGCTTTTGTGTACTTTGCATCTTGCGGTATGTTGGGATGAAGCGGCCGGGCTAACCTTACATGACATCGTTCATGAGACTTGCTCCACGCTTGACATGCAACTTGTATTGCATAAGTGGCTTTATGGTGCTGTTTCTCCTAGCATAGTAAAGATCCAATTTACAATGGGTAATCAACAATGCTAGTATCAATGTTGTGGTTCTTGTTCGTAAGTTAGAACGACACTTATTGAAAGCCCCAAACCACGTAAAATATGCAAAGAAAGTAGAGGCGTCTAACTTTGTTTTGCGGGGTGTCGATGATGTGATATGGCCATGATTGTGATTATATTTGATGTATGCAATGTTCCTTATTGTAAGTTGGCAACGGCGGAATATATGGTTGTCTTTAATTTCTGTTAAGACCTGCGTGTCTATTCAAAATAGTTGTAATAGTTGAAGCTGGTGGGCGACAACCATGAAGAAGCGTCATTGACCTTGATGCTATGCGGTGATGATGGAGATCATGTTCGTGCTTGAAGATGGAGATCGAAAGCACAAAGAAAAACCATATCATATCACATATTATGAATTGCCTGTGATGTTAATCCTTTATGCATCTTGTATTGCTTAGTAGACGACGGTAGCATTATAAGATGATCCCTCATGCACATAAATTTCAAGTTCTAAAGTGTTCACCCTTAGTATGCACCGTTGCCAAAGCTTGCTGCTTCGAAGCACCACGTGATGATCGGGTGTCTTTGATTCCGCGGGTGAATACAACGTAAGCAAGCCAGATTTGCTTATGCGGTAGCTAAGGTTTGATCTTGACGAGCCTAGCATGTACAGACATGGCCTCAGGAACACGGATTACCGAAAGGTAGAGCATGAGTCATATAGTAGATATGATGAACATGTTGATTGTTCGCCATTGAAACTATATCAACTCTCGTGATGATCGGTTTTGATGTGGTGGATTTGGTTCATGTGATCACTAAAACAATGTGAGGGATGTTGTTTTAAGTGGGAGTTCACCTAGATTAATTTAATTATTAATTAGAACTCAATTTATCATAAACTAAAATCAAAGTGAATTTGCATAGTTGTTGTAGCAATTGGCATCCGTTTACCACCTTGCGCTTAGTTATAATTGAGATGATAGAACTATAGAATTCTGGTTAGTTACTTTACGAACTGGTATCGTATTGTTTTGAAGTGTTAATCTAAAGTTTAAAAGTCCTATTGCAAACTTTCAGTAATTTCATGTTACTCCATAAAGTTTAATAATTAGTATTAAAACAAGAGTGACAATTCCAAGTGTTAGTGTTTGAGTATCATGTTTGTCTCCATGATTCTTGATATTCAAAGGATTGTCTTAATATCAAGGTTATCTAGGATCTGAAAGAGTTGTTTCAGAAACCATGATGTGTGGAAGATATTGTGATATCTGAAATGAAGTTTTGGTTACAACATGATAGAGTATAATATGGCAAAAGTCATGTTCTCATATTTGATGAGAATTTGCAAAAGGTTGGAGACACTAGTTGTCCTAATCTTCCAAAAGGTTTTGGAGAGCAACATTATACTCGCGATTCACCGTTACAAGCTAAAAGTAGTTAGATCATGGATAAATCCATGATGAGGGTGAATATTTGATGTAAGTAAAATGTTTACTACACCAAGAGATTACTAAAGAAAGG
This sequence comes from Avena insularis, assembly GCA_023614405.1. Classification (NCBI taxonomy): domain Eukaryota; kingdom Viridiplantae; phylum Streptophyta; class Magnoliopsida; order Poales; family Poaceae; genus Avena; species Avena insularis. Next base: position 327,470,919 of record CM042684.1, on the reverse strand, counting down.
AATTTTAAAGAAACACCAAATATTTGATAAAGGTGATCTACTTCAAAGTGCAAGTCCAAAGACATTGGTATTTAACTATACACGCTTTGGACTATGTGTCATATGTATGACTCCACTATTGATGTTGATAGATTCTTTCAAATAGAAAAGGAAATACTGAAAGAGAATCTCATAAGTATATGGCAGAAAAGAAAAGACTAGAATTGTTCAGTTTAAGTATATAGATGATATATGTGTTATGGCTATATTCTTTGCTTATTAAACAATGTGGTTCTTAAGTATTTGATACTGAATTTGTTGGTGTGAATCGTCATATGAAACAACACAATTCATGAACTACAATGGCCTAAGTAACTAGCAAAGAATAGGTGATGATGTTCATCGAGAACAAATAAAGGGTTATTTTGTTGCTCGTTAAACATCAACACTTGCCTTCAAGATTTGTTTTATCAGGTATTATGAGAACAAAAGGGTTGTTCAAATAATTGCCGTAATCCATAAAAGATGGATGATTCACAAATCTCGTTGGAGAAATCACATCCATAAAACTAGTGCTAAAATGGTCGAAAGACAAATTGATTGAAAGATCACTTAGGAAGTGACATCGCCGTTTAAATTATATTGGAAAGAAAACATGAAGAAACTCCATGTGGATGGAATTTTGGAGTCTTTTGATTTTGATCAAATGACGTTTGTGAAACTTTCCTAGAGATAATTAAAACTTCGTTCATAGGCCAAAAGGGAATGAATGACTAGCTTATTGGAACTTGTGCATATTGTTGTACGAACTCCATTATGTGTAGTCAAGAGCGATGGATTTCAACTTCATATGCTTTCTCCGAAAATTTGAGTGAATATGTGAATATTTACTTAATAAGGATGAAGTGTGAAATATTTGAAAAGTTCGAAAGATTTTCAAGATGAAGTGCAAAATCATTGTAACAAGAATATAAATAGTTTATGATAAGATCATAAAGGAAGATATTTAAGTTACAAATTTAGCATAATACCTAAGATTTAAGGAATCGGTCCGTGGATTTGCATTTCCCGAAACACCATAAGAGTATGGAGCGTTCGAGATATGTAATTGAACCTTGTTTGACATGGTAAGATCGAAGGTATAATTCATAAAACTGCTATTATATTTTAAAGATTAAAAGCTTTAGAGACTACCGTTTTCCACTAAAAGAGCTCCATCATAATCCGCTGAAATGACACCATATAAGGTTATGGTTTGGGATAAAACCCAAGTAGTCCTTTCTTAAACATTGGTATGCTATGCATAAGAAAGATGTTTGCAACCAAAGTCGGATAAACCTGTCTTTGTATTACTGTTAAGTATTCCTCCATAAACACCGGAGACAAAAGTGTTTGTCGCTTAGAACGTCAAGTTTCTTTGAGAAGGAATTTTTCGTGAAAAGTTAAGTGGGAGGACAATAGAACTTTGATAAGGTTAAAAGAACCTTAGCTATATGTGCAAAGTTTTATAAGGCCTCCCGCGCGTCCTCGGGCCGCAACCCCGCCGCCTCGCGGGCTCCCCTTTGCCCGACCCACACCGCCGTTCTCCCAGCCCCTCCTCTGCTGCCGTCCTCCCCGCCTCTGCTCTCCCATCACTGCAGTAGCTGTCAGCCTCATGCCTCCATCCTCCGCCGACCTCCCTTGCCAAGGCCCATCGTTGGGTCCCCTCCTCGCCGCCCTCTGCACGTCCTCGCTGTCGCCACGACCCTGTCCGCCGCTCCGCGTCGCCTCCCCCGAGCCCGGCCGCGACCACGTCGCCCGCGCGCCCCAGCGCCTCCCGTCGCTCTCCGACAGCCACCTCGTGCTCCCCGTCCTCCTTGCCTCTGCAAGCCGTCCACCCGCGGTCTCGTCACTCCTTGTTGTGGCCGTGCGCACGTATCCCCTGTCCGCTTGTCCTCTGTTTTGACAAGCACCCCTTGTGTCATGCGTGTGTGCTTGCCCTGTTAGAGTGCGATGCAGCCAGTCACATTGTTGTCCCGCTGCAGTTTGTTTTTCTCCGGTGTGTTATGCGGTGAAGAAGTTCGCGAAGATCCCTTCGGCAATAAGGCCAACCGATGCTTGAATCCGCGTGGACCACGTCGAGAACCCGCGCGATCCGAAGACCGTACCCAAACCCGGCGACACTCGATGAACCGCGGACGAGATCTTCTACATGGACACCGAGTACTTCTTCCCGGCTCCGAGCAAAGTTCGCCATCGACAATTGAAGCCGGCACCCTCCAAGATCTTCTCCCTGATACGGCAAGTACCCCATCTCGGATCCGATGCCCGCGGGACCCGGACGCCAAGATCCATGACTCAGAGATACCCGGAACACCAAGTTCGTCGAGACCCTGAAGACCCGTTCCCGAACGCCAAGTCTGACCCGATACGCGGACCCGACAAGATCTTCTTCTCGAACCCGAAGACCACCGGTACCCGTTCCATTCAAGTTCGCCATCGACGACAAGATCGACCGCTTGGAACCCAAGTTCTCTGTCACGACGCGCCAAGTTCTCCGATCCCGAACCTTGAAGGTCGATCCCTCGGAACGCCAAGTCCTTCTTCCCGGAACGCCAAGATCTACTCTGTTGTCCGAGAACATTCCCGCCGAGACCGATCCCCGTCGAACCCCGAACCCCTGGAACCCAAGATCTTCCGAACCCAGATGTATGAACCTTTCCCGAGCCCCTATTTTATAAATGCTATATATATAAACTATCGCATATTAAATTATTCATGCATGCATATCTGTCTGTGGTTTGGGGGTATTATGCCGATTCACCGCATAATTAAATATGGAGTCTATATACGGGATATTGTTGTCTTATTCCGGACTCCATTTAAATTTGTGTTGCGAACCGATACCATGTTTTGCCTTGTTAAGACAACATTTAATTTGCGGGGTAGATAAATAACTAGAACCATATAATTATTTGTCAGGACCCCGGTTCCGCTTAATATTGCCTAATTGCACCGCATCTGCATCATATCATAATCATGCCGGATCTTCTGCCGCAGTATTAAATATTGCATCCGGTGTTTCTTTTAGTGCTTTGCTTCTTCGCGGATTAGGCCGATGAGTGGATGCGAGTATCGACAAGTTCTCTGGATATGAACCTTCGCCGTGTTTCCCAAGCGAGCATCTCTTCCCCTTCTACCTATTTTGCATTTATAGTCTTTATTTCCTCCTGTTAATCTATTGTTATCCGTGTCGCGATGCTTTAGTGTTCTGTACCAGTTATATCCCGTCCAGCCTCTATATTGCCTTGGACACCTCCCATTACCTGTGTTTGGTAGATAGCTAGCCTTGCGAGTCGTAGTTGCTTGCTCAGGTACGATCTCGTGTTGCCAAGTACCACAGTTGTTGAAATGCTGGCAGATTCTTATTGGTGGAGATGCTTACTGGTGGAGATGATCATGACTTTAAATACAACTATTAAAATGCTAGATATAACTAATGCAGAGGCATCAGTGGGCAATAGATGTTATTTGGTTCTTCCACGCTCACTTGTGTCCCGTAGGACCCCGAGTACTTGATACCTATTCCATGATTTTTCGCACTATCCACATCTGGGAGGCCTTATGGACCCCCCCTGAGCCAGAGCTTGATTCATTTCTATTTCTTGGGGCCACAAAGTAGTTTGGGGATTTATTACTATCCTATACCTATGCCATGCTTTACTGCTTTATTTAAGATTGTGCGTGGAGCACCTGTACTGTTTTGGATGCGGAATGTTTTCGCGGTATCGACAAGCCCAGTCACATTTTCGGGTTCCCAGTCATTTACAGCCATTGACGCAAACCCTGGGTTCGTTCCGGAGCCGGCCAACTTCGTTGCGGGTAGCTTAGTGGGGTGGCCCCCTGAAATATTTCTAAATCCTGTGATCGCTTTGTCGTGAATGCCTCGTTGGGTTTTGAGTTGGTTTTTCCGAGGTTGATCGAGTGTGTGTTGCTATTTGTGCACCCTATGTAAAACTTTGAAAGCCGTGTCCGCGGTTATGGATGACTTGGAGCACAGTATCTCGACCATAGACAAGCATAACTAAAGTAGTGCTATAAATTTGACTTAATATATCTGACTAGTAATCATCTTCACTATAACGGAATGGATATTAAAAATGCCAATCTCTACTGGATCTAGGATGTTTGTTATATCTGCCTAGTAAGTATTGCAACTCCAATGGAATGTGATAAAAGTACCAACAACTGTTGGGTTTGGGATTCCTCAGGACAATTATATCTGACTAGTAAGTGTTCCAACTACAACGGAATGTTAACTAAAACTGCCCACTACTTATGCTATCAGGATGAATCATGCTATTTATATCTGATTAGTAATTGCTGCAACTATAATGGAATGAGTAAAATTGCCAACTGTGTGAGTTCCTTGGTCCGACTTCCTCGTTTGGTCTCGAGGGGGAAATACCAAGATGGGTTTGTTTGGTGTTAGCTTCAGGTTGGATCCGAATAGGTCTCTCTTACCCCTCTCTGATAACCGCCAGTTGTATCGAGTCTCTATAGGTTGTTTAGTGCCGCTGCGCTGCCGCTTCAGCCCACCATACGTATGTAGGCGAGAGCCGCTGAATTCTAGCCTCGCTGCATCTTGGCCTCGATCGACGCTCCTCTTTTTCCTTTGCCCTTTGTCGGCACCCCTTTTGTTTTAGCAGGTTTGAGATCGACGTCGTTAGCAGGGTTACCCTTCCGGCTTAGCCTGGGCAGGGTTATGGACGCCATTGGTTATTCTTCAGGGCTCTTAGCCCCATTTGCATCTTGTCCGTAGTCGGACGCTCTATCGTTTTCAAGGTGATTTGGATATTTTGTATAGTATATCTGTATTCTTGACTCATGGAGTCGTTGTTGTATATATATCTGTTCTGTGGGTCCCATCAAGGACTGTTGTGTAATGGTATTACTTCGTTTTCCACCCGCACGAAAGTGCCTGGTGGGCGTCCTTGAATTGTTTCTATGCGGGTTTGGCGGGAAGCGCTAAAACTTGCATAGGGCCAATTTGAGGGTGTTACAGAGTGGTATCAGAGCCCAGCAGTTGCGATACCCCACAAGTCTAGCCTGTAGGATAACCTAGCTAACGGCCGTAGTAGAGTGTCAAAACTATTTTGCAAAATCGGTTGGATAGATCTGATTAGGTATGCTTTTACTCCTTACCCCTCTGCTGTTCTCCTCTTACCTCTGCGTGTTTTGGATCTGCTCTCTTACCTTCTTCTAGTCCAGGATTTCTCGTGGTTGGGTTCCCGTCGTACCTTCAGGTTTTCGCTTCCTCCTTTGGTAACGGTGTTTCTACATCCGGTCTTCATGCTATCTGAGGAATCCTTCATCTGTTGGACTTCCCTTTGTTCCTCTTTGTGCCTTTCGGTGGTTTCCGACACGACGACCTCATCTACGACAGATCCGATGCAGAGCCGCATCACCCCTTTGTTCCGAACCTCGATTGTCGAGATCTTCAGTCTGATTCTGAGAATGTTTGCACGCTCTTCTACGGATTGTGCGGAAAAATAGTTTTGGTGCGTGATAGATTGGCCCCCATGCCGACTACTCACTCTATTTGCTCGTGTACATTCAAGTGGATGAGAATGCATCGGTTCTCTCTTTCTATCGAAGTTAGAGGTGGCTTTATTTGTTGATACCTTTACCTTCGTCCTTTGTTTCCTGGAGTATTCTCTCGACGATCACGGACAACGACCTCTTGTTAGTGGTGTTGCGAGCATCTACACGAAGCGAGAAGATTCAGATCACCGACCTTCTTCCTGGTACCATGAGGCGGATCTCGAGGGCGAGATCCCTTGTTAGTGGTGTCGAATTGTGGCATCCCGCTAAAACCACTACTAGAAAATCGCATTGTTTTTGTGCATTGCATCTTCATGACCGCATGCTCATGTCATCATGCCACATTGCATTTGAGCATCATCATGTAATCATGCATTTGTTTGTCTAAAACTATTTTCTAAAAGCCTAGTTTTGTTTTCTAAATATTTCCCGTCTTAATTTCAAATCAAAACTCCGGTCTTTTCCGGGTCTTTTATTTGTCTAAAAACTATTTACAAAAGTCTATTTTAAATTAAAATAAAAGTTAGATTATTTTTAGGAGGCAGCCCGCCAGGCCCGAAAGCCCGCCCGGCCACCTCCAAACCCTAGTCTAAAATATCTAGTCCTAATCCTACCTACCCTAATCCTACCCAGCCCCCTCCACCTCACCCCGCCCAATAGCCGCGCGACACCTCACCAACCCCTCCCTTTTCCCTCCACCTCACCCAGCCCCACACCACACGCACGCACACCATCGCATGCCTGGCGGCTCCCGCCTTTGCCGTTTCCGCCTAGCCACCACCTACCCAGCGGCATCCGCCCACCAACCCCCCAACCAGCCTCGTTTCCTCCTCCCCCACGTCACCTGGTCGCCCTGGCCCCACCCCTGGCACCGATCCCCAACAACCCCCAGGTCCACCTTCCCCGCCAGCCAACTCCCTGCTCGCCACCTGCCTCCCTCGGGCCCACGCGGGAGAGCCCCGCCTCTCTCCTCGGGCTCCCTTCTTCGCCACCTACCACCGCCACCTCCTCCCCTCTGTCTTCCCCCCGCCGCCTGCCTCTGCAACCGCCGCGGCGACCTCTAGCCCTCCCGCGCCGCCGATGCTCGCCGTCCCCCGACCGGGCCTCCTCCCGTCGCCGCTCCTGGCCGCGACCCCCCGTCGCGTCGCTCGCCGGCCACCTCGACCCTACTGCTGGCCGCGCCTCCACCTCCTGCGGCCTCGGCCCCTCTCAGCCCCTTCCTATGCCTCCTCGCAAGCTCGACATCAGCCACCGCCGCTACCTCGGCGTCGCCCGCATCTCCGAGCCCCGCCTCCCCTTCAAGATCCACTGCCACCCTCCTTGCGTCGTCCTCCCCGCGGAAGAGCTCGCCGGCCTCCCGCGCATCCTAGGGCCGCAACCCCGCCGCCTCGCGGGCTCCCCTTCGCCCGGCCCACACCGCCGTTCTCCTGGCCCCTCCTCTGCCGCCGTCCTTCCCGCCTCTGCTCTCCCGTCACCGTGCGAGCCGTCGCGGCCTCGCGTCCTCCACCCTCCGCCGACCTCCCGACGCGCCGCGTCCGTCGCCGGGTCCCCTCCTCGCCGCCCTCTGCATGTCCTCGCCGTCGCCACGACCCCGTCCGCCGCTCTGCATCGTCTCCCCCGAGCCCGGCCACGGCCCCGAGCCCGGCCGCGACCCCGTCGCCCGCGCGCCCTAGTGCCTCCCATCGCTCTCCGATAGCCACCTCGTGCTCCCTGTCCTCCTTGCCTCTGCAAGCCGTCCACCCGTGGCCTCATCACTCCTTGCTGCGGCCGCGCGCACGTATCCCCTGTCCGCCTGTCCTCTGTTTTGACAAGCACCCCTTGTGTCATGCGTGTGTGCTTGCCCTGTTAGAGTGCGATGAGCCAGTCACATTGTTGTCTCGCTGCAGTTTGTTTTTATCCGGTGTGTTATGCGGTGAAGAAGTTCGCGAAGATCCCTTCGTCAATAAGGCCAACCGATGCTTGAATCCGCGTGGACCACGTCGAGAACCCGCGCGATCCGAAGACCGTACCCAAACCCGGCGACACTCGACAAACCGCGGACGAGATCTTCTACATGGACACCGAGTACTTCTTCCCGGCTCCGAGCAAAGTTCGCCATCGACAATTGAAGCCGGCACCCTCCAAGATCTTCTCCCTGATACGGCAAGTACCCCATCCCGGATCCGATGCCTGCGGGACCCGGACGCCAAGATCCACGACTCGGAGATACCCGGAACACCAAGTTCGTCGAGACCCTGAAGACCCATTCCCGAACGCCAAGTCCGACCCGATACGCGGACCCGACAAGATCTTCTTCTCGGACCCGAAGACCACCGGTACCCGTTCCATTCAAGTTCGCCATCGATGACAAGATCGACCGCTTGGAACCCAAGTTCTCTGTCACGACGCGCCAAGTTCTCCGATCCCGAACATTGAAGGCCGATCCCTCGGAACGCCAAGTCCTTCTTCCCGAAACGCCAAGATCTACTCTGTTGTCCGAGAACATTCCCGTTGAGACCAATCCCTGTCGAACCCTGTCGAACCCCGAACCCTCGGAACCCAAGATCTTCCGAACCCAGATGTGTGAACCTTTCCCGAACCCCTATTTTATAAATGCTATATATATAAACTGTCGCATATTAAATTATTCATGCATGCATATCTGTCTGTGGTTTGGGGGCATTATGCCGATTCACCGTATAATTAAATATGGAGTCTATATATGGGTTATTGTTGTCTTATTCCGGACTCCATTTAAATTTGTGTAGTGAACCGATACCATGTTTTGCCTTGTTAAGACAACATTTAATTTGCGGGGTAGATAAATAACTAGAACCATATAATTATTTGTCGGGACCCCGGTTCCGCTTAATATTGCCTAATTGCACCGCATCTGCATCATATCATAATCATGCCGGATCTTCTGCCGCAGTATTAAATATTGCATCCGGTGTTTCTTTTAGTGCTTTGCTTCTTCGCGGATTAGGCCGATGAGTGGATGCGAGTATCGACAAGTTCTTTGGATATGAACCTTTGGCCGTGTTTCATCTCTTCCCCTTCTACCTATTTTGCATTTATAGTCTTTATTTCCTCCTGTTGATCTATTGCTATCCGTGTCGCGATGCTTTAGTGTTCCGTACCAGTTATATCCCGTGCAGCCTCTATATTGCCTTGGACACCTCCCATTACCTGTGTTTGGTAGATAGCTGGCCTTGCGAGTCGTAGTTGCTTGCTCAGGTGCGATCTCGTGTTGCCAAGTACCACAGTTGTTGAAATGCTGGCAGATGCTTATTGGTGGAGATGCTTACTGGTGGAGATGATCATGACTTTAAATACAACTATTAAAATGCTAGATATAACTAATGCAGAGGCATCGGTGGGCAATAGATGTTATTTGGTTCTTCCACGCTCACTTGTGTCCCGTAGGACCCCGAGTACTTGATACTTGTTCCATGATTTTTTGCACTATCCACATCCGAGAGACCTTATGGACCCCCCGAGCCAGAGCTTGATTCATTTCTATTTCTTGGGGCCACAAAGTAGTTTGGGGCTTTATTACTATCATGTACCTATGCCATGCTTTACTGCTTTATTTAAGATTGTGCGTGGAGCACCTGTACTGTTTTGGATGCGGAATTGTTTTGCGGTATCGACAAGCCCAGTCACATTTTCGGGTTCCCAGTCATTTACAGCCATTGACGCAAACCCTGGGTCCGTTCCGGAGCCGGCCAACTTTGTTGCGGGTAGCTTAGTGGGGTGGCCCCCTAAAATATTTCTGAATCCTGTGATCGCTTTGTCGTGAATGCCTCGTTGGGTTTTGAGTTGGTTTTTCCGAGGTTGATCGAGTGTGTGTTGCTATTTGTGCACCCCTACAGGGTAAAACTTTCTGAAAGCCGTGTCCGCGGTTATGGACGACTTGGAGCACAGTATCTCGATCATAGACAAGCATAACTAAAGTAGTGCTAGAAATTTGACTTAATATATCTGACTAGTAATCAGCTTCACTATAACGGAATGGATATTAAAAATGCCAACCTCTGCTGGATCTGGGATGTTTGTTATATCTGCCTAGTAAGTATTGCAACTCCAATGGAATATGATAAAAGTACCAACAACTGTTGGGTTTGGGATTCCTCAGGACAATTATATCTGACTAGTAAGTGTTCCAACTACAACGGAATGTTAACTAAAAATGCCCACTACTTATGCTATCAGGATGACTCATGCTATTTATATCTGATTAGTAATTGCTGTAACTATAATGGAATGAGTAAAACTGCCAACTGTGTGAGTTCCTTGGTCCGACTTCCTCGTTTGGTCTCGAGGGGGAAATACCAGGATGGGTTTGTTTGGTGTTAGCTTCAGGTTGGATCCGAATAGGTCTCTCTTACCCCTCTCTGATAACCGCCAGTTGTATCGAGTCTCTATAGGTTGTTTAGTGCCGCTACGATGTCGCTTCAGCCCACCATACCTATGTAGGCGAGAGCCGCCAAATTCTAGCCTCGCGTAATCTTGGCCTCGATCGACGCTCCTCTTTTTCCTTTGCCCTTTCGGCACCTTTTGTTTTAGCAGGTTTGAGATCGTCGTTAGCGAGGTTACCCTTGAAACCGCTTTGGGCAGGGTTATGGACGCCATTGGTTATTCTTCAAGGCTCTTAGCCCCATTTGCATCTTGTCCGTAGTCGGACACTCTATCGTTTTCAAGGTGATTTGGATCTTTTGTATAGTATATCTATATTCTTGACTCATGGAGTCGCTGTTGTATATATATCTGTTCTGTGGGTCCCATCGAGGACTGTTGTGTGATGGTATTACTTTGTTTTCCACCCGCACGAAAGTGCCTGGTGGGCGTCCTTGAATCGTTTCTATGCGGGTTTGGCGGGAAGCGCTAAAACTTGCATAGGGCCGATTTGAGGGTGTTACAACTCCCTTGAGCTTATATTACCTGATCCACTGCTCCTACCATAACTAGGTTTGGCTTGTGTGCACTGCTAGAGCTACTATCTGTGTCTTGCTTAGCCATGCATAGCTGTCAGTTCTGGTGCATCCAGATGATGTATCAGAAGCAGAGAATCTAGTATGATAGGAGAACGAGGTGTACTAATGAGGTAAGATCAGTGGTAAAGGTTAAACATGCTAAGGCTTGTATGGGAGGCCATGGTGGAATGTGGTTTTTGTAGTCCCATGCTTGCCACCAATAGGACCTGAGTTCTAGCCTCTTGAACCAAGATGAGCGTATAGCCACACGGGGCCTGGAAAACCTCACGAGTAACTAACTTGCCTAGTAGATTCCATGAGTCGCATAATTTGGGCGTTCCATTCGACATATGCATAGAAAATGTTTTGAAAGATTTGGCGGGTGAAGGTGCATCATAACAGGTAGGTAAGCGTGGCCGGGGTTGCTTGGGGTCGATGGAGCCCCTGGTAAACCAACCTCGCCTCACATCTCTAGGGACCGGCTTCGGGATTTGACCCGTTATGGCGGAACCATCCTTAGGGCATGACTCATGGTCTCGGTGAAAGCAAGGTAAAGGTCGTGTCCAACCACCCTCTGCCAGTCTTCTAGGGAAGAGGGCTAATAGCTTGGCATTAAGAGTCAGTTGGTACGTGTGGGTTAAGTTGTACACCCCTGCAGGGTTAAATCTTTTTGAAAAGCCGTGTCCACGGTTATGGACGACTTGGGAATGGACGTGAAGATCGTAAAGAACTTTAACCTAATCGTAAAACTTGGAGGTTTCAACATGTGCTTAAGGATGCTTCCTCATGGGTACGAGGGGGTGATCCTAGTTGTGAGATGAGGATTACTTTGGTGGATATCAAGATGATGATCAATTCTTTGGAGATGTCGCTCTCTTATCCCCTTTTAAAAGATTCTGATTAGATGAGTTTCTTCTCCCTCTTGTTTTATAAACAAAGATAGCTTTATGCAAAATAACCCCACCAGCCATAAGTCTTGCGGAGTACACCCTGTACTCACCCATGCTTTGTTGATACTTTTGTAGCACAATAAGTGTTCCCTGAAGATGAGTTATGTATGACATCGACACCGACGAGTAGCTTGGGGTTCCCGGCCAGCAGCCTGGAATCTATGGGTTGGGACATCATCGTTATGCTTCAGGCCTCTTAGGCCATTTGTTAAGTTTGCTATACTTAATAGCATAATTTGCTTTCTGTTGTTTGATGTTTGTGGTCAGTGACCTCTGCTTGTAATATTTTGGTTCTTTGCTTAGTTATGAGCTTGTATTAACTTTTGTGTCGCAGGGTTACTATTGTGTTACCGATTTCTCACTGGATATCCTCAAGGTCTAGGTTAAGCTTATGTCAAGCTAAGGTCTAAATTTGTTTAACTCTGATCTCGGGGGTGTCACAATGGGCCTGGTGGTGGTAGGTGCCCCAATATTGGAGGTGCACCTGCTCATATGTGCCTTGGGTATTTTTGGATATTGGAGGCGCATCACTGCCAGATGCTCCTCAAGTAACTGAGGTGGGCCTAGGTGGGGCAGGCGCCATTTACTAGAGGCGCACCCTTACTGGATGTGCCTTGTACTCTTAAAGTATACAATGCGCATCTTATAAGGTATGCACCTCGAGTATTCTAGTAACACATTTTTCACTTTTTGGCACATGGTAGCTGATGTCTGCAAGTGCACAGATTGTTTGTAGCTAGTTTCGATGTATAGATATCGATCCCATAGGGAGACCAATGGTAAGTGTTTATGAATGAAGTCTGTGTCACACCCAAAGTTGTCACATGTCTTCGAGTGAATTGACTGCAAGTGTGGAAATGAGAATGGAATTTGTATTAAAATGGATGTATTTAAATAAAACTAAAATGTAAACTTCAGAAATAAAAAAGCATAAAAGTAAAGAACGATTTGATTGTTTGTTGTTTTCTGCAGATGACAAAGAAGGCGCAGGGAGATACAGTTCATGGTGATAGTGACTGTGCCAGGTGGATGAGTGATAAGTGTAACAATTGTAATCTTATAAGTATATGTGTAGGCGAGCAACCCATAATTAGCCGGAACTCCTCTTGGTAGATTTCATCCCAACTTCAATAATCCTACTAGTCTGTTACCAAAACCATGGTCAGACACTAGACAATTAAGACCCTTCATGTTGCTTAGCAATTAAGCTCCTTGGATCGGACTAATGCCATAAGCACGATGGTTCCTCGTTATCCTCAAGTCTACTAGTTTTCCATTGATATCCCTGTGTCACTCAGGGGTCGCTGGTTTGCTAGCAAACAAGATCCTATCTATGTAGAACAAAGCATCATGTTGTCTAGGCCTTTAATTGGACAACAAGCATTAGGCATCCCACATATAGTCAAGCACACATAATATAGTAATTAAAATCAATCACAAACTAATAGAAAATATATAGAGGCACATCACATCTCACCAATCCCTTACATCTCCCATGCCCAAGGAACTTACTCACACATGAGAGAAGAAAGCATCATCGATATAATTAAATAAAGGGAGTTCTTCTCGATATTACCGTGTAGATCCATAATAAGAATAGGAAAGTAATCCAACACAATTAAAGATAGGAAGAAGCAATCTCAAACCCTAGTCTGGCAAGGTGAAGGTCTCTCTCTCTCTCAAGTACAAGTAATGGTTATGAGGGTGTGATGGCTAGGAGGTCGAAGATCGTGGAGCGAGATGAAGAACATCTTCCCCTTCTTCTCTAGATCTCTTCTCTCTCCTTTCTGGATGAGATGGCGGCTGCTGTGTTATGATTTTGCCTCTAGCCTCTTCACGGAAGTTGTCCCTTTTGACAAGACAAAGGCGGTGTCAGCTATACGGCGGGAACTATACGACCAGAAAAATGTTCCTGCCATATAGTTGCTCGATAAAGCGTATGTTTGGTGTCTCTTTGTTGAGAGATGAAAACTTTTTGCTCTTATTTCTTTAATCAATTAATAGTACTCAAGTTGGCACCAATAACATTTAATTTAAGAACAAGTCTTCTATTCCCACGTCAAAATTTCAAGACTCTCAAAGTACCTTTTTCCTTTCCTTGCCTTTCAAAAACTTCAGCTCTTTCATAGAGAAATCATCCCACTGTTTTTAACTTGTTAATTGGGACTGTGTTGTGCACTCGTGACCATGCCAATAAATAATTGTTAAGCAATAGTGGGTCAGAGGAGTACTACAACTTCACTTGGAACATGAAACCACGAGGAGACTAAAATTTTACCCATCATAGCATTGCTGCTATAGATGTTTAGATAACTCAATAGCCGAAATCAAGTGGTTTCCCACATTTAGATCGTTCGTTGGTCAATGGAGTTAATAGTTCCCCATGGAGCACGATAGTGTTGTAATGACACGTGTAAAGCAATATCTTATGGTAATTATTAGAAAAAGCAGTGGCATAATCTCTACTACTTCGAAGCATCCATTTTATCAAACAATTTCATTCAAGGGTACTATCGAGTCTATTTCCATTAAGCTCAAATGGGATGGAGTAGTTCTAAAATCAAATCCTTTGGGCTAAACATGGACTCAAGTCATCTTTTGGATGCTTTTTGTTGTTGTAAAAGTGTAGGAAATATTTTAACCAAGTTCATTTCTCATTGTTTCAAAGCTAAAAAGGAGACACTAGCAAAGGAATAGAATTTATAGGATAGCAAGCTAAGTGGGGAGTGACTACAGTGCAAGCGAGTAAATAATCGTAGGATCAATTTAAAGTTGCAGAAAAGGTGATGAAAGGAATGTGATACCTCCTCTTTCTTGCTTCGTTCTCGTACTTGAGTCGAACCCCCTCTATATTTCCCTATTGCAAAGTCACCTGAAATTGAGTAATCTTCGAGAGAAACAAAGAAACGAGTTTGCAATAAAAGTTACAACTAATTTATTTTGTATATTTGGTTTGGGAATGCAAACTGAAAGTAAACATGCAATTTTGAAGAAGTAAAATAAATCAAAAGAAGAAATACAAATATGAATGCAAGGTTTGGAGGCTTTCAAACCTCCCCAAGCTTAGGCTATTGCTAAGCTCAGTTGTTGCCATCATTCGGCGGCTGGTGCGGATACTGCTGGTAGTAGTTGGGGAAGTTGGTCATGAAGTGACTGAAGTTTTGAGTTAAGGCACTCACGTCTTCATACACTCCTTGTAGAGTGTGGTCGATCTCCCCAACACGTTGGTTGAGCTACTGAAACTCTTGATAGGGGACGTAGTTGAACCCCTGTTGCGGCTGATTGGGCCATGGGTCCTAGGATCCCCCTGCTGTTGCTGCTGTCCCTCCCAAGCAGGGTTGTATTCCTGCTCCTGCTCATCCTCATCCTGCTTCTCTCCTTCTTCATCTTCCTATTGATCAGGCTAGAGTTTAGCCATGATCTCCACTTGATCCTTGGTGAGGATCTAAGTGTCCTTCTCCATAATCGAGAAGGCTTGTGGACAGGGCAACGGAACCTGCTCACCCTGTGCATCACCAAGATAACCAAACTGATATGCTCGGAGCCTCTTGTTATCTTGGTAAACACCAAGGAAGCCACACGTAGTTAAATACCTAACGTCCATAAGTTTGGAGCCATCAACAGGTTGCATAACAGGTAATGTAATATGGGCAAGATGGGTTACCAATCCACCAATGCGAATGTCACCTTTAGTCTTGTTGCTCTGGTGACGAAAGTGTTGGATGAGAAGAGCCCCGGGATTGGGGCTTTGCGGTGCATTGGGGGAGAGTGCTTTGTGATCATTGCCATGTCCGTATTGGCCATGAAACCGCTATCTCCTCTTCCCAGCAGTGTTTTGGCGAGGAACAAGGTGTAGTAGCGAATTGTTGGGTTCTGAATGGTGGACATCTTCTTCTGGTAGAAGTTCCTGCCACCGTTAATAGAAACAACTTCCCAAGGTTCTCCACTTGTGATGATATATAGATTAGTAACTATTGACTCTCCATCATGAGGGAAACCAAAAGCATCACAAAATTGCTGGAAAGTTATTTCATAATGCTGTCGGTTCATGGTGAAGCTTACCGTGCACGTAGTACCTTTCTCCCTGTGGTCATCGTAGAGGGAGGCAAGGAACTCATAGGTGAGGTCAGCGTAGGTATTATGACTTGCATAGGCGAGTAGTGCTAGCCTTGAATTTTCACACATGAGGTCGAAGTCCGCCCTCAACCCTACCGCGGTGAGAAAGATATCATCGGCCCAACGTGTGGGCAACATCCTCCTTGATGAAACTATGGCCAACTTGGGGTTGAGCTCGGTCTGGTGCCCCGAACTCTCGCCACGTTGGCGCTTTCTCTTGCGAAAAATGTTACCAATTTTGTTCATCTTGATGCACTGAAAAATTTCACTATAAAACCTTAAGCAAATAGTCTGTACATGATATACGAACGATTCTACGTGGAAAAATTCAATCCTAACATGAGAAATTAATAGAAAAACAAAACAAGCTTGAGTTCATCCACTAGATCAATGTGATAGTTTCAACCATGGAATTATGAAAATAAAGCATGGATAGGGAGAGAAACATACCGATTTGTTGATTCCCCTACTCAAACGAACGAAATCCATGAATAATCAAGAGTTCCAGGTAGGTTTTGAGAGGTTTGGAGAGATAATATGAGATAAAAAGTGAGGAGGGAGAAGAAACCTAGCCACCCTGGCGCGATTATGAGGTCGCGCCGAACTATACGGCCGCAACTATACGAGCGGGATATGTAGTTCCCGCCGTATAGTTGCGGCGGCGCTGCCAACTAGGGTTTCTTTATGCTAGAACACAGCTATACGGATGCAACTATACGGCTGGATCATAATGATCCCGCCGTATAGTTGGTCGTCAAACCTTATGTATCCTCAAGATAATTTTTTTAAAACAAACATTGATATATATATATATATATATATATATATATATGACCGGAACTATACGGCCAGAATTTTTATTCCTGCCGTATAGTTGGTCGTTAAACCGTCAGTACCTTTGAGAAGAAATTCGATGAAGGCATCGATATCTATATGGCCGGAACTATACGGTTGGAATATTTATTCCCGCCGTATAGTTGGTCGTTAAATCCTCTATACCTTCGGAAGAAAATTTGTTGATGGCAAAGATATCTATACGGCCGAAATTTTTATTCCCGCCGTATAGTTGATCATTAAACCTTCAGTACCCATCAAAAAATTTCTATTTCTTTGAGAATACCTTCTTATCCTGAAACTTAGCGAAACACCTTGTTTTTGACAGAAAAATGACAGTAAAAATTGTCGACCAATAACAACATGTATAGAGCAGGATTTCTAGTACTACCTAACTTCTTCTCCTTAACTTGAGATTTACTTTTTAATCTAAACTAAATGATTAAGCTAGTTTTTGTAGATAAAACTCAAACTTTTATTTTAATATTTATTCTACACTTGTTCAATCGATGTTTCTACTACTTTTTGACATTTGCATCTTCACGGGCGTGCTTCCGCAAGAATGTCTGTGAAAAAGTTGTAGGAATGCAATGAACATTTTATTCTATATTTTATTTTATTTATATGATGGGTTGACTCCCATTAAGCATTTTATTAAGAATTGTTGAATAACTCAACCCCTTCTATGTTCTCGAATTCTTACCTTGGGTTGCCCCTTATCAAAGGCACTTACCACATAAACTCGTTTTGCCGGTGGAATATATATTTCTCCTACTTCTAGCTTTTTTGGAAAATACCAGATGATTTCAGCATCATAGACATTGAAGATTATTTTTCTCTCAGCACAATCAACTGATGCTCCTGCAGTACTAAGGAAAGGTCTTCCAAGTATTATGGATAATTTTTCATCCTCTGGCATCTCAAGAATAATAAAATCAGTGGGAATAACATGCTCATCTATTCTAAGTAGAACATCCTCAATCATACCAATGGGTTGTTTAGTGGACTTGTCAGCCATCTGTAAAGTGATAGTAGTAGGGAATTGATGACCCATAAGTATAGGGGGTGTATCGCAGTATTTTCGAGGGAAGTGAAACCCAATTTATTGATTCGACACAAGGGGAGCCAAAGAATATTTATAAGCCTTAACAACTGAGTTGTCAATTCAGCTGCACCTGGAAACAATCTTACTCACAGCAGTTTATCAGTAGCAACAGTTTTGTAGTAAGAATAGTAAAGTAGCAGTAGTAGTAAAGTAAAGACAGTAGTAACAACAGCAGTAAACAGTAGGATTCAAGTGCGGTAGGCATAGGGCTGGATGGACGGGCGTTGCATGGACAAGACAATTCACATGGCAACCATAACATAGGGCAATTGCAGATAAATAAGATAAAGCATCCAAGTACTAAATAATCCTAGGCATGTGTCCCAAATATAGTCATACGTGCTCGCAATGAGAACTTGCACAACATCTTTTGCCCTGCCAGCCCGTTTGCAGCGGGGCCTCAAGGGAACTACTGGCAGTTAAGGTGCTCCTTTTAATAGAGCACCGAAGCAAAGCATTAACACTCCATGAACACATGTAATCCTCACATCAAAGCCATTCCCTCTGGTTATCCCGATTTCTGTCACTTCAGGGCCATTGGTTCCGGACAACAACGTGTGTATACAACTTGCAGGTAAGACCATAAACAATACTATCACAATGAATCAATAACATGTTTAGATCTGAAATCATGGCACTCGGGCCCTAGTGACAAGCATTAAGCATAACAAGTTGCAACAAAGTCAAAAAGCACTAATAGAAGATACTAGGCACCATGCCCTAATAATCCGATGCCATTACATGAATGATCTCATCCAATCCCTACCATCCCCATAGCCTACATCGGGGGATTACTCACTCATAGATGGGGAAAACATGGATGGTCGATGGAGGAGTGATGGTGATGATGATGGCGATGATCTCCTCCAATTCCCCGTCCCGGCAGGGTGCCAGAACGGAGTTTCTGGTGCTGTTTCGTGGAATCTGGTGGTGGCATCGGAGCGAAACTCCTTCTAGAAAAACGTCGAACCCCCCCTGAGCTTTTAGGTCAGAAGGCATCTTATAGGCGAAGAGGGAGACCGAGGGGGTGTTTGCGGTGTCCAGACCACTCCCTGGCGTGGCCAGGCCCAACCCGCATGGCCAGGTGGTGTGGCTGGGCCCCAGCCCCACTCCGTCTCGTATTCTGGCTCCGGGAGTCTTCTAGTGAAATAGGATTTTTGGCATATTTTCCGGGATTTTTCCTGATAGTTGATTTTTGGCACAAAAACTAAACACCAAGGAAATTCTGCTGAAAACAGCGTCAGTCCGTGTTAATTGCTTCCAAATCGCACAAGTTTAGAGGAGAAATAATAGCAAAAGTGTTTGGGAAAGTAGATACGTTTTGGACGTATCAGGAATACTCCCCTAATCCTAACTTTTTATAGAGGGAATATGGCATTACACTAACTCCTGCACCTAAATCATACAAGGCATTATGAATATTAGTTTTGCCAATTGCGCATGAAATAGTTGGTATTCCGGGATCTCCCGATTTAGACAATAGCTTTCCATTAGTAGGATAACTAGTCACCATGACAACGGTTTCAGTTATTTCTTTCTTTCTACTAAGAATATCACGTAGGAATTAAGAATAGGTGGGAACTTTTATTGCATTTGCAAATGGAATTTCTAGACGAAGGTCACCAAGTGCCTTTTTGAAAGAGTCATAGTTACCTGATCTGGTGCTTACTTTTTTTGATCTGGATAAGGAAGCTTTTGCTCACCTTTCTTATTCTTGTCTTTGACCTTTTGTGGGGGGTCAGGCTCTTTTGTTGCTTTCTTTTGTTGTTGCTTATCGCTTTTATTCTTTTCTACTACAACAACTTCATCGTCATTGCTTGTCTATTTTTCTTCTCTTGGATAAACTATCTCTGCATTAGAGTCATAACGGTCATCATGTGCATCATTTAGGTCCTCCTTGGTTTGATCTTGTGTTTCTTGAGTAGTTTAATCTTGAGGATCCACCAGTGTATCATATTCTTGGCTTGCTTTGAGCAAGGCTTTCTCCTTTCGCTCTTTTTCAGCTTCATATTCTGGTGGTCCTAATGGTGTTGTAACAACTGCACCTCTTCCTATAACAACATTAGTAGAAAGAGGAATATCTATATCATCTCGAAGATAAAGTTGATAACCAGATGCTATTTGTTCACATTGGGTTTCAATCATACTAAGATACTTGTGAAATAATTTTATTTCTTGGCCAATCTCATCATAATGTTCCGTGAGTTCCACCAAAATCTTTTCATGTTTTTGCAAATGCTTATGCAGGTTATTATGAGATTTTGCTTGTCGATGTTTTAATTCTTGAAAAACTTTTCTAGTTTCATCTTCTTCAGTAAAAACTTGTAACAAGTCTACTTTGTTTTCCTTAACAAGTTCAGAAGGTATACATTTTTCTTTCATTATTTTGCGTACTTCAGGCATAAGATTAGGATTTATATGAAGCATCCCTTTTTCCAGCTTAGTGTCCAAATCAGGATTGTATATAGAATCATTCTTAGCCCTAGTAGACATTAATTCCAAACATGCTTTGATAGTTAAAGTATTATTCGATCCTACTGCTGATAAGTCGAGCAACTCTCTGCTTTGAGTATTAAGACCATGGTAAAATAAATGGCAAATAGTTGATTCAGAATAGCCATTATTATGAATTCTATTGATCATTCCAAAGAATCTATCCTAGGCTTGTGGGTAGCTTTCTCCCATGTTCTGACTAAAGTTTCCTATATTCTTTCTAGTTTCAGTTACCTTTTTTAAAAGGATTAAACTTGTTTATGAATTTGACAATACAATTTTCCCAACATTTAATGTAATGACGAGGGAGAGAATACAGCCAGTCTAGAGCTTTACCTTTAAGACACCAATGAAAAAAATTTAGACGAGAGAAATCTCTTGGCAAAGCTTTTGGTCCAAGTGTTGCATCAAATCGTCAAACTCTCTAATATGTCTTCCTGTGTATTCATCTTCCCTTCCACTGAAAGCTTTTTCCTACAAATTTTTAATAATTCCACCATCAAATCGATATTCTCCAACTCCAGGGTTAGGAAATTCTAATGGTTGTTTAAGGAAAGTAACGTTTGGAGCACTGTATTCCCTGAGAGTTTTCTCAGGTTTCTTCGGAGTTGTCCTGTAAATGGACATGATTTCCATAAAATCACTCAGGTTTTCAACTTCAACTTTGTCTCATCTTAAAAGGTTTTCAATAATTTCTTCGTGCCTTTGAATAGGCACGCGCTCAAAATAATCTGGTAAATAGATCTTACCAGAGCGTGTAGACCCTTTGTCTCCTAGGGAGATCATTTTGTAGTAGTAAACACCTGAATTACCAAGAGACAAACACTTAGCGCTTAGCTCCCCCACAACGGTGCCAAAAAATAGCTTGATGTCTGCAAGTGCACAGATCGTTTGTAGCTAGTTTCGAAGTATAGATATCGATCCCACATGATGCCCAAAGGTAAGTGTTTATGAATGAAGTCTCTATCACACCCAAAGTTGTCACAAGTCTTCGAGTGAATTTACTGCAAGTGTGGAAATGAGAATAGAATTTGGATTAAAGTGGATGTATTTAAATAAAACTTAAATGTAAACTTTAGAAATAAAAAAGCATAAAAGTAAAGAACGATTTGATTGTTTGTTGTTTTCTATAGATGACAAAGAAGGCGCGGGGAGATACAGTTCATGGTGATAGTAACTGTGCCAGGTGGATGAGTGGTAAGTGTAACAATTGTAATCTCATAAGTATATGTGTAGGCGAGCAACCCATAATTAGCCAGAACTCCTCTTGGTAGATTTCATCCCAACTTTAGTAATCCTACTAGTCTGTTACCAAAACCATGGTCAGACACTAGACAATTAAGACCCTTTAGGTTGCTTAGAAATTAAGCTCCTTGGATCGGACTAATGCCATAAGCACGGTGGTTCCTCATTATCCTCGAGTCTACTAGTTTACCATTGATATCTGTGTGTCACTCGGGTGTCGCTGGTCTGCTAGGAAACAAGATCCTATCTATGTAGAACAAATCGTCATGTTGTCTAGGCCCTTAATTGGACAACAAGCATTAGGTATCCCACAGATAGTCAAGCACACATAATATAGTAATTAAAATCAATCACAAACTAATGGAAAATATATGGAGGCCCATCACATCTCACCAATCCCTTACATCTCCCACGTCCAAGGAACTTACTCACACATGAGAGAAGAAAGCATCATCGATATAATTAAATAAAGGGAGTTCTTCTCGATATTATCATGGAGATCCACAATAAGAATAGAAAAGTAACAATTCAAGATAGAAAGAAACAATCTCAAACCCTAGTCTTGCAAGGTGAAGATCTCTCTCTCTCTCTCAAGTACAAGTAATGGCTATGAGGGTGTGATGGCTAGAAGGTCGAAGATCGTGGAGCGAGATAAAGAATGTCTTCCCCTTCTTCTCTGGATCTCTCCTCTCTCCTTTCTGGATGGGATGGCGGCTGAGGTGTTATGATTTCACATCTGGCCTCTTTATGGAAGTTTCCCCTTTTGACAAGATGGAGGCGGTGGCAGCTATATGGCCGGAAAAATGTTCTCACCGTATAGTTGCTCATTAAAGTGTCTGTTTGCCTCCCTTGATTGCTTCCAAAAAGAGACTTGCTTGTTTTTGCCTGAATATTGTGTTTCCCTTGTTAAAACCTTCTGTTGATGTTCAGAACCCGAAACACACATTAAAAACCAAGTTTTCTTCGCTACCGAAGTATTAGCGTTAGGTAAAGCTAGAAAACGATCAAATCCAGAGGAAAACTATCAATAAAAACCATCAAAAATATATCGAATCTCACATCTATCAGTAGCTACCACCACTCGATCACTCCTCTATATTTGAACAATATTTGAATATTTCAAATACATACACTATATTTTATAGTTATTATTATGTTTGGACAATGTTTTTACATTAATAATAGCCTTTGAAAAAAGTTACACTATATTTTACAGTTCTTATTATGTTTAGACAATGTTTTTACATTAATAACGGTCTATGAAAAAAGTTACACTATATTTTATAGTTCTTATTATGTTTGGATAATGTTTTTACATTAATAATGGCCTTTGAAAAAAGGTACACTATATTTTATAGTTCTTATTATGTTTGGACAATGTTTTTATATTAATAATGGCCTTTGAAAAAAGTTACACTACATTTTAAAGTTCTTATTCTGTTTGGACAATGTTTTTACATTAATAATAGACTTTGAAAAAGTTTCCAAAAATATGTGGCCACTAGGATTCGAACCTGTGTGGCCAAAGGACTGGGTGTCTAGCCACTCGGCTGGCATTCATTTTGTGATAAACATAGCTGCTTTATACGATTTAAATAGGGTCCTCGACTATAGGAGGCGCATCCAGCCCACGGGCGCCTCGCATAAGTTAGGATAGGATACTCACTCGACCTTGATCGACACACGGGCGGTTCTAGGGCTTCGACTAGATGCTTAGGGTTCGAGGACACACACACCATGCTCCCCTCCTGCCACCCGTTGCCGCTGCCGCTGCCGCCTGCCGCTGTGAGAGCACCAACAAGGTGAGCGCCGCTCCTCCTCCCAGTCTTCCTTCCCCCTTCCCCCTCTTCCCTGCTCCCAAATCTCACGAGCCACCGCTCGTTGCTATCCTGTAGTGCCGCTCGTCGTCCTCCGCTTTGCAAAGGAGGAGCCACCTGTGAAGGATGAGTCGCTCGTGGAGGTTCACAATCGTTCTTGTAGATCAAGGACTTACTTATGCATTGTTTTCACTCTGGTTTGGTTTTCTAATTTGGTAAGAATTGGATCTGTAGACAAAGTTATCATCTTTGTTATATTCACATTTCAGTTGAAGTACCTACAAAAGGGTAATAAATTTTAGCTAAAGAATGCAGAGCACTGTTTTGATTGAAGTACTAAATCGTTGTGTTAGGTAAATTTAGATTCCATCGGTATACTGCTACCTCTATATTTCCTTCACCATCTGCTTGCATTGTGAATATAGAGCTATTCATAAGAACATTAACATGAGAAAAGATGGTTCATAGAAAAATACTATCCAATTTCTCCCTTTCATTCTTGGTCTCCATATGCTCAACTCATGGTTTTTGTGGCAACGTAAATATTTTGTGATCTGATGTACACATATGGATACATGCATGCTATAGCAAGTATACATGCTACCCAATTTAGGTTTCACTTTTCTTTCTATCTGTGCCACTTCTCTTTCTGTTTTTATTGAAATAAATTTAACAATTCATAGTATAATGGTTACTTACCTGATCTGAAGGTGAAGGCACTCACCTGTTTATGTTCTAAACATAATTTTCTTTGGTTTATGAAACTGTTGAGGATGTTATATATGAATGTCACCACACTTTAGGCACTAATGTTGTTTTGAGTACCTTTTGGTCCAGATGATACCTTAAGTTTCATGCCCTCTTTGATATGTATTCAATGGTATCTTTGAAGTTATCCATATGCCCCCAGTCTCTTTCTTCTCCTAACTAATATGCTACATATCTTCAATGGTATCTTTGCTATAGTTTTTTGAAGATCATCATGAAGAAAAAAGCAAGCAGTAGACAGGGTAAAGTCTAGTAGGCTGTTACTTTCGGGTACTTTGTCTAGACTCGTCTGCGAGTCTTTGCCCATATGAGAAGCTAGCTCTATGTTGTACATGAATTGATAATTTGCTGTGCTTCTCTATTATTTGTGGGTATCTTCAGAGATAATTCATGTGCTAAATTATGTTATACAATAACTAAAGGGTAAAGTGAGTCTAAGAACATAGTTGTTTGATTTTTGCTCTGTAATTTTTTATTTGAGAGCTTATAGCAACAAGTTAGCTGAATAATTATTTACATAATACTTCCTTTTCATAGTAATTGTTGGCATTTTCTCTATGGTAAAAAAGCCAATGTTCATTCCAGCTAGAATAGTAGTGGCTATAAATATATGATGGTGTTGTTGAAATCTGGTTGTGTTTTACAATAGTAGTGGCTATGAATATATGATGGTCTTGTTGTTGGTTGTATTTTACAACAGTGGTGTGGCTATGAATATATGATGGTGTTATTGAAATCTAGTTGTGTTTGTGCCTATGTAGGCCATTTTTTGTGCAGGTTTTTTCTTTTTGAGATGCCAATGTTTCGCCATAATGTTGATTCATTTCTGTTTCGGCGAATTTCTAACACTCCTAGGTCTAGAAAATTAGCAAAGGTCATTCCCAATTTTTTTTGTGAATTTTGGTGCTTATTAGTTCCATTTCTTGTTGTGTTTAGATATGTCGGGTGGACAACACCACGCCGAGTCGAGCACTTCTAGAAAGAAGGCCTATTGGGAGCAGTTGAAGGAGATGGAATCACAAGAGGACCCGGAATTCGTGCCACGGGAAGAGGAAATGGAGGAAGATGATACCTCGTCCGATGAGGAGAGGGGAGACACCGATGGCGAGGACGCCACTACCACTAATGACGATGGAGGTGGTGAAGCCACAAACGGTAGCCAATCGAATAAGGCCTGGAAGGATCGGACCCCGATCACGGTCGGCCTCAAAAGGTCCATCTTCACAAGCGTGAGCGATAAAGGGGCGCCTTTGGAGCCGATGGAATTTGTCTCATCGTACTCACTTCATCTCTCTACAATCCTCCGGAACACCGTCACGATAAATACCAAGAACCTAAAGGCCGATGAGAATGAGCGTTACCACTGATGGCTCTGAAATATAGCCATCCACGTCAACATTTAAACCGGATATTATTCATATTTTTGATGAAATATCTCTCTAAACCCTGCCACTAATGCCTAATAATCAAAGGGGTATACA
The DNA here is from genome assembly GCA_023614405.1 of Avena insularis. Lineage (NCBI taxonomy): Eukaryota > Viridiplantae > Streptophyta > Magnoliopsida > Poales > Poaceae > Avena > Avena insularis. The sequence goes on along the minus strand of CM042684.1, from coordinate 327,445,593 downwards.
ATCCTTTCTTTCTATTCTTTCCTGCACAGATAATGTCTTTTAAAGATGGGAATCACTACATTAAAGTCAAACATACGAGATTTCCAACAACCAGAAGAAACTAGGAGTCGTGAAGTGGAGGCAGACGCTTTAACGACCAACTATACGACCGGAAAAAAATTCCGGCCATATAGTCCTGGTCGTATAGTTGGCGCCACCACCGCTAGGTCAAACAGAACAACTTTCGTGAAGGGACCCCTATATAAAGAAGTCTCGGGCGACGAGAAAACAGGCCTGCCTCACCCAAAAGTCTCTGCCCCAGATCATCAGCCACCTCTAGATCTCAAAACCCTTCTCCATCTCCATAGCCATATTCCACCACTTGTAATAGTAGATCTCTTCTTCGATTGGTGACATTGTAAGACTATTGCTATCAATCTTATGATTTCCATTACAATGTTTGTGATCGTTGATCTCATCTCTATGTGTGAGTAATTCTCCTTGGGTTAATAATAAAAAATCTCACAATTGAAGGCTTGGGTGTTGTAGTGTCTAGTCTTGAAGGCTTATTTTTTCTAGAGACACCCAACACCACTGAAAATGTTGATTGACTTGATAGCTCTCTTAAAAAGGATTTGTTCGATTGAATTAATGTTTAGCGGTTTTTGTGAGCATGCCAAAGTTTGACTTGTTAATCATAAGAATGCTATAGCTTTATGCATGTCAAACTTCATGGGATGCCAACAACTCCGCTGGCCTATGAACGATCTTCATGGAGGAAACTCCTAGAATATTGGCTATGAGTTAATTAAACACATGTAGCAGCAATGCTATAGTGGGTAAGATTCTTGGCACTCCCGAGTAGCTGTAATCATGATGGGATCACTCCTCTGGCTGTTATGAGTAATCATTATGCAAAAGGAATCAAAACCTTAGTGATGCCACGAGTGTCCATCATAGCCCGATAAACTAATAAAAATCTTTAGCATGCTCTCAATTACTCAAGAACTAAAATTCTTGAAGGACAATGAATAGAAAAGTAGTGCTTAAAAAGTCTTGATTTATTGATGTGGGAGAATTGAGATACTCTAGTATATATGCTTTTCATGACAACTCTCACACTCTCAATATAAATGATTATACTTTGTTCAAAGGCAAGCCTATGAGTTGATTACATGACATGGAATAAAGTTTACTCATTTGAATCATCCATGTTAACAATAATTTTGATGCGCTATAAGGATGCATAAAACCCGTCTGATATGCTATAAGGATGAAAGAATGCATGAGAAACTGTCCTAGTCATGGGATGGAAGACTGGTTAATTATCCATTTATTTTATAATGCTCTTAACCCTGTGTCTAAGTCTATGCTTGATACTGCAGCTGGAGGAATATTTATGGTTAAACATATTACCGAAGCAAAGCAGCTTCTAGACAATATGCAAGACAACCATGCCCAATGGCATGTGGATAGATCGATCATGAAGAAGGTGAACTCCGTCTCACCACAAGAAAATGAAGAACTCAATGCTAAGTTGGATGAGCTCATACTAGCCGTAAAAGGTAAGGAAACCCAGATAAGACCTATCCCTAAAACGAATATTGAAGAAATAGACTTCATAGCTCATAATGATTATAACCCTGCTTGGAAGAAGAATTATAATCCTAATTTTCAGAAATATTATTCTAGTCATGCAGGTAACAATAATAATAATAATATGGGAACTAGTAATGGTAGTCTCCAAGAAACACTTAAGTATTTTATAGACTCACAAAATGAACAAAACAATATTCTTGTTAAAATAACGGAGAACCATGATGCTATGCTGGCTAAATTATCTAACCAAGCTGTAAGTTTGAGAAATGATTTGCAGGCCTTCCAAGAAAGAACGAGGATCATTGAGGCACAGCTAGGTAAGATAACCGAGAGTCAAACTCTCATTCTAGCCAAATTTGCAGGTAAAGCTGAATCCAATCCTGTTGAAGACCTCAAGATGATGAGAATCCAAAGGGTGGAGCCTGAAGAACTTGATTATAGTAATGCCCCTTCACCAAGCTACATTGTTGAAGATCTTGTAAAAAGGATCAACATTAAGATTCTGGTAAGTGAAGGTAATGAAGAAGCTATGTACCAACACTTTGTTAATCAGGTAGCAATAAAGGTACGTGAGCTTGAGGAAGAATATAAGAAAATTACCTGTGAAGCTTGATGACATATTTGAGCCTACTATTAAGATTAAAATTGGAACCAATGAGATAGCTGCACTTTGTGATCTAGGTACAAGCGTCTCAACAATTCCAAATAGTCTTTTTAACAAGTTAAATCTTGGCTCCTTTGAGATCACCGAGTTAAAATTGCATCTAGCAGATTCTACCTACAAAAAAGTTGTAGGAATTAAGGAGAATACTTTAGTATACATTAAAGGGTTTCCTGCTCTCATTGATTTTGTTATTGTTGACATGCCTGAAGATGCTACTGCTCCTATTATATTAGGTTGTCCTTTCTTAAGAACTATTAAGGCCTTGATTAATCTACATGAAGGGAACGTGAAGCTTCAATTTCCTTCATAAGATCCTTTTGTTATTCATTTCCCCAGGAAGAAGAAATCCAAGCATGGTGAAAAGGAGGCCATCACTTTGAAAGCCAACTACTTTGGAGTGGGTGTTCCACTCATCTGGCCTAAGTGAGCAACATTTAGGTCAAGCTATTGACCATAAAAGAGCGCTTCATGGGAGGCAACCCATGTGAAATAAAGGTTTGAGTTAAGTTTTTAAGTTTTAGTTTAAGTTTATGTTCAATAAAGAGTGCTAGAAAACTCCAATTGACGAGAAGAAGTTCAGTAATACTAAAAATCCTGATTTATTCATGTTGTTGTTGGTCGACAATATTTACTGTCAATTTTCTACCAAAAACAAGGTATATCACTAAGTTACAGGATAAGAAATAATTTTCAAAGAAACATAATTTTTTTGATGCATACAGAGAGTTTAACAACCAACTATACAACGGGAATAAAAATTCTGGCCGTATAGTTCTGGTCGTATAGATATCTTTGACATCGACAATTTTTCTCTCATATGTACTGATGGTTTAACGACCAACTATAGGTGGGAATAAAAATTCCGGCCATATAGCTCCGGTCATATAGATATCGGTGCTTCCGTACAAATTCTTTTCCAATGTACTGACGGTTTAACGACCAACTATACGGCGGGAATAAAATTCCGGCCGTATAGTTCTGGTGGTATAGATATCGATGCCTTTGTATATTTTATTTTCTCAGGTACAGATGGTTTGACGACCAACTATACGGCGGGAACATATTGTTCCGGCCGTATAGTTGTGCTGCCAGGGAAACCCTAAAATTTTGACAGAAGGCTATTATGTTGCTAATGTATCTATAATTTTTGATGTTCCATGCTTGGTTTATATCTACTTTCTTATGTTTTGTCCACACTTTGGAGTACTTGTACACATTTTTTGGAACTAACCTATTAACAAGATGCCACTATGCCAGCTGCCTATTTTTGGTTACAAGAAAGTCAGAAAATGAATATTCTCGGAATTGGACGGGACAAAAGCCAAAGTCAATATTTCACCGAGGGGGACACGGAGCCAGAAGACAAGACAGAGAGGGGCCAGGGGCTGGCCACACCACCTGGTGGCGCGGGCCAGGCCAGGCCACGCCAGGGGGTGGTGTGGGCCCCTCTGGCCTCCACCGACCTTGTCATTTTGCCTATAAGAAGCCTCCGATGCAGAAACCCTAAAAAATTGAGCCTCCAGCCACGAAAAGTTCCGCAGCGCCGCCACCACCAAAGGGGAGATTCGGGGGACAGAAAGTCTCTGTTCCGGCACCCTGCCGGGATAGGGAAGTGCCCTTGGAGCCATCTCCATCGATCTCCACCACCATCTCCATCGCCGTTGCTGATTCCCATGATGATGAGGGAGTCGTTCTTCCTCGAGGCTAAGGGTTCTACCGGTAGCTATGTGTTCATCTCTCTCTCTATGCATCATCATATTATGATCATGAGCTTTGTAATCAAATAGATCTACCTTGCTACTCAAGTGCTTTAATAGATCTCTGCTCTCCCCATGTGTGTGAAAGTGACAGCGTGCACACCATGGTGGCACTTAGGCTAGAGATTACAAATACTTGTTATGAGTTATATTTGGAGTTGGATGTCTCTATGAAATCGGTGTTTGTTGGAACCATCTTGTGCTCAAGGTGATAGTGTGGGGTTATCTAGATGGGAAAAGCGAACTTTGATGCGTGCTGTTATAGCCCTACCATGGATTAGAGTGTCCAACCGGAGAGTAGTTCAGAGTAGTATCATAAAGAGAAGATATTTATATGAGAGTGTTCACTAGTGAAAGTATGATTCCTAGGCCTTATTTCTAAGCACTGAAACACCGTTTGCAACTAGATTTGTTACATGTTTGCTTGCTTCCATCTTTATTTCAGTTTGCCTTACTCTCTTCCACGCCATCAAAGTATTTTCTGGCACCATTGTCTTATATCCATACCACTTGTATTTTACTATCTCTTCGCCCAACTAGTGCACCTATACACCTGACAAGTGTATTGGGTGTGTTGGGGACACAGGAGACTTCTTGTATCTTGATTGCAGGGTTGCTTGAGAGGGATACCTTTGACCAATTCCTCCCTGAGTTTGATAAACCTTGGGAATCCACTTAAGAGAAACTTGTTGCTGTTCTACAAACCTCTGCACTTGGAGGCCCAACAACTGTCTACAAGAATAGAAGTGCGTAGACATCAAGCTATTTTCTGGCGCCGTTGCCGGGGAGGTAAGGTAAAAGGTACTTACATCCTCCGGTGTGAGTGCTCGAAGTTATTTCCTTTTATCTTTTTGTTTCTTGTTTTCACTAGTTAGGCTTAATGGAAAACAATAACAAAATTATAGAGCTTTTTAGTAATTATCTTGAGTTAAGACATGAAGTGTTTGAAGAGAAAATTAAAAAACCTATGGAACTTTATTTGCATGCTAATAGTAATGTTGTTAGTATGAATTCTTTGGACACCATTATTGCTAATGCTACGGAAAAGTCTAAGCTTGGGGAAGCTAGTTTTTATGAAAATGATCTTTTTAGTTCCCCAACTTTGGAAGATAGCTATTCTATTGCTTATGATGATACCAAACCTCCAATATATGATGATTACAATGATGAATATGATATTTTCAGTCCATCTACTATTGAGGAGAAAATTAATTATGATTACAATATGCCTCCTATATTTGATGATTATGGTGATGAGAATAATAATGATAGCTATTTTGTTCAATTTGCTCCCACTATAATTAATAAGAATGACTATGTTTATGTGGGGAGTATTAATTCTTTTATACATGTGGCCCATGATAAGAATGTTTTATGTGATAGTTATATTTTTAATTTTATTTATGATGCTACTGAAAGTTATTATGAGAGAGGGAAACATGGTTTTATGTATCTCAACAATATTAAGTTTCCCCTCTTTATGTTGAAAGTCTTGAAGTTGCACTTGTTTTGCTTTCCTATGCTTGTTGCTTTGTGCTTTCATCACTTGTTTCTTTACAATATTCCTATGCATAGGAAGTGGGTTAGACTTAAATGTGTTTTGAAATTGCTTCTTGATGCTCTCTTTTACTTCAATTCATATTTCTTATGTGAGCATCTTCTCAAACTATCATGCCTAACTTAAAGGAATTAAAGAAAAGTCTTGGAAGTTATTACCTCTGTAATAACCTCTTCTTATCCTTTTTATTTGCTTTTTGTGCCAAGAGTAATCTGTAATGAGAGAGAAGTAATGCTTGGGAAAGTTGCTGTCCCGAAAAAGTTTTTTGTGCTTCACTGTAAAAATTCGTGTAAAATCTCTGTATGTCGTTTTGAGGCGTCAATTTTTGTGCTTCTGCCCCAGGTTGTTATGTAACTTTCGTTGGTTCAACACTTTTCTATTTGAGCAACAGAAGGTCTTCTAAAAAATTGGTTTTTACCTGCTGGTCTGTTTTGACAGATTTCTGCCATTATTTGCATTTGCTTCTTGTTGATTCCTTTTTGAGTTGTTTTTGGGGAATTGAGCTTTCTGAGGGAAGTGATACAGTAGCTTGTGTTTTAATGGAAGTTTTATTGGTGTTGGAACTGAACCTAAAGACTTATTATCTTGAGTACACTAATGTTGCTAATAAAGATTGTGTGAAGTTTTGTATGAAGGAAAAATTTCAGGTGTATGGAAAGAGTCATGTAATAAGATGAAGAACGGACCAAAGCTCAAGCTTGGGGATGCCAAGTGTGTCACCCCAAGAAATATCCAAGAAGTACAAGCGTCAAAGCTTGGGGATGCCCAAGGCATCCCCTTCTTCATCAATAAAAATCTCAGGTTTCTTCCAAACACTTAATTTTTATTGTTTCATGCATAGTTGTGTTGTTCTTGGAGCGTCTTCGTTTTTGTTCTTAGTTTTTGTTTGCTTGGTTTTCTACAATGAGTTGGTTGGATCCCAACACTTCTTTTGTAGAGAGAGACACTCTGCTTTCATTGTTTAGAACACTGTAGTTTCATTCTTATTGTTTTGTGAGTGTTCTCTTTTGCTAGCACTAGGTTTAGCCTTAGTTTTCTTGTGCTTTCAGCTTAGAACTTTTTAGTTCTTCCTTTTGGATTTGTGATACAAGCTCACTGATATTTATTTATTATTATCTTTGTGAGTTGTTTCAAATAAGTTTGGTTTGGATTGGAAAAGAGTAGGAAAAGTTCATGCTTAAGTGGTATAAAAGGAGCTTGTTTTTGACTGTGACTTAGACTTTATCATGTCATGCTTGATATTGTTCTGGCTTTATGCTTAGTGATTTTTGCTGTAGCATGACATGTTATGAACAATTGAGATTGCTTAATGTTCCTTGAAAGAATCATGTGTTGTTTTAGCATATTAAAATCATAATATTGTGTTATTCTCCTTTAAATGCTTTATTTGGGCTGACTTGGCGCATGCTCACACAATGTTATGACTATGTCAGAAACCACCTCTTGGAAAGCAGATCGAAACCATAGCCTTGATGATTCTTTGGTTTTTGACTTGTAATATCACTTTATGTTTTAATTAATAATGTTTTGCCGCTTTGCATGATTATGGCCATTATTGCTCTCTTAGTTGGTCGCTCCCAGTCTTTTGCTAGCCTCCATAACCAAGTATGAGTTCCACTCATGCATCCAACTCCAAATAAAACCAAGTTATTCCAAAGAGTCCATCGTACCTACCTATTAGCATTTTCTATTCCAAGTATTTCATGTTTTTATCTACCTTCTGAATTAAACTTGTTATGAGAAAACTAGTGATTAAAGATCTCACGAACTTGATGGCACACTTTATTTTTCTTGCACTTAATAAACTTGAACCATTGTGTCATCTATGTTGTATATGCTTGCACTTATATGTTGGGGATTAGCAGAACCATGTTGTCATGGGGAACACTTTCAACATTGCACTTGTACATTGTACCTAGTTGATATCATGCTCTTTTGTCTATGGATGTCATCGGTGTAAAATGAAAGGGGAGATTGTAAGTCCATGGAGTTATGTATGTGTGTTAGAGAAACGCCTAGGCCGCCGGTCTAATCCATGCCTAATCATGGTGGAAACCTGCAGCATAACCATAATGAGTTGTCTATGAAGAATTCTTCTTATAAAAAAGAGATATAGATTTGGGAAAAGGAGAAAAATAAAAAAAAGAGATATGAGAAAAGAGGAAAGAGAGAAAAAGCACCATTTTCCCATGGTAAATAAGAAGATTGTTGAGATGCTCGTTGTCTACTTGCCTTGTCATTTTGATATGGGGATTCTTCCGTATCATCGGGCAAGGTACCGTTAAGGTTCTCTATGATACACATGTACTTACTATGACAAGAACTTACCGATGACTAAACTTGAGTAGCATGAGGAGCGGCCCTCATATTCAAGGGACATGAGATTTCCAGCTTATACTTTGTCAAGCATATACTCCATGGTTTGTTCACTTTAACCTTAATCACTTCAAGATGCTTATGATAGGGGCAATGAGAGCTGAAAGCTAATAAGTACCATAATTTTTGGAAGCTCTTTATGAGACTTGAATCCATGCTTCCTTCCATGAAGGACTTTCTTTTACTTTTATGTTGAGTCTCCATCTTCTATCTTTATGCACCTATTAAGAGAGCATAGCGTCCATTCTTAGTTTAATGTGCATTGTCCAAATACTTGTTGATTGATGCATAACTTTGATATTGCATGTTCTTAAACTACTTGTATCTAGTCACCCTTATGAACTTTGAAGGTGTCATATGCATTTATGTTTTGCTACTCCATGAGGGACAAGTTGAATGCCACTATGCTATGTTTTCTATATGTGAAACAAACAAACGTCTTTTGAAGCATTATTATTCATGAATATTTTGTTTGTATCCTTTCATGTTGCATGCATAGTTACTATGTCTTATTGTTAGAACTTCATCTTTCATGCTCATGTTTAGAGTACTTTGATCCCAACTTTCAATGCTTACAAATGGTTTGATCAAGATTGTGATGGTGCATGTTACCTCAAAAATTCTTCTTTTTATCACTTACCTACTCGAGTACGAGCAGGAGTTAAGCTTGAGGATGTTGATATGTTGCTAACGTATCTATAATTTTTGATGTTCCATGCTTGGTTTATACCTACTTTCTTATGTTTTGTCCACACTTTGGAGTACTTCTACACATTTTCTGGAACTAACCTATTAACAAGATGCCACAGTGCCAGCTGCCTATTTTTTGCTGTTTTTGGTTCCAGGAAAGTCAGAAAATGAATATTCTCGGAATTGGACGGGACAAAAGCCAAATTCAATATTTCACCGAGGGGGACACGGAGCCAGAAGACGAGACGGAGAGGGGCCAGGGGCTGGCCACACCACCTGGTGGCGCGGGCCAGGCCAGGACACGCCAGGGGGTGGTGTGGGCCCCTCCGGCCTCCACCGACCTTGTCCTTTCGCCTATAAGAATCCTCCGATGCAGAAACCCTAAAAAATCGAGCCTCCAGCCACGAAAAGTTCCACAGCGCCGCCACCACCGAAGGGGAGATTCGGGGGACAGAAAGTCTCTATTCCGGCACCCTGCCAGGACGGGGAAGTGCACTCGGAGCCATCTCCATCGATCTCCACCACCATCTCCATCGCCGTTGCTGATTCCCATGATGATGAGGGAGTAGTTCTTCCTCGAGGCTAAGGGTTCTACTGGTAGCTATGTGTTCATCTCTCTCTCTATGCATGATCATATTGTGATCATGAGCTTTGTAATCAAGTAGAACTACCTTGATACTCAAGTGCTTTAATAGATCTCTGCTCTCCCCATGTGTGTGAAAGTGATAGCGTGCACACCATGGTGGCACTTAGGCTAGAGATTACAAATACTTGTTATGAGTTATATTTGGAGTTGGATGTCTCTATGAAATTGTGGTGTTTGTTGGAACCACTAGTGCTCAAGGTGATAGTGTGGGGTTATCTAGATGGGAAAAGCGAACTTTTAGGTGTGCTGTTATAGCCCTACCATGGATTAGAGTGTCCAACCGGAGAGTAGTTCAGAGTAGTATCATAAAGAGAATATATTTATATGAGAGTGTTCACTAGTGAAAGTATGATCCCTAGGCCTTGTTTCTAAGCACTGAAACACCATTTGCAACTAGGTCTGTTACATGTTTGCTTGCTTCCATCTTTATTTCAGTTTGCCTTTAGTCTCTTCCACGCCATCAAAGTATTTTCTAGCACCATTGTCTTATATCCATACCACTTGTATTTTACTATCTCTTCGTCGAACTAGTGCACCTATACACCTGACAAGTGTATTGGGTCTGTTGGGGACACAAGAGACTTCTTGTATCTTGATTGCAGGGTTGCTTGAGAGGGATACCTTTGACCACTTCCTCCCGGAGTTCGATAAACCTTGGGTAATCCACTTAAGGGAAACTTGTTGTTGTTCTACAAACCTCTGCACTTGGAGGCCCAACAACTATCTACAAGAATATAAATGCGTAGACATCAAAGGCCAACTATACGGCGGGAACGCATTGTTCCGGCCGTATAGTTGCGCTCGTATAATTGCGTCCGACCACAAAATCGCATGGGAAGGTACCTCCAACTCCAAAACTTCAATCCTTTTTATCTCTTCTACATCCAAACTCTCTCAAAACCTCAAGAGATCTTCATCTCTACTCAATTTCGTTCGATTTCCTCGCACACAAGTGATCTACGGTATGTTTCTCCTCCGATCCTCCAATTACTTTTTGTAAATTCATTTTCGATCTATTGTCATTATCAATCTAGGGTGAGACCTACTATGAACCAATTGCCATGATTCTCTTACCTAGATTATTAGTTTGAGGAGATTCTTTAGTGTGCTATGATGAAGACCATGTTATACTTATTGTTGTTGGATCCAAAAGTTTTATTTTTGTATTTCTTCAATGTTTTAGATGATGAACACAAGGAGCCAAACTCATGCTCGTGCCACCGCTAGCGCTTCTCGGGCTGTCGCTCAAGAACGCATGGGGATATGGTTCAGAAATGAGCTCCAACATCATCGCTTTGATAAGATCAAGAACCACGAAGTGAAGGCCACCAAGTGGGCTTGCCCCATTATATTGAACCAACTCAGTGTTTCTGATGACCTCACTTTACTTTGTAATAGAGCTGGCTTGAAAAACTTTGTGTACAATGATGTGCCTACTTATCGCCGCTTAACTATGGAATTCCTATGTTCGTTGCAAAGCACCGTTAAACTATGGCAAGGAGAGGACAGATTTCTTTCCGATTTATGAACAACAACTACACTTTAACATTAGATGAATGGTGTGCATGTTTTAATTTGCCAAACAATGATGATAATGCCTTACGCGCATCCTTTACTGGCTTAGACCCTTCCCCTGAACAATATTATAATGGAATGAGTTTCACTACGAGAGTAATCAAGGGGAAGAATATTCAACATCCTGCAATTTGCTATTTGTTCTATGTTATTTCTAACACCTTGCAGGCACATAATGAGTTCATGAGACTCAACGAGGAGGACATCTTAGTCCTCGCAAAGGCTGCTTACATCAACTACGGCTTGTCACTCAACTTGGGCGCCATCCTTGTGCGCTACCTGGAGCACCAATCCTCCCAAAGCCAAGGACCAATCACAGGTGGAGGCATCATCACCGTGCTTTCCACTGCCCTAGGAATCGACCTAGGTGAGTTGCAACCCGTGCTAGGTGAGCAACACGTTGGTTTCTCTACTTTAAAAGCTTGTGGAATGCTCACTAGGAGAGGTGGTGTTTATTACTTGCATATTGCTGGAGCTGGGCGTCTCTACCCCGCTGCTATGCCTAATGGTATTTTCTCTATCGAGGAAGGATGTTTGCTATACGACTTGCAGGTTGAGCAACACCAACCCGAGGAGGAGGTTCCGGAGGAGGATGAGGACCAAGAGGAGGAGCAAGAAGTTCCTTATCAAGAGGATGCATAGCCTCTCTTTGAACCTCCGAGGAACAACTAGTAACCTCTCAACTCAATTTGCGAACTGGAGAAACGACTTTTTACTGCCACCACAATGATTTGAAGGGCTTGCAAAAGCCTAATCTTGGGGAAGTTTCCTCATGTATCTTTACTTGGCGTTCATTTGCTTTTATTTATCCCGAGGTTGTGTTTTTAATTCGAGTTTATAAGCACTCGTGTTGGTTTTCCAACACTTTATTTTTAGTTCTTTCTATTGCTTTCGAGATTTTCTAGCTAAGCCTTGTTGCCAATTTTCTATTCTTTAAAGTCCCTCTCTTAAAAACAACAAAAAGATTTCTCTTTTTTTTCCTTATTTCCCCTCTTTCTTTTCTTTCCGCCTCGAGGTTTTCATGTATTTGCAGGAGAGTGATCGACTTCGAGTTCCCAAGAAGCAAATAAAAAAGGAAGAGAGAAGTGGAACCAAACATGAGAGGTATGCCTTATGACTCCCCACTTTTGAAGTTTGAGAAACCCATGCTAGTTAGTAGTAAATGTTGAGATATTATATTGGTGGAGTGAGTCTTTGTATTGTAGTAAGATTTTTGTTTGCATGAGTATTTAGTTGGGTATGTTTTGTTCCAGCTTTCGTAATTAACCAAGTCTTGCATAAAAATTTCTAAACAATTGTAATAAGAAAAAGTCTCACAATTGAAGGCTTGGGTGTTATAGTGTTTAGTATTGAAGGATTATTTTTCTAGAGACACTCAACACCACTGAAAATGTTGATTGACTTGATAGCTCTCTTCAAAAGGATTTGTTCGATTGAATTAATGTTTAGCGGTTTTTTTTAGCATGCCAAAGTTTGACTTGTTAATCATAAGAATGCTATAGCTTTATGCGTGTCAAACTTCATGGGATGCCAACAACTTCGCTGGCCTACGAACGATCTTCATGGAGGAAACTCCTAGATTTCGGCTATGAGTTGATTAAACACATGTAGCAGCAATGCTATGGTGGGTAAGATTCTTGGCACTCCCGGGTAGCTGTAATCATGATGGAATCACTCCTCTGGCTGTTATGAGTAATCATTATGCAAAAGGAATCAAAACCTTAGAGATGCCACGAGTGTCCATCACAGCCTGATAAACTAATAAACATCTTTGGCATGCTCTCAATTGCTCAAGAACTGAAATTCTTGAAGGACAATGAATAGAAAAGTAGTGCTTGAAAAGTCTTGATTTATTGATGTGGGAGAATTGAGATACTCTAGTATATATGATTTTCATGACAACTCTCACACTCTCAATTTACATGATTATACTTTGTTCAAAGGCAAGCCTATGAGTTGATTACATGACATGGAATAAAGTTTACTCATTTGAATCATCCATGTTAACAATAATTTTGCTGCGCTATAAGGATGCATAAAACCCGTATGATATGCTTGCCATTACTCTATCTATGCTGAAGTTTTTCAGATTTATGAAGTGGAGGAAACATGAGACTATCAATCATGAGTAAGATCACCATCTCGTTATTTCAGTTTAAATGTTGAGTTACTTTTTGATTTTGGTTTTCTTGCTCAGGGACGATCAAGTTTAAGCTTGGAGAGGTTGATGGCTCTGAAATATAGCCATCCATGTCCACATTTAAACTGGATATTATTGATATTTTTGATGAAATATCTCTCTAAACCCTGCCACTAATGCCTAATAATCAAAGGGGTATGCAATCCTTTCTTTCTATTTTTTCCTGCACAGATAATGTCGTTTGAAGATGGGAATCACTACATTAAAGTCAAAGATATGAGATTTCGAACAACCAGAAGAAACCATGAGCCGTGAAGCGGAGGCAGACGCTTTAACGGCCAACTATACGACCGGAGCAAAATTCTGGCCGTATAGTTCCGGTCGTATAGTTGGCGCCGCCACCGCTAGGTCAAACAAAACAAATTTCATGAAGGGAACCCTATATAAAGAAGCCTCGGGCGATGAGAAAACAAGCCTGCCTCGCCCAAAAGTCTACCCCAGATCATCAGCTGCCTCTAGATCTCAAAACCCTTCTCCATATCCATAGTCATATTCCACCACTTGTAATAGTAGATCTCTTCTTCAATTGGCGACATTGTAAGACTATTGCTATCAATCTTATGATTTCCATTACAATGTTTGTGATTGTTGATCTCATCTCTATGTGTGAGTAATTCTCCTTGGGCTAAGGGCTTCGGCCTAGCCATGTAGCGTGTGTGCATGTTATTTATCATAGATGGGATCATGTATTAGTTTGTATGACATGATGATTATTGTATCCTCTCTTGCCTCAATCTAAGGACTTGTCAGGTACCCCAAGACCCCGAGGGTTGAGCAAGGTATAGGGAGTATGAGTAATGACTGATCTGCAGGTTGGGAACCCTAGTGATGTATAAGGGGTAATACCGTATGTGAGGGATTTACTTGGGATTAACGGTGACATCACTATGCATATCATTAGTTCTCTTTCTTCTATGGATGAGACTAGTAGGTTATTGCTATAAGCAGTTGCGGAGGCAATAGCAATTATGGATGCACTGCCCACATATAATTTATCTTTCTCTAACAATTACATGCATACTTTATGTTTATCTTTTATTCCCATCGGATGTTTTGCATAGCTACAGGTGAAACCGAATGCCTAGGCCCTCTCTCTCCATCATCGACAACAACAAAAAGTCACAAACTCTTGGTCCGGTAAAAACACAAAAGGAATTCTAAAACTCCCGAAGGTCTGTTAAAGTAACTTCACTACACATCTGCTTCCCAAGGATTCAATAACCTACGTCTACTAGGGAAAAGAAGCTATACTACATTCGTAATACGGATCGAAGGTATCAACCACCATCAGCTCTTTAGGAAGCTGCACGCAAGATACACATACCCAGGTGATGAGGACAAGAAATACAACAATGATAATCTCAAAGGGAATCTGATAAACAAGTATGCCAGAATATGACCAAGGCCTTGTTGAATTGGAATACGCGGGTGAAGAAGTTGATTTACAAGGACAAGCTAAGTTATGAGTAGATCATCAAGAAGGAGCCGCTGGTCAAGGAAGAAGACTTCAAGGTGTTCAAGGCCATATGTGACTCCACCACGGGCAAGGCCAAGAGTCTATACTTCAATGAGTTGTACACGATGAGCATTGGTACTCACCATCTCGGCTCCGGCGGTTATAGAGCTGTGATTCCCAAATGGGAGAAGGAGGATGCCGCAGCTCGTGAAAAGGGGGACACACCTCCTTTGCCAATATCATTGAAGAGCAGGCAAAGAACTTTGTCAGGGCCCGGTTTCGCAAGTCGAAAGGGAGTTTTGAATATTCCTCGAAACCCTCCGGCCCATTCGGTCCAAAGGTGAATGACTTCATCGATATATATGTAAGTAATTTGCATGCAAGTCGATTATTTGCATTCACAATTAATCAATCAAGTCCAATTTCTCAAATGCTTCGTGTTCCTTATGCGCAGGACAAGGAATGTAGGAGCTCCTCATCCTAGGGGTCGCTGCCGGTCACCAAGTGGGACACCACTTTTAACAGGGAGCTGAACCGGGCCAAGAATGTCGAGCGCTAGGCGCCACCATCGTCAGCTGGTCGTGTGCTCGGCTTTGGCGGTATTCCATGGTCCGAATACTATGGCACCTCGCCATGAAAGAGCAAGAGGGACGAAAGCGCCGAGGTAAAACACCTAAGGGAACAAGTGGAGAAGTTTCCGCAGCTGCTCCAAGATAAAATGAAGGAGGCTATGACATCTGTCCAGACACAATTCCAATCACAAGTCCAGACACAAGTGACTGAGAAGCTCAACACCACCCTTCCCGCCTACTTCAAACAGTATGCCAAGTGGAAGAAGAGTAGTAAACAGGGGCCGTGCCCAGTTCCCAACATCGCTAGCGCCCAATCGGACAATGTGGCGCCAGAGGTGTTGGTGACTCCTCCAGCGGGGCCTGAAGGTCCGTAGCTTACCTTGCCAGGTGCGTCGAAGGCGCCGGCCTCGCACTGTGCCAGCAAGCAGCCACTCCGCCACTTGCGCGCTCGACATCGACGGTGGTGCCTCGACATTGGCCGAGCTTGACACTCTCAAGGTAACTAATTAAAGTGAGAGTTGGGAGGCTCAACCGATGACTTCATCTCCATTCTCCCCAGTTTACTGATGACCGACCTACATTTCTTTCGCAGGAAGACACTCCTTGCACTCTACTGCACTGGGTGAACGGCAAGTTGAAGGATGTTGCGAAGGGTTCTATCGTTCAACCGACAAACCGCAACTTCCACAGTAAACCAATGGCACCCGACGTGCTTAGGGTCAAATACAATATGGTACTTCTGGGCTATGAGGGCTTGGAACTTCCCTCTCAACCTCATGGATGGGATAGTGACGAGCCGACAGTCCTCAGTATCAGCTTCGGCTACATGTTCCTATGGCCGAAGAGCCATATCCGTTTGGGGATGGAGGGCCAGAGCACCACCCCAGAGGCAGCACAACCGGCCCATGAAGACATCTAGATGGCATAGAATCCCGCCGACGATGATGAAGTTGATGCAAACTTTGGTGACCAGTAATTGAACACAAGGTTTGGTGATGGCTATGAGAAACAGGGAGGCTAGCTATTCACGCAGAACGTTGTCGAGCCCCAACCAGTACCTGGACCCTCGGCGAAACCCACTTGCCAAGTGCGTTTCTCCCCATCTAGTCGGGAGACTCCGCCAGTTGCCGCCTTCACCAAGCCTCAGAGGCCAACTCCTATGATCAACCCCAACACCCTTTATAGGGTGGTGGGTGAGGAGATAGCGGTGTCCAATGACGCCGTAAAGGGCAAGAAGGGTTGCAAAAGGAAGCCTAAGGGTGCGAGCCAGGATACAAAGCCTTTCTAGGCTTAGGACGGCCTTGTAGAAAATCCCAGGAAGCGGCTGCACGAGGTAGGTACACCGATGCTCAGTGAATCGATGCTCTTGGTCATAGGCTCGCATATGCGTACTATTCATTATGGATGTATGTTTTTTGAGGAGCGCCGCATTCGAGAGGGCAATCAGTCGTACCTGTTTTACAAGGCTAAGGTGCAAAATGTGCCAGGCTTCGTCGCAGTAGCCCCCAGTGATATTTTCTACATGCGGCATATCGACCTCTTCGACATGTTGCAAGGATTCCAGCTGCACGATACCCTTGTCCAGCTACTCTTGCTCAATATGGCCATGCAGATCATTAGAGACAAGACCCCGAGCATCACGATAGTGGATCCCTACTTCATGCGTGGCGCCGTCTTGAGAACACCTAAGGACGTCCTAATGGCGACCGACTACCTCTCATGCTTTCTGGAAACAACCTCGGGCAAGGATGTGATTCTCATTCCCTACCATCCCGAGTCAGAGAGTTGTCACCAAGGTCGTGTGCTCATATCATTGAATGTGCAACGCTCATTAGCCTTCTATCTCGACTTGGTAGTGCGACGAGGAAAAAATACTCCACTATCAAGAGAGTTCTTGATGATGCTCTCAATGGCTACGTCGCAGCGGGAGGCGCCATCCCTAGTAGGCCAGTTAAGAAGTACGGCATGCACGTGTTCAGCCACACAATGAAGTTCCCCTGCGTCAAGCAACCTCCTGGCAGCGGGGAGGATGCCTTCTATGCCCTACACCACATGAAGGCATTCGTACGGGACCAACAGAACAACACGCTGCCATCTGACCTCCGATGGTGGGCTGAAGATCTTGAACGTATACAGGATCACAAACCTTAGGATAGATTTCTTCAATATCCAGGAGGATCTCTCGACAATCGTGCACCAACAAGTCATAAAATCTGGGGGGCCTCTTCCATGGCGGCAATCCACCACACAACAAGGAGATAGATGAACTCATAGCAAAGCAGGGTGACGGCAGGACGTTCATGACATTAGCAAAAGGAGCTAAACGGGGCTTCATCAATATCCCCAAGCCGACTCATCAGCCGAACAAGTCTTGATGTTTGCCTAGCTTAGCTGTTAGTTCCAAACTTGTGTTGTAAACTTTATCCCTATGTTAACTTGCCTAGCAACCTCTAGAGTATGTTTCATAAACCGTTGAACTTGATTGTGAGTGACGCTAGTTATTTGTGTTATGAACTATTTTAGTGCTTGGTCATATGTTGCTTTTCACTCGTTATTATTGCCCTACTTCTTGGTTTGCTTTCTGTCTTTCTTCGAAATGCCGATGATTAAAACATGCTGTGGCACTATGTGTGTGACTATACCACTATTGGATCTCGTGTGCCAATAAGACTTGTAATTTGTGCATCCTCTACTTGCCACACCAGATCCAACAGCAACATTGTTATTTCCGTGCCCAACCTAAGTATGAGGCCCTAATCCAACCCTATTTTACATTCTGCACCCATATATATGCATGATTTTATCTTGTGAACTGCTATTGCTTTATCATCCATCTTATGTACTGGCGAAGAAGTGCCATGTCATGTACGTCGGTAGGATTCCAGGTGTGTACGAGGAGTGGGAAGACTACCAGAAGCAAGTGGACAACTTCTCGGGCAACAACTACAAAGGCTACAAGAGTAGAGAGGTGGCGGAACAAAAGTGGAGGAAGCATGGGAGGAAGAAGTGGAGGAACTTCGTCGTGATCACCACCTTGCTCTTCATGGTAGGTTGTGTGCTCTACTTCACCTAGAGCTTTGTCATTGTTGTAATGTGATTGTGAACTTGTACTCGGTTAGTTGGTTCTAGTTGATGTGTGAACTCGTATGTCATGAATTAATTCAATTTGATGTGTGATATACGTGTATTCGTGTTGGTTCTACTATGTTTTGGCCAATTGCAACTTTCTAAAAAATCTTTGTTGTTTATACTGTATTGTGGACTATATAATACCTTTGTACTGTATTCTAAACTGTACTGTGGATCTGCAAAATTTGAATTTTGAAAATGCTACTCGAGGCACAAATGTAAGGCTATTGGAGGCGCATCTGTCAAATATATGCGAGGCGCATGTGATATGTACATGGTGCATATCATATGCGCCTCGAGTAAAAAATACTAGCTGCACAGCCCTCGAGGCGCATCCCATATGCGTCTCGAATAGGATTTATGGTGCGCCTCGAGTAAGGTTTTCCCTAGTAGTGCTAGCAAAGATTGGAGGGGGAAATGCTACTGGAGCCACCACTAGTTGGATCTCCACCCTCTCCAACATCATCAACACCATCTCCATGATGAAGAGGGAATAGTCCACCTCTAGACTATGGGTTTGTGTCAGTACCTTGATCTACATCTCTCTCATGCTATCATTGTTTTAGTACCATATGAGCTGCCCAACATAATTATGGTCAGAGGCAGACCCTGGAATTTTTTGAAGCCTAGGCGCGCCGTAGGTTACTGAAAAATTTCTCGAACAAATGTAAGCATCATATGGAGCAAATATAGTTTTCACAATGGTTTTAGTGTGGAAACACGAATGCAATACATTACACATTCAAAACACATTTAAATGTTCACAAAACGCGTGAATGTTTACAAGTTTAAAACATATTCAATGCTCATATGCGCTAATATTAGCTATGATAGGACTTATCAAGAACTCCCAAAAGTCTACTGAAACTCCAGCGATCGACGACAAGAGTTAGATGTCCAAACTCACCAACATCAAGACTCTACATAGTAAAAGAAAGAAAGATGGATTAGTAAATCATTTGAACATGCCTTGAAAATAGATTCATCTTGGTTACACTGGTGGTGGTGGTAAGTTTGTATTAACCAAAAACCTCCCAACTCATGAAATATGAACTATTTTATTAATGAATAATCAAATATTTCAAGCCTCGAGGTTCAAACCAGTTTGAGTTGAGCAATTCATGATCCACATCCTAAATTATAGATTTATAGGTTCACATATGAAAACCAAAATTGACAAAAAAATGAGCAATGGAGAATTAAGGAAGTAATGCATGTC
Source organism: Avena insularis (assembly GCA_023614405.1). Classification (NCBI taxonomy): domain Eukaryota; kingdom Viridiplantae; phylum Streptophyta; class Magnoliopsida; order Poales; family Poaceae; genus Avena; species Avena insularis. Next base: position 327,426,173 of record CM042684.1, on the reverse strand, counting down.
TATCTTTGCTTCTTGAAGTGGAGCCCGACGAGCCTCCCGAACAAGACGTCACCAGGTCGCCTCATCGGCGCTTGCGGTTACCAGATGCGGCTAGGCAACGGACGTTGTTGCTACTTGGGACACCTACCACCACCATCGCCTGAAGGATGTGGAGTAGCCAACATCTAGGAAGAGTTTTTTGCATCACAAAGGGCTCGGATGGGCTCGAATCTACGACGATGGTGGGAGGAAGGAGACGAATGCAGGGAAGGAGGAAAGGGGAGGGGCTGAATGTTCAGGCATGACAATATTTTACCACAATCAGGAGTGCGGTGTCAAAACCTGGTGATATCTGATATGGCATGTACAAGTAATAATGGAATAAAATGATCGATCGTCTGAGCTTTAGAAACTTTTTAAAAATAGTAATTTATTCCTTTGTTAAATCATATATTAGTCCTCTTGGGGTTAGAGAATAGTGTATGTTCATCTTCTCAACTGAGGCTCTTCAGTGAATGTTGGAGTATTAAGGGTTAGATTTCACACATTTGCATGTTGATTAAGTTAGTTACGTTTCTACCTGAGGTTTGGCAACATCATCAATGTTCCTTTATTGTCGATGAAGCCCATCCATTGATGAATCTGTTTAAATTTGGGAACATTTTGTTGTAGCTTCTGTACTAGAGATGTAAGCAGTGCACCACTTAATCCCGCGTAATACCGTTTATTAGTACTCTAGTTTAATAAAGTTTGCTTTTTCCCCCAAAAAAACTAACCAGTTGAATAAACGGGACTTGTGGATGTCATTTAGGCGCCATTTACATCACTATTCTAAACACGATGGCTAGATGCAGCTGCGCATGGCCGCATAGCTGGGGAATAGCCGGATCGATTGAGATCAATTGCAAGGCTGCCTCGCTAGCTGGCTTGCTGCCGCTACCATTTCCATCGCGAGTCACAACCCAAGCCCATATGTCCATGTATTCAAGGAGTCAAAGCCCACCAACAGGACATGCCCCAGTTGCCCACGATTTTGCCACTGGTCAGATCCGATTTTATCGCTATTTCTACTCTCGCTCAGGAGGTGAGCGCGAGCGAAGCCCGAGCAAGCGCCTAGTTGAAGGGACGCTGCATCCGCCCGTGATTATGGTCATCTATGTAATTTCTATGTGATGGATCTTTGTTTTGTGAGATGTTATTTGAGATTGGAATTCTATCATATGTAAGATGTATTGATAGATGCATATATGTATCCCTTTCTAAGTACTTATTTTGATCATACTTGTATGCAAAAATATATGTGTGTGCGGGGGGGGGGGGGGTTGAGTATTAGATGGAGTAACACAGTGGTGGAGATTGGAAATTGACAGAAAACTCGAGACCCACTATGATTTTTTACCTTTATTTCATTATCTCACTAGGGATAAAGTGAATGCATGTGTTATATACATCTTGTGACAATAACGATGTTCTTGTTTGTTCAAGGTTGAAATGGATCGTATGGGAACCTAAAGGGGGGTGAATATGTGCTACTCCAAATTTTAATTATTTTACAATTTTAGGCTTAACACAAAGGTAAATTCTTTAGATATGCAACTACGGTGAATTTCCCTAAATGCAAATCTAACTACTAAGCGAGTAAAATCGAGGAACGAAGTAACCATAATGGAGCACGCGGAGACACATGATTTGTTTGACTGTTGTTCCTTCCTTGTTAAGGGAAGTACGTCTACGTTGGAGGAGTGGACAATACTAAGACCACCACGCCACAATAGGCCTCACCTTGTTCTCCGATGGATCTCGCCACCAAAGGCCTGATCCACCTTTCCACTATTGGTACCCTTCAAGGTAGGAACCGGTGCCTTTACAACACTAGCGGGGCACATATCCACAACTAAATTGGAGGCTCCCAAGATGATGACAAGCTGTCACAAGAACGAGTATTATCAATAACCAAAAATGAGATCTAGATATTTGCAAGAAATACTAGATCAAGAATCCTCCAAGTGAATGGAGGGGAAGTGAAGCGCTTGATTGGTGTTGATGAAGATCAAATCCTCCTCCTTCGATCCCCCAAAGTTTAGAGCCTTCGGGTGGATGAAGATGGAGATCTCGGTTTGGAACTTGAAGAACGGTACTGCACTTTTTTGTATGAATCAAGGAGTCTGACAGGAGGAGCAATTGGGGGTATTTATACCCCTTGTCGAAACACAGTCGTTGGAGAATTTGGAGCTGGATTATCCGGTCGGGGCAAAACTCTATGCTAGAATCAGATTTTCCGAGGGAAAATCCGCCCCCATACTGCGTGACTCACCTTGGCTCCCTTTGCAAAAATTCCTAGGGGCAGATTATCTGGCCTCCTTGAGGGGCGGATTATCTGGCTCGGGCAAAAACTCTAGCCCTGGCCGGACAATCTGAGGGAAAGTCTGCCACCCATATAGTGTGACGCGCCCTGTCCACTTTGTCAATCGAACCAGGGGTGGATAATCTGGCCCTTGGCAGGGGCGGATAATCCGTCCCCAAAACTTTGTTTGGCTGCTTTTTGTATGGGCAATTATCTACAACATTCAACACACATTAAATATTCCTTGGTATTGTTACCTACTCCCTCCGTTTCAAAATATAAGATGTTTTAGCTTTGTGAAAGGAGTGTATATCGACCACTTTTAGTGTGTAGGTTCATTCCCAACCTAAATAAACCTACACACTAAAAGTGGTCTAGATACACTCCTTTCACAAAGCTAAAACATCTTATATTTTGAAACGGAGGGAGTAACACACAAAACACTAGAGATCATGAAATATTCTTTCAATCTCCCCATTTTTGGTGTTAGATGACAATACTAGGATTTACAATAATGCCCTACTTACAATATCATTCCCAGGATGAAAAGACTCCCCTAACTATGTGCATATAATAAGTTTGCATTTGAATACAAATGCACATAAGAAGGTACAAGTCTTTTCATTGAATTGAAAACTACAAACACATGATGAGTTAGCCAAAATATCATACCACTGGGAGAATGAAGTCATCAATAATATCGATATAGCCAATATGATAACCACTTATTGAGACTTTGAAACATAATACCATTTGGATGCATCCATATAGATAATAGTGGAATTCCATGGCATAGAGATCAATCCATACTTACATAGAGATAAATCCACATAGATAATTCCAGAGATAATTCCATAATCTCACACAACCAACCACAAAGTCTCACACAAATACAAACCAAATAGAAAATTTAAAGTTCTGAGCTAAAATGGGCACAAGTAAGGATAAAAAAGACAAAGATTTCAAATGCTTGCGCCCGACCCATGCAAATCCATGACAGCCTAATAGAACTACTTCTCCCCCTTTGGCATCAAAACGCCAAAAATGAAGAAGAGCAATGCTAGCGCCCCAAGGAATCACTCCTCATCCTCGTCCTCGTCATCTTCATCATACTCCTCTTCATCATCCTCATCATCAGCATCGGGAGGAGTAGGTTCTCTCTCAAAGGTGGGGAACAAGTGACTTTCAAGCTCTCCATAGTTGGTGCCTGAAGTGTTGCACTAAGCATGCAGTGTGGGAGATGTAGAAGTAGGAGGGTGGCCTGATGCCCCTGAGACATGGTGGAGGATGACATGCTGGGTGTGAGCCATATGATGGTGCTGCCGGTAAGCCTCATACTGCCCCTTGTGAGTGTCTATACCCATTCACAGAATGTTCCGCTGAAACCAATTGAGTTGCTTCACCTCATGGGCAACAGACAACACTGGGGGGCCTTCACCCACTAGAACGGGCATCTCTCATGAAAGACTCTGGAGCTGAAGAGGGATGAGAGGTCTTCCTTGACTTGTTATAAATCTTCTTCACTTTATGTTCACCATCAATGTTGAAGTTCTCAAGAGGAAGCATATGCCTGATGAGCATCATGATGAATGGAGCATAGGGAATGGAGAGCCTATTGAACATGGCATCAGTCATATCATGATAAATAAAATCCATCACGCCCAACCTATAATTCACATGGTGGTCTTCACATGTGGCACATTCATGAGCAAAGGCAAGCAGCTGTACGAGGTGTCCACCGATACTGTCATTGTTACCCCCACTCGAAGTGATGGAATCACGAAAAATACTAACCAGGTGAGCGTAGAGTGGGTAGAGACCTGCAACCTTGCCCACAACACCATTGAGACCACAACAGGGAGAGATCAAAGTTTCCTTGTTTAGCTTGATGGGGTAATGATGCGATGCCCACAAGCACGATCCCGGTCGTGGAAGGGATAGCCAAGAACCTGATAGAACACAGATGTCGCCTAGAGGGGGGTGAATAGGAGGTTTAAAACTTTTATGAGATGGGCTTAACAAAGGTGGAATAAAACTAGCGTTTACTTTGTCAAGCAGAAAACCTATATAATTTGCGGTTCACCTATGTGCACCAACCGCTTATGCTAAGCAATACAAGAACTATCTGATAGCTAGATATAAGACTTCAAGCATGAAGGTTATCATAAAGTAAAGTGCATAAGTAAATAGCTCGGGTATAGAGATAACCGAGGCACACGGAGACGATGATTTATTACCGAGTTCCTCCCATAAAGGGAGTGCGTCTTGTTGAAGGGGTGGGCGGTACTAACACCACCACGCCACAAAAGGCCACACCCTATTCTCTTGAAACCTCGACACAAGAGGCCTGGTTCACTTCTTTACTATCGGTGCACTTGTCGGTGGCAATCCGTAACCTCTCATAAATATTGGGGCACTTCTCCACAACTCAATTGGAGGCTCCCAACAAATAAGCTCGGGGAAAGCTCCACAACTTAATTGGAGGCCCCAAGTAATCCACAAACCTACAAAACAACTAAACCGTTTAGGGTTCTAAGAACCCAAGAGTAAAAAGCTTCTCACCTTTCACCCAATCGAATCCTCACCGAGAACTCAAATCGATGCACCAAATGCAATGGCAAGAACACAAGAAGTGCTCAAGTCCTTCTCTACCAAATTCCACCAAAGCTACAAAAGCTATTGGGGAAATATGAGAGGAAGAACACAAGAGTAAATCCATTAAAAAAACCAAAGATCTAGATCCCAAGATGTTCCCCTCACATAGAGGAGAGATGGATTGGTAGAGTTGTAGATCTAGATCTCCCCTTTCAAATCCCCCAAAATGATTTAAGAAATATGGGAGGGATTAAGAGTATTTGCAAGCTCTTGAAGGTAGAAACAATGGAGGAGAGAGAGAGAGGATGCAAGCCATCGGCCTAAGGAGGAAGAAGGAGTCTATTTATACCCCTCCCCAACAAAATATGACCGTTTGGGACCTCCCGGGCCGGATAATCCGCCCCTCCTCGGATATTCCGGGTTCCCTTGGCCAAAATATGGCTAAGGACTTCACGGCATGGCCCTCTGTATAGGGGGCAAATATTTGGGCCGGATATTTAGCCAGATAATCCGCCTCTCCGAAAACTGTCAGGAACAACAAAACTGAAACCATAATAACTTTTGCATCCAGACTCCAATTTTGATGATCTTGGGCTCGTTTTGGAGATAGTAACGAGCTCTACAAGATCATGAAGGGAACAATCATATTCCATCAAGGGAGGATAGAACCACATGATGAAATGTTAAACCATCTATAAAATACAAACCGGTAAAATCTCCAACATCGAAAACACAATAAAGAATGCAAATGAAATCCCTTTTCGATAAACTTGAGCTTGTCATGGAGATTAACACGAGCTCTAAATACTCTCATGGATAAGAACCAATAAATATTATGCCAAGCATGCAAAGGTTTGAGCTCTCTCTGAAGGATATGATCGAGCTACTAACTCGAGAGCCCCTCTTTATAGTACGGTTACCTATCCTATAAACTGGTCTCCTGAACTAACACCACGAGACTGGTAAGAAAGAAACCCTATCAAGAACAAACCTTTGCCTTGCACATATTACATTTGAGCTTGATGATGATGATCTTGTACACCTCAATATGGAACACCTTTCTTGATTGCTCTAGCTTGGTGAAGACTTGGAATTTGATCCCCCATACTCCACTATGGGGGAGCATCTCTTTTAGGCATATTTTCACATGTCCATGGTCACAATAAGGATGGCAAGCTTCAAGCATATGATCTCTTTGAGATGGCTCATCTCAAACGTGCACTTCATTTCTTCTTTCTTTATTATGTTGGTGTCTTGAAGGTACACATGAGATCACTCCATCTTGGTCTTCAAGGCACACTTTCCATAGGCTCAACTCTCTCATGAAAAATCTTTAGATCACTCCTTCAACATCTTGGTCATCACTTGATCTTCTTAATTTTGTTCTTCTTTCAACCTTGAGACCACCATATGGCTCAAGCATTGCCTATGGACATCCTTAAGTATAACTCAATGCAAACATTAGTCCATAAAGATTGTCATTAATTACCAAAACCACACATGGGGCACACATGCTCTTTCAATCTCCCTCATTTTTGTAATTGATGACAATCCCTTTGCAAGGGTTCATATAATGGATTTAATGAACAAAAATAGTTTGCGACAACATCCAATACTATGCCCATTTTGGTACATGATGTTGGTATGCCCATAATATATAGAGCAATCTCCCCCACAATATATGCACGTGTGGTGAACTTGAATTTCATTGCATATAGTATCAACCATTATCATTGGTGGAGTTTCCTCTATATATTCAACATGCAAAGCAATAAAAAAGATGCTAAAAGGCAAATGCTTAAGAACAAACTAAAAGCATAAAACCAACTTCCATTAAACCCTCCAAACCTTCTCCCCCATTGGCATCGATTGCCAAAATGGGTGAAAAGTTCTAGATGGCTAATATAGTGAGAATTCCTCCAAAGGTGTGCATTTGAAACAAATTTCTTATGATTGGAAATATTTGCACATATCCAATGATGAATACTTAGGAGGAGTTCAAACTATATTGAGGATTAAAAGATTGCAAAAAAATAATAAGGTTAAGAAGCATCAACAAATGCCGCAAGCAATCAAAAGATCCAAAGAACCACTTGACAAAAGGAACATACCAAATGAAAGATAGATATTATGGTATGATCGGAAAGAGAGTGCTCTAAATAATGCGAGGATGCTCGCCAAGGTTTGTGCAAAAATTATAATTTGTAATTGAATACAATATGGACAAACATGGCATCCTCACTCCCTCGATATTATTTAAAACACAAATATGTACAAAAGAGCATATACCAAGACATACAACTTGCAATAAATAAATGGTTAAGCAACAAGTAAGAGACAACATACTACCAAGCTCAACCACAAGGATGTGTGAGAGGCATGACAAAGCATATTATAAGACTAATTCAAGGATGAGCATTGAGCATCAACATAGACTTCAATGAATGATATTGCTTAGTATGACCACACAACACACATGAATCAAAGAAGATATAAAAAATGTAATGTCTCTCATGTGTATAAGTTTTTAAGTAGAAAATCTCACAAATATATTGATCCACAAAGAAACATGTACACACAAAATAGGTACTAAGATAGATAGAGCATGATATCCAAAACAAAGTCATATAGTACAGCAATAAGATCTTTGCTTGATAGCATGGCCAAAAGGCTGAATTTTCTCTTATTGTATATTGATGAACTCCACAAAGTTCTAATCAACCTATGAAGGCTGATGGAGATAACTTTTCAGAATAAAAGGAACCTTTGAAGAAATGTTTATGAAAACATGCATAACCTATGACCTATGGTTTGGGGTTATAGATAGTGCATCAAACCGTATTTTTGAGTGAACTTGTTAAGTACGCTCGTACTCAACTGTATGTTCTTAACCCTTGCTAGATCTCGGAGCAATCAATGAGGTCTTTAGGAGGTGAACTACTTTGAAGAGTTAAATATATCCAGTGGGGATCAACGGAGTCGACGACTACGTCAATAGCTATTGAAGTCAAGTTGAAGAGTAGAGAATAGATAAATCCCTAGATACTAGAACCTATTTCTATAGAGTATTTCTATAGCAGCAATCGTAAGCCATATATATTAATAGTAGTAGTATTTCTAGAATAGACTTCGAGTTGCTATTTCTAGTTTTCTTATGCGTGATACTTTCCTCACTGTTTCAAGGAAGTTCTCTGGATCTTTTGTAATGCTCGATGTTGTAATCTCTAGTCTTATCTTGGACCCACGATATCGATGTTTATGTTATACCACTCCGAGGGATGTAATGCTGGTGGAACGGTGTTTCATCGGTGTTATGTCATTGACTTTCATACTACACCATACAGTGATATGTTGGGTCACCGCAACTGGTATCAGAACAAACGCTTTGACCTTAGGATGGAAAGCTATTAAATGGGTAGAACATGTACGGATTATATTAGTAACAATAAAGAGTTCTATAGAAATATGATGATTATTCAATAGAGAATCACATTGTCATATCTTTAATGTGATAATTCTTTATTATGATGCATCATAAATAATACTAGCTAATTATAGCTAATTATGACTAATTATGGTTTCTTATCTACAACTAGGAATGGCACCTCGGTATCCAAGCCAAAATGTTCAAGTGCTGAATAGTACTCTAGATGACTATGGAGGTGATTGGACGAATCTTTTGCGACAACTTCTGTGGAGTGTAGATTGCAAATCTTAACTTTTTTGTCAAGATTTATAGTTACTTTGATGGGCAGGTGTTAGCCAAGTACCGTGTTGTGCTTATGCTACCCAAAAAGTTGGTAATAAGCAGAGTGATGCCATCTGGGGAGGCGAGATGTATGGCGGTGGCATATCAGATTGCAGTAGTGGAAGTAATAACCATAATCCAAGGTAAATAATCCAAGGAGCTGGTAGGTAGTACTCACACTACTATACCTCATGATTCCCTAAGTTTGGAACTTGAGTTGCATCATGCTGCTCTTGTGCAGACTAAACCCACTCTAGCTGTCGAATATATGGACCGTTATAGGTCCTTACTCAATACCTTTCATACCGTTCATCAAGTTCTATTCCAGGAGTTGGATACTGTACTTGGGGATTTCACTGATTCTGCAAAGGCATTAGAACGTAAAAAAGGAGTTAGATAGAGAAGCTAGACACCCTATAAAAGTCTTTTTAGGGGATGTTTATGAAGAGACTGAGTTTGATGATCCATAGTTAAAAACTTATGCTTACTATCAGTATGGACCAGATGAACCTGAAGATAAATGATATAAATATATAGCTGAGCAGAAGGCCTAGGGAATGCCAAGTTCTGACATTCCAGAAGAGAGTGACTACACAGCTCAATATGGCTATGTGAATACTGGGATGGAAAATATGTCTTACTTTGGAAGTGCGTTTGAAGATGGGAAGAATAATTCCACAGAAAATAACGCATCTTCTAGTCATTTTTCAATGAATAACCTCAATCTAGGTACTTCTGATCCATAGTACACACCCTCTGGACATTCATATGCTCTAGAAGGCAGTCGTCGGACTTCACATCATTATAGATGGAATTCAAGGAAGCACTAAGAAGTAGGTGCAAAGTAAGAATAAGTAGTAATCAGTGGAAGTAGAGGGCTTGAATAATGTGTATAATCAGTAATGCATATTGTAGTGTGTGGATGGTCTATCATAATAAGTGAGAGTATGCTCACATGGACAAGTAAGATCTTGTAATATACTAGTATTATAATAGTAGACAATAACATAGGGTTGTGAGGATGGTTTGTTTGTAATATCTTAGAAGACCTATATGAAATACATGGTATATGTTTCATTGTTATTTGGATTTGGTTCTTGATTTATTGTGTGACTAGATCCGTGCATGAAGTTTGAACTTGATGGGCATATGCATGATGTTACATGAAGTTCTTACTTGATGTACATGTCTAGAGGGGGAAAAGGGTTCACGTGAGGGAGAGACGAGTTATCATCGCGATAAGGCAAAGAGGGTGGCTCGTGACTGTTGGAGATATGCCCAAGAGGCAATAATAAAGTGGTTATTATTATATCTTTATGTTTATGATAAATGTTTACATCCCATGCTATAATTGTATTAACCGGAAACATTAATACTTATGTGTTTTGTAAACATAAAACAGTCCCTAGTAAGCCTCTTGTTGAACTAGCTTGTTGATTAATAGATGATCATGGTTTCCTGATCATGGACATTGGATGTCGTTAATAACAAGATCATATCATTAGGAGAATGATGTGATGGACACACACCCATAGTAAGCGTAGCATAAGATCAAGTCATTAAGTTTGTATTGCTGTAAGCTTTCAAATGCATAGTAACCTAATCCTTCGACCATGAGGTTATGTTAATCACCATCACCGGATAGGTACTTTGATGACATCAAACACTGCTTCGTAACTGGGTGGTTATAAATGTGTCATTGGGTATTCTGAAAGTATGTGTTGAAGCGCATGGACCAAGATTGGGATTTGTCCATCCATATGACGGATAGATATGCTCTGGGCCCTCTCGGTGGAATGTCATCTAGTTATCTTGCAAGCATGTGACTAGGTCACAAGGGATGACATAACATGGAACGAGTAAAGAGTACTTATCGGTAACGAGGTAGAACTAGGTGTGAAGATACCGACGATCAAACCTCGGATAAGTAGAATATCGCGTGACAAAGGGAATTGGTTTCGTATGTTAATGGTTCTATCGATCACGAAGTCATCGTTGAGTATGTGGGAGCCGTTATGGATCTCCAGATCCTGCTGATGGTTATTGATCAGAGAGGTGTCTTCATCATGTCTGCATATTCACGAACCGTAGGGTGACACACTTAAGGTTCGAAGTTGTTTTAAGTAGATATGGAATGTGCGTTGGAGACCGAATGTTGTTCGGAGTCTCGGATTGGATCCGGGACATCACGAGGAGATCCGGAATGGTCTGGAGAATAAGAGTCATATATTGGGGATCATTTTCTAAGTTAGGAAATGTTCCGGAGTGTTTGTATGGAGATTCTAGAAGGTTTCGGAATGTTCTGGAAGGTTCTAGAAGAGTTCTTGGTGTTTGCTTGAAAACCAAGAAAGGGTCAAAGGAAACCTTGTGGGGTGAGACACGGATTCGTGGGGGAGGAGGACTCCTCCCCCCTTCCCAACCCGCCGGCCATAGGAGGGGAGTCCTACTAGGACTCCCCCTCCCCAGGCGCGCCTTCCTCCTTTAAATAGAAGGGAGGGGGCGCCCCCTCCCGGCCCTCTCTCATAACAAGCCCTAGCCGCTGCCTCTCTTCTCCTCCTTCGCTCTGCTCCGGCTTAGGTGAAGCCCTACAGAATTATCTCCTCCACCACCACCACCACACCGTCGTGCTGCTGGGATTCCGTGGAGAAGATCTACTACCTCCGCTGCTCGCTGGAACGGGGAGAGGAAGGTCTTCTTCGACTCCGCACGTGTGACCGACTGCGGAAGCGCTGCCGGAACGCGGCGCCAGAAGGATCGTCCACACGATCTTGAGATCGGCAAGTGATCGACTACATCAACCCCGAGATCTAATCTCGTAACGCTTTCGGTTCTACGAGGGTTAGTACAGATCTATCTCGTTGCTCATGTCTAGTAGATTAGATCTTGGCTTTTATCTAGATTAGATCTGGGTTTTGTTCGTTCTTGCAGTAGAAATTTTTTGTTTTCCATGCTACGAACCCTTCAGTGGTATCAGAGCCAGGTCTATGCGTAGATCTGTTGCACGAGTAGAACACAATGGTTTTGTGGGTGTTGGTGCTCGTGCCGTCTTTTGCTTTGTGTACTTTGCATCTTCCGGTATGGTGGGATGAAGCGGCTCGGGCTAACCTTACATGTCATCGCACATGAGACTTGCTCCACAGTTGACGTGCAACTCGTATTGCACAAGTGGCTTTGCGGGTGTCTGTCTCTCCCATCATAGTATAGATCCAATCTACACTTTGCACTTGATATCACTTGTATCAACGTTGTGGTTCAGTTTCGTAGGTAAGATCCGTTCTTATTCGAAAGCCCCAAACCACATAAAACATGCAAAGAAAATTAGAGGCGTCTAACTTGTTTTTGCAGGGGTTTTGTGATGTGATATGGCCATCATGTGATTGTGATTATATTTGATGTATGCAATGATCCTTGTTGTAATATGGCAACCGGTAGGAGCCTAATGGTTGTCTTTAATTCTGTTAAGACCTGTGTGTCTATTCATCTTGTAATAGCTTTATTCCAAGTAGTTGTAATAGTTGCTAGTGATGATGGAAAACCATGAAGCGGCATCCTTGACGCAATGCTGGTGATGATGGAGATCATGTCCGTGCTTTGGAGATGGAGATCAAAGGCATAAGAAGAAAGGGCCATATCACATCACACTAATTATGAATTGCCTATGATGTTAATCCTTTATGCATCTTGTATTGCTTAGATCGCGACGATAGCATTATAAGATGATCCCTCTCACTAAATATCAAGTAATAAAGTGTCCGTCCTTAGTTGGCACCGTTGCTAAGACTCGTCGTTTCGAAGCATCTCGTGATGATCGGATGTGATAGATTCTACGTGTGCATACAACGGGTGCAAGCCAGATTTGCACATGCGGACACTAAGGTTAATCTTGACGAGCCTAGCATGTACAGACATGGTCTCGGAACACGGAATACCGAAAGGTAGAGCATGAGTCATATATATGATATGATGAACATGATGATTGTTCGCCTTTGAAGCTACATCATCTCACGTGATGATCGGACTTGGTGTAGTGGATTTGGTTCGTGTAATCACTAAAACAACTCGAGGGATGTTGTTTTGAGTGGGAGTTCATATAGTAATATGATTAAGTTGAACACAATTTATCATAAACAAAATCAAAGTGAATTTGCATAGTTTGTTGTAGTCATTGGCATCCGTTCACCACCTTACGCTTAGTTATAGTTGAGATAGTGGAACTATGAAAATTCTAGATATTTTATTTACGAACTGGTATCGTATTGCTTTGAGTGTCAATCTAAAGTTTAAAAGTCCAGTTGCAAACTTTCAGCAAACTCCGTTTACTCTGTGAAGTTTAATAAACAGTATTAAATCAAGAGTAACAATTCCAGTGTTAGTATCTAATGTATCATGTTTGCCTCCATGATTCTTGATACTCAAAAGATTGTTTTTAATATCAATTTTATCTAAGAGCTGAAAGCAATATTTTAGAAACCATCATATGTGAAAGGTATTGCGATATCTAAAACAATGTGTTGGTTACAACATGATAGAGTATATGTCCTCATATTTGATGAGAATTTGTGAAGGTTGGAGACGCTAGTCGTCCTAATCCTCCAAAAGGTTTTGGAAAAGAAACATACTCGCAATTCACCTTTATAAGCTATAGCAGCTTGATCATGAAAATTGTCATGATAAGGATGAATAGAAGATGTAAGTAAAATGTTTACTACACTAAAGGATTACTAAAGAATGGAATTTTGAAAGAATGCCAAAAATTTGATGAAGGTGATCCACTTCAAAGTGCAAGTCCAAAGGTATTAGTATTTGACTATACACACTTTGTACTATGTGTCATGTGAATGACACCACTATTGATGTTGATAGATTCTTTTAAAAGAAAAGGAATTGTTGAAAGAGAATCTATAAAATATTTGGCAGAAAAGAAAAGATTGGAGATGTCCAACTTAGGTATATAGAAGATGCATGTTATGGCTGTATTCCTTGCTTGTTAAACAATGTAGTTCTGCGGTATTGGATACCGAATTGGTTGGTATGAAGTGTCATACAGGACAACACAATTCATGAACTACAATGGCCTAAGTAACTAGCAAGAGAATATGTGATGATGTTCATCGAAAACAAACAAAGGGTTGTTGTATTGCTCGTTAACATCAAAGCTTACCTTCAAGATTTGTTTCAATAATTGTTATTTTGATCAGGTATTATGACGACAAAAGGTTGTTCAAATAATTACCGTATTCCATAAAAGATGGATGATTTACAAATCTCGTTGGAGAAATCACATCCATAAAACTAATACTAAAATGTCGAAAGACAATTGATTGAAAGATCACTTATGAAGTGACATTGCTGTTTAAATTATATTGGAAAGAAAACATGAAGAAACGCCATGTTTATGAAATTTTGAAGTCTTTTGATTTTTGATCAAATGACGCTTGTGATACTTTCCTAGAGATAATTAAAACTCCGTTCGTAGGCCAAAAGAGGAACAGACGACTAACTGATTAGAATTTGTACATATTGATGTATATAGTCCATTATGTGTAGTCGCGGGTGATGGATTTCAACTTCATATGCTTTCTCCGAAGATTTGAGTGAGTATATGTATATACTTACTCAATAAGGAAGAAGTATGAAACATTTGAAAATGTTCAAAGACTTTCAAGATGAAGTGGAAAATCATTGTAACAAGAAAATAAAAAGTTTATGATTGGATCATAAAGAAAGATGTTTGAGTTACAAGTTTAGCAAAACACCTAAGATTTGAGGAATCGTTCCATGGATTTGCATTTCCCAAAACACCATAGGAGTATGGAGTGTTCAAGATATGTAATGAAACCTTGTTTGACATGGTGAGATCAAATGTGTCATTTATAAAACTGCCATTATATTTTAAAAGATTAAAGCTTTAGTGACTACCGCTTTTACACTGAAAAGAGCTCCATCGTGATCCGTTGAAATGACACCATATAAGTCATGGTTTGGGATAAAACCCAGATTGTCCTTTCGTAAATTTTTGGTATGCTAGGCATAAGTAAAGTGTTTACAACCAAAGTCAGATGAGCATGTCTTTGTAGGTTATTTCGAATAACCATTGGGTATTCCTCCATAACACTGAAGACAAAATTGTTTGTCACTTAGAATGTCGAGTTTCTTGAGAAGGATTTTTTGGTGAAAAGTTAAGTGGGAGGACAATAGAACTTTGACAAGGTTGTTGAACCTTGGCTAATACGTCTTTGAGTTCTTGGCGTCGATGAAGTGTACCGGAGGCAGCAACAATGCTCATGGCTCACGTGCCTCAAAGGTTGTGGTCACGGGGATCTAAGTTCCTATTGAACCAAGTAGGTCGGGTAAGTAATCAAATGCCAAGATTCAAGAGTTAAATCATTGTTGTTTGACAATGATGAACCGATTACATGCAAAGAAGCAATGATGGGCCCTGACTTTGTTAAGTGGCTTGAAGCCATAAAATCCGTGATAATTCCATACACGAGAAATCAAGCTTTGAATTTGAAAGACCCTCTAGAAAGGTGCAAGACCTTACAGTCATATATGGATCTATAAAGAAATAGACATGGATGTTTTCACATCTATAAAATAGTCGACATGTCGGAAAGAGTTTACGACAATGTTCAAGGAATTGACTATGATAAGATTTGATCTTTCATAGCGATATTTAGTCTGGACGGATTAATGTAGCAACCACTACATATATTTTGGTATATGGTAGTTGAACAAACAAAACAAGTTCTTCTAATAGAATGGTTACCTAGGATGTGTCCATGACACAATCCAAAGGGTTTTGTTAATTCAAAGGATGCTAAAAGAGTATGCAAAACTTCAATGGTTGAAGTGAGCATCACGGAGTTGGAATCTTCACCGTGATGAAACCGTTAAAAGGTTTAATTTCATCATAGACGATGAAGATGTTTGCATTTTGCAAGAAATTAAGTGGGAGCGCTAAGACATATTTCTAATACATTATGTGAAAGACATATTGTTGATTAGAAATGATGTATCTTTTATTGACACAGGTTAAGAATTTCATTTCGATGAAAGACTTAGGCATAACCCAAGAATTAGGCATCAATGTCTATATGGATAGATTGAGGCGCTAATATGGTTTTGCCAAATGTACATAGATAAGATGTTGAATGAGTTCAATATGGAAACAACAAGAAAGGTTCTTGGCCTTGCGGAAAGGATTGAATCAAGATTCAAGTGTGTTGACACGAGATTCAAGTGTTTTGACACTTGGTAAAATCACAAGAATATTTTGATCAATCATTCTTTGAGATGTACACATCCAGATATGTCCTATGCTCTAAATGTTATGAGCATATACCAGAATGACTCATAAGATGATCATTGGACAATAGTAGGGATATTCCTATGATCTTTGGAAGAACTAAGAATATATTATTTATATAGTGGTGACAAATAGTTCATTGTAAATTGTTACATTGATACTAGTTTTGTCACAAATTAAGTTTATCTCAATTTAACCTATGGGTGGCACAGTGTAATGGAAAGGAAGTTCCATAACGGATTTGGTTGAGTACCAAAGTTAAAACATTGTGATAGATACTACAAGAAAAGGCTAAGTATATGACTGCTATTGTAGCAGCAAATGAGGGCATTTGCGTCAAGTAGTTTGTTATCAAACTAGGTGTGGTTCATAGCAGGATAATACTATGAAGATACATTGTACGAGAATTGTATCAACATGATTTAATCCCAAGGAACTAAAGGTCTCACCAAAGGACCAAATTTATACAATGCCATCTCATTGGAGAATGAGTAATGCGTGGAGACGCAAGGACATGCAAATACACACGGACCTGGAAGTGTCAGATCCGAAGATTATGTTTACCACTAGCAATAGTGTCTATACAACACCAGAAAGCCATAGGTGTTGAAAGCACAAGTTTTTAACTAGATTATTGACTCTAGTGCAAGTGGGAGACTGTTGGAGATATGCCCAAGAGGCAATAATAAAGTGGTTATTATTATATCTTTATGTTTATGATAAATGTTTACATCCCATGCTATAATTGTATTAACCGGAAACATTAATACTTGTGTGTTTTGTAAACATAAAACAGTCCCTAGTAAGCCTCTTGTTGAACTAGCTTGTTGATTAATAGATGATCATGGTTTCCTGATCATGGACATTGGATGTCGTTAATAACAAGATCATATCATTAGGAGAATGATGTGATGGACACACACCCATAGTAAGCGTAGCATAAGATCAAGTCATTAAGTTCGTATTGCTGTAAGCTTTCAAATGCATAGTAACCTAATCCTTCGACCATGAGGTTATGTTAATCACCATCACCGGATGGGTACTTTGATGACATCAAACACCTCTTCATAACTGGGTGGTTATAAAGGTGTCATTGGGTATTCTGAAAGTATGTGTTGAAGCACATGGACCAAGATTGGGATTTGTCCATCCATATGACGAATAGATATGCTCTGGGCCCTCTCAGTGGAATGTCATCTAGTTATCTTGCAAGCATGTGACTAGGTCACAAGGGATGACATAACATGGAACGAGTAAAGAGTACTTATCGGTAACGAGGTAGAACTAGGTATGAAGATACCGACGATCAAACCTCGGATAAGTAGAATATCGCGTGACAAAGGGAATTGGTTCCGTATGTTAATGGTTATATCGATCACTAAGTCATCGTTGAGTATGTGGGAGTCATTATGGATCTCCAGATCCCGCTGATGGTTATTGATCGGAGAGGTGTCTTCATCATGTCTGCATATTCACGAACCGTAGGGTGACACACTTAAGGTTCGAAGTTGTTTTAAGTAGATATGGAATGTGCGTTGGAGACCGAATGTTGTTCGGAGTCTCGGATTGGATCCGGGACATCACGAGGAGATCCGGAATGGTCCGGAGAATAAGATTCATATATTGGGGATCATTTTCTAAGTTAGGAAATGTTCCGGAGTGTTTGTATGGAGATTCTAGAAGGTTTCGGAATGTTCTGGAAGGTTCTAGAAGAGTTCTTGGTGTTTGCTTGAAAACCAAGAAAGGGTCAAAGGAAACCTTATGGGGTGAGACACGGATTCGTGGGGGAGGAGGACTCCTCCCCCCTTCCCAACCCGCCGGCCATAGGAGGGGAGTCCTACTAGGACTCCCCCTCCCCAGGCGCGCCTTCCTCCTTTAAATAGAAGGGAGGGGGCGCCCCCTCCTGGCCCTCTCTCATAACAAGCCCTAGCCGCCGCCTCTCTTCTCCTCCTTCGCTCTGCTCCGGCTTAGGCGAAGCCCTGCAGAATTCTCTCCTCCACCACCACCACACCGTCGTGCTGCTGGGATTCCGTGGAGAAGATCTACTACCTCCAGCTCATTTGGAACAGGGAGAGGAAGGTCTTCTTCGACTCCGCGTGTGACCGATCATGAGCGCTGCCGAACACTGGCGCGGAAGGATCGTCCACACGATCTTGAGATCGGCAAGTGATCGACTACATCAACCCCGAGATCTAATCTCGTAACGCTTTCGGTTCTACGAGGGTTAGTATAGATCTATCTCGTTGCTCATGTCTAATAGATTAGATCTTGGCTTTTATCTAGATTAGATCTGGGTTTTGTTCGTTCTTGCGGTAGAAAGTTTTTGTTTTCCATGCTACGAACCCTTCAGTGACATGGTGGATACAACACAAAAGGAAGGCATCGATGAAATTCCAAAGTGTAACTACCTCGGTGAATTACGCTCTTAGTTACAAGCCTGGATGAGCGGAAATGGTTAAAATAGTACGGTGGGGCCAAATGCCACTCACAGGTAGACCTTTCGGCCGTCCTAACCATTTCCAAACGTCGGGACAAGAACGAGCGGCGTGTCGAAGCGAAGGATCAACTACATACACAAATGAGTATGTATGCAAGCCACCATACAATAGTCCTCAGAGCCATTCCATCTAAAAGAAATAGAAATATTGCAACGCCATACGGCAAGATCCAAATATCCTAGATAGATATAATAGTTTAGGATATCTCCTCATACATCAAACATCAGAGTATCAGGCGGAAGCGGAAAACAAGATCCGAGTACGGATAAGAAGCAAATCGACATAAGATGCCCCATAAATAAACACATCCCGCCCACAGATCTCACGGATCCCCGTTCCCGGAATCTCTACACCGAGTGATCGTTGCCAACATCGTCCGTCTCCTCCACCCAGTATCCATCTTGCGAATTTACCTGTTCATCTGAATCAAACAATTTATCGTGTGAGACCCTAGGGGTACTCAACAAGTCTTTATGCCTCTAAAGGGGACACAACCTGGGGTGACGCAATTGCAGCAAAAGATAATACCTAACAATTCTATAGATACTCGCTAACCATCCGCCTAACCAAAGATAGACGGATGTCCGTGAATTAAATAACAACAGTTATAACGGTAACATTAACAGATCCATCCTCCTCCTCGCTTTCCGACGAGGAAGCGGACGAACAACCCCCCATCCGTTGGCAGTTTTATTATCCATTCCATGAGAGTTGCACTATTTACTAGTCAGGTACTTAGTCATATTAAAGCGGTACTTTAATTATACTTGTCTATGATCGAGAAACTGTGCTCCAAGTCGTCCATAACCGCGGACACGGCTTTCAGAAAGATTTACCCTGCAGGGGTGCACAAATAGCAACACACACTCGATCAACCTCGGAAAAACCAAATCAAAACCCAACAAGGCATTCACGACAAAGTGATCACAGGATTCAGAAATATTTCAGGGGGCCACCCCATTAAGCTACCCGCAACGAAGTTGGCCGACTCCAAGACGGACTCAAGGTTTGCGTCAATGGCTGTAAATGACTGGGAACCCGAAAGTGTGACTGGGCTTGTCGATACCGCGAAAACACTCCGCTTACCTAAACAGTACAGGTGCATCCTCGCACAATCTTAAAGAAAACAGTAAAGCATGGCATAAGTACAGAATAGTAATAAAGCCCCAAACTACTTTGTGGCCCCAAGAAATAAGAATCAAGCTACCTCGGGGGTTCATAAGCCTCCCGGATGTGGATAGCGCGAATATTCAAGGAACAGGAATCAAGTACTCGGGGTCCTACGGGACACAAGTGAGCATGAAAAACCAAATAGCAGATATTGCTCACCGGTGCCACTTTCATTAGTTATCCCAATACTACTCAGGTTAAGTTGTTTAGGTACCTCGTTATCCATCCGACACTCACATACCCTACACATGCTGTTCTACGACTCGCATGGCTCAAACAACTCCTGTAGTAATGGCTCATGGGATGGAGGAACAAGCTTCGGTGGGGTTTAAAAGTAAAGGCTATGCAATACTTGGGATTCAGTTTAATGCAATCGCGACTCAATGATGCAAGAATAAGATAGAGGCAATAGGTATTGTATGTATGCAAGCATGTGGTAGTGCTTGCCTGGCAGCTCAGTTGAAGCGAGCGAAGGATCTGGGTAGTGCTCCTGGTTTTCTTGGTAAATCCCCTGCTCAGCGTCTATTCGAAGAAGAACCAAACAAACAAGGGCCAACATAAATAAAATGCACAAGCATATGAATAAAATGCATCAAGCAAACAATCATGCCATGATGAATGATGCACAATTTGCATGGCAATAAAGTAGCATGGCATGGGTGAGGTGTGGAATACAAAAGTAAAGCATTTTATGGAGTTTTACTCATATTTTATACTCAAATAAGTTGCTGTATACTTTATATTTATATGATGCATGCTGCAAAACAGAACATGAAATGCATAAACAGAAAGGTCTCGTCGAGCTAATCATTTTAGACATATCATTTGTTAAATTTGGAGTTATAAAACAAAAGTTATTAATTAATTAAGATAAAGGGCATTTTAATGTAATTTTAATCAACTCGAAATTTAAGGTGTTCAAAAT
The DNA here is from genome assembly GCA_023614405.1 of Avena insularis. Taxonomy (NCBI): domain Eukaryota; kingdom Viridiplantae; phylum Streptophyta; class Magnoliopsida; order Poales; family Poaceae; genus Avena; species Avena insularis. The sequence continues at coordinate 327,405,605 of CM042684.1, read as the reverse complement.
ATATTTTGAAGGGCATATTTGAATTCCTCACATTTTTCTGATTTCAAAACATATATTACATGTTTAATTTGGGTTTATATTTTAAAAGTTATGTGAAAACAGATTTGAAATTTGAATTTAAATTAATTTGGAAAAAGTTTGAATTAAAACAGAAATACAGAAATTCTTTTGTCACCCAGTCTAGACCTAGTCACAGACAGTGACAAGTGGGGCCAGGCTGACTGGGCGATACCGCGTCCAGGAAAAGCTTTTACCACCGCGGCGCTTCCCAGCCACTTATTGTGGGGTGTTCTTGATAAGACAGGTCTTCTTGGAGATTGATAAGCTCGTGGTCCACGGTCCTGTCGGGATCCTTGAAGCACTTCTTGAGTTGAGAGATGTGGAAAACATCATGGACCTTGAGTTTTTCCGGGAGCTCAAGAGCATAAGCAACTTCTCCTCTTCTTCCACGAATTTTGAATGGACCGATGTATCTAGGAGCCAGCTTTCCTTTGATACCAAAACGGTGCGTGCCTCTCATGGGAGTGACACGAAGGTAAACGAGATCACCAGGGACATACTCCATGTCCGTGTGCTTTCTGTCATAATTGCTCTTCTGGCGACTTTGAGCAATCTTCAGATTTTCAAGAATGATGTGAACTTTCTCCTCCGCTTGAGTTACAATGTCAGGGCCAAACAATATTCTTTCTCCTGCACCCGACCAACCAATCGGAGTTCTGCATTTGCGGCCATAGAGAGCCTCAAATGGTGCCATCTTTAGACTTTTCTGGAAGCTATTGTTGTAAGAGAATTCAGCATAAGGGAGGCATTCTTCCCACTTCATGCCAAAAGAGATGACGCAAGCACGGAGCTTATCCTCCAGAATCTGATTGATCCTTTCAACTTGTCCTTGCGACTGAGGGTGGTAAGCTGTGCTGAAGTTTAATTTTGTTCCCAAAGCATTTTGGAAACTTTCCCAGAACTTGGAAGTGAAGATGCTTCCACGGTCTGAACTGATCTCAAGAGGGACCCAATACAGAGAAACAATTCTGTTGATATAGAGCTCAGCCAACTGAATTGCAGAAATTGTTTCCTTGACGGGAAAGAAGTGAGCCACTTTAGAAAGCCTGTCAATGACAACAAAGATTGCATTGTTGCCCTTCTGCGACCTCGGAAAACCAGTGATGAAGTCCATCTCTACTTTCTCCCATTTCCATTCCGGGGGTTTCAATGGCTGTAGAAGACTGGAAGGTTTCTGATGGACAGCTTTAACTCTGCGGCAAACATCACACTCCGAGACATACTTGGCACAATATCGTTTCAATCCCGGCCACCAATATTGTGTTTTCAAGTCCATGTACATCTTTGTGCTGCCAGGGTGGATAGAAAGAACAGAATCATGCGCCTCCTTGAGAACTTGCTCTCTCAAACCCGGGTAGTTCGGAACAAACATCCGGTGTTCAAAGAAAAGCGTGCCTTGATCATCGACGTGGAAGGACTCATACTTCGGAAGCTGGATGTTGGAGATGATCTTTTTGGTGTATGGATCCCCAAGTTGAAAAGAGCGAACCTTTTCTTCCAAGAGAGGGGTTGCCAGAAGGTTCAGAAGATACCCTTGATCCACAATTTCAAGGTTGAGCTGACGGAATTCCTCGCACAAGAGAGGCTGTTGTTCTTCCATCATGAGGTAGGGCAGGCTCGGGTGGGGCACGCAAGACAGAGAGAAGAGAAAGAGAGAGGAGAGGGGAGGCTCGGGCTAGGATAGGTAGCCTCGGGTTAGGGTTTTTGTTAGGGTTGGGGGTAGGTAGCTGGGGTGGTTAGGGCTGTCAGGTGGGGCCAGCAAGGTAGGGAGGGGGAGAGAGGCCGAGAGAGAGGGAGGGAGCTAGGGAGGCTCGGTTTAGGGTTAGGAGAGAGGGGGGGTATGGTGATAGGTGGTGGTAGAGGTGTAGGTGATTAGGGTTAGGATCTTAGATAGAGGGTTTAGAGAGAGGGGGGTTTAGATGAGGGTGTTGGCTATGATCACACTTGATCATGCAAGGGCATAACCAAGGAGATGAAGAAAAGACACAAGGCAAGGAAAAACAACAAGGTGGAAAGGTTGAGAGAGAAGAGGGAGAGATCCAAAAGAGATGTACACCACTCAACAATTCAAATAAAAACCAAAAGACTAGAATGTGGTGGTGCTTGCATGGCCCATGCAAAATATTCAATGCCATGTTTATTCTTGTGAGAACAAATATTAACATGACATTATTCTTATGCATCCCCAAAGTTGGAATAAAAGCCAAGCAAAAAGAATTAAAAGGATGCCCCATGTGGAGTAGATGGAGATGACCATATTTGAATACAAATGGGACTTGCTAGTGTGTATGTGCCACTAGGTATTTAGTAAGCCCAAAAATATCCCAGCATGATAATAACCCCAAAACAACCCATATGGAAGCTAGGAAAAGGTTCCACTCACAAGGCATGCAAAGGTGGCCATGTGGCTCTCATAAACCAATAATGTGGAAACAATATGGTGCATATATGAGAGCATGTGGAGATAGAATTGGATCCATTCCAACCCACATGAGCTAGAGGTGAAACCAAATAAGTTGCAATGCTCATATATGGTGGAATGGTGGAATGATGGGGTGATGACAAGAAAGGTGGTGGAGTTAATAAAAGATATGCCCCCAACTCAACTTGGGCATTTAAACAATATATCAAGAACCAAACACAATATCAAAAGGCAAATACAATTTACAATGCATATGAGAGAAGAACCAACACAAAAAGGGTTTTATATGATGCTCAAATGCAAGGTGGCATGATGACATGAGCATGATATATTTATGATGCAACAATTATATATATTAAGTAGCCATTATATTACTAGACCAAGTAGCATTACAATTGTTAGACAATTGGGATGCTACACAAAGGAAGGACCAATTCCAATGTCACATTCAACCATCAATGAATGCTTTCTCCAGTATTTGAGGGGCATGGAGGAAGGAAGGAAGGTTGAAATGGAGAGGCGGAACTATTTCTACCGGGATACATTAAAGAAAATGCATGAGAAGTCATCTGAGGAATTACATCCAAGGTTGAAACTGGTTGAATTCTTACAAACCAAGCCCTGGAGTTTTTCTATGGAAGAAGAATATATAGAGGTAGAGAATTGGTTAATGGATACGTCTCGTAAGCTCAAAATCGTGGGATGTAAGGATGAAGAGAAGGTGCGATATGCAACTTATCTATTGATAGGAACCGCAACCACATGGTGGGAGAAATCAAAGTTCGTAGCACCGAGAGAAGGTGTTAGTACCTAGGCAGAGTTTAAGAAGAAGTTCCGTGAAGAATTTGTTCATAGGAACAATGAGCAAAGGAAGAATGATGAAGCCTTGGAAAACAAGAATCTTCCAGTTCTGAATCATGTACAAGATTTCAACCGTTTCTCTTGGTACATTAGTGATGAAGTAAATAAGGAGACAAAACGGCAGAAGAGGTTCATGAAAGGATTACAAGCAGTTATGAAGATGCAACCATAGGCGGAATTGAGTAGAATTGGCTTAGGCTTCATCTTCCCATGGGTGGAACCTCTCTAGGATCGACATCAATACCTAGGTTATACAAGACCCTCACCGTTTGAGCGCTCTTTCTATCTTGTGATCTCTATTATGTTGATCTCTCCCTTTGGGTCTCTATTGATTGTAATCTCTTTACAAATAGAGTCTAGCGGCTCTGGATCGATATTTTGTTCGTAGATCTCTACCTAGCGATCTCTTCCACGAGGATTCAGTGAGGACAACCGAAATCATGTGTGTTTGCATGTGTTTTTATCTTTATCTTGCGTTTTGTGTTGAGTTCGTCATGTCCATCGCCTTTCCCGTCACTTCCTTGTCCCAAATCCGCGAAGATCAGACCACCTGAGGGTCAATCCCCAAGGAACCCGCAATAACTATGAACTTGACTTTAACAATATTAGCTTTGATGACATCACCACGTATACTTACGTCCATGATTATTATGACATGTAGGCATTTTTCAAATAGGAAGTTATCTTTGGTCGTGGGACAGAATATGCAGCATGTGTCCCTCTGGAGTTTTAGATTGCATACGAAGATCCGTGTGTATGCAGTGGGTGTTAGCATTCAGTACCCCTTTTAGCTCTATTTATTTTTCGTTTTAGTTTGCCGTGCTTTGATTGATCGTAGATTTATGCAATATTTGTGACCATGTAAAACTTTATCTCCGTGTTTCTTTCTGAAACATTAGTTTGTTTGATTCACGAACTGACATCTGTTAGGAAGGAAGCAATGGGAATGGTTGTGATTTTGGCGAAGCAATCTTAGCCGAAACAATGAGTGAAAAGTATTACGACAAGCATGTAAGGAAACAAATACTCCTTAGCCGAAACAATGAGTAGTACATAGTTTTCAAAAGGATCGACAATGTATGATACATGATCTATTGCACTAGCGTTTTATGTCCAAAGAGTTCATCATTTTGACAAATGTAGGATAGTGGAGCTATTGCAGTAGCTGAGACCGTGAACTTGTCATTAATAGGGCAGCGTTTCATTGGTCTGTAAAAGTTTGTTGAAATGGAAAAATGGCAAAAAACAGACGTCTATATGAAAATATTTTCCAAGTAATTTCTTTTAGAAAATAATATTGGCATTTTGAAAAGATACTAGGTCGAAATAGAAAGTCTTAACTTTTTACGAAATATCTGTTATATAATTATTGACAAAATAAAATATAAACCACCATGTTCATCTACATAGGATTTTTTTGGTCCATTGATCATGGGTCCTAGTTATAAAGGTCTAGATTAAAAGCAAACACTTGATAAACCAAAATATCTGATTTCGAGATGATGATGACATGAATGAAACAATTTAAGATCAGTTTAGACAATTTGTGCCATTTTGTCCGGAATTCAAAGAGAGAATGGGCCAACATGTTTCCTAACATCACTTAACACGGGAACCTCCACCGCCCGTGGATTCGATAACCTAGGTCACTCTAGGAAAAAATGGGTCATACACGACACTGACCGGTCCAAACGTCACCAATAGTCCTTTCCCTTCCACGGACATGTCCCAGAAGGTCCTCTCTTTCCCCAAACAATGCAACACTTCCATGTTTTCGTAGATGCATGACCACGCTGGCACGGAGAACTTGGGGTGGGGAGGTTGCTTCACGGGCATTCTGTTTGTCACCGCTCCCATCTAGCATCAGCCATCAAAAGTGCCATAGCTAATTGATCATTAGGGTCGAGAGCGCTTAAAGGTGTTGAGCGTAGATTGTTTTGTCACTGAAGATTTCCACTTCCCCTTTCTCTAAAGGGAACCAATCCACCACCTTAGATCGAGTCTCAGCAAAGCATGACATAACTATTTCCATCAAAATAGGAAACTCACATCACAAGGATTCCAGAACGATAATCGAAGATAAGCGAAGACGATCTTCCCAGAGACTAGGATGACTCCCTTGTAGGGAGAAAAGCGGCATCGCACAATCTCCCATGGCCGCCAAAACCATAAACCCTGGACAGAGAGATTGTTTTTTCCAGTCATGTCATGTCATTTACTCTGCTTGTTTAAGTTGGTGTGCTCATGTTGGCCTTCATTTCCCCGACCCAAACCAATTGCCTCTTTCTCCCAAAAAATCTCTAAAAACCTCAAGCTGACTGTTTCCTGTTTCTCTTGGTTTTATCCGAAACTACGTCTAAACCGAAAACACCCTTCCTGGTTTACTATGCGAAAAGCACCTCTCGGTCCGTTTGCCGACCTAAGACCCTAACACCCGCAGACCCATTTCAACCGGGCTTCTTACTCAAACCTACAATACCATTTGCAACACGACAACACGTGAAGCTATCAATTTATCTAGACGCAACATGACAAAACAGGAAGGCACGATTAGATGGTTCGAAATTGTCAAAGCCTAAAAAAGGTGTTCGCTTGACACGTCGTTTGATAAGCCATTTGCACACCCATGCAAGGCTATTTCTTCCCTTTCCAACTTGACACTTGAGAGGATGTGTGGACAGCTTCCTATTTATTGTGAATGCGATGCAAACTCGAGTGAAAACGACCGGACAACAACAGAAAGTATATTACCTTCTGGTGAGCACCCCTAAAGAGAATCTACTACTCGCTTCATTTATTCATGCAAGGCCGTTTATATTTTTTGAGGGAACAAGGTCGTTTATACTACTGTACCTGTTATTGGAGAATATATACAAGGGCCACTCAGTATTGTTCTAAGTTTTTTTTGCGAAAATTTTACCGGCTTGTTTTTTTTTTCGAAATGGGGTTGTACCCCGGCCTCTGCATCCTAGGATGCACACAACTCATTTATTACTCAGAATCTTGAGTACGGAATTACAGTTCAATGGTCGAAGAAACTTGTAAAAAACATTACTTTTACATTACCAAATCAATATCACTAGATCTATCATTGAATATATTTTCACAATGTACTTATTGATTATTATATTGATATTTTTCATGTAAATTTTATCAAACCTAAAACAATTTGAGTTACAATTTTAAGTGACCATATATAGTTGAATATATAGCATTCCACAAGGTGATCCTAGAAATATGACATTGGATAAATAGAGCACAAAAATCAGGGTGCCGATGAAAAAAAGAAGTAAAGAAGTTCTCGTCATGTAGAAACTAGAGTTTTGAAACCAAATACTGCTAAACAAAGAGTTTTCAAACCAGTTAAACATAAAACCCCATGGAAATTCGTATGTTCCTTGGGAGATTTTGCGTTAAACTAGGCCGCCATGGATGTTGTGCCCGGGGAGGAAGGGCCGAAGGGGAAGTGGTGGGAAAAGGGAGCACAAGGTGCTGGACTGCTGGGGCAGAAGGGGGAGTGGTGGGAAAGGGAAAGTTATTTTGCCTCTTGGTCTGAAAATTGTAATGATGTGTTTCAGGAGGTGGGATCACCAGCAGGACCAGTTGTAAGGACTGAAGAATTACTGAAGGCTACAGGAAGTGCTGCTGTATGTGCTATATAAGTTATTTTCTCTATAGTTATTTTATTTTATTTATAATTTTTAACATGCTGGTTGTTTTCCTTTCTGATGTGAAACTGTAGCAAACACGAACATATGCAGGACCTGATGCACAGTCCCTTGAGGTGAGTCTATTTGTCTTCCAAATTTCATTTTGGGAGTTTTTGTTTCTTAGTTTGTTGTTCTGTGTGGAATGCCGATTGCTACCTCACAGGGCTAGTAAAATACTAAAGATACTTACTTGACAGAAGAGAGATGTAGAGAAAAGAAATACATTTTGATCTTTGCAGATTCTACTCGGTCATTGTTCTATAACCTGTGAACTACTATTGCCCAGGAACAATATCGATATAATAGTAGGACTTCTCAACAAACAATAAGGTAGAATAAAAAACAGTAAGGCATATGGTTGATATTTAGTTGCTTTAAATTGGAACCGTATGACGATGTGTACTTTTGTGGAAACATGGCTACTAGCGCACAGCCGTACACTTTTTTGGGACTGCTTGTTCTTAGATAGCCAATGGCATCTTTCTACTTCGCTATATATATCATACAGTGCAAATGGCCATCTTTCTACTTCGCTATAGATATCATACAGCTGGTATTTGTAACATGGACATGTTCTAATGGAGTAAATGATTGTCCCAGCCTTCTAGGTATCACGCCACTTGTTCAATAAAATTGTTAATTTATTTGTCATTTCACTTGCAGTAGTTGTTTCTGAGCTGGATAACAACTTGGCCGTTTCTCTAATTCCAGCTGCAGGCTTTAGTAGCAAAATTGACCGAGGAAAAGGATTCTGCACTTGAGGAAAATAAAAAACTTCGAAATGAGTTGGCGAGTACTAGTTCTGTAGTGTATTAGGTTCGAAACTTCAAATCATGTACTCCCTCCGGTCCATATTAATGGTCTCAACTTTGTCTAGATACGAATGCATCTAGTCTAAATACTTTACTAGATACATACGAATCTAGATAAAGTTGAGGCCATTAATATGGACCGGAGGGAGTACTCTTCCTGCGGGCTACCATTAGCAGTTTGGCACCCAAAGCCGATGTGTACTTAATAATGCAAGAACCTGTACTTCTGTTCTCATAATAAACATACTAGCCTTTTACTCCTCCGAAGTATTGCGGTTGTTCGGATAACCCAACTATCATAAAGAGTTAAAAGATGGATGTCAGTATAGAACTTATCAAATCCGTAAATCAATTTGAGGGGCTCCAAGTTGCATATGTGCAGCAGTACACACCATTAACAATTGCAGTTTGTTCAACTGGTATGTAATTCTGTATTTCTTGTAGTAGGTATCCCCACATATCAACACACTGTTTTTTCTGGCTGAAGTATGACACTTGTACTTAAATGCTTAAGTATACACTCAATAGTTTGAATTAGGCATTTATACAACTACGCTAGATACTTGAAGAATGTGACCTGAAGAACTGGAGTAAGCTCTGTTCAGAAAAGTAAATTTTCTGAAGGAGGACGGCAGGGCTCTCCCTGGTGATAGTAGCTTAAAAAACCTTTGAACAAGAAGAAAATATCAGATGATTCTCTGTCTAGATTTTTTTTTTTGCAATCCAGAAATTCCCTCAAGTGAACTACCCTGTAACTGTATGGGATCAAACCGGTGCATTATTGTGTACAAAGATCAAAACTGCTGCATATGGGTAATGTATCTTAGTTTATTTATGCAACTGGAATTAAAATTATTTACTAATGGAGGGGGCACAACTTTCTAGCTTTTCCATCGGACTTCGGTTTTATCTGAACAATCAAGATGCAAGGTTTGATCTGCTTGAGAAAAAGGCTTTGATGTTGTTGTTGTAATCAAGACGCAAGATTTAGGTTACAAAATTTAGCAAGGTCCTTACTAGAGGAATTTATCAGCCGAATTCTCATATCTGCAACCACCTTGATCCTTTTATGAACTCAGTGTGAAATATTTGTCTCTTCAACATGCAGGAGCTGGTAAGGCGCGACGCTAGTAGGCAAGGAGGCGTCTCACTGTTATTTGTACTGGTGTCTGGGCTGCTTAGCATCATTCTGGGCTGTGTTATAAAGAAATGAGGATTTCAGTTTCCAGTCTAGTCCAGTGATATACTCCATACAGTAAATAAGAAGTAACATCTTATGGTGTTCGCTGTTGACAAGCTACCAAAGTTACAGGGAACAGACCAGATGAAGTTCTTTTTTTTTCGTTTTGAAACTTCAAATCAGACTAAGCTTGTTAAAGTTTGCAAGTGAAGTGTCCATTTGACTGGAGAAGTTGGCATATAATTTGACCCATGATGTATTTTAACTAACCATATTAAATTAATGCTCTTGATTGTTGTTTATAGTTGTATAAATGTTGATTGTGGTTTGCAGCTGTATAATTTATTTCAGTGTGTCCAAGTCACTCACAACCTCAAAGATCTTGTCGCCTTGTCGGAGTCTAATTATACATTTGCTCGAAATGATTATAGTAACCAAAAGGAAGCACCTTAGCTGCCAGGATTTTCGCTGATGCACAAAGCGGCTATTCTTACAGTACAGTGCGGCAGAACTTGGAACAATTTGTTTGAATAGTGAAATTCAGAAACCCAAACCAACTATTCACACCAGCAAAGAGGTGATAAAATTTACAAGAATAGTGCATGTGCAATCGCCAGCTCAGCACACTACTCACATACGGAGTACTTGCTTATTTTACAGAATATAAATCACAAACAAACTAATCTCTGACAGATCTCGAGCTGTTTACTGAGATGTTCTCGAACTGCTTCCAAGTTCATGTAATGGCACCTGAGCAGCATGGCTTTTTACCTCCACATTGATCTTTCACAATCCTTCCGCTTAAGTTAGACACGCCGCCTTCTGTTTCCTGGGGAAGAGATAGATCAGCAAACATAAAAAATGATGTGCAAACATGTTAAGTAATTTGATTATTTCCCTCTCTAGTGGAATCGCGATAATAAGCCAAACTATCAACGTTCCATTAGAATTTTTCATAGACTCCCTATTTTCTAGCACCAACCACAAATTGCATATTACTGTGTATAAGCATATGATGCTTAAGATTGCAAATCTATCTTACAAACAAAGTTACAACACCCAATTTCAAGGAGGATGACTATCCTACTCTGTACATGCGTATGTAAATTAGGATTTATGTACATTCAGGATCTAATATTTGTTCTATAAGTGGTGGTGGGGAGTGAAATAATAAGTGATGAGAGAAAATTTTATTTTATAACTAAAAGTTGTGCCTGGAAAATAGGGGGGCCACAATTTGCATGCAAGGACTATTTTCTTTTCTTTTTCAGTGTGGCATATTTACACTCTGAAACAAACATTTTGGAAGGCATATCTTTCTGTAAACTGAAATATCAAAATATATAATGGAAGGTAAATAGTGAAGATTCAACATAAGAAAAGATAACCACACTGGCAAATAAGATAATCTGTAAAGGGGTGAAATGGATATAAAGCTCGTAAAAACAATTTCTTAACCAACAAGGAGCTTCTTGTACAATGAGGAATGGCACAGTAGCAGCAAAACATAAATAAGTCATCACAATTGTGTTCTGTTTGCACTAGTCCACATGATCATGATGCGCCATGAATTCATCAAACTTATTGCTCAATACAATACCTAAGAACAGAGACACCATAAACCATGAACAATTGATGACTATATAATTTTGGTTTGCACCCTTTGCAACAAATAAAGAACTAACTATCCATGCTAGTAGTTAATCCAAAATAAAAAATGAACAGGTATCGCAGTATCGTACCTCCAGCGAACATCCATTGCAAATCCTGAACACCATATCACACGAACCCTCACATCAACGCATGTACCTGCACCCGAGGAATACAAAGACAACAATTACGATGGAATAACAAAAGAGAAAATTAATGAAATCACATCAATAGCCTTTCAATGGAGCTACCTTGACGAGTAGCCTCGGTCTGGCTGCCTCTCCTTCTTCCTTGATGTAGTGGCAAGCAAGGCGCGCTCACGCTCTTTCTCCTTGGCCTCCCTCTTCCTCCTCTCCTCTCTAAGCTCCTCGATACTCTTCTTACCTCCACTCCTCTTCTCTCCATTGCCTTCAGCGTAATCTCTCCTCTCCTTAGAGGAGGAAGCCAAGGGCTTCGACGCGTACCAGGGCGCCGCAACACCTTTCCCGGCAAGGCCGTAACCCAGCCTGTACTTCTCATCGTCGGGGCCCGCCGTCCTGACCTCCTCCTCCTTCCTCTTCTTAGGGTTCGGCTTAGAGTCGGCAGCAGGCTCTCTCTCCCGAGCTGCGCCCCTCCCGCCGCTAGCGGAGGCAAGCGCGGCGAAGTCGGCGGCCCCACCACCTCCGGAGAAGAGGTTAATGTGGTCGCCATCGGAGGCGACGGGTGATGGTTCCGCAGGCCGCGCGGCGGGAGGTGGGGGCGGGTTGACCTGGTCCGCGGAACGGACAGAGGAAGCGGGTGGGGATGGAGCACGGGGAGGGGAGGGAGAGTCCGCCTGGAGGCCACGGTTGCGGCGAAGTGCGACGAGGCGGGAGTGGGACTCGCGGCGTCGGGTGGCCTCGCGCTGGAGCTGGTCCTGGCGGGCGGCCTCGGCCTCGTCGACGCGGACCTTCTCCTGGTTGTCGAACCTGTAGACGTTCCAGCGCTTCTGCGGCAGGATGTTCAGCCCACCGTGCCCACCCATCGCCGCCTACCGGGGCAGGTTCCTCGCCGACCGCCGATGCGCTTGGGTGGGGTGTTCCGGCGACTGGGAGATTGGGGATTTCAGCCTCTTTTTCCACGGGTTACGGACTTTGCTTTGAGCCCGTGCCGGTGGAGACAGAGGGGAACGTGGGCAACGTACGGGCTATTCATCACTATACTGGGCCGCATTTGCTGCCAGATTCGAGACGCTAGGCCCAACAGCCTGACGGACCGTCCTGGCCCCTGGGGTTCAAGGCTGTGACGTCACCTGCTCTCTTCCGCCCTGCTTTTGTTTCCATGGAGCGGCTCAAATCGGCGGTGCCGGCCGATCTCCGGCGAGCCGTCGGCGATGGCACGACCCGTGACCTCCCATCCACCACCTCCCTAATTATCTCCTTCCTGGAAGGCCTCCCTCTCTTCCACCAGGTAACCACTCTCCCCGCCGCTTCACTATTATTGTGTTCCTAGTCGGTGCACTGGTCTGTGGTCTGTGGTCTGTGGTCTGTGGTCTCAGTGGTTATTTCATTGCGTCTCTCTGTCGGGAAGGTCATCAGCGAGCTGACCGACCCGGAGCTCGCGCTGTGCCGCAAGGACAAGGGGAGGGTGGTGGAGCTGAAGGGCCAGGGCAATGCGTGCTTCTCCCGGAGGGAGTTCGAGCAGGCGCTTGGCTTCTATTCGCAGGTAATTTGTCACCCACAAGCTGGTGAATTGCGGCTCATGGTTTTAGTATTACAGCTGTCCTGTGAAAAAGAGAGTTTTGCTCCAAACAGTTCAGAGTGAAAATCTGTGGTTTTTGTATTACAGCTGTCCTGTGAAAAAGAGAGTTTTGCTCCAAATAGTTCAGAGTGAAAATCCTCTTTCTAGTGTTTTTTTTTTGGCATGTTTCCACTTCAATCTAAACATGCCTGTCTGTACTCAAGTCTGTGGTTTTTCCCTCTTCTAATAGAATAGGCAGCGCTCCTGCCTGTTGCTCTAAAAAAAAAAAATCTGTGGGATTGTTCACTTGTTTGGTTGTTATAAAATAGTGTCACCTTCACTTAGAAGAATCCACCCCACTTCATTTTTAGTGACATTTTTTTATTTAGCTCATTGATTAACCTTCTTTCTTGGCGATAATAAGTTCTTTCTGCATTGTATTTCTACAGGCGCTACGTCACGTCCCGATTAGTTCTGATGGCACGGATGAGATTTTGTTAGCTACATTATATGTCAACCGTGCCTCCACTATGCATGTGAGTTTTTTATTTATCTTTCTGCAGAATATGGACATGCCTGGTACAGTTTTCTTATTCTAGGACTTGGAATTATCTCTTGGAAAATAGTGAATATCTTGGAAGGCAGCTAGTAAAATTATTCCTGCTATATTTAAGTTACATTGCTAAAAAATGTTTATTTTTTCGTGTCGCCAGAGGTGTCCTTGCATTCTAATGATTTTTCTGAACTTTGCAGAAATTGGGCCTCCTGGAAGAGTGTCTACGGGATTGCGACAGGGCCATTTCTGTTTCACATAATTATGCCAAGGTAGTAGGATTGTGACAGTTGTAACCATGCATCTTATGTATAATGCGTGTTTCTCTGTTCTTTTGAGAATTCAAGCTACAGCATGGAAGCTAAGTCACTATTTTGGTTTCCCCTGTTGCTCTATTTCAGGCATGGTACAGGAGGGGAATGGTAAGTGCATCGTTGAAGAACTATTCATCTGCCATGCATGATCTAGAGGTTGCATTGAGCATGGAAGTGACTTCTTCTGGAAAGAGCAACATAGAACACGAGTTGAAGTTGATTTTATTAAAGCATCAAAATGTGAATGAAGTGGGAAGATCAAGCAGTGACTGCAAGGATGCAGAATTGCCACATACAGGTTGGAACCTTGGGTAGGCATGCAACTTCTTTTAGAATTTTTAATTAATTCTAATTAATAGATAATATTTGTCTAACTGGCAGCAGAACTACGGAAGGTTGTTCTAGAGTGTGTCTCAACACCCAACAAAGGTAGAGGAATGACTTCTCCGAATAACATTTCTCCGGCCTCCTTGATTCATGTTGAGGATCCCCTTGCTGCGGTATTGATTAAAACCTGTCTCTTCAATTGTTTACACAAAATGTTGTGTCTCAGCCTTCCTGTAGTTCTATGTATTTTCTGAGGCCATATTAAGTTGCCAAGTTATTTTGTGTTGTTCACATATGAATTGAGTATGTTACGTATTTACTTGAGGTGCATACTAAGATTGTTTTATGAAGCCATGCGTTTAACTAACCTCCATGTGCTTTATTGCAAATACATGATTATTTTTTGTCTTTTATTGGAGGCTTGTCAGTAATCTTGAGCTGAAGTTTTGTATGTCTCTTACTTGCAACAGTTTTATGCAGATTATCCTGAAATCATGCCGGGATACCCATTGCCACTATTGCTTTAATGAAGCACCCGCAGATGCTGTGTTCTGCCCTTTGTGTACAATACCAGTTTACTGTTCAAAAAAGTGCCAGATGCAAGCTGTAGGCGGAATTTCTTGGAATCAAGATACTTGTCTTAGATCTAAAAGTAATTGGGTTGATCTTGGAAAACTGAGCCTAATTTCTACAAGGAGCAAGGATCCAAACTCTAATCAGATTGCTGAACATAGGCACGAATGTGGTGGTGCACATTGGGCAGCTGTTTTGCCAGCTGATATAGTTTTAGCTGGGCGAGTTATGGCACAATACATTGATAGAAAAATGCTGACTGGAAAGAGCTCTGCCATCTCGGGTCCAAATTTGGTAAAAAAAATATCTTATTTTCATATGAGTCTACCATTTTCTGGTGTTGTAGCATTTAGATATTATCATAAGTATCTCTCTAAAACAAGATATTATAGCACAAGTATTTTTAGTACTGTCAGGCCAGGAAATAATGACCTTAACTGTCTATTGCAGGATCTCATTCACCACTATGATATAGATTCTCCTACAAGCAAGTTGGAATCACATATTTATGCGATTGTCTTGTTATTGTGCCTTCAAAAGTATTATGGTTCAGACCTTTCATGGGAGGAGGAAACATTATCAGAGGTATACGTGACATTTATTTTCAGAGTTTTCCTATTTTTTACAGGGTTATTGCTTTGATATGTCAGCAGGGGTCAATAAGCATTCTTTGATCTTATACAGCTGGTTCTTTTGATCTGTCAAGTGAAATTCAATTCAATTGCTATTGTTCGTATGAAATCCATGAATGAAGGCCAGAGACTGACAGAGAATAAAGGGAATTCTGCAGCTGGTGATGCAGTTATGTGTAGTGTGGAGCAGGTTTATCTTTTACTCCTCTTTTCTGGGGTCAATAAACCATGCTCTAAAAAAATGAGGAAAAGTTATTGCCTACTGTTCAGTGTAATGTTCTTGAATATTTAATTTATGATCCACTTTTAAATATTAGTACGCTTCTTATGCAAATAAGATCCGAGAAGAAAAATGATACGATGTTTAAATTCACAAAATTGAGAAATTATGTCGGTATTGGAGTAATAGTATGTTATTTCAAGTAGGTACTTGTAAATAACACTACATTGGCTACATTGTCTATTTTGCTTTCTTTGGCTTATGCGCCTGGTGCTCATTTACTCTCTTTACTATCTGTAACCTGTTTTTTGTTTCGCTTGCTGCTAGGTCAGGGTTGCTCAAGCTATTTACATGTCTGGTAGCCTCTTTAATCACTCGTGCCGGCCAAACGTGCATACATATTTTCATTCACGCACTCTCTTTCTAAGATCTACCGAATATATAGAGTCAGGGAGCCCAATCGAGCTATCATATGGTCCACAGGTCTCTCCCACCCTTCATCTCTTGTGTGTGTGTACATGTAACATATTAAAAGTTAATTTTGAGTTTATGCTTTGCACTGTTTGTCTTTCTCGTTTCTAGGCTGGTGAGATGGATCTTCCGGCGAGACAACAGTCACTTCAGAAGAATTACAAATTTAGTTGCCAGTGTTCAAGTTGTTCAGAGCTACATCTATCGGACCTTGTCATTGATTCATTTTGTTGTCCACAAAAAACCTGTCTTGGTGCCATATCAGAATTAACTTACTACAGATCCAAAGAGGATTGTGTGCATGTTTCTCTAAAAGAATCTGACGTTTGCAAACTATCGCTGCCTGTAAGATGATTTTTTCCTTCCCAACGTCTTGAGCTAAAATTTACTAATTAGTTAGTTTGGTGGCACCAACCTGAAATTCTTTTTGTTCAGCATGTATCCGAGGTTGATGAGGATACAGAGAAAGTTGGGAAATTGCTTTTCAGAAATGATGTCGATTTGAAGATCGATCCTGGATATTGCATGAGCTGTAGATCACAACTTGACTTGGCTTCTGCTATTGCTACATCAGACAGGGCAGCATCAAAGATCAACAGGTAAATTATGCACCATTGCATGTGGCGTTTCTGAATTTGATGCATCTTTCATCGCTAAATTTTTATTCATAGCTGAGATGGATGACAATTGCACTCACAGGTTTAAGGAACTTACAGTTATAGACGAAGTCTCTGAAGTTCCTGTCACAGATGCATTACAATCACTAGAACAGATAAAGAAGTTGAGGCACCCATATAGCAAGGCTCTTGCCCAGGTTATGGCGCTCGTGTTACTTGCTTTTGATAGTAATTTGGCTTCAAAATCCTGCCACTTACTCTTGAAAAATATGTGTTGAAATTGAAACATGCAGGCAGAAGACATGATTGCAGAGGCCTTTGCAAAGATAGGAGACCAAGGACAAGCAAGAAAGCACTGCGAAGCATCAATTGAGGTAGTCATTTATCATCCTCAATTAACGCTCAAAACTTTAACTGGTCTACCGAGAAATATAAGGGGAGAATTGTACTTTGATCTTGAGCCCTTGTTTTCTCAGGATGTATAGTGCTCGCTACCTCCTTCTCCGACAAGCAATATTTACATTGTCAGCTAGATTCTGGATGCTGATGTGCTCACAAATTCACAATTTTGGACTTAGTCACGCAACTTGCGGTCATAGGAAGCCTTGAAACTTGTTCTGTCCCTAGATAAAAGGCCAAATTTCATGCTAAGAAGCGCATTTGTCGAGTACAGCTTCACATAATCCACTTCTGATCTTCACTTGTTCCGAATTGCATCTTATGATATTGCAGATCATCAAGAAGCTATACCACCCCAAACACATAGCCATCGCGCACGAGTTGATCAAGCTTGTTTCCATCGAGCTGTCCCTGGGGGACAGGGCAAGCTCCAGAGCCACATTCCTGCGGGCAGAGGCGATATTCTCGCTTTATTATGGACCTGATGTTAAGAGGATTTTACCTTATGTTGATTCCCTGAAAAGAACTGTTACTGGAAGGTTTATCGGAGCACCTTGACAATCTCAGGAGCAGACGATCCTCACAGATACGTGCACCTCTTCGCTCAGAATGTATGAAGTAACGGTCATCAATCAGTGTACAGTACTAGTTGGTGCCGTTCTTTTTTGTGCTTGAGATACAAAGCTAGGGCAAGCAGATTAGTGGACCCATTGTGTTACAATCTTGCCCATGCAATGTACGGTTCTGAGCTTTCTAAAACTTCTGAGTTCCTGAAATTTCCTAATGATTTCCTTCAATTTACAGCTTTTGAAATTTACAGTCTACCATGTATTAATTAGAGTACTCCCTCAGTCCCAAAATAAGTGACGTGGATTTATCTAGATTCGGATGTATCTAGACACATTTTAGTATATAGGTACAAGCGAATTTAGACAAACTCAAGTCACTTATTTTGGAACGGAGGGAGTACATGCAACACCTGCTAAGCACTGGTGTTCGACCAAGCCTAGAAATACACCTTTTTTTTTGAGGAATTGAAATACACCTTTTATGTACTCATTGTGTAAAAAAAAGTTTTATTTTGTCTCATATTTTATCTCACCGTACCAATCAACAGAGTTCACACTCAACATGCAATCATGCACCAGTCAAAACTGAAATTTGAAAATGTACAAAAATCTGAGGTTCCCAAAAGTTCAGTCACGTTACACATGCAAACCCACCTCCCCGACGATATACTCGAATGCTTTGGGCGAGAATTTTTACAAACAACAAGCATGCCTTCAATGCTGCGACTGTGGGAGTGAGTGTATCAGGTTGCAGAGGATCATCCATCTAAAATGCCTGTAAATCAGTGTTGCAGGTCTTCAAAAGATTTGAGTCACAAAACATCATCAGTTGTTAGCATCCAGTTTACTCTCAGCTTCGCTGATGATCTCGAGCTCCTTCATTAAAGAGGAGCGTTTTTTCATATCATCATCCTGCTTGCTCTGCGGGGCCTTCTCACGGTAGCCTGAAGCACTCATTTTATGTGACAAGGTGTCATATTGCCTGCATTGGTGATGGATAACGGAGCATGTTACTACTGATATAAAAAAAATGCAAACAGACGTTAAAAAAAAACAGTACCAACAGAATTGGTGATCCGCAAGTCAGTACGAACAGAATTTGTGGTTCGCAAATTTATCAAGACGAAGGTAGCGTAATTGAACTTACTTCTGAATTTCCTCTCTCTTCTTCCTAAGCTTCTCATGTTCAGCTTCCGCGTTGAGAGCTCCCTGTAGCTGGAGATAAACTGCTAGATCTTTATTTACAATGTTTGTGGCACAATCAGGTGGAGTTGGATCATCCTCTGTCAGGATCTGAAAAATTGCCACTTGGGTCAGAACTTTGCCTTTATTTATTTATTAAGGGCTACTGACTTCACTGGATTAGAAATTAATGTATATTGCACATTACTGATAAAGGAAGGTGAGTTCGAACAGGAAATGTGCGTACAGCAAGAGGCATACATCATAGGGTTATTTGTGGTACATAGATATTATATTCGGACAAGAAAGTTCAAGAGAAGACAGAAATAAGCATAGATGTCGAATGATCTGTCAAACCTCAAGAGATGATACAGAAGCAAGCGTTGCAATTTGAGCCTGGTAGCACCGAACAGTGGCTGCAATATCTAGGTTTCGGCAGAGTACAAAAGATGGGCGCCTGTTGGGGTGAAAATACAAACTAAGGTATCAGCTAGAAACGAGCAAAATTCTTATGAATCAAAAGTAAAATAAAATGGCAATCTTAGCGCATTTGAGCATAGCATCTGTCATACAGTGTGAAACTCAAAGAAGAACATATAAGGTGAAAAAAAAACACCTTTTGTGTATATCTGTTGGTGGCCGGAGAGATCTCAGCTTACTCACAGCATCTAACACAATCTCCATCTCGTTCTCGACTTGATCATTTGCCCATTCCTGTCAACCAAGGAAACTTCTCTCAGGTAAAAAATAGTACTTCTCAAATTGAGATGACATATCAACCTTTTTCTTCACCTCCTTTTGCATATAGTCATCATAAAGTGGCTTCCTTTTAAATGTATACGTACTAGGCTCTACACTACTGTTATCCGGAAAATACTAACCATCAAATCCTCTGGTTCAGTTCTAAGTTGTCCTGAAAAGAAATATTTACCTGTACAGGTGAGGGGTATTCTGATATCGTTATGGAATCTTTCCTACAAGCCTCCTCCTTAGGCTGAAGAAAGGATTATGGAATCTTTCCTACAACCCTCCTTAGCCTCCACAGTTTTCCAACTTTTTCTGAAGACCCTCTAACGTTATGCCATTTATTACATCAATGGGATCAATGACATTCCCAAGGGACTTGGACATTTTATGGCCATGCGCATCACGAATAATTGGATGCAAGTAAATCTGACAAAAAATATAAGATAGTCATGAGGCAAGGTTTAATCAAGTAATTTTTAAGTTACAGCATCATGATTCACCAAGTGTGAGTTTCCAGTAAGAACTCGCTGAAGAATTGGCGTGATTCACTTTCAGTGTGAGTAAAGCTGCCATAATTGGACTAGAACCTAGATATCTTTATTTATGTCAATGCTATGTTATCATACTGATAAAATGTGCTGCTTGCAAGTGGATGATGCGACATAGAGTAATAGCTACTGACAATAATTTGGCATAACTGCAATTCCATTAATCGGATCCAGAACTATCTACTAAAACTATAACCAACATATTACCTTTTGAAATGGCACATCACCGCCGATTAGTATTCCCAACATTACCATCCTTGCTACCCAAAAGAAGAGGATGTCCAATCCAGTTTCAAGGACAGAAGTAGGGTAGAAAGTACCAAGGTCAGCTGTATCGTCTGGCCAACCAAAAACGGATAATGGGAAAAGGCTAGATGAAAACCATGTATCCAACACATCAGGATCTTGATCTAACTGATATTTCTTCCCTGGGTACCTCTCTTTTGCCTCCAGTATTGCATCACTTTCATTCCTTGCGACTATCCAGTGGTCAGTGTATGAACCCATGTCTTTCTCTTCGTCATCTTCTAATGTTACATACCAAGCAGGTACACGGTGTCCCCACCAAAGTTGCCTTGAAATACACCAATCACGTATGTTTTCAAGCCACCTGCAACACACAGAGTATTGGTGGATAGATTATTCGTCTGTTCATTTTTTTAGGAATCGTGTTGGCAAAAAATAACGTATAAAGAAAAGATGTATTCCTAAAGTAAAATAAATTGGATGTACCTGTACCAGTCTTGCTCATATTGTGGTGGAATGATCTCGATCTCTTTGGATTTCACAGCATCGAGAGCTGCCTTTGCCATTGTATTACAATTAACAAACCATTGGGGCTTGATCATGGGCTCCACGATATCATTAGTTCTGGAACAACGACCCAGTTTCATCTCATTATTTTTCATGCCTCTGTATAGACCCTTCAGCAACAAGTACAAATTGATTATAGTTTGGCAATTGCTAATACAATACATTTCAGAAAAGGATGAGCGACAAACAAAAGTAAATAACTTGGTCACAAAGGCTAAACTTTGAACTAAAGTAACAACGTGATCAACCATCTTCATGCAGGTACCAAGTGTAGCGTGAAGGAAATAGAGTTTTCATATATGATGGAAAATGCCAGCTTAAAAAAAGCTGAGGTAGTCTACAAGCTTGAACAGAGCCAGCTATGCATATATCACTGCAAATTAAGGTACTCCCTCCGTTCCAAATTAATTGGTGCAGATTTAAGCAAAATGTTGCCTAATTCTTTCTAACCTGCGTTGATTATGGAACGGAGGGAGTACTATATTTCCGAGGAAACAAAATGTTAATGCAATGTTTCTGTACCTGCAAAATGGCTCGTCATGGAATAAATTAGGAAAAAAGAGAAAACAATCACCGGTGTTGTTTCTCATACAGCTACATTTACTCTCTAGAAATTGGCGGAAACTTGACGAAATCTAATCATGTTCAATATTACTCTTGATGGTTCAGAGCATAAGTTAACACTGTTCTATTAGCATAGGTTTTTTCTACTGAGACATTTTTATCGCATTATGACAATACATTGACACACCTTTTCAATAATATTGAAGATAAGCATAAAATTGCATAAACTGCACACTGCATGAACGCCACAGAATCAATTGGAGGGAAAAAGGTAAAGATGAATATTTAAAATAGTACCTTCTCCTTTAGTGCATCAATAACAGCAGCTCGAGCAGTGAAACGTGGCATTCCTTCAAATTGTGGACCTCCAATTTCGTTTATGTTCCCATCATCAGTGAAAATATTGATAAAATCAAGGTTATGCCATTTCCCAGCCTTGAAGTCCTCGGTATCATGAGCTGGTGCGATCTGCAATTCTGCATACAGACAGCAGTGAAACAAAATATAGATAAGAGTAGGCGCTGGTTGCTGAACGTAATTAGTGCAAATACTGAATTCTGGATCAAGATATCAAAACCACCTCTTCAGGTGAGCATACCTACCTTTACAGCACCAGTACCAAAATTGGTTTGCACTAAATCATCATCACAAATTATTTCAAGTTTTCGGCCATTAAAGGGATGGATGGCATATTTTCCATGCAAATGCTTATATCTTTCATCCTGAGAATGAACGGCTATAGCGGTATCACCAAGCATTGTTTCTATTCTTGTTGTTGCAACGATAATTTCACCCAATCCTTCTTCTAGAGGATAGGCAAAAGATATCAAAACACCAAACTGAACTGGGGTGTTATAACCAGGGACCACTAACAGAGTCTCTTCCTTAAGTTCCAGATAGTCAACCTGAAAAACAGTGATTGAGATGTAAGATATAATCCTACATTCCTACACACATGCAAGAAAACAAACTGTCCAGCATAGTGCCAAATTGCATGTCTCATGCACCTCAATATCAGAAATTGCTGTACGAAGTGTGCAATCCCAGTGCCCAATTCGAATATCCCTGTAAATTGATAAATCATCCAAGAGGTGATAAACTAACATGAGAGGATTCCAAATAAACACACAAGGTCAACAGAACCATGGTACCAACAAAGACAGCACATTCTATTATGGAAAACTAACCTATATATTAAACCTTCCTTGTAGAGCCTGAAAAAAGCTTCTGTTACAGCTTTTGATCTCTGCGAATCCATTGTAAAACACTGAAAACATAGAGGGAATTAAAGAGTTAGAAAAAAATACATTGTTCATACATAAATGTTGCTTTCTCTAGCTATATCAATGGAGGCATCAGGAAAGAACTTTACTTCGCGTGACCCATCAAGCGAGGCTCCAAGAGTACGTAATTGTCCCAATATGGTGCCACCATACTGATCTTTCCAATTGTGGACCTGCCAAATGATTATTGGAACATGGAATGAAGAAATGTGAAAATTAATCAGAAAACTAAAGCATGAGATGGCACTGAACCAAAAAATCATCTCAATTAATTAAGTTAACAAGGCAATTTCATTTCATGGCACTGTAAGTCAGAAATCAAGTGCTTACCTCATGTAGAAATTTCTCACGACCTAGATCATGCCTTGACAGCTTTCTCTCACGCATGAGCTTCCTTTCCACCACCACCTGATATGAAGGGAACAAATTTTTTAGATGAAATTTCTACAGTAAAACATGGTAACATTTGATCAATCAGATAACAATGAATAACCAACATAACATTTGAATAGATGTCAATCTGAACTCAGACTAATAATACCAGGCTGCAAGCCACAACAAAAATGTAACTCTTGCAGAAGATAGATTCTGGGGCCTTGGAACCTAGTAAATATTATATTATACATGTACTATGCATTAAAACTTATCACTTATCAGCCAAGATGAAGCATAACAGACCTGAGTAGCTATGCCAGCATGGTCCATTCCAGGAACCCACAGAGCATTATAGCCTGACATCCTCCGCCAGCGAATCATAGCATCCTGCATTGTTGTCAATGCAACGAAACAAAAGAGCATGAACACGAATACTTAATTAGTACGAACAAACATCATCAGCATAAATAGTTACTACCTCAATAGCCACTGTGATTGCATGGCCTATGTGAAGGGCTCCAGTTACATTTGGGGGTGGCAAGATCTGCAAATAAGTATTTAGTTCTTGCCATTCTTGTGTATTGCTGAGGTAATAATTAAGAAGAGCCATACTTAATCAATACTCATCTGTACATTTCCTACATAAGATGTACTGTGTGAAATCATCTTATGAACAATCCACATGGTGATGGTGAGCAAATACTTATTCTGAATATAATCATGTACCATTGGGGACGGGTTATGGAGGGACTTACTATCACGAATGGTGGCTTTGAGCTTGCCGAATCAGCTGCAAAGTACTGTGATGATTCCCACCAAGTATACCATCTACATGACAATCAGAGAAGGAAATATATAATTCGGTGAGAAATTTAGGACCATGAATTCCAAAAGTTTTACTGGCATGATTCGTTTTTTGTTTTATCACACTAATGACATGATTCACTGGAGTGAGAAAGGCAGCATACGCTTTCTCGACAGCAGACGGGCTATATTGTTTGGCCATTTGAGAAGCAAGCAGCTTCTTCTGTCCGGTAGGAGTATCCGGGTCAACGAAATCCTCGGCATTCTCATCGATGGCACCTTTCTTCTTTTGCTTCTTGTCACTTTTCCTAGCTCCATCAGATCCTGCTTGGGCCTACAGACAGACAAAATCACATCAGTCAGAGAGAACCTCTCCTCTGAATCGAGCAGTGAAACTGATTGCAGAAGAGGGTAAATCAGAAGTTAGTGCCGCCGGCCACCACCTGGAGCCTAGCTGCCTCCTTCTGCTTCGCCTTGAGCTTCTTCTCCTCCTTCTCTTTGGCCTGTCACACAGAACACACTTGGCCATGACTAGAGTATTCCCCTCCTCCATCGTGAACAGCACAGAACCCAGTTAGAACAAGTACCTTGTGTTCTTTCTTCAGCTTCCTTTCCAAATCCCTCTCATCGAGCGCCTGCGCACGCGGTAAATAAACGATTCAGTTCAGACCAACAAAGAAAACAGAAGCTATTTCATCAAATTTTCAATTCAACCGCGCGGCAACCAAACCAATCGCCGCACTTAACCCCAGCGAACGATCCCAAGACACAGGCTAGGGTTGGGCGATCAGCAGGGAGATACCAAAATCTCGAGGGAGGCAGCGGGGGAAACTTGCTCACCTCCTCCATGGCGCGGATCGCTCCCTCGGGCGCGAGCTATCCGCCACCGCGGGCAGCCGGCGCACCCTGCTGCGATCTCGATTTTTTTTTGGAATCACGGACAGATTCGAAACCGGGTTTGCTTAGCGCGCGCGGGGTTGCTTAGTTTGAGCGTGAAAACATTGCTCAAGCACGGCTAAATATAGTTCTTAGTGAGATCGCCAACTTGGAAACCAAGTTTTTGGGTAGGAACTTGACTGCCAAGTTTTATATGCTTCCAACCGTATTAGTATCTTGCAAAGTCTTTTTTTTTTAAGTAACGAGGCTCAAAGAGCCCGGCTTTAAATTAATAAAGCCCAAACGGCAAATACAAGAGTGCAAAAACAGCTTATAAGCCACAACGAAACACAAGCATACAAAAGATAGAAAAAAATTCGCTTGAAACGCTCGAGCTATCGTCTTCCGCGGTAGCAACCACCAGAGGAGGGACGGAGATCAGCAGGAGAATCATCGGCGGAAGCCAGCTCGCATCGCTCCCTGCTGGCCAATTGGTGGCCTAGTCCAAAATGCTCAGCCTCCAAAGAGGGACCCTTTCCCTCTCGCCTTGGTTCGAAGGGCGCCGCACTGTCGGCAGGCAGAGGGAGCACAATCAACCGAATTGTCAGAGGAGGAGCGGAAGCGCCTACCGTGACTAGAAGTGCCCCAAGAACACCGTCGCCGCCCATGACAATAGCCACACAGCAAGACGCAAGCTAGGATGCGTTAGCACACACTAAGAAGACTGGTTACACGAAGAGCAACGGCAGACCAGAGCCAAAAGGTGCTCACCACCAGGAGCTCGCCACCACCGCACCGTCGTTCCAGTCGAAGGGGAACCCTATCCCCAATCCGACGAACAAGTGACACTGCGTGGGGAGGCATTAGGAGCTAGAGCCACAAGCCTTTGTTGCTTACCATCAGCACCACCACCAGCTATCTCCGGCCACCAAAACACGCACGAACCATCCTAACTGTCCTCGGACGGCGCCTCCAGGAAGGGGAGCGACGTCGCAACGCCGCCGCCGCCCAAGCAGGGGAACATGGTTTCCACCCAAAGGGTAGGGGGTTGAGGGGCGGGGAAGGTACCTCGACGAAGCCTCTGAAAGAGCATTTCATGATCTCTTATGTTTTGCGTGTCAGATAACAATACCGTGGAGTTTCTCATGTGTGCTAAGTGCTGCAGGAAAGAGAACTTGTTGTTGGGGGGATGGATTATCCGCCCCCATCAAGGTCCGTATAATCCGGCCTTACCCTCTTGGCCAGAGTTGGCCGCATGCGTGCTTCTGTCTGGGGGCGGATTTTCCCCCGGACAATCCGTGGCTAGGGCGGATTTTTCCCCAGACGGATAATCCGGCCTTCTCTTAGGGCCGGATAATCCGGCCCCCAGGGAAAGTGGCCAAGGGAGCATCGGCGTGAGCTTCTATCTAGGGGCGGATTTTCCCCCGGACAATCCGTGGCTGGGGCGGATTTTCCCCTAGCCGGATAATCCGACCTTCCTCTCGGGGCGGATAATTCGGCCCCCAGGAGAAGATGCCAAGGCTGGCTTGGCGCGAGCTTCTGTTGAGGCGGTTGATGATTTCTGGATAATCCAGTGCAGGCGGAGTTTTCCCCAGGCCGGATAATCCGGCCCCCACTTAGGCCGGATAATCCGGCCCTAGAACACTCCAACGACTCTATCAGGGCAGGGGGTATAAAAGCTCCAATCCCCCCTCCTGTCAGACTTCTTTATTCATTCGAAAAGTTCAGCCCTGTTGCAAAAGCTCTTATTCAAGATCTCCCACTTCAACCACCCGAAGGCTTCAATCTTTGGGGGAATTGAAGGAGGAGACATCATTCATCGTCATCACGAATCAAGCGCTTCAACTCCTCTCCATTCACTTGGAGAATCCTCGATCTAGTATTCTTGTTAATATCTAGATCTTGTGTTTCGTTATTGATAACATTTGTTATTATAGCAGTTTGTTGTCATTACGGGAGCCTCTAATTCAGTTGTGGAGTTGTGCCCCGCTAGTTGTGTAAAGGCTACGGTTTCCGCCTCGAAGGGTTCCAATAGTGGAAAGGTGGATTAGGACTTTGGTGGCGAGATCCATCGGAGAACAAGGTGAGTCCTATTGTGGCGTGGTGGTCTTAGTACCGCCCACCCCTCCAACGCAGATGTACTTCCCTTAACAAGGAAGGAACTGCGGTAAAACAAATCATGTGTCTCCGCGTGCTCCACTACGGTTTCCTCGTTCCTCACTCTTACTCGCCTTTACTCGCTAGTAGTTATGTTTGCATATAGGGAAATTCTACATAGTCGCATATCTAGAGAATTTACCTTTTGTGTCAAGCCTAAAATTGAAAAAGTATTAAAATTTGAAGTAGCACCTATTCACCCCCCCTCTAGGTGCCCATACGATCCATTTCAATTGGTATCAGAGCCCCGGCTCTTTATTCGGGCTTAACCGCCTAAGAGGAGTATGGGCACTAAGGAAAATGGGAGTGAGGCTATGGACAAGGTCACAATGGATGACCTCAAGACGTTGGAAACAACCTTGTTGAAATCCTTTGAGACCAAGATGGAAGAGATGCAACAAATGATTGCTCGTCTCACCTCATCTACAGCCCCACCTCCATCTTCCTCTAAGGCCACCACTCCTCTATCTAAGGATAAGGCTAATGCCAAATCTAAGGAAGATGAGATGGTGGGTGAGAAAAACAATGGCTCCGCTTCGAAGAAGGGAAGTGGTAAGGAGGATTATAGTGAGGTCTCTCACTTCTATTCTCCCAACCCACCTATCCCTCATCCTCATATAAACAATAGAGGTGATTCACCCAAGCTTACTGCATCCTCATTTAATCAATGGCAATTCTTAATGAAATCTCATGTGTGTAGTTCATCAGTTGAGCTTTGGAGGATCATTGTAGATGGTCTTCATGTTGGAGATCCTACTAACTTGACTAGAAGAGAAGTTGTGGATAGTCAACTAAATGCAACGTCTCTTCACATGATTCAACTCGGAGTCGGTCCCAAGGACATGCCACATATTGAGCACTTCAACACCGCCAAAGAAGCTTGGGATGCTCTCACTGATCTGTTCATTGGAAATGAAAGCATGAGAATAAATAGGTATGATGCTCTTAGCAATGAAGCTGAAGGATTTTACATGTTGGATGGTGAGGACCATGAAGACATGTATAGAAGGTTCAAGGGCATTGCAACAACATTTAGAAAGCATGGAGCCACTCACATTGATGATGCTTGGATCAAAAGGAAATATGTGAGTGCTCTCATGCCATTTGAGCCAACAGACTTGAAGAGTTTGCAAGGTAAACACAACTACCATCAAATGACTTCCAATAAAATCATGCAAGAAATGGTGTCATTTAAGGTTACAACTAAGAACACCAAAGATGACCGTGCTCGGGCCATTGGAATGCAAAAAGGAGTCATTGTAGCTTTAAAGGCAAATGTTGTTGAACAAGATGAGGATGAAAGAGGATACAATGTTGTCTCCATGGGCTGTCCTAAGGAGGTCAAGCGTGCTCATGGTGAGTACATGGCCTTCTATGTAAGGAACTTTTGGAAGGACCCAGCCAAGGCTAAGTCTGAACTTGAGTGCAAGAATGGGTCAAGTGGACGAAGAGAGAATGGCCCAAAACTGAGGACGTGCTACAATTGTGGAGATCGGTTGCACTTTGTGGCTGAATGTCCCTATCAAAGTAGAGAAGACAATGGAGGCAGGCTCATCCTCAAAGAAAAATCCAAGGCACCTCAAAAGAAACCATTTATCAAGAAGAATGGCCCTTACAAGAAGCAACCTAAGATTGTCTTGGTGGCTCAAGAGGAATATTCTTCTGCAAGTGAAGATGAAGATAATGAAGATAGCTCTCGGGAGGTGGCTGCTATAGCCACCACATCGAGCCCTACATCTCTCTTCGACTCTCTAAACAAAAACGTCATCAACAATAACGTCACTTGCCTTATGGCAAGAGGGTCCGAGGTATCATCTTCCATTTCCTCATTTCCTAAGACTACTATGGATGTTAATATGGATGATCATACAAGTCTTAGGATAACAGAAGAGGTTATTGCTTTGTACAATTTCTTTACTAACTTGCAAGATGAGCACAAACTTCATTTTGATGCTCTTATGAGTCAACTTGCTCACTCCGAAGAACTCCTCAAAGAGAAGGGGAGAATCGAAAGAGAAGATGCTTTGGAGATAGCCTCTTTGAAGAACGCTCTAGAGGAAGAAGAGGAAACTCGGGTCTCTTTAGAGGAGAAACTCGAGTAAATTGAGGAGTCCCACGAAGAGGTTGTTGCCTAGCTCATAAAAGAATGTGACAATGCTCTTGCTAAGGTAAAGAAACTAAAGAAGGAGAAGATTGATTTTGGGGCTGCTCATGCTAGACTCTCAGAGAAGTTTGAGAAACTTGACATTGCTTACAAGGCATTGGAGAGTGAACATTCTACTCTAAATGAGTCTCGTGATCAGCTCCAAACTCAATTGGATAAGTATGATATGCCTAGCACCTCCACAATATCGTGTGGACATGAAGGTATTATTGAATAAAATGCAAGATTAAAGGAAGATCTTGCAAAGAGATCTCAACCTAAAGGCAAAGAAGTCCTATATGAGATTCTTAGCAAGCAAAGGACAAACAATGGAAAATAAGGTCTTGGTTATGTTCCCAAGACAAATAATAAGAAGAAGAGCAAAACTGCTCAACCAAAGACAAGCACCACAACTAATGACAAGACTAACTATGTTGGTTTTGCAGGGGCTAATAATCCGAATTATGAATTATTTTGTGATTATTATGGTGATATTTATGCTAGCTATGTAGGTCCATTTGATAGTTACATCTCTTGGTCTATTTTGGTTCCCAAGACCCTCATCACTAACATGAGAGTACCCATTGAAAAATGGGTACCTAAAACCAAGAAGTAACTTTCTTGCAGGGCTATGCTTCTGGTGGGTCCAAATGGGTGCTCTATAGCGGGTGCACTAGTCATATGACCGGAAGCAAGGAGATCATCTCAGAGATGCGTCCAAATCATGATCACATAACCGTCTCCTATGGTGACAAGTCAAAATCTGAGGTATTGGGTCTTGGCAAGGTTATGGTTGCTCACGATATCTCTCTCGTGGATGTCATGCTTGTTGAGACCCTCGGTTACAATTTACTTTCATTTCGTGCCCTTGGTAAGATGGGCTTCACAGTTTTCATTGATGGTGATTTGGTGGTACTCTTGTGGAGCAAGTCTCTAAAGGTCGCTTTCATGGGATATGTCGAAAATGACCTGTATGTGGTGGACTTCTCGGGAAAACCACTACAGGCATGATGTGTCTTTTCAGAAAGGCCGACGCAGGTTGGCTATGGCATCACCGACTAGCCCACGTCAATATGAGAACTTTGCAAAGTCTTCACAAGGGTGGCCACATCCTTGGACTAAAATAAAATGTTTCCTTTGCCAAAGATCGTGTTTGCAGGGCTTGTGTTGAAGGGAAAATGCATGACTCTCCCCATTGACGGAAGACTATTATTTCATCAACGAGGATTTTGGAGCTCCTTCATGTGGACCTCTTTGGTCCCCCATCTCATGCAAGCCTCGGTGGGAAGAAATGTTGCCTCGTAATTGTTGATGATTACTCAAGATATACATGGGTCTATTTCTTCAAGTTGAAGAGCGAGACTCAACAAACGGTCATCAATTCTGCCAACGAGGTTCAACGTCAACACAATGTCCCTATATTAGCAATTATAAGTGATAACGGCTCCAAATTCCAGAACTACACTCTAAATGAATTCCTAAGTGAAGAGGGGATAAGACACCAATATTCCGCTATGTACACCCCTCAAAAAAATGGTGTAGCCGAGAGGAAGAACCGGACTTTAATGGATATGGCAAGATCAATGTTGGTTGAGTTCAAGTCACCATATAATTTCTAGGCTGAATCAATTTCTACTGCATGCCACTCATCCAACCGGCTCTACCTCCGCAAATCTTGGACAAGACACCTTATGAAATACTTAGCAGTAACAAGCCAAACATCTCCTACTTCTAGGTATTTGGTTGTAAGTGTTTCTTTATCATCAAAGGAGTTCGTATATCTAAATTCGATTCTAAGGCTTTAGAAGGCATTTTTGTTGGTTATGGTGCCGAATCCTGATACATTGCAAATGTATCTATAATTTTTGATGTTCCATGCTTAGTTTTATCCACTTTCTTGTGTTTTGTCCACACTTTGGAGTACGTTTCATATGATTTCTTGGACTAACCTATTAACAAGAGCCACAGTGCCAGCTACCTATTTTCTGCTGTTTTTGGTTCCAGGAAAGTCAGAAAATGAATATTCTCGGAATTGGACGGGACAAAAGCCAAAGTGCCTATTTTTCCGGAAGTCATCACATGCCAGAATACGAGACGAAGAGGGGCCAGGGGGCCACCACACCACCTAGACGCACGGCCCAGCCTGGCCCATGCCAGGGGGTGGTGTGGCCACCTTCGGCACCCCCTCGGCCTCCCCTTCCGACTATAAGATGCCCTCGGGACGAAAACCCTAAGTACCCAATCAAAAATCCACGAAAGAGTCTGTAGCCGCCGTCATCTCCATCCCTAGATCGGGAAGGATCTGAAGCTCTTCCCGGCATCCTGCCAGAGTGGAGAATTCACCCTGGAGGCCTTCTTCATCATCATGCAAGCCTCCGGTGTGACGCGTGAGTAGTTCATCCTTGGACTACGGATCCATGTAGTAGCTAGATGGCTGGTTCTCCTCCTTTGTGCTATCATGTTTAGATCTTGTGAGCTCCGTTCATGATCAAGATCATCTATTTGTAATTCTGCATGTTGTGTTTGTGGGGATCCGATGGATATTGAGATGCTATTTCAGATTGATTATTGATTCTATCATGTCTTTGTTATTTGTGATCTTGCATGCTTTCCGTTGTTAGTAGCTATCTTTGCCAAGTAGATGCTATCAACTCCAAGAGTTAGTATTTATGCTCGATAGTGGGTTCATGCCTCTGGTAATCTGGGGAAGTGACAGAAATCTCTAAGGTACTAGATGTGATGTTGCTACTAGGGAGAAAACAACAATCATTTGTTCATAGAACAATCATATTGTTTACTTTACACGCAATTCGTAAAGCAATAATCTATTGCTTGCAACTTAATACTGGAGGGGGTTCGGATGATAACCTGAAGGTGGATTATTAGTCATAGATGCAGTTGGATGGCGGTCTATGTATAATGTTGTAATGCCCAATCAAGTTCCAAAGGAGTCAAGATGATTAGTATATGCATGTATTGCTTTCTCGATGTTTGTCAATTGCCCCGCTGTAATTTGTTCACCCAACATGTTATCTATCTTAAGGAGAGCCACCTCTAGTGAACTATGGATCCCGATCCTTGTCTTTTACATACAATCTACAAACTGTTTACTGCTTTGTGTTTACTTTCTGCAAACTTTTACCTCCTTCCATTCGATACGTTTAATCCTTTGTTTTCAGCAAAACACGGTGAGATTGACAACCTCATCGCAAGTTGGGGACAAAATTCCGTGGTTGTGTTGTGCAGGTCTCCACGTTGCTACTAGCACCGGCAGTGCGCCCTGCCAAGGCTCAGCTAGCAACACCTTTGGGGTGTTTCCTTACTCCTACTGGTTCGATTAAACCTTGGTTTCATAACTGAGGGAAACTTGTTGCTGTGGTCATCATACCTTCCTCTCGGGGTTCCCAACGAGCTCTACATCAACACTGAGCCATCAAGCATTTTTCTGGCGCCGTTGTCTTGGAGTCAAGGACATCTTCACAAGGGGAGTCTCTCATAACCAATCTCTTTACTTTGTTATTTTTGTTTTGCTTAGTTTCTTTTTGCTTTGTTTGCTTGTTTCTTTATCAAAAACACAAAAAAAATTAGGTTTACAAGTTTGCTTTCTTATTTGAAAACCCAAAAAATGACTACTCTTGAAAACACTAAGTTGTGTGACTTCACTAGCATCAACAACAATGATTTTATGAGCACACCTATTGCTCCACCTGTGCCTGAAGATACTTTCTTTGAGATAAAACGTGCTTTGCTCAATCTTGTTATGAGAGAACAATTTTCTGGTATTGGTAATGAAGATGCTGCTTCCCATCTAAATAACTTTGTTGAACTTTGTGAGATGCAAAAGCATAGGGATTTAGATGGTGATATTATTAAGCTGAAATTGTTTCCTTTCTCTTTGAGAGGAAAAGCTAAAGAACGGTTGAATTCCTTAACTAGGAATAGTATTGATTCTTGGACTAAATGCAAAGATGCTTTCATTGGAAAATACTATCCTCCTGCTAAGATTATATCTATGAGAAGTGAAATAATGAAGTTTAAACAATCTGATAATGAGCATGTTGCTCAAGCTTGGGAAAGAATGAAGTCTTTGGTAAAGAATTGTCCCACTCATGGACAAACTGCTTGGATGATCATCCAAACTTTTTATGTAGGATTGAACTATTCTTCAAGGAACCTATTGGATTCTGCTACTGGAGGTACCTTTATGACCATCACTTTGGGTGCTGCAACAAAACTTCTAGACAATATGATGGTTAATTATTCTGAATGGCATACTAAGAGAGCTCCACAAGGTAGGAAGGTAAATTATGTTGAGGAAACCTCCTCCTTGAGTGATAAAATTGATATTATTATGTCTATGCTTGTGAATGGGAAAGCTCATATTGACCCAAGTAATGTTCCTTTAGCCTATTTGGTTGCTCAAGAAGAGCAAGTTGATGTGAACTTCATAAGAAATAACAATTTTGGCAACAATGCTTATGGTAATAACAATTATAGGCCCTACCCTCCTAATAATACTTATGGCTATAATGGTAAACCTGGATTACCTGGTGAAGGAAGAATTTTAGAAGTTGAAAGAGCCACTAAAAATTTCATGCAAATGCAATATGAGCAAAATAAACTATTTACTAAAACTATGGAGGAACAATCTACCATTTTGAAAAACATTAGCCATCAACTTGAGAGTCTAAATAGGGAAATTCCTAGTTTGCAATTGAAACTTTCTAATGCTGAGAGGAATATATCATCTTTGTCTAAAGCTCAATCTTCATTGATTAATGAAATGGCTGCTAAACCTGAAACTAATGATAATCCCTTTGCAGCTACTAATGCTATACAAGTAAGAATTGATGAAAATGTTAGACTATTAGCTGAATTACATGCTAAGTGGGAAAGAGAAGATGAAATTGCTAGAAACATTAGTGTTTCTACTATTACCACCACTAGTGTTGAGGCTAGTAATAGTTCTACTACTTTAGATGATAAATTTGATTTTGATCTTGATGGTTGCAATATTTCTGAAGTTATTAAGTTCCTACAAAAGCTTGCTAAAAGTCCTAATGCTAGTGCTATGAACATGGCCTTTACAAAATACATTACTGATGCTCTCATAAAGATTAAAGAAGAAAAGATGAAACATAAAGCTTCTATTCCTATAAAACAAGAAGATGGTTGGGAACCCATCATTAATATGAAAATGAATGACTTTGATTTCAAAGCTTTATGTGATCTTGATAGTAGTGTTTCTATTATGCTTAGAAGGATTTATGATATGCTTGATTTGCCTCCACTTGAAGATTGTTATTTGAATGTTCCACTTGATGATAATGCTAAAAAGAAACTCATGGGGAGTCTTAATGATGTTCTTATTATGGTTAACAATGCCTATGTCCCCATCGATTTCTATGTTTTGGATGTTGAATGCAATGCTTCTTGTCCTATTACTTTGGGAAGACCTTTTCTTAGAACTGTTGGTGCCATTATTGATATGAAAGAAGGCACCATTAAATATCAACTCCCACTCAAGAAAGGTATAGAACACTTTCCTAAAAAGAGAGAGAAGATTTCTTTTGCTTCTCCTATGAAAACAAAATTTGGTCTTAATGCTTCTTCATTTAAGAACACTTGATTCTTTCTTGCTTCTTATGCCTAACTTAAAGGCGTTAAAGAAAAGTACTTATTGGGAGATAACCCAAAAGTTTTAGATGAGTCTTGAAAGTTATTACTTCAGTAATAACCGCTCCTTATCCTTTTTATTTGCTTTTTCTGCCAAGAGTAACCTCTAATGAGAGAGAAGTAATGATTAGGAAAGTTGCTGTCCCGAAACAGATTTTTGTGCTTCACCATAAAAATTCATGTAAAATCTCTGAACGTCTTTTTTAGGCGTGAATTTTTGTGCTTCTGCCCCAGGTTGTTATCTAACTTTAATTAGTTCAATACTTTTTGATTTTAGTAACATAAGGTCTTCGAAAAAATTCGTCTTTACCTGCTGGTCTGTTTTGATAGATTTCTGCCATTTTTCTGCATTTGCTTCTTGTTGGTTCCTTTTTGAGTTCTTTTGGGGAATTGAGCTTTTTGAGGGAAGTGCTACAGTAGCTAGTGTTTTAATGGAAGTTTTATTAGTGTTATAACTGAAGCTAAAGACTTATTATCTTGAGTGCACTAATGCTGCTAATAAAGTTTTATTAGTGTTAGAACTGAACTGTGTGAAAGTTTTGTATGAAGGAAAAATTTCAGGTGTATGGAAGGAATGAGTAATGATATGAAGGATGGACTAAAGCTCAAGCTTGGGGATGCCACGCGTGTCACCCCAAGAAATACAAGCGTCAAAGCTTGGGGATGCCCAAGGCATCCCCCTCTTCATCAATAAAAATCCCAGGTTTCTTCCAAATGCTTCATTTTTATTGTTTCATGCACAGTTGTGTTGTTCTTGGAGCGTCTTCTTTTTTGTTTTGGTTTTGGTTTTTCGTTTTCTTTGTTTGCTTAGTTTGCTGAATAAATTGGTTGGACCCCCTCTTTCATACATTGGTTTTCAAATAGTTTGGTTTGGATTGGAAAAGAGTAGGAAAGCTCATGCTTAAGTGTTAAAGAGAGTTTGTTTTTGACTGTGGCCTATGCTTTGTCATGCCATGCTTGATATTGTTTTAGTTTTATGCTTAGTGTTCTTTTCTCTAGCATGACTTGTTATAAACAATTGAGATTGCTTAATGTGCCTTGGATGAATCATGTGTTGTTTTAGCATATTAAAGCATAGTATAGTGGTATTCTCCTTTGATGCTTTATTTGGGTTGACTTGGCGCATGCTCACACCATGTTATGACTATCTCAAGTCACCATAGCCTTTATGATCCTTTAGTTTTCAACTTGTAGTATCACTTTATGCTTTGATCAATGATGTTTTGTCGCTCTGCATGATTATGGCCATTATTGCTCTCTTAGTTTGTCGCCCCTCTTTTGCTAGCCTACACAACCAAGTATGAGTTCCACTCATGCATCCAACTCCCTAAACCAAGTTATTCCAAAGAGTCCACCATACCTACCTACTAGCTTATGCTATTCCAAGTATATTCATGCTTTTGTTTACCTTCCAAATTAAACTTGTTATGAGAAAACTAGTGATTAAAGCTCTCACGAACTTGATGGCACACTTTACTTTTTTGCATCTAATAAACTTGAACCATTGGGTCCTTCTTTGTTGCGTATATGCTTGCGCTTTATAAGTTGAAATTAGCATAACCATGTATCATGGGGAACGCTTTCAACATTGCAGTTGTACTTTGTACCTCGTTGATATCATGTTCTTTTGCTTATGGATCCCGGTGGTGTGAAATAATAGTGGAACTTGTAAGATCATGGAGTTTGTATGTGTGTTAGAGAAACGCTTGGGCCGCTAGCCTAATCCATGCCTAATCATGGTGGAAACTTGCAGCATCACCATAATGAGCACTCTATGAAGCATCCTCAATAAAAACCTATGCAAATAGCAAATAAAAAGATCGCTGAGATGCTCATTGTCTGTTTGCCTTATCATTTTGATTATGGGATAGCTCCTGTATCATGTGCAAGGGGTACCCTGTTGGCGGTTCTTTATGATACACATGTACTTACAATGACAAGAGCTTACTCGTGACTAAAGTTGAGTACCATGAGGTTCGGTCTTCATAAGTAAGGGGCATGAGATTTCGGTTTATAACTTGTCAAGCATATCCTCTTAGTTGTGTCACTTTAACCCTAATAATCTTAAAGATGCTTATGATAGGGGCAATGAGAGTTGAAAGCTATAAGTGCCATAATTTTTGGAAGCTCTTTATGAGACTTGAATCCCTACTTCCTTCTATGAAGGCATTTCTTTTACTTTTATGTTGAGTCTCCACCTTCTATCTTTATGCACCTACTTTGAGAGCATAGTGGCCATTCTTAGTTCTATGTGCATTGTCCCAAAACTAGTTGATTGATGCATATCTTGATATTGCTTGTTTTAAACTATTTGTATCTAGTCACTCTTATGAACTTTGAAGGTGTCATATGCATTTATATTTGCTACTCTATGAGGGACAAGATGAATACTATTATGCTATGTTTTCTTTATGTGAAACAAACAAACGTCTTGCAAAGCATTGTTATTCATGAATCTTTTGTTTGTGCCTTTCCATGTTGCATCATAGTTTCTTTGTCTTATTGCTAGAACCTTGTCTTTCATGTTATGATTGAAGTACTATGATCCCAGCTTTGAATGTTTTACAAAAACTTTGATCAAGTATTTGATGGTGCATGTCACCTCAAAAATTATTCTTTCTTTTTATCAGTTACCTACTCGAGGACGAGCAGGAGTTAAGCTTGGGGATGTTGATACATTGCAAATGTATCTATAATTTTTGATGTTCCATGCTTGGTTTTATCCACTTTCTTGTGTTTTGTCCACACTTTGGAGTAATTTTCACATGGTTTCTTGGACTAACCTATTAACAAGAGCCACAGTGCTAGCTGCCTGTTTTCTGCTGTTTTTGGTTCTAGGAAAGTCAGAAAATGAATATTCTCGGAATTGGACGGGACAAAAGCCAAAGTGCCTATTTTTCCAGAAGTCATCAGATGCCAGAATACGAGACGGAGAGGGGCCAGGGGGCCACCACACCACCTGGCCGCGCGGTCCAGCCTGGCCGCGCCAGGGGGTGGTGTGGCCGCCTCCAGCACCCCCTCGGCCTCCCCTTCCGAGTATAAGATGCCCTCGGGACGAAAACCCTAAGTGCCCGATCAAAAATCCACGAAAGAGTCTATAGCCACCGTCATCTCCATCCCTAGATCGGGAGGGATCTGAAGCTCTTGCCGGCACCCTGCCGGAGAGGGGAATTCACCCTGGAGGCCTTCTTCATCATCATGCAAGCCTCCGGTGTGATGCATGAGTAGTTCATCCTTGGACTACGGATCCATGTAGTAGCTAGATGGTTGGTTCTCCTCCTTTGTGCTATCATGTTTAGATCTTGTGAGCTCCGTTCATGATCAAGATCATCTATTTGTAATTCTGCATGTTGTGTTTACGAGGATCCGATGGATATTGAGATGCTATTTCAGATTGATTATTGATTCTATCATGTGTTTGTTATTTGTGATCTTGCATGCTTTCCGTTGTTAGTAGCTATCTTGGCCAAGTAGATGCTAGCAACTCCAAGAGTTAGTATTTATGCTCGATAGTGGGTTCATGCCTCTGGTAATCTGGGGAAGTGACAGAAATCTCTAAGGTACTAGATGTGCTGTTGCTACTAGGGAGAAAACAACAATCCTTTGTTCATAGAACAATCGTATTGTTTACTTTACATGAATTGTAAGCAATAATCTATTGCTTGCAACTTAATACTGGAGGGGGTTCGGATGATAATCTGAAGGTGGATTATTAGTCATAGATGCAGTTGGATGGCGGTCTATGTATAATGTTGTAATGCCCAATCAAGTTCCAAAGGGGTCAAGATGATTAGTATATGCATGTATTGCTTTCTCGATGTTATCAATTGCCCCGCTGTAGTTTGTTCACCCAGCATGTTATCTATCTTAAGGAGAGCCACCTCTAGTGAACTATGGACCCCGGTCCTTGTCTTTTACATACAATCTACAAACTGTTTACTGCTTTGTGTTTACTTTTTGCAAACTTTTACTTCCTTCCATTCCATACGTTTAATCCTTTGTTTTCAGCAAAACACGGTGAGATTGACAACCTCATCACAAGTTGGGGACAAAGTTCTATGGTTGTGTTGTGCAGGTCTCCACGTTGCTACTAGCACCGGTAGTGCGCCCTGCCAAGGCTCAGCTAGCAACACCTTTGGGGTGTTTCCTTGCTCCTACTGGTTCGATTAAACCTTGGTTTCATAACTGAGGGAAACTTGCTGCTGTGCTCATCATACCTTCCTCTTGGGGTTCCCAACGAGCTCTACATGAACACTGAGCCATCAAATCCCACACTTATAGAGTCTACAATAAGCTCTCTAGAATTGTTGTAGAATCTTGTAGTGTGGTGTTCGAGGAAAATGATGGCTCCCGTGCGGGGCAAGTTGATGTTTGTGATGCAGATGTTGAAATACCCCAAGATGAAGAATGGGCGTGGGATTTTTCCGCCCCATTGAGGAACCCCTTATGGTGGATAGGGAAGGACAATGCTCTACTCAAGTAGAGCCCTCATCGACACAATCTCAACATGCTCCAACTGTTGGAGAAACCTCTACACCAACACCTCAAACTGCTGAAGATCATCAAGTAACTGTTCCAGGAAGCTCCAGGCTGGATTATCCGGTGGACACCGGATTATCTGGCCAACCTACCTCAACTGGCAGAACCGAGAACATTGGTGAAGAAACTGCTGCAAGTCCCAGGCCGGATTTTCTAGCTGACCCCGGATTATCCGGCCCATCTCCAGTTCGAGCCAAAACCGTTCAAGACAGTGAAGATGGATCAAGTTCTCCTAGGCCGGATTATCCGGCCACCCCCTCGGCTGGATTATCCGGCCTTGGAACTTCAGAACAACTGCAACCTCCTATTACGGCTGTTAATCCAATTCAAGGGCAAGATTCATCATCTCCAGTTTCTTCTGACCAAGCTGAAGATCAAGGCCAAGCTAGTAATTCCAATGAAGAATCAAATGATGAAGATATTCCTCCAAGAAACAACAAGTTGATTGAACTTCGTCGCAAGGCTCGTGCAGAGAGGAATCTTGAATTAAGGGGTCACACACTTGACAAAGTTGTAGGTGATCTCAGACGGAGGGTGCCACAAGAAGGGAACTAGCAAGCTTTGGTGAGCATCAAGCTCACATATCCATGGTGGAACGCAAGAAAGTGTTTGAAGCCCTTGAAGATCCAGACTGGGTTGCTGCTATGCATGAAGAATTAAACAATTTTGAGCGCAACAAGGTCTAGAAATTAGTAGAGAAGCCCAAGGATTGCCGCAATGTTATCGACATAAAGTGGATTTTCAAGAATAAGCAAGATGAGAATGGCATTGTTGTAAGGAACAAGGCAAGACTAGTGGCACAAGGCTATTCCCAAGTTGAAGGCATCGACTTCGGCACAACTTATGCTCCAGTGGCTCGTCTTGAGTCCATCCGTATACTTCTTGCTTATGTTGCTCATAATAATTTTAAATTACAGCAAATGGATGTTAAGAGTGCTTTTCTTAATGGTCCTCTACATGAGTTGGTATATGTAAAGCAAACCCCGGGTTTTGAGGATCCTAACTTTCCAAACCATGTCTACAAACTTGATAAGGCACTCTATGGACTTAAACAAGCCCCACGTGCGTGGTATGAACACCTTAAAGAGGTTTTGCTAGACTGTGGCTTCGAGGTTGGGCAAATTGATCCCACTCTTTTTACTAAGAAGGTTAAGGGGGAGCTCTTCATATGCTAACTATATGTAGACGACATTATCTTTGGATCTATTAATAAAGCTTTTAATGATGAATTTTCAAAGCTTATGACTGACATGTTTGAGATGTCCATGATGAGGGAGTTACGGTTCTTTCTCAGATTTGAGATCAAGCAACATAGAGAAAGAACCTTCATAAATCAAGAACAATATATCCAAGACATCCTCAAGAGATTCAAGATGACGGATCTTAATGGCGTTGCCACCCCAATGCAAACTAAATGTCACCTTGAACTCAATCCAAATGGTAAAGATGTGGACCAAAAGGTATACTGGTCCATGATCGGCTCTCTCCTTTACCTTTGCGCATCTAGACCCGATATTGTGTTGAGTGTAGGGGTGTGTGCAAGGTATCAAGCAGCTCCTAAAGAAAGCCACTTAGTGGCGGTCAAGAGAATCTTCAGCTATTTGGTTCATTCCCCTAATTTTGGTCTATGGTATCCCAAGGGCTTCAATTTCTCTCTGTGTGGCTATACTGATTTAGATTGGGCTGGTGATAAGGATGATGTATATCTCTCTCCACCGTCGAGGCTGAATATGTGGCTGCTGCTAGTGCATGTACTCAATTATTATGGATGAGGCAAACTTTAAAGGAATACAGTGTCAACTATGATAAAGTGCCTCTTTTATGCGATAATGAAAGTGTGATCAAAATTGCGTACAATCTGGTGCAACACACAAGGACAAAACATATTGAGATTTGGAACCATTTTATTCGGGACCATGTTGCTCAAGGTGATATTGATCTATCTTTTGTGAGCACGAAGAATCAACTTGCTGATATTTTCACGAATCCACTTGATGAAGCAAGGTTTTGTTACTTGAGGAATGAGCTAAATATTGTTGATTCAAGGAGCTTGTCTTGATTACCCATGCACTCACTCCTATATATATCATCCTTATTTGGTCTAGGTGTGGGCATGGATATAGGGGGAGTGTGGTCCTAATTAATTGGGCTAACCCTCCCCCCATAATGCTGAAAGCAAGTAAAATCATTTCTCTTAATATCATTATGTGATATGTGAGCTTATTGATGAGTATTGGTCATGAACCCAAGATATATCTTTGCGGTGTCATACCATGCACTCCAACAAGGTGGCCTCAGCCACCGCCCTCTTCCATGAGAAGAGTTGGTTCTATGTGGATCTTTTTGGTTGTTATTTCTCATCTCCTATTCTTATGCAAATCACACATTTTGCCTTTTAGTTGATTTGATTCTTGCAATCTTGAGTGTGCAGTACCATCTCAGTTTGGTTGTCTAATCCCAAGCCTTTCCCTATCCCTAGCCATCTCTTCTAGCACACAAGTGTTGGAAATATGCCCTAGAGACAAATAGTAATAAGGACTATTATCATATTTCATATAGTTTATGATTAAGTTTTATATCATGCTATAACTGTATTGAGTGGAAACATCAATACACGTGTGATATACAAACAACCATGGGTTCCCAATGAAACTCTAGTCACTGGTTCATTGGTCAACAGATGATCAAGTTTCCTGATCATGTGGCATTTATGCCAGTTGGAAATGGAGTCAACTCATTCCGAGAATGATATGATGAACCAATACCCAACCTAAACATCGTGACCTGATCATGTCACGAAGTTCAAGTTACGATGATTAGAAATGGATCCTCGTAGACTATTCCTTAGACCATGAGGCTATATCAATCACTGTCTCCTGAGAGTGCTTAGATAGCATCAAGTGCCACTTGGTAATACAGTGGTTATAAAGGTGTGTTTAGGTACTCGGAGGAAACCGTAGAGGCAATATATGTCAAGAGCGGGATTTGTCCGTCCACGTGATGGAAAGATACTCAAGGGCCCACTCGGAGAAGT
The DNA here is from genome assembly GCA_023614405.1 of Avena insularis. Lineage (NCBI taxonomy): Eukaryota > Viridiplantae > Streptophyta > Magnoliopsida > Poales > Poaceae > Avena > Avena insularis. The sequence continues at coordinate 327,363,796 of CM042684.1, read as the reverse complement.
TATATCCAATAGCTGCACATCGTGTGATTTGATCACAGGGATATCACTTGTCAGAACAAGTCAAGTAGCATTGTTCGATAACGAGATTAAACACGACATGGTGATGTCATTGATCAGATCTTGGGCAATGCAAGTATCGAGAGCCAAAGGGAATAAGACACGACTATCCCGGTTCAACCGGCGAAAGATCTTCATGGAACACACAGGGGTCACATGGCCATCCAGGTCCCTCTGTGGATCATTGATCCGGGACTGTCCCGACCATGTCTGGAGTGTTCTCGAGCCATGGGGTATCACGCTTAAGGGTTTGATGATGCTTAGAGAGTTTTTATAGGATTGGAAGAATCACCGAACAATAGTAGAGAGAAAACCGGAAGGGTTTCGGTAAGTCCGGAGGATGTCCGGAGTGGAGGTGGAAGTGTTCCATAGCCACGGAGGTTGAATAATATGTGAATGAATGTTAAATATTGATTTAATCATTTATTCATAATTATTTAATAAAAGAGAAAATCAATTAAAAGGTCAAAGGGCTTATTGGGCCAATTCCCGGAGGGGAGAGGGCCCATTAGGGAAAGGAGAGAGGAAGAAGGGGCAAAGGGGTGGCCGGCTAGGCCAAGCCCCCCCGCACGGGGCCCACTAGGGCCGGCCGGCGGCTGCTGATACATTGCAAATCTATCTATAAGTTTTGATGTTCCATGCTTGGTTTTATCTACTTTCTTGTGTTTTGTTCCAACTTTGGAGTACTTTTCATATGATTTCTTGGACTAACCTATTAACAAGAGCCACAGTACGAGTTGCCTGTTTTCTGCTGTTTTTGGTTCTAGGAAGTCAGAAAATGAATATTCTCGGAATTGGACGGGACAAAAGCCAAAGTTACTATTTTCCCGGAAGATCACGGAGCCAGAAGGAGAGTCGGAGAGGGGCCACAGGGTGGCCACACCCCCTTGGCGCGGGCCAGCCCAGGCCGCCACAGGGCATGGTGTGGGCCCCCTGGCCGACCACCAACCTTGCCTCCTTCGCCCATAAGAGCCTCCCGATGCATAAACCCTAAAGAGTCAATCAGAAATCCACGAAATGTTCCGCTGCGTCGCCGCCACCGAAGGGGAGTTTTGGGGGATAGAAAGTCTCTATTCCGGCACCCTGCCGAGACGAGGAAGTGCCCCCGAAGCCATCTCCATCGATCTCCACCACCATCCCCATCACCATTGCTGATTCCCATGATGAGGAGGGAGTAGTTCTCTCTCGAGGCTAAGGGTTCTACCGGTAGCTATGTGTTCATCTCTCTCTCTATGCATGATCTTATTGAGATCATGAGCTTGTAATCTATAGATCTACCTTGCTACTCAAGTGCTTTAATAGATCTCTGCTCTCCCCATGTGTGTGAAGTTGACAGTGTGCACACTATGGTGGCACTTAGGCTAGAGATTACAAATACTTGTTATGAGTTATATTTGGAGTTGGATGTCTTTATGAAATTGTGGTGTTTGTTGGACTCATCTAGTACTCAAGGTGACAGTGTGGGGTTTCTAGATGGGAAAGATGAACTTTGAGGTGTGCTGTTATAGCCCTACCATCGATTAGAGTGTTCAATCGGAGAGTAGTTAAGAGTAGTATCATGAAAAGAATATATTTATATGAGAGTGTTCACTAGTGAAAGTATGATCCCTAGGCCTTGATTCTAAGCATTGATACACCGCTTGTAATTAGATCTATTACATGTTTTCTTGCTTCCATCTTTATTTCAGTTTGCCTTCAGTCTTTTCCACGCCATCAAGCTATTTTCTATCACCATTACCACTTATAATTATCCATACCACTTGTATTTCACTATCTCTTCGCCGAACTAGTGCACCTATACACCTGACAAGTGTATTGGTTGTGTTGGGGACACAAGAGACTTCTTGTATCTTGATTGCAGAGTTGCTTGAGAGGGGATACCTTTGACCACTTCCTCCCTAAGTTCGATAAACCTTGGGTGATCCACTTAAGGGAAAACTTGCTGCTGTTCTACAAACCTCTGCACTTGGAGGCCCAAGAACTGTCTACAAGAATAGAAGTGCGTAGACGTCAGCTGCCCCTCCCCCTCCTCTCCTTTAGTCCCACCCCGAGACTTTGAGGGAGGTAGTACCGCCCCTCCCCTATATATAGTGGGAGTATTTGGCCATATAAATACACACAATATTCAATAAAGGTCTTCTCAATTTTGGGAAGACCTCCAATTGATATTCTCTCTCTCTCATGACCATGGTCCCAAGTTCGGACTGCGTGAACGAGAGACATCTTCACGGTGGAGCGCCGTCGCGCTGCAGGATTCGGGTCCAGGAGCTCTACTTCCGAAACTGCAGGATTCGCCGTCTTCTCCCCCTCTATTTTGAAAACTCCTTGCATTAATATGATTTCCTAAGCTTAAAATCCTGCACACTGTCACTAACCCAACCCCATCTCACAAATCTACTGTAGATGGCCTCTTTCCGCTCAGAGCGCATCATTGTTGGAGACAGTTTCTGGCCCTTTGAAGAGCAGCTTCACAACCTACTGAAGATAGTTAAGAGGCCCGCGCCAACTATTGAAGGAACCGAACTTCCCTGCAGTAACACCAATGTGATGCAATGGGTCATCAAGGCTGTGATTCCTTCCCCCGATGAGGACACTGCACCCACAATCTTCACTTTCCTCGACAAAAACTAGGTAGATGGCGTGGTGCGAGCCATACAGGAGATCATGGCGCGCATCTGCAAGATCCACGAATATGAGTTGAAAGATACTCCCTACCACTTATTCAGAAAGAGAGACGAAGATGGACTCCCCACTGAATCCTTCCTCACCTGCTGCATTGGGAATCAGCTGGAGAATATGGAACACCTACTCCAACGCTCCCAGGAAGATCTTGACAAGGCCAGACGCGAGAATCTGCTTCTAAAGATGGATATCAACCTACTCCGTAAGCGCGAAAGGAGTCTTCAGGCCACCAATGCCCGCTTAGCGAGGAAGCTGATCATTGAAGTACCTCCAACCCCTGAAGACGAGAATCTCGGGACTGACGATGAACTCTCCTTCCTCAATGAGTACCACCCAATTGTCCAGTCACCCGCACCAACCGAGTCAACATCCAACCCTGCACTAGGGGAAGGCACCACTCTCACCTTCACCGAAGACGAGTTGAATATCCTGCAAACCCCAGAGGATCTGCAATAGTTGGAGACCCCGAAGCTATCCAAGACTCCGCAGATGCACCCTCCGAGTTACCACCCACCTCATGGTACTCACCCGTCTAGTAATAGGGTAGAGTCATGTATCGTCCCTGAATGCGTTTTGTAATGCCTAAGCACTATTAGCACCTCGGGTGCGGATTTGGTTGGTATGTAATGACTTCCTTGATTGCTATGCTTGCTTGAATTGTTCCTTTTTGTGTGTTTTACCCAAGTCATTGCATCAGACCCAACCCGAAACGTCTGCCACCAACAAGACCTCTCCTAGGATGGCCATGAAGACCGGAAGCTCGAAGAAGGCAAGCCGCTGCGGAGGCGAAGGACACCAAGCGAATAGATGTTCCGGCCACTGCCCCAACTACGGAGAACCCCATCCACCCAAAGATTGCCCAACTCGACTTATCACTTGTTTCGTCTGTGAAGGCCAAGACCATGTCCCCATGAAATGCCCAATATATCCCTTCATTGGCATATCCCGTCAACCTCCCAGTACCAGCAAAGGCAAGGCGTCAAAGCAGCTACACCAAAGGATGGGCATCTGCATCACGTGTGGCCTACCCAGTCACTTCAGCCGAGAATGCCCCAAGAGAAAATCCGCCAAGACTTCCTCAGCAGAGAAGCTCGAAGACATCCAAGGTCCCCTCCCTCATAAAAGATGGTCACCCTACCGCTCGCTACCACACAGCTCAAGGCAGAAGATGTCCTGCGCCTTCCTAGGTGACAGCGCCCCGTGGAAGTAAAGATAGAGAGAAGCTCCTTAACCCACTCCAGAATCCCCTGAACATCGGAAGCCCAACCTATAATAGTCTAGCCCAGGTTCCCCTAGAAAGACCGCTTTGATGCACCCTCCTCTGTGTTGTCCTCCGCTACCCTAAGGACCGTCTTTTGTCACCCTCATAAGGATGTCCCCGGTTTGTGATCCTCCGACCTACCTTGGTCGAATCCTAAGGGGGAAAGACTGCATCTTTCCCGTAACATAGATTACCCCCTGCCAGGAGAAAAATCTAACCTTGTGACCCGAAGACACAGATCTCAGAGCACAGACTTGTCACAGACTTGGATTCAACAACCCACTTAAGTGAAGATCCGTAGACCCTTACAGAAGGAATATCCCTCCCCGCAATCATGGTGGAAGCCAGCTCGACCTCCGAGTTTCAAGAAGATTGAAGTTCAACATCGCTGTCAAGATGTTTCTGTTTGAAGACAAGGTCGACGAGTTAGCCCGCAAGAAACCCATAGCACTAACTAAGAAAGATCCCCTAACCTTCCTCTCTCGAATCTCGGGACGAGATTCTTTTAAGGGGGAAAGGTCTGTAACATCCCAATTTCAGCAACCCTGATTAGTTGTCCAGAATAAAAAAATCAGGGGGAACAAAAACTTTTTCTTGTGCTTTAGTGCAGTGCTTGCTTGTTGTTTGTTTGCACTTGTGCTTATGAAGTGTATCTCAGGATACTCCTTACCTCACCATCAGTTGTAAAAGCTATTTACCAAAACTATCTTGGCTTACTTACATATTCTCAAACGTTCTGGCATTTCAAAGCATGAGCCAAGATGCCTATGTAACCAAAACTATAATACAATCTCCTTATGTTTTCAAGACAGAGCACTCAACTAATCTTACCTCTAGCTTTCTCAAAACTCTTGTTCAAAGCATTTGAATTCTACTCTTGGTAGAGATGCCAAGAACCCTCATCTTATTCAAAACTCAACCTCTTCAAAGTGCCCCAACCTTACCCCAAGCTAGGCTTGATGGCAACCTCATTAGTGGTTATACCCAGCATAAGATGAGTTACCTTGATCTGCTGTCTGATGAGTTGCTTTGATCTGCTGTTTGAGTTGTTTGCTTAGGAAGTAGAATGAGCTACTTTAGAAGCTCATCACTAGGATCAAGATGTTTCCCAATCATCAATCCCTGAGCAAGAAAGCAAACCTTGTTGTGATCCCTAGCCACTAAGTGATTAACTAAAACCCTCAACCAGATCTATTCTGAGGATTTCCATTCTAGCTGTTCCCAAGTCCTTGAAGACCAATATCAAGAAAGGATCTATCCTACTCACTCTACACTTCAATACCACCCACTTGTTAAAGATCTGATATCTTGCAACTCCTCCAAGAACATTCCCCCTCATACTCTAGTCAAAATCCCCAAAACTGCCAATTTTGGCCAAGTCTGGAAACAATTTCAGCATCACCTTTTTGAATGCCTCCTTTTATCAAACCATTTTCATTTTTGGAAATGCACTTGAACCATCTTGTTAACCATCCTAAGGACTACCAATTCCCATATTGGCCCCTGGTTATATCCTCCTCCAACCCACTTGTCCATGATTGTTTTGCAGACAAGAAAATAACATTTCCTGCAAAACTAGTCATCATGCCAACTTTGCTAGAAGCTCACACCACCATCCAAACTCCTATGGACCAACTCTATGAATGGTTGTGTTCTACTCATTTATGTCTATCTAAACCTACTTCACTTGTTCCAAGTGGACCTTTGAGCTTATTAAACCCACATGGTTTAGAAGGCTTCATGACACTTTTGCATGGCAGCCTTAATTTCAACAAAGTTTGCCATCACTTCCAGATCATCTCAAATACAATTAATTCAAAATCCTCCAGCCTTGATCATCTATATCACCTGGTATACCCCCCTTCTATACCTTGCACCAAGGTGAGCTCTGAGCTCCAAGATGCAAGCATGTTTTGGTGGTATGAAATTAACACCTCCCTAGATTCCTAATCTAGGGTATTCCACCAAATTCAAGTTGGAATTCCATTCCACAAGGTTGCAAACCCTTGCTACCTCTTGTCTACACCCTCCATCTTGATCACCAAGATTTATCAAATATTAACCATAATTATTATGGCCCAAAACTATTTAATCCCTTAAATAGTCAAAATCTCCAAAGCTCCCTCCATAATGGAAAGTTTGGTTTTTACCAAACCACTTCCCCAACTTTTGGCTCATGTGAGTCCCACAAATCATATCCTATCTTTCCAGCTCAAAAATAAATATTTTTGAGAAGCTTTATTATTTATTTTTGTCCATTTTCTTAAATGACTGAATTGGAATAATAATTGTTTTAAATACTTTTAATCCCCAATAAATCTTGGGAAAATTCCCCTAAGTGTGTATTCACCTCTAGGACCCTCCCACATCAAAATCCAACCTTACCCAATGGAAATTTATCAATTGATATTCTAGAAATCATTTCTGCCCTTTTTGAGTACTTGGATTTAAGTGGACTTAAACTCCACATAAAAATCCCAAATAATTCCTAGGAGTATACCTTGACCCCATCCACCTACCAGTACCAATTCCTCCTCTGGTCCAATGCAAGATTTTGGACTTCCTTCATAACCATCAATCGGATCAATTTTTGTCAATTAAGCCAACCACTACTCAAACCACTTCCAATTCTCATTCAACCTTGCTGAATGCTTCTCATTAGCACCAGGACACATCCTTGGTCGACCACCACTGTAGCTCCACCCCACCAATTCCCCATATTGCCCTTGTACTAGTAGAAGGAGAGAGACATCAAAGATCTTACAAGGATCTTGTCCATTAATCACCACAGCTCCCCACTCTGTCCCTGCACGACCCAAATACCCACCTTACCCCTCTCCACCTCCCCCTGGACCAATCACTGGCCAGCACTCCTCTCCACCATGCCCACATTGGTAATTTACCACATCCACTCCCTCTCCTTGGTATAAAGCCAACAAGCCACCCCCAGCCAGCCCTCTGCCCCTCATTTGCTCCCTCTCCACCCCACATACCTCCCCCAAGCACCACACCCTCTCCTCTGCTCTGTGCTGTCCGAAGGAAGGAGAAGAGGAGCTCTCGGCCTCCTCCCAAAAATCGAGCAAGGCTCATCCCCCTCTGCTCTATTCCCTCTGCATGTCAGCTCACGAGATCCCCTTCACCTCCTCTGCCTGACAGTGCTCTTCCTTTTGCCCATGACTCTCTCCTCCGCCGTCGCCGTCGAGCTCCTACGAGTTCGCTCTCGGCCGCCGTTGCGCGAGCTGCTTCCCGTGGGCCTCCGTCGTCGTTCCGCCCACCGATCTGCTCAGCATCGTCGACCGCGTCGCCCTGCACTATCCCCGACCTTCCCTGAGCCCTCTGGTGAGCTCCCGCCTCCCTTCTCCGCCGCTGCTTAGGGTTTCGTCACCGGCATCCTGTTTCACGTAGACGACGACCCCGAACCGTCCATCACGACTAGATCCGACGGTCACCGTCGCTCGGTACCGCTTCGGCGCTCTCACTCGCTGACAGCAGGCCCCACTCGTCAGGTTTGAACTGAGTCCTCCCGCGCGTCGCGCTGCCCCTCCGTGGGCCGAATCCTCCCCCGTAGCCCAGTAGCTCCCCAGATCCGGCCCGCTGCACCCTTTTTCTTTTTCTTTTTTTAGCTAACCTATCTTTCCAGAGAAGCTCCAGTTGTTTTGAATCCCAATAAAATGGTAAACCAAGTCCAAATGCCTAGATCTAATTTTCTCGTGGTTCTCTGATGTTTTCTCAAACATGCAGAGGCAACCCCATGCCCAAAATAAATTCCAATATTGGCTTGTAATTATTATGCTAAAATGTGTCTAGAACAGTAATTAAAATCCAAAGAAAGTTCCACATCCCCCTTTGGGATGAACCAAAGACCTACTGGAAGGTATTTGAAATACCTATCATCCAACACAAACCTTAGGTCAAGTTGAACAGTATGTGGCCTTTAGCAAAAATAACCAAACTAGCAACTTTCTGCCTTAGATAAATTCCCCAGGTCTAACCAAATGTGGTTTTTACCTGATTCCAAATCCCAGTACACCCCAGTACCAGTACCTACGAAATCCCAGGAGCTCATAATTTATTGAGCTGTGGATGAATTTTAGTGATTTAAATACTTCTGGGATGGGTATTTTCACTAATTAAATCACTCTAGGAGTTTGGCAACTCCAAAATGAGTGAATCTAATTCCTACATAAAGGTGTTGGACATACCTATCATATGCCCTTGGAACCAACTCCATAGCTTCTGTAGAATGAATTTGGTGGAAAGGATAAGAATATTACAAAATTGGCTTTGGGAATTTCCTGAGGGCATTCTAGTAATTCTTTGGATATGATTCCAACTCTAGGCGGTTCAGTACAGCAAGTAATACCAAACCATCCAAGGAAATAATTTTTGGAGCTCCAGAACTTTTCTGGTGAATTATTTCCTCAAACTAGAGTTTAATCCACTCTAAAAAGCATAATTAAATCTAGAAAAGTGTTAATCAAGTGAAACCACTTGTGTTGGTTTTGTTTTGACAAGACCTATCTGAGGATATCACCTTTGCTCATTGATATCCTACTGACCACAGATCCCTAATCCAAGCTCTTTGTATCTAGCCTTGACAACTATCTTCCAAGAGAAAACACCCTAGTGGCAATCTTGTAAATTCCACCCTTTGAATCCCACTTCTCCAAAAACCTCCCAAGTCCAGTAGTAATTCTCATGTTTGTTTTCTGTATGGTTTGACTATTTGTATGCCTTGTATTGATTGTGATATTGTCTGCTTGCATGTGTACCTGATGACGACGATAGTGTGTGTGTGACGACAAGAAGGAAGGGATTTCTTATTATTCTTTTATTGGGTATTCTTGGTCATCTGAAGAAGTCCAGGGACTTATTGCTGATCATAGGAAAGCCACCATTTCCTGAACTCTGTTATATGCCCTACTCTCTTTTACCTGTTTTATATCTTCTTTACAAAATTGCATATTCTACCTGCATATTTTGTATTACAAATACTGCGATAGTAACTTGGATCCTCCAAGTTATGATTTCGTGTCCTTCAAGGCACCACCCCGATGAACCCATCATTTATTCCCTTTAGACCGAGAGTACGATGGTTAGCATCCTACCTCCTTGGAAACCCCGGTTTTGAGAAAATAAACTGTTTTGGGATTTTCCCCACTACCAATGTTTCAAAAACGGCTTTGTAAAACCCTGGGAAGAGGCATCGCTCCCAGTGGAAGTTTTAACAAAAGAAATGGTGATGAGAAGAAGTGGAAATGTGAATGGGATGTTCTACACCTTTACTGGAACAATTTTTATCCGCGCAACCACATTACCCCAGGTTGCTGGGGCTTAACTCGTAGTTTGTCCGCTTTAGCCGAGGCACTTCTACCATGCTTATAGGGAGAAATCCCTAGAATTTCGGGCAGGCACCACCAGATCAAGGATCTGAAGCCTGTCGCTTGCTTCGGCAAGAGTGAGCCTGAACTAGCAGGAGGCCGGTGCAACAATTGGGTCTCCCACGGACGGTATGACTTAGGTAGTACGGAAGGAAGTGGAGTCTCCAGATTTAAGGTATACGCCAAGTTGCGGCTTGGGTATGCGCGTGTACGGAAGGAAGGACTATGGCTGGGAGCCACATACTCGTTGTCGGGGAGAACAAACCCAAGAGGAAAAGCATGCCTTTGCTAGTGTAGACAGGCAAAAGGTTAGGTTTGATTATCCGGACCCCCATCTATAGTGGTAGTGGGCCGTGGTTGTATCCTGGCGGATGTATTGATTCTTGTGGGTAAAGTGTGCAAACTCTACAGAGTATAATCTATTCTAATAGCCGTGTCCACGGTCAAGGACGGTTGAAAAGGTGTTGGCTAGGAGTACCCAAACTGTGCTTGTTTGGGAAATAAGTACGATGAGGACGAAGGTTCCGGGGGAACCCGAGTTCGAAAGCTTTGTTTTGACCCGTGGTGGTCGAAGAGGTTTAAAAAGGGGTTTTACTACAAAACTGTTTTCAAAACTCTTTTTCAACAAAGATATGGAGATGTGTTGATTTATAAAACAGAAGCATGTTTTTCCAAACTCTTTTTTAACAAAGATATGGAGATGCCATAACTTCATTGTTAGTTTAGGCTTTTCAAAAGCAACCCCAGATAGAGCTATCTCGCCACAGCCAAAATTACATTCCCCTTGTTCACTTATCTTGGTGGTTTTGCGAGTACATTCAAACGTACTCACGGCTGTGTCCCTGGCTATTTACTTGGCCAGACTTTCAGGAGTTTACGGTGACGTCCAGCGAGCTAGGCCGTCTTCCCAGTAAGTTGCCTGTAGGTTGAGGCACGATTGGGCTCTGCGCTTGGCGATGTTCCGCTGCTAATGATGATGTATCCATAATGGCAATTATGTAAGTCTTGTATTTTATTATGTTTTGGATGTTGTAATGGTACCTGTCGGTTATGTTCCACGGCTCACTGATCATGGGAACATGGATGCACGCATAATAGGGATTTCTCGGATGAATAATCTGGGGAGCCCACAATCCTCATCATTTGGAGTGGAAGGAACTTGAATCTCTCTTTTACTCTAAATTTTATCCTCCTCATGAAATTCATAAACATAGGAATTACATTTATAATTTTCATCCACATGATGGAGAAAGTATTGCCCAAGCATGGGGGAGATTGAAGTCACTAATGCTCAAATGTCCCATTCATGAGTTCCCCAGTAATATTGTTATTAATAATTTCTATGCAAGGCTTTCAGGACATTACAAGTACTATCTAGATACTTGTTTAGAGGGATCCTTCACAAGTAAGGAGGTCAAAGCTAAGTGGGATCTTCTTGAAACAATTCAAAGAAATACCGAAGATTGGGATAACTACAAAGGTAAAGAACCAGGTATAAACTATGAGTATGATTGCATTAAGTCTTTTGTTGAAACTGCTGATTTTCAAGAGCTTAGTGCTAAATATGGTCTTGATCCTCAAATTCTTATTGATTGTTTTAGAACCTTTGCTTCTTATATTAATGCTCCTAAAGAAAAATGGGACATGTATCATGAGCCTTTTAAAGACACTTGCAGGGATAATGAAATTGTTATTAAGGATAGCAATGAACATGCTCAAACCTCTGAAAGTACTATTTCTTATAAGCATGTTAATTTTTTGTGGAATACATAGACCTTGTGAGAATAATCAAATGGAAGAAGAATATTGTATCACCCACAGGAATGAAAAAACTAGAATGTGGTATAGGGCTTTAAATGATCTTGGTAAATTTTTTTGTGCCCTTTATCCTTTTATTTGTGAACTTTGCTTTGAAGTGGGTCATTTAAATTTTCAATGCTCATGCCATAATAATATCCCTTCTAATCCAATGAGTACTGCAAGTTTGTATTGTGATGACATGATCACTCCTAATCAGCATGATCAACTTACATTATTTTTGGGGTGTGAAGAGTTATCAAGAAAAACCTCTTTGGTAGATATGGGTGCTTTTGATATGAATAGTGTCATGCATGGTTGTCATCTTTATTGTGTTGATAATTGCACACAAATACTTACATACAAAATATTATAAAAGATGAGATCTTACCAAAATATGACATGACTAATATGTGTTTTGGTCTTATTAATGAAAAGGAGGAATCCTCCAAAGTTTCTTCTATTGTCTCTAACATTAAACCAGGGTATATGGATAAGCTTCCTTTCAAGCCTCTCCCTCCTAAATAGAAGAAGAAAATGAAGAAAAGGAGGAGTAAAAGGAGAGAGGAAACAATATTTTCCCCTAAGCATGTTGCTCCTATTATAGTTTTTGACGAGTCTGAACTCGATGATGTTCCTATGCCTATTACCTATAGTAGTGATCATGATTGGGAAAAGCACACTACTTTTGATATTGATAATCTCTTCGGTACCAATCCTGAAAATGATGATATTAATAATTGCTATACTATTAGTGCTATCCATGATCCTTCCAATGGTTATATGTTTACAAATGAACACACTTTGGAAGATAATTATTCTATTGCTTATGATGATACTACACCTCCAATATATGATGATTGCAATAATGATTATGATATTTTCAGTCCACCCACTATTGAGGAGGAAATTAATTATGATTATAATATGCCTCCTATATTTGATGATTATGGTGATGAAAATAATAATGATATCTATTTTGTTGAATTTGCTCCCACTATAATTAATAAGAATGACTATGTTTATGTGGGGAGTATTAATTCTTTTATGCATGTGGCTCATGATAAGAATGTTTCTTGTGATAGTTATATTGTTAATTTTATTCATGATGCTACTGAAAGTTATTATGAGAGAGGGAAACATGGTCTTATGTATCTCAACATTATTAAGTTTCCCTTCTTTATGTTGAAAGTCTTGAAGTTGCACTTGTTTTGCTTTTCTATGCTTGTTTCTTCGTGCTTTCATGACTTGTTTATTTACAAGATTCCTATGCATAGGAAGTGGGTTAGACTTAAATGTGTTTTGAATTTGCTTATTCATGCTCTCTTTTACTTCAATTCATATTTCTTATGTGAGCATCTTCTCAAACTATCATGCCTAACTTAAAGGCGTTAAAGAAAAGTACTTATTGGGAGATAACGCAAAAGTTTTAGATGAGTCTTGGAAGTTATTACTTCAGTAATAACCGCTCCTTATCCTTTTTATTTGCTTTTTGTGCCAAGAGTAACCTCTAATGAGAGAGAAGTAATGATTGGGAAAGTTGCTGTCCTGAAATAGATTTTTGTGCTTCACCGTAAACATTCGTGTAAAATCTCTGTACGTCCTTTTGAGGCATGAATTTTTGTGCTTCTTCTCCAGGTCGTTATCTAACTTTCGTTAGTTCAACACTTTTTGATTTGAGCAACAGAAGGTCTTCGAAAAAATTCGTCTTTACTTGCTGGTCTGTTTTGACAGATTTCTGCCATTTTCTGCATTTGCTTCTTGTTGGTTCCTTTTTGAGTTCTTTTGGGGAATTGAGCTTTTTGAGGGAAGTGCTACAGTATCTAGTGTTCTAATGGAAGTTTATTTGGTGTTGGAACTGAACCTTAAGACTTATTATCTTGAGTGCACTAATGTTGCTAATAAAGATTGTGTGAAGTTTTGTATGAAGGAAAAATTTCAGGTGTATGGAAGGAATGAGTAATGAGATGAAGGATGGACTAAATCTCAAGATTGGGGATGCCACGCGTGTCACCCCAAGAAATATCCAAGAAGTACAAGCGTCAAAGCTTGGGGATGCCTAAGGCATCCCCCTCTTCATCAATAAAAATCCTAGGTTTCTTCCAAACGCTTCATTTTTATTGTTTCATGCACAGTTGTGTTGTTCTTGGAGCGTCTTATTTTCGTTTTTGTTTTGGTTTTTCGTTTGCTGTTGTTTGCTTAGTTTGCTGAATAAATTGGTTGGACCCCCTATTTCATACATTGGTTTTCAAATAGTTTGGTTTGGTTTGGTTTGGAAAAGAGTAGGAAAGTTCATGCTTAAGTGGTAAAGAGAGTTTGTTTTTGACTATGGCCTATGCTTTGTCATGCCATGCTTGATATTGTTTTGGTTTTATGCTTAGTATTATTTTTTGTAGCATGACTTGTTATAAACAATTGAGATTGCTTAATGTGCCTTGGATGAATCATGCGTTTTTTTAGCATATTAAAGCATAGTATAGTGGTATTCTCCTTTGATGCTTTATTTGGGTTGACTTGGCGTATGCTCACACCATGTTATGACTATCTCAAGTCACCATAGCCTTTATGATCCTTTAGTTTTCAACTTGTAGTATCAGTTTATGCTTTGATCAATGATGTTTTGTCGCTCTGCATGATTATGGCCACTATTGCTCTCTTAGTTTGTCGCTCCCAATCTTTTGCTAGCCTCCACAACCAAGTATGGGTTCCACTCATGCATCCAACTCCCTAAACCAAGTTATTCCAAATAGTCCACCATACCTACCTACTAGCTTATGCTATTCCAAGTATATTCATGCTTTTGTTTACCTTCCAAATTAAACTTGCTATGAGAAAACTAGTGATTAAAGCTCTCATGAACTTGATGGCACACTTTACCTTTTTTCGTCTAATAAACTTGAACCATTGGGTCCTTCTTTGTTGCGTATATGCTTGCGCTTTATAAGTTGAAATTAGCATAACCATGTATCATGGGGAACGCTTTCAACATTGCACTTGTACTTTGTACCTCGTTGATATCATGTTCTTTTGCTTATGGATCCCGGTGGTGTGAAATAATAGTGGAACTTGTAAGATCATGGAGTTTGTATGTGTGTTAGAGAAACACTTGGGCCGCTAGCCTAATCCATGCCTAATCATGGTGGAAACTTGCAGCATCACCATAATGAGCACTCTATGAAGCATCCTCAATAAAAACCTATGCAAATAGCAAATAAAAAGACCGCTGAGATGCTCACTGTCTGCTTGCCTTGTCATTTTGATTATGGGATAGCTCCTGTATCATGTGCAAGGGGTACCCTGTTGGTGGTTCTTTATGATACACATGTACTTACAATGACAAGAGCTTACTCGTGACTAAAGTTGAGTACCATGAGGTTCGGTCTTCGTAAGTAAGGGGCATGAGATTTCGGTTTATAACTTGTCAAGCATATCCTCTTAGTTGTGTCACTTTAACCCTAATAATCTTAAAGATGCTTATGATAGGGGCAATGAGAGCTGAAAGCTATAAGTGCCATAATTTTTGGAAGCTCTTTATGAGACTTGAATCCCTACTTCCTTCTATGAAGGCATTTCTTTTACTTTTATGTTGAGTCTCCACCTTCTATCTTTATGCACCTACTTTGAGAGCATAGTGGCCATTCTTAGTTCTATGTGCATTGTCCCAAAACTAGTTGATTGATGCATATCTTGATATTGCTTGTTTTAAACTATTTGTATCTAGTCACTCTTATGAACTTTGAAGGTGTCATATGCATTTATATTTGCTAGCCTCCACAACCAAGTATGAGTTCCACAACCAAGTATGAGTTCCACTCATGCATCCAACTCCCTAAACCAAGTTATTCCAAAGAGTCCACCATACCTACCTACTAGCTTATGCTATTCCAAGTATATTCATGTTTTTGTTTACCTTCCGAATTAAACTTGTTATGAGAAAACTAGTGATTAAAGCTCTCACGAACTTGATGGCACACTTTACTTTTCTTGCCCTTAATAAACTTGAACCATTGTGTCGTCTATGTTGTATATGCTTGCACTTATTTGTTGGGGATTAGCAGAACCATGCTGTCATGGGGAACACTTTCAACATTGCACTTGGTACTTGTACCTAGTTGATATCATGCTCTTTTGTATATGGATGTCGATTGTGAAATGAAAGGGAGCTTGTAAGTCCATGTAGTTATGTATACGTGTTAGAGAAACGCCTGGCTGGTCTAATCCATGCTTGACATGGTGGAAACCCTGCAAGTAACCATAATGAGCTGTCTATGAAGCATTCTTCTTATAAAAAAGAGTCCTATATTGAGGAAAAAAAGAGAAAAAGAAAAAAAGAGATTATGAAAAGAGGAAAGAGAGAAAAAAGCACCATATTCCCATGGTAAATAAGAAGATTGCTGAGATGATCGTTGCTGCTTGCCTTATCATTTTGATATGGGGATTCTTCCGTATCATCGGGCAAGGGGTACCCGTTGGCGGTTCTCTATGATACACATATACTTACAATGACAAGAACTTACCGGTGACTAACCTCGAGTAGCATGAGGAGCGGCCCTCGTATACAAGGGACATGAGATTTCTAACTTATACTTCGTCAAGCATGTACACCATAGTTTGTTCACTTTAACCTTAATCACTTCAAGATGCTTAAGTTAGGAGCAATGAGAGTTGAAAGCTATAAGTACCATAATTTTTGGAAGCTCTTTATGAGACTTGAATCCCTACTTCCTTCTATGAAGGCCTTTCTTCCACCATTATATTAAGTCTCCACCTTCTATCTTTGTGCACCTACTTTGAGAGCATAGTGGCCATTCTTAGTTCTATGTGCATTGTCCCAAGACTAGTTGATTGATGCATAACTTGATATTGCTTGTTTTAAACTATTTGTATCTAGTCACTCTTATGAACTTTGAAGGTGTCCTATGCATTTATGTTTGCTACCCTATGAGGGACAAGCTGAATGCCACTATGCTATGTTTTCTTTATGTGAAACAAACAAATGTCTTGCAAAGCATTGTTATTCATGAATCTTTTGTTTGTGCCTTTTCATGCTACAACATAGTTGCTTTGTCTTATTGTTAGAACTTTATCTTTCATGCTATGTTGAAGTACTATGATCCCATCTATCAATGTTTTACAAATACTTTGATCAAGGTTATGATGGTGCATGTCACCTCAAAAATTATTCTTTCTTTTTATCACTTACCTACTCGAGGACGAGCAGGAGTTAAGATTGGGGATGTTGATACATTGCAAATATATCTATAATTTTTGATGTTCCGTGCTTGGTTTTATCTACTTTCTTGTGTTTTGTTTCAACTTTGGAGTACTTTTCATATGATTTCTTGGACTAACCTATTAACAAGAGCCACAGTGCGAGTTGCCTGTTTTCTGCTGTTTTTGGTTCCAAGAAGTCAGAAAATGAATATTCTCGGAATTGGACGGGACAAAAGCCAAAGTTACTATTTTTTCCTGGAAGACTCACAAAGCCAGAAGGAGAGTCAGAGAGGGGCCACAGGGTGGCCACACCCCCCTTGGCGCGGGCCATCCCAGGCCGCCACAAGGCATGGTGTGGGCCCCCTGGCCGGCCACCAACCTTGCCTCCTTCGCCTATAAGAGCCTCCCGATGCATAAACCCTAAAGAGTCAATCAGAAATCCACGAAAAGTTCCGCTGCACCGCTGCCACCGAAGGGGAGTTTCGGGGGACAAAAAGTCTCTGTTCCAGCACCCTGCCGGGATGGGGATGTGCCCCCGAAGCCATCTCCATCGATCTCCACCACCATCTCCATCACCATTGCTGATTCCCATGATGAGGAGGGAGTAGTTCTCTCTCGAGGCTACTGGTAGCTATGTCTTCATCTCTCTCTATGCATGATCTTATTGATATCATGAGCTTGTAATCTATAGACCCACCTTGCTACTCAAGTGCTTTAATAGATCTCTACTCTCCCCATGTGTGTGAAGTTGACAGTGTGCACACTATGGTGGCACTTAGGCTAGAGATTAGAAATACTTGTTATGAGTTATATTTGGAGTTGGATGACTTTATGAAATTGTGGTGTTTGTTGGACTCATCTAGTACTCAAGGTGACAGTGTGGGGTTTCTAGATGGGAAAGATGAACTTTGAGGTGTGCTGTTATAGCCCTACCATCGATTAGAGTGTTCAACCGGAGAGTAGTTAAGAGTAGTATCATGAAAAGAATATATTTATATGAGAGTGTTCACTAGTGAAAGTATGATCCCTAGGCCTTGATTCTAAGCATTGATACACCGTTTGCAATTAGATCTATTACATGTTTGCTTGCTTCCATCTTTATTTCAGTTTGCCTTCAGTCTTTTCCAGGCCATCAAGCTATTTTCTATCACCGTTACCACTTATAATTATCCATACCACTTGTATTTCACTATCTCTTCGCCGAACTAGTGCACCTATACACCTGACAAGTGTATTGGGTGTGTTGGGGACACAAGAGACTTCTTGTATCTTGATTGCAGGGTTGCTTGAGAGGGGATACCTTTGACCACTTCCTCCCTGAGTTTGATAAACCTTGGGTGATCCACTTAAGGGAAAACTTGCTGCTGTTCTACAAACCTCTGCACTTGGAGGCCAAACAACTGTCTACAAGAATAGAAGTGTGTAGACATCTGCTGCCCCTCCCCCTCCTCTCCTTTAGTCCCACCCCGGGACTTTGAGGGAGGTAGTACCGCCCCTCCCCTATATATAGTGGGAGTATTTGGCCATATAAATACACACAATATTCAATAAAGGTCTTCTCACTTTTGGGAAGACCTCCAATTGATATTCTCTCTCTCTCTCTCTCTCTCTCTCATGACCATGGTCCCAAGTTTGGACTGCACGAACGAGAGACATCTTCACGGCGGAGCATCGTCACGCTGCAGGATTCGGGTCCAGGAGCTCTACCTCCGAAACTGCTGCTGGCTTGGGGGAAGTGGGAGTCATCGTTAGGCACGGGATGTGTGTAACTCCCCGCGAGGTGTCACACTTGAGGCACTCAAATCGTTGGAGCCACAGGAGCGCAAGGACTTCATCATGACCTTGAGGTCGGCTTCGGCTCGTCTACATCAACCACGCTCTCCTGAGCGTTGACAACGCTTTTCAGTCTTCAAGGGTAAGTTCGTTAAAAGCCCCTCCCGTTACTGTATTACTAATAGATAGGTCCTGGCAACATCAGGGGTTCAGGGGCGTAGGGTAAAAATTTATTGTTTTCATACGCGGAACCCCTACAGTGGTATCAGAGCTAGATCTATGCGTAGTAATGCTAGTACGAGTAGAACACACGAGATGTAGCGTGTGGGCGTTGATCTTTTAGTTGTTACCCTCCCACGTGTACTTGTGTATATCGAAGTAATGCTTAATGAAGCGGCCCCCAACCGACTTTACGCGTTCATTCGCGTGACTGGTCCACGCTTGACATATGGCTTGTTCCGTATAAAGTGGCTTAGGAGGTGTCTGTCTCTCTTGCATTAGTTGGTATGCCATTTACAATGGAGGGCCCGAATGGGGTGTAGTAGAGACAACTACTTGACTAGCGTTGTGCTGAAAGTCCGTAGGTAAGAACGGTTCTTGTGCGAAAGCCCATTCAGCCACGTAAAACATGCAAAGATAAAGTAGAAGCGTCTAACTTTGTTTTGCAGGGGGCGTTGCTTTGTGATATGGTTGTGGCAAAGGTAAAGTGATTACCTTATGTTACGTAGTAGTAGATAGTCACGAAGGTGACAGACTACCACGCCGGAAAGACACCGGTACCCTGGTGTCTACGGCGCCGGAACCCTGGCGCGCGGAATCCTGTGACGATGGATGGAGATCACGACGTGAAGGACCATATCACATTGCATTTACATTCAATGTTATTGTTTGTATATCTTATTATGATCTAGTATTAGATACTCGATGGTAGCCTAATAAGATGATCCCTATTAAAATTACCAACGATTGTGTTCCCCCTTAGTGTGCACCACCAAGAAAGTTCTTTGGTATGAGGCGATCCATGGTACAGGCGTGGGTGTTAGACATATCTACGTTCGCATACAGTGGGTGTAAGCCATGTTGCACAACGAATACACTAAGGTTGAGTTGGCGAGCCTAGCACGTTACAGAGACGTGGCCTCGGGACGCGGATGGTCCAAAGATCGAGCACGAGTCGCATGAATGATGTGACCAATGTTTAGCGTCCACCCTTGAACCTACATTGATGGCCGTGATGATCGGGGGAGATGTGGCTGATAGGGGTCATGTTATCACTAGGAACCCTTATGGGGATAGGTATTTCTGAGTGGAGTTATTATTAACTCATTTAATTATAAACTTAGTCTAAATTCCTTTGGCAATTATAAATGTAGAGATGGCTCACCGTGAAGCTTACTTTGTCATTGAGGAATGGGTAATGGGTGAGAAACTTAGACTTGATGGATCCAAATTCCCTACTTGCCTTGTGCGCCTGAATGATCTCCTTACTAGGAATCATGTGACTACATACGCCGCACGATGGATTTGACCGAGCCAGACCACTATGAGACCCCACAAGAGCTGGCAGACCGCTACTGTCATCAAGAGATGTCCACCTACATTCAGATAATAATGCGTTACAGGATGGTGGATGAACTCCATCCGCTCATGGGTGATCTTGATCCATATTCGATGGTGGATCAACTGAGAGAAGAGTTCATAAGCCATGTGCGCATGTGGAAGCACGAGCTGCTTGGAGAGTTCCTTTCCATACAGATGGAGGAGCACACATGTCTGAAGGGTCACTTGGAGCACATGCTTGATGCACACAGGACACTGGTTCACTTCGTGGATTACTGGATGGATGATCCGTTTGCGATAGGCGTACTGCTTCGATCGTTGCCTCCAGCTACGAAGGACATGTCCGGAGTAGCATCATGAGTGGTGATACAGAAACATTGGATTTCCAAGAGTTCATATTATGTTTCAGGAACGTAAAGGTTGAACCAATCACCAGTGAGGTCATGGATGACACAGGTATATATTTGATATACAATTTTATAAATGTTATAATCTTGCAAACACATTTGCAGTGTTAAGTATATTTGATACTTGTTTTGTTTTGCTGAAAACAGGTCCTTCTGCATGAGACGTGATTGCTGGAGAGGAGGTGATGTTTCATGTTGATGGCGAGCATGAAGATGACGGCCAACGACACTCTCCCTCGATATTTATCACTTAGTTTATGTTTTAGGATGATTATTGTAATCAAAAGATTGTGAACTTTTTTAGTGTGTCTCACCCTTTGTGAGACGGTTATTCATATGAGTTGTTGTTCTACTTTTATGAATGATTTCTATTTGTGTTCATACCTTGTTTGATTATATGTGAATTATCCTTGTTGTTTGAGACTAATTGATAATGCATGAACATTTGTAAAATATTGAAACGCCTTAAAATACCCAACTTAATGATATATTCATTAATGAATGAAACCATTGTTTAAAATTCAAAGTTATGTGATAATATGTGAAAGTCATTCGATTTCTTATCACATAGAAATCATGCCTAAGTTCGGCAAAATAACTTGAACACCGTGTATTACTTGAATACAAAGTGTTTAATGAATTGTTAAAAGTAAATACATATTCGACGTATTATGTTTTAACAAAAATGGTAATTATCATTGTATGATTGTTTAAATGTGTAAAGAAGTTTACCAAAGGAAACATGAATATGAAACTATTTGATTTGATCAAAGTGTTTCATCAAACAAAAGGTGTTAAAGATAGAAGAGAATCTAATTACTATGATTTGATCAATAGTAATGAAATTCGACTTTATAAGAATGGCATAAAATAAATTATGAAATGCAAAGTGTTTTGAAATGTCAAAATGCAAAGCATCGCAATGTGATATTAGATATCAAAATGGGTGAATAGATGATGCCAAATAAATCGTTGTAGTGTAGATGTAGAGACCATTAGTTAGAAATAGTTAACACTCAATTAGAATATATAGTGAACCATTTGAATTCGTGAAAATGTCTCCATATCTAGTATGGTTCGTCGTAAAAGTTTTGGGGTTATTCGATATAACCAAAACAATAACGAATAAGTCCTTGTAGAGTATTCATTAGAAACTTTGAATATGAAATCCATAGATGAAACCAAAAGAAGCAAAACTTGTATTGCATGGATTTTGGTACATTCTTGAGAAAGCTCACTTTTAGTGATATTTCTCGATTATGGAGCAATTGGAAGATAGTGAAAAACACGATGAGGATTCAAATCCCTGCATCAGAGTGTTGAGAAGCGCAACAGAAAATGTTCCTGAACGATTCTCTTCACAAAGGGAAAGAATCAGTGATAATGATCATTGTGTTTTCCCCACTGGTGTTTTCACTACATGAAGTAGGATTCAAAATGTAACCCATATCTTGTATGGAGACATTTGTGAATCATTTGTCATGATTCTTGGAATATGACATACCTACGAACTACTAAGGAAATAATGGTAAACTAGAATTATGAGAAATCCCAAAGCAAAATTCCCTTGAGATTAGAAAGCAATTCGTTGTTGAATCTCACAAGTAAAAGGAGTTACTTGGAATTTTCCCAAATGACTGCAAAGCCATAGTGGAAAAGGGGTGAATGACAAAATCACAATTTTTCAAGTATTGGACGAATTCAAATGAATTTGATTCAAATGTGCTGAATGTCTAGTGGATTTAAAACTAGTAAAAGTACCGGTATCTCATAGTAAATCTCCAAGTTTGATATTTGATCAAACGATTTTGAAGTTGTTCAAAATAGTGAGTGGATATGCAATTTGCATGAAATTGAGTAGGAGTTATGAAAGTCTTCCTAAAACAATATGTGAATGACATATTTTGAGTAGGAGCAATATAAGTCTCAAATTCAAATATGTAGGAACATAGTTTGAGTAAGAGTAGTGAATCATACCCAAATATGTTAGGAACATATTTTGAGTGGGAGCTTATAGGAGTGATTCTTAAGTGTGTTAAGAATAAAAGCGCAAGTACTTATAAATAATGATTTATAAGGTGTAGAAGTTGATAATAAGTGTATTATGATATTATGTAGTATTCCTTAAGGGATTCTGAAAAGGGTTTCAGAATAGAAGTTAATTAAGGAACTGGTCCTTAATAACTCAAATTAGGAATAGTATTAAGTTTAACATCAATGGTTGAAAGAAAGAAAAGGATGATCATCATCCACTATGTTTAGACATACGCTCTATCTTAGAAAACCATGATAGTAACTTAATATAATATGTGATCCAAAAAGGAATGTTTAAAAGTGATTAAGTTTGAATCACGGAATGTTGAGCTAAGTTTGTCTGCAGTATCGAATAGAGAACTATAGACATGTTTTCCAAATGCATAAAGGATGACATATCTTAAAGCATAAAGGGTTATGTTATAAGGGATTATGTTGGAAACTCCTGTAAATATCGATTAGAGTCAAGAAGGAAGTGAGGTGAACAAAACATCGAAAGTTCCACGGAGTTCACTAGTGTTTTGATGAATACATGCATAATAATAGATAAGGATACCATCTAAAGTGTTGTATAATGTTATGGCGGGGCTAGTTCACTTTTAACGTAGAATGATGTGTCCCAGGGCATAGTGCCCATGGGAAAGCCCTCGAGGTTGATCTAAAGTCACTATAGGCTCCTGGAATCAGGCCTTGTTCTGCTGCCATAGCGACGATACATACACACAGATGCTATCATGTGATGATAAAGTATTAATGTCAATCAAGGTGACATTAGTACGTTGCAAAGAATTTGGGACTGTAAAGTACAGACCCAAGACTCAACCTCTTCCATGAGAAAGCATGTTCAGGGTACCGGTTATGGTGCCAATGATTAAGAACAAATGCAGCTAGTGCATTTGTACTCTAGTGCAAGTGGGAGACTGTTGGAGATATGCCCTAGAGGCAAATAGTAATAAGGACTATTATCATATTTCATATAGTTTATGATTAAGTTTTATATCATGCTATAACTGTATTGAGTGGAAACATCAATACACGTGTGATATACAAACAACCAGGGGTTCCTAGTGAAACTCTAGTCACTGGTTCATTGGTCAACAGATGATCAAGTTTCCGGATCATGTCGCATTTATGCCAGTTGGAAATGAAGTCAACTCATTCTGAGAATGATATGATGAACCAATACCCAACCTAAACATCATGATCTGATCATGTCACGAAGTTCAAGTTATGATGATTAGAAATGGATCCTCGTAGACTATTCCTTAGACCGTGAGGCTATATCAATCATTGTCTCCCAAGAGTGCTTAGATAGCATCAAGTGCCACTTGGTAATACAGTGGTTATAAAGGTGTGTTCAGGTACTCGGAGGAAACCGTACAGGCAATATATGTCAAGAGCGGGATTAGTCCGTCCACGTGATGGAAAGATACTCAAGGTCCCACTCGGAGAAGTTATATCCAATAGCTGCGCAACGTGTGATTTGATCACAGGGATATCACTTGTCAGAACGAGTCAAGTAGCATTGTTCGGTAACGAGATTGAACATGACATGGTGATGTCATTGATCAGATCTCGGGCAATGCAAGTATCGAGAGACAAAGGGAATAAGACACGACTGTCCCGGTTCAAACAACGAAAGATCTTCATGGAACGCACAGGGGTCACATGGCCATCTAGGTCCCTCTGTTGATCATTGGTCCGGGAGTGTCCCGATCATGTATGGAGTGTTCCCGAACCGCGGGGTATCACGCTTAAGGGTTTGATGATGCTTAGAGAGTGTTTATAGGATCATAAGAATCACCGAAGAATAGTAGAGAGAAAACCAGAAGGGTTTCGGTAAGTCCGGAGGATGTCCGGAGTGGAGGTGGAAGTGTTCCATAGCCACGGAGGTTGAATAATATGTTAATGAATGTTAAATATTGATTTAATCATTTATTCATAATTATTTAATGAAAGAGAAAATCAATTAAAAGGTCAAAGGGCTTAATGGGCCAATTCCTGGAGGGGAGAGGGCCCATTAGGGAAAGGAGAGATGGAGAAGGGGAAAAGGGGTGGCCGGCTGGGCCAAGCCCCCCGCACGGGGCCCACTAGGGCCGGCCGGTGGCTGCCCCTCCCCCTCCCCCTCCTATCCTTTAGTCCCACCCTGGGACTTTGAGGGAGGTAGTAGCTCCCCTCCCCCTATATATAGTGGGGGTATTTGGCCAGATAAATACACACAATATTCAATAAAGGTCTTCTCACTTTTGGGAAGACCTCCAATTGATATTCTCTCTCTCTCTCTCTCTCTCTCTCTCTCTCTCTCTCTCTCTCGTGACCGTGGTCCCAAGTTCGGACTGTGCAAACGAGAGACATCTTCACCGCGGAGCGCCATCGCTCTGCGAGATTCGGATCTAGGAGCTCTACTTCCGCAATTGTTGCTGGATCGGGGAAGCAGGAGTCATCGTTAGGCACCGGACGTGTGTAACTCCCCGCGAGGTGTCACACTTGAGGCACTCAAGTCATTGGAGCCACAGGAGCGCAAGGACTTCATCACAACCTTGAGGTTGACTTCGGCTCGTCTACATCAACCACACTCTCCTGAGCGTTGACAATGCTTTTGGGTCTTCAAGGGTAAGTTCACGAAAAGCCCCTCCCGTTACTATATTACTAATAGATAGGTCCTGGCAACATCAGGGGTTCAGGGGCGTAAGGTAAAAATTTATTGTTTTCATACACGGAACCCCTACAACAAGTCCTTTGTTCATCTTGTGGGGGTTTTGTTTGGGGACACGCGGGCCTGAACCTGTGTATAACAGGAACTTAGAAATCAGTCCGGATAATCTGTCCCTGGTGGACTCAGTCTATTAAGGGCTGGGCGTCGGGGGGAAGGGCTCACACAGAGCAGTTCTTCTCCCCCGACCCCTCTCCCTCTCCCGAGCCGTTGCCCGCTGCCCCCACCCTCCCCGGAGCCCTTCCGGCCACCGGATTCTCCGGGCCTCCCCCGGATCTTCTTCCCTTCGTCTCTGGGTACCTTCTCCTCTGCGTTCTTCCTTCAATGAGTGAGGGTAACTCCCTCTCTCCCATATTTTGTGTTGATGTGATACTTGCTGGTGGAACATGGTCTAGGAGTTTCCTTGAGGTTGTTTGTTCGCATAGAAATTGTAGTCTAGCAATTCCTATGGTCGATCTATATCGTTGCACTTAATCTTGTAGGATTTGATTTTTTTTGCCAGGGCCGGATTATTCGCCCCCGGCCAGGTCGGATAATCCGTCCTGACACCTCTGCTTTAGTTTTCTGTAGATTGTTGCACAATGTATGTGTGGGCTGTGGATTGTGTGTCTACTATTTCTACTTTCTCTCTGGGACTTGTGTGTATACTTATCCCATGTTATCCATCTTATTCATTTCACAGGTGGTTCTAGTGCTCCCAAAACCTACAAGCACCGTCCTCATGGCCTCTACTTCTGGGACGACGGTGAGGGTGGTCTAGTGGACAAGGTTGAACTGAGAAGGAGGAATAAAGAGGCTGACCGTATGGCTGAACGGGCAAAGAGGGATAGGACCAGGAAGGGTGTGTCCAAGAAAAAGGGAAAGGAACCAAAGATCAACTATAGGAAGATGGATGCTGTTACTTATTCTTCTATTCGCCATC
Organism: Avena insularis; assembly: GCA_023614405.1. NCBI lineage: Eukaryota > Viridiplantae > Streptophyta > Magnoliopsida > Poales > Poaceae > Avena > Avena insularis. The sequence continues at coordinate 327,337,995 of CM042684.1, read as the reverse complement.
GTGATCTGTTTGTGGAATCTGTGCAAGATACTGAGCTCGGTGACTCTCGCTTTTGGTGTGCTGACAAAAAGTCTATTTATGAAGATGTTTATGCTCAGCTGAAGATTCTCCCTATGCATCCCATGATTGTTGTTGAGGCCATGGAAAAGCCTCAACTTGTTGATGCTATGTTCATGACTGAGAGGATGGGGCTGCACCATCTCATGGCCCTTCAGTGTTCCTATGACTCCAAGGTATTGAAGCAAGTCTTCTCCACTTTGGTCATTTATGGTGATGAGCACCGCACCATGAAGTGGATGACTCGTGACATGCCAATGCAAGCTGATTTTCGGTCTTTTGTTGTGGTCTTGTATATCCTTTCCGCCACAGGGACCGTGCTAGTGGCCATCATATCATCACCCAGCTCAAGCCCAATAAAGATGTTGTCCTCTCTCCTTGTACAGTTGACAATGGTATTGTGGGTTCCTTTGCTGGTCTTTCTCCTCTGTATGCTAGCTTGGTGGGCATTTTCCGTGACTCTATCACTCTAAGTGGGGAAAGAACGATAGTATTCATGGTCATTTGATTCAGCTGCTGGCTTTTTCCTATGAGGTGGCCTCTTGGGAGGATGAGTCTATGAACTACAAGCTAGATGTGATGGATTTCATCTATCATGAGTTGACTGATGCAATGTTCAATAGGCTCTCCATCCCTTATGCCCCTTACATTATGATGTTGATCAAGCACCTGCTTCCCACTAGCGAGTTTCACATTGATGTTGAGCATAAGGCGAAGAAGATATACAACAAGACTAGGAAGACCTCACACCCATCTTTTGCTTCTGAGGGCTTGTTGGGGGGATACCCCCGGGTAGGGTCACTCCGGGGTATAAAGGCCGAGTTAGCCGAGGTTCGGCAAGCTCAAAGCGGATGCTGACCGGGTCACCTCAAGGCAGGCCGGATCACGGAGTAACCCGGACCAGGGAAGGGGGGTCGCCTAACATTGTCTCAGCCGACTTAAGAAGTAAGTCGGAAGTTCTTGTCTAACTTATATGCAAGAACAGGTATAGCCGGATCTACTATGATCCGGGTCCCGTTTAGCTTCTGGGAGAAGGAAGGAATCTCTCTGGTCAAAAAGAAGGCCCGGTACGCACTGCATGAGCGAAGAAAGCAAGGGCAGGACCACCGGGTCATGGCCGTCAAGGGTGACGACGCCCGTGTCGGCTGACGCGGGCGCCGCAGAGGCTCACGTAGCTAAAGCATGTGTGACGTGGGGGAAAAGCACCCCGGTCAGGTTACCACTTTGAGAGGAGGCATATTCTTAGGAATATGCCTCCACGTATGCCCTAGGCAGAGACCAAGCCCCCTCTATATAAGGGGGGCTAGGGTTTCAGTAGAGGGGGTTGGGTTTTCTTCTATACCGATTTGGCTAAGGTTCTAGGGGTGAACTGAGGGTGAGAGAAAGAGAGCTTCTTCTTCCTCCTCTCGCCAATACAGCTCTAGGAGCACTTGTAATCTTGAAAGGAAAGGAATACAATCTTCTGTGTGGAGAATCACTTCACTATCCCTCCCTAGATTCCCCTAGCGTGTATTAGTCCCCACCTTTAGCCTATCCATGGCATCTGCCATGACACCACCACGACAGTTGGCGCCCACCGTGGGGCTAGCGGCGCTAGCAGGGGTGAAGATCCGGACGGGAAACCTCATCGGCACCGGCGAACGCATCGTCTCCGGGCTCGTTCAGCGCTTTGGAGCGCTAGACTTTGTCAGCGACAACGCTGGCTGCTTCGGCACGCGCCCACTTCCATGCAACGGCCTCTTCGTCAAGTTGGGTGCGCACAAGGTCTACGTTGCTGTGGACGTATCATGTGTTCATCCACAGCGCGTCGTCGAGGCAGGGAAACCACCCCTTAGAGTGGTTCACGGGGCGCGTATCACTCGCTCCCCGGACCGCGCTGAAGTGATGATGACTGCGCCGGGTGCAGGCGTAAGCAAGGATCCAGCACCGGACCCAGAGGTAACACCTAAGGCACCGAGGAAAGGTAGAGGACCCCCACTAGAGAGGCCTGAGAATGTACTGAGAGAAGCTATGGATAGCTTGGCAAACCCGGTCGGAGCAGTGGTAGATCCAGCTCAGGCACAGGCCGAGCTAGAGGAAACTAGGCAAAAAATACTAGAAGGCGCAAAGAAAATAGCCGCGGCTCAGCAGTCGTTGAACATGACATTGCGTGAGTATGCAAAAGCAAACAAAGTTGATACGGTAAAGGTAAAAGGGAGAAATCTCATGAGCGAGATGAACAAAGAAGGTGATACTGGAACCGAGGAATCGGAAAACTGTTTGTTCGTGGGGCTGCCGAAATATAGTACCCCGGCAAAGAACCTCAGAGCAGCGGATGCGGCTGCATCCGAGTTAGAGGGTCTGACGGGTGAGGCCTGTCAAAGACAACAATATAGGGTTAACGAGTTAGTTCGGATCGCAAACAGACAGAATGAAGAGCTACTCAGAGCTAATCCGGAGAGAGCTGGAGCTTCCAAAATCGTCCATTCGGCGATGGGTAACCCGGAGAAATCCGCTGGAGCCGCATCATCTCCTCATGGCGGTCCAAGGAGAGAAGAGGTAGTAACCTCGGCCAGACGGAACAAACAGATCGTCCCGTATGACCTGACGCGGGCAGGAAAAGGAAAAGAGGCACAGAAAAATGATGATCGACGAAGTGTGAGCCGAGGTGAAGCTGGCTGAGGTAACCACGACCAAGGAAATGCCGGTAAAGGGAACGCTGCCAACGGTAATGCCGGACAGCAAAACTCGGCAGGAGCAGGACAACCGCAACAGCGGAATATACCAAGGCAAGAGCAAGGCGCCGGCCGAGGTATGCAACAGAGAGGTGCGCCACAAGAGCAAAACCGGTACAACGACGGTGATTCGGAGATGGTGAACGCGGGGTACCCAAGACCGGACTATCATGTGACAGGGTCAAGATTGGGAAGCAGGGATTTGATGCCGGATGACGCAAGATTGAAACTGGATCGCCTGTATAGGTCGGAACAGATCGAATGTCAAGGTCCACCGGGTCCAGCGTGCTTTGGACCCGGATTATGAAGGAGCCACCGGTACCTAACTTCGAGCTGCCTAGGGGCACGAAGACGTATGACGGCAGTACCAAGCAGGAGGATTGGCTGATAAACTATGCTACGGCTGTGAAAATTGCCACTGGCAACTTGAGATGGGCTGTATGATACGTACCCCAGATGTTAGAAGGTCCGGCTAGAGTATGGCTGAATAATTTGCCACCCGGAAGCATCAACCGCTGGATAGATTTTGAAGAAATGTTTATCAGCAACTTCTCAAGTACATATCAGAGGCCAAATAGGCCGCAGACCCTAGCAATGTGCAAGCAAAGACCTAATGAGACAGACCGTGAATTCTTGTCCTGGTGGTGTACCGTGAGAAACTCGTGTGAGGGTGTCATATAGTCACAGGCCATAGCGTGGTTTGCGCAAGGGTGCAGATATGGCAGCGAGCTGTGGATGAAATTGCAAAGGAAAATGCCAATTACGTTGGCAGAGATGATCCGGATTGCCGATTCGTATGCTTTGAGTGATCTGACTCAACCTAGGCTCGCGTCAAACGAGTCAAATGAGGAATACTATCAGAGGGATGGAGCCGGGTCATCTCGGAGGAATGACTACAGAGGAAAAAGAAGAGATGATAGACCGGATCATCGCTACGGTTTGCAACAAGTTGCAGCTGTGAATCAAGATCAACCCGGAGTAGGGAGCAACCAGGGCTAGAAAACTGGAGGGCAATGGACTCCAAGAAATGATGGCAAGAAAACATGGACGCCGGAGCAAAAGAAACAATGGCAAGAAAAGAAAGACCATCCGAGGTATACTTATGAGTCGATGTTGGACCAGCCGTGTAAGTTTCACACGCCAAATCCAAGTAGCCCGGCGGGTCACACAACGAGGCAATGTGAGTGGATGCGTAAGATAGAAAAAGGTGGTTTGGGGAATGCTCAGGCACCCCGGAATGATCAACCTCGGCAGGAGTTACCTCGGCAGCAATTGCTCTCCGGAGCAAACACGCAACAACTAATGTTGCCTCCCCCTCCGCCGAGGTATGACAACAATGAGAGAAGGGATGCAGTGCATCAGGTGGAAAATCAGCACCAGCCGGATCAAAGGTACCCCGGAAACGAGGGGAGGAATGAGTACAGAGAACATCATCAGAGCTATTGTGTGTTCACAACTGAGGAAACATATAGGAAGAGCTTGCAGCGCCGACATATGGAGGTCAATGCGATAATGCCAGCAGTGATGAGGTACATGCCTTGGTCAGACCAAGAAATCACCTGGAACATCAAAGATCATCCCAAGCTTATGTCGAGTCCAGGTTCGTATGCGCTAGTGCTGGACCTGACATTCATTGGGCCAAACATCAATGTGAGGTTCTCCAAGGTACTGATTGACAATGGCAGTAGCATTAACATCATGTATGCGGATAAAATGCGCAAGTTGGGTATCTCGGAGAACATGCTCCAGGCTACAAGGACAACTTTCCATGGTATTGTGCCAGGCATTTCTTGTGAGCCCATAGGCAAGGTCTAGGTTGACGTGCTGTTCGGCACGAGAGATAATTGCCGAACTGAGAATCTGGAGTTTGAGGTGGTGAACTTGGAAAGTGCGTATCACGCGTTACTCGGAAGACCAGCATTGAACAAGTTCATGGCAAGCTGCCACATCAGTTATCTGAAGATGAAATTGCCCGGTCCAAATGGAGTGATTACCATTGTTGGAGATTTCCGACGTTCCATTGAGTGTGCCTCAGCTAGGTCTAACCTAGCCGAGTCACTCGTGATTGCGCAAGAGAAAAGAAAAATCCAAGAGGTGGCGGCATTAGCTCAGTCCGCGCAGCAGTATATGCCGGCGTTGAGTAACCCGCATGGCAGCGTTTCATTCCAAGCCGCAAAGGATACCAAGAAGGTTCCAGTTGATGACATGTTCCCGGAGCGCACTGTAACAATTGGTGCCAGGTTAACTGATAAATAGGAAAGCGAGCTCGTCAACTTCCTCCGTGAGAATCGGGACATTTTTGCTTGGTCCACACAGGATTTGCAAGGTGTTCCGAGGGAGTTGGCCGAGCACTCTTTGAACGTAAGACCCGGAGCAAGGCCGGTGAAGCAACCTCTCCGCCGCTTCGCCGTGGATAGGAGAAAAGTCATTGGAGACGAGATAACTCGGTTGCTAGCAGCAGGATTTATCATGGAAGTACTATATCCGGATTGGCTCTCTAATCCGGTGCTGGTAGAAAAGAAGAAGGATGATCCGAACGTGGCAGTGGTTTGGCGTATGTGTATCGATTACACGAACCTGAATAAGGCGTGTCCAAAAGATCCATTTCCACTTCCGAGGATAGATCAGGTCATAGACTCAACTGCGGGATGTGAACTGTTGTCATTCATTGATGCATATTCTGGTTTCCACCAGATACCTCTGAATCCGGATGATCAAATAAAGACCGCGTTTATCACCCCGTACGGGGCTTATTGCTATCGCACTATGCCGTTTGGTTTACGTAATGCAGGTGCAACGTACCAAAGATGTATGCAAAAATGTTTGCACGACCAAATAGGTCAAAACGTACAAGTATACGTGGATGATGTGGTTATCAAGACCAAGGAAAGCAAAATGCTCCTTGATGACATCAGGCAGACATTCGCGAACTTGAGAAGGTTCCGGATGAAGCTTAACCCAGAAAAATGTACCTTCGGAGTCCCGGCTGGAAAATTACTCGGATTTCGCCTCCAACGAGGTATCGGGTTAATCCAACTAAGATTAGGGCCATTGAACGAATGGAGCCTCCGAAGTGTCTTAACGATGTCCAGAAGTTCACTGGGTGCCTAGCATCGTTGAGTCGGTTTGTATGTCGGTTGGGAGAAAAGGCATTGCCTCTCTACCAACTCATGAAAAAGTCCGATAAGTTCGTTTGGACACCACAGGCCGATGAAGCCTTTGCCCACTTAAAAAAGATGTTGGCCACAACACCAGTGTTAGCCTCTCCACTATCAAAGGAGCCAATGTTGCTCTACATAGCCGCAACCAATCGAGTTGTAAGTGCAGTGATTATAGTAGAGCGCAATGAAGAGGGTAAGTCGGTGCATAGGCCAGTGTATTACTTGAGCGAGGTATTATCTGCCTCAAAACAGAACTACCCGCACTTTCAAAAGGTGGCATATGGTGTCTATATGGCGGCAATGAAATTAAAGCATTACTTTGAGGAGCACCCCATCAAAGTGATATGTGAAGCTCCCATATCCGAGATAATGGGTAACAAGGATGCGAGTGGTAGAATTGCAAAATGGGCAATTGAGCTAGCTCCTTATGCGCCCCAATATGACAGAAGAGAAGCAATCAAGTCTCAGGCTGTGGCGGACTTTTTTGTAGATTGGGCCAAGGTACAATACGAACCACCACCACCAGATCCGAACTACTGGAGGATACACTTTGACGGGTCGAAAACCAAAACCGGATTAGGCGCCGGGGTTGTGCTAACCTCGCCAAAGAAGGACCAGCTAAAATACGTATTACAGATCCATTTCGCGGCATCAAACAATGTTGCTGAATACGAGGCTCTTGTGCATGGGCTCAAAGTGGCAAAAGAGATCGGCATACATCGGATAATATGCTTTGGCGACTCGGATTTGGTGGTGCAGCAAGTGTCCAGAGTGTGGGACGCCCTGGATCCAAACATGGCACTATACAGGTTTCATGTGCAGAAGATATCTGGTTACTTTGAGGGGTGTGAATTTCACCATGTACCCCGAGTGGAAAACGAGGCTGCCGACATGTTATCGAAGCTCGGATCAACCCGACAGGCAATTCCACCGGGTGTAGCATTGGAACACCTCAGAAAACCATCTATCAGGCCGTCCCTAGGAACCGACTCGATCTATGTTCTAGAAGATATAGAATCCGGAGCTGAGCCCATGGACATTGACACGAGGGGTAGTACGCGAGACCCGGGGACTGCATCAACAAACCCGGGGACTGCCTCAGCAAACCCAGGGACTACCTCGCAGGACCCGAGGACTGCTCAGCATGATCCGGCTGAAGTTATGCCGGTATATCAGATGGAAATTGATGAGGACGTGTTCCCTGCACGAGCAATACCAGCTTGGGCACTGCCTATATACCAATTCCTGAAAGATGGAACGTTACCCACTAAGGAGGTGTTAGCCAGGCAAACTCAGAGGAGAGAAAAAGCATACACAGTTATTATTTCCGAGCTGTACAAACGGAGTGTAACCAATGTCCTCCAGCGATGCGTTGACCCGGAAGAAGGGCTTGACATCCTCCGAGATATACACCAAGGAGAATGCGGGCATCATGCCTCATCTCGAGCCTTGGTGGCAAAAGCGTTCCGGCATGGATTCTACTGGCCAAGTGCCTTAGAACAAGCAGAGGATCTGGTGAGAAAATGCAATGGTTGTCAGAGGTACGCTACCAAGTCACATATGCCGATGTCGGAACTCAAAACCATACCAATTCCGTGTCTGTTTGCCGTATGGTGCTTGGATATAGTTGGCCCGTTCAAACCAGCAAGGGGAAACATGACACACATTTTGGTCATGGTGGATAAGTTTACAAAATGGATTGAAGTGAAGCCTATAAGAAAATGTGATGGAGCAATGGCCGTAACATTTCTCAAAGACATTATCTTGAGATACGGTTATCCTCACAGTATCATAACTGACAATGGCACCAATTTTGCAGAAGGAGCATTTGCGCGCTTCTGCCGGGACAAGAAGATCTGACTCGACATAGCCTCGGTAGCCCACCCCGCATCAAACGGACAAGTGGAAAGATCCAACGGATTAGTATTATCTGGGATAAAACCCCGGCTCATTGAGCCGCTGCAAAGATCAGCGGGGTGCTGGATAGAAGAACTACCAGCGGTACTGTGGAGTTTAAGAACAACTCCAAATCAATCAACGAGCTATACTGCTTTTTTCCGTATATGGGGCAGAAGCTGTATTACCAGCCGACATAGAGCATGATTCGCCTAGGGTCACCCAATACACAGTAGCCGAAGTGCAAGAAGCCCGGCAAAATGATGTTGATCTGCTGGAAGAAGCGAGAGAACTGGCACTGTCCAGATCCGCCATATATCAGCAAAATCTCCAACGCTACCATAGCCGGAAAGTGTGCCCCCGAGTCTTTCGGGAAGGCGATCTGGTGCTCCGGTTGGTACAACGTACTACTGGCATGCATAAATTATCCCCCCATGGGAAGGGCCATTCATTGTGAGCAAAGCATTGCACAATGATTCTTACTATCTTATAGATGCAAAACCACAGGAAAAGAACAAGGCGGACAGGTCCGGAGAGGAATCTAAGCGACCGTGGAATGTAGCACTACTTCGTCCTTTCTACACTTAGCTAAGTGTATGTATCCGAGTCGTCTCATATGTCGGTATGTATGTCGGCAATGAGCTTATCAATGAAATAGTAGCGCCTCGAGCAGTAACTCGGGGACTGCCTTAATAATTTTTGTTGTTGCCTCTTGTGCGTTAGCTAGAATAAGTTGTTCTACTTAACCCGTATTAGTAATGTGTGAGCACCAAAAACCCAACTCTTCGACTTGCTGTTGTCCAACAAGAATTGGCTTCATGGCAAGCAAGAGAACACGTTTGGAATTGCGTAGCACATGAAAAGCGACTAAGGAAACGAATTTATTCGAGCTAACGTTTGTTTTTCGGACTAACCCTGTATTTATTTTCAAGTTATTATGCAGCTTTATTTTTTGAGCTAAGTCTGAAAGTTTCTTAGTATTGTTAAGACGATTTTTGAAGCTCGGATTCGTAAGTCATAAAACCGAATCAAGGTAGACACGATCCAAGCCAAAAGATTGGACGAACAAGAAAAAGAAACTCGGGGACTATGCCCAAGTTAACCCGGCATAAGAACTTAGTGGCAAAATATCACATGTACACATCATACAGTTGCACCCGGCATATCGAGGATCTGATAAATTTTCAAGTTTTTTGACCTAAGGAGCAACAGGAGGAGGAAGTTCAGCGTCGTCTTCACTGTCTTCAATATCTGAGGCATCGCCTTCTTCGCCCTCATCCGACCCGTCTTCAGCGTTCACAACGTTCTCGTCCCCAGTGGATTCCAGGAAGCTCGGTCCTTCAACCCATTCATGGATAGGAGAATATTCGATGAGGCTGTAGGCACAAGCCTGGCGCCGAGCTACCCATTCCGGGTCATCAGTCCATCTGGATCCGGTGCGCCGGCGTGTAAGGAGGCCGAGGTCGATCTTCTCATACCACGTGAGTATGTGATGAAGGATAGTATCAGCTGTGGCACGCCCAGCGGACTCCCTCCAGAGGTCGAGCTGGGTCTCGATATTTGACAGCTTTTCAGCAAGAAGTGTGATTCTCTTCAGAGCGCTCTCAACGGGCCAGAACATGTTGAAAACTCGAACTGAAACATCGAGGAGATCCTTGCCGTAGTTCTTGATGATTTCCACGCGAGATGACAGGCTGACCAATAGGTCCTCCATGTCTAAGGGAATGCTCTCACCGTCAAGAGCGACGGGAGTACCCCTCTCTCGATGGAAATTGGCAACAGCAGCGCTCGCAATAGGAGTACCCTCCGAAAGTGGCACGGAAACAAGGCAAAGGAAGAAGCTGAAGAAAAGACGTATGAAGTAACCCGGAGAATTATGTCGGATAAGGGAAAGGAACTTATGTGAAATGTGGCTGTGAATCCGGGTCAACTCCTTGATGCAGTCATCGCGTCTCTTGCGAAGTTGCTCAAGCTCAGCGTTTGCCGATCCAAGCTGGATGTCGGATTCTTTGAGTAGGTCCTGGTCCTTGGAGATCTGGAGAGTAAGGCGCTCGCGCTCTTCTGTGAAGTGCTGGCCAACCTTTTGGAGCTCGGTTTGGTGCTGGGCCTTCATCTTCTCCATCTCAGCCTTGAGCCTGGCAATCTCATTGTCCTTGGTCCGGAGGAGAGCGAGCTCATCATCTTTTTTCTTCAGCTCGGCTTGATGTTGCCCTGCTTGTTCAAGAAAATGCAGCATCATATCAGGCACGGGCACACTATCCTCAAGCGATGCTGAAATAGTGTGTTGACCTGGCAGAGCCGAGGAATGAATGTTTGCCGAGCCAAGAAGAAAACAAGATGGAAAGCAAAGCAGGGTCGGACAAAAAGGACTTACCCTTGATCTGCTCCAGGTTCTTTTGCATGATCTTGTTCTCAGCCTCCACCCCAGCTGCAGAAACCGAATGAGGAGGTTAGTTCGGCAGAAGAAGATGAAGAGAAACGGAAAAGCACCAAGGGAGAAACTTACCCCTTTTTTCATGTTCTGCAATAAGTGCAACATGCTTTGCGCGTAGCATCTTGTGGGTATCCAGCAGGCGTTGGAATTCAGCACTCCGGCGATTGGTGGTTACCTGAAAAAAGTACAGAAGCGTAAAATTAGCTTGGTGCATATTCGAAGTGTACAAGATCCGGGCCAAGTGGAATTTAACCCGGCTCTAGGTGTGTGCATATTCGAAGTGTACAAGATCCGGGCCAAGTGGAATTTAACCCGGCTCTAGGTGTGTGCATATTCGAAGGTACAAGATCCAGGCCAAGTGGAACTTAACCCGGCTCTAGGTGTGTGCATATTCGAAGTGTACAAGATCTGGGCCAAGTGGAACTTAACCCGGCTCTAGGTGTGTGCATATTCGAAGTGCGCAAGATCTGGGCCAAGTGGAACTTAACCCGGCTCTAGGTGTGTGCATATTCGAAGTGCACAAGATCCGGGCCAAGTGGAACTTAACCCGGCTCTAGGTGTGTGCATATTCGAAGTGTACAAAATCCGGGCCAAGTGGAACTCAACCCGGCTCTAGGTGTGTGCATATTCGAAGTTCACATGGAGATACGTTAGTTTTCTAATGAGCATCCGGCCGAGTAACAAGTTACTCCACCGGAGGCTCGGGGACTAATGGTTACTATCTACAGCATGTAAAGGAGAAGCGACATACCTCCATCATCCGCCCCGCGAGGTTAATTGCCTTAGCGGCTGTATTCATTTGGGCGGAAAATTCTGCGGGGCCGAACTTTTCCGGGAGATCGTCGTTGTGGATGAACTCTGCCTTGTTCCAGTTCATGACGAACTCAATCAGGCTCGGAGGATACCGCTCACCGGTGGGGATATGGGGTGCCACCAAGCCCTTCGCGTGCGCTTCTTTCCTCTCAACCAAGGCAAGGGCTGGGCTGGTATGCAGAACCATTTGCTGCACATCAGTTGGCTCGGCAGGAGCATCCTTCACTACTGGAGCTTTCTTGGGAAGCATCGACGCTAGGGTTCGCTGCCCAGCCTCGACGAATGCAGACTTGGTAGCATCCGGAGCCTTTTTTCCCTTGGCTTGCTAGGAAGAAGTAACTGCAGTGCATTTCCCCTTAGGAGCTGCTGGAGTAGTTCCTCGCCGAGGTTGAGATGACTTGGACGAGGCGGAAGAACTTGGCGCTGGAGCTCTTATAGCTGGACTTGGAGCGGTTGTTGATTTTCTTGGTGCCGGAACGGGTGCTAGTGGTGCTGGGCCGGGCTGCTGGTGTCGAGGTAGTCTCGGTGGCTGCTGATTGCGGCGATGCCGAAGTTGTGGATGCCGCCACCTCGGCTGGGCCGGCCTCTCCCGCTCCGAGGTTGCATTCCTCTCGACGAGGTAGTGCGGAACCCAGAGCAACCACAGAACCCTCTGGAATAGGGCTCAACGGACGTGACTCGTCGTCACGAGGAGGAGAAGGGCCAGATCGGAGTGGTGAAGAGATGCTAGATCCGCTCTGAGGGACCTCCACTGGAGCCCTGAAGAAGAGAATAATTTCAGAAGAGAAATTACCACGATGCAAGGAGAAGTGAGTTACGCAACAAAAAATGACTTACGCATCCGAGGTTTGGGCCTCCTTGGGTTTCCGAGCCCTTCGAGCCGGGGCTTTGCCTGCCGGCTTGGAGGCAGTCTTGTCTCCGGCCTACTTTCGCCTTTTTGTGGGCTGAGAAGGTTCGGAGGAGGAACTTGGTGCGGCTCCGCGCCTCTTCTTCGACGCCACCAGAACCGGTTCGCCCGTAGCAAGCGGAGGATCCTCGTGGATATGCCCACCGGGGTTAGCTGATGCCGGAAAGGCAAAAGAAAGAGGGACAACCTCAATAGGTTCAATCACGTCGACATCCGAGTCATCCTCATCATCGGGCCAGTCTCTAAGAGAAGAGAATTTACCGCTGGGTCGTTTTGTAGCGTCGGTCATAGGGAGAAACATCTCCTGGTCTGACTCCTCCTCATCCGGGGTTTCTCGATCCGGCGCCCACTTAAGGGTCGGATCCGTACCATCCTCAAGGGTTTGCTGAAGGAATAGCTGAGAGAAAGCATGAAGAACAGAGTAAAAAATACAACAAAAACCGACATATACTTAATCCGAAGTAAGCTTGCCCCGTGAAGCTTACCACGGGAGGGAGCCTGTCACGACAGAAGTGCTCAATTCCCCACGTCCATTCAGCGGAGAAATCCTTGTGGTTGGTGAAGAGAGCCTTAACCCGGCGGAAAATCTCCGTGTTGCTCAGCTCGAAGGAGGAGGTTCGGTTGGGGTCGCGGCCGAAACTCATGTGGCACACCTTGTGGGTGCGCTTCTAGAGGGGAGAGATTTAGTTGCGCACGAACGTGATCATAGCATCCTCGTTGCACAATCCGAGTTTCTTCAGTTCCGCGAACCTCTTGTTAACCTGGTTGGCCAGAGCCTTGGGCTTCTTGGAGACCTCCTCCCAGAATTCCGGATCAGGTGGACCCGGAGTATAGGGGAGCAACCGAATCAAATCTTCGGTGCCCATGTTCTGGACATAGAAGAAGGTCCGGGCCCATCCTTTGCAGGAGTCAAGCCCAGTGACCCGGGGGAAAACGGAAGTCCTCCGGGGTGATATGGACGCAACTCCGAATTGGGTGAGCTGCTTATCCTCCGACTCAACTTGGATGTTGGGGATGACGTTACGACGAAGGCTGAAAAACCGGATCCATAGCTCCTTCGTGGGCGACAGTCCGGTGTAGCCCTCGATTGTAGAAGCAAAAGCAGAGAGAGAGGTGATAGCGTTGGCTGGAAGATGGTGCGGCTGCAGGTGGTAGGTGCTAAGCCAATCCCGAAAGAAGTCGCTCACCGGCAAGCCGAACCCCCGTTGGAAGTGGGACAAGAACACGACGAACTCACCCGGATTGGGTAAGGGGCCAGATTCGGAGGGGAGACGAGCGGCGACGCCGGCAGGGATGCATCTGGTCCAGTAGAGCTACCAAGGTCATCTTGACAGACCCATGACCCGCCCACGCCACGGTCGCAGCGGCGTCCTCCTCCATTTCTTGCTCGACGACGATGAGCTCCTCCTCCGTCATCTCATTGCCTACTCTGGCGCTTAGCGGCGGGATCTGAGGCCTGGATTGGCGAGGACCCGTGGCGAGGAAGTCGTGCAGCGGTGCTTGCGACGCAGAGGCACGGGGAAAAGTGCGGCGGCGGCGCTGCTGCTAGGAGCACTGGCGGCGACACGGTCGCGAGGAAGATGAAGAAGAAGAGCAACAGGCAGAGGGGCGCGGAAGAGGAAAAAATCCTAAGAGGTGCGCCCCTCTGCTATTTAACCACCCCCTAAGAGGAAGAGTGGGATCGCGCCCTGCAAAAGATCCACATGGTGTGGCCGTGTATCACCGGCCTCAGCCAATCAATGAGGAGCCACACAGGGGGCCACAGGGCAGAGGCGATCCCATGACGTGACACACTGATGCGGTAAACAAGGAGGAAGGCGCGACGTGTCCCTCGCACAGTGATAACTGACAATTACTACGGCGGTTACTGTGCAGGCCCTTAAAATAAGACGACGTAATGATTAGCCTCCACGTGGGTTGGCGTATGAAAGAAGGAAACAAGGCCCGGATCGAACCATGGTAACCCGGCCAGCAAGTGAAAACTTGGAACGTGCGAAGGGAACGTAAATCCATATAATCCGAGATAAAGAGCTAACTCGGAAATAACATCCAAAGCTCGAGCATAAATGAACCTTATGTGGCCTTAGCGGCCAAGGCAGCTAAGACCGCACCAGCTTCGGGGACTAATGTTGGGGGATACCCCCGGGTAGGGTCACTCCAGGGTATAAAGGCCGAGTTAGCCGAGGTTCGGCAAGATCAAAGCGGATGCTGACCGGGTCACCTCAAGGCAGGCCGGGTCACGGAGTAACCCGGACCAGGGGGGGTCGCCTAACATTGTCTCAGCCGACTTAAGAAGTAAGTCGGAAGTGCTTATATAACTTATATGCAGGAACAAGTATAGCCGGATCTACTATGATCCGGGTCCCGTTTAGCTTCTAGGAGAAGGAAGGAATCTCTCTGTTAAAAAAGAAGGCCCGGTACGCACTGCATGAGCGAAGCAAGCAAGGTCAGGACCACCGGGTCATGGCTGACAAGGGTGACGACGCCCGCATCGGCTGACGCAGGCGCCGCAGAGGCTCACGTAGCTAAAGCATGTGTGACGCGGGGGAAAAGCACCCCGGTCAGGTTACCACTTTGAGAAGAGGCATATTCTTAGGAATATGCCTCCACGTATGCCCTAGGCAGAGACCAAGCCCCCTCTATATAAGGGGGGCTAGGGTTTCAGTAGAGGGGGTTGGGTTTTCTTATATACCGATTTGGCTAAGGTTCTAGGGGTGAACTGAGGGTGAGAGAAAGAGAGCTTCTTCTTCCTCCTCTCGCCAATACAGCTCTAGGAGCACTTGTAATCTTGAAAGGAAAGGAATACAATCTTCTGTGTGGAGAATCACTTCACTATCCCTCCCTGGATTCCTCTAGCGTGTATTAGTCCCCACCTTTAGCCTATCCATGGCATCTTCCATGACACCACCACGACAGGGCTTCATGAGGGATGCCCATGCCAGTGCTCGTAGGCCCCCATTGCCTCCTATTGCTCGTGAGGTCAAGCAGCTGAATTGGTTCCAACGGAACATTCTTTGCATGGGGGTGGACACTCGCAAGGGGCAGTATGCGGCGTACAAGCAGCACCACGAGATGGCCCATACTCAACAGCTCATTCTTCACCATGTGTCCGGGGCGTCTGGCAATCCTCTAGCTCCTACAGCCCCACTCCCTATGCTCAGTGGAATTCTTCGTCAGGGCTCAACTATGGAGAGCTTGAGCATCACCTGTTTCCTACCCGGGTGAGGGAGCCCGATGCACTAGCTGATGACGAGGACGAAGACACCGAGGAGCTTGAGTATGAGGACGAGGACGGGGAAGACAATGAGGACTACGAGTGATCCCTTTGGGCGCTAGCATCACTATTCTTCCTTTTTGGCGTTTCGATGCCAAAGGGGGAGAAGTACTTCTATTAGGTCTTCGTGGATTTGCATGGGTCGGGCGCAAACATTTGCACTTTATCTTTTTCTTTTTTTTCTCCCTTGTGCCCATTTAGCGTTGAACTCTTTTTCGAGGTTTGCTTTGTATGAGACTATGTTTATGTGTGGCTCTAGATTTATCTCGTGGATTATCCTTATGGATTCGTCTATCATATTGGCTATATTGGATATCTATCTCGAGGAAGGTGTTCATAATGGTTATCACAATGGGTATTCTTATACTATATTGAGGGTGCCTCTCTCATGGTGGTATGACTATTTTGTTTATGTTCCTATCAAATAGACTTGTACCTACTTGTGTGCATTTGTATTCAAATGCAAATTTTTATTATGCACACATTGAGGGGGAGTCTTTTTCATTCGTTAAATGATGTTGTTATTTGAGCTATCCTGCAAATCCTAGTATTGTCATCTAACACCAAAAAGGGGGAGATTGAAAGAACATTTCATGATCTCTTATGTTCTGCGTATTAGATAACAATATCGTGGAGTTTCTCATGTGTGCTAAGTGCTGTAGGAAGGAGAACTTGTTGTTGGGGGGCCGGATTATCTGCCCCCATCAAGGGTCGGATAATCCGGCCTGACCCTCTTGCCCAGAGTTGGACACGTGCGTGCTTCTGTCTTGGGGCGGATTTCCCCCCGGACAATCCGTAGCTGGGGCGGATTTTCCCCCAGCCGGATAATCCGGCCTTCTCTTAGGGCCGGATAATCCATCCCCCAGGGAAAGTGGCCAAGGGAGCATCAGCACGAGCTTCTGTCTGGGGCGGATTTCCCCCAGACAATCCATGACTGGGGCAGATTTTTCCCTAACCGGATAATCCGGCCTTCCTCTCGGGCTAGATAATCCGCCCCCCAGGAGAAGATGCCAGGGTTGGCTCGGCGCGAGCTTCTGTTCGGGGGCGTATTTTCCCCCGGATAATCCGAGTCTAGGGCGGAGTTTTCCCCAGGCCGGATAATTCGGCCCCCACTTAGGCCAGATAATCCGGCCCCAGAACACTCCAACGGTTCTGTCAGGGCAGGGGGTATAAAAGCTCCAATCCCCCTCCTGTCAGACTTCTTGATTCATTAGAAAAAGTTCTGCCCTGTTGCAAAAGCTCTCATTCAAGATCTCCCACTTCAACCACCTGAAGGCTTAGATCTTTGGGGGAATTGAAGGAGAATACATCATTCATCATCATCACGAATCAAGTGCTTCAACTCCTCTCCATTCACTTGGAGAATCCCTGATCTAGTATTCTTGTTAATATCTAGATCTTGTGTTTCATTATTGATAACATTTGTTATTGTCGCAGCTTGTTGTCATTACGTGAGCCTCCAATTCGGTTGTGGAGTTGTGCCCCGCTAGTTGTGTAAAGGTGCTAGTTCCCGCCTCGAAGGTTTCCAATAGTGGAAAGGTGGATCAGGCCTTTGGTGGCGAGTTCCATCGGAGAACAGGATGATGCCTATTGTGGTGTGGTGGTCTTAGTACCATCCACCCCTCCAACGCAGATGTCCTTCCCTTAACAAGGAAGGAACTGCGGTAAAACAAACAATGTGTCTCCGCGTGCTCCACTACGGTTTCCTTGTTCCTCACTCTTACTCGCCTTTACTCGCTAGTAGTTAGATTTGCATATAAAAAATTCTACATAGTCATATATCTAGAGAATTTGCCTTTTGTGTCAAGCCTAAAATTGAAAAAGTATTAAAATTTGAAGTAACACCTATTCACCCCACTCCCTCTAGGTGCCCATACGATCTATCAACACCCGGATTTTTAATCCCAGCATGTTATGCCATACATCGCAATCCCAGGATTACCATTTTTGCGAGACATAATAGATTGGATATCACAGTTCATCATCCATTACAATGATAATAAGGTTTACACAAATAAAGGATCTCATGATCCAGTCTTAATACAAACAAGCAGCAGAATAAATAGCATACCGATGGGGTCCATCTTTAGTGTCACAGGCAATGCTGACAATTGGAGATGATCCTAGTTGTCGTAGTCGTCCTGCTGTCGATCTTTTGGATAATCTTCTTCATAGTCTGGCCACGGGAATAGTCAGGGACAAAGCCATGAGTACTCTTTAAGTACTCGCAAACTATCACTAACAAGTAAGGTAGTTCTAGTAGGAATGCTAAACTCTAAGTTTATTTGCAAAGTTTAGTTTGAAACCTAAGCTGAGTTCAGAGACAAAGAAAGATAAAATAAAGTTCTAAATCTCCTAAGTGGGAACTTAGTTTTCATAGTCACAACCCTGTTGTGGTCAAGTCAAAGTCACCATTCATTTCATAAGTCATTTTGAAAACATCTGACAACGGAACAGTATGGCCACTCCAACTGTCCATGACCACGGACACGGCTATTCGAATAGTTTGACACTCTGCGGAGGTGGTACACTTTCACCATGAAATTCGATACATCTGTCAGGGATAACCCTAAATCATCATACTTAGTATGCGGATAATCAATCATAACCTTTCCATTACACACCCTAGTACAAGCACCTCTCCTATGAGCTTGGCCTCCCAGCCATGGCCATCTGCCATCCTGGGCACTGCATAGGTGGACAACATTGAGAGGTAGCCTCAGCTCAAACCTCTCCCATGAGGGAACTCATACTAATGCATATAAACTTTCGGCTAAGCCTTACCCAATTCAGGTATTGTGGTTGTATGGTAAATTGGAATGGTATCGCATCTGAAACCAACCATCAGTTTTTAAAAAGGGATAAGGCTCATGCCTCAACATTTTCATCATCATAAACCATTTGTGTTTCTCAACACATGTCAAAACATCTCAATAGAATGACTCATCATTCCAAGGTTTTCATAAGTCATTTTCACCAAGTATTCCCATCTAAAGTGATCAAGTTTTGGGTTTATCTCTAATCACTAAGTTAAGAGTGTTCACTAATGTGGGATGCTAATCTCAATAGCATGCCATAGAATGACATCTAAGTCTAGCTAGATAGGCCAAGTTTTATACTCTTTATGCTATCTATAAACAAGTAAAGAACTTTGGTAAAGTAAAATAAAGTAAAGCTTGTAAGTAAAACTTGGGATAGGTATAACTCAAAGAGTTATAACCAAAGCATGACTAATGCATCTTGCTTAGGTTATTTTGCATCTAGTGATGGCTTGCATAATTAGGAAACTTGCAAGTGTTAGCTTGCTCAGTTTACTTGAAGTGCTAGGCTTGTAAGTAAAATATTGAAAGGGTTAACTTGTATAATGCTAGTTTGCTAACAATAGCTTGCCTTGGTTGGTGCAGTGGTTGAAATTCTCCTCATCTTCTTCAGGGTAGAACTCCTCCTCGTAGGCTTGTTCGGTACTATCGTCTATAAATACATACAGAATACACAATCACCAAACAATACGTAACTAGTCTATTTAGCACACTAAGGCACAAACTTGATGATCTAGCATCATCACAATCATCACAAGATTTAATGAACTAGTTTCATTTATTTTATTTGAGAAAAGTAATTTCTACTCATTGAAATTAATTAAGATTCAATATTCTCCAATTAAAATATGGGATCATGTGTACATATGTCATCGACACATATTCTAATACATGGTAATGTGATTTAAATGTTGGATCACATTTTATAAAGTTTAAGATTAATATTTAAATAATTTAAAGTGACTAGAAATGCCTATATAGTATTATTTTGGTACTAGTCCAAAGTCACTGCATGCAAACCTAAATATTTTTACAGATAGGTATGGTCAAATGTAATTTTTGAGAGTTGGAATCAACTCAAAAGATATTATGGTTGATATTTGAATAATGTTTGAATGCAGAAAAGTCTCTGTGTTGTTATTTTTTCTATATGTGATTTATAACTCTAAATGATTTAAATCCAACGGGCTTGGATAGAGATTTTAATTATCTTTCCCACAAAATTTGAATCATTCAAATTGGTGAAACAGAACTCTCTGAATTGATTTTTAAAAATCTAAATTTGAAATCTAGGGCTAGCGTGGGAATACTAATGGGCCGTCCTAGTGACACTCCGCGGCGCGGCTGGCAACTGACAGGAGGGGTCCACATGTCAGCGGCACAACTTAACGCGAAGCGGTACGGGGCGATGTGGACCGTGCGATTAGAACCTAGATTGACGGTGGTGGTTCATCATCGACGACGAACTGGTCGCCGGCGAGACGGAACCCTAGCGGCTCAGTGGGGTGCAATGGGGACATATCAGGGCTCTATCTAGTGTGGCGATGGGGCAATCGAACGAGGAGACGACGGCGGACTCAGGCATGGTCGCGGCGGCTCCTGGAGTGGACGAAATCGACGACCCCCTTCTTCTTCTGCTGCGACGGCTCTGGGGGAAATTCCGGCGAACTATGACTCGAGCGGCTCCGGCGAGAGGTGGGGAATGATCAGTGGCAGAGGGGAGAGTTGGAGTGTGGCGAAATGGTGCTAGGGAGGGCTCCTTATATAGGCTCGACGAGGAGACCATGAGGGCGTCGGCGAGCTCGTCGGTGACGTTGATACAGGGCGCTAGAGGTATGGGCGGGGTAGGAGGACGGTGTATTGCCTCCTGGCGGTCAGCTACAACGTAAAGGCGATGCTAGGGTCGGTGGCTTGCGGTCAGGAAAGGCTAGTGCTCTGAGCGGCAGAGGCGGTGCTCGACGCGGCGTGCGGTGGCTGCTGGTTGCGCGGCGGGAAAAGGGCGTGTCTAGGGGTGAGCTGGGGTTAAGGCGGAGTGGCGCGTGCAAGCTGGGGTCGAGGCGCAGCTTGTGCGGGCCTGTCGGGGACGGCGCTCTGGAGTGCTCCGGGCATGGCGCAGAGGCGGTGGGTGCGAGCTGTCTACGGTGGTCCAGGGGCTGGCTGCGTCCATGGGGTGGACAGGGGATCGCGATAGGGTGTGACGGAGCTAGGGGATGTGCTGGATTGGCGCTGCGGTGTCTGTGGCGCGTTGCCCATGCTCGGCCGGCGGCGACCAAGAACGGGCGGCGCGCTACTGCTGCTCCAGGCTAAATGGTAGCTTGGTTAAGGCATGGTTAGAGCTAGGGAGACAAGGGGACAAGAATTAAACCAAATGGCTCGACAATGCTTTGATCACAAATAGTGTTAGTTAGGCAGATTTTATTTGCATGCCAACTGTTCGACAAAATGGCCGCATGAAGAAAAGTTTTGAATTTTGAAAATATTTTTGGTGGAGTTGTTGGTCATATGCTGAGCATCTGTGGTAGCTTGGGATTGTCAAGTTGAACTCATTTGAGTGGTTTTTGAAAAAGTGGGATCTAGGTACATACACTTGATTCCATTTTCAAATGCCATTTAAATTTAGTGTTCAAATGTTTTTGTAAGATTTCAAAGTGGGCATTGGTACATCTTTACTTGTACTAGCAAGGGTGCACAGAGTTAGAATTATTTCTGTTTGAATTTGAGTTCTAGGAACACCTAAAGTGGCCTAGTTGATTAAAATGGCAAAAGTCACCATTTGCCTTTATTAATTCCAATTGATTTCTTTTTCTTTGTATTTTGCTTGGGAATGATCTAGATGATGTGGCATTCACCTTAGAATCATTTTACACCCATTGGAACAAACATCGCAATTTCAAACAATTCCATATTAATGCAACACACATATGCATTCTTAATTATTTAAATGAGAAAAAGTTTTTGTTAACCCTAAATTGGGTGATTTTGATCTTGATAACCTTGATTAAAGATTTGGGATGTTATAAACCTTCCCCCCTTAAACAAAATCTCGTCCCGAGATTTAAGAAAGAAAACTAGGAACTAAAGAGATCTGGAAACTCAGTCCTAATGTAATCTTCTCGCTCCCAAGTGGCTTCCTCTTTGGTATGGTTACTCCATTGGATCTTGAGAAACTTGATACTCCGGGTCCTGGTGGTTCCGTAAGCTTCTTCCTAGATACGAATGGGCACTTCACGATACGTCAGATCCTTGTTGATATCAACGGCTCAGTGATCGATGTTCTTGAAAACTTCGGTATTCTCCGGCACTTCTAAGCATTTGCGAAGTAACGAGATGTGGAACACATCATGGATGGCTGACATCTCCTTTGGCAGTTCCAGTTGATACGATACTTCTCCTCGATGATTCAGAATCTTGAAGGGTCCAATATATTTGGGGGCTAACTTTCCTTTCAGACTAAAACGTTGTGTTTCCTTCAATGGAGAAACTTTGAGATACACAAAATCTCTGATATTGAAAGTCAGGTCTCTCCTTCTCTTGTCAGCATAACTCTTATGTCTGGATTGGGAGGTCTTTAGGTTCTCACGGACTTTGTGAACCTTCTCTTCGGCTTCCCGTAGGATGTCGAGTCTGAAAATCTGACCCCCTCCTACTTGCGACCAATTCAAAGGGGACGACACTTTTTTCCATATAAGAACTCAAATGGGGCCATTTGCAAACTAGCTTGATAACTGTTGTTGTATGAGAATTCTGCGAAAGGCAGACAATCTTCCCATTTTGATCCATACTCTAACACACAAGATCTCAACATATCTTCTAAGATCTGGTTGACTCTTTCAGTTTGTCCATCGGTCTGCGGGTGATAAGCTGTGCTGAAATTCAACTTGGTTCCCAATCCTTCTTGGACTTTCTGCCAAAATCTTGAGGTAAACTAGGTTCCTCGATCCAACACTATGGTCTTGGGGGTTCCATGCAAACTGACGATTCTAGGAATATATAACTCCGCTAGCTTTGAAATATGGTAGGTTGTCTTGACAGCTATAAAATGGGCTACCTTGGACAGTCTATCAACGATGACCCAGATTGAGTCACTTCCCCTACTAGAAGTAGGGAAACCAGGGATAAAGTCCATTCCGACGGAATCCCATTTCCATTCTGGAATCTGCAATGGTTGCAGTAGTCCTGCGGGTCTCTGATGTTCCGCTTTGACTCTCTGATAGATATCACACTTAGCGATGTAGCTTCCGATTTATCTCTTCATCTTATGCCACCAAAATTGCTCCTTAAAATCCTGATACATCTTTGTTCCTCTGGGTGGATAGAATAAAGAGTATCATGAGCTTCTTGCATGATAACTTGCTTCAGCTCCGAATCTGCGGGCATACAAATACGTCCTTTGTATCACAAAACTCCTTCTTCGTCTTCGGTGAATCCAGGTACCTTTCCTATACCAATATGATGTTTGATTCCGTCGATACTTGCATTTCCCTTCTAGGCTTCCTTGATCATGGTGTTTAGTCTACACGGCAACCTGCTAAGAGGATCCGCTACCACATTGGGGTGATAGTGAATGTCAAGGTCATAATCCTTGATTAACTCTATCCATCTCCTTTGCCTCATATTCAGCTCCTTATGAGTGAAAATATACTTCAAGCTCTTCTGATCTGAATAAATCTCATAGCGGTTACCCATAAGGTAATGATGCCATGTCTTCAAGGCTAAAACTACAGCTGCTAATTCAAGATCATGGGTAGGGTAGTTTTTCTCATGTTGCTTCAATTTCCTTGACAAATATGTTATGACTTTGCCTTCTTGCATCAACACACATCCGAGACCAATCTTGGATGCATCACAATACACATCAAACGGCTTCTTGATATCGGGGATAATCAATATTGGGGCTGAAATCAATCTCTTCTTGAGCTCTTGGAAACTTGCTTCACATTTGTCGGTCCAGTTAAACTTCTTGTCCTTCTTCAATAATTGGGTCATGGGTCTTGCGATGCTAGAAAATCCTTCAACGAACTTGCGGTAATATCCCGCTAATCCGAGAAATGCACGGACTTGGGTTTGAGTGGTTGGGGCTTCCCATTCTTTGACATCTTTGATCTTGGCGGGATCAACAGCGACTCCTTCGGCAGACACAATATGTCCGAGGAATCCTACTTCCTTCAGCCAAAACTCACATTTGCTGAACTTGGCATACAACTTATGTTCTCTCAGGGTTTCAAGGATAATTCTCAGATGTTGCTCATGGTCTTCTTCTGACTTGGAGTATATAAGAATATCATCGATAAACACTACGACAAACTTATCTAGAAACTTCATAAAAATCTTATTCATGAGATTCATGAAATAAGCGAGGGCATTGGTTAATCCAAAAGACATGACCGTATACTCATACAATCCATATCTGGTGGTAAAGGTGGTCTTTGGAATATCCGTTGCACGAATCTTAAGTTGGTGATAACCAGTCCTAAGATCGATCTTAGAGAACACTCTGGCACCAGTCAACTGATCAAATAGATCCTCTATCTTGGGCAGTGGGTACTTGTTTTTGATGGTGACATCATTCAGCTTCCGGTAATCTGTGCACAAACGATTACCTCCATCTTTCTTGTCGACAAACAGAACAGGTGATCTCCATGGCGATGTGCTTGGTTGAATCAAGCCTTTTGCCCACATAGCATCAAGTTGCTTCTTCAGCTCCACTAGTTCTGATGGGTTCATGCTATAAGGTCTCTGAGCTATGGGTCTAGTTCCAGGAATTAGTTCAATTATGAACTTGATATCCCGATCCGGGGGCATACTGGGCAATTCATCTGGGAATACGTCGGGGTATTCACAGACTACGCTGACTTGGTCTATGGTGGGTAGGGCTAGACTCTTGTTGCATTTGAATTGATGTGGCAAGGTTTTAGATATATGCTCTACTAATACTCCAGAGCTACTAGTCATGGTTATGGATTCCTTGGCACAGTCGATCAATCCTTTATGTTTCGACATCCAATCCATTCCTAGTACTACTTCCAAACCTTTGGTTCCAAGTACTATTAGATTGGCATAAAAATCTATCCCATGTATTCTGATAGGTACCGCCTTGCAAATTTTTCTAGCTTTGGTGGTTCAACCAGGTATTTAAACTATCATGACATGTTTCAAGTTGGGTGGGTGAATCTTACTAGTTCATGCAAATTCTTACGTAACAAACGAGTGCGATGCTCCAGAATCAAACAACACTCTTGCTAATACTAAGTTAACAAAAAACATACCTAGCACGACATCTGGCGCTTCCTGGGCTTCTTCGACGTTCATGTGGAAGAGACGACCGTTGCGGTTGTGAGGGTTCCCTGGGGCGAATCTTCTTCTGGGCTAAACACGGCGTTGCTGTTGAGCTGGGGCATTCACATTGGAGTGGCGGCAATCTTCTTGGGACACTCGTTAGAGTAGTGACCCTTCACTCCACACTCAAAACAAGTAATCTGAGACTTGTCTTTGGTGGCAACAGGCACGACATTGCTTCCAGTCCTTGGGGCAGTATTGTTGTTGTTGTTGGACTTGGGAGGTGCACGGTTGAAGTTGTGGGAGTTGTCGGGGTGATTGTTGTTGTTGTTGTTGTTGTTGTTGTTGTTGTTGTTTCCTCCGGTCTTCACATTTCCTCCGCTACGGCTGGGATAGCTTGGGAGAGACATTGGGGGTCTATTGTTCCTCGGGGCATATCCTGCAGACGGGTTGGGGCGATACTTCTAGTGACTATTGGATCCACTCTGGTTCATCATTCTGCACTTGCGGTTGTCGTTGGCTTGGTTGATCTTTCCTTTTATCTGGATGGCAGAGTTGACTAGCTCTTCGAGATCGTCAAAACGGATGTTGATTAACACCATTTGCATCTCATCATGCAATCCATTCAGGAATCTCTCCTTCTTCTTGGCTTCAGTATTGATCTCATGGTGCATACCTAGCGAGAGATAGAAATCTGTCACGGTACTCTACTACAGTCATCTTGTCCTGCTTCAGTTCTCTGAACTCATCTCTCATTCTGGTGACTAATCCTTGCGGCACATGGGTGCGGCTAAACTTGGTCTTGAAAGCTTCCCACGTCATCACTTGCCCGTGGTTCATGGTACGGGTGCTGTTCCACCATGCTCTTGCATCTCCTGCCAGATAGTGGGTGGCAAACAGAACTTGCTCACTTGCGTCAACTCCTACTACTTCTAGGTTATTCTCCATGGTCTGTAACCAATCATCAACATCCAGCGGATCTTCAGACTTGCTAAAGATAGGGGGATTGGTATTCTGAAAGTTCTTGAGTTTGGATCCATGATGATCCTGATTTCCATGGCCTTGATTGTTGTGGGCCATCTGAGCTATTTGTTGAAGAGTGGCTAGGTTGGCTTGGCGCTCTGCTCTACTAGCTTCACGGTCAGAAACTAGCATCTGCAGCATCGGGTCCTGTGATGAGCTGCTTCCTCCAGGGTTTCCACGAGTCATCTGAAGATTGAGATAGATAAAGGGGCAAGAGGGAAAGTTCTAAGGTTTATGGTTTTGGTTTCCAAGATAAAACTTTGAGTTTGACTCAGGTTTGGAAAACTAACTTCTTTTCATTCATTCAAGCAAAGCACATGATACAAACACACACACCACAACATAAAAGGAAAGCAGATGGTTTTAAGAACCATCTGTAAGCTAAGATACAATGGGACCGCTACATCTCCTTCCTACGATAGTGATCTAGTCCATCTACTCATCATCAATGAAGTCGGAGTCATCATCGTCGGTGTAGAAGTCCATGGCATCATCCTCCAGGTAATCATCATCATCATTGCTGAGGTACGAGTGAATATCCCTGGATGTCTTCACCTTCTTCCTCTTCTTCTTCTTTTGCTGCAAGCTGAGCTTCTTGCTCCTTGATGGTCTTCTCGAGGTCGGCCACCTTCTTGCGAAGACGGTCGATGGTGAGATCCTTCTTTGAGCATTGACGACAAAGTGATTGACGATCCTTGACGAGCAGGGCGAAAGTCTAGGCCTTCTGGGCGGGAATGGAAAGGTTGTGGTTGGCGTACTCTCGAGCATTGTCCAATTCCTTCTGCCTATCATGCAGTAGGAAGTCAAGGTTCTCCACTTGGCGTCTCATCTCCGGGTGACTTGGCATCTCCAACAGCATTCCCATAGAATCACGCCTTGCATAGTGAGCAAAGCGAGTTCCCTGGATCAAGTTGACATTCTGTCCGCAAAGACGAGCGAGAGCTTCATGCATTGTCTTGGCTAATCCATCTAGCCAGTTGTTCTCTCTCACGGTGAATTGAATCTTCTTGGAAAGTGGTGCTTCCATCTTGCCTCGAAGATCAGCAACTATTATCCATTGTAAATCTCCTCCTGGGGGACCATTGAGTTGAGCTCCGAAGAATTCCGGATGTGGGCACTCCAGGTACTCAGATAGTGCATCAAGATCCCTCTCAAAGATCAGTTGGCCTCCATTTCCCAACTGGTAGAACTTGTAGTACTGAACTTCCATCTATAAGAATTTAGGATAAGTAAGTTAGTGAAGTGATCAAGTGTGTCAAATTTTATGTAGTAAGGTAAGAATTTTTAAGGAGCATGTATTTTTTTGAGAGAAACAATCCCAAGGGTAAGAGAGGAAATAGGTTTTCATAAATACTCACTCCTTTGTTTTTGGAAACTAAGTTTTTGTTTGGACGTCCAGAAATTTTGGGAAAAATATTTGTTTAAATGAGTCCAGGAATAGACAATAGCTAAGTTATATCCATCGAACGGAGCTTTATTTTGCCAAATTATTCTTCTATTTCTAGTACTCTCTCCGTTTTAAAATATAAGATGTTTATTCTGTGAGAATGTTTAATGAGCATTTTTCTGCAATCTCCATAAGCTCGATTACAACTTTTGAAGAACTGACATACAAATACCAATAAAATTGAAAGTGAAACAAAAAAGGAATGGATTGGAGAGTGATCGTGCTCCAGGCAGGCCCAGAGAGTAACAACAATGGGACCTTTTCCGCGCCATCCTCTTCCCTCCCCAACTCTCCTCATTCGCTTTATGGTAACTTCTTAGCCTCGTCCCTGCCAGCGTCCGTGCACCGCCACTACTTTTTCTGTTCCTACTACACCGCTAGCCACTTGCACCCCCCATCAATGTAGCCTATGACACATCTATTAAGAATCTTCAATAAATGCAGTGCCCAACATTGAGATTTATCATGATGTTGCAACGGCAGGGAGAAAACATAACTGAAGCTTCTTTTAGATTTATACATCAAAACAACTTGATGGTAACAACCTGAAATATTAGAACACATATTAACAAATCATCAAAAAATTCTAATCTCGTTTATCAGAGTGAATCGACAATATAACAAAATGATCATGGAGTATTATATAAAGGATAGACTTTTTTAATTAGATAAGTATATGTAAAACATCATGTGTATGAATATTTTGACTCTAAATATTTATGGTGGACGCAAATGTACATTCGAAAGAGAATTGTGGACAATTAATGGGCTACAGGAATAAATTCAGTAGCATGTCTCGGGAAGCTCCTATTTGATGATATAAGAGGAGATACTATTAATGGAAAATTGATTAATATAAGAAAATGACTCAAGGAAAATGAATTTATGGTGCAATGGGATAAAAAAACTCAACCAAAAGTTTTAGAGCCCAAGTTTGGTACCAACTGCAAGTTCCAGAGTACCAGTTTAAGACAGAACGATCAATCTCATGTAGAGCAGTTGACTTATTTTTAAAACTTGGCTGATGATGCATCAACCAAATCAATTCCTAATACAAAACCAAACATTCACTTTTAGAACAAGCAACTAAATAACTTGTGGTAGAGTTCATAATGCTAATGCATGGATTATCTCGCAATGTCATAGCCTCAAATAAAAATGATCCCAATTGAAGCACCTTTGTCCGGAAAAAGTAGAGCTCATAATGCTAATGCATGGATTATCTCGCAATGTCATAGCCTCAAATAAAAATGATCCCAATGGAAGCACCTTTGTCTGGCAAAAGTTGTCTCTTGATATAATAGTCAAATAAGACAGCTGCGCTGATGTCAGACCATGTCAGGCTCGAAGCGCTCCGGAAGGAGGCCTACCTGGTTGCATTGGTCGCCCCTGGATGGATGGAGCGGTCGCCCATGTCATGGGATAAAAAAACTCAACTCAAAGTTTCAGAACCCTAGTTTGATACGAAATGAAAGTTTCAGAGTAGCAGTTTAAGACAGAATGATCAATCTCCTCTAGACCAGTTGACTTATTTTTTTAAACTTGGTTGATGATGCATCAACCAAATCAATTCCTGTTAAAAACCAAACTTACACTTTTTAAAACAAGCAACTAAAGAACTTGCGGTAGAGTTCATAATGCTAATGCATGGATTATCTCGCAATGTTGTAGCCTCAAATAAAAATGATCCCAATGGAAGCACCTTTGTTAGGCAGAAGTCGTCTCTTGATATAACAGTCAAATAAGATAGCAGCGGCCACAAGGGCACTATCTTACTGATGAGATAGTTTTAAAATGTGATAAGATTTTGAGTTAATTATCAAATATCAAAATGTCTAATATATAATACGTACCTATTTGCGATGATGGGTTCCATAAACAATGCAATCGGCGGTAAGATCAATCAAGCAACTGACCTATGGAGATGGAAGAAGCCTTGCGGAGATAGAAGAAGCCTCGCAGTCCATCCATCAATCTCCTTGATGGCTTGACACCAACATCAAATCGAGGACTGACTTGTTCAGCGTGCTATTCAATTCAACCATGATTTTGCTAGAACAATCACTGCATAGTTAAAGTCATTGATGTATCTCATAACACTGCCAGGTACATATTCTCAAAAAGCTGCAACAAAATAGAATATACAGTTTAGAAGTAACCATACTTCTACCTGATGATAGGAACTTGATTATGACCTTGAAAGAGGGCCTGATCAGACCTGCCTCTTCTTCACTTCACCCCTGTGAGCCTTGTACGTACTCTTGAGAGCATCATATTTAGCTTGATTGTCTCACCATCCTTAACTTGTGAGCCCAAAAGGTTAGACATAGTAGTGTTTTAGAAACCAACATAAGTGAAAAAAACTACGTGTCCTGTATGCAAGTACAAAAAGAATAGTTTTGACAATTTAATAGTTTGATAGTTCAATCTAGGAGAGAACATGAATTAATATTGTTAAGATATACACTTTCCTTCTTAATAATCAACATGAATTAATATTACTTGCTAGAAGTAAAACTACTTGGGTATAGGTATAAGTATCATTTGATTCAACTTGTTTTCTAATTGAAATATGGCCCAGGAAAAAATACGTTCAGAAAATGTGTAGAATCGTATGAAAGATATAGTGTGTAGAATCATATGAAAGATATAGTTCATGACTGTTAACTGACTGTTGGTGCTTTGATCATGGTAGATTAATTAAGGTCCCGACTGTTAAACAGTTCTTTGGTCAAAGACAGAAGAAGCAAGATAAGAAACCATCAATTGAGCTTAGTCCAAAAATCAAGTACTTAGATCAAGTTGTCCAGACTGAGCACACATGAACGCAAACTCTACACTACAATGCACATGATCGGTCAATGCCTGCAATATTCCACCACTATTCGCATGCGTATCAGAAAGAATCCCTAAAAATTAGTCATCCTAAATAGTAGTATGATGTATAGAATTACAGAGAAACTCACATGTTATCCATGAAGTTCACTGCTGCGGCAGCAGAGAAGGAGGCAACAAAGGTAAATGTGCCACCGGTTGTTGCTGCACTGTGACTGCCACCTGCAGGATCCAGCCCCACGGTGTTCAGCTTGCGCCGCCGCCCACAAGAACTCTACACTCTCCGTGGCGTCCACTGCTGGATCAAGGCCGACTTCGGTTTCGGTTGTCGCCCACGTCGACAACTCTGCTCTCGCCGCGGCCGTCAAATGCAGGATGGAGGCGAGCCAGGTGTTCCCCTTCGGACATGATTACGATCGCGCACGAAGTCGGCGGCACCGGCAACTTGACCACTTGGCCTAGCTCCCGCTTCTATCTGCTGCAAGACAATGGGGAATTGGAGAGGCGATTTAATGGAGGCCTACCTGGCAGCGTCGGTCGCCCCTGGACGGATTGAGCCAGTCGCCCATGTCCTGTTCGTCCCCTCACGTACCTGCAGAGCGAAGAAGGGCAGGAGAGGGCGGCGGGGCGAGAAGACCATGACACCCTACCCCGGCGGAGGAGGGACCTGCACCGCCCCCTAAGGATTTGGGACTGGGGCTTGGGCGCACGTGCTGGATTGCTGCGCTGATGTTAGACCATGTTAGGCTCGAAGCGCTCCAGAAGTAGGGTGTCTGCCTTGGAGGTTCCCAGGCCGTTAATGGTGGTGGGAGGGTGGCTGGGGCGATATGGGAGGGTGGCGGTGTATGGACCCTGTGCTAGGTAGTAGATAATCATAATTAACTAAATCAAGTATTGGGACGACTCATTGTACCATTAGATATAAATCATACGGTCTAGATTACTCCAATGTTTGATGTTTGAGGGCGACCTATGATCACCAACTCCCTTTTAATAGTAAAGATTTCCGATGTGCTAGTTAAGTTGAAGTCATGTGTTTTATTTCCTAATTTAGTTGGAACCAACGGGAAAATTAATTAGGAAATGAGAATTGAGAATGATAATTTTATTTAATGACCAACGTTGTTAGTAAAAATTTCACTCTGAACAGTCAGTATTATCACTATTAGTTCTATATCTGCCCAACGGTGATGTAGAATTAATATTGAGAAGGTTCATGCTTTAATTTGACCAATGTTGAATTAACTCATTTTGATGATGTTTTGTTTTCAGGCAATCCTATGAGTTTCATCTTGGCTATTGAGCCTCTCAATGGAGGGAACTACGGCTCATGGTGAGAGAAGGTTGAGATGGGGCTTGCTCTGCTTGACCTCGACTTGTCACTGATTGAGGCTTGTCCCATAGAACCTGAGGACCCCATGAGGGGCGAAAAAGAAAGTGAAGTTGACTTCAACAAAAGGGTCCATGACCATGGACCAATAAGAATGATGTACGACCTCGATCGTGCAAAGTGGGACTCGTCCAACAGAAAGTGCTTGCTGGTGATCAAGAGCTCCATTATGGAGACAATAAGGGGAGCAATCCCAGAGTGTAGCTGATGGCCCAAAATATATCGAGCTCGTTGGGGAACCCCAAGAGGAAGGTATGATGAGCACAGCGGCAAGTTTTCCCTCAGTTATGAAACCAAGGCTATCAATTCAGTAGAAGCAAGGAAACACCCCAAAGGTGTTGCTAGCTGAGCCTTGGCAGGGCGCACTACCAGTGCTAGTAGCAACATGGAGACCTGCACAACACAACCACAGAACTCTGCCC
Source organism: Avena insularis (assembly GCA_023614405.1). Lineage (NCBI taxonomy): Eukaryota > Viridiplantae > Streptophyta > Magnoliopsida > Poales > Poaceae > Avena > Avena insularis. The sequence continues at coordinate 327,306,527 of CM042684.1, read as the reverse complement.
TCAACTTGCGACGAGGTTGTCAATCTCACCGGTTTGCTGAAAACAAAGGATTAAATGTATCGAATGGAAGAAAGTAATAGTTTGCAGAAAGTAAACACAAAGCAGTAAACATTTGATTGAGGATTGATAGTAAAAGAAAGGACCGAGGTCCATAGTTCACTAGTGGTGGCTCTCCTTAAGATAGATAACATGTTGGGTGAACAAATTACAGCGGGGCAATTGATAAACATCGAGAAAGCAATATGCATATACTACTCATCTTGACTCCTTTGAGACTTGATTGGGCATTACAACATTATACATAGACCGCCATCCAACTACATCTATGACTAATAATCCACCTTCAGGTTATCATCCGAACCCCCTCCAGTATTAAGTTGCAAGCAACAGATAATTGCATTATGAATTGCATGTAAAGTAAACAATACGGTTGTTCTATGAACAAAGAATTGTTGTTTTCTCCCTAGTAGCAACAGCACATCTAGTACCTTAGAGATTTCTGTCACTTCCCGAGATTACTAGAGGCATGAACCCACTATCGAGCATAAATACTAACTCTTGGAGTTGCTAGCATCTACTTGGCCAAGATAGCTACTAACAATGGAAAGCATGCAAGATCACAAATAACAAAGGCATGATAGAATCAATAATCAATCTAAAATAGCATCTCAATATCCATCGGATCCCCGCAAACACAACATGTAGGATTACAAATAGATTATCTTGATCATGAACGGAGCTCACAAGATCTAGACATGATAGCACAAAGGAGGAGAACCAGCCATCTAGCTACTACATGGACCCGTAGTCCAGAGCTGAACTACTCACGCATCACACCGAAGGCTTGCATGATGATGAAGAAGGCCTCCAGGGTGAATTCCCCTCTCCTGCAAGGTACTACGAAGAGCTTCAGATCCCTCCCGATATAGGGATAGAGACGACGGTGGCTACAGACTCTTTCATGGAATTTTGATCGGGTACTTAGGGTTTCTCTATCGGAGGCAACTTATAGGCGGAAGGAGAGGCCGGGGGGGTGCCTGGGCTGGCCACACCACCACCTTGCGCGGCCAGGTGGTGTGGCTACCCCCTGGCTCCTCTCCGTCTCGTATTCTGGCTCCGTGTGTCCCTCGGTGAAGTACCGACTTTGGCTTTTATCCCGTCGAATTCCAAGAATATTCAATTTCTGACTTTCCTATAACCAAAAACAGGAGAAAACACGCAGCTGGCACTTTGGCTATTGTTAATAGGTTAGTCCAAGAAATCATATGAAAAGTACTCCAAAGTATGGACAAAACATAAGAAAGTAGATAAAACCAAGCATGGAACATCAAAAATTATGGATACGTTTGCAACGTATCAACATCCCCAAGCTTAACTCCTGCTCGTCCTCGAGTAGGTAAGTGATAAAAAGAAAGAATAATTTTTGAGGTGACATGCACCATCATAAACTTGATCAAAGTATTTGTAAAACATTCAAAGCTAGGATCATAGTATTTCAATCATAACATGAAAGATAAAGTTCTAGCAATAAGACAAACCAACTATGTTGCAACATGAAAAGGCACAAACAAAAGATTCATGAATAACAATGCTTTGCAAGACGTTTGTTTGTTTCACATAAAGAAAACATAGCATAGTAGCATTCAGCTTGTCCCTCATAGAGTAGCAAAACATAAATGCATAGGACAACTTCAAAGTTCATAAGAGTGACTAGATACAAATAGTTTAAAACAAGCAATATAGTCTTGGGACAATGCACATAGAACTAAGAATGGCCACTATGCTCTCAAAGTATGTGCATAAAGATAGAGGGTGGAGACTGATACATTGCAAATGTATTTATAATTTTTGATGTTCCATGCTTAGTTTTATCCACTTTCTTGTGTTTTGTTCCAACTTTGGAGTACTTTTATTATGATTTCTTGGACTAATCTATTAATAAGAGCCACAGTGCCAGCTGCCTATTTTCTGTTGTTTTTTGTTCCAGGAAAGTCAGAAAATGAATATTCTCGGAATTGCACGGGACAAAAGCCAAAGTGCCTATTTTTCCGGAAGGGATCAAGTGCCAGAATACGAGACAGAGAGGGGCCAGGGGCCGGCCACACCACCTGGCCGCGCGGCCAGGCCTGGCCCGCGCCAGGGGGGGTGGTCCGCCCCTCCAAAGACCCTCAGCCTCTCCTTCGCCTATAAGTTGCCCTCGGGACGAAAACCCTAAGTACCCGATCAAAAATCCACGAAGAGTCTCAGAGTCGTCATCTCCATCCCTAGATCGGGAGGATCTGAAGCTCTTCCCGACACCACGGAGAGGGGAATTCACCCTGGAGGCCTTCTTCATCACCATGCAAGCCTCCGGTGTGATGCGTGAGTAGTTCATCCTTGGACTACGGATCCATGTAGTACCTAGATGGCTGGTTTCTCCTCCTTTGTGCTTTCATGTTTAGATCTTGTGAGCTATGTTCATGATCAAGATCATCTATTTGTAATCCATACATGTTATGTTTGCGGGGATCCGATGGATATTGAGATGCTATATCAGATTGATTATTGATTCTATCATGTCTTTGTTATTTGAGATCTTGCATGTTTCCGCTGTTAGTAGCTATCTTGGCCAAGTAGATGCTAGCAACTCCAAGAGTTAGTATTTATGCTCGATAGTGGGTTTATGCCTCTCGTAATCTGGGGAAGTGACAGAAATCTCTAAGGTACTAGATGTGCTGTTTCTACTAGGGAGAAAACAACGATCTTTTGTTCATAGAACAATTGTATTGTTTACTTTACACGCAGTTCGTAGAGCAATAATCTGTTGCTTGCAACTTAATACTGGAGGGGGTTCGGATGATAACCTGAAGGTGGATTATTAGTCATAGATGCAGTTGGATGGCGGTCTATGTATTATGTTGTATTGCCCAATCAAGTCTCAAAGGAGTCAAGATGATTAGTATATGCATGTATTGCTTTCTCGGTGTTTGTCAATTGCCCCGCTGTAATTTGTTCACCCAGCATGTTATCTATCTAAGGAGATCCACCTCTAGTGAACTATGGATCCCGGTCCTTGTCTTTACATACAATCTATAATCTTTTACTGCTTTGTGTTTACTTTCTACAAACTTTTACTTCTTTCCATTCGATACGTTTAATCCTTTGTTTTCTGCAAAACACGGTGAGATTGACAACCTCATCGCAAGTTGGGGACAAAGTTCTGTGGTTGTGTTGTGCAGGTCTCCACGTTGCTACTAGCACTGGTAGTGCGCCCTGCCAAAGCTCAGCTAGTAACACCTTTGAGGTGTTTCCTTGCTCCTACTGGTTCAATTAAAATTTGGTTTCATAACTAAGGGAAACTTGTTGTTGTGCTCACATACCTTCCTCTTGGGGTTCCCTACGAGCTCTACATCAACACCACGCACCAAGCACTTTTCTGGGCGCCGTGTATTGAGCCATCAAGCGATTTTCTGTCGCTGTTGCCGGGGAGTCAAGGACATCTTCACAAGGGGATTCCCTCGTAACCAATCTCTTTACTTTGTTGGTTTTGTTTTGCTTAGTTTTCTTTTTGCTTTGTTTGCTTGTTTTGTTCTTCAAAAATCCCCAAAAAAATTAGTTTTACTAGTTTGCTTTCTTATTTGAAAACCCAAAAAAAAATGACTACTCTTGAGAACACTAAGTTGTGTGACTTTACTAGCACCAACAACAATGATTTTATGAGCACACCCATTGCTCCACCAGTGGCTGAAAATACTTTCTTTGAGATAAAACCTGCTTTGCTCAATCTTGTTATGAGAGAATAATTTTCTGGTATTGGTAATGAAGATGCTGCTTCCCATCTAAATAACTTTGTTGAACTTTGTGAGATGCAAAGACATAGGGATACAGATGGTGATATTATTAAGCTGAAATTGTTTCCTTTCTCTTTGAGAGGAAAATCTAAAGAGTGGTTGAATTCCTTAACTAGGAATAGTATTGATTCTTGGACTAAGTGCAAAGATGCTTTTATTGGAAAATACTATCCTCCTGCTAAGATTATATCCATGAGAAGTGAAATAATGAAGTTTAAACAACTTGATAATGAGCATGTTGCTCAATCTTGGGAAAGAATGAAATCTTTGGTAAAGAATTGTCCCACTCATGGACTGACTGCTTGGATGATCATCCAAACTTTTTATGCAGGATTGAACTATTCTTCAAGGAACCTATTGGATTCAGATGCTGGAGGTACCTTTATGACCATCACTTTGGGTGCTTCAACAAAACTATTGGACAATATTATGGTTAATTATTCTGAATGGCATACTGAGAGAGCTCCACAAGGTAAGAAGGTAAATTCTGTTGAAGAAACCTCCTCCTTGAGTGATAAGATTGATATTATTATGGCAATGCTTGTTAATGGGAAAGCCCATATTGATCCAAATAATGTTCCTTTAGCCTCTTTGGTTGCTCAAGAAGAGCAAGTTGATGTGAACTTCATAAGAAATAACAATTTTGGCAACAATGCTTATGGTAATAATTCTTATAGGAACAATTTTGGTAACAACAATTATAAGCCATATCCTCCCAACAATGGTAACGCTTATGGAAATTCTTACAACAATAATAAGAGTGCTTCCTCTGAACTTGAAGTTATGCTTAAAGAGTTTATTAGTAAACAAACTGCTTTCAATAAAACTATTGAGGAAAAACTCTCTAATGTTGAAAGAAATATAGCATCTTTGGCTGAAGCTCAATCTACTTTGAATAAAATGGCTGCTAAACCTGAAACTAATGATAATCCTTTTGCAACTACTAATGCTATACAAGTAAGAATTGATGAAAATGTTAGACTATTAGCTGAATTACATGCTAAGTGGGAAAGAGAAGATGAAATTGCTAGAAACATTAGTGTTTCTACTATTACCACCACTAGTGTTGAGGCTAGTAATAGTTCTACTACTTTAGATGATAAAGTTGATTTTGATCTTGATGGTTGCAACATCTCTGAAGTTATTAAGTTCCTACAAAAGCTTGCTAAAAGTCCTAATGCTAGTGCTATGAACATGGCTTTTACAAAACACATTACTGATGCTCTCATAAAGATTAAAGAAGAAAAGATGAAACATAAAGCTTCTATTCCTATAAAGCAAGAAGATGATTGGGAACCCATCATTAATATGAAAGTGAATGACTTTGATTTCAAAGCTTTGTGTGATCTTGATAGTAGTGTTTCTATTATGCCTAGAAGGATCTATGATATGCTTGATTTGCCTCCTCTTGAAGATTGTTATTTGAATGTCCCACTTGATGTTAATGCTAAAAAGAAACTCATGGGGAGTCTTAATGATGTTCTTATTATGGTTAATGATTCCTATGTCCCCGTTGATTTCTATGTTTTGGATGTTGAATACAATGCTTCTTGTCCTATTACTTTGGGAAGACCTTTTCTTAGAACTGTTGGTGCCATCATTGATATGAAAGAAGGCACCATTAAATATAAACTCCCACTCAAGAAAGGTATAGAACACTTTCCTAAAAAGAGAGAAAATATTTCTTTTGCTTCTCCTATGAAAACAAAATTTGGTCTTAATGCTTCTTCATTTGAGAACACTTGATTCTTTCTTTGGTTCTTATGCCTAACTTAAAGGCGTTAAAGAAAAGTACTTGTTGGGAGATAACCCAAGAGTTTTAGATGAGTCTTGGAAGTTATTACCTCTGTAATAACCTCTCCTTATCCTTTTTATTTGCTTTTTGTGCCAAGAGTAACCTCTAATGAGAGTGAAGTAATGATTGGGAAAGTTGCTGTCCCGAAACAGATTTCTGTGCTTCACCGTAAAAATTCCTGAGAAAGCTCTGTACGTCGGATTGAGCTGTAATTCTTTGTGCTTCTGCCCCAGGTTGTTATCTAACTTTCGTTAGTTCAGAACTTTTTGATTTGAGTAATAGAAGGTCTTCGAAAAAAATCGTCTTTACCTGCTGGTCTGTTTTGACAGATTTTTGCCATTTTCTGCATTTGCTTCTTGTTAGTTCCTTCTTGAGTTCCTTTGGGGAATTGAGCTTTTTGAGGGAAGTGCTACAGTAGCTAGTGTTCTAATGGAAGTTTATTTGATGTTAGAACTGAACCTTAAGACTTATTATCTTGAGTGCATTAATGTTGCTAATAAAGATTGTGTGAAGTTTTGTATGAAGGAAAATTTTCAGGTGTATGGAAGGAATGAGTAATGAGATGAAGGATTGACTAAAGCTCAAGCTTGAGGATGCCACGCGTGTCACCCCAAGAAATATCCAAGAAGTACAAGCGTCAAAGCTTGGGGATGCCCAAGGCACCCCCTTCTTCATCAATAAAAATTCCAGGTTTCTTCCAAACGCTTCATTTTTATTGTTTCGTGCACGGTTATGTTTCTCTTGGAGCGTCTTCTTTTTCATTTTAGTTTTGGTTTTTAGTTTGCTTGGTTTGCCTAGTTTTCTGAATAAGTTGGTTGGACCCCCTCTTTCACACTTTGGTTTGCAAATAGTTTGGTTTGGTTTGGAAAAGAGTAGGAAAGTTCATGTTTTTTGGTAAAAAGTGCTCGTTTTTGACTATGGCTATGCTTTGTCATGCCGTGCTTGATATTTTTTTGGCTTTATGCTTAGTATTCTTTTTTGTAGCATGACTTGTTATAAACAATTGAGATTGCTTAATGTGCCTTGGATGAATCATGCGTTGTTTTAGCATATTAAAGCATAGTATAGTGGTATTCTCCTTTGATGCTTTATTTGGGTTGATTTGGCACATGCTCACACCATGTTATGACTATCCAAAGTCACCATAGCCTTTATGATCCTTTAGTTTTCAACTTGTGGTATCACTTTATGCTTTGATCAATGATGTTTTGTCGCTCTGCATGATTATGGTCATTATTGCTCTCTTAGTTTGTCGCTCCCAGTCTTTTGTTAGCCTCCACAACAAAGTATGAGTTCCACTCATGCATCCAACTCCCTAAACCAAGTTTTTCCAAAGAGTCCACCATACCTACCTACTAGCTTATGTTATTCCAAGTATATTCATGCTTTTGTTTACCTTCCACTTGTTATGAGAAAACTAGTGATTAAAGCTCTCACGAACTTGAAGGCACACTTTACTTTATTGCCTCTAATAAACTTGAACCATTGTGTCGTCTATGTTGTATATGCTTGCACCTATTTGTTGGGAATTAGCAGAACCATGCTTTCATGGGGAACGCTTTCAACATTGCACTTGGTACTTGTACCTAGTTGATATCATGCTCTTTTGTATATGGATGTCGTAGGTGTGAAATGAAAGGGGATCTTGTAAGTCCATGGAGTTATGAATATGTGTTAGAGAAACACGTGGGCCGCTGGTCTATTCCATGCTGACATGGTGGAAACCTGCAGCATAACCATAATGAGCTGTCTATGAAGCATTCTTCTTATAAAAAAAGAGCCTATTGAGAAAAAAGAAAAAAAAAGATACTATAAAAAGAGGAAAGAGAGAAAAAAAGCACCATATTCCCATGGTAAATAAGAAGAATGCTGAGATGCTCGTTGTCTGCTTGCCTTGTCATTTTGATATGGGGATTCTTCCGTATCATCGGGCAAGGGTACCTGCATGGCGGTTCTCAATGATACACATGTACTTACGATGACAAGAACTTACCGGTGACTAAACTTGAGTAGCATGAGGAGCAGCCCTCGTATACAAGGGACATGAGATTTCTGACTTATACTTTGTCAAGCATGTACACCATAGTTTGTTCACTTTAAGCTTAATCATTTCAAGATTCTTATGATAGGGGCAATGAGAGCTGAAAGCTATAAGTATTCTAATTTTTGGAAGCTCTTTATGAGACTTGAATCCCTACTTCCTTTTACAAAAGGCCTTTCTTCCACCATTATATTGAGTCTCCACCTTCTAACTTTATGCACTTACTTTGAGAGCATAGTGGCCATTCTTAGTTCTATGTGCATTGTCCCAAGACTAGTTGATTGATGCATAACTTGTTATTGCTTGTTTGAGACTATTGTATCTAGTCACTCTTATGAACTTTGAAGGTGTCCTATGCATTTATATTTGCTACTCTATTGAGGGACAAGCTGAATACTATCATGCTATGTTTTCTTTATGTGAAACAAACAAACGTCTTGCAAAGCATGTTATTCATGAATCTTTTGTTTGTGCTTTTTCATGTTGCATCATAGTTTCTTTGCTTATTGCTAGAACTTTGTCTTTCATGTTATGATTGAAGTACTATGATCCCAGCCTTGAATGTTTTGCAAATACTTTGATCAAGTCTTTGATGGTGCATGTCACCTAAAAAATTATTTCTTTTTATCACTTACCTACTCGAGGACGAGCAGGACTTAAGCTTGGGGATGTTGATACATTGCAAATGTATCTATAATTTTTGATCTTCCATGCTTAGTTTTATCCACTTTCTTGTGTTTTGTTCCATCTTTGGAGTACTTTTATTATGATTTCTTGGACTAACCTATTAACAAGAGTCGCAGTGCCAGCTGCCTGTTTTCTGTTGTTTTTGGTTCTAGGAAAGTCAGAAAATGAATATTCTCGGAATTGGACGGGACAAAAGCCAAAGTGCCTATGTTTTCGGAAGGGATCAAGTGCCAGAATACGAGACGGAGAGGGGCCAGAGGCCGGCCACACCACCTGGACGCACGGCCAGGCCTGGCCCGCGCCAGGGGGTGGTCTGGCCGACCCCAGCACCCCATCGGCCTCTCCCTCCGCCTATAAGTTGCCCTCAGGACGAAAACCCTAAGTACCCGATCAAAAATCCACGAAAGAGTCTGTAGCCGCTGTCATCTCCATTCCTAGATCAGGAGGGATCTAAAGCTCTTCCCGGCACCCTACCGGAGAGGGGAATTCACCCTGGAGGCCTTCTTCATCACCATGCAAGCCTCCGGTGTGATGCGTGAGTAGTTCATCCTTGGACTACGGATCCATGTAGTAGCTAGATGGCTGGTTTCTCCTCCTTTGTGCTTTCATGTTTAGATCTTGTGAGTTCTGTTCATGATCAAGATCATCAATTTGTAATCCATACATGTTGTGTTTGCGGGGATCCGATGGATATTGAGATGCTATTTCAGATTGATTATTGATTCTATCATGTCTTTGTTATTTGAGATCTTGCATGCTTTCCGTTGTTAGTAGCTATCTTGGCCAAGTAGATGCTAGCAACTCCAAGAGTTAGTATTTATGCTCGATAGTGGGTTCATGCCTCTGGTAATCTGGGGAAGTGACAGAAATCTCTAAGGTACTAGATGTGTTGTTGCTACTAGGGAGAAAACAATGATCTTTTGTTCATAGAACAATTGTATTGTTTACTTTACACGCAGTTTGTAAAGCAATAATCTGTTGCTTGCAACTTAATACTGGAGGGGGTTCGGATGATAACGTGAAGGTGGATTATTAGTCATAGATGCAGTTGGATGGCGGTCTATGTATTATGTTGTATTGCCCAATCAAGTCTCAAAGGAGTCAAGATGATTAGTATATGCATGTATTGCTTACTCGGTGTTTGTCAATTGCCCCGCTGTAATTTGTTCACCCAGCATGTTATCTATCTAAGGAGAGCCACCTCTAGTGAACTATGGATCCCGGTCCTTGTCTTTACATACAATCTGCAATCTTTTACTGCTTTGTGTTTACTTTCTACAAACTTTTACTTCTTTCCATTCGATACGTTTAATCCTTTGTTTTCCGCAAAACACGGTGAGATTGACAACCTCATCGCAAGTTGGGGACAAAGTTCTGTGGTTGTGTTGTGCAGGTCTCCACGTTTCTACTAGCACCTAGTGCTACGCCAAAGCTCAGCTAGTAACACCTTTGAGGTGTTTCCTTGCTCCTACTGGTTCGATTAAACCTTGGTTTCATAACTGAGGGAAACTTGCTGCTGTGCTCATCATACCTTCCTCTTGGGGTTCCCAACGAGCTCTACATCAACTCCACACACCAAGCACTTTTCTGGGCGCCGTGTATTGAGCCATCAGATACTCAACAAAAAGTAAAAGAAAGGCCTTCATAGAAGGAAGTAGAGATTCAAGTTTCATAAAGAGCTTCCAAAAATTATGGTGCTTGTTAGCTTTCAGCTCTCATTACCCCTATCATAAACATCTTTAAGGTGATTAAGGTTAAAGTGACACAACTAAGAGGATATGCTTGACAAGTTATAAACCGAAATCTCATGCCCCTTACTTACGAAGACCAAACCTCATGCTACTCAACTTTAGTCACGAGTAAGCTCTTGTCATTGTAAGTACATATGTATCATAAAGAACCGCCAACGGGGTACCCCTTGCACATGATACAAGAGTTATCTCATAATCAAAATGACAAGGCAAGCAGACAATGAGCATCTCAGCGATCTTTTTATTTGCTATTTGCATATGTTTTTTATTGAGGATGCTTCATAGAGTGCTCATTATGGTGATGCTGCAAGTTTCCACCATGATTAGGCATGGTTAGGCTAGAGGCCCAGGCGTTTCTCTAACACACAACAAACTCCATGATCTTACAAGTTCCACTTTTATTTCACACCGCCGGGATCCATAAGCAAAAGAACATGATATCAACGGGGTACAAAGTACAAGTGCAATGTTGAAAGCATTCCCCATGATACATGGTTCTGCTAATTTCAACTTATAAAGCACAAGCATATACGCAACAAAGATGGACCTAATGGTTCAAGTTTATTAAATGCAAGAAATTAAAGTGTGCCATCAAGTTCGTGAGAGCTTTAATCACTAATTTTCTCATAACAATTTTAATTTGGAAGGTAGACAAAAACATGAATATACTTGGAATAGCATATGCTAATAGGTAGGTATGGTGGACTCTTTGGAATAACTTGGTTTAAGAAGTTCGATGCATGAGTGGAACTCACACTTGGTTTCGGAGGCTAGCAAAAGACTTGGAGCGACAAACTAAGAGAGCAATAATGGCCATAATCATGCAGAGCGACAAAACATCATTGATCAAAGCATAAAGTGATACTACAAGTTGAAAACTAAAGGATCATCAAGGCTATGGTGACTTTGGATAGTCATAACATGGTGTGAGCATGCGCCAAGTCAACCCAAATAAAGCATCAAAGGAGAATACCACAATACTATGCTTTAATATGCTAAAACAACGCATGATTCATCCAAGGCACATTAAGCAATCTCAATTGTTTACAACATGTCATGCTATAGAAAATAATACTAAGCATAAAGCCAAAACAATATCAAGCATGGAATGACAAAGCATAGGCCATAGTCAAAAACAAGCTCTCTTTACCACTTAAGCATGAACTTTCCTACTCTTTTCCAATCCAAACCAAACTATTTGAAAACCAATGCATGAAAGAGGGGTTCCAACCAAATTATTCAGCAAACTAAGCAAACCAAGCAAACAAAAAACCAAAACGAAAATGAAAAAGAAGACGTTCCAAGAACAACACAACTATGCATGAAACAATAAAGATGAAGCGTTTGGAAGAAACCTGCGATTTTTATTGATGAAGAGGGGGATGCCTTGGGCATCCCCAAGATTTGAAGCTTGTACTTCTTGGATATTTCTTGGGGTGACACGCGTGACATCCCCAAGCTTGAGCTTTAGTCCATCCTTCATCTCATTACTCATTCCTTCCATACACCTGAAATTTTTCCTTCATACAAAACTTCACACAATCTTTATTAGCAACATTAGTGCACTCAAGATAATAAATCTTTAGGTTCAGTTCTAACACCAATAAAACTTCCATTAAAACACTAGCTACTGTAGCAGTTCCCTCAAAAAGCTCAATTCCCCAAAAGAACTCAAAAAGGAACCAACAAGAAGAAAATGCAGAAAATGGCAGAAATCTGTCAAAACAGACCAGCAGGTAAAGACGAATTTTTTCGAAGACCTTCTGTTGCTCAAATCAAAAAGTGTTGAACTAAATAAAGTTAGATAACAACCTGGGTCAGAATTACAAAAATTCACGCATCAAAAGGACGTATAGAGATTTTACACGAATTTTTACGGTGAAGCACATAAATCTGTTTCGAGACAGCAACTTTCCCAATCATTACTTCTCTCTCATTAGAGGTTACTCTTGGCACAAAAAGCAAATAAAAAGGATAAGGAGCGGTTACTACAGAGGTAATAACTTCCAAGACTCATCTAAAACTTTTGGGTTATCTCCCAATAAGTACTTTTTTTAACGCCTTTAAGTTAGGCATAAGAAGCAAGAAAAAGAATCAAGTGTTCTCAAATGAAGAAGCATTAAGATTGATACCAGAAATATTTTCAACAAGGCAAGGTATCTCATCCAAATAAGTTCTATAGGATCCTCTCTCAATGCTCTTGGGTTCACTATTTTCATCAAACGGGTTTTCAGGAACAATCCAATCAAGATTCTTTTCTATGGCTTCATGCATTGCTACAAGTTTAAAAGGTATTGGTATCTTAGTTTCCTCCCCATTAGGTTCGGTTTTGTTCATCCTTTCTCGTGTACAAATAACATCTACACATGAGCCTAGCTCATTAAAATGTTTAGAAACTTTCCTAGCTTCCTTGGCAACATCATAGAATTCCTTAAGCAAAGTTTCCAGAATAAAATCTCTCTTTTCAGGGTCATCAATTTCTTTAAGTTTAAGAAACATTACTTGCATTAAGGGATTAAGGTTAACAAACCTAGCTTCCAACATGTGAGCTAAAGAAGCTGCAGCAATTTCATAGTTTGGAGCAAGTTCTGCAAGGGATCTATCCTCAATATCCTAATGTTTACTAACATGATTAAAGAATTCTTCAATATTATCTTTCCCAATTATAGAGCAACTACCCGTTGAAAGGTCTTTCAGGGTAAACTTAGGGATCAACAGGGTAAGCTAAGAAAGAGGTAACAACTATAGGAGACTTTTTTTTGAATTTTTAATAAAGAAAGCAAACTAGTAAAACTATTTTTTCTGTGTTTTTGATAAAGAAACAAGCAAACAAAACAAAAGTAAACTAAGCAAAACAAAAATAACAAAGTAAAGAGATTGGTTATGAGGGATCCCCTTGTGAAGATGTCCTTGACTCCCCGGCAACGGCGCCAGAAAATATGCTTGATGGCCCAAAATATATCGAGCTCATTGGGGAACCCCAAGAGGAAGGTATGATGAGCACAGCAGCAAGTTTTCCCTCAGTTATGAAACCAAGGTTATCAATCCAGTAGGAGCAAGGAAACACCCCAAAGGTGTTGCTAGCTGAGCCTTGGCAGGGCGCACTACCGGTGCTAGTAGCAACGTGGAGACCTTCACAACACAACCACATAACTCTGCCCCCAACTTGCGATGAGGTTGTCAATCTCACCGGTTTTGCTGAAAACAAAGGATTAAACATATCAAATGGAAGAAAGTAATAGTTTGCAGAAAGTAAACACAAAGCAGTAAACAGTTGATTGAGAATTGATAGTAAAAGAAAGGACCGGGGTCCATAGTTCACTAGTGGTGGATCTCCTTAAGATATATAACATGTTGGGTGAACAAATTACAGCGGGGCAATTGACAAACATCGAGAAAGCAATATGCATATACTACTCATCTTGACTCCTGATACATTGCAAATGTATCTATAATTTTTGATGTTCCATGCTTGGTTTTATCTCCTTTCTTGTGTTTTGTCCAAACTTTGTAGTACTTTTCATATGATTTCTTGGACTAACCTATTAATAAGAGCCATAGTGCCAGCTGCCTATTTTCTGCTGTTTTTGGTTCCAGGAAAGTCAGAAAATGAATATTCTCGGAATTGGACGGGACAAAAGCCAAAGTGCCTATTTTTCTGGAAGACTCACCGGGCCAGAATACGAGACGGAGAATATACAGGGGGTGGCTACACTACCTGGTGGCGCGGGCCAGGCCTGGCCACGCCAGGGGGTGGTGTAGGCCCCCCAGGCACCCCCTCGGTCTCCCTCTTCGCCTATAAGATGCCTTCTGACCTAAAAACTCTAGGGGGTTCGACGTTTTTCTAGAAGGAGTTCCGCTCTGCCGCCACCACCAGATTCCACGAAACAACACCAGAAACTCCGTTCTGGCACCCTACCGGGACGGGGAATTGGAGGAGATCATCGCCATCATCATCATCATCATCGCTTCTCCATCGACCATCCATGTTTCCCCCATCTATGAGTGAGTAATCCCCCGCTGTAGGCTATGGGGATGGTAGGGATTGGATGAGATCGTTCATGTAATTGCATCAGATTGTTAGGGCATGGTGCCTAGTATCTTTTATTAGTGCTTTATGACTTTGTTGCGACTTGTTGTGCTTAATGCTTGTCACTAGGTCCCGAGTGCCATGATTTCAGATCTGAACATGTTATTGATTCATTATGATAGTATTGTTTATGGTCTTATCTACAAGTTGTATACACACGTTGTTGCCTGGAACCAATGGCCCCAAAGTGACAAAAATCAGGATAACCGGAGGGAATGGCTTTGATGTGACGATCACATGTGTTCACGGAGTGTTAATGCTTTGCTCCGGTGCTCTATTAAAAGGAGCACCTTAATTACCAATAGTTCCCTTGAGGCCCTGCTGCAAACGGGCTGGCAGGACAAAAGATGTTGTGCAAGTTCTCATTGCGAGCACGTATCACTATATATGGAACACATGCCTAGGATTATCTAGTACTTGGATGCTTTATCTTATCTGCAATTGCCCTATGTTCTGATTGCTATGTGAATTGTCTTGTCCATGCAACGCCCGTCCATCCATCCCTATGCCTACTGATACATTGCAAATGTATCTATAATTTTTGATGTTCCATGCTTGGTTTTATCCACTTTCTTGTGTTTTGTTCCAACTTTGGAGTACTTTTATTATGATTTCTTGGACTAACCTATTAACAAGAGCCACAGTGCCAGCTACCTGTTTTCTGTTGTTTTTGGTTCCAGAAAAGTCAGAAAATGAATATTCTCGGAATTGGACGGGACAAAAGCCCAAGTGCCTATTTTTCCGGAAGGGATCAAGTGCCAGAATACGAGACGGAGAGGGGCCAGGGGCCGGCCACACCACCTGGCCGCGCGGCCAGGCTTGGCCCGCGCCAGGGGGTGGTCTGGCCGACCCCAGCACCCCCTCGGCCTCTCCTTCCGCCTATAAGTTGCCTCGGGACGAAAACCCTAAGTACCCGATTAAAAATCCACGAAAGAGTCTGTAGCCGCCGTCATCTCCATCCCTAGATCGAGAGGGATCTGAAGCTCTTCCCGACACCATGCAGGAGAGGGGAATTCACCCTGGAGGCCTTCTTCATCACCATGCAAGCCTCCGGTGTGATGCGTGAGTAGTTCATCCTTGGACTACGGATCCATGTAGTAGCTAGATGGCTGGTTTCTCCTCCTTTGTGCTTTCATGTTTAGATCTTGTGAGCTCCGTTCATGATCAAGATCATCTATTTGTAATCCATACATGTTGTGTTTGTGGGGATCTGATGGATATTGAGATGCTATTTCAGATTGATTATTGATTCTATCATGTATTTGTTATTGTAGATCTTGCATGCTTTCCTTGTTAGTAGCTATCTTGGCCAAGTAGATGCTAGCAACTCCAAGAGTTAGTATTTATGCTCGATAGTGGGTTCATGCCTCTGGTAATCTGGGGAAGTGACAGAAATCTCTAAGGTACTAGATGTGTTGTTGCTACTAGGGAGAAAACAACAATACTTTGTTTATAGAACAATCGTATTGTTTACTTTACACGCAGTTCGTAAAGCAATAATCTGTTGCTTGCAACTTAATACTGGAGGGGGTTCGGATGATAACCTGAAGGTGGATTATTAGTCATAGATGCAGTTTGATGGCGTTCTATGTATTATGTTGTAATGCCCAATCAAGTCTCAAAGGAGTCAAGATGATTAGTATATGCATGTATTGCTTTCTCGATGTTTATCAATTGCCCTGCTGTAATTTGTTCACCCAGCATGTTATCTATCTAAGGAGAGCCACCTCTAGTGAACTATGGATCCCGGTCCTTGTCTTTTACATACAATCTACAATTTTTTACTGCTTTGTATTTACTTTCTGCAAACTTTTACGTCTTTCCATTCGATACATTTAATCCTTTGTTTTCTGCAAAACATGGTGAGATTGACAACCTCATCGCAAGTTGGGGACAAAGTTCTGTGGTTGTGTTGTGCAGGTCTCCACGTTGCTACTAGCACCGGTAGTGCGCCCTGCCAAAGCTCAGCTAGTAACACCTTTGGGGTGTTTCCTTGCTCCTACTGGTTCGATTAAACCTTGGTTTCATAACTGAGGGAAACTTGCTGTTGTGCTCATCATACCTTCCTCTTGGGGTTCCCAACGAGCTCTACATCAACACCACACACCAAGCACTTTTCTGGGCGCCGTGTATTGATCCATCAAGCGATTTTCTGGCGTCGTTGCCAGGGAGTCAAGGACATCTTCACAAGGGGAGTCCCTCATAACCAATCTCTTTACTTTGTTGTTTTTGTTTTGCTTAGTTTCCTTTTTTTGCTTTGTTTGCTTGTTTTGTTCTTCAAAAATTCAAAAAAAAATAGATTTACTTGTTTGCTTTCTTATTTCAAAAACACAAAAAAATTAGTCCCTATCTCTTTATGTCTAGCCTTGCTCTAATCACTATGTCACCCGAGGAAATGATTCTCACTTTTAAACAAGGAATTGAGGAAAGTTTTAAGGAGGCTTGGTCTAGAATCTCTGATCTACATGAAAAGACTGAGCCTAAAATGATTCAAGGCTTGTTCCTTAGCAGTTTTTACCTTGGGATTGCTCTTTGCTATAGATATGCTTTAGATGCTATTGCGGGAGGAGATTTCCTCCAAAGTAATGAGGATGATGCCATTAATGCTATAAAGAAATTGATCCTCACTTGCAACTTGCCTAGCCAAACTGATACTTCTTTCGCAAAAATATTTGCTAGGTTGGACACTCTTGAGGCTAGCACTACTAGATTAGAAGGGTGTTATAATACACTTAGGGAGCATCTTGATTATGTTCCAAAAAACTCTGAACCATCAAAGTGGTTCCCTACGGTAAAGATTGAGATGAACAATGAAACTTTTCAAGCCCGCTGTGACATCATGTCTGAATTTTGCCTTATGCCCAAAGATATTTATAAATCTCTGAATACTTGGGGGCTCATTGAAGTAGGAAAAGAAATATCTCTTACTAATAATACTACCATATTACCTCTTGGAATTTCTGAAGGAGTGTTTACAAAGATCCTTGGGAAAATGATTTCTATTGATTATCTTGTTATTGAATGTGCAGGAAAAGGACAAATTACACTTGGAAGGTCCCTATTAGAACTCCTTGGAGCAATAATAGATGTGGGAAAGGGGACCATGCACCTTTCTTCTCCACCAAACAATCATATTTTCCCCAAGGTTAAGAATAAAAATAAGAGAGGTAAGGGCAAGAAAGTTGGTCTTAATGCTTCTTCATTTGAGAACACTTGATTCTTTCTTTGGTTTTTATGCCTAACTTAAAGGCGTTAAAGAAAAGTACTTGTTGGGAGATAACCCAAGAGTTTTAGATGAGTCTTGGAAGTTATTACCTCTGTAATAACCTCTCCTTATCCTTTTTATTTTCTTTTTGTGCCAAGAGTAACCTCTAATGAGAGTGAAGTAATGATTGGGAAAGTTGTTGTCCCGAAACAGATTCCTGTGCTTCACCGTAAACATTTCTGAGAGAGCTCTCTACGTCGGATTGATCTGTAAGTTTTTGTGCTTCTGCCCCAGGTTGTTATCTAACTTTCGTTAGTTCAACACTTTTTGATTTGAGCAACAGAAGGTCTTCGAAAAAATTCGTCTTTACCTGCTGGTCTGTTTTGACAGATTTCTGCCATTTTCTGCATTTGCTTCTTGTTAGTTCCTTCTTCAGTTCTTTTGGGGAATTGAGATTTTTGAGGGAAGTGCTACAGTAGCTAGTGTTCTAATGGAAGTTTATTTGGTGTTAGAACTAAACCTTGAGACTTATTTATCTTAAGTGCACTAATGTTGCTAATGAGATTGTGTGAAGTTTTGTATGAAGGAAAATTTTCAGGTGTATGGAAGGAATGAGTAATGAGATGAAGGATGGACTAAAGCTCAAGCTTAGGGATGCCACGCGTGTCACCCCAAGAAATATCCAAGAAGTACAAGCGTCAAAGCTTGGGGATGCCCAAGGCATCCCCTTCTTCATCAATAAAAATTCCAGGTTTCTTCCAAACGCTTCATTTTTATTGTTTCGTGCACAATTGTGTTTCTTTTGGAGCGTCTTCTTTTTTTTCGTTTTGGTTTTTAGTTTGCTTGGTTTGCTTAGTTTTCTGAATAAGTCGGTTGGACCCCCTCTTTCACACTTTGGTTTGCAAATAGTTTGGTTTGGTTTGAAAAAGAGTAGGAAAGTTCATACTTATGTGGTAAAAAGAGCTCGTTTTTGACTGTGGCCTATGCTTTGTCATGCCATGCTTGATATTGTTTTGGCTTTATGCTTAGTATTATTTAGCTGTAGCATGACTTGTCATAAACAATTTAGATTGCTTAATGTGCCTTGGATGAATCATGCGTTGTTTTAGCATATTAAAGCATAGTATAGTGGTATTCTCCTTTGATGCTTTATTTGGGTTGACTTGGCACATGCTCACGCCATGTTATGACTATCTCAAGTCACCATAGCCTTTATTATCCTTTAGTTTTCAACTTGGAGTATCAATTTATGCTTTTATCAATGATGTTTTGTCGCTCTGCAAGATTATGGCCATTATTGCTCTCTTAGTTTGTCGCTCCCAGTCTTTTGCTAGCCTCCACAACAAAGTATGAGTTCCACTCATGCATCCAACTCCCTAAACCAAGTTTTTCCAAAGAGTGCACCATACCTACCTACTATCTTATGCTATTCCAAGTATATTCATGCTTTTGTTTACGTTCCACTTGTTATGAGAAAACTAGTGATTAAAGCTCTCACAAACTTGATGGCACACTTTACTTTATTGCCTCTAATAAACTTGAACCATTGTGTCTTCTATGTTGTATATGCATGCACTTATCTGTTGGGAATTAGCAGAACCATGCTTTCATGGGGAACGCTTTCAACATTACACTTAGTACTTGTACCTACTTGATATCATGCTCTTTTGTATATGGATGTCGTCGGTGTGAAATGAAAGGGGAGCTTGTAAGTCCATGGAGTTATGTATATGTGTTAGAGAAACGCCTGTGCCGCTGGTCTAATCCATGCTGACATGGTGGAAACCTGCAGTGTAACCATAATGAGTTGTCTATGAAGCATTCTTCTTATTAAAAAAAGAGTCCTATTGAGAAAAAAAGAGAAAAGAAAAAAAAAGAGATACTATGAAAAGAGGAAAGAGAGAAAAAAGCACCATATTCCCATGGTAAATAAGAAGAATGTTGAGATGCTCGTTGTCTGCTTGCCTTGTCATTTTGATATGGGGATTCTTCCTTATCATCGGGCAAGGGGTACCCCGTTGGCGGTTCTCTATGATACACATGTACTTACGATGACAAGAACTTACCGGTGACTAAACTTGAGTAGCATGAGGAGCGGCCCTCATATATAAGGGACATGAGATTTCTGACTTATACTTTGTCAAGCATGTACACCATAGTTTTTTCACTTTAAGCTTAATCATTTCAAGATGCTTATGATAGGGGCAATGAGACCTGAAAGCTATAAGTATTCTAATTTTTGGAAGCTCTTTATGAGACTTGAATCCCTACTTCCTTTTACAAAAGGCCTTTCTTCCACCATTATATTGAGTCTCCACCTTCTAACTTTATGCACTTACTTTGAGAGCATAGTGGCCATTCTTAGTTCTATGTGCATTGTCCCAAGACTAGTTGATTGATGCATAACTTGTTATTGCTTGTTTGAGACTATTGTATCTAGTCACTCTTATGAACTTTGAAGGTGTCATATGCATTTATATTTGCTACTCTATTGAGAGACAAGCTGAATACTATTATGCTATGTTTTCTTTATGTGAAACAAACAAACGTCTTGCAAAGCATGTTATTCATGAATCTTTTGTTTGTGCCTTTTCATGTTGCATCATAGTTTATTTGCTTATTGCTAGAACTTTGTCTTTCATGTTATGATTGAAGTACTATGATCCCAGCCTTGAATGTTTTGCAAATACTTTGATCAAGTATTTGATGGTGCATGTCACCTCAAAACTTCTTTCTTTTTATCACTCACCTACTCGAGGACGAGCAGGAGTTAAGCTTGGGGATGTTAATACATTGCAAATGTATCTATAATTTTTGATGTTCCATGCTTGGTTTTATCCACTTTCTTGTGTTTTGTTCCAACTTTGGAGTACTTTTATTATGATTTCTTGGACTAAACTATTAACAAGAGCCACAGTGCCAGCTGCCTGTTTTCTGTTGTTTTTGGTTCCAGAAAAGTCAGAAAATGAATATTCTCGGAATTCGACAGGACAAAAGCCCAGGTGCCTATTTTTTCGGAAGGGATCAAGTGCCAGAATACGAGACGGAGAGGGGCCAGGGGCCGGCCACACCACCTGGCCGCGCGGCCAGGCTTGGACCGCACCAGGGGGTGGTCTGGCCGACCCCAGCACCCCCTCGGCCTCTCCTTTCGCCTATAAGTTGCCCTCGGGACGAAAACCCTAAGTACCCGATCAAAAATCAACGAAAGAGTCTGTAGCCGCCGTTATCTCCATCCCTAGATCGGGAGGGATCTGAAGCTCTTCCTGGCACCCTGCCGAAGAGGGGAATTCACCCTCGAGGCCTTCTTCATCACCATGCAAGCCTCCGGTGTGATGCGTGAGTAGTTCATCCTTGGACTACGGATCCATGTAGTAGCTAGATGGCTGGTTTCTCCTCCTTTGTGCTTTCATGTTTAGATCTTGTGAGCTCCGTTCATGATCAAGATCATCTATTTATAATCCATACATGTTGTGTTTATGGGATCCATGGATATTGAGATGCTATTTCAGATTGATTATTGATTCTATCATGTCTTTGTTATTTGAGATCTTGCATGCTTTCCGTTGTTAGTAGCTATCTTGGCCAAGTAGATGCTAGCAACTCCAAGAGTTAGTATTTATGCTCGATAGTGGGTTCATGCCTCCGTAACTGGGAAGTGACAAATCTCTAAGGTACTAGATGTGTTGTTGCTACTAGGGAGAAAACAACAATCCTTTGTTCATAGAACAAACGTATTGTTTACTTTACACGCAGTTTGTAAAGCAATATCTGTTGCTTGCAACTTAATACTGGAGGGGGTTCGGATGATAACCTGAAGGTGGATTATTAGTCATAGATGCAGTTGGATGGCGGTCTATGTATTATGTTGTAATGCCCAATCAAGTCTCAAAGGAGTCAAGATGATTAGTATATGCATGTATTGCTTTCTCGGTGTTTGTCAATTTCCCTACTGTAATTTGTTCACCCAGCATGTTATCTATCTAAGGAGAGCCACCTCTAGTGAACTATGGATCCCGGTCCTTGTCTTTTACATACAATCTACAATCTTTTACTGCTTTGTGTTTACTTTCATTAAACTTTTACTTCTTTCCATTCGATACGTTTAATCCTTTGTTTTCTGCAAAACACGGTGAGATTGATAACCTCATCGCAAGTTGGGGACAAAGTTCTGTGGTTGTGTTGTGCAGGTCTCCACGTTGCTACTAGCACCGGTAGTGCGCCCTACCAAAGCTCAGCTAGTAACACCTTTGGGGTGTTTCCTTGCTCCTACTGGTTCGATTAAACCTTGGTTTCATAACTGAGGGAAACTTGCTGCTGTGCTCATCATACCTTCCTCTTGGGGTTCCCAACGAGCTCTACATCAATACCATGCACCAAACACTTTTCTGGGCACCGTGTATTGAGCCATCACCTACCGCACTCGAATCCCACTGTTTACTGCTTTTGTTACTACTGTCTTTACTTTACTACTGCTGCTACTTTGCTATTCCTACTACAAAACTATTGCTACTGATAAACTGCTGTGAGCAAGATTGTTTCTAGGTGCAGCTGAATTGACAACTCAGTTGTTAAGGCTTATAAATATTCTTTGGCTCCCCTTGTGTCGAATCAATAAATTGGGTTTCACTTCCCTCGAAAATACTGTGATACACCCCCTATACTTGTGGGTCATCAACTCCTTTGAGACTTGATTGGGCATTACAACATTATACATAGATCGCCGTCCAACTGCATCTATGACTAATAATCCACCTTCAGGTTATCATCCGAACCCCCTCCAGTATTAAGTTGCAAGCAACAGATAATTGCATTACGAATTGCGTGTAAAGTAAACAATACGGTTGTTCTATGAACAAAGGATTGTTGTTTTCTCCCTAGTAGCAACAACACATCTAGTACCTTAGAGATTTTTGTCACTTTTCCAGATTACTAGAGGCATGAACCCACTATCGAGCATAAATACTAACTGTTGGAGTTGCTAGCATCTACTTGGCCAAGATAGCTACTAACAACGGAAAGCATGCAAGATCACAAATAACAAAGACATGATAGAATCAATAATCAATCTGAAATAGCATCTCAATATCCATCGGATCCCCGCAAACACAACATGTAAGATTACAAATAGATGATCTTGATCATGAATGGAGCTCACAAGATCTAAACATGATAGCACAAAGGAGGAGAACCAGCCACCTAGCTACTACATGGACCCGTAGTCCAAAGATGAACTACTCACGCATCACACCGGAGGCTTGCATGATGATGAAGAAGGCCTCCAGGGTGAATTCCCCTCTCCGGCAGGGGCCGGGAAGAGCTTCAGATCCCTCCTGATCTAGGGACAAAGACGACGACGGCTACAAACTCTTTCATGGAATTTTGATTGGGTACTTAGGGTGCCTGGGGCGGCCGGACCACCCCCTGGCGCGGGCCAGGCCTGGCCGCGTGGCTAGGTGGTGTGGCCGGGCCCCATCCCCTCTCCGTCTCGTATTCTGGCTCCATGTGTCCCTCGGTAAAATAATGACTTTGGCTTTTGTCCCGTCCAATTCCGAGAATATTCATTTTCTGACTTTCCTGGAACCAAAAATAGCAGAAAATAGGCAGCTGGCACTGTGGCTCTTGTTAATAGGTTAGTCCAAGAAATCATATGAAAAGTACTCCAAAGTGTAGACAAAACATAAGAAAGTAGATAAAACTAAGCATGGAACATCAAAAATTATGGATACGTTTGCAACGTATCAGTAGCACTGCCAGTGAGTACCTGAAAAAGGTAGAGAGTTAGTTTACTGGGTCCTCAAAGGCCTATGCAAGCTATCTCATTAAGAAACTTGTTACTACAAGATACACTGGTGGTGGAGTAAGGGATCAAATATTGCGAATGAGCAATATGTCTTCCAATCTTAAGTCCTTGAGCATGGAGCTCCCAGAGGAGTTCATAATTCATCTGATTTTTGCCTCACTGCCAAATCAATTCGAGACCTTTGCTGTGAACTACAACGCATAGCCAAAAAAGTGGGGCATTGAGAAGATGATCGCCATGTGCGTACAAGAGGAAGAGAGGCTCAAGGGGCAATCTGGTGATTCTGTGAATTACCTAAGCCCAACCAAGAAGAGGAACTTTCACGGGTCCAAGCCACAAGGGAAACCTCAGTGGAACCCCTCTTCTTCTAAGCCGCATGGAAAGACTGATGATCACCGGCAGCAGGAGGTGGACAAGGACACCTGCAAGTGGTGCAAGGAAAAGGGCCACTACATGAGTGAATGTGTGAGTTTTCTAAAGAATCTATGCAAGAAAGGTGAGGATTTAATTACTTTTGTTGATGAATCCCTATTTTTAAGTTATGCAAAATCTACTTGCTGGATTGACTCAGGTGCGACTGTTCATGTTTCAAATTCATTACAGGGATTTCGTATGAGAAGGACCCTGCAAAGAGGAGAAAGAAGAATTAAAGTAGCAAGTGGCGTCCAAGTTGAAGTCGAAGCCATTGGAGATCTCCCATTAGAATTAGAAAATGGCTTTGTACTTTTACTAGTAGATGTACTTTATGTACCCTCTTTGCATTGAAACTTAATAAGTGTATCGCGCTTAGATGATGATGGTTTTGCTTGCCATTTTGGTGATGGACAATGTAAAATCAAGCTTAATAATGATATTGTTGATCTTTCCTTCAAACAAGACAAGATTTATTTGTTATCACTTTGTGAGAATGTGAATGCATTAAGCGCTGAGAATGAGAATGCCTCCTCATCCCTGAATGGAAAGAATAAGAGGAAAAGAATTGATGATGTATCTTCGAAATTATGGCACTGTCGTTTAGGCCATATTTCGAGGGGGGGAATAGAACGCTTAGTAAAAGAATCAATTCTACCGCCTTTAGAATTTTCAAATTTAGAGAAATGCATCGATTGCATTAAAGGAAAGTTTGTAAAGAACATTAAGAAGGGCGCCAAAAGAAGCACAGGAGTTTTAGAAATAATTCATACGGATATATGCGGTCCGTTTCCTATGACATCTGTGGATGGCTATGATTCCTTCATAACGTTCACGGATGATTATTAGCGTTATGGTTATATTTATCCAACTAAACAGCGTTTAGAAGCATTGGATAAATTTAAGATATTTAAAGCTGAAGTTGAAAATCAGCATAGTTTAAAGATTAAAGTAGTAAGGTCCGGTCGTGGAGGCGAATACTACGGTCGGCATACCCCATATGGCCAAGTTCCTAGACCTTTTGCAAGGTTTCTACAGGAACATGGTATAGTTACCCAATATTCAACACCGGGTGAGCCTCAGCAGAATGGAGTAGCTGAAAGACGTAACCGTACCTTGATGGATATGGTGAGAAGCATGTTAAGTTACTCCACCTTATCGGTTAGTTTGTGGATGGAGGCGTTAAAAACCGCCATTCACATACTTAATAGAGTTCCTAGTAAGTTGGTGTCTAAAACACCTTATGAGTTATGGACTAGTCGCGAACCTTCACTCAATTATTTGTGAGTGTGGGGATGTCCAGCTGAGGCTAAACTTTTCAACCCAAACCTTGGGAAGTTAGATCCTAAGACAGTAAGTTGCCATTTCATTGGCTATCTAGACAAGTCGAAAGGTTATCGTTTCTATTGTCTAGACATATTTACTAAGTTTGTAGAAATGAGACACGTTGTGTTTCTAGAGGATCAGATGATCAGGGGGAGTGCGATATCCCGAGAAATCAACCTTGAGGAGAAGCGGGTGCATGCACCCACTCTGATGATTCAGGAACCATTTTTCTCGATACCTGCTGCTGCACCAACACAGGACAATGTCGATGTAACACATGTTGTTAGTTCTCCTGTGGCAACAATGAATGAAAATGAAGAGCTTGTTACCACACATGAGGAAGAGACGCAACAGCCCCACACGGAAAATGTGCCAGAAGGGGAGACCCTTAGAAGGTCTCAAAGAGCTAGAAAGCCAGCCATTCCTAACGATTTTGAAATCTATGTCAGTGAAGAAGTTCAAATGGAGGGTGATCCCACCACATTTGAAGAAGCTACTAGAAGTGTTCACTCATCGAAGTGGCTTGAAGCCATGGAAGATGAAATAAGATCCATGAGTAGCAACAAAGTCTAGGATCTAGAAGAAATTTCTAAAGGAGCCAAAATAGTAGGCTGTAAATGGGTCTACAAAACAAAATGTGTATCTAGAGGGAATATTGAAAGATATAAAGCACGACTTGTTGCTAAAGGCTTCACCCAAAGAGAGGGAATAGATTATAATGAGACATTTTCTCTAGTCTCAAGTAAGGACTCTTTTAGAATTATAATGGCTTTAGTGGCACACTATGATTTAGAACTGCATCAGAT
This sequence comes from Avena insularis, assembly GCA_023614405.1. Classification (NCBI taxonomy): domain Eukaryota; kingdom Viridiplantae; phylum Streptophyta; class Magnoliopsida; order Poales; family Poaceae; genus Avena; species Avena insularis. The sequence goes on along the minus strand of CM042684.1, from coordinate 327,280,785 downwards.
GGATGTAAAGACGGCTTTCCTAAATGGAGACTTGGAAGAAATTTTTTACATGGCACAACCCAAGGGTTTTGTCGTGGAAGGAAAAGAACGTATGGGATGTCGTCTAAAGAAATCCATTTATGGATTAAAACAGGCCTCCAGGCAATGGTACTTAAAGTTCCATGAAACAATAAGAAAGTTTGGTTTCAATGAGAATGAGGAGGACAATTGTGTATATGCAAAGTTCAAGAATGGGAAACTCATTTTCCTCATCATGTATGTGGATGACATTCTACTCGCTAGTAGTGGTGTTAGTCTACTATTGGAGATGAAGAAGTTCTTGTCCTCGAACTTTGATATGAAAGATCTTGGTGAAGCTTCATTCGTTCTAGGAATTGAAATTATCCGAGATAGAGAAAAGGGGGTTTTAGGGCTATCGCAAAAGGCATACTTAGAGAAGATTCTGAAGAAGTATGGTATGCATGCGAGTAATGCTACGCCTGCTCCTATAGTCAAGGGCGATAGATTTGGGAATTTTTAGTGTCCCAGGAACCAATATGAGATCGATCAAATGAAAGCGATTCCATATGCTTCAGCTGTCGGAAGCTTGATGTATGCTCAAGTATGTACATGCCCCGACTTAGCTTTTGTTACCGGGGTTCTTGGCAGATTTCAAAGCAATCCAGGAATAGATCATTGGAAAATGGTAAAGAAGGCATTGCATTATGCAAAAGGCACAAAAGGCCTCATGTTAACATATAGAAGATCTGATTCCCTTAAGATAGAAGGGTATTCAGATGCAGACTATGCGGGAGATATAGATGAAAGAGAGTCCATGTCAGGATATATATTTACTCTCGTAGGTGGAGCTATATCGTGGAAAAGCTCTAAGCAAACCATCACGGCATCGTCCATGATGGTAGCTGAGTATGTAGCATGTTATGAGGCCACGGGGCAGGCAAACTGGTTAAAGAAGTTTATATCCGGGTTGAGAGTGGTAGACAACATTCAAAGACCACTCAGAATGTACTGCGACAATGAGCCAACAATATTCTATGCGCATAACAATAAGTCAAGTGTTGCTGCCAAACACATTAACATTAAGTTTTATGTTGTGAATGAAAGAATACATGATCATACTATAAGTTTAGAGCATATAAGTACAAAATAAATGCTCGTGGATCCGCTCAAAAAAGGATTACCGCCCAGTGTGTTCAGAGAACACTTAGTCGGCATGGGTTTACGGGAAAGCCTATGATACCTGGATATTAAGGGCCTAGAACAAGAATCTATTTCAAAATAGAGAGGTCTATAGTGGTTGTTGAATATATGGTGCGTAACTGACCATTATGACGAAACATGCTCTATATGTTGATCTATGATGGAATGGATGCCAAAGTATAAGTTTAAAGTGTAAGTTAAATGAAGGATGAGATCAAGGGGGAGAATGTTAGTTTGATCTCCCCACGGTTGTCCCAACGGACGATAAACTTGGTCTCGCGCCCTGATCAGGGGCGCCCAACATCACTATCATTGGTGGGCCCCTGTCGCACAGCGCATATAAAAGAGGTGGGGGCGGGGGCACGGACCCCAAGGTTCGTCGTGCCCACTCACCCCACCGACACACCTAAACCCTACAGCCTCTGATCGGGCTAGCGCTGCAGCGGCGGGAAATGCCACCTCACCGCCGCCACCACTCCGTCGCCCTCCATGTCAACCTCATCCTCGACAATGAAGACCAATGGTATGACGCCAAGACCGACCCCTCTCCATCTCTTTGTTTTCTCTCTCATAAGCTATTTTTCATTCAAGCTTTAGTCTTCTACTCGCTAGATCTAGCACCTAGGAACACAATAAAGCTAACAGTGAGATTAAAGTGCAATTTCTGCTTGCATGCATGCAGGCAACCAATCACTGGACCGATTTTAGCCATAACGATGCAATAGAGGCTACCAAACAAAGTAAAGAACTTGGTCAGGCCCTGTTTTTCTGTTTCTTCTCTTCTGGACATGCCCTAGGATCTAGTCATAACTAGCTCCAAAATCGGTGTAGCATACCAACCGTTTCCTAGGAGGTTTCACAGTTGACGGAATGAGATCCATTGACTTGCTAGTCACAAGTCTCTGTGTGCCTCGCCCCTCTCCATCCACCACCCAATCTTAATCCAAGGGCCTAGAAAGCACCAAGGCAAAAATTCACAGGGGCGACCGAGTCAACCTAGAAACGGTCCGTCGTTCTCCTCGCAACGCGACCAAACGAGGGACGCGGGAAAAGCTCCCGCCCGCCCCCGTGCGCAGAGCCCTGGTCTCCGCCGGTGTCGCGGGGAAGTTGTTGCCCGAGCAGACAGCCGCCGGCATCCTCCGCCCCGCCTCGCCCGAACTCCACCGGCCCGCTCCGCTGCCTGGCTTCTCCTCGCCACCCTGACTCACGCCGGCTGGACCAGACCCGCGCCGCCTAGCTCCTCCGTCACGCCCCGCGCCGCCCGGACCAGACCTGCGCCGCCGCGCCCCGCCCCACCTTCCTCTGGTTAGGCCCACACTTCTGAAATCCTCTTGTTGGTTCCCTTAGTAATATTTTTGATGATTGACTCATAGTATTATTGATGTTCTTTGTGATGTTCTATGCAATTGAATGATGTGTTGATTCAGGTGGTGTGTTGTGCAACTTGACAGGATCTGATCATTGTGCTATCCAATTGTGAGTGTTGTGTATTTGCAAGTGTTGTGCAATGGGAGAAATTGATAAGGGGATGCCTAAAATTGGTATGAGGTTTCGAAATCAAGATGCGGCTTGGGAGTTTTGGGTTGCATATGGAGGTCGTGTAGGGTTTGATGTGAGGAAAAGAAACAAAAATATTAGCAAGATTGATGGTCAAGTTACTTCATGCACATTTGTTTGTTCCAATGAAGGTGTAAGGAAAAAAGGGATAACAATGGATCATGTGCCAAAGCGTATGAGAGCTGAAACAAGAACAAATTGCAAAGCTTGGATGATTATATCATTGGATCGAGTGATAAGAGATTTTGAAGTCACATATGTTGTGTTGGAACACAATCATCTACTTCAATTGCCACAAACATGTCACTTGATGGCATCACAAAGGAAGATTACCGAACTACAAGCTTTTGAAATAGAAGCCGCCGAGGATTTCGGAATCATGCCCAAAGCTGCACATGAGTATGCTTGTCGTGTTGGTGGACCATTGAATCTCGGCTACACTTGTCGTGATCAAAAGAATCATTTTCGAACCAAGCGGCAAAGGGAGTTGGGTTATGGACAAGCCGGTAGTATGTTGAAGTATTTTCATGACAAAATCATTGAGAACCCATCTTTTCAACATGCTTTGCAACTAGATTGTGAGGAGCATATAGCAAACATATTTTGGGCTGATGCAAAAAATGGTTCTTGACTATGCACACTTTGGCGATGTTGTCACATTTGATACTACTTTTGGCACAAACAAAGAATATAAACCATTTGGTGTTTTTCTTGGGCTCAATCAGTTTAGAGAAACCACCATTTTTGGGGCTGCATTTAAATGGCTATTTGAGACTTTTCTAGCTACGCATAATGGGAGGCAACCTAGAACTACTTACACGGATCAAGATGCGGCAATGGGGAAAGCTATAGAGAAAGTCTTCACGGAATCATATCATGGATTGTGCACCTTCCATATAATGCAAAATGCTGTCAAACATTTATGTCCATTGAAGGGTGAGGAAAAAGGTGAAGAAAAAGAAGAAGGGAAAGGTGAAGATGAAGAGGAAGAGTCTCATATTCTAAAGGACTTTAGTGAGTGCATGTATGGTTATGAGGACAAAGCGGAATTTCAAGAAGCATTTGACAATATGAGACTTAAAGTGCATAAGAAAACTTGGTTAGATAGTATCTACAAGCTGAAAGAGAAGTGGGTTGAATGTTATATGAGAGATGTGTTCAGTTTGGGAGCTAGAAGTACACAACTAAGTGAAAGTTCAACAATTCATTGAAAAACCACTTGAAATCAGATTTTCATATTGTTCGGTTCTTGATGCATTTTGAGAGGACATTAGAGGTAAAAAGAGCTAAAGAATTGCAATCGGAGTTTGAGGCAAGGAAAAAGTTACCAAGAATCAAGATGCACACACCTATGTTGGTCCTAGCAAGCAAAGAGTACACTCCAATTATCTTTGAAGCTTTCCAAATGAATATGAAAGATCTATGGCTGCATGCACTAGAGTATTGGATGAGGATAACAAATTTGCGGTTTCTATTGGAAGTTTGCATGGTGATTTAAAATTTGAGGAAGAGCGCATAGTGATTGGAGATCCTTTGGCCAAAACAGCTTCTTGTAGTTGTGAAATGTTCAATAGGACGGGAGTATTATGTGGACATGGCATCAAAGTTCTTGACTTGATGAATATAAAGACATTGTCACCACATTATATTTTGAAGAGATGGACTAGAGAAGCACGTAATGGAAGCATACAAGATAGACATGGAAGGAAAGTGGTGGAAAATCCAAAGTTAGAAGCTCAACTTCGATACAAGACTCTCTAGAGTGTTGTTTGATGTTAGAAAATGCACTTGATAGTGTTGGTACACAAGTAGAGGATAAACTCAATGAATCTAGAAATGCTACAAGTATGCCATGTAATGATCAAGAAAATATTGATCCTAATGTGCCTAACGTGCAACAAACAAATGAGTATCTTAGTGCAAAGCTCAAGAACAAGGAGGTTCAATCAAAGAATTTGAGGAGAAAGAAAACTTGGCTTGATAAGTTACTCAAGGGGAAGCGCAAGACAACAAAAGTTGCCGCACCAAAAAAGAATGGAGCAAAGGTATGTTGCAATATATTCATGATGTGTTGTTAGAGATAAACTACTTACTAGAACATCTATTGCAGCAACACAAGAAGAATGATGGTGTGGAGCCTCAAGTAAGAGTGGAGAAAGATGATATCAATGAAGGAGAAAATATGGAGCATCAAGATTGCAACACGATCATTAGTTTCACACATCTCTTGACAACTCCACTTGGTGATGTTTATGATGGACATATGTTCTAGCATGTTCAAGCTTGTTAGATAGTGATATGGTTGGCTAGTATTTTGGACAAAGGTTATTTTTGATTTTGGGGCTAACTATAGCTTTTGTGGCCTAATTGTACAAGTAGATTGGCCAAATTGATGTATTGGAAGGTTTATGTGAGACAAATTGTTCCAAATTTGAATGTTATATGTACTACGAAATCTGGATGTCATTTGTGGCCAAAATTTTCTCTCTTTTATGCTATTTGTTTAGCTAAACTTTTCTGCAAACTGTTCTGTTTCTGGTGTTCTGTTAGCTGCAACCAGTTTTCAGGGGGAGCGCGCGCAGAGCCAGTCCGTCGGTTGGAGGGCATCGGGGAGGCCGTCCCGTCGAGGTCCATCGGAGGGGGAGCACCGTCGGAGGAGGAGGCGGAGGAGGGGCGGGTCACCGCTGGTCGCGACGGCGCGGGTCGGTCCGCCCTTGCTTGGCGAGGCGGGGCTGGGCGGAGGAGCGGGTTGGCCCTCGATGGGCGCGGCGGGGCTAGGCGGAGCGCCGGATGAGCCAGTCCGTCCGTCCCTAGTGGAGGCGAAGCAGAGGCGTGGCTGCGCTCGATGGGGAGGACGACGAAGGCGAGCGCATCGCGAGGAGAATGACGGATTGTTTCCGGGTTGACTCGGTCGCCCCTTGAATTTTTGCCTTGGTGCTTTCTGGGCCCTTGGATTAAGATCGGGTGGTGGATGGAGGGGGCGCGGCACACAGAGACTTGTGACTAGCAAGTCACTGGATCTCAGTCCGCAGTTGACACGCATGTACTACTACTGTCTTCAGTCACACACGTCACACATCGGTCCATGGAATGCAGCAAAGCAACACGTCTGCAGCCGCCGTCACCTCGGCAGCACCGGCTCCTCCGACGGTGACGCTGCCGCCGCCCTAACCAAACCCAACCCAACCCAACCCATACAGCCATATCCCTCCACTTCCGGAATAAAATCTCGTCTTGGTGCGGACGGTGTGGGTGGGGCGGCAGCTCGGTCGGTTGGCACACGCACTGACGCGTCACGGACCGGAGACACAGCAGCTGCGGCTTGCTGTAGGCAGATTCAGACGTGAAAAGGAGAGCAAAACAGCTGCGTACATCTTCCGCAATGCAGAGACCGGCGAGGTGGATATCTATTTTTAGCGGAAATGCGTCTGGTCTGACTCATCGCTTCGACGTCAGTGCTAACCTACTGTTCAGCAAGAACACCTACACTTGCACCTTTATGTAAAGGATACCTCGACGTCGTCACCAGCCTTGGTTTCTTCTCATTGTTCGCATAACTCAACACTCAGCTTAGCCTTCCCCCTTTCCATCCTCCACTCACAGACTCACTCGATTCACAGCTCCAGATGGCCGCCCAGGTACGCAGCAATAGCTCACCATCATGGTCTGGATATTTACTTTGTTTTTTTTACTCCTTCTAATTGCTCGCACCTGAACTTCGTGCTGTTCGGCCGATTCTCAGCAGAAGGTGGTGCTCAGGGTTCCCACCATGACCGACGACAAGGTGAAGCAGAAGGCCATCGAAGCTGTAGCGGACATCTATGGTACTAACAGTTTCTGCTTTGCTCCTCTGTTGCTCTTTTAGCTGTCGGACCTGAAATTTCGATTTGGTTCTTTGATCAAACAACACAGTATGTATGATAGTTAGCAGGAACTCGCATAGTAATTCTTGCATCCTTTCTAGTTCATGTATCTGAAAGCATAGTAGTAATTCACTCCGTAACTTCATGTATCTGAAAGCATTGGCACAGGTTTTAGGTGGAAGCTTGAGGGCAAAAATCATGTCAGGTGGAATTATTCTGTCGCATCAGTATAGGTTTTAGGTGCAAGCTTGAGAGGAAAAATGGTGTTATGTCAAATCATTTTGTCACACATATTAACATGAAAACGACGAGGCTCGTTCGATAAAGCCACATCATATAGCTACGCATGCAGAAAAGCTTACATGTGGATAAACTGTAGTTTAATTACTGCGTAGTTTAATTATTCGTGCAACATCTTAACATCAGATAAAAGCAAAGATGAATATATTGATGGGAAGAACTGTGTAGGTATAACAAATATAGTTATGCCAGCAAGAAAATGTGATGCATTACACACCTTGTTTTGTGCATAGGTGTTGATTCCATAGTTGCGGATCTGAAGGAGAACAAGATGATCATCATAGGCGACATGGACACTGTGGCGATTGCAAAGAAATTAAAGAAGATCGGTAAGATTGACATTGTGTCCGTTGGACCCGCAAAAGAAGAAAAGAAAGAGGAGAAGAAAGAAGAGAAGAAAGAGGAGAAGAAAGAGGAAAAGAAAGAGGAGAAGAAGGAAGAGAAGAAAGACGAGAAGAAATGATTAAGCATACAGATTAACTAAATGTGATTGCAAATAGCTTCGGCTTCAGGTTGATGTTTCCAAGTGAAATCTCTCTGTACCATATATTTTATTGAAGTGCAGATTAGTATATTTCTTTACAGGAAAAGAATATACCATGTTTATCTATTTCTCAGCATCTACGCGCCCTACCTCATCGAATTATCTTTACTTCTTCATCCATGGCTAAATGCTCAGTGTTAAGATACCAATATCAAATTGGCAACTCATAACTGAAACTATGTATATTATGCTGAATCATTGAAGGCGTGTACCTACAAGACTAATTCTGAAATAATCTTTTATCAAGAGAAATGGGGGACCATACATAGACAGAAGTTTGACATTGACTAGAAGCCTAAAGCAACATTAAAAAATTAAACAGGCAAGCTGCACCTACTGTTATGTCTTCAAAAAAGGCACAATATGATATGATAACCTAAATGGCAACCACCAAGGCATACCAATGTGTAAACTTAAGATCTTAGTGCCACAAGATAATGCACAATTCATCTACAGCCTTTTCTGATTTGTGAGATGTAAACCACTAACTCTGAGCTAGGGTTGGCAGAAATGAAACTAGGTAGCAGTATTGATGCTTGGAATGCTATCCAAATAGGACAAATAAATCTGAGGGCAGGTTACTTACCATTTAACAAAAATAAGCTCCTGCGTCATTGATTAAAACAATATGCTCCGTATTGCATAAATATTTGATACTGTAGACAATTGCTGTCATCTGGTCCAGGAGAGGAGCAAAACTAGAGTGTAAAATACAGTTCAACAAAACAGAGATAGATCTTGTTGTGGGAACTCACCATCCTGTCCAGCTTCATTATTGCATTTGCATAAATTATTATGGTCTACAACATACATTTGTGCACTTCGTCAGAAAATAAATAACCCTACACAAAATGTGGTGCACAAAGTATATAATGATTATAGTGCAACTTGTTTGACATGAGCTCCCTTATGATCTCTCCTTCTAACTAGGAAACAACAAATCACAAACAACTCTGCATTTTAGTATAGGGCGTCTCGTATCAGCACCTTCTATATCCCCCAAATCTCGACAACAGATGAAGATATTGGCCCTTCTTTGTCATGTACTTAATGACACTATTAGCTTCAGAATCCTTTCCAGCATTTCGCAATCTACACACTAAAGTACTATACACTGAGAAGTTTGGTGTGCATCCGTGCAACTCCATGTCCTTCAGCATAGAGCAAGCTTTATCGAACTCCCCTACTATGCAAAGCCCACGTATCATTGTATTGTATGTGTACACATTCGGAAGCTTCCCTCTCACCAACATATCATCAAAAAACTTCTGAGCTTCCTCAAATTCTGCTGCTGCCACGTAGCCTGTGATCATAACAGTGTAGCAGACAGTATCCGGTTCACACCCTTTCTTCACCATCTCATCAAAAAAATACTTGCAAGCTTCTATGTTACCAGCACGGCTAAGACCATCTATCAAGTTTGTGAAATGGAGCACACTCGGTACACAACCAACATCACACATATAGTTCAGCAAATTGAGAGCTGCAAGTGGTTTGTCTCCTTTACCAAGCACGTGAAGCAAGAGATTGTAAGTATGAAGGTCAGGCGTAAGCCCATTTTTCCCCATCTCATCAAGCAACCTATGGAACTGATCCAACTTACCGAGCAAATACTTTGCACGCATGACCACGTTGTATGTCAATACATCAGGCGTGTACCCCTCCATGAGCATTTTCTGGTGAACCCATTCGATCAGAGAGTACTGTTTTATCGTCAGGAGTGTGTGCAATATCGCATTGAACGAAGTCCTGAACGGACGGTAGTTGAAGCTACTTGACTTGATGAATCTTTCCACTAGCCTCCGCCTCAAACCAGCCTGCCCACAAGTGCATATCAAAAGGTGGAATGTACGGGCAGAGACAGGCAGCCCCTTCTCCGTCATCTCCTCAAGAAGACGCCACATCGCCTTAACCTCACCACACTCGGCAAAGACCTTCATGACGAGGTTGTACATGCTCGTGTTATGGCGATACCCCTCCTGCTGCCCTGCCCACAAAAAGAACTTGTATGCCAGCCTCGGGTACCTCTGGCGGTTGACACTATCAACAGACACGACAAACCTGAACATAACTTCTGTGACCAGCTTGCTGGTCACCCTCAGGTTCATTTCATCGAGCGCCTGGCGGGCACTGAAGCCCGGGCCGTCCTGCAGCAGAATCTTAAGAATCCTCTCCGCCAGCCTCAATTCCTCACGGGGAATCCTCCTTGAACAGGAACCGGACCCAGAAGAAAAAAATTCGGCATCATCGTCGTTGCTCTCCGGCTGGCCGGGCGGTGGCTGGGGCAGCGGAATCCGGAGAAGCACTTCGGGCGAGACGGGCCCAGCATCTAGGCCCACCTCGCCCGCTCTCTCATCACTGCAGACATCATCCTGCTGCCCATTGTTGCGCCCCTCGACACCATTTCTTGAATGGTCGCCGCATAGGCGGCGCGAACGCAAGAACAACCGGGCTGCTCGGAGGGTAGGTGCGCGAGCGCCCGGGATCATAAGGAGGCACCGATCAGGAGCTCGCGCGAACGCATCTCCCGCGAGCGACTGCGAGAGAGTTGGTGGATAGCTGCGGACTGGAGTGGCAGGAAGCGCCGCTTTAGCTCGATCTGGTTTGAGTTGCGGTGTTTGGGGAAGAGGAGGCGGGAGCGGCGGCGAGCAGGAGGAGGAAACGTCTCAGGTGTTGCCGGCTTGGCGCCGATACGTTCGTGACAGATCGGGCCACAACGCCTATGTTGTGGTGTTACTGTAAGCCCACTACAGGCTGACTGCACATGGAATTCCTAGCTCGTGGCCTCATTTTCCGCAAAAGAAAAAAAAAGGTCGAGGCCTCATTCTCCCAAAAAAAATTACTATAACAAAAAATAAAAATGTACAACCTCCAATCCATAAAAGCTTAGGGTTTTGTTTGTGTATTTCATGAGCATCATGTAATTTTGCTAAGACAAAATGCAAGAAACAAAATGCAAAACCCTAAACCCTAATTTCCCTCTCTATCTCAAATCCATTCAAATGGTTTTTGTATTTTGAAAATTACCAAAATATATGAAACCCAAATAGACTAAAAGGACCCCACAATATTTCCATAATTTTATAAAGCTCTCTGGTATTTGGAAATATACAGATCAGATTTGAAATTGGTTTTCAAATGAAAAAGAGGAAAACAGGAAAAAGAAAAAAGATTTTGCTAAAAAATAGAGCCAGAGCAACTAGGCCGCAACCCAGTTGCCTCTCCCCTCTGTCTACCGCTCAGCGCGCAGCCCGCAACCCCACTACATCCCACCTCAGCCCAATATTCCTTCAGTCTTCTATTTCTCATCGTCTCCGAGAACGACGGTAGGCAGCTCGCTGTCGCTGACCACGCCGTCGATCCCAGTTGCGCCGCTATACACGCCTCGCCGCCCCAGGAGAAGGAGATAAGGAGAAGCCCCACACACCTCTCTCTCCCCTGGCATCTCTCTCCCACTCGCGTGTTCTCTCTCTCGCAAACCCTCTCCCAACCAAAACCCTAGCCCGTAGCTCGTTGTAGTCCCCTCCGTCTCCGACCACCCTAGGGCAAACCGAGACCACCGTTGAGATCCTCTTGCCCTCCTGGTCCTTCCTAGCTAGGCCACGAAAGCCGATGTCACCAAAATCTCTCTAATCGAACCCTCCCCTCCGCCGCCAGTAGTCGCTGCTAGCTGTCGACTCCGAGCTCGCCTGGCCTCGCCGACAAGTGCTACGCGCTCCTGGTGAGATCCTGGATCGAGTGGTCAGCTTCGTTTCTTCAATTGCATGTCGTAGCATCGTATCCACGAGTACCTGCAAGCCCGCCACCTCTCGCCGTCAGAGAGGTCACTCCGGTGACCAAATCCCAGCGGTTCCGCCATATCTAGGTTCGCCTCGTTGGCCTCGTTCAAACACGCGCACCCGCTCTAGCCCGTTCGCACCCTAGCATCGCCAGCCATTGTCGTCTGACGCGTCACCGACGAGGTGATGTAGCGCTTGCGTGTTGCCACGTGGCACCTACGTCAGCGTCGATCAAGGTCAGCCATCGTGGCAGCTGACGTGGCCCTAGGCCCAACAGATAGTCTTAGTGGCTAGCTCTCGCTCGGGTGTGAAATGTTTTAGGGTTACGTTGACGTTAGCCCAATGCAGTAAATAGTTTAATAAATTTAGAAAATGGTTTAATCTTGTAAAATCGGTAACTTTTAATCTGTAAGTCAGAAAAATATGTGTAATATATGAAAATGTTTATAAAAATGAGATCTATACCTTAGCATCAAGTTCATGCATTCTTAAGCAACCTTGATGATAAGTTTAATTAGAAGAACAAAGTAAATCCTCACAGGTGTTCCGAGGTTTCCTAGAAATAGGGTTTACTTCTCTCGGACCCTATTTAAAATGGTCAAGCATGTCTTAGGGTTATATTTCAATACTATTTAACTTGTCATATCATTATTATTGCTTGAGAATTGCATCGACACCCTGTGTTGATTGTCTCCCTTTCTTTCTGGTGTTTTGGTTCTTCCTGGAGAATACGATATCGAGATCGAGATCGAAGACAAAGATCAACACCATCGAAACTTGAAGACCAATACTTGACCAACTATAATCAAGTCAAGTAACAAGTGTCTGAAGATCTGCTTATTGGTTATCAACGGGCAAAGGCAAGCATAGCCCCACAATCCCATGCTTTCAAAGTATTTCAATTCTTGCCATGATGCATATGATTCTACTTTGGTCTTTTATTATTAAATAGAGTTCCTATTTGTTGCATTACTCCCTTTGAGCTTATATTACCTGATCCATTTCTCCTAGCATAACTAGGTTTGGCTTGTGTGCACTATTAGAGCTTATATTTGTGTCCTGCTTAGCCATGCTTAGTTGTTGAGTCTGGATCATCCAGATGATATATCAGATGCAAAGAATCTAGTATGACAGGAGAATGAGGTATGAAGGTGATATGAGATTAAACATGCTAAGGTTTGTACGGAGGCAACGGTGGGATGTGGTTTTTGTAGTCCCATGCTCGCCACCACTAGGAACCAAGTTCTTGCCTTTGGAACCGAGACGAGCGTACAACCACATGGGGCTTGGGAACCCCTCGACTCACTAACTTACCTAGTAGATTACATGAGTCACATAGTTCGGGTGTTCCATTCGACATATGCATCTTGGTTATTCTTGAAGGCGGTGAAGGAGGTGCATAATAATAGGTAGGTAAGCGTGGCCGGGGTTGCTTGGGGTGGATAGAGCCCCTAGTGAACCAACCTCGCCTCACATCTCTAGGGACCGGCTTCAGGATTTGTCCCATTACGACGGAACCCTCCTTAGGGCGTGACTCATGGTATCGGCGAAAACAAGGTAAAGGTTGTGGTCAACCACCCTTTGTTGGCCTTCCAAGGAAGAGGTCTTATCTAGTGGCATTAAGAGAAGATTGGTGATGGCCCAAAATATATTGAGCTTGTTGGGGAACCCCAAGAGGAAGGTATGATGAGCACAGCAGCAAGTTTTCCCTCAGTACGAAACCAAGGTTATCAATCCAGTAGGAGCAAGGAAACACCCCAAAGGTGTAGCTAGATGAACGTTGGCAGGGCGCACTACCGGTGCCAGCAGCAACGTGGAGACCTACACAACACAACCACGGAACTTTGCCCCAACTTACGATGAGGTTGTCAATCTCACCGGTTTTGCTGAAAACAAAGGATTAAACGTATCAAATGGAAGGAAGTAATAGTTTGCAGAAAGTAAACACAAAGCAGTAAACAGTTGATTGTAGATCGTATGTAAAAGAAAGGACCAGGGTCCATAGTTCACTAGAGGTGGCTCTCCTTAAGATAGATAACATGCTGGGTGAACAAATTACAGCGGGCCAATTGACACACATCGAGTAAGCATACAAGCATATACTAATTATCTTGACTCCTTTGAGATTCGATTGGGCATTACAACATTATACATAGACCGCCATCCAACTATATCTATGACTAATAATCCACCTTCAGGTTATCATTTGAACCCCCTCCAGTATTAAGTTGCAAGCAACAGATTATTGCATTACGAAATGTGTGTAAAGTAAACAATACGATTGTTCTATGAACAAAGGATTGTTGTTTTCTCCCTAGTAGCAACAACACATCTAGTACCTTAGAGATTTCTGTCACTTCCCCAGATTACCAGAGGCATGAACCCACTATCGAGCATAAATACTAACTCTTGGAGTTGCTAGCATCTACTTGGCCAAGATAGCTACTAACAACAGAAAGCATGCAAGATCACAAATAACAAAGACATGATAGAATCAATAATCAATCTGAAATAGCATCTCAATATCTATCGGATCCCCGCAAACACAACATGCTGAATTACAAATAGATGATCTTGATCATGAACGGAGCTCACAAGATCTAGACATGATAGCACAAAGGAGGAGAACCAGCCATCTAGCTACTACATGGACCCGTAGTCCAGAGATGAACTACTCACGCATCACACCGGAGGCTTGCATGATGATGAATTAGGCCTCCAAGGTGAATTCCCCTCTCCGGCAGGGTGCCGGGAAGAGCTTCAGATCCCTCCCAATCTAGGGATGGAGATGACGACGGCTACAGACTCTTTCATGTAATTTTGATTGAGTACTTAGGGTTTCCGTATCAGAGGCAATATATAAGTAGAAGGAGAGGCCGAGGGGGTACCTAGGGCGGCCAGACCACCCCCTGGCGCGGGCTAGGCCTGGCTGCGCGGCCAGGTGATGTGGCCGGGCCCCAACCCCTCTTCGTCTCGTATTCTGGCTCCAGGCGTCCCTCGGTAAAATAATGACTTTGGATTTTGTCCTATCCAATTCCGAGAATATTCATTTTCTGACTTCCTAGAACCAAAAACAGCAGAAAACAGGTAGCTGGCACTATGGCTCTTGTTAATAGGTTAGTCCAAGAAATCATATGAAAAGTATTCCAAAGTATGGACAAAAAACAATAAAGTAGATAAAACCAAGCATGGAACATCAAGAATTATAGATAAATTTGCAATGTATCAACATCCCCAAGCTTAACTCCTGCTCGTCCTCGAGTAGGTAAGTGATAAAAAGAAAGAATAATTTTTGAGGTGACATGCACCATCATAAACTTGATCAAAGTATTTGTAAAACATTCAAAGCTAGGATCATAGTACTTCAATCATAACATGGAAGACAAAGTTCTAGCAATAAGACAAAGAAACTATGTTGCAACATGAAAAGGCACAAACAAAAGATTCATGAATAACAATGCTTTGCAAGACGTTTGTTTGTTTCACATAAAGAAAACATAGCATAATAGCATTCATCTTGTCCCTCATAGAGTAGTAAATATAAATGCATAGGACACCTTCAAAGTTCATAAGAGTGACTAGATACAAATAGTTTAAAACAATCAATATCAAGGTATGCATCAATCAACTAGTCTTGGGACAATGCACATAGAAGTAAGAATGGCCACTATGCTCTCAAAGTAGGTGCATAAAGATAGAAGATGAAGACTCAATATAATGGTGGAAGAAAGGCCTTCATAGAAGGAAGTAGGGATTCAAGTTTCATAAAGAGCTTCCAAAAATTATGGTACTTATAGCTTTCAGCTCTCATTGCCCCTATCATAAGCATCTTGAAGTGATTAAGGTTAAAGTGAACAAACTATGGTGTATATGCTTGACGAAGTATAAGTTAGAAATCTCATGTCCCTTGAATACGAGGGTCACTCCTCATGCTACTCAAGTTTAGTCACCGGTAAGTTCTTGTCATTGTAAGTACATGTGTATCATAGAGAACCGCCAACGGGGTACCCCTTGCCCGATGATACGGAAGAATCCCCATATCAAAATGACAAGGCAAGGCATAACAAGCATCTTAGCAATCTTCTTATTTACCATGGGAATATGGTGCTTTTTTCTCTCTTTCCTCTTTTCATAATCTCTTTTTTTCTTTTTCTCTTTTTTCTCAATATAGGACTCTTTTTTTTATAAGAAGAATGCTTCATAGACAGCTCATTATGGTTACGCTGCAGGTTTCCACCATGTCAGCATGGATTAGACCAGCGGCCCAGGCGTTTCTCTAACACATATACATAACTCCATGGACTTACAAGCTCCCCTTTAATTTCACACTAACGACACCCATAGATAAAAGAGCATGATATCAACTAGGTACAAAGTACCAATGCAATGTTGAAAGCGTTCCCCATGACATCATGGTTCTGCTAATCCCCAACAAATAAGTGCAAGCATATACAACATAGACGACACAATAGTTCAAGTTTATTAAGGGCAAGAAAATTAAAGTGTGCCATCAAGTTTGACAACATATACAACTAGTTTTCACATAACAAGTTTAATTCGGAAGGTAAACAAAAACATGAATATACTTGGAATAGCATATTCTAATAGGTAGATATGGTGTACTCTTTGGAATAACTTGGTTTAGGGAGTTGGATGCATGAGTGGAACTCATACTTGGTTGTGGAGGCTAGCAAAAGACTGGGAGCGACAAACTAAGAGAGCAATAATGACCATAATCATGTAGAGCGACAAAACATCATTGATCAAAGCATAAAGTGATACTACAAGTTGAAAACTAAAGGATCATAAAGACTTATGGTGACTTTGGATAGTCATAACATGGTGAGCATGCGCCAAGTCAACCCAAATAAAGCATCAAAGGAGAATACCACTATACTATGCTTTAATATGCTAAAACAACGCATGATTCATCCAAGGCACATTAAGCAATCTCAATTGTTTATAACAAGTCATGCTACAACAAAGAATACTAAGAATAAAATCAAAACAATATCAAGCATGGCATGACAAAGCATAGGCCACAGTCAAAAACAAACTCTCTTTAACACTTAAGCATGAGCTTTCCTACTCTTTTCCAATCCAAACCAAACTATTTGAAAACAAATGTATGAAAGAGGGGGTCCAACCAATTTATTCAGCAAACTAAAAATACAAAGCAAACGAAAAACGAAAACAAAAAAGAAGACGCTCCAAGAACAACACAACTATGCATGAAACAATAAAAATGAAGCATTTGGAAGAAACCTAGGATTTTTATTGATGAAGAGGGGGATGCCTTGGGCATCCCCAAGCTTTGACGCTTGTACTTCTTGGATATTTCTTGGGGTGACACGCATAGCATCCCCAAGCTTGAGCTTTAGTCCATCCTTCATCTCATTACTCATTCCTTCCATACACCTGAAATTTTTCCTTCATACAAAACTTCACACAATCTTTATTAGCAGCATTAGTGCACTCAAGATAATAAGTCTTTAGGTTCAGTTCTAACACCAATAAAACTTCCACTAAAACACTAGCTACTGTAGAACTTCCCTCAAAAAGCTCAATTCCCCAAAAGAACTCAAAAAGGAACCAACAAGAAGCAAATGCAGAAAAATGGCAGAAATCTGTCAAAACAGACCAGCAGGTAAAGACGAATTTTTTCGAAGACCTTCTGTTACTAAAATCAAAAAGGGTTGAACTAACGAAAGTTAGATAACAACCTGGGGAAGAAGCACAAAAATTCACACCTCAAAAGGACGTACATAGATTTTACACGAATTTTTACGGTGAAGCACATAAATCTGTTTTGGGACAGCAACTTTCCCAATCATTACTTCTCTCTCATTAGAGGTTACTCTTGGCACAAAAAGCAAATAAAAAGAATAAGGATCGGTTATTACAGAGGTAATAACTTCCAAGACTCATCTAAAACTTTTGGGTTATCTCCCAATAAGTACTTTTCTTTAACGCCTTTAAGTTAGCCATAAGAAGCAAGAAAAAGAATCAAATATTCTCTAATGAAGAAGCATTAAGAGCAAATTTTGTTTTCATAGGAGAGGCAAAAGAAATCTTCTCTCTCTTCTTAGGGAAGTGTTCTATACCTTTCTTTAGTGGGAGTTGATATTTAATGGTGCCTTCTTTCATATTAATAATGGCACCAACAGTTCTAAGAAAAGGTCTTCCCAAAGTAATAGGACAAGAAGCATTGCATTCAACATCCAAAACATAGAAATCAACAGGGACATAGGCATTGTTAACCATAATAAGAACATCATTGATACTCCCCATGAGTTTATTTTTAGCATTATCATCAAGTGGGACATTCAAATAACAATCTTCAAGTGGAGGCAAATCAAGCATATCAAAAATCCTTCTAGGCATAATAGAAACACTACTATCAAGATCACATAAAGCTTTGAAATCAAAATCATTCACTTTCATATTAATGATGGGTTCCCAACCATCTTCTTGTTTTATAGGAATAGAAGCTTTATGTTTCATCTTTTCTTCTTTAATCTTTATGAGAGCATCAGTAATGTGTTTTGTAAAGGCCATGTTCATAGCACTAGCATTAGGACTTTTAGCAAGCTTTTGTAGAAACTTAATAACTTCAGAGATATTGCAACCATCAAGATCAAAATCAAAATTATCATCTAGAGTGGTAGAACTATTACTAGCCTTAACACTAGTGGTAGTGATAGTAGAAACACTAATGTTTCTAACAATTTCATCTTCTCTTTCCCACTTAGCATGCAATTCAGCTAATAGTCTAACATTTTCATCAATTCTTACTTGTATGGCATTAGTAGCTGCAAAGGGATTATCATTAGTTTCAGATTTAGCAGCCATTTTATTTATCAATGAAGATTGAGCTTTAGACAAGGATGATATATTTCTTTCAGCATTAGAAAGTTTCAATTGTAAACTAGGAATTTCCCTATTGAGACTCTCAAGTTGATGTCTAATATTTTCAAAATGGTAGATTGTTCCTCCATAGTTTTAGTAAATAGTTTATTTTGCTCATTTTGCATTTGCATGAAGTTCTTAGTGGCTCTTTCAACTTCTAAAATTCTTCCTTCACTAGGTAATCCAGGTTTACCATTATAACCATAAGTATTATTAGGAGGGTAGGGCCTATAACTATTATTACCATAAGCATTGTTGCCAAAATTGTTATTTCTTATAAAGTTCACATCAACTTGCTCTTATTGAGCAACCAAAGAGGATAAGGGAACATTATTTGGATCAATATGGGCTTTCCCATTAACAAGCATAGACATAATAACATCAATCTTATCACTCAAGGAGGAGGTTTCCTCAACAGAATTTACCTTCTTACCTTGTGGAGCTCTCTCAGTATGCCATTCAGAGTAGTTAACCATCATATTATCCAGAAGCTTTGTTGCAGCACCCAAAGTAATGGTCATAAAGGTACCTCCAGCAACAGAATCCAATAGGTTCCTTGAAGAATAGTTCAATCCTGCATAAAAAGTTTGGATGATCATCCAAGTAGTCAGTCCATGAGTGGGACAATTCTTTACCAAAGATTTCATTCTTTCCCAAGCTTGAGCAACATGTTCATTATCAGATTGTTTAAACTTCATTATTTCACTTCTCATAGATATAATCTTAGTAGGAGGATAGTATTTTCCAATGAAAGCATCTTTGCATTTGATGGGTTCGTAGCATGGAAAACAAAAATTTTCTACCGCAAGAACGAACAAAACCCAGATCTAATCTAGATAAAAGCCAAGATCTAATCTATTAGACATGTGCAACGAGATAGATCTGTACTAACCCTCGTAGAACCGAAAGCGTTACGAGATTAGATCTCGGGGTTGACGTAGTCGATCACTTGCCGATCTCAAGATCGTGTGGACGATCCTTCCGGCGCCGCGTTCCAGCAGCGCTTCCGCAGTCGGTCACATGTGTGGAGTCGAAGCAGACCTTCCTCTCCCTGTTCCAGCGAGCAGTGGAGGTAGTAGATCTTCTCCATGGAATCCCAGCAGCACGACGGTGTGGTGGTGGCGGTGGAGGAGAGAATTCTGCAGGGCTTCGCCTAAGCCAGAGCAGAGCGAAGGATGAGGAGAGAGGCGGCGGCTAGGGCTTGTTATGGGAGAGCTCTAGGGGGTGGCGCCCCTCCCCTCTATTTAAAGGAGGGAGGCGCCATGGGAGGGGGAGTCCTAGTAGGACTCCCCTCCCTCCTTGGCCGGCGGGTTGGGAAGGAGGGGAGGAGTCCTCCTCCCCCACGAATCCGTGTCTTGCCCCACAAGGTTTCCTTGACCCTTTCTTGGTTTTCAAGCAAACTCCAAGAAATCTTCTAGAACCTTCCAGAGCATTCCGAAACCTTCTAGAATCTCCATACAAACACTCCGGAACATTTCCTAACTTAGAAAATGATCCCCAATATATGAATCTTATTCTCCGGACAATTCCGAATCTCCTCGTGATGTCCCGGATCCAATCCGAGACTCCGAACAACATTCGGTCTCCAACGCATATTCCATATCTACTTAAAAACAACTTCGAACCTTAAGTGTGTCACCCTACGGTTCGTGAATATGCAGACATGATAGAGACACCTCTCCGATCAATAACCATCAGCGGGATCTGGAGATCCATAACGGCTCCCACATACTCAACGGTGACTTCGTGATCGATAGAACCATTAACATACGAAACCAATTCCCTTTGTCACACGATATTCTATTTATCCAAGGTTTGATCGTCGGTATCTCTATACCTAGTTCTACCTCGTTACTGATAAGTACTCTTTACTCATTCCATGTTATGTCATCCCTTGTGACCTAGTCACATGCTTGCAAGCTAACTAGATGACATTCCACCGAGAGGGCCCAGAGCATATCTATCCGTCATATGGATGGACAAATCCCAATCTTGGTCCATGCGCTTCAACACATACTTTCAGAATACCCAATGACACCTTTATAACCACCCGATTCTGAGCGGTGTTTGATGTCATCAAAGTACCCATCCGGTGATGGGGATTAACATAACCTCATGGTCGAAGGATTAGGTTACTATGCATTTGAAAGCTTACAGCAATACGAACTTAATGACTTGATCTTATGCTACGCCTTACTATGGGTGTGTGTCCATCACATCATTCTCCTAATGATATA
Source organism: Avena insularis (assembly GCA_023614405.1). Lineage (NCBI taxonomy): Eukaryota > Viridiplantae > Streptophyta > Magnoliopsida > Poales > Poaceae > Avena > Avena insularis. The sequence continues at coordinate 327,260,396 of CM042684.1, read as the reverse complement.
ACCTTGTTATTAATGACATCCAATGTCCATGATCAGGAAACCATGATCATCATTTAATCAACAAGCTAGTTCCACAAGAGGCTTACTAGGGACTCTTTTATGTTTACAAAACACACATGTATTAGTGTTTCCTTATAATACAATTATAGCATGGGATGTAAACATTCATCATAAACACAAAGATATAATAATAACCAATTTTATTATTGCCTCTTGGGCATATCTCCAACAGTCTCCCACTTGCACTAGAGTCAATAATCTAGATTACATGGTAATATACCTAACACCCATGGCGTTCTGGTGTTGGTCATGCTTTGCTCTAGGGAGAGGTTTAGTCAACGGATCTGCCACATTCAGATCAGTGTGTACTTTGCAAATCTTTATGTCACCATCTCGGACATACTCGCGAATAGCATGGAAACGTAGCTTGATGTGCTTCAGCTATGTGACCTTGGCTCCGTGCATTAGCTATGGCACCTGTTGTCACAGTAGATGGCCATCGGGTCCAACGACTGGAACCACGCCAAGTTCAGTAATGAACTCCTTCATCCATATGGCTTCTTGTAGCCTCCAAGCAGCTATGTATTCCGATTCGTTGAAGATTCCGCCACAACGCTTTGCTTGGCACTCCTCCAGCCACAGCACCATTCAAAATAAATACGATCGGCATGTGACTCGAGTCATCCGGATCGGTGTTCCAACTAGCATCAGTAACCGCTACAACAAGCTGTTCATCACCTCCATAAGAAAGAACCATATCCTTAGTCCTATTCGTGTACTTTAGGATATTCTTGATACTGTCCAAAGGTTCCATTCCAGATCACTTTGATATCTGCTAGTCAAACTAACAGCATGTGCTATATCCGGTCTTGTACACAACAAGGCATACATGATAGGACCTATGGCCGAGGCATAGGGAATATTATTCATCTTTTCTCTATCTTCTGCCGTAGCCGGACTTTGAGTCTTACTCAAGGTCTTACCTGACAACATGGGCACAAACCCTTTCTTGCTCTCTTCCATTCTAAACTTCTTTAGAACTTTGTCTAAGTATGTACTTTGTGAAAGCGCTATTAGGCGTCTTGATCTATCTCTATAAATCTTGATGCCTAGAATATATGCCGCTTCGCCAAGATCCTTCATTAAAAAACTATTATTTAAATAGGTTTTGACGCTATTAAGAAGTTCTATATCATTCCCAATCAACAATATGTCATCTACATATAGTACTAGGAATGCTACAGAGCTCCCACTCACTTTCTTATAAATACAAGCTTCTCCATAAGTTTGTATAAATCCAAAGTTTTTGATTACTTTATCAAAACGTTGATTCCAACTCCGGGATGCTTACTTCAGTCCATAAATGGAGCGCTGAAGTTTGCATACCTTGTCAGCATCACTAGGATCGACAAAACCCTTGGGTTGTACCATATACAACTCTTCCTCAATGTCACCATTAAGGAACGCCGTTTTGACATCCATCTGCCAAATTTCATAATCGAAATATGCAGCGATTGCTAACAAAATCCTCACAGACTTTAGCTTCGCTACTAGTGAGAAAGTCTCATCGTAGTCAACTCCTTGAATTTGTCGGAACCCTTTCGTGACAAGTCGAGCTTTATAGACAGTAACATTACCATCAACATCTGTTTTTCTTTTGAAAATCCATTTCTTCTCGACAGCCTTACGGCCATCCGGTAAGTCCACCAAAGTCCATACTTGGTTTTCGTACATGGATCCCATTTCGGATTTCATGGCTTCTAGCCATTTGTCGGAATCTGGGCTCACCATAGCTTCTTCATACATCGCAGGGTCATCAGTGTTGTCCACCAACATGACGTTCAAGGCAGAGTCATACCACTCAGGAGTGGTATGAACCCTCGTTGACCTGTGAGGTTCAGCAGTAACTTCGTTTGAAGTTTCATGATCACCATCATTAGCTTCCTCTCCAGTTGGTGCAGGCGGCACAAAAACATCTTCCGGTGCTGCGCTACTCTCAACTCCGAGAGAAGGGTCAATAACCTCGTCGAGTTCTACTTTCCTTCCAGTCACTTCTTTCGAGAGAAACTCCTTCTCAAGAAAGGATCCATTCTTGGCAACGAAAACTTTGCCTTCGGATCTATGATAGAAGGTATACCCAATTGTTTCTTTCGGGTATCCTATGAAGACGCATTTCTCCGCTTTGGGTTCAAGCTTATCAGGTTGTAACTTCTTTACATACGCTTCGCAACCCCAAACTTAAAGGAACGACAACTTAGGTTTCTTACCAAACCACAATTAAATGGTGTCGTTTCAACGGATTTAGATGGTTCCCTATTTAAAGTGAATGCGGCTGTCTCTAATGCATAGCCCCAAAACGATAGTGGTAAATCTGTAAGAGACATCATAGACCGAACCATATCTAAGAGAGTTCGATTACGACGTTCGGACACACCATTACGCTGTGGTGTTCCCGGCGGTGTCAACTGCGAAAGTATTCCACATTTCTTTAAATGCATGCCAAACTCATAACTCAGATATTCACCTCCGCGGTCAGAACGCAGAAACTTAATCTTCTTGTTACGATGATTTTCCACTTCACTTTGAAATTCCTTAAACTTCTCGAAAGTTTCGGACTTATGTTTCATAAAGTAGACATACCCATATCTACTTAAGTCATCCGTGAAAGTGAGAACATAACGATATCCACCACGCGATGCTCCACCCATTGGACCGCACACATCGGTATGTATTATTTCCAATAAGTCTGTAGCTCACTCCATTATTCCAGAGAATGGAGTCTTAGTCATTTTTCCCATTAGACATGCTTCGCATCTTTCAAGTGATTCAAAATCAAGTGATTCAAGAAGTCCATCAGAATGGAGTTTCTTCATCGCTTCACTCCAATGTGACCAAGACGAAGCCACATGTATGTAGAATTATCATTCAATTTTATTCGCTTAGCATCTATGTTGTGAACATGTGTATCACTACTATCGAGATTCAATAAGAATAAACCATTCATCTCAGGTGCATTACCATAAAAGATATTACTCATATAAATCGAACAACCTTTATTCTCAGACTTAAAAGAGTAACCGTCTCGCAATAAACAAGATCCAGATATAATGTTCATGCTTAACTCAGGCACCAAATAACAATTATTTAAATTTAAAACTAATCCCGAAGGTATATGTAGAGGGAGCGTGCCGACGGCTCTCACATCAACCTTGGAGCCATTTCCAACGCGCATCACCTCATCTCTTGCCGCTTCATTTATTCCGCAGCCTGTTTCGAGTTACATATATGAGCAACCGAACCAAGATCAAATACCGTGCACTACTACGACTACTAGTAAGATACACATCAATAACATGTATATCGAATATACCTTTCTTCTTGATGTTGCCGTTCTTCGATCTGCCGGTACTTGGGGCGGTTATGCTTCCAAAGGATGAAAGACCCTTGCAAGAGAAGCACTCAGTTTCAGGCTTAGGACCAGCCTTGGGCTTCTTAGCAAGTGCAGCTTTCTTGTCGTCCTTCTTGAAGTTGCCCTTTTCTTAGGCTTGCCCTGCTTGAAATTGGTGGTCTTATTGACCATCAACACTTGGTGCTCCTTCTTGATCTCCACTTCAGCAGTTTTCAGCATGGACGATAGTTCAGTAACGCCTTGTTCATGCAAAGGTATATTGTAGTTCATCACAAAGTTCTTATAACTCGGTGGCAGTGATTGGAGAACACGGTGAATCCCTAAATCATTAGGAATCGTTATCCCCAACTCTTGGAGCTTGTTTGCGTGCCCAGACATGGTGAGCACGTGCTCGCTAACGGAGCTTCCCTCTTCCATCTTGCAGGTAAAGAACTTCTTGGAGGCCTCATAGCTCTCCACGGCCGCGTGAGTCTCAAAAATGAGCTTGAGCTCCTTAATGATCTCGAACGGGTCGTGGTTCTCAAAACGCTTCTGGAGCTCTGTTTCTAAACCATACAGGATGGCACACTGAACTGTGGAGTAATGATTTTTCCGAGTGGCGTAAACATTCTTTACGTCATCGGTGGCATCATCTACAAGGTCACCTAGCGGTGCTTCGAGCACATAGGTCATCTGACCAGCCCTAAGGATAATCTTCAGACCACGGAGCTAGTCCGTGAAGTTGCTTCCATTGTTCTTAAGCTTTTCTTTCTCTAGGAACGCATTGAAATTGATGGAGAGATTCGCCATAATCTACAACAAATTTGCAAGTAGTTTAGACTAAGTTTATGATAAATTGAGTTCTACTTTAATTCTTAAATTAACTAGGTGAACTCCCACTCAAAACAACATCCCTCACATTGTCTTAGTGATTACACGAACCAAGTCCACTACACCAAGTCCGATCTTCACGAGAGAAGATGTAGTTTCATCGGCGAACAATCTTCATGTTCATCATATCACTTATATGATTCATGCTCTACCTTTCGGTATTCCGTGTTCCGAGACCATGTCTGTACATGCTAGGCTCGTCAAGATTAACCTTAGTTTTCGCATGTGCAAATCTGGCTTGCACCCGTTGTATGCACACGTAGAATCTATCACATCCGATCATCACGAGATGCTTCGAGATGACGAGTCTTAGCAACGGTGCCAACTAAGGACGAACACTTTATTACTTGAAATTTAGTGAGAGGGATCATCTTATAATGCTACCGTCGCGATCTAAGCAATACAAGATGCATAAAGGATTAACATCACAGGAAATTCATAATTAGTGTGATATGATATGGCCCTTTCTTCTTATGCCTTTGATCTCCATCTCCAAAGCACGGACATGATCTCCAGCATCACCAGCATTGCGCCAAGGTCAGTGGCTCCGCTTCATGGTTGTCCATCATCACCAGCAACTATTACAACTCATTGGAATAAAGCTATTACAAGATGAATAGACACGCAGGTCTTAACAAAATTAAAGACAACCATTAGGCTCTTGCCGGTTGGCATATTACAACAAGGATCATTGCATACATCAAATATAATCACAATCACATGATGGCCATATCACATCACAAAACCCCTGCAAAAACAAGTTAGACGCCTCTAATTTTCTTTGCAAGTTTTACGTGGTTTGGGGCTTTCGAATAAGAATGGATCTTACCTACGAAACTGAACCACAACGTTGATACAAGTGCTATCAAGTGCAAAGTGTAGATTGGATCTATACTATGATGGGAGAGACAGACATCCGCAAAGCCACTTGTGCAAAGCAAGTTACACGTCAAGCGTGGAGCAAGTCTCATGTGCGATAACATGTAAGGTTAGCCCGGGCCGCTTCATCCCACCATACCGCAAGATGCAAAGTACACAAAGCAAAAGACGGCACGAGCACCAACGCCCACAACATCATTGTGTTCTACTCGTGCAACAGATCTACGCATAGACAAGGCTCTGATACCACTGATGGGTTCGTAGCATGGAAAACAAAAAATTTCTACCGCAATAACGAACAAAACCCAGATCTAATCTAGATAAAAGCCAAGATATAATCTATTAGACATGTGCAACGAGATAGATCTGTACTAACCCTCGTAGAACCAAAAGCGTTACGAGATTAGATCTCGGGGTTAATGTAGTCGATCACTTGCCGATCTCAAGATCATGTGGACGATCCTTCCGGCACAGCATGGGCCTTGATCGGTCACACGTCGGAGTCGGCAGACCTTCCTCTCCCTGTTCCAAATGAGTGGAGGTAGTAGATCTTCTCCACGGAATCCCAGCAGCACGACGGTGTGGTGGTGGTGGTGGAGGAGAGAATTCTGCAGGGCTTCGCCTAAGCCGGAGCAGAGCGAAGGATGAGGAGAGAGGCGGCGGCTAGGGCTTGTTATGGGAGAGCTCTAGGGGTGGCGCCCCTCCCCTCTATTTAAAGGAGGGAGGCGCCATGGGAGGGGGAGTCCTAGTAGGACTCCCCTCCCTCCTTGGCCGGCGGGTTGGGAAGGGGGGGAGGAGTCCTCCTCCCCCATGAATCCGTGTCTTGCCCCACAAGGTTTCCTTGACCCTTTCTTGGTTTTCAAGCAAACTCCAAGAAATCTTCTAGAACCTTCCAGAACATTCCGAAACCTTCTAGAATCTCCATACAAACACTCCGGAACATTTCCTAACTTAGAAAATGATCCCCAATATATGAATCTTATTCTCCGGACAATTCCGGATCTCCTCGTGATGTCCTGGATCCAATCCGAGACTCCGAACAACATTCGGTCTCCAACGCATATTCCATATCTACTTAAAAACAACTTCGAACCTTAAGCGTGTCACCCTACGGTTCGTGAATATGCAGACATGATAGAGACACCTCTCCGATCAATAACCATCAGCAGGATCTGGAGATCCATAATGGCTCCCACATACTCAACGATGACTTCGTGATCGATAGAACCATTAACATACGAAACCAATTCCCTTTGTCACGCGATATTCTACTTATCCGAGGTTTGATCGTCGGTATCTCTATACCTAGTTCTACCTCACATCGATAAGTACTCTTTACTCATTCCATGTTATGTCATCCCTTGTGACCTAGTCACATGCTTGCAAGCTAACTAGATGACATTCCACCGAGAGGGCCCAGAGCATATCTATCCGTCATATGGATGGACAAATCCCAATCTTGGTCCATGCGCTTCAACACATACTTTCAGAATACCCAATGACACCTTTATAACCACCCAGTTACGAAGCGGTGTTTGATGTCATCAAAGTACCCATCCGGTGATGGTGATTAACATAACCTCATGGTCGAAGGATTAGGTTACTATGCATTTGAAAGCTTACAGCAATACGAACTTAATGACTTGATCTTATGCTATGCTTACTATGGGTGTGTGTCCATCACATCATTCTCCTAATGATATAACCTTGTTATTAATGACATCCAATGTCCATGATCAGGAAACCATGATCATCATTTAATCAACAAGCTAGTTCCACAAGAGGCTTACTAGGGACTCTTTTATGTTTACAAAACACACATGTATTAGTGTTTCCTTATAATACAATAATAGCATGGGATGTAAACATTCATCATAAACACAAAGATATAATAACAACCACTTTTATTATTGCCTCTTGGGCATATCTCCAACAGCATTTAGTCCAAGAATCAATACTATTCCTAGTTAAGGAATTCAACCATTCTTTAGCTTTTCCTCTCAAAGGGAAAGGAAACAATTTAAGCTTAATAATATCTCCATCTATATCCTTATGCTTTTGCATCTCACAAAGTTCAACAAAGTTATTTAGATGGGCAGCAACATCTTCATTACCAATACCAGAAAATTATTCTCTCATAACAAGATTGAGTAAAGCAAGTTTTATCTCAAAGAAAGTAGCTTCAGGCACATGTGGAGCAATAGGTGTGCTCATAAAATCATTATTGTTGGTGCTAGTGAAGTCACACAACTTAGTGTTTTCAAGAGTAGTCGTTTTTTTGTGTTTTTGAATAAGAAAGCAAACTTGTAAGACTAATTTTTGTGTGTTTTTGATAAAGAAACAAGCAAACAAAACAAAAGTAAACTAAGCAAAACAAAAATAACAAAGTAAAGAGATTGGTTATGAGGGACTCCCCTTGTGAAGATGTCCTTGACTCCCTGGCAACGGCGCCAGAAAAAGACTTGCTGGCCCAAAATATATCGAGCTCGTTGGAGAACCCCAAGAGGAAGGTATGATGAGCACAGCAGCTAGTTTTCCCTCAGTACGAAACCAAGGTTATCAATCCAGTAGGAGCAAGGAAACACCCCAAAGGTGTAGCTAGCTGAACGTTGGCAAGGCGCACTACCGGTGCCAGCAGCAACGTGGAGACCTACACAACACAACCACATAACTTTGCCCCAACTTACGTTGAGGTTGTCAATCTCACCGGTTTTGCTGAAAACAAAGGATTAAACGTATCAAATGGAAGGAACTAATAGTTTGCAGAAAGTAAACACAAAGCAGTAAACAGTTGATTGTAGATTGTATGTAAACGAAAGGACCGGGGTCCATAGTTCACTAGAGGTGGCTCTCCTTAAGATAGATAACATGCCGGGTGAACAAATTACAGCGGGGCAATTGACAAACATCGAGTAAGCATACAAGCATATACTAATCATCTTGACTCCTTTGAGATTCGATTGGGCATTACAACATTATACATAGACCGCCATCCAACTGCATCTATGACTAATAATCCACCTTCAGTTTATCATCCGAACCCCCTCCAGTATTAAGTTGCAAGCAACAAATTATTGCATTATGAATTGCGTGTAAAGTAAACAATACGATTGTTCTATGAATAAAGGATTGTTGTTTTCTCCCTAGTAGCAACAGCACATCTAGTACCTTAGAGATTTCTGTCACTGTCGTCGGATTGATGACAAGTACGCCACGAGGGGGTCCTCGAGGCGCGCGGAAGAGAGGGGGTCAGACGTACAGTATTCCGGGACGGTGAGCACACAAGTTTACCCAGTTGAATCAGAGCTTTGGGCGGATCCTACTCTGCTAGCAATCGATGTCTGGCGAGCGAAATATGGGTTACAAGGGTTTCGCCTGTGCGAGTTGAGGGTCTAAAGTATTGGGTGCCCTAAAGGCTCTCCCTAGGACGGCTTATATAGATATCCGGCCTAGGGTTTACAGGAAAGATCTATCTGGCTACGACTAAGAGTCGGTTACAGAGTACATCTTGAACTACAAGTAACATTATGGGCCTAAGTCGGTAAGTCTTCCGGGCCTTCCCGTAGCCGGATTGGACTCCGCCTTTCTCCCCAGGATCGGCCCGTGAAGCAAAGATCTAACCGAAGTGGGCCACCACAGTCAAGGAGGAACCGTGAGGATACCTGTAAAGTATATCTCAACAGCCCAGAGGCCTCCAAGATCCAAAATCGGATTTATCATCGTCTAGCTTGATCTTTGGCTTGCAGAATCTTGAAGGGTTCCTGAAACTTCACAACAAAAGATACGATCTAGGTCTTAAAAAACAAGTCGGACCTTTCAGTTGGTTACTCGGATTTTCCAGCTCGTTTTCAAACTAAGCTGGAACTTGGTCTCTAACGCCACCTGACACAAGCATGGTCAAGTCACGTCATCTGACAGCGTTCCGTCAGCACGACCATTGGTGGGTCCACGGTCCGCAGAACCGAGGCGCCATTTCAATGCATGCGTGGAGATCGAGGCAACACAATCATCGCACGGGTCCTTCCTAGTTCTTTCCACGACGCGTGGCGGTTGTACTGTAGCGTTTGCACGAATCTTGGCGTAGGTAGGTGGATATAAGGGGTTTAGATTTCCTCTTCTCCTTTCCACCAGTCCTTTGCCGTTTCCTTCCTTCCCAATCCTCCTGCGTGCACAGAGCCTCCTCGTCCTTCCCCCACAGAAACTCCCAGCGCCGCCCTTTTAAGGTCACTTTCTCACCGGAGAAAAATGGCTTCTTCATCTTCTTCCTCTGGCTTGGGAGCAGTGGTGGCGGCAGCGAAGGCGGAAGCTGCATCGGAGAAGGAAAGCTACAGGGGAATCTGGATCCCCTGCGCCCTCGACGAAGTAGGCCTCAAGAACATGGAGAAGGAGGGGGCTGCTCATCGCCGGCGACTGGCGGAGCGGCTCCGGCGAAACCTTCCCCAGCCCTCACGAGGGCGAGCGAGTCCACTTCGGCACTCATCTGGACCGAGGTCTGTCTTTTCCTCCCTCAGAGTTCTTCTCCGAGGTGATAGATCACTATGGAGTTCAACTCCACAATCTTCCTCCCAATCCTCTTCTAGAAATGAGCGCATATGCTACACTTTGCGAGGGCTTTCTCAGCATTAGGCCGAGTTTGCTTCTCTTCCGGTTTTACTTTCATGTCCGGAGGAATTCCATCACTGCCGGTGTTCCTTACATCACCGACACCATTAATTTTTCTCTTAGACGAGACCAGGCATATCCCAAAATTTCTGCCAGTGACTCGGTCAAACAATGGCCAGCCACGTTTTTCTACCATAGGGATATTCCGGCTCCCGGCAAAGATACTGCTTTGCCGGTTTTTGTTGATGGAGCCGCCACGGCCCAGCTTTCCTGGGACGAGGCTGCTCCGGCTCTCATAGATGATCTGATCCTCGCTAAGAGGTGGATCGAATATTTGATCAAGCACAACGGTCTGAAGGGATCCGACTTGGTCCAGTGCTAGGTCTCATGCCGGATCCAGCCACTTCAGTACCACGGGGATAGACTGATGCACTCCGTCACGTCTTCTCTGACTGACTCCCTCTGCATCAGCCCCAAGGCCTACACCACTCAAGGCTACATAAGCCAAATCAAGTGGCTGATCAAGGAGTGGATCGAGAGGCGGATTCCAGAGGCTTCTCTGGACATGCACACGGTGGAAAACCCCGTGGTGCCGGTAAGCTTTTATCATCACACCTTTTATGTGTTTCTATCTTCGAGTTATATTGCAATGCTGATATGTTTTCTTGTTTTCAGCTTGCTGACATCCCCGAGTCGGAACTTGCTCCGCTTGAAGGATACCCTCTGGAGTTCTCTCAGGAGGTGGAAGTAGTTCCACTGCCGGATCTTGCGCTCAAGAAGCGCAAAGCTCAGACAATAGCGGTTGGCACAAAGGAGGTGCCTGTCGTGAAGAGGTATCCTTTCCGTCACAACTTTTCCGTCTTTGTGCTTTACTTAAACTTCTTTCCGAGATGTAACGTTTCCGATTTTGTTACCTTCTCAGAGCAAAATCGATCATCAAGGGCAAGGGGAAAGGGATTTCTTCGAAGCCCTTCGCTGCAAGCTTACCATAGCTTCGCCTGCCGTAGCTCCTCTGACTCCGGCCCCTCAACCTTCTGCAACTCCGGTTATCTCGTCGGAAGCTGCAGAAGATCTGGCTCCTCAAACGGAGCCTGCGATCCTTGGGTTGCAACCTGATGCCACTATGGGTGCGTCTGGTCAAGATAAGGGTGAACCCTCTTCGGGTAATGATCCCTCGGCTGAAGTCTTTGCCGAAAACCTCCTCAACAATCCGGGTCTTGCCAAGTTTGGCCTGACCCGGAAATCTGCAGAGGAAATCCAGCGGCTAGCCAGGCAAGTCCTGGACAAAAGCCATCTATCCCCCTAAGAGGAGGCGCAAGAAGAAGAGGACTTCAAGTTCTCTGACCTTCTCACTCAAGTCCGCCTTCGTGACGAGAGGATCAGGACTGGCGAGCTTCCAACAGCTCCAGTGATCCCTCTTACTCTCGCCGAGAAGGTAGCAGCTGAAGTGAATGCGGGTTTAGATAAACTCACCCGCGAGCAATATGTAAGTCAGAATTCCAAATCTTATTTTTACATTATGTTATATCATATCCTCTAGCGCCCAAGCATGAAGTAGGATATAGAATCCGAGTTTATGCTTTCATTAGGATGCCAAAGAACGAACTAGTGTAGCCCCCAAGGCTCGTGCTGATATTTAGCAAAAAATATAGCCCGAGTCTTAAGTAGCTTTCTGACTTTGGGTATTCTGACTTACAGAAAGTATGTTCCTATAACCAGGAATTATTGTCCAATGTCTGTGATAAGCGGAGAGAGATCAAAGCTCTCCGGCTTAAAAATGCTGAGCTCAAGGTAGCCAAGGATGCAGCCGAAGGTAAACATTTCGAGATTCAAACCTTGTCTTTTGCTTTTTCTATGTCGAATATTTCTGAACTGTTGTTCTTTTTGTCTTACAGCGTTGGTGAAACAATCCATCGCTATGATTGAAGAGGCCGAGAACCTCAAAACCCTGGTGGTGGAAAACAAGGGACTTCGCCAAGAGCTGGATAAGCTCAAGGCAGATCATGAAACGAGCATAGCTCAAGTCCTGGAATCCTCCTCCATGGCCACTGAAGAGCGCGATCGCAAGATTGCCGCTCAAGATAAAATAATCTCGGACCTCAAGAATGAGCTTGGCAGAGAGAAGGACATATCCCAGGCGCTCCGGGCTGAACTCCAGAGTCTCCGGGAGGAGAAGACCAAGATTGACGACGTCATTTTTGGTACATTCACCTCTCTGACTTATCTTTTCTTCGACTTTTATCAATGTCGGTTTTTTTCTTGACTTGTTTTGTGTATAGGTCCTCTAAAGTTGACGGACTCTTCCTCGTCCGAGCCCCGCGCTCACCGGCTTACCCAAGTCGGTGATCTTCTTCATGACTTCCGCCAATCCCTTGAGGACATTGGCGAGTCGCTCAGGATTCCAGACATGCCAAGCATGTCGGATTTTGAGGTGCGGGACAGGGCCAAGGAGATGCCGCAACTTGTTCGGGACTAGAATATGTCCCACAGCGGACGCCACAGCAACGCCCTCTCCATGGTCATGAGCCACCATGGAAACATGGAAATATGGCAAGTGACTAAAGGGTACTGCAAGGTAGATGAAGACGGCCAGGAGCAGGACCTTCAAGCCATCATGCACTCCTACGCCGGATGCGGGTGCCACGTAGCTGACCTGACCAACTACGAGATCCCCTTCTTCACCCACGTGGCTACTCCGCCTCCTCCTGCAGAAGAAGCCGAAGAAGTTTCCGACGATGAACGCACCAACTCGGATGCGGAAATCTCGGAACGATATCTTGGCGGAGTGACCAGCGAGCCAGCAGATCCTTCATCTTCTCCTGCATCATAGACCAGAAATTTATGTATTATCCTAGAAAAAATGATGTGATTGTAAATATTAAGTACTATTTATCTTTGAAAGTGCTAAGCTTTTGATCTATTCAACACTTTTGACTTTTGAAATTTTTGCGTTGTAAGATCCCTCCTTATTAAAGGAAAAGATCCCTGTGATTGCAATGCTAGTCCCTGGATCATTGCTAGCATCCACAGTTTAAGATGAAGTACACAGATACAAAGGTCGTTTATTACAGTCATTCCAGAGATAAAACATAGTCTTTTACAACTCATGGCCAAAGGCCTAATACAAGAGTTTATGGAATATGTAAATAAACATAAGTCTTCATCTTCATGTGCCACAGGCAAGCATGTTGAGTGTAGACTCATGACTCCTAATCATCATCAGAGTAACCTGCAACATCATAAGTTACAGCCACAAGGGTCAATACTTTGGAATAGTATTGGCAAGTGATACCTTAATATATTTTTAAGTGGACTAAAATACTATATGCATTTGGCTGGTGGAGTTTAGGCCTGCATTGCTCAAAAATAGATTTTTCCCTATCTTTTGAAAATACTAAGTTTTTGTTTGGCAAAAACTTTCCAAGACATCTTCCAATCCAAGACTGAAGATCCACTGTGGCATCTACTAATCAAGGACTGAAGATATACTTGGCAAAAACACCCAAGGCATCTATCAACAAAGACTCTAGATCCACTCAAGGCATCTAGCAATCAATGACTGAAGATCCTTTTATCCCTTTGTTCACCCACAAGTTTTATTTAGAAATTGGAGTGATGAGATTCTTGAAGTTTCCATGTCTTGATGCTCAAATTGTCCTTTACCAGGGACATGGCTAAGTACTTAGGTTTTTCACTCTGCAGAGGTGGTGCACTTTCCCCACAAGCCTTGGTTTCCCAAGGATGATCCTTCAGTAGCCTTTCCTTAGTCAAATGGACGCGTTCCAACCTATCATCCCATCTACCACCCACTGTCCAAAAGACTAAGTTCCAGCATCCTAAGATCATGGCAGAGCCCATAATGCCAAGTGGTTGCACTTGAAGCTTTTCAACATTTGACATCTCAAATCTCTTTGTTTCTGGTGGCCATCCACAAGTGAGATACACAAGCCAAGTCCCATGGCCTTGTGAACCACTCAACATAAGCCATTCCTTCCATTCCACCGGTGGTTCATTAACTTAGTTGTTTGATTTTACAAAAACATAAGTCCTTAGACTTAGAAATTTTTCCATAGTGAATATATAAACCACCCTTGTTTTCTAGTAGCTAGACTAAGCATGATAGTAATAGGAATCTGGACTTAGGAAATTTTCACTAAGGCTTAATCTAATAGGTTTTCCCAAAGCATAGCTTGTACTTAGCTAAAAACCATGCAAGTCCTATACTTAGAAAAATAATACTAATGCATATATAAAATATAGGAATGGAATATTCATGATGATATCACTTGCCTTGGTAGTGTGGAGAGTAGCACTCGTCACAATCACAATCACTAGCAAAATCTACACACAAAGTTGTAGCACACAATTACACACAAATATATACAAACAAGAAATAGTATGAATGCATGCATGCATGATTCTACCAAGTGATGGTTTTTGAAAACTCAACCAAGCAAGTGCATGTTTTCAGAATCTAAACAAGTCACAAAAATAGCCAAGGCAACTTATTTAGCTCTAAACAAAAATACTAAACTAAATCTATACTCAAAAAGGCCTCAAACAAGTCTCTGCATTTTAAACACATCTAATGGTTACTATATGCTATATAAAGAGGATAGGCAGAAAGGTCTTGTTTTTCTGAATCCAACGGTATAAAGTTTGCAAAATTCCAACGTGGGATTCAAAAGATATAGGCATTTGAATTTGGATCAAATTTCTGGTTTTAAATTCTATTTCCAGATCTAACCTAGCCACGCGTCTTGTTCTTATTCGCCCGTACCGGTTCGCACTGGATCGAGCGATACAGACCGCTGGATCTAAATGAAATCTGGCGGCTCAGATCGCGTACCGCTTCGGGGTTAAGTGATCTATCGTAGGCGTTCGATCCAGATCTAACGGCTACGCTCTTTCGCCACAGATAAGCGGCGCGCGGTGGCTACCGGCGGCGGAATCGTCGGTCGATGACGTTGCCGATGATGCAGACGGCGAGGAAGAAGGAGGAGTGGCTTACCGAGCTCAGGAGGTCACGGCGAAGCTCGTCGTACTTGCGGTTGGTCAAGGGGAGCTCGGGCACGGCTGCGATTCCTCACCGGAGTTCGTGGCGTCGCGGCGTGGTCGTCGGGGACGTCGCCGAATCACCCCAAGGCATGACGAGGACACGGTTAGATTCACAGTCGAGACGGCAAGTAGTGAGCATGAACTAGGAGGCGGTCTCAGACCTACCGGGAAAACTCGTCGGAGTTGGTGTCGCCGTCGGTGCTCGCGGTGTCAAGTGGAACCGGCGACCTGAGGCAGTACAGGACAGACTAGTGAGGTCAGGAGATGCGCAAGGATTCACTGAGCAGGATAGCAAGAACGAGAAGCAGAGGGGAACACTGGGCTCACCGGAATCGATCGCCGGAGAGGCTCTGTCCGCGGCGGTGCAAAGCTGATTGAGGACAGCCTGGTGGCGGAGTGAGCGTGGTGTCTGGGGAAAAAAGATCGCGGGGCAGAGAGGATCTTATAGCCGGGGAATCGACAGGAAACGCTTGCGGTTAAATGCCCATTTACGCCGCGCCATTACCGGCCTTCACTGCTGCGGCGACGTGGTCGCAGGCGCGGTCTGGGGAAGACGAGGGCGACGTGGACCGGGCCCGTTTGTCAGCGAGGTGCGCGGAGTGCAGGTGGGGTCGGCTTGTCAGCGTCTGTCTGCGTGGGCTCGCGTGTGTGAGGAGATTAAGGAGATCCCGGGTGGGCTTGTTGGGCTCGATCTGCTGCTGGGCCGGATTCTGGCCGCGCGGCCTTTTTCCTTTGTTAAGTCTTTTTCTTTTTCTAAATTCATTTTCTGGATAGAATTTGATATGAATTCAAATCCATTTGAATTCAAACTTCCTTGGGGATTTTTGCAGGGTTCTGTGGGTTCAAAAATGAGTCAGATGACCATGTGGTTACTAGCAAGGGCTTGGTCAAGCTTGGGTCTTTGAAATAAACAGAGATTTGCTCTAGTTGCAAATATTTGGAAATAGGGTTTAGAAAATATTTCTAAATTGGAATCTTGGGTTTAAAAGCTACTCCTAATCTTTCCAACCATGGAGGCAAGCAAACAAGTACCTAAGCATTCAAATCTCAAAGGGTGATGGCCAATTGAGATAAAATGCCCACATGAAATCATAGCTCAAACTTCTGCCTCTAAAGGATTTTGAGAAAAACCCTATATGAATGAATGATGCAAGAATGATATGAATGAGTTTTGAAACATGATTTTTAGGGATGTTACAAATCTAACCCCCTTAAAATGAATCTCGCCCTCGAGATTCGGATTGGCTAGCAAATAGGTGAGGGTGGTCTTTCCGAAGGTCATCTTCTCTTTCCCATGTTGCTTCTTCTTCGGAATGATGATTCCATTGTACTTTGCAAAACTTGATAGTCTTTGTTCTCGTGACTCTTTCTGTGGTCTCAAGTATCTTGACAGGCTTTTCTTCATAGGTGAGATCACTTTCTAGTTGAACTTCTTCCAAAGATATGGTATCTTTCAAAGATATTTCTTCCATTTCTGGGTGACATTTCTTGAGCTGGCTCACATGAAAAACATTATGGACTGCTAGTAAAGATCTTTGTCAATTCGATTTCATATGACTTCTCCTTGCGACTTAAAATATTGAATGGTCCCACATATCTTGGTGCTAACTTTCCTTTGACTCCAAATCTTTTTACTCCACGAAGGGTGATACTCTAAGATAAGCTCTATCACCAACTTCGTAAGTGACTTCTCACGCTTAGCATCTGCGTAGCTTTTCCGTCGAGACTGTGCTATCTTCAACTGTCTCTAACCAATTTGACCTTTTCTTGGCGTCTTTGATAAGGTCTGGTCCAAACAAACTTCTTTCTCCCACACCATTCCATAGCAATGGGGTGGTACACTTTCTTCCGATAGAAACTCAAATGGTGCCATCCCAATACTAGATTGGTGATCGTTGTTGTAAGAGAACTCGCTGAAGGCGACTTTCATCCCAACTTGCTCCATAGTCCAGGCACATGCCCTCAACATGTCTTCAAGAATTTGATTAGTCCTTTCGTTTGTCCATCGCTTTGAGGATGAAAAGCAGTGCTGAATTCCAACCTCGCTCCTAGAGATTCATGAAGTCGTCTCCAAAAGTGAGAAGTGAACTGAGTTCCTCTATCAGACACAATACTCTTAGGTACACCGTGAAGGCATACAATTCTGCTCATGTAGATTTTGGCTAACTTTGCACTGGTATAAGTTGTCTTTACGGGTATAAAATGAGCCACTTTAGTTAGGCGATCTACTATTACCCATATGGAATCATACGACCTGGTCCTTGGTAATCCAAAGAATGAAATCCATACCGATATTTTCCCACTTCCACTCAGGAATAGGCATTGGTTGAAGCAAACCTGCTGGTTTCTGATGCTCCGCTTTCACTCTACTACACACGTCACACAAGGCAATGTGTTCGGCGATGTCCCTTTTAAGATTGTTCCACCAAAATCTTTCTTTCATATCCATGTACATTTTGGTGTTTCCCGGGTGAATAGAATACGGAGAGTTATGGGCTTCTTGCAGAATCAGTTTCCGCAATTCCGGATCTTGTGGTACACAAACGCTTTCGTGCCATAAAGTACCTTGTTCGTCCATATGGAAACTTTTAGCTTTCCCTTGGCTAATCCTTTCCTTGATCTCTTCGATTTCTTTATCCGTCTTTTGGGCTTCCTTAATCTTATCCAACAGAGTGGGTTGAACATCCAAAGACATGAGATGTCCTTCTGGCACAATCTCCAACCTGAGTTTCTTGAATTGCTTACACAGGTCATCTGGCAATTCACCTTTGGTAAGACCGTTTACAAACGCTTTACGACTTAGAGCATCTGCTACTACATTTGCTTTACCGGGGTGGTATTGCAAACTCAAGTCGTAATCCTTGATAAGTTCTAGCCATCTTCTTTGTCTCATATTGATCTCCTTCTGGGTGAAGATATATTTCAAGCTCTTATGGTCGGTGAACACTTCACAACGTTTCCCCAAAAGATAGTGCCTCCATGTTTTGAGTGCATGGACAACAGCGGCTAACTCTAAATCATGAGTAGGATAATTTACTTCATGAGTTTTGAGTTGTCTCGAGGCATAAGCCACAACTTTTCCGCCTTGCATAAGTACGGCACCTAATCCTTGATGAGAAGCATCACAATATACCTGGAAATCCTTTTCCAAATCTGGTAAGCCAATCGGTCTTGACACAAGTCTCTTCTTTAGTTCTTGAAAGCTGAGTTCACATCCTTCAGACCAAGCAAATTTCTTATCTTTCTTTAACAATTCCGTCATTGGTTTAGCAACCTTAGAAATTTTTTCAATGAATCTTCTGTAGTAACCTGCTAAACCAAGGAAACTACGAACCTCTTTTACATTCTTAGGAGATTCCCATTCTGTTACGGCTGAAACCTTAGCGTGGTCAATCGCTACACCATCCTTTGTCATAACATGACCAAGAAATCCAACTTCCTCTAACCAAAACTCACACTTGCTGAACTTGGCATAAAGTTTATGTTCCCTTAGTTTCTCAAGTATCAAGCGTAGATGTCTTTCATGTTCTTCCTTGCTCTTGGAGTAGACTAAGATGTCATCGATGAAAACAACAACAAACTTGTCGAGAAATTCCATGAATACTTTGTTCATCATATTCATGAAGTATGCTGGAGCGTTGGTTAATCCAAAAGGCATCACAGTGTACTCATACAATCCATACCTCGTGGTAAATGCTGTTTTAGGTATGTCTTGCTCTCTTATCTTGAGTTGAAAATAGCCTGACCGAAGATCAATCTTCGAGAACACACAAGCTCCTTCTAGCTGATCAAACAAGTCATTGATTCTTGGCAAAGGATATTTGTTCTTGATGGTTACCTCGTTGAGAGAGCGGTAATCTATGCATAGTCTTTGAGTTCTATCTCTCTTTTCTACGAACAAAACTGGAGCTCCCCAAGATGAAGAACTTGGCTGGATGAATCCTTTCTGCAATTGTTCTCCAAGTTGTTTCTTGAGTTCTTTAAGTTCGTCAACTGACATTTTATAAGGCCTTTTTGCCCTTGGTCCAGAACCTGGTACCAATTCTATTATAAATTCCACATCTCTATCTGGTGGCATTCCTGGTAACTCTTCCGGGAACACATCCGGATACTCACACACAATTTGCACACTGTCCAAGCTAACCCCCTTAAGAGAATTCAGCTTACTCCCTTTTGATTTAAAGTTGGACTTGAATATTATCCTCTTACCTTCAGGGGTTGTGAGTGAAACTGTATGATTTGCACAATCTAGTACTCCCTTATACTTAGTCATCCAATCCATTCCCAAAATCACATCCAATCCTTGGGAATTTAGGATTATTAGGTTCACTGGAAACTTATATTTTCCAAACTCTATGACTAGGTCATGGCATCCTGAGTTTACTATCATTTCTCCACCAGGAGAACTTACTCTTATAGGACACCCAATGGTTTCTACCGGTAGTTCATTTCTTTCGACAAATGCTTTAGATATGAATGAATGAGATGCACCAGTGTCAAAGAGTACAAATGCTGAGATGGAATTGAGTCTGAACTTACCAGAACAAAGATCGGGCTCTTCAAAGACCTCCTCCACATTGATGTGGTTAACCTGTCCTTTCCGGAAAGGATTTGGCTTGTTAGGTCCTTCAACTTTCTTTTCGGGGCACTTATTAGCATAATGCCCCGACTTCTTGCATTTGTAGCATTCGACTGGTGATGTCCGTCTTAGGTGACTTCCACTTCCACTTGTGGTGGCTCTTATATCCACTCTTGTGGTTCTTGTACTTATCATTTTCATGATGCGATGATGCTTGTTGTCATGACGGTTGTGATTGTGGTGTTTGTTAAACTTCTCATGTTTGTGGGATCCTGGTGACACTATCATCATGGTGAGATCGTTTATGAGATGATCCCGAGCTGTGCTTGTCGGTGTTTCCTCTTCTTACTCTCGACTTGCTTCATTTTATTCTCCACAATAACAGCCTTGTCACAGTGGATCGATAAGTTGGAACATATGCCCACAGATGCAGATTTAGCTCATCATTCAAGCCTTCGAAACTTTTCCTTCCTTTTGGCATCAGTGTCAACCTCATCCGGTGCATAGCGCGCCAGATTGTTGAACTCTTCAATATATTCAGCCACGCTGTGGTGGCGCTGCTTCAGGTTGTGAAATTCCTTCTTTTTCAGGCTCATCATACCTGGTGAGATATGAGTAGTACGAAATCCATCTTCAAAGATAGCCCAAGTCACCTCATCAATAGGCGTGGTAATCTAGAAGTTGTCCCACCATGCTGCGGCTGGTCCTTCCAACAGATGTGCTGCAAACCTGACCTTTTCAGCATCTGTGCATCCTACGGTCACTAAGTCTTTGTTCAGCGTAGCCAATCATTGGCCACCATGGGATCAGTCGTTCCCGAAAACTTAGCTGGCCTTAGACGCAGAAATCTGGTGAGCATATCAAAACCTGGAGGGTTGTTGTTGTTGTTATTGTTGTTGTTTTTGTTGGGATTGGGGTTGTTGTTGTTGTTGTTGTTGTTGTTGTTGTTCTGGTTCTGGATGAACGTCGTCATCATTTGCATAAGCTGTGTCTGCGCATTCATCATTTGTTGCATTTCCGGGGTAATGTTGGGGTTGGGGTTGGTGTTTGCGCGACGGGGAGGCATCTGTGGTTTATTCATATAGAGATAAGAATGAGATACCCTTACATGATTTATGCACAATACATCACACTAGCAAACACATAGCAAGCAACACAAGGATAAAATCTAAACAACAAGATAACAAAAATCTCAAAGTACAAACATACAAGTGGCAAGCCATCCACATGTCGGATGGTCCAACAATAAGTTCTCAAATAACAAGTGCGGAAAATAAAGATAACTGAGTAGTCAAATCTACTCGTCGGCATCAATCTCCTCCTCGACAAAGGTAAGACCTGCGTTCTCCATTGCGGTCTTGTTCTCCTCGATGGTAGTGGTCAAAGAGTCGATCTTGGCCTTGAGAGCCCTCTTCGGGCAAGCCTCTCAATCACTGTCTGCTGCTGCTCTAACTCGAAGTCCTTGGACTGCAGTTCCTCGGTCATATCACGAATCCTCTTGTTCCTATCCTGGACACGCTTCTCTTGACTCTTGAACTTACGGTCTTGGGTCTCAAACTTTGCCTCCATCTCCTTGACTATCTCGTCCTGCTTTCTGCGAAGAGCTTGTCCTTCTCGCTATGCACCTGGAGCTCGTCATTACTAAGCATGACGTTGGTCCTATCGGTATCCACGTGCCTAATAAGAGTCTCTAAGTCCTGGAGGTACAGGCGTATCGGCTCTGCTGTGACCATCGAGTCGTCCTCAAAGTCAATGGACTCTCCGTCATCATCACGCCTTCCGAAAGCGTGGAAGTGAGTGCCTCTAACCTGTCGGGAGTGACGTCCTAACAGTCGTCCTATCAGATCCTGCATGACAACCTCCATGCCTCTCTCCCTGTCATCGTGCATAAGCTTGAAGACGATGGCCTCCGTAGTAGGCTCTGCCTGGCGTCCTGGCTGGTTCACCTTGAAGCCCCAAAGGTCCTTCCTCTCAAACTTGGTGAGTGGGTGCACCGTAATGATAGGAAGAGGGAGATCGAGTAAAGTAGTAAGCTCTACGATACGAGGACCAAAACGGGTAGCCTGGAACTCCTCAACAGTGCTGATGGCAATAGGCATCTATTTAAGATTGAAAAAGTTAGAACAACACAATTTAAGATAAACAAGACAAACATTCAAACACATTCTTGGAACACACAATTCACTCAAGTCATGCATACATAAACCCATTACATCAACCAAGGTTCAAACTTATATAAGGTCTTATTTTGGAAAATAAGGTGATAGGTGGTGGTCAACTAACGAAGTGCGCTTACAATCCTATCTCATTGGATCTGGTGGCTAACACAATGTTCCTAGTGGCAATCACCCTATCTTGTTCACATGCTTCTATCACTAAGTCTATAATATCTCCTCTTAAAGATTGGTTGGTGACTTCCAACTCTTGGGTATGTTCCTTCTCTTTCACTAAGTCTTTTTGGAGGTTGAGCATCCTGCACTTGACTCTAGCACTTAGTTCCTTGATAGTCTTCCAAGCTGCTTCTTTTGCTGACTCAAAGAATGTGGTGTGCATAAAAGTGTTGGTGTACATGCAGAAGCCTTTTTCTTTGTGGTTGTCTTCCTTGTTCTTGTACAAGTGAAGTTGCACCCACCAATACTCCACTCCATCCTCCATCACTGGAAAGCCTTTGTACACTGCTGCACCATGTACTCCCATGGTTTCCATGAGGTCCTTGAGAATCTTGGGAAACTCAGTCTCACACTCCAAGGTCATGGTCATGAGTGGTCCTTTCTTCACGGCGTTGATTGGAGTTCATCTACAAATAGAGATGAGAAGGAGAAGATTAGAAAAGTTCTGAGAAGAATAGACAAGTGTAGAAGAAGTAAAATTTTCCTTAGTGGTTTCCAATCCTAGGGTCATAATCCTACAGGCAACACAGTGCTCGATACCATCTGTAAGATCCCTCCTTATTAAAGGAAAAGATCCTGTGATTGCAATGCTAGTCCCTGGATCATTGCTAGCATCCACAGTTTAAGATGAAGTACACAGATACAAAGGTCGTTTATTACAGTCATTCCAGAGATAAAACATAGTCTTTTACAACTCATGGCCAAAGGCCTAATACAAGAGTTTATGGAATATGTAAATAAACATAAGTCTTCATCTTCATGTGCCACAGGCAAGCATGTTGAGTGTAGACTCATGACTCCTAATCATCATCAGAGTAACCTGCAACATCATAAGTTACAGCCACAAGGGTCAATACTTTGGAATAGTATTGGCAAGTGATACCTTAATATATTTTAAGTGGACTAAAATACTATATGCATTTGGCTGGTGGAGTTTAGGCTTGCATTGCTCAAAAATAGATTTTTCCCTATCTTTTGAAAATACTAAGTTTTTGTTTGGCAAAAACTTTCCAAGACATCTTCCAATCCAAGACTGAAGATCCACTCAGGGCATCTACTAATCAAGGACTGAAGATATACTTGGCAAAAACACCCAAGGCATCTATCAACAAAGACTCTAGATCCACTCAAGGCATCTAGCAATCAATGACTGAAGATCCTTTTATCCCTTTGTTCACCCACAAGTTTTATTTAGAAATTGGAGTGATGAGATTCTTGAAGTTTCCATGTCTTGATGCTCAAATTGTCCTTTACCAGGGACATGGCTAAGTACTTAGGTTTTACACTCTGCAGAGGTGGTGCACTTTCCCCACAAGCCTTGGTTTCCCAAGGATGATCCTTCAGTAGCCTTTCCTTAGTCAAATGGACGCGTTCCAACCTATCATCCCATCTACCACCCACTGTCCAAAAGACTAAGTTCCAGCATCCTAAGATCATGGCAGAGCCCATAATGCCAAGTGGTTGCACTTGAAGCTTTTCAACATTTGACATCTCAAATCTCTTTGTTTCCTGGGTGGCCATCCACAAGTGAGATACACAAGCCAAGTCCCATGGCCTTGTGAACCACTCAACATAAGCCATTCCTTCCATTCCACCCAGGTGGTTCATTAACTTAGTTGTTTTATTTTACAAAAACATAAGTCCTTAGACTTAGAAATTTTTCCATAGTGAATATATAAACCACCCTTGTTTTCTAGTAGCTAGGCTAAGCATGATAGTAATAGGAATCTGGACTTAGGAAATTTTCACTAAGGCTTAATCTAATAGGTTTTCCCAAAGCATAGCTTGTACTTAGCTAAAAACCATGCAAGTCCTATACTTAGAAAAATAATACTAATGCATATATAAAAATATAGGAATGGAATATTCATGATGATATCACTTGCCTTGGTAGTGTGGAGAGTAGCACTCGTCACAATCACAATCACTAGCAAAATCTACACACAAAGTTGTAGCACACAATTACACACAAATATATACAAACAAGAAATAGTATGAATGCATGCATGCATGATTCTACCAAGTGATGGTTTTTGAAAACTCAACCAAGCAAGTGCATGTTTTCAGAATCTAAACAAGTCACAAAAATAGCCAAGGCAACTTATTTAGCTCTAAACAAAAATACTAAACTAAATCTATACTCAAAAAGGCCTCAAACAAGTCTCTGCATTTTAAACACATCTAATGGTTACTATATGCTATATAAAGAGGATAGGCAGAAAGGTCTTGTTTTTCTGAATCCAACGGTATAAAGTTTGCAAAATTCCAACGTGGGATTCAAAAGATATAGGCATTTGAATTTGGATCAAATTTCTGGTTTTAAATTCTATTTCCAGATCTAACCTAGCCACGCGTCTTGTTCTTATTCGCCCGTACCGGTTCGCGCTGGATCGAGCTCCACAGCCGTAGGATCTAAATGAAATCTGGCGGCTCAGATCGCGTACCGCTTCGGGGTTAAGTGATCTATCGTAGGCGTTCGATCCAGATCTAACGGCTGCTACTGCCTGGCCACAGATGGGCGGCGCTGCGCGGTGGCTACCGGCGGCGGAATCGTCGGTCGATGACGTTGCCGATGATGCAGACGGCGAGGAAGAAGGAGGAGTGGCTTACCGAGCTCAGGAGGTCACGGCGAAGCTCGTCGTACTTGCGGTTGGTCAAGGGGAGCTCGGGCACGGCTGCGATTCCTCACCGGAGTTCGTGGCGGCGTCGGGTGCGTCGGGTGGTCGTCGGGGACGTCGCTGTGAATCACCCCAAGGCATGACGAGGACACGGTTAGATTCACCGAGTCGAGACGAAGTAGTGAGCATGAACTAGGAGGCGCGGGACGGTCTGTACCTACCGGGAAAACTCGTCGGAGTTGGTGTCGCCGTCGGTGCTCGCGGTGTCAAGTGGAACCGGCGACCTGAGGCAGTACAGGACAGACTAGTGAGGTCAGGAGATGCGCAAGGATTCACTGAGCAGGATAGCAAGAACGAGAAGCAGAGGGGAACACTGGGCTCACCGGAATCGATCGCCGGAGAGGCTCTGTCCGCGGCGGTGCAAAGCTGATTGAGGACAGCCTGGTGGCGGAGTGAGCGTGGTTTCTGGGGAAAAAAGATCGCGGGGCAGAGAGGATCTTATAGCCGGGGAATCGACAGGAAACGCTTGCGGTTAAATGCCCATTTACGCCGCGCCATTACCGGCCTTCATCGCTGCGGCGGCGACGTGGTCGCAGCGCGTCCGGGAAGACGAGGCGGCGTGGACGGGCCCGTTTGTCAACGAGTCTTGAGTGCGGTGGGGTCGGCTTGTCTGCGTGGGCTCGCGTGTGTGAGGAGATTAAGGAGATCCCGGGTGGGCTTGTTGGGCTCGATCTGCTGCTGGGCCGGATTCTGGCCGCGCGGCCTTTTTCCTTTGTTAAGTCTTTTTCTTTTTCTAAATTCATTTTCTAGATAGAATTTGATATGAATTCAAATCCATTTGAATTCAAACTTCCTTGGGGATTTTTGCAGGGTTCTGTGGGTTCAAAAATGAGTCAGATGACCATGTGGTTACTAGCAAGGGCTTGGTCAAGCTTGGGTCTTTGAAATAAACAGAGATTTGCTCTAGTTGCAAATATTTGGAAATAGGGTTTAGAAAATATTTCTAAATTGGAATCTTGGGTTTAAAAGCTACTCCTAATCTTTCCAACCATGGAGGTAAGCAAACAAGTACCTAAGCATTCAAATCTCAAAGGGTGATGGCCAATTGAGATAAAATGCCCACATGAAATCATAGCTCAAACTTCTGCCTCTAAAGGATTTTGAGAAAAACCCTATATGAATGAATGATGCAAGAATGATATGAATGAGTTTTGAAACATGATTTTTAGGGATGTTACATGCGTGCCTGAATGTTTACATAAGCACTTTATATTTTTCGTCTCGACTTATCATTTATCTAGCTTTCCGCCTCGTCCCTTTCGTGAGCCGGCCAAACCTTCAGCCAGAAACTTTGCCGAGCAACGGAGCTCAATTGCTAAACCAGTTTAAACTCGGAAACAAAGCTGGCTTCCAGTACCAACAATTCACTACTCGGAAAATGCCCGCATCCGGCAATCAGATAAATAACCAAAGTAAAGACTAGAAATTTTTAGAGTTATACCCGAAGGTAGCAGTTTTTAGAATCGGAAATCTAGACCAGAACGAACATGAGCATAAAGTACTTTCAAGCATTCTAGGATTTTCGACTATGACATGATCATTCGGAAATAAGATGGTCTAAGAACTTCTCAGAAAAAACTTGAGGCAACCAAAACTTTTATTTCTCACAGAACATGTACATATGTATGATTACAAAGAAGGATAAACTAAGAATAAAAGGGACGTAGCTGAGCAATATTCCATGGTCTGTCTAACTCATCCGGATTTGTCGCCTCAGCTCTCTTTCTCTTCTTAGTAGCAGGTCTTTCTTTGACTGGCCTTATGTCAGTTAAGTAGTACGATCCATTGTGCAATACTCGACTAACTAAAAAGGGCCCTTCCCATACTGGGGAAAGTTTGTGCTTTCTTTGTTGCACAAGCCGGAGAACCAAATCACCTTTATTGAAAGATCTATTTCGGACTCTCTGGCTATGATACTTGCGTAACTTCTGCTGATAGGCTGTAGATCTCATTTCAGCAACGACGCGAACTTCTTCGACTAAGTCGAGATCATTTTGTCGAGAAATCTCGACATCCTCTTCGATATACGTGGCCACTCTAGGAGAAGTATGAATTAAATCACTAGGAAGAACTGCTTCTGCGCCATAGACCAAGAAGAAAGGTGTGTATCTTGTTGACCTGTTTGGAGTTGTTCGAAGACTCCAAATTACAGAAGGTAATTCTTCTGCCCAAGCCCCCGCAGCACGTCGTAGTGGTGCTTCGAGTCTTGGTTTCAGGACTTGTAGAATTAAACCATTTGCTCTTTCGACTTGTCCGTTAGCCTGTGGATGTGCGACTGACGCAATGTCAAGCCGAATATTTTGCTCATCGCAGAATTCAGCCAGTTCTCCCATAGAAAAGTTACTCCCGTTGTCCGTGATAATGCTATGTGGATAACCATACCGGATAACATCCTCGACAAATCTTTTGGCTGTTGCTCCATCATAACTAGTGACAGGTTTAGCCTCGATCCACTTGGTGAATTTATCCACCATCACTAAGAGGTGGGTAAATCCAGTTGGAGCTCGTTTAAAGGGTCCTACCATATCAAGCCCCCAGACCGCAAAAGGCCATGTTATAGGTATTGTTCGCAGCTGATCAGCCGGAACATGAGATTGCTTGGCATACTTTTGGCAGCCTTTGCATGTCTTGACTAACCGTTCGGCATCTGCCTGAGCTGTAAGCCAGAAAAATCCATGTCGAAAAGCTTTTGCCACTAAAGATTTGGCTGCAGTGTGGTGACCACACTCGCCTTCGTGGATTTCCCTTAAGATTTCCACTCCTTCTTCCGGAGATACACATCGCTGAAAAACCCCAGAAACACTCCGTTTATGGAGCTCACCCTTAACAATAGTATAGGCTTTTGCTCGTCGGACAATCTGCCGGCTCAGCACCTCGTCTTCGGGTAATTTGCCATCTACCAAATAATCAAGGTAGGGTTGAGTCCAGCTGGGAATTACAGCCAGAACTGCTATTAAAGGTGAGTCGGATTTGGTCGGATATTCCTCATCTACTCCCTTTATCGAGGGAACTTTGAGGTGCTTTAAAAATGCGCCATCCGGGACCTCTTTCCGTGCAGAGCCTATTCGAGATAGTGCATCTGCTTCCTCATTTTCTGCTCGAGGGATGTGTTGAACTTCAAACCCTTCGAACGATTTAGATAGATCATCCACGACAGCTTTATATGCTGCCATGTGTTTATTTGCATTACAAATATCCGAGACTTGCTGAGCAACAAGATCCGAATCTCCATAACAAATCAAACGTCAGATGCCAATATCCTTGGCAATCCGGATTCCATGAAGAAGTGCTTCATACTCGGCAATATTGTTTGTCGCTGTGAAGTGGATCTGCAACACGTATAATAGTTTATCTCCTTGGGGTGATTTGAGCACCACGCCAGCCCCCGAGCCCCCTCGAGCCTTAGACCCATCGAAAAAGAGGGTCCAGTATTCCGACTCAGGGAGGACCATGTTCTCCTTCATCTCTGTCCAATCAGCGACAAAGTCGGCAAGGATCTGGGATTTGATTGCTGTCCGAGGTTTATACTCAATATCTAAAGCTGAGAGCTCTATGCCCCATTTGGCGACACGTCCTGTGGCGTCGCTATTGTTGATTATGTCTCTCATGGGAGCTTTGCTCACCATGGTAATTGGATGCTCCTGAAAATAGTGTCGTAACTTACGAGATGCTAGGAAGACACCGTAAGCCAACTTTTGATAGTGCGGATATCACTGTTTTGATTCTGTCAAGACCTCGCTGACAAAGTAAGTCGGACGCTGCACCAAGTGTTCCTGATTTTCCTCTGGTCTCTCCACTACCATGATGATACTAACGACTTTATTTGTCGCAGGAATATAAAGCAACATCGGTTCACGAGGTTCGGCTGCAGGATAGGAGCGGATGAGAGTACTTTCTTGGTCTTGCGATGCAGCTTCAACCGTCGATCCGGACAAAATCCTTGGTTTTCTTCAGGAGTTTGTATAATGGTGCGGCTCTTTCACCAAGCCGGTTTACAAATCGACTGACCGCAGCAATGCAACCAGTTAGTCTTTGTACGTCCTTCAGGCGAGTTGGCCTGGAAATATTGAGTATAGCCTTGATTTTGTCGCGGTTCACCTCTATGCCTCTTTGAGACACGATGAAGCCTAACAATTTTCCGGCTGGTATTCCAAAGAAACATTTCTTTGGGTTAAGCATGATGTTGTATTTTCGTAGATTGGCGAATGTTTCGTCCAAGTCGGAAATGAGTGTTTCCTTCTTTTTGGACATCACCGTGATATCATCCACGTATGCATGTACATTGCGTCCGAGTTGGTCGTGGAGGCAACGCTGCATCATGCACTGGTACGTAGCTCCTGCGTTCTTCAGCCCAGAGGGCATCGTAACAAAACAGAAGGTTCCGAAGGGGGTTATGAATGAAGTTTTGATTTTATCAGATTCCTTCATCCATTTTTGGTGATAACCGGAATATGTGTCGAGAAAACAGAGGAGTTCCGAACCTGCCGTAGAATCGATAACTTGATCAATTCTAGGCAGAGCGAACGGATCTTTTGGACAAGCCTTGTTCCAGGCAGTATAATCAACACACATCCTTAAATCAGTGGTGTCCTTTTTAGGGACCATTACAGGATTGGCCGACCACTCAGTGTGGATGACCTCTTCTATGAATCCAGCTAACTCGAGCCGTGCTAGTTCCTTAGGTATTGCCTTACGCTTTTCGTCGCCAAACCGTTGTAAGGACTATTTGACGGGTTTAGCGTTCGGGTTTACATTTAGAGAGTGCTCGACAAGTTCCCTAGGTACTCCGGTCATGTCAGATGGCTACCATGCGAAGATATCTTGATTTGCTTGGAGGAACTTGACGAGCGTGCTTTCCTATGCGCTATCTAGTCCTACGCCTATCTGGGTCACCTTGGAGGGGTCATCATCCTTCAACGGTGCTTTCTTCGTCTCTTCTAATGCCTTGAACTCCAGATTTGGCTTGGTAACCTCCTTCTTCATTGCGGGCATCTCGGACGGATCTATGCTCTTCTTGATCTCCTAGTACTCCTGGGCGTGCAACACGGCTTCAGCAAAGGCGGCATTTCCATCCTCGCACTCTCGCGCTTTCTTCGGGTCTCCCCTGATGGTGATCACGCCGTTGGGACCTGGAATTTTCATCATATTGTAAATGTAACACGGACGAGCCATAAAAGCCCAGTAAGCCGGACGTCCGAATATAGTGTGGTATGCGCTCTTGAACGGGACCACTTCGAAGGAAAGTGCCTTCGTCCGATAATTCTTTGGAGTTCCAAAGGTAACATCCAAAGTGATCTCTCCTAGGGAATTAGCTTGTCTTCCTGGGACAACTCTGTGAAAAATCACAGAGCTATGGTTTAGCTGGGTCTCCGAGATCTTCATCCGGCATAGCGTTTCGACATAGAGAATATTGATGCTGCTATCACCGTCCATGAGGGTCTTGGAGAAACCATAACTGTCAATAAGTGGGTTGACGATTAAGGCGTATTTTCCTCGCCTATGTAGCTTAGGCGGATGATCATCGCGGTCAAATGTGATTGCCACTTCCGACCAGTCCAGATACTGGGGGACAGCCGGAACTGTTGCATTGAGCTCGTGTAGAACTGCTTTCTTGACCTTTGCTGGTTGAGATCCGAGGAAGGTGACATAAGTGTCCTTCTTGGTGGGAAAAGTCTTCTTCCCTTCCGACTTGGGATTCGAAGCATCAGCTTCCTCCATGTCAGAATCTTCCTTGGTCTCCTTGTCTTTTTCGGGATTTTTCTTTCCCTTCTTCCGTTTAGCTTTGTAGCCCACGGTATCATCTCTTTTGATGTCGTCATTGAAACGACATTCAGCGTTGGTGTGGGACGAGCCCCCACTGGCGTATAGGTGATGCACACATGGGTTATTGGCAATGTCGGCCCAAGAGTAGGTTTTTCCTGGTTGTTGTTCTCCTCTACCTTGGACCCTTGACATCCCACGGCCACGACCGTGGCCTCCGCCACGTCCTCCTCGTCCTCCAGACCCGGAAACAGTAGTGACTACCGCTGTTTCCGCGTTGGGTTTTTCGTCCGAGGTGTTTTTGTGCTTCTGAGCTTGTTGCTTTGGTTGTTTTGCCGACTGAGGCACAACTAGGGCATTGAGTAGTCCTTCTGCATCGTCGTCAGCATCTGCATACTTGCTCGCTATTTCTATCATCTCTCCCAAATCGGTGACCTTGTCACACTTCAAGCGATGGCGTAGTAAACCAGTAGGGAGACCTACGATGAAAGCTTCAATCGCAGATTGAACATTTACTCCTTCGCAGGAGTTCTTGGTGTCGATCCATTGTCCGAGGTAATCCTGACAAGTTTCTCCGGCTTTCTGGGTGCAACACTATAGGTCCCCAACCGTACAGGGCCTCCAATATGTGCCTTCGAAATTCCGAAAGAATGCGCTTTGTAAATCATACCAGTTATGGATGGTGTTTGCCAGAAGTTCATTGAGCCATGATCGTGCCGTCTTCCGCAACATAAGTGGGAGATATCAGGTTGCGACCAGGCTGTTTTCGCCTTTGGCGATGCAGCAAGCTTGGAAGAAATCCAGAACCAGTGTCCGGCGAGCAATGCCGTCATAGGCTTGGATATGTCTTGAGATAGCAAATCCTTCCGGAATTTTGTAGCTCGATGCATGGACCAAGCACTTTGCCCACACGTCATTGTTTTCATAGCGCCGAGCCTCTATGTTGGAATTGATCCTGTGCCTTGCGTCGTTCGGGGACAGAGATCGTCCCGAATGCCGGCTATGGCTGCGGTGCCGTGGAGCCGGACTTCGGCTTCTGCCACCACCTCCTCCACCATGTCGTCCTCCTTGCCCTCCATGGGAGCCGTTGTGATGACTGTGTGGTGGAGAGGGTGGAGCAGCTGGATAGTTTCCGGCTGATTGCCGGCCTCCGTCCGGAACTTCATTATTCCGATTCTGGGGAGGGTCTTGACTATGACGATCCCCCTGCCGACTTGTACCGGCATGGTTTCCGTCGTTTTTTCGCCCATCGTTCCCACCATCGTGAGGCTCAGCCGGACGGTTCTCATGTCTAGGAGGTGGCATTCTCTGACGATCCTCCTCCCGATGTTTCTCTTTATCTTCTCCCCTTCGATCCTTAGATTCTCGTCAGGGAGGATTCGTTGGATTCAGGGCAGCGATGGCGTCTTTCCCGGCCGCTGGTGCGATGTTGCTCCAGCCGCGTGTAGTCCTGCGATGCTGTCCTGACGATCCGGTTCTTGAATAATTGTCTTCCCGTCGTTCGGGGCGATAATGCTGCTCCAGAATGTAATGGGGTCTTACGTCAGCCCATGCCGGATCTGTGCGACATTGGTCAGAATCCGAGACCAGTTTTTGACTTCCGGGCAGGGCGACCTTTTGCTGCTCCAGTCCCTTGTTGAGTAGCTTGATACCCAAACGGATCTCCTCTGGTCCTGGATTAGCCGATAGAATTTCTCGGGCTGCCACGGTATTTTGTACTGGTGTTGGGTATACCCAATCTCCGTTGCTATCTTTCCGTGGCTTCCCCATCTCATCTCCAAAAAGGACGGCACGGATACGTGGGAATTGGTTGTCATCTATGTGACGCTTCCGTGTCTTCTGGTGCAGACGAGACATGTACTCCTTGTTCGACATGCGTTTCTTCTCCACCTTGATGTTTTTGGCTTCATCGAGGAGTTGTTGACGACGCGCTTCTAGGGCTTGCGCCCTTTCATGCAGCTCATCTGCAGTAAGTTTTGCAGCTGTAGGGATAGGTGTGGTTAATGCGGCATCGATGAGTTTACGTGCACCTTCAGTGATCACGTGTCCATCCACCGATGCTTCTTTTTTCAGCTCGTCTGGGATAAGTCCTCCATCCGAGTCTTCTTCGTATTCCTCGGCAATCAGCTCCTCTGCTAGAGGGTCTTTTGCCGGGGTCTTGTTTTTCTTGTTCTTCTTCTTTGCCTTATTGGCAGCGCCGGTAGCAAAGATGGCTTTGGGTCCATTTCCCGGAGTCAAGATCTGATTGGTACTTTCGGACATCTGGACTTCATGATTATCTCCGACGTCCATGTCATCCTGCGTTTTGGGAGAGTGTTCCCCGGATCCTTCGTCCATGGCTTCTCCTTCTTCTGCAGCTTTGGAGTTATACTCCTCTTCATATTCCACGGAGAACTTTCGGAAATCTGCTGACATCATCGACTCATCCGAGGATGCGGGTACGTTGGCGTTTGTTCCAATTGCCTCCAGCACCGAGTCAGTGTTTTCTCCAGCATCGGCAGAGCCGGATCCGGATCCCACGTATCCGACAAAGTGCGACGCGTGCTTCCTGAGGTACCTGTGGCTTTCGCGATCAGCCATATCAAAACTTTTGATGGTCTCGAGGATTGCATCTACGCTTTCGCCTTGCAGCATCATACGTCATAGTGTGTACCTTAGGAAAGGCCCGTCTGTTCCGACATCATCAGAGCCGGAATCAGTGTCGTTGATATGCTCCTTCTGGATTTCGACTTCCACGGGTGGGTCGATCTGGGATTCGGCTCCTCCAGGGAGATCCACTCCAGATTCGATGTTGACCCCTAGGTCTTCTTCAGGTTCGGGTTTCTCCACTATCTCCGCAACTGGTGCGGGATGGGTGGGATTAGGGTTTTGTGAGATCCGAAACTCTGCCGCCTCTGCGGACAAAGGGGACCCAGAAAATTCTTCTGCCTCTATCATCATCGCTAGGGTGGGTTGGGCAGGTTCAGCGAAACCGATGTAAACATCGATCTCGCCAAAAGACATGATTGTGTAAGCAGTCACGGCCTCCTTTGCCAGAATCCAAGTCTCGCCGAGAACGATGAGAGGGACGTTGCTGGCGTAGAGGATGCGGCCGACGGTGATAGTCTCGCCGATTCCGATTCTTGCAGATTCCGCTTGAAACGCAGATCCGTAGCTCACTTACCCCATGGTGGGCGCCAACTGTCGTCGGATTGATGACAAGTACGCCATGAGGGGGTCCTCGAGGCGTGCGGAAGAGAGGCGGGGGTGAGACGTAGGTATTCCGGGACGGTGAGCACACAAGTTTACCCACGTTCGAATCCGCCGGCTTTGGACGGATCCTACTCCTACTAGCAATCCAGTAATACGGCAGAGCCGGAATATGGGTTACAAGGGTTTCGCCTATGCGAGTTGAGGGTCTAAAGTATTGGGTGCCCTAAAGGCTCTCCCTAGGACGGCTTATATAGATATCCGGCCTAGGGTTTACAGGAAAGATCTATCCGGATACGACTAAGAGTCGGTTACAGAGTACATCTTGAACTACAAGTAACATTATGGGCCTAAGTCGGTACGTCTTCTGGGCCTTCCCGTAGCCGGATTGGACTCCGTCTTTCTCCCTGACTGGGCCGCCCGTGAAGCAAAGCTCTAACCCTAAGTGGGCCACCCTGGTCAGTGAGGAACTATGAGGATACCCGGAAAGTATATCCCCAACAGTCACTTCCCCAGATTACCAGAGGCATGAACCCACTATCGAGCATAAATACTAACTCTTGGAGTTGCTAGCATCTACTTGGCCAAGATAGATACTAACAACGGAAAGCATGCAAGATCACAATAACAAAGACATGATAGAATCAATAATCAATCTGAAATAGCATCTCAATATCCATCGGATCCCCGCAAACACAACATGCAGAATTACAAATAGATGATCTTGATCATGAACGGAGCTCACAAGATCTAGACATGATAACACAAAGGAGGAGAACCACCCATCTAGCTACTACATGGACCCGTAGTCCAGAGATGAACTACTCACGCATCACACCGGAGGCTTGCATGATGATGAAGAAGGCCTCCAGGGTGAATTCCCCTCTCTGGCAGGGTGCCGGGAAGATCTTCAGATCCATCCCTATCTAGGGATGGAGATGACGGCGGGTACAGACACTTTCATAAAATTTTGATCAGGTACTTAGGGTTTTCGTATCAGAGGCAATATATAGGCGGAAGGAGAGGCCGAGAGGGTGCCTGGGGCGGCCAGACCACCCCTGGCACGGGCCAGGCCCGGCCGCGTGGCTAGGTGGTGTGGCCGGGCCCCATCCCCTCTCCGTCTCGTATTCCGGCTCCATGTGTCTCTTTGTAAAATAATGACTTTGTCTTTTGTCCCGTCCAATTCCGAGAATATTCATTTTCTGACTTCCCGGAACCAAAAACAGCAGAAAACAGGCAGCTCGCACTGTGGCTCTTGTTAATAGGTTAGTCCAAGAAATCATATGAAAAGTACTCCAAATTGTGGACAAAACACAAGAAAGTAGATAAAACCAAGCATGGAACATAAAAAATTACAGATACATTTGCAATGTATCAGTTGGTACTTGTGGGTAAAGTTGTACACCCTTGCAGGATTAAATCAAGCCATGTTCACGGTTATGAATGCTTGGTGACTAAATTCTGAGATCATAGAGAACGCTAACCTAATCGTAAAACTTGGCAGATCAATGTGTTCTTAAGGATGCTTCCTCATGGGTACGAGGGGGTGATCCTAGTTGAGGAGATGATGATGATTTGGTGGATATCAAAGATATGATTAATACTTTGGAGATGTCGCTCTCTTATCCCCTTTTAAAATGTTCTGATTAGACGAGCTTCTTGTTCCTCTTGTTTTATAAACAAAGATGGCTTTATGCAAAAATAGCTCCACCAGCCATAAGTCTTGCAGAGTACACCTTGTACTCGCCATTTGTTTGTTAATACTTTTGTAGAAGAGCGAGTGTCCCCTGAAGACGAGTTTGGTACGACATTAACACTGACGAGTAGTTTGGGGTTCCCGGCCGACAACCTGGAATCTATGGGTTAGGACATTATCATTATGCTTTGGGACTCTTAGGCCATTTGTTAAGTTTTCTATACTTAATAGCACAATTTGCCTTTCGTTGTTTGATGTTTTTGGTCAGCAACCTCTGCTTGTAATATTTGGGTTCTCTGCTCCATGAGCTTGTTGTAATAATTTTTGTGTCGTAGGGTCATTATTGTGTTACCAGTTTTCTCACTGGATATTCTCGAGCTCTAGGTTAGTCTTATGTCAGACTGAAGTCTAGGATTTGTCTAGCCATGATCCCGGGGGTGCCACAAGCTTTGGTATTAGATTCACACCGACCATAGGAAAACCTTGCTATTGGTCGATGTTGAGTCTAGTGCTTGTGAAATCTATTTTAAAGGTGAAATGTATTTGTGAAACTCTAGTATGCTTCTTTTACTCCTTATCTGGTATTGCTCTAACTCTGAGTCATCTTATCTTGTGTTGACTTTGAATAGTTTTGATATCTCTTCTAGTCTTTCAAAACTTAGGTTCCTTCTGGGCATGTCGTTTCTCAACCAGCTGACCTAGTTGTTGAGTTCTCTAGAGTTGTGAGTTGTATGTTTATTGTTCCTCTTACTTCGTTTCAACAGAGAGATTCCTTTGTATCATGATCTCTCTATCTTATAGGCCACAATATTATACTGTAGGTTCCATAGTGTTCTGTTCTAGGTTTCGAGGTTTCCTTGTGCCTCGTGTGCCTCCTTTTTATTTGTTGGGTACTTTAGAAGTTGTTTCTTCTTTTGGAAGCTACCTCGTTGTAGGGGTTCGCGCATGAAAACAACAATTTTTCCCTACGCCAAGAACCCTAATGCCAGGACCTATCTATTAGTAGTGTAGTAATGGGAGGGGATTTTCACAAACTTACCATCGAAGACCAAAAAGTGTTGTCAACGCTCGGGAGAGCATGGTTGATGTAGACGAATTGAAGCCGACCTCGAGGTCATGTTGAAGTCCCGACAGCTCTTGTGGCTCCAACGACTCCTAGTGCCCCAAGTGTTGCACATCACGGGGAGTTACACACGTTCGGTGCCTTGCGATGACTCCCGCTCCTCCGATCCAGCAGCAGTTGCAGAAGTATAGCTTCTGGATCCGAATCCCGCAGCATGACGGTGCTCCGCGGTGAAGAAGACTCCTGCTTGCGTGATCCGTACTTGGGACCACGGTCACGAGAGAGAGAGAGAATAAACTAGAGGTCTTCTAAAAGAGAGGGAACCTTTTATTGATTATTGAGTATTTAATTTGTCAAAATACCTCTCTTTATATAGGGGAAAACCCCCACATAGGCAATTGCCTTAGCCATGTGGGACTAAACAAAGGAGAGGGGAGAGGGGGCTGGCCGCCGCTGGCCAGGGCCCAAGTGGTCCCCACGCGGGGTGCCTTGGCCTAGCCGGCCACCCCCTCCTTCCTCTCTTTGGTCTTTCCCTCATGGGCCCTTTTCCCTCCGGATTTTGGCCCAATTAGGTATTTGACCTTTTTTAAATTATTTTTCTTTTATTGAATAAATATAAATGAATGATTAAATCATTATTCAACATTCATGTACATGTTATTCAATCCCCGTTGATGTGGAACTCCTTCCATCCCATTCTGGACATCCTCCGGTTTTACCGAAACCCTTTCGGTTTTCTCTCTCTCTTTTCTTCGGTGATTCTGCCGATACCAAAACACTCTCTGAGCATCATCAAGCCCTTAAGCATGATACCCAATGGTTCGGGAACACTCCAGACATGGTCAGGACCCTCCCGTACCAATGATCATCAGAGGGACTGATACATTGCAAATGTATCTATAATTTTTGATGTTCCATGCTTGGTTTTATCCACTTTCTTGTGTTTTGTTCCAACTTTGGAGTACTTTTCATATAATTTATTGGACTAA
Source organism: Avena insularis (assembly GCA_023614405.1). NCBI lineage: Eukaryota > Viridiplantae > Streptophyta > Magnoliopsida > Poales > Poaceae > Avena > Avena insularis. The sequence goes on along the minus strand of CM042684.1, from coordinate 327,223,234 downwards.
CCTATTAACAAGAGCCACAAAGGCAAATTTGCCATTTTGCCGTTTTTGGTTCTAGGAAAGTCAGAAAATGAATATTCTTGGAATTGGACGGGACAAAAGCCAAAGTGCCTATTTTTCCGGATGTCATCAAGTGCCAGAATACGAGACGGAGAGGGGCCAGGAGGCCACACACCACCTGGCTACACGACTAGTCCTGGACCGCGCCAGGGGGTGGTGTGGCCGCTCCCGACACCCCCTCGGCCTCTCCTTCCGCCTATATATTGCCCTTGGGACGAAAACCCTAAGTACCCGATCAAAAATCCATGAAAGAGTCTGTAGCCGCCGTCATCTCCATCCCTAGATCGGGAGGGATCTGAAGCTCTTCTTGGCAACCTGCCGGAGAGGGGAATTCACCTTGGAGGCCTTCTTCATCACCATGCAAGCCTCCGGTGTGATGCGTGAGTAGTTCATCCTTGGACTACGGGTCCATGTAGTAGCTAGATGGCTGGTTCTCCTCCTTTGTGCTTTCATGTCTAGATCTTATGAGCTCCGTTCATGATCAAGATCATCTATTTATAATCCATACATGTTGTGTTTGCGGGGATTCGATGGATATTGAGATGCTATTTCAGATTGATTATTGATTCTATCATGTCTTTGTTATTTGTGATCTTGCATGCTTTCCGTTGTTAGTAGCTATCTTGGCCAAGTAGATGTTAGCAACTCCAAGAGTTAGTATTTATGCTTGGTAGTGGGTTCATGCCTCTGGTAATCTAGGGAAGTGACAGAAATCTCTAAGGTACTAGATGTGCTGTTGCTACTAGGGAGAAAACAACAATCCTTTGTTCATAGAACAATCATATTGTTTACTTTACACACAGTTCGTAAAGCAATAATCTGTTGCTTGCAACTTAATACTGGAGGGGGTTTGGATGATAACCTGAAGGTGGATTATTAGTCATAGATGCAGTTGGATGGCGTTCTATGTATAATGTTGTAATGCCCAATCAAGTCTCAAAGGAGTCAAGATGATTAATATATGCATGTATTGCTTTCTCGGTGTTTGTCAATTGCCCCGCTGTAATTTGTTCACCCAGCATGTTATCTATCTAAGGAGAGCCACCTCTAGTGAACTATGGATCCCGGTCCTTGTCTTTTACATTCAATCTACAAACTGTTACTGCTTTGTGTTTACTTTCTGCAAACTTTTACTTCCTTCCATTCGATACGTTTAATCCTTTGTTTTCCACAAAACACGGTGAGATTGACAACGTCATCGCAAGTTGGGGACAAAGTTCTGTGGTTGTGTTGTGCAGGTCTCCACGTTGCTACTAGCACCGGTAGTGCGCCCTGCCAAAGCTCAGCTAGTAACACCTTTGGGGTGTTTCCTTGCTCCTACTGGTTCGATTAAACCTTGTTTTAATAACTGAGGGAAACTTGCTGCTATGCTCATCATACCTTCCTCTTGGGTTTCCCAACGAGCTCTACATCAACCACGCACCAGCACTTTTCTGGGCGCCGTGCACTGAGCCATCAGGGACCTGGATGGCCATGTTGATCCCTGTGCATTCCATGAAACCTTTCGTTGCCGAACCATGAACATCGTGTCGCATTCATTTTGTCTCTCGATACTTGCATTGTCTGAGATATGATTATTGACATCACCATGTCGTGTTCAATCTCATTACCAACAAATGCTATTTAACTCATTCCGACAAGTGATATCCCCGTGATCTAATCACACGTTGCACAACTATTAGATATAACTTTCTAAGTGGGCCCTCGAGTATCTTTTCCGTCATGCGGATGGAAAAATCCCGCTCTTGACGCATATTGCCTCAACTGTTCCTACGAATACTAGAAAACACCTTTATAATCATCATGTCACCAGATGACGTTTGATGTTATCATAATATCCTCGAGTAACAGTGATTGATATGGCCTCACGGTCTAAGAAATAGGACACTAGGTCTTTTCTGATCATCATAACTTGAACTTCGTGACATGATCGGGTCATGATGCTTAGGTTGGGTATTGCTCATCATCTCATTCTCGCAATGAGGTGACTCCATTGTCAACTAGCATATATGCCACATGATCAGGAAACCTTGATCATCTGTTGACCAATGAACCAGTGACTAGAGCTTCACAGGGAACTCCTGGTTGTTTATATATCACATGTGTATTGACGTTTCCTTTCAATACAGTTATAGCATGATATAAAACTTAATCATAAACTTTATGAAATATGATAATAATCCATATTATTATTTGTATCTAGGGCATATTTCCAACAGTCTCCCACTTGCACTAGAGTACAAATAAACTAGCTGCCTTTGATCCTAATCATTGGCACCATATATCACGACACCATTGATCATGCTTGTTCATGGAAGACGTTAAGTCTTGGGTCTAGACTTTACAGCCTCAAATACTTCGCAACTTACTAATGTCACCTTGATTGACATTAATACTCTATCATCTCATGCTAACATATTTGTGTATGCATCGTAGTCATGGCAACAGAATGAGGTCGGTTTCTAGGAGCCAACAATGACGTTAGATCAGCCACAACAAGCTTTCTCATGGGCATTGTGCCCTGGGACACACCTTCTGCGTAAAGACGAACTAGTCTAGCCATAACAATATACATTACGTTAGATGGTACCCTTATCTTTTATTATAAATTTAATCATCGAGACACTAGTGCAACATATGCAACTTTCGATGTTTTACCATCTCGCTTCCTACTTGACTTGAGCCGGTATTATCGATGCAGGAATTTCCAATTTTCTAAGGTTAACACATGCCCTTATAACATAACCCTTTATGTTTTTAAGATATTTCATCCTTCATAGATTTGAAAATATGTCTACAGTTCTCATCCAGACACTATGGACAAACTTAGCTCAACATTCTGTGATTCATACTTAATCACTTTTCAAATGTTCCTTCTTGGATCATATATTATGTTAAGTTGTCATTATGGTTTTTCAAGATAAAACCTATGTCTCAACGTAGTGGATGACGATCATACTTTTCTTTCTTTTCAACCATTAAAGTTTAACTTAATGATATTCTTAATTCGAGTGACTAAGGACCATTCCTTAATCAATTCCTATTCTGAAACTAATTTTTCAGAATCTCTTTTAGGAATATGACATAATATTGTAATATACTTACTTTCAACTTCTAATCCCTATAAATCATTATTGATTGGTACTTGCACTTTTATTCTTAATGTGTCATACACACTTAAGAATCAATCATTAAGCTCCCACTCAAAATATGTTCCTAACTTATTTGAGTCCGAGACTTATACTGCTCCCACTCAAAAATATGTTCCCAACATATTGTTTCAGGAAGACTTTTACAGCTCCCACTCAATTTCATGCAAATTCCATATCTTCTCATTATTTCGAATACCTTAAAAATCCTTTGATCAATTATCATACTAAGAGTTTTATTACGAGATGCTAGTACCTTACTAGTATTAAATCCACTACACTTTTCAGCACTTCTGAATCAACTTCTTTCGAATTTGTCCAATACATTATTCATGACAAATCGTGCCTTTGTCATTCACCTTTTCCATCATGACTTTGTAGTCGTTTGGAAACATCAAGCAACCCTTTACTTGGTAAGTTTCAGCAATGAATTGCTTTCTAATCTTAAGTGAATTTTGCCTCTAGGATTTCTCATAATTTTAGTTTACCATTATTTCCTTTTTAGTTCGTAGGTATGCCATATTCTAGTAAGATGACAAGTGATTCACAAATGTATCCATACAAGATGTGGGTACATTTTTGAATCCTACTTCATGTAGTGAAAACACTAGTGGGGAAAACACAATGATCATTATCATTGATTCTTTCCTTTATAAAGAGAATCATTCAGGAACACTTTCCGTTGTGCTTCTTAACGCTCTGATGCAGGGTTTTGAATCCTCATCGTGTTTTTAGTATCTTACATAAGCTTCATCGAGAACACAAACTTTCTCGAGAATGCACCGAAATTTAAGCAACATTAGTTTTGCCTTTCTTTTGGTTCCAGCTATGGATTTCGTATTCAAAGTTTCCAATGAATAGTCTACAAGGACTTACTCGCTATTGCTTTAGTGATATAGAATAACTCCAAAACTTTCATGACAATCCATATAAGATATGGCGCCGATCTCACGAATTCAGATGGTTTACTATATATATTCTAATTGAGTGTTTACTATTTCTAACTAATGGTCTTTACGTATACACTACAACGATTTATTTGGTGCCATCTATTCACCCACTTGATAACTAATATCACATTGTGATGCTTTGCATTTTGACATATCACATGCATTGCATTTCACAATTTCTTATGCCAATCTATAACATCAAATTTCATTACTATTGATCAATTCGTAGTAATTAGATTCTCTTTTATCTTTAATACCCTTGGATGATGAAATATTTTGATCATATCAAATAGTTTCATGCTCATGTTTCCTTTGGTAAAATATTTTACTAAATTCAAACAATCACAAAATGATAATCACCACTTCATTGAAATATGATACATCGAATGTGTATTCTCTTTCAACAATTCATCAAACACTTTGCATTCATGCAATACATGGTGTTTAAGTTATTTTGCCGAACTTGGGCATGATTCATATGCGACAAGAAATCAAATGTCTTTCACATATTATCAACATAACTTCAAATTTAAAGAATGGTTTCATTCAAAATGAATATATCATTACGTTGGGTATTTTAAAGGCATTTTCAATATTTTTATAAATGTTCATGCATTACCAATTAATTTCATAACCATGATAATTCACACATAATCGAACAACATATGAACACAAATATAAATCATTCATATAAGCATCACAACCATTTGTTACAAACTCATATGAATAACCGTCTCACAAAGTGTGAGACACACTAAAGAAGTTCACAATCCATCGATTACAATAATCATCCAAAAACGATAAACTAAATGATAAATGTCGAGGGAGAGTGTTGTTTGGCCATCATCATCATGCTCGCCATCAACACGCAATGTCACCTCCTCTCCAGCAAGAAACTCTCATGTAGAAGGACCTATTTTCACCAGAACAGAATAAGTATCAAATACTTTAACACTGCAACAAGTGTTTGCAAGATTATAACATTTATAAAACTGTATATCAAATATATACCTTTGTCATCGATGACCTTTCTGGCAACGGGTCCAACCTTCACATTCCTAAAATGTGTTATGAACTCATGGAAATCCTATGTTTCCCCATCACCTCTCATGATGCAAGTCCTGGCGTGTGCATGGTAGCTTGGTGACAGCGACCACAACACCACGCCTATTGCAAAAGAGCTCATCAACAAGTTGTCCAGGAAGTAAGCAAGCCTCATATACTCATGTATGCGCTCCAAGTGGCTCTCTAGTGAAGTGTTCTCATCCATATTAATAGAGAGAAAATCTCCCATCAGCTCATGTTCCCATATGCACACTTGTTCCACGAAGTGGGATCTAAGATGTATGATGAGTCCAAAATTGAAGCATATTTACCGTTTGTTTTTGCATAAATAGAGTAGTGATATTTGTATTTCACCGCGTGTACACGCACTATTTCGTTCTTGTTTCAACATGATCCTAAATCATGAAGTCATATATGAACATATCAATTAGAACTGTCATATTGTGTAATTATATGATATTTCTAAGTAATAAAAGTCATTTTACGAATTTACCTTCGCACCACGAGAATACCAAACATGGAGAAGGCATCAGTACCGATAATGACCACTGGTACGGGCGGAGCCTGCCCGTACCGTCCGCCCGTACCAGGCGCCATCGTGGCCGCCTCATCAAATACTTCCACCTCGCAAAGACGAGAGAGAGATCCGACATTCACAGCCACTAGAAACCATTAAAAACCACATCTGAGAGGGATCAGAAGGAGGAACTTGGCTGGGGTAAAATCCTAGCTACTTCACGGATCATTGGAGGACAACACATCATCCCCTTCATCATTAATCGCTGCATCTCCATTACGACCATTACCCCCATCTTTCATCTATTAGATCTCATTGTAATTCCAGATTCAATTGTGGTTTACATTAGATCTACCTCCGTACTTTTATCCATTCATTTGATTATGATGATGTTGATGATTGCTTCCATGAGTGAGTAGTTCCTTTGTTCTTGGGGAGATGGAGAAACCCTAACACCATTATGAACTTGTAATAAAGATGATTTATTCTTGTGTCCATATGACTTGCTTGTCTATGATATAATTATGATTTGTGTTTGATCTCTCTCTCTTTAGATGGTATGTGTAGTCGACCGCATATCATTTGCCCTCGGGACTAAAGGGAGGGATAAATCATTTGGACGTGTCTTGGAAGCATACCTAGAATGCCCCGTGATAGATTGGTGCTGGCTCGTAACCTACATAGTCAAAGGAGGATTAAAGAGGGACTCCCTAAGATAATTACGATATCCACGGGGAAACCCTTAATTGTGGTGGTTTGTATGGGTGACTGCTCTCAGACATCGCAGTGGTTATTTAGAGGTGACCTCACTCTTGGATCAACAAAGTGGCTTCCTATGAGCCTTGTAGTGAACATCTTATTATGGGGATCTCTCCACACATATCATGACACAAGGAGTATGTTATCTTGATTACATATAACAATAATACTATGCTAGTGGTGTATCCTACATCCTCGAGAACGTTTTAGCCCTATTGAGTTCAACCGCGCTTTCATACAAACTTGTTACTTATTTTATTTTACTTGTTTTAATTACTTTTCTGCAAACAACCATAAACCTTTCAAACACCCTTTACTTGATATCAAAGGCAGCTTATAAGTATCCTTTGGTAGATAGTAACGAGGGACATAAAGACGTTCACCAATAGCTCTCTGTGGGCTCGATGTCTTTACTTCGAAACTAGCTACAATTGATCTGTGCACTTGCAGTCATCAAGCTATTTTCTGGAGCCGTTGCCGGGGAGCTAAGTGCTTTTGGTCTTTGTTCTTAGTTACTTATTTTACTCATTATTTTATTAAAGTTCTTTACTAGTTTCAAGTAAGCACCATGACTGCACTCGGACTGATTAATTAGCTCGATGCTACTAAATACCTCGGGAAGTCCAATAGAGGAGCCATCAAAGAATTCCTGAGTGGGAGCAAACCAGAATACGAGGTCAACCCTCGTTTTATCGCTATTATTAAATAGAAAACTTTTGTAGGAGATGATCCTGATGAGGATCCTTACAATCATTTAATGCATTTTACCGAGCTATGTTGGACCCTTAAATTGAGAGGCTATTCCGATGATGAATTAAAACTTAAACTATTTAGCTCCTTTAATGGCTCTTAAATTTGGTGAAGAGACAAACTATGTCTCTCAAGTTTGGTGAAGAGACAAACTATGTCTCTCAAGTTTGGTGAAGAGAAGATGTATTTTCACTTCTGTAAATTTGATCATAAGCCGGCTATTGAAGAATTGGATGATGATGAGTATGAACGTGAGGAAGAATGTAATATCTTAAATTTAGCCTCAATAGTCATCGAGACTCCGGAAGATGATTTAGCAAGAAGTTTAGTCAATAATAATAATATCCTTCAAGACATAGAAAAAGCTAAAATGGATGATTATCTCGACTCCACACCTGAGGTGGACATCGAGATTAATCAAAAATATGAAGAACCCATAAGAAAAGGAGACAAGGACCTTCCTCCTCCAATCCTTAAAACCTACCAAAGGAACTAAAAGATAGGTTCCTTGATGAAACTAATAAATTTCCTGTTATTATAAGTGATAACCTTGCAGAGAAAGAGGAGAAAACTGAATGAAGGTTCTTCGCATGCATCGAAATGCTCTTGGGTATTCGATGAGTCACTTGAAGGGGATTAGTCCCTCGATAGCCACCCATAGAATATTCATCGAAGAAGGAGCTCAGCTGGTCGTGGACTTTCAGTGACGTCTTAAACCTCACATGAAAGAGGAGGTAAGAAAATAAATAATACATTTTTTGGATGGAGGCGTCATCTTTCATGTAGAGGAGAGTGAATGGGTAAGTCCTGTTCATTGTGTTCCTAAGAAAGGTGTGTTTACGGTCGTAGAAAATGAACATAATGAAATGGTACCTACTAGAACTGTTGTGGAACATAGGATGTGCATTTACTATAGAAAACTTAATAAGGAAACTCGGAAGGACCATTACCCTTTACCGTTTATAGATCAAACTTTAGAAAGGCTTGCTATGCATTCTCATTTTTGTTACTTAGACAACTATTTCTTTTTTCCCAAATTGCTGTTCATCCTGATGATCAACTTAAAACTACTTTTATTTGTCCTTATGGCCTTTATGCCTATCGCCGTATGCCTTTTGGTCTTTGCAATGCTCCTGCCACTTTTCAAAGATGTATGACTGCTATATTCGCTGATTATGTTGAAAGTATTATGGAAGTATTCATGGATGACTTCTCTGTTTATGGAACTTCCTTTATTCATTGTCTCCATAATCTACATAAAGTTTTGTAGAGATGTGAAGACACTAACTTAGTCTTGAACTAGGAGAAATGCCATTTTATGGTTCAAGAAGGCATAGTGCTTGGTCACAAAGTCTCAGGTAAGGGCATAGAATTCGATAAATCAAAGATTGAAGAAATAGAAAGGTTACCCCCTCCTCGAGACATAAAAGGTATAAGAAGCTTCTTAGGTCATGTAGGATTTTATAGAAGATTCATTAAGAATTTTTTGAAAACTGCTAGACCTCTAACTAACCTTCTTCAAAAGGATGTTCGTCTTTCAACATATTAAAACAAGCCATCCTTGAAGCTCCCATTATGAAACCACCTAATTGGAAGAAACCTTTTGAGTTGTTTTACGAGGCTAGTCATGAAGCTGTAGGAGAAATTCTTTGTCAATATGATAGTTATGATCTTAATATCATGGGATTTATATTTTCGTGCCCCTAGTTCGTTAGTTGTACTCAGTTTTCCTCAGCCGCTTAGTTTTTCCTCACTTTTCCCCTCCCTCCATTCCGAAACCCTCGCAGACACTCGGATGGGGGGATGCTGTTAGGTCAAAGGCTAGACCGTTACATACTGATAGGTGGGACTGTGTTGGGGCGGGTCCTGCATTGAGCGTTACGTTACGTCGCCTCGACAGTTACGTGTTGATGGGTGGGGCCGTGTTGGGACGAGTCCTGCATACATGGTGAAGGGTGGGGCCATGTTGGGACAGGTATTGCATACGTGGTGAAGGGTGGGGCCGCATGGAGACACGTCAGACCAGCCATTCTCGCTCCAAGCCTAGAACAGCTCCCACACCACCCCTCCGCTCCCTCACCGTCGTGCCCTCCTACCTGAGAGCCCCTCCTACCTTATGTCATCCTCGGCCCACTAGCCGCCCCCTCCCCCTGCCACGGAGCCCACTCTGGCTCCACTTCCTCCCCACTAGATCTACCCCTTTCACGAAATAGTATGCGATGCTGGCGGGTGTACCGTTCCTCCCCGTCGAGCGCGGAGAAGATTGGGTGGAATCGGAGGGATCTAACGCATGGATTCCATCTAGGTAAGTATCGTTTCCCTTTGTGGATTGATTATAGGCAGTAATTGAGCGCGAACCGCCGGTGCTCAGCTAACTGCCTTGCTTTTTGAATAGGATTGATCCAACGCTGGCATTTCAGCTGGTGGTTAAACTGGATACTAGCGTAATTCATGGTTGTGAACGGTTTCTCTCTGGATTTTACTTCCTAGCGGTGGTTGCAACCTCCATAACTCTCAGAGATTTGAAAGATAAAATATATTCTAAATTCCCCTAGAGCAATGGCGATTTAGTTGATTTGCAATATTTCAACATTAGCAAGCAAAGATTGCTCCCACTAACTAGCGAAGCTGATCTGGTAATGCTTCTCTTTGAATGCTGCAGAACGTTTTGGTCGAATTCGTCTCCACGTGCAACCTAAAGTTGAACACACAGGAAAGAGGGCTACATCATCTGGTGGTCAGGCATCATCAGGTGGTCAGGCATCATGTGTCCCTGCTGTCTCTGCTAATAGTGTGCGCCCCCGTGCTCCTTCTAGGTCCACAGCAGTACCATCTGTTCGCACTGCGAGTGTAAGCCAAATCGATCGTGCGGCCGATGTGGAGGACGAAGCAGAGCCTGCCGAGGGAGCGCCTTGACTAGATGACGAGGATGAGTTGATGTTTTCTGAATTGGTAGATAGATTCAGTAAACAAGCACTAGAGGATCAATACATGGAGGAATTAGCCCACAGTGCCAGATTTGATGACACTGATGAAGAAGAGAACAAGGAGAACAATGAGAGTATCGTTTTAGTCGAGTACGATGGTGAGGACTTGCCAGTAATTGAGTGGGACAAGAATGATCCTAAGATTTCAAAAGGCACCGTATTTGAAATGATGCAGTGCTGTCGTAATGCCCTTACTACATATTGCATCTGCACCAATAATGATTATGTTGTTATTAAGAGTGAGCTAGCAAGGTTCATAGTGAAGTGCCCATACAAGAGGTGTAGGTGGAGGATGCATCTATCCACTATGCTCAGGAGTAGTTTGGTTCAGGTATTAGAACCAGTTGTGTATTTTAGATCATTGTGTTGAATTTGTTAACTGTACCTGACATTTTCATTATGTTTCAGATAAAAGGTAACTGGTTCGAACATTCTTGTCCACCTCAAGGGGGACAGCCAAAGGATAAAACAAAACTCGCAAAGACTAGGTGGTTGGCATATGCAATCATGGATTTGATGAGAGCGAACCTATAACTTGGTGCAACAGCGCTCATAAAAAAGTTTTTGAAAAGTTTAATATTACAGTACCTTACATGAGGATGTTCTATGCAAAGGAAATGGCTCTTGATAGGATCAACGGTCCATGGAATGAAAGTTTTCAGTTTCTTTATAGCTTCAAAGTTGAAGTGGATATGGCTAGTCTAGGTAGTGTTGTACAGATAGACAGGCATATAGTTCAGTACAAAATAAGAGGGAACACAATGGAGGAGTGCTTTAGATGGGCTTTTGTTTGTTTCAAAGCTTGCTGGCAAGGGTTTCTAGATGGTTGCAGGCCTTATTTGGCTGTGGATGTAACAACTCTTCATGGCAGATTTAAATGACAGCTAGTAGCTGCTACTACAGTTGATGGCCACAATTGGATGTTCCCTGTTGCTTTTGGAGGTTTGTAGATTGAGTCAGAGGAAAATTGGACTTGGTCTGTAGAGAATTTGCACGACCTTATAGGTCATCCACTAGGACTTACTATCCACACGGACGCTTGCAAATGTTTGGAGAAAGCTGTAGAAGCAATATTCCCTGGAGTGGAGCATATTGAATGTATGCGACACTTAGTGTAGAATTTTACAAAGAAATTCAAGGGTAAAGTTTATACTGACAACCTATGGGCAACTTCATACACATGCAGTTTGAGGAAGCATCTGTATCGTTTGGATGTGTTGTATAAACAAAAACCAGCGGTGAAGGAGTACTTGGATGCACATCATGGAATGGTGTGGTCAAGAAGCCAATTCAATGAAATTTGCAAGGTAGACTATGTGACAAGTAACCTTGCAGAGAGTTTCAATGCAAAGGTCAAGTCATTGAAAGGGCTTATGTTGTGGCAAATATTTGATAAGATTAGGCAGATGATCATGATAGAGATCGATTTGCGTCAAAGAATTGCATCAACAGTATATGATGGCCATCTCATCCTCCCATCTTTGATTAAGGCTTTGCATGCCAGGGCAAAACAATTGAAGATGAAATGAATTAGAAGAGAAATGGAGGATGAGGTCACGTACACTAACAATAAAGATAGGCAATGGAGGTATCTAGTGAGTTGGTTGATAGGACATGCCATTGCAGGCAATGGCATCTCTGTGGGAAACCCTGCATACATGCATTTTTTTCATGGGTGTTCTAGGAGGTGAATAGGGAGAAGTTGATCAGTACGTGTCGGAGTGTTTCTCCGTTGCCAAATTTAGGGCAGCATATGCTCAGAATGTTCTAGCCTTGTTGGGAAAATACCAATGGATGGAAGTGAATCCAGGCTTCAAGCTATACCCTCTAGTTTTTACTAGACCAGCAGGTAGGCCAAGGAAGAATAGGATGAGAGCTAGTGCAGAGGGTGGTGCACCACCTCGACGATGTAAGTGCAAACGTTGTGGGATCCTAGGGCACATTGCTAGGCTTTGTAAAAATGTAGTGGACCCAGCTTATGGAATGGATGATCAGGCGGGAGCGGCAAATGCAGATGAGAATGAAGTATTTGAACGAGAGGAGAATGAAGCAATGGATACATTGTATATTGAACCAACAGATTGAGAGGAGATTGAACCAAATGCAAGGGAGATTGAACCATATGCAGGGGATATTGAACCAATGGATCGAGAGGAGATTGAACCAAATGCAGGGGAGATTGAAACAAATGCAGGGGATATTGAACCAATGGATCGAGAGGAGATTGAACCAAATGCAGGGGAGATTGAAACAAATGCAGGGGATATTGAACCAATGGATCGAGAGGAGATTGAACCAAATGAAAGGGTGATTGCACCAAATGAAGGGGAGATTGCACCAAATGCATGGGAGATTGAAGCAATTTATTCATTGGAAGCTGATACATTGCAAATGTATCTATAATTTTTGATGTTCCATGCTTGGTTTTATCTACTTTCTTATGTTTTGTTCACACTTTGGAGTAATTTTAATATCATTTCTTGGACTAACCTATTAACAAGATGCCACAGTGCCAGTTGCCTGTTTTCTGCTGTTTTTGGTTCCAGGAAGTCAGAAAATGAATATTCTCGGAATTGGACGGGACAAAAGCCAAAGTTCCTATTTTACCGGAAGACTCACGGAGCCAGAAGGAGAGCCGGAGGGGGTCCATAAGGTGGCCAGACCCCCCTAGGCGTGAGCAACCCTAGGCTGCGCCAGGGCATGGTGTGGGACCCCTGGCCGGCCATTGACCTTGCCTCCTTCGCCTATAAGAGCCTCCCGATTCCAAAACCCTAGATGATCAAGCCTCCAGCCACGAAAAGTTCCACAGTGCCGCCGCCACCGAAGGGGAGATTTAGGAGACAAAAAGTCTCTGTTCCGGCACCCTGCCGGGATAGGGAAGTGCCCCCGGAGCCATCTCCATCGATCTCCACCGCCATCTCCATCACCGTTGCTGATTCCCATGACGAGGAGGTAGTAGTTCTCTCTCGAGGCTAAGGGTTCTACCGGTAGCTTTGTGTTCATCTCTCTCTCTATGCATGATCTTATTGAGATCATGAGCTTGTAATCTATAGATCTACCTTGCTACTTAAGTGCTTTAATAGATCTCTGCTCTCCCCATGTGTGTGAAAGTGATAGCGTGCTCACCATGGTGGCACTTAGGCTAGAGATTACAAATACTTGTTATGAGTTATATTTGGAGTTGGATGTCTTTATGAAATTGTGGTGTTTGTTGGACTCATTTAGTACTCAAGGTGACAGTGTGGGGTTTTCTAGATGGGAAAGATGAACTTTGAGGTGTGCTGTTATAGCCCTACCATCAATTAGAGTGTTCAACCGGAGAGTAGTTAAGAGTAGTATCATAAAGAGAATTATTTATATGAGAGAGTGTTCACTAGTGAAAGTATGATCCCTAGGCCTTGTTTCTAAGCACTGAAACACCGTTTGCTATTAGATCTGTTACATGTTTGCTTGCTTCCATCTTTATTTCAGTTTTACTTTAGTCTTTTCCACGCCACCAAGCTATTCTCTATCACCATTACCACTTATAATTATCCATACCACTTGTATTTCTCTATCTCTTCGCCGAACTAGTGCACCTATACACCTGACAAGTGTATTGGGTGTGTTGGGGACACAAGAGACTTCTTGTATCTTGATTGCAGGGTTTATTGAGAGGGTATACCTTTGACCACTTCCTCCCTGAGTTCGATAAACCTTGGGTGATCCACTTAAGGGAAAACTTGCTGCTGTTCTACAAACCTCTGCACTTGGAGGCCCAACAACTGTATACAAGAATAGAAGTGCATAGACATCAGAAGCAAAGTTCAAAAGTAAAGGAATTACACAAGAGGATATTGAAGAAATGATGCCAATGCGTTTTGAACCATATGAACCAATGAATCGAAACATGGTTGAACCAATTGTATGACAGATTGAAGCACTTGATTCATTGGATGTAGAGAAAAAGAACAAAGGGAACAAACAGAAGAAGCTGATGGTGGACTCTAGGAATATTCCAGCCAGGATCACCCAGAGCAAGGTGGTGAACTCCGAGAATATTCTAGCAAAAAACAATAGGAGCAAGAAAAAAATGAATTTGAATTATTAATTTGAATTTGTATGATGAATTTGAACTACTGTCAATGTTTGTATTGAATTCGAACTAGTCTGACGCTCCCAAGTTTGTATGTTGGATAACCCCATAATGTATGTGTTATTGCAAGTTTCTATTATCATCCACCTAGTTGCTTAGCACTGCTCAGTTTTACCCTCGACATGTGGTTAACACATGGGGTTTAGCTAGTTCATGGCTTAAACCATAGCAAACGTTGACCAACTGATCCAAAATTTGGCACACTTGTGTATCCTGGATTGATTTACCATATGAAATTGGAAATTTTAGATTTACTTGTAATTAGCCACATTTTTCTTTTCTAAGTGATTAAATTCAAATAAATGGTTTTAGGGTTAGTTTAATTCAAAAAAGAAGTTAAAACATAGTGCAACCTTCGCATGGAGTCTTGTTATGTTACCTACAACCTAGCATGAATAATAAAGGAAAAGGAAATATAGAGAAATGGACTTCTCCCCTAAACCACTTCTTAAATCCTTCTTGGAATGAGCTACTAGCTATGAAGATGCATGGCTTTCTACTCAGTCAACCTCCAAAATAACCCATCCCAAAACATACTTTGTCTAAATGAGGCCAAATTTGGCACACTTGTGTATCTTTGAGTTGCAAACAATATAATGTCCGCCAAGATGAATTATTTTGTTCAAATAACACATTTTCCATTTGTTATGCCAGAAGCTTGAATTTCCCTTAGTCATTTCTTATCTGAGCTCCCTTGTTTTCCTTAGCTCTACTTAGTTTTCCCCTATCGCTAAAATTTTCCTCAGTTTTCCCCTCTCGATGAAGTTTTCCTTAGTTTTTCCCTCTCGCTAAAGTTTTCCTCACTTTCCCCTCTCTCATGTCTCAGTTTAGCTGCGCTTTGATTGGTCGAGATGTATGTCACACGGATCTTGGCTAACCACCATTGGATACATCATGTTCTGACGGGATGGAGATCTCTCTCTCCCGATGGGCACACCTAACCTTGTACGGTGAGGAGAGTCCGATGGGTTGGATGTCTCTCCCTTCCTTCCCTTGACACACGTATACCAGCCGCATCAACTGGCGCTCAGTTTGGATGTGCTCTAATTGGTCGAGATGTATGTCACACGGATCTTGGCCAACCACCATTGGATACATCATGATCCGATGGCTGGAGGTATCTCTCTCCCGTTGGGCTACAGAGAGGAGAGCCCGACAGGCTGGATGTCTCTCCCTCCCTTTCCCTATCGCATGTATAACAGCCGCATCTTCCTCCCCTCCTATCGAAGTATGGCGGCACGACAGTCCGAATGGCGTGCGACGACACGGGTCTAAGCGTGGCGGTCCAAACGGCGTGCGGCGGGACGGATCTAAGTGTGACAGTTAGAACAGCGTGCGGAGGCGCGGACCTAAGCGTGGCGGTCGGAACGGCGTGCGGTGGCACGGACCTACACGTGGGGGTTGGAACGGCTTGCGGCGGTGCGCATCTAAGTGCGGCTACTAGAACAGCGTGCGGAGGTGAGGATCTAACCGTCTAAAATTTCTGTCTCTGTCTGTCTCACTTCCGTTCACATCCTCAGATCCATCGCTGATGAAAGACATCGATGGAAGCCATCATCCGCAACATTAGTGCGACGACGGTGGTGCCGATAGTAGTCATCGATGAAAGACACCGATGGAAACCATCATCCGCAACATTAGTGCGACGATGGTGGTGCCGACAGTGGTCATCGATGCGAAGACGATTGAAGCCATCATCCGCAACATCACTACGACGGCGCAGATCAAGCCCTCATGAACCAAAGCTGTGGGAGGCAGGCCACGGCCGCAGCTGGCACGTCGAGGTGCACTTCGACGGTGAAGGCTAGATGGGAGCACTTTTACCGTACTTCTTGGAGTACACATATGGCAGGGAGGGCGGCTAGCTCACCGTCCACTTAAAATTGGGACAGATTTAAGCCCAATTTGAACCAAACTTCTGTGACTTAAAATATAATTATGCTTTGAATAAATTTGACATGTATTTGAGCCATGAGACCGGTGGATATGCTCTAAAGCTGCTTCATAAGTAGTAGTACTTGCTTTGACAATCTCCGGTGGGCTTGTACAAATTTGATCGAAATTTGTATGATTTGAATCAAAATTGATATGTATTTGAGCAGTGAGGACGGTGGATAGGCTCTAAAGCTAATTCATAAGTAGTACTCCCTCCGACCCAAATTAATTGATTTAAATTTGTCTAGATTCGATTGTATCTTGATGAATTTGAGTCAACTAACTTGGATTGACAATCTCAGCCAATAATTTGGAACAGGGAATGGATGCTGCCGAAAATGCTGCAACTCTACATGGCAGCCATGATGGCAGCGATAGAATAGTCAAAACTGATAGGCCCCAACTTGACCCTCTAGGCATTTGGTACGCCAACTATGGGCAGCTAGATCCAATGGCAAGCAACTCGGGCCCCACAATGCATTCTCTCGACAACTTTGGGACAGCTAGATCCAATGGCAAGCAACTCGGGCACCGCAATGCATTCTCTCGACCACTTTGGGACCGCTAGATCCAATAGCAAGCAACTTGAGCACCGCAATGCATTCTCTCGACAACTTTGGGACCGCAAAGTGACTAAATTAGCAGGAACTCACAACTATCTATTGAATAACAATTCTACTATCTAAATTAGCTATCTATTCAACTAATCATTACACGTGCCACCCTTCACCACAACTGCATACTATAACTTCCAGGACGTGGATGGCAACTACTAAAACTTCCCACATGAATCTACTATTCTCTCCCCCTCTTCACTTGAAGTTCATGTTTTAGATTTTCTACCACTTGATCAGATACAGCAAGCTCAACCTCAGGTGTCAACTTCTCTTTACGAATAAGGTCTGAATTCTTCCTCGACAATACGCTTCAGCTCGAATATCAACAGGTTTTACAGGCCAATTTATCACCTAACTTGGCAACCATATCCTCCAAATCCACCCTATGGCTAGACCACTAGGTTGATTCATCTTGGTATGCAATGTACCATGGATCATCGGCCTGCATAGCACACTGTAACAATCCCAAAACAAACCAAATTGGAATTATCCCGACATGCCATGTCAGCACTTCAAATTCAACGGCAGTATAAAGAGAAGGAGCTACATGCACTTCCGACGTGGTAGGAGAAGGAGAATGTGGCCACAGCATGATCGATCCCCCACCCTCACCGGTGTACCCGCTACGACCAGACATTGAGGACTAATTTGCACCTACAATATCGAGGAAATTACGGGAACCGAATCGATTAGGGTGGGCGGAGCAGGAGCAGAGGTCTTAGCAAGCACTACTAGCAATTTTTCTAAGTATTATTTGAGCTATGGTAGTGGAACAAAATCCCGGTCGTCATGGGCGGTGGACCTGCCTGCGGTCGGTACTGCCTCAACGTACAATGCATATGGACGAAACAGGTGCCGGAGCCGTGGTTGAGGTGCAGCATGGTAGTCCATCCAATACCGCCATAGGACAGATCCGACGACACGCCGACACACCGATGATGGCTGCTCTGTCCGCCGGTAGGATAAGAGCTGCTCGGGGCTGGGGGCTGGCAACAGATGAGAGAGAGAGCCGACGTGTCATACATGACCCCACCTGTCAATTTTTGCATATTTCCCAATTTTCCATATCTTCCAAATTTTTTCTTTGAATTTTGCATATTTTCCACATGACCACCACATGTCAGTGACACACAAAATGGTAAATATGCAAGTTGCAAAGCAAAACATGGCAAATATGCAAATCCCCCCTCTAGCCCCACATGATGGTCCCACTGGTCATTGGCTATGACGGCCCCACAGAACGGATCCACATAGCGACCCTATCGTTCATTGGCTTCGACGGCCCCACATAACGGCCCCATTTATCATTGGCTGGACCGGCCACACAATCAGGAAAAATAGGGCCCACAAGTCAATGAGAGATGGATGGCTGGTCCGTCGTGTATCCTGGCCCCACTCGTCAGCATGTAACGGTCGAGGCGACGTGACGTAACGGTCAACGCACGACCCACCCCAACACGGTCCCACCGGTCAGCATGTAACAGTCAAGCCTTTGACCTGATGGCATCCCCCCTGTCTGAGCGCCCGTGAGGGTTTCCGAATAGAGGGAGGGGAAAAGTGAGGAAAAACTAAGTGACTGGGGAAAACTAAGTACAACTAGCAAACCAAGGGCACAAGAATATAAATCCCTAATATCATTCATCATGCTAGTCTCAGCTTAAATGGGGCCCAAAAGAACTACCCCATGGTAGAAAAAGAATTCTTCACGGTGATTTTCTCATGTGATAAATTTTGATCTTATATCATGGACTCTAAAGTAAGAGTACACACCGATCATGTTTGCTTAAAGAAAATCCTAGAAAGGACCGATGTTAAGCCAAGAATGATCCGTTGGACTTTACTTTTGCAAGAATTTGATTTACATATCCTACAAAGAAAGGAAGACATGGAGGAAACATTCATGGACACTAAAGAAGTTGCTCATCCTAAGGAGGTGTCATCCATGTATATACCTGTGGGAACCACACTACCAAAAATGAATTTTTCTATTTCTTCTTACATTTGTTGTGGTGATTTTCTACAACCAGTTTTATTCGAAGAGAGGAAGACAAAGATGCTCAAATGAGTTCATGTTCCCTCGATGATCGTAGCTTATGAAATTCTGAATTTATCTTTGTTCTAGATATTTTTATATTGTTTCTTTTTGCATATCTGAATTCCTTACATTTTTCTGAGTTCATTGCTGGTCTTACGAGATCGGTACGGGTGGGCGGTATGGCCGGATCTGCCCGTACTGCTAGTCGTTAAGCCCGCTGATGCCTTGGTTTAGTTTTCGCATAATTGGTATGACTGCACCGTACATGTGCAACCCCCATATGGCTGGTCGTTATCTATTCTGTACTCTTCTTTTACTTTTTGATTTGTATTCATGAAAAAAAGCGGAAGAGAGCCGCAAAGTTAGTATGGACGGGTAGTACGGGCAGAACCCGCCCGTACCAGTTAGTTGGTTGACTAATACTGACTTTGTCCCGTGTTGTTTTTGGAAACGACCAGGTACGGGCGCACCGTACGGGCGTCCGCCCGAACCGGTTGGTAGTTATGACCCAAATTTTCTTCTTTTGCACTTATTTGTTTCCATATTTGTTAGGATTATTTTCTTGGGTGACCTTTTTCTTCTAATACGAGTTTCTCTACTCCTAACCCATAATAAGTCTCTTTAGAGGTCCACCTCTCTCTTATATCAACAGATCTAATCTATTTGATGTGCTACTCGATTCAAGGAAAAGGCAAGCCTCTAAACCTCATGGATTGTTCGTGGGATAGTTTCCAGACCTCCTCCATCGAAGACGATGATCGTGAATCTCAAGGCCTAAGCCCAAAGAACAAGCGGTACACTTATGATTCCGATGATGATGATTCTAAAGACGAGAAGTTCTAGATCTCCATGGAGCAATCAAAGAGGGGATGGAAGCAACCGGACTACCTGGCTATGGTGAAGCCTGAAGATGAAGAAGAAGCCAAGAAACCTCATGGGAAGGGTTGCACAGAGTCTCTCAAGATCATCACCATCAACTACTCTTCACCAAAGCATAAGAAAGCTTACCGTTCCAATGCAGGAACTTATCAGGAGACTATGGCACATACCTCAACAACAAAGAAGATCACCATGAACGCACGCATGAGCGTGAAGCTACAAGAGGATTGGGGGTTCAACCTTCTGGACGTGCCAGTTGGCGCGCACATCTTGTACAATGAACACCGTCTTCACAGGATAGAGAAGTACCAGAAAGAAGAGCTCATCCATAGGGAGATCATGCGCAAGCATCTTTTGGATCTTGAAGGCAATAAGTAACTCAATGATGTGATGAGCAAAGTTGCAGATGGGATGTTCCTCTTGTGTTCGAATCTACAGAAGTGTCTTCAACGCATATCTACTCTGGAAGAGACAAACAAGAAGCTTCGGGCAGCACTCTCCAACAAAACTACTTCACCATGATAGACGCCACAGTATCAACTAAGCGCAGGTAATTATTTGATCCACCCAACTTGATTCCAAGCTTGGGGGGATCTGTGAGAACCTTGTAATCTATCTTACAGTTTTAGCACATTTACTTATCTACACGCATGTTAGACTTTAATTTCCGAATTTGCATTAGTTGCATCAACTTCGAGCTCTCTTTTGTTCAAGAGAAGATTTATATCCGTTGAGTTGTGAGACTTTATGATAATTGAAGTTGTGTTTGATTCATGATTATTATATTAGATGATTGAAATAGGTTGAGTGTTATGATACTTGTACAACTGTCATGATTTTAGGGACTTCCACACAAACGAAAGTATTGATTAAGTTATGAGAAGAAGAATTCTGGTAGCATATTATAATTAAGAGTTTTTGAAAGCCATTGAAGTAGTGAACATGATCAAATAGCTGTGCTGAAAGAAAAAGAAAAAAGGGAGCAAGTAAAAATATAGATATAGAGCTATCAAAAGAAAAAGAGAGCAGCTATTAAAAGAATCAAACATAGAAAAAAAGAATGATCATGAATCTTCATTACTAAACTTAGTGCCCTTTATATCAAAACTCTGTGATTATATGATATGTTAAATCAGTAGCAGCTTCTTATGAATTCATTAATACTAGAAAACGCGTGGAAGCCTCTAAGTTATGTAATGTGTAAGGGTAGTGTAAGGGTATGGTAATACCCCCGAAGTATCTCTACATCCGATATTGTATTCCTGTTTCAATTTATGCCTCATTTATTATAACAACTCATGTATCATGAACATGATGATCTTGTCCATAAGCCACCATCTTGCTCGAGGACGAGCAAGAGCCTAGATTGGGGAAGTTTATGAGTCCAAAATTGATGTATATTTACCTTTTGTTTGTATAAATAGAGTAGGGAACTTTGTATTTCACCGCGTATACACACACTATTTTGTTCTTGTTTCAACAGGATCCCAAATCATGGAGTCATATATGAACATATCAATTAGAACTGTCATATTGTGTAACTATATGATATTTCTAAGTGATAAAAGACATTTTATGAATTTACCTTCGCACCTGGAAGAATACCAAACAAGGAGAAGGCATCAGTACCGATAACGACCACTGGTACGGGTAGAGCCTGCCCATATCGTCCATCCGTACCAGGCGCCATCGTGACTGCCTCGTCAAATACTTCCTCCTGGCAAAGACGAGAGAGAGATCCGACATTCACAACCACTAGAAACCACGAAAAACCACATGTGAGAGGGATTAGAAGGAGGAACTTGGCTAGGGTAAAATCCCAGCTGCTTCACGGATCATTGGAGGACAATGCACCACCCCCTTCATCATCAATCGTTGCATCTCCATTACCCCCATTACCCCCATCTTTCATCTATTAGATCTCGTTGTAATTCTAGATTCAATCGTGGTTTGCATTAGATCTACCTCCATACTTTTATCCATTCATTTGATTATGCTGATGTTGTTGCTTGCTTCCATGAGTGAGTAGTTCCTCTGTTCTTGGGGAGATGGAGAAACCCTAGCACTATTATGAACTTGTAATAAAGATGATTTATTCTTGTGTCCATATGACTTTCTTGTCTATGATATAATTATGATTTGTGTTTGATCTCTCTCTTTAGATGGTATGTGTAGTCAGCCGCATATCCTCAGGACTAAAGGGAGGGAGAAATCCTTTGGACGTGTCTTGGAAGCGTACCCAGAATGCCCCGTGACAGATTGGCATCGGCTCGTAACCTACACGGTCAAAGGAGGATTAAAGAGGGACTCCCTAAGCTAATTATGATATCCACGTGGAAACCCTTAATTGTGGTGGTTTGTATGGGTGACTGCTCTCAGACATCACAGTGGTTATTTAGAGGTGACCTCACTCTTGGCTCAACAAAGTGGCTTCCTACGAGCCTTGTAGTGAACATATTATTATGGGGATCTCTCCACACATATCATGACACAAGGAGTATGTTATCTTGATTACATATAACAATAATACTATGCCAGTGGTGTATCCTACATCCTAGAGAATGTTTTATCCCTATTGAGTTCAACCATGCTTTCATACAAACTTGTTACTTGTTTTAATTACTTTTCTGCAAACAACCATTAACCTTTCAAACACCCTTTACTTGAGATCAAAGGCAGCTTACAAGTATCCTTTGGTAGATAGAAATGAGGGGCATAAAAACCTTTATCAATAGCTCTCTGTGGGTTTGATATCTTTACTTCGAAACTAGCTATAATTGATCTGTGCACTTGTAGTCTTCACTGTACCATTATCGTGCGAGGGTCAAGATTACCCACAATTGGCCACAACTCATCAACCATTCTGAAGCGCATCATCACTGATATGAAGGTGGACATCTCACAACATTAATAGCGGTCTTCCCGCTGATCTGGGGTCTCATAGAAATAGGGCTGCTACAAATCCATCTCATGGAGTATATAGTCGACCACATCATTCTCACTAAGGAGAACATGGTGACGTGCAACCCACATAGAAAAGTTTGATCTGTCTAGTTTGAGCTTCTCTCCATCTAATCAATCGTCAACAGGGAAGGTAGCATCGCGGAGAACCATTTTCTACATTTATAATTGCAAAAAGGAATTTAGACTAAGTTTATAGTTATATGAGTTAACACAATAACTCCACTAAAATCTCCTATCCCTAGAAGGGTTTTAGCGATTACACGATCCCTATTCACTACATCGCCCCAGATCGTCACGGTCGGCGATATAGTTGTAAAGGTGGATGCCGAAACGTCGATCACATCATTCATGCGACTCATGCTCGATCTTTCGACTATCAGTGTTCGAGGCCATGTCTGCACATGCTAGGCTCACGAACTCAACCTTGGTGTATTTGCTGTGCAACATGGCTTACACCCACTATATGCGAACGCTGATATGTCTGGCACCTGATCATCACGGGCTACCTCATATCGGAGAACTTTCTTGGTGGTGCACACTAAGGGAGAACAATTATATTGGTATTTTAATTAGGAATCATATTATTAGGCTACCGTCGAGTATATAATACTAGCACACAATAAGATGCACAAACAATAAACATTGAATGTAAGTGTGATGCGATATGGTCCTTCACGCCGTGATCTCCATCTCGCGCCTTCGGATTCCAGCGCTAGGGTTCTGACGCCGTATGCACCAGGGTACCGGTGCCTCCGGCGTGGTAGTCTATCATCCCCATGACCATCTACTACTACTTAGCAACATAAAGTAAACTACTTTACCTTTTCCACAACCATATCACATCACAACGCCCCCTACAAAACAAAGTTAGACTCCTCTACTTTATCTTTGCATGTTTTACGTGGCTGATAGGGATTTCACACAAGAACCATTCTTACCTATGAACTTCCACCACAACGCTGATCAAGTAGTTGTATATACTACACCCCTTTTGGGTCCCTCCATTACAAATGGCATACCAACTAATGCGAGAGACAGACACCCCCAAAACCACTCTATACGGTACAAGCTGTGTGTAAAGAATGGACTAGTCTCGCGAATGAATGCGTAAAGTAGGTTGGGGGCCGCTTCATCAAGAATTACTACAGTATATATAAGTACACGTGGGATGGTAACAACTAAAATATCAACACAAACACGCTACAAATCGTGTGTTCTACCCGTACTAGGTTCGCACACGAAAACAATAAAATTTCCACCATGCCAAGAACCCTAATGTCAGGACCTATCTATTAGTAACATAGTAATGGGAGGGGATTTTCATGAACTTACCCTTGAAGACTGAAAAGCATTGTCAATGCTCGGGAGAGCGTGGTTGATGTATCCGACCTCGAGGTCGTGTTGAAATCCTAACAGCTCCTGCAGCTCCAACGACTCCTAGTGCCCCAAGTGTTGCACCTCGCGGGGAGTTACACACGTCCGGTGCCTGACGATGACTCCCGCTCCTCTGATCCAACAGCGGTTGTGGAAGTAGAGCTTCTGGATCCGAATCCCACAACGCGATGGTGCTCTGCGGTGAAGAAGACTCCTGCTCGTGTGATCCAGACTTGGGACCATAGCCACAGAAGAGAGAGAGGGGGAATCAACTGGAGGTCTCCCCAAAAGAGAGGGAACCTTTTATTGATTATTGTGTATTTAATTTGTCAAAATACCTCTCTTTATATAGGGGAAAACCTCCACATAGGAAATTGCCTTAGCCACATGGGACTCAACAAAGGAGAGGGGAGAGGGGGATGACCGCCACTGACCAGGGCCCAAGTGGGCCCCACGAGGGGTGCCTTGGCCCAGCCAGCCACCCGCTCCTCCTTCCTCCCTTTGGTCTTTCCCTCATAGGCCCTTTTCTCGCCGGTTTTTGGCCCAATTAGGTATTTGACCTTTTTTTAATTCTTTTTATTTTATTTAATAAATATAAATGAATGATTAAATCATTATTCAACATTCACTTATATGTTATTCAATCCCCGTTGATGCGTAACTCCTTCCATCCCATTCCGGACATCCTCTGGTCTTACCAAAACCCTTCCGGTTTTCTCTCTCTCTTTTCGTCGGTGATTCTGCCGATACCAAAACACTCTTTGAGCATCATCAAGCCCTTAAGCGTGATACCCCACGGTTAGGGAACACTCTAGACATGGTCGGGACCCTCTCGTACCAACGATCATCAAAGGGACCTGGATGGCCATGTTGATCCCTGTGCATTCCACGAAATCTTTTGTCGTTGAACCATGAACATCGTGTTGCATTCCTTTTGTCTCTCGATACTTGCATTGTCCGAGATCTGATCAATGATATTACCATGTCGTGTTCAATCTCGTTACCAACAATTGCTATTTGACTTGTTTCGACAGGTGATATCCCCGTGATCTAATCACACGCTGTGCAACTATTGGATATAACCTCTCTGAGTGGGCCCTCGAGTATCTTTTCCGCCACACGGATGGACAAATCCCGCTCTTGACACATATGGCCTCAAATGTTGCACCAAGTAATAGAACACACCTTCATAATCACTATGTCACCAGATGACGTTTGATGCTATCATAATATCCTCAAGTAACACTGATTGATATGGCCTCACGATCTAAGAAATAGGACACTAGGTATTTTCTAATCATCGTAACTTGAAATTCGTGACATGATCAGGTCATGATGCTTAGGTTGGGTATTGCTCATCATCTAATTCTCGCAATGAGGTGACTCAATTGTCAGCTGGCATAAATGCCTGATGACCCACAAGTATAGGGGGTGTATCGCAGTATTTTTGATAAGTAAGAGTGTCGAACCCAACGAGGAGCAGAAGGTGATGGCTAGTGGCTTGGAGCAGGAATTCTCTGTAAATACTTAGCAAACGGATTTTTAGGATTTTTTTGATAATGCAAGTAAATAAATTACGAGTAAATAAAAGACAATAGGAATAAATGCAGCAAGTGGCCCAATCCTTTCTTTACCAAAGGACAAGCCAGTTGTATTACTTAAGATGACCAAACATTCTCGAGGACACACGGTTATATCGTCAAGTGCTTTCGCTTCATATAGTGGATTAATCTTCTTTAGTTTGCTAAGTGTTGTGTGGGTGAACCTGTGGTAATGTACTGACCTTCCTAGGACTAAAACATACTTGTGATTATACCCCTTGCAAGCATCCGTAAGTACAAGAATATAATTAAGGTAGAAACCTAACCACAACTTTAAACTCTAAGACCCTGACATCCCTTGTGTAATGGTTTCCTAATGGGGGTTCAGGTTTCTGTCACTCCGGCAACCCCTATGATTAGTAGCCAAATACGCAATGCATTCCCCTAGGCCCATATAGGTGAAGTGTCATGTAGTCGACGTTCACATGACACCACTAGAAGAAGTACACCACAACTTAAATATCAAACCATTGAATCTTTCTCAACACAATTCCACTACTAACAACATGACTTCTCCCATGTCCTCAAGAACAAAAAGAACTACTCACAAGACATCATATGGATCATGATCAGAGATGAAATAAGGATGTGTAACAATCTGAACATAAACGATAATTCAATGGTTCACTCAATAGCATCAACTACAAATAGTAATCAACACCAGGAAAGTTTCCCCTAAGAACTATGCAAGATTCAACCCAATTGTTACAGCGGTATGAGGTGGTGATGATGGTGCTGGTGATGATGATGGTGGTGATGATGATGATGATCCCGATGAAGTCCAGCTTGATGGTGGTGTTGATGGCGACGATCTCCCCTCTCCGGGAAGGAATTCCCCTGGCAGAATTCTGTCTGCTGGAGAGATATTTCTCTCTCAGTGTTTTCCGCCCTGTAGAGGTGGCGGAATATTTTTTTGGTCGGTCCCCGAGTCTTAGGGTTTCGGTAGGATAATATACGCCAGAGGGGAGAGGCCGAAGTGGACCAGGCCGGCCACACCACCTGGTGGCGCAGCCTGGGGTGGCCCGCGCCAGGGGGTGGTGTGGGCCCCCTGTGGCCCATCTCCACTTCCCCTTTTGGCTTTCTTCGTCTTCTATAAAAATAGGATTTTCCATGTATTTTCCCGGATTTTCTGATCTTCGCGAATTTTGCCTCCAAACAGCACCTTTTCCATCGAATCATTGCCCGGTCCATGCTCCAAAAGTCATCAACCATGCAAAAATAGATGAAATAACATAAGTATCATCTCTTAAGATGAAATATATCAATGAATAACAGTAAATTATGATATAGAATAGTGATGCAAAATGGACGTATCAACTCCCCCAAGCTTAGACTTTGCTTGTCCCCAAGCGAAACTGAACTCAATAAACATGACCTCAGGTTTATGGAGTGAAGAGTCGATAAAAGAATACGGACAAGAAGCATCACATTCATCAATACATAAGTCATAATAGAAGACAACTCACTATTATATAACTTAACTTGCAATAGGTAAAGGAAACACAATAAAGATACATAAAGTAAATCATAATTGGTAATGGAAAACTTAGCTCTTGGTCGAAGAATAGTTGACAATTTGGTGGAGTTCAAAAATAACTGGTTTTCAACGATAGCTTTCAAAGTAGTAAACACATAGATAAGAGAAATGTGCTAAACATGGAACATAAGAAACATGATTGGATAAATCATCATATGAATGAATGAAACACAACAACTCAAAATACTTACTGAGATAGAAGGGAATAGGTTTACTAACTCAACTAAAAAGTAAAAGATAGGCCCTTTGCAGAGGGAAGCAGGGATTTCAAGTTTCATAAAGAGCTTCCAAAAATTATGGTACTTATTAGCTTTCAGCTCTCATTGCCCCTATCATAGGCATCTTTAGGTGATTAAGGTTAAAGTGATCAAATATGAGGATGTGCTTGACAAGTTGCAAGTTGAAAATCTCATGTCCCTTCAATACGAGGGCCGCTCCTCATGCTACTCAAGTTTAGTCACCGGTAAGTTCTTGTCATAGTAAGTACATGTGTATCATAGAGAACCGCCAACGGGGTACCCCTTGTCCGATGATACGGAAGAATCCCCATATCAAAATGACAAGGCAAGCAGACAACAAGCATCTCAGCAATCTTCTTATTTACCATAGGAATATGGTGCTTTTTCTCTATTTCCTCTTTTCTAATATCTTTTTTTCTTCTTTTTCTCAATCTCTATCTCTTCTCTTTTTTTATAAGAAGAATGCTTCATAGATGCTCATTATGGTTACACTGCAGGTTTCCACCATGACAACATGGATTAGACCGGCGGCCCTGGCGTTTATCTAACACACATACATAACTCCATGGACTTACAAGCTCCCCTTTAATTTCACACCGACGACATCCATAGACAAAAGAACATTATATCAACTAGGTACAAAGTACCAGTGCAATGTTGAAAGCGTTCCCCATGACAACATGGTTCTGCTAATTCACAACTTACAAAGCGCAAGTATATACGCAACATAGATGGGCACAATGGTTCAAGTTTATTAAGTGCAAGAAAGTAAAGTGTGCCATCAATTTCGTGAGAGCTTTAATCACTAATTTTCACATAACAAGTTTAATTTGGAAGGTAGATAAAGACATGAATTTACTTGGAATAGTAATAATGCTAATAGGTAGGTATGGTGGACACGAATGGCATAGGTTTTGGTTTAAGGAGTGGATCCACGAGAAGCATTCCCTCTCAGTACAGGTTTTTGGCTAGCAAGGCTGGGTAGCAAGCATAAGAGTTGAAGGAAACAAACAAACATACAAGTGATAAAAACAAACATGCAATCTTCCTTGGAAGCACAAAAGATCTTAACTAGAGAATATTAAACTTATGAGCAAATCAAGAAAGAAAGATGATGAAATTATATTTTTTTAAGAGTACTTTTATCTTTTTCATTCAACTCTCAAAAATAGTGTTGCTACAGACTGAGCCAGGTTTGCCAAAACCAACTAAATTAACTCAATGATCCCAAAGTGATACCGATACTAACGACAAGACCAATCATATAACCATGAATTGAAAACTAAAATAAGATATGCAAAAGAGTAATGATAGAACTTCTCATTAATATTCCATAATGCCAACTCACGCCAAGGGATACGTAGATATCTAACAAGAGAGGGGATACTTCCATAATGCAAACCATCCTACATGATAACTTCTCTATTCATGATATGACTCTACTAAAAAATGTAAAAAGATAGAAGATAGTGATATGATACCGCGGCACTCCCCCAAGCTTGGAACAAACCAAGGGGATGCCAAAACCTGATGATGAATTACTCCTTCGATGGAGGTGGTATTTTCTCGATGAGCTTTTTGATCAATTTCCCCAAGTCCTCAATCTCGAAGGTGATATTACAAATCAGCTATGAATTTTGCTCAATGCGGCTCATGATCATGTCGGGTTGCGAATTCCAGCTCTTGCGATTCTTTCCCCATTCTTCCTCCTTGAAGTCTTCTTTTCCTGCATGGCTAGAATGAGGCAAATCCCAATTGGAGGGTAGTTTCTCCTTGGGCATATTCTAGTATTGATGCGTGGAGGAAGTGACCATGGTGCCGAACAGTGATGAGGAGGCTTCCCTCTAGTTGACATAATCCTGGCAGGGTTTGCCACCACTCCAATGCTTGCAATGGTAGTGCTGGTGTGCGGGTGTTGGCTTTGCTTTGCCTCCTCTTCATCTTCACTCTTGATCTCCTTCTCCTGCCCGGGGTCTTGGAGATCATCCTCCATAGGCTCCTTTCCCTTATCCTTGGCGGACACCATTGTGCTTCTAACTTTCAAGAATAGTTCCTGGCAGAAACAGATCGAAACGAAAACATGACGAGAACACGATATACGAACCTCAGGGGATCCGGGGGATTATATATTATGAAGTTTTACAACAAAAGGAAGGTACTGGGAGAAAACGGGTCGGAGTCGGAGGCCGAGGTGGCCACACCACCTGGTGGCACGGCCAGGGGTGGGCCCACACCATAGGGTGGTGTGAGCCACCCAGGCTCCATTTCTGTCCCTCTTTCGCTTTGTAGCTTTCCTTGTTGGATAAAAACTGCAAAAATATAACTGATAGAATTTTCGTGGAACTTTTCTTACCAGAACTGTTACCTATTCGAAAACAGACTCTGCACGTCTCTGAATTTGGCATTTAGCGGATTCTTCCGGATTCACCGCTTGAATAACATCAATATCTTCATCTTCATACACATATTGCTCGAGTCATGAAACCTTTCACTTTCTTATTACACCATTTTCTCCGACAACCTGGAAATCTCTTTCATACAAAAGTTCACACAATTCTCATTAGCAACATTAGTGTAAGCGAGGTAATAAACCTTTTAAGTCCAATTTCAACTGAAATCCATCAAATCATAAGCTACTGTAGCAACTCCTTCCGAAAACCCAAAAAGAATTCAAAAAGGAAATCGACTTATGAAGCAAATGCAAGAGTGGTAAAATCTGTCAAAACAGACCAGCAGGTAAAGATATTTTTTTCGAAAATCTTCTGTTGCTCAAAGCAAAAAGTTCAAAACTAACGAAAGTTAAACAACAACCTGGGTCAGAAGCACAAAAGAAATACATCTCAATCCGACATATAGAGATCTCTCATGAATTTTAACAGTGAAGCACAAAAATGTGTTTCGGGACAGCAACTTCCCCAAATCTTACTTCTCTCTCATTAGAGGTTGATCTTGAC
The DNA here is from genome assembly GCA_023614405.1 of Avena insularis. Taxonomy (NCBI): domain Eukaryota; kingdom Viridiplantae; phylum Streptophyta; class Magnoliopsida; order Poales; family Poaceae; genus Avena; species Avena insularis. The sequence goes on along the minus strand of CM042684.1, from coordinate 327,192,730 downwards.
ACAAAAATCAAACAAAAAGGATAAGGAGAGGTTATTACCAAAGTAATAACTTCCAAGACTCAAAGACACAAAACAAACTGAAAGCAATAATATAATGGGTTGTCTCCCAAAAAGCTCTTTCTTTATAGCCATTAAGATGGGCATGATAATTTCAAAGATGCTCACATAAGAATATGAATTGAAGTGAGAGAGAGCATTAAGAAGCAAAAATACACATGTTTAAGTCTAACCCACTTCCTATGCAAGGGAATTTTGTAAACAAACAAATTGTTGAAACCAGAAGCTGTAAGCATAGGAAGGCAAAACAAGTGCAACATAAAAACTTTAAGCATAAAACGAGGAAACTTGATATTATTGAGGTGCATAAGAACAGTCTTCCCTCTCTCATAATAAATTTCAGTATCATGCATAAATTTAATGATATAGCTATCACAAGAAGCATGGTAGCAATGATCATTTATCCTAACAGAAAACACAGGGACACTAACTCTCATAACACTACTTTGTGAAGCAATATTAGGGGCATCCTTACAAAGGATAGTATGTCCCTCTTCTACATATTTAGTGACAAAGTCTATTACATTTGCTATTATAGGTTCATCATCCATTTGTTTATCAGGTTCAACAACTTTATTTGTACTTTCATTAACAATACTATCTATCATAGAATGTTCCTTTATATTAACTAGGAAAGGTATTTTCTCAAATAAGGTTCAGGTAAAGCATGATTAGCAGTATAAACTTCAGTATTTCTTGCAGGAACACACTTAGCAACATCTTTATATGGTTCATGATACTTATTCCACTTCTTTTTGGGAACTTAAATGTAGGAAGCAAAAGCCTTAAAATAAGTTGCAATAGCTTGAGAGTCTAGACCATAAGGATTTTTAATATTTTGAAAGTCATCAGTTCCCATAAAAGATTCAATGCATTCATAATCATAATTTATACCTGACTTTCTTCCTTTGTCATTCTCCCATGCTTCAGCATTGTCTTGAGTACGGCCTAGAAGATCCCATTTAGCTTCTTCTTCCATGCGAGTGAATGATCCAGCACAAGAAGCATCCAATAAATCCTTATCATGTAGAGGGAGCCTTGCATAAAAGTTATTGATAATAATATGGTGAGGGAGCTCATGAATGGGACATTTTAGCATTAGTAACTTAAATCTCCCCAAGCTTGAGCTGTACTCTCTCCATCAAGAGGCCAAAAGTTGTATATTTGATTCCGATCTTTATGAATCTCACTAGGAGGATAAAACATTGAATAAAAGAGAGGTACTATTTCCTCCCATTCAAGAGCTTGACCATTCTTCCGCAGCTTATACCATTCTTCAGCTCTTCTTCTTGACTTGATATGTTGTAATACATGCGCACTTAAACAATCCGCATAATTCGTGTATAAAGAGCAAATGATCACCGGGATGGACAGTTCCATCTCCAACATAATAGTTATCCATAACATGATCAATAATTCTTGTAGGTATTTTAAAAGTATCATTCTTAGCAGGTGGTGGTTCGTCTACTACCTTAGCAGTGGTAGTAGCATTACGAAATAAGAAACTCAGTGAATTATCCATATTGAAAATAAAGCAACTAACAGAAGTAAACAATACTCATAGTAGAATTTTCCTTTACCAGTTACACTCTCAATATCGCTTCACTCCCCGGCAATGGCGCCAGAAAATAGTCTTGATGACCCACAAGTATAGGGGGTGTATCGCAGTATTTTCGATAAGTAAGAGTGTTGAACCCAACAAGGAGCATAAGGTGCTGGCTAGTGGATTCGAGTAGGAATTCTCTATAAATACTTAGCAAACAGATTTTTAGGTTTTTTTTGATAATGCAAGTAAATAAAGTATGAGTAAATAAAAGACAATAAGAATAAATGCAGCAAGTGGCCCAATCCTTTCTTTAGCAAAGGACAAGCTGGTTGTATTACTTAAGATGACCAAACGTTCTCGAGGACACACGAGAATATCATCAAGTGCTTTCACTTCATATAGTTGATTAATCTTCTTTAGTTTGCTAAGTGTTGTGTGGGTGAACCTATGCTAATGTACCGACCTTCCTAGGACTAATACATACTTGTGATTATACCCCTTGCAAGCATCCACAAGTACAAGAAAGTAATTAAGGTAGAAACCTAACCACAACTTTAAACTCTAAGACCCTGACATCCCTTGTGCAATGGTTTCCTAACGGGGGTTCAGGTTTTTGTCACTCCGGCAACCCCTACGATTAGTAGCCAAATACATAATGCATTCCCCTAGGCCCACATAGGTGAAGTGTCATGTAGTCGACGTTCACATGACACCACTAGAAGAAGTACACCACAACTTAAATATCAAACCATTGAATCTTTCTCAACACAATTCCACTACTAACAACATGACTTCTCCCATGTCCTCAAGAACAAAACGAACTACTCACAAGACATCATATGGATCATGATCAGAGATGAAATAAGGATGTGTAACAATCTGAACATAAACGATAATTCAATGGTTTACTCAATAGCATCAACTACAAAGAGTAATCAACACCAGGAAAGTTTCCCCTAAGAACTATGCAATATTCAACCCAATTGGTACAGCGGTATGAGATGGTGATGATGGTGCTGGTGATGATGATGGTGGTGATGACGATGATCCCGATGAAGTCCAGCTTGATGGTGGTGTTGATGGTGATGATCTCCCCTCTCTGGGAAGGAATTCCCCCTGCAGAATTCTGTCTACCGGAGAGATCTTTCTCTCTCGGTGTTTTCCGCCCCGCAGAGGCAGTGAAATCTTTCTATGGTCGCTCCCCAAGTCTTAGGGTTTCGGGAGGATAATATACGCCAGAGGGGAGAGGCTGGAGTGGACTAGGGCGGCCACACCACCTGGTGGCGCGGCCTGGGGTGGCCCGCGCCAGGGGGTGGTGTGGGCCCCCTGTGGCCCATCTCCACTTCCCCTTCTGGCTTTCTTTGTCTTCTAGAAAAATAGGATTTTCCATGTATTTTCCCTGATTTTCTGATCTTCGCAAATTTTGCCTCCAAACAGCACCTTTTCCATCAGAATCTTGACTGCAGCGGTCCATGCTCCAAAAGTCATCAACCATGCAAAAATAGAAGAAATAACATAAGTATCATCTCTTGATATGAAATATATCAATGAATAATAGTAAATTATAATATAGAATAGTGATGCAAAATGGACGTATCTGTAACATCCCAAAACTTTAATCCAAGCTTATCAAGATGAAATCATCCAAAAATAGGGTTAACAAAAACTTTTCCAAATTTAAAATGAAAGCATTCATATGGGTATGCATTTAAAATAGGAGTTGTTTGAATTGCCATGATTGATTGATCCAATGCTTGTAAAATGTTTCTTAGGTGATTTAAACATCATCTACATCATTCCCAAACTTTTCCTAAAGAAAATCAAATAAAAAAGAATTAAAAGGAATGGTCATTTTGGCAAATTTAACTCTCATGCCTACTTTGGCTATTCCTAGTACTCAATTCTTAACAGAAACAATTCTTGATCTTTGCACCCTTTGCTAGTACACATAATGAGGGACCAAGGCCCACCTTTTGAGCTGCTAAAAACATTCTGTTAACTATTTTTAAATGACAGTTTAAAATTGAATCTAATGCATATGCATAGATCACCCCTATTTCAAAAACCATCTATTTGGGCTCCACTTTCAAAACCCTTGCAACCAGGGACTACCTATCACTAATGGAGATTACTCAAAAATTTTGAACTCAAAATTCAAAACTTTTTCTCTTGCAGCCATTTCATCAAACACATGGCAGGAAGAATCAAACACAAATAGCTAGCTCACTGTTTCTACAGAGTTTATCCACCCATTTGACCACAAAACACTCCCTCTGTCTCCATTTGATCAAACCATGCCATTACCACCCCAACCCCTACACCCTAGTGGCCAGGGCAAGCCATGCCGAGCACCAACTCGCCGGCCAACCTTGCCCTCACCCCAGCCGACCACCTCCTCCTTCCTCTCCATGTCTAGGAGGTAGCCAGCACCTCACCGCCCCTCTCTGTCCCCTGCCCGAGCAAAGTGCTGCCATGGACCACCGAGGAAAGCCCGCGCCCAGTGCCACCGCACCATGCCGATGCCGCCCACAGAGCATGCTCTGTCCGCGCATGCACAAGACGCCGCTCGACCGCAGCCCGCGCCCGCCGCTCCGCCTCGACCTGGCGAACACCCCAGACATCCCCGTTCGCCGCCCAAAGCCTCACAGCCACCGCTCGCCATGGACACCGCCGCTTCGTCCGCACAGAGCGCCACCTCGCCCAGACCGTGCACCACCGCCCCTACGGCCGCATTTAATTCCTAGAGCACCGCCAGGGAACCGCTGGCTCGCCGTAGCCATGTCGCCACCGTCGAGCGCCCATCCCGCTCGGTCTCACCGTCGGGATTATAAAAGGAGCCCTCACCAGCCATTATTCTCCACACCATTCTACTCCCCTCACCTCTCTGAACCTCACCCACCTCTAGCCAGAGCAAGTGGAGCAGCAGCTCGCCGGAATTAGAACCGAGCCTCCACTATTTCAAAATTCAATTATGTGAGTTTGACAAATCCAAATAGCATGAAACAAATTTTTTCTGAAAGGTATTGAAATAATCTATCCAAGACCGTTGGATTTATTTCAATTAGAGCTATAGATCTCTGCTAATAAAAATAACAAAACAGAAGCTTTTGCACCTTGCAACATTTTTATAAAATCAACCAAGTTAGCTTTTGAGTTGATTCCAACTCTCAAAAATCACATTTCATCATATCTATCCAAATATGTAATAATATTAAGATTTACATGCAGTGACTTTGGACTAGTACCAAAATAATGCTATATAGGCATTTCTAGTCACTTTAAATCATTAAATAATGAACTTAAACTAAAGTAATATTGATCCAACCTTTAAATCTCATTCCCACATGTTAGAATATGTGGTGAGGACATGTGTCCACATGATCCCATATTTTGGTGGTGAATATTAAATTTTATTTAAAATTTCAATGAGTAGAAATTACTTTTCTAAAATAAAAAGGTTGAAACTATTGAATTAAACTTGTGATGCTTGTGATGATAATAGATCATCAATTGTGTGTTTTAGAATGCTACTTAGCCTAGTTAAGTATTGTTTGGTGATTGTCTACTCCCTATGTATTTATAGACGCTAGTACCGACCAAACTTTCGAGGAGGAGGAGTTCTACCAAGAAGAAGAAGAAAACTTCAACCACTGCACCAACCAAGGCAAGCTATTGTTAGCAGGCTAGATTTAAAACTAGATGGTTTAGCAAAGATGCCTTAAGTAGGCTTTGATCACACCCCTTTAACTATTAGTACCCCAAGTCTTATTGACAAGTTTTACCTCCCTTAGTTCACACAAAGTTCTTTACTTGTTTTGAAGGTAGCATAAGAAGTATAAAACTTGACCTACTTAGAAACCTTTAGATGTCATTCTATGGCATGAGATTGAAACCATCTGTTCCACCTTAGTGAATACTCTTAACTTCGTATTTTAGAATAGATCAAAACTTGAGTCACTTTAGATGGGAACACTTGGTGAAAATGAATTGTGAAAACCTTGGAATGATGAGTCATTCTATTGAGATGTTTTGACATGTGTTGAGAGACACAACTGGTTTATGATGATGAAAATGATGAGGCATGAGCCTTAACCCTTTTATAAAACTGATGGTTGGATTCGGATGCGATACCATTCCAAATTTACCGTACAACCACATTACCTGAATTGGGTAAGGTTTAGCTGGAAGTTTATATGCATTAGTATTAGTTCCCTCACGGGAGAGGTTTGAGCTGAGGCTACCTCTCAATGTTGTCCACCTATGCAGTGCCCAAGATGACTGATGATCATGGTTGGGAGGCCATGCTCATAGGAGAGGTGCTTGTACTAGGGTGTGTAAAGGGAAGGTTATGTTTGATTATCTGCATACTAAGTATGATGATTTAGGGTTATCCCTGACAGATATATGGAATCTTGTGGTGAAAGTGTACCACCTCTGCAGAGTGTCAAACTATTCGAATAGCCGCGTCCGCGGTTATGGACAGTTGGAATGGCCATACTGTTTCGTTGTCAGATGTTTTCTAAATAACTTGAAACGAATGATGAACTTTGACTTGACCACAACAGGGTTGTGTTGATGATAATAGCTTCCCAACTTAAGTGATTCTAGAACCTTATTTTATCTTTCTTTGCTTTTGAACTCAGCTTAGGTTCCAAACTTAACTTGATAGTTAACTTAGATTCAGTACTTTAACTTAGAATTATACTCCTTGCTAGTAGTAGTTTGCGAGTACTTAAAGAGTACTCATGGCTTTTGTCCCTGGCTATTATCATGGCCAGACTATGAAGGAGATTATCAAGATGATGGTCAGCAGGACGGCTATGATAACTAGGACTATCTGCCTTCGTCAGCATTGCCTGTGCCCCTGAAGATGGACCCCACCGCTACGCTATCGTTTATTTCCGCTGCTTGTTGTATTAAAGACTAGATCATGAGATCCTTATTTGTGTAAAACCTTATGTATGGTTTGTAATGGATGATGTACTGTGATATCCAATCTGTTATGTCTCGCAAAAATGGTAATCCTGGGATTGCGAGGTATGGCATAACGGGCATCTGGGATTAAAAATCCGGGTGTTGACAAGTTGGTATCAGAGCCATCCTGACCATAGGAGACCCTAGTTAGAATGGACGTCCAAACCAAAAACTTAGCTTCAAAACCAAAGTGAGTATTTATGAAAAACTATTTCCCCTCTTACCCTTGTGAACTCATTCTTTCTCAAAAATGCATGTTCCTCAAAATTCTTACATTACTACTTAAAATTGGACACACTTGATCAATTCACTAACTTCCTCATCCTAAATTCTTGTAGATGGAGACTCAGTTCAGCAAGTTTTACCAGTTGGGAAATGGAGGTCAGCTGATCTTCGAGAGGGATCTAGATTCGCTGTCGGAGTTACTGGGACGCCCACATTCGGAGATTCTTGGAGGTCAACTTCCAGGACCCCCAGGAGGAGACCTACAGTGGCTAGTCACCGCAGATCTTCGGGGAAGCATCGAAGCACCAACTTCCGGGAGAATTCAGTTCGCCGTGAGAGAGAACAACTGGCTAGATGGATTAGCCAGGGCAATGCATGAAGCTCTCGCATGTCTATGTGCCCTCAACGTCAACAAGATTCAAGGAACCTGTTTTGCCCACTATGCAAGACGTGACTTCATGGGAATGCCGATGGAGATGCCAAGTCACCCAGAGTTGAGGCGTCAAGTGGAGAACCTTGACTTCTTGCTTCATGACAGGCAGCAGGAACTGGACAATGACAGAGAGTTAGCCAACTAGAACCATGCCATTGCTGACCAAAAGGCCCAGACTTTCGCACTGCTTGTCCAAGATCATCAGTCTCTTTGCCGCCAGCGTGCAAAGAAGGATCGCATCATCGCCCATCTTCGCAAGAAGGTGGCCGACCTCGAGAAGACCGTCAAGGAGCAGGAAGCTCATCTTGCCGCCAAGGAAGAAGAAGATGAGGGTGAAGACATCCAGGGAGATATGGATTCTTACCTCAGCAACGATGATGACTTTTTAGAGGAGGATGCTGTGGACTTCTACACTGATGATGAAGACTCTAACTTCATCGACGATGAGTAGATGCACTAGAGCACTGTTGTAGCATGAGTTATATCGGTCCCATTGTATCGTAGCTTGCAGAATGGTTCTTCAAACCATCTGCTTTCCTTTGATTGTTGTGGTGTGTGTTGTATCGGGTGCTTGCTTGCATGAATGAAAATGAAGTTAGTTGAAAAACCTGAGTCTAACTCAAAGTTTGAGCTTTGAAAACCCAAAACCATGAACCTTAGAATTTCCCTCTTACCCCTATATCTATCTCAATCTTCAGATCACTCGTGGAAACCAAGGAGGGAGCAGCTCGTCGCAGGACCCAATGCTGCAGATCTTGTAGAATCTCATCACGGACCGTGAAGCAAGCAGGGCCGAGCGTCAAGCCAACTTAGCAACATTGCAGCAGATCACCCAAATGGCTCTCAACAACCAAGGACATGGAAATCAGGATCACCAAGGATCCAAACTCAAAAACTTTCAGAACACCAATCCCCCAATCTTCAACCAATCTGAAAACCCATTAGATGCTGATGACTGGTTACAGACCATGGAAAACAACTTAGAGGTTGCTGGAGTTGATGAGAATGAGAAAGTTCTCTTCGCCACCCACTATCTGGCGGGAGATGCAAGAGCTTGGTGGAATAGCATCCGCAATATGAACCATGGCCAGGTGATGACCTGGGAAGCATTCAAGGTCAAGTTCAGCCGCACCCACGTGCCGCAAGGTCTTGTCAACAGGATGAGAGATGAATTCCACGAATTGAAGCAAGGAAGAATGACTGTGGTGGAGTACCGTGACAGATTCTTGTCACTTGCCAGATATGCACCAGATGAGATTAACACGGAGGCCAAGAAGAAAGAGAGATTCTTAAACGGACTGCATGATGAGATGCAGACTGTCCTCGTCAACATCCGTTTCGATGATCTCGAAGAGCTAGTCGACTCTGCCATTCAGATGGAAGGGAAGATTAACCAGGCAAACAACAACCGCAAGCGCCATATGATGCAGCAGTCTGGATCCAGTAGTCACCAGAAGTACCATCCCAACCCTTCACCAGGATATGCACCAAGGAACAACCGACCCCCAAATTCTCGCCCAAGCTACCCCAACCATAGAGGAGGAAATGTAAAGTCCGAAGGAAACAATCACAACTCTGGAAATGCCAACAATTTCAACCGTGCCCCTCCCAAGAGCAACAACAACAACACTGCACCTAGAACTGGCAGCAATGCTGTACCTGTCGCAGTCAAGGACAAGTCCCAGATCACTTGTTTCGAGTGTGGAGTGAAGGGTCACTACTCCAATGAGTGTCCCAAGAAGACTGCCGCCAATGCCCCTGTGAATGCCCCAGCTCAGCAGCGTCGTGTTCAACCAGGAAGGAGATTTGCCCAGGAACCGCACAATAACGGTGCGTCTCTTCCACATGAACGCGAAGAAGCCGAGAAGCGCCAGATGTAGTGCTGGGTATGTTTTCTGTCAACTCAGTTTTAGCAAGAGTATTGTTTGATTCTGGAGCATCGCATTCATTTGTCACCTAAGAATTTGTATGCACTAGTAAGATTCGCCCAACCAACCTGAAGCATGTCCTGATAGTGCAAATCCCCGGTTCAACAACAAAAGCTAGAAAAATTTGCAAAGCTGTACCTATCAGAATACATGGGATAGATTTTTATGCCAACCTAATTGTACTTGGAACCAAAGGATTGGAAGTAGTACTAGGTATGGACTGGATGTCAAGGCATAAAGGACTGATAGACTGTGCTAAGAAAGCCATCACCATGACCAGAGTTCGAGTAACATGAGAGCATATCTAAACCTTACCCGTCAATTCAAGTGCAACAAGAGTGTAGCCCACCTACCATTGACCAAGTCGAGTAGTCCGTGAATACCCGACGTATTCCTGGATGAATTGCGTATGCCCTCGATAGGATATTGAGTTCATTATCGAACTAATCCCGGAACGGACCTATAGCCGAGACCCTATACCATGAACCCCTCGAGTTAGTGGGCGAAGAAGCGGTTGGATGCCATGTTAGCAACAGCTTGATTAAGCCAAGCGATCGCCATGGAGATCACCGGTGTTATTCGTCGACAAGAAAGATGGAGGCAATCGTCGTATGTCTGATTACAGAAAGTTGAATGATGTCACCATCAAGAACAAGTACCCTTTGCCAAAGATAGAGGGTCTATTTGATCGATTGACGAGCTCGGTATTCTCAAAGATTGATCTTAGGACTGGTTATCACCAACTTAAGATTCATGCAACGGATATTCCAAAGACCGCCTTTACTACTCGCTATGGTTTATACGAGTATACGGTTATGTCTTTTGGATTAACCAATGCCCCTGCTTATTTCATGAATCTCATGAATAAGATCTTTATGAATTTCCTCGATAAGTTTGTAGCTGTGTTTATCGACGACATCCTTATCTACTCCAAGTCAGAAGAAGAGCACGAGCAACATCTGAGAATCATCCTAGAAACCCTGAGAGAGCATCAGTTATATGCCAAGTTCAGCAAGTGTGAGTTTTGGCTGAAAGAAGTAGGATTCCTAGGACATATTGTGTCTGCCGGAGGAGTCTCTGTTGATACCACCAAGATCAAAGATGTCGAAGAATGGGAAGCCCCAACCAATCAAACCCAAGTTCGTTCATTTATCGGATTAGCGGGATATTACTGCAAGTTCGTAGAAGGATTCTCGAGCATAGCCCGACCAATGACCCAATTGTTGAAGAAGGATAAGAAGTTTGAATGGACAGGCAAATGTGAAGCCAGTTTCCAGGAGCTGAAGAAGAGATTGATATCAGCCCCAATTTTGATCATGCGAGACATCAAGAAGCCGTTTGATGTGTATTGTGATGCATCCAAGATTGTCCTAGGATGTGTATTGATGCAAGAAGGCAAAGTCATCGCGTATCTGTCTCGACAATTGAAGCAACATGAGCAGAACTATCCTACCCATGACCTTGAGCTAGCAGCCGTGGTTCTAGCATTGAAGACATGGCGTCATTATTTGATGGGTAATCGCTATGAGATTTACTCAGATCATAAGAGCTTGAAGTATATCTTCACCCAGAAGGAGCTGAATATGAGGCAAAGAAGATGGATAGAGTTAATCAAGGATTATGACCTTGAAATTCACTATCACCCCGGCAAAGCCAATGTGGTAGCGGATGCTCTTAGCAGATTGCCGTGTAGGCTTAACACCATGATCAAAGAGAAGCAACCAAGTTTGTATGAGGAGTTGGAGCAGTTCAGGACTGAGTTAGTTAGCAAAGGATTCCTAGCTAGCATTGAACTTGAACCCACTTTGATTAGCCAAATCAAGGAAGCCCAGAAGGGAAATGAGAGTATCGACGGAATCAAACGTCGTATTGGTACAGGAAAGGTACCTGGATTCACCGAAGACGAAGAAGGAGTATTGTGGTACATGGGACGTATCTGTGTGCCAGCATATTCGGAGCTAAAGGAGGTTATCATGAAGGAAGCTCATGATACTCTTTATTCTATCCACCCCGGAGGAACAAAGATGTATCAGGATTTGAAAGAGCAATTTTGGTGGCACAAGATGAAAAGAGAGATCGGAAGCTACATCGGCAAATGTGACATCTGTCAACGAGTCAAAGCAGAGCATCAGAGACCTGCAGGACTATTGCAACCATTGCAGATTCCGGAATGGAAATGAGATTCTGTCGGAATGGACTTTATCACCGGTTTACCCACTTCTAGTAGGGGAAATGACTCAATCTGGGTCATAAATGATAGACTGTCCCAGGTAGCCCACTTCATACCAGTCAAGACAACCTACCAGAGTGCAAAGCTAGCAGAGCTGTACATTGCTAGGATTGTTAGTCTGCATGGAACCCCCAAGACCATCGTCTCAGATCAAGGAACCCAGTTTACTTCAAGATTTTGGCAGAAAGTTTAGGAAGGCTTAGGAACCAAGTTGAATTTCAGTACCGCGTATCACCCGCAAACAGATGGACAAACTGAGAGAGTCAACCAGATCTTGGAGGATATGCTTAGAGCTTGTGTGTTGGAATACGGATCAAAATGGGAAGACTGCCTACCTTTCGCAGAATTCTCATATAACAACATTTATCAGGCTAGTTTTCAGATGGCACCATTTGAATTCCTATATGGAAGAAAGTGTCGTACCCCTTTGAATTGGTCGCAGGTAGGAGAGAGTCAGATCTTTGGACCCGATATTCTCCGAGAAGCTGAAGAGAAAGTTCACAAAGTCCGTGAGCACCTCAAGACCGCCCAATCCAGACAGAAGAGCTATGCTGACAAGAGAAGGAGAGACCTAACTTTCAATATCGGAGATTTCGTATATCTCAAGGTTTCACCATTGAAGGGAACTCAATGCTTTAGTCTGAAGGGAAAGTTAGCTCCCAGATATATCGGACCTTTCAAGATTCTGAACCGCCGAGGAGAAGTATCGTATCAACTGGAACTGCCTGAAGAGATGTCAGCCATCCACAATGTGTTCTATATCTCGTTACTTCACAAATGCTTGGAAGTGCCTGAGAAGACTGAAGTTTTCAAGAATATCGATCACAGAGCTGTGGAAATCAACAATGACCTGATCTATCGGGAAGTACCCATCCGTATCTTAGAAGAAGCCTATAGAACCACCAGGACTAGGAGTATCAAGTTTCTCAAGATTCAGTGGAGCAACCATACCGAGGAGGAAGCCACTTGGGAACGCGAATATTACATTAGGACAGAGTTCCCAGATCTCTTTAGTTCCTAGTTTTCTTTGTAAATCTCGGGACGAGATTTCGTTTAAGGGGGGAAGGTTTGTAACATCCCAAAACTTTAATCCAAGCTTATCAAGATCAAATCATCCAAAAATAGGGTTAACAAAAACTTTTCCAAATTTAAAATGAAAGCATTCATATGGGTATGCATTTAAAATAGGAGTTGTTTGAATTGCCATGATTGATTGATCCAATGCTTGTAAAACGTTTCTTAGGTGATTTAAACATCATCTACATCATTCCCAAACTTTTCCTAAAGAAAATCAAATAAAAAAGAATTAAAAGGAAGGAATGGTCATTTTGGCAAATTTAACTCTCATGCCTACTTTGGCTATTCCTAGTACTCAATTCTTAATAGAAAAAATTCTTGATCTTTGCACCCCTTGCTAGTACACATAATGAGGTACCAAGGCCCACCTTTTGAGCTGCTAAAAACATTCTGTTAACTATTTTAAATGACAGTTTAAAATTGAATCTAATGCATATGCATAGATCAACCCTATTTCAAAAACCATTTATTTGAGCTCCACCTTCAAAACCCTTGCAACCAGAGACTACCTATCAGTAGTGGAGATTACTCAAAAAATTTGAACTGAAAATTCAAAACTTTTTCTCTTGCGGCCATTTCATCAAACACATGGCAGGCAGAATCAAACACAAATAGCTAGCTCACTGTTTCTATAGAGTTTAGCCACCCATTTGACCACAAAACACTCCCTCTGTCTCCACTTGATCAAACCATGCCATTACCACCCCAACCCCTACACCCTAGTGGCCAGGGCAAGCCATGCCGAGCACCAACTCGCCGGCCAACCTTGCCCTCACCCTAGCTGACCACCTCCTCCTTCCTCTCCATGTCTAGGAGGTAGCCAGCACCTCACCGCCCCTCTCTGTCCCCTGCCCGAGCCAAGTGCTGCCATGGACCACCGAGGAAAGCCTGCGCCCAGTGCCACCGCACCTTGCCGATGCCGCCCGCAGACCACGCTCTGTTCCCGCGTGCACAAGCCGCTGCTCGACCGCAGCTCGCGCCCGCCGCTCTGCCTCGACCTGGCGAACACCCCAGACATCCCCGTTCGCCGCCCAAAGCCTCACAGCCACCGCTCGCCATGGACACCGCCGCTTCGGCCGCACAGAGCACCACCTCGCCCAGACCGCGTACCACTGCCCCTATGGCCACATTTAAGTCCTAGAGCACCGCCAGGGAACCGCCCATCGATTGCCACCCCTAGCCATGTCGGCTCGCTGAGCTATGTCGCCACCCACCCACCACGATCTGGCTGGTCTCACCGTCGGGCCTATAAAAGGAGCCCTCCCCAGCCATTCTTCTCCACACCATTCCACTCCCCTCACCTCTCTGAACCTCACCCACCTCTAGCCGGAGCAAGTGGAGCAGCAGCTCGCCGGAATTGGAACCGGAGCCGCCGCCTCTGGAGGAGAAGGGCGCCGTTGCTTTCGACCGCCCCAAGCTCCGCCACAACCGCGCCTCGCCTCGCCTCGCCGTCATCTTCCATGTTGTTTGCCCGCCTCGCCGACCCCGCTGGAGCCCTAGTACGCCCCCAGTAGACCCCCACCGAGTCGCTAGGGTTCGAGCTCGCCGGCGACCTGTTCGTCGTCGACGACGACCCTCCGCCGTTGATCTCGCTTCTAATCACACGGCCCACAGCGCGCGTACCGTTTCGCGTGTTAAGTGCCGCTGACACGTGGGACCCCTGTCAGTTGAGCCACCATGAGCACCACTGGCGCCCATTTCTTTTCCCGCGCTAGCCCACCCATTCAAATCTGGATTTTTCTTTTTAGTTAAATCTAGTTTCTGTCCACTATTTCAAAATTCAATTATGTGAGTTTGACAAATCCAAATAGCATGAAACAAATTTTTTCTGAAAGGTATTGAAATAATCTATCCAAGACCGTTGGATTTATTTCAATTAGAGTTATAGATCTCTGCTAATAAAAATAACAAAACAGAAGCTTTTGCACCTTGCAACATTTTTATAAAATCAACCAAGTTAGCTTTTGAGTTGATTCCAACTCTCAAAAATCACATTTCATCATATCTATCCAAATATGTAATATATTAAGGTTTACATGCAGTGACTTTGGACTAGTACCAAAATAATGCTATATAGGCATTTCTAGTCACTTTAAATCATTAAATAATGAACTTAAACTAAAGTAATATTGATCCAACCTTTAAATCTCATTCCCACATGTTAGAATATGTGGTGAGGACATGTGTCCACATGATCCCATATTTTGGTGGTGAATATTAAATTTTAGTTAAAATTTCAATGAGTAGAAATTACTTTTCTAAAATAAAAAGGTTGAAACTATTGAATTAAACTTGTGATGCTTATGATGATAATAGATCATCAATTGTTTGTTTTAGAATGCTACTTAGCCTAGTTAAGTATTGTTTGGTGATTGTCTACTCCCTATGTATTTATAGACGCTAGTACCGACCAAACTTTCGAGGAGGAGGAGTTCTACCAAGAAGAAGAAAACTTCAACCATTGCACCAACCAAGGCAAGCTATTGTTAGCAGGATAGATTTAAAACTAGATGGTTTAGCAAAGATGCCTTAAGCAGGCTTTGATCACACCCCTTTAACTATTAGTACCCCAAGTCTTATTGACAAGTTTTACCTCCCTTAGTTCACACAAAGTTCTTTACTTGTTTTGAAGGTAGAATAAAAAGTATAAAACTGATGGTTGAGAGACACAACTGGTTTATGATGATGAAAATGATGAGGCATGAGCCTTAACCCTTTTATAAAACTGATGGTTGGATTCGGATGCGATACCATTCCAAATTTACCGTACAACCACATTACCTGAATTGGGTAAGGTTTAGCTGGAAGTTTATATGCATTAGTATTAGTTCCCTCATGAAAGAGGTTTGAGCTGAGGCTACTTCTCAATGTTGTACACCTATGCACTGCCCAAGATGACTGATGGTCATGGTTGGGAGGCCATGCTCATAGGAGAGGTGCTTGTACTAGGGTGTGTAAAGGGAAGGTTATGTTTGATTATCTGCATACTAAGTATGATGATTCAGGGTTATCCCTGACAGATGTATCGAATCTTGTGGTGAAAGTGTACCACCTCTGCAGAGTGTCAAACTATTCGAATAGCCGCGTCCGCGGTTATGGACAGTTGGAATGGCCATACTGTTTCGTTGTCAGATGTTTTCTAAATAACTTGAAATGAATGATGAACTTTGACTTGACCACAACAGGGTTGTGTTGATGATAATAGCTTCCCAACTTAAGTGATTCTAGAACCTTATTTTATCTTTCTTTGCTTCTGAACTCAGCTTAGGTTCCAAACTTAACTTGATAGTTAACTTAGATTCAGTACTTTAACTTAGAATTATACTCCTTGCTAGTAGTAGTTTGCGAGTACTTAAAGAGTACTCATGGCTTTTGTCCCTGGCTATTATCATGGCCAGACTATGAAGGAGATTATCAAGATGATGGTCAGCAGGACGGCTATGATAACTAGGACTATCTGCCTTCGTCAGCATTGCCTGTGCCCCTGAAGATGGACCCCACCGCTATGCTATCGTTTATTTCCGCTGCTTGTTGTATTAAAGACTGGATCATGAGATCCTTATTTGTGTAAAACCTTATGTATGGTTTGTAATGGATGATGTACTGTGATATCCAATCCGTTATGTCTTGCAAAAATGGTAATCCTGGGATTGCGAGGTATGGCATAACGAGCATCTGGGATTAAAAATCCGGGTGTTGACAGTATCAATGCCACATGATCAGGAAACCTTGATCATCTGTTGACCAATGAACCAATGACTAGAGCTTCACCGGGAACTCCTGGTTGTTTATATATCACACGTGTATTGACATTTCCTTTCAATATAGGTATAGCATGATATAAAACTTAATCATAAACTTTATGAAATATGATAAAAATCCATATTATTATTTGTCTCTAGGGCATATTTCCAACACTCATGTCTACTACCTTATAGTGTATGCTATGTCACTAAAGTAATAGTTACTTGTTTCTCAGGTTTTAACCCTTAGACTTGAACCGAAGGTCTCGGATTGTGCTAGATTATATTGATGTGAATCTCGTACATGAAGCTAACTTTTAACCCAAGATCCATTCCGTTGATCTCTGTTGTTAATGATCATACATTACCTCGGGATGGCTAGTACTATTCTGGCCTTCAAGCTTATGGTTATTGTCGCTATTGAATCGTGACAACTAAGGACTTCCCCTACCACCAGCTACGACAGATGTTCTTTAATGGAACCAAATAGGTCACTACAAGAGCACTCCCCGTGAGTATCACATTTATACTCGTGAATTCGTGATTCTACCCGACCTTTCCCTTCTATGCATTGGTTTTCGGAAGATTGATAATATGCATCTACATATCAAGATTTCATTCTGAGCATGTTCCTTCCCTTCTATTGTTTTTTGACCTTTCTCTACCAGTTGGTAGCCAAGCAGTAAATGTGCATTGGTGTATTCTGATGCAAGATACTCTTGTGGCTCATCAGCCATTTCATTTTGGGATGTCAGGAAAACAAACTCATGTACCTCATCAATTCTAGAACCAATTCAAAGTGTTGTAATCCGCAGATTAAGAGGCTTGATTAGCTTCTATCTGCTCTACCTTAGAGTATCACACTCTTATATTCCAAGAGGTTGTTTTGAGTTACTTGACCCTCTTAATGAAGTGATGCTCTTACATATTATTACCCACCCTTCCTCTGAGATATTAATGCTCATGAATGATGCGTGTGTGTAATAACTTGGTCATCTAAGATTCTTAGCAATTATTATTGCTATGAACTATAACAACATTTGTGTCATTCTTAGCGTGATTTATTACCCTATCGCTAAACAAAGGATGATTGTGCTACCAAGTCCGCTATTTTAGTACACTTACTTTGGTCAAAGGTTAGGCTTGTGCGAAACATAGCTTTGATACTATGTCTTCTTGCCTTATCAAGCAAGATTCCTCTCAAACTAAGTGACATATCGGTGGTTCATGATATTCTAGATGTCTACTAGAAGTATCGCCATGATGCCACATGACCATGTTGTCAAGTTCTTGAGTAAGCTAGTTCATTGAACTGCTCCTTTCTCCAAGGATTCGTACTAGATACCCCTTAACTAGTTGGTTGATCTTAAGTAACAACTTGGAGAGTTGTAAGAAAAAAGTTCTATCTGAACTTTGTTCCTTCTGAAGGGATGTCTAGTTTCATTCGTGCTGAATAAAGATAGTATTTCCTTCATGGATATGATATCTTCCCCCACCTTTGATTTGACTTGGGTTATCGTCAAATCAAACTCAGTTCCAAGGACTATCTTGATGATGTTGCTACCCGTGATGTTTCACTTGAGTACATCCTCATGTCCTTTGGTCTAACCAATACGTTTGCCTTGTTCAAGCAACATATCAGTCCATCTTATTGGAGTGTCTTGATAAGTTTGTTGTTGAGGCCATCAATGACATCCTTATCTTCTTCATGCTAGACTAGATTCATATGAAACATTTGGCATTAATGTTGTAAATTCTTGAGAACCATCTTCGATTCATCTCAAAGTACGTGTTCTGGATGTTAGTAGTTACCTTGTCCAATTCATGTGCAAATGTTGAAAGATGTCATCGTGCATTCGAGTAGAGTTATATTTGTTTCCTCACAGATGTAGCTGTATTCTGTTGCAAGTATTTGATGTATGAGAAGCTGTCCTCTGATAAGTTGCTAATACATAGGTCTATCAAACTAGCTCAGTCTTTTTGATCTTGACATTGTAGTCCATATCTTGAGAATCTAGTGACTTTACCTTCGTGGTAAATTTTGCACACCTTCTATTCGTACATGATGAGTCTGAAGTATCTCTCCACCTAACCAAATCTAAATCTCAAGAAGATACAATGGTTGGTGTTCATCAAGGTTTTGACATCGGTCTGTTTGTAAATTCAGCAAAATTGATGTAATGGTTGACTTAACTAGCCGAAGGCCTATTGTCATATTTTCTTGAATCAGCAATAACAACCACTCTTCATGAGGCTTCTTCTATGATTTATTATAGAAGTTGTTCTCATGGTTTCTTTTGTATCCGAAGTCCGGTCTTTACTTGATGTCTTCTTTGTCGAACATCAAGGAGAACATTTAAAGTAGAGTTGCTAAATGTGTCTCAGTAAGTCTTATAGACCCTTTATGTTGGCAAGCCTCTTTTTGTGCCAAGTACTTGGAGTCCGAGAATGAAGTTTCCTTTTTCCCGTGTCATCAGGAATCTTGTTATCTATTCATCTTGGTGGTGTAAAGTAATATCACAATCTTTGGCAAAGATTTTGATAGACCTGGATGAATAAAGATTTCCTTCTGTTCTATCAATCCATGTTCAAAGAGTGACTATGATTTTGGTAATCAACAGTTCCTTTTACTACATGTTTCTTGTGACTCTTATGAGTCCTCTTCACCAAAACAAACTTCTGTCTTGACATTGTATTGAATGAAAGAGTGACCCTTCTTGTCAAAGTAGTTCAACAACTTGGTTTTGTTGATCTATATCTTTGTACCCCTGAAAGCTCTACTTAAGCCATCTAGTAGAGTTTCATCTCTCGAAGTCTATGGTCATGTTCCATCTGTTGGAAGCCTCCTTCCTCAGAAGTTTGAAATCCCGTGCAAGTTCCATGGTCTCCATCCTTATGAAGATCAACTATCTAACAACTTGGAACCGTCTCCTCTTGTTTCCTCCGTTACCTTGATGTGTTTCATGTTTGTCATCTCAGAATCATTTCTGAACATTCCTTTCATGAGTTGACCATGAGATATCCGGTGTGTTGTGGTGGTTCCCTCTTCTCCTTAGAGTGACCCTATTTCCTTCTCTATCTTCCTATCTTAGGAATATCGGGTCAAGATTCTTGTAAGGGGGATAGAGCTGTAACACCCTTAGTTTTATTAGTTAGTTAATTAGGGTTTTGTTTGCGAATTTCATGAGCATCATGTAATTTTGCTAAGACAAAATGCAAACAAGAAACAAATGCAAAACCCTAAACCCCAATTTCTCTCTCTATCTCAAATCCATTCAAATGGTTTTTGTATTTTGAAAATTACCAAAATGTATGGAGCCCAAATGGACTAAAAGGTCCCCACAATATTTCAATAACTTTATAAAGCTCTCTGGTATTCTGAAATATACAAATCAGATTTGAAATTGGTTTTCAAATGAAAAAGAGGAAAATAGGAAAAGGAAAAACATTTTGCTAAAAAATAGAGCCAGAGCAACTAGGCCGCAGCCTAGTTGCCTCTCACCTCGGTATATTGCTCAGCAGGCAGCCCACACCCCACTGCGGCCCACCCCAACCCAATATTCCTTAGGCCTTCTATTTCTCATCGTCTTCGAGAATGATGGTAGGTAGCTCGCTGTCGCCACCCATGCCGTCAATCCTAGTTCCACCGCTATGCACACCCCACCTCCCTAGGAGAAGGAGATAAGGAGCAGGCACGCATGCCTCCCTCTCTCCCCTGGCCTCTCTCTCCCACTCGAGTGTTCTCTCTTCCACAAATCCTCTCCTGGCTGAAACCCTAGCCCACAGCTCGTCATTGTCCCCTCTGTCTCTGACCGCCCGAGGGAAACCGAGACCACCGTCGAGATCCTCTTGTCCTCCTGGTCCTTCCTAGATAGGCCACGGAAGCCGACGTTGCCGGAATCACTAATTGAACCCTTCCCGCCGCCGCTAGTAGCCGCTGCTCGCCGTCGACTCCGAGCTTGCCTGGCCTTGCTGACAAGTGCTACACACTCCTAGTGAGATCCTCGATCGAGTGGTCAATTTCATTTTCTTAATTGCATGGCATAGTGCTGCCTCCACAAGTACCAGCAAGGTCCCTCCCCGCTCGCCGTTGGAGAGGTCACTCTGGTGACAAAATGCTAGCAGGGCCACCATATCTAGGTTTGCCGTGTTGGCCTCGTTCATACGCGTGCATCTGTGCTAGCCCGTTCACCCTACCACCGCCAGCCGCCGTCGTCTGACGTGTCACCGACGAGGTGACATGGCACTTGCATGTCGCCCGTGTGGCACCAACGTCAACATCGATCAAGGTTAGCCAACGTGGCATCTGACGTGGCCTTGGGCCTAGCAGACAATTTCAGTGGCTGGCTCTGGCTCGGGTGTGAAACGTTTTAGGGTTACGCTGACATTAGCCCGATGCAGTAAATAGTTTAATAAATTCAGAAAATGGTTTAATCTTGTAAAATCGGTAACTTTTAATCTGTAAGTCATAAAAATATGTATAATATATCAAAAAGTTTAGAAAAATGAGATCTATCCCTTAGCATCAATTCATGCATTGTTAAGAAACCTTCATGACAAGTTTAATTAGAAGAACAAAGTAAACCCTCATAGGTGTTCCGAGGTTTCCTAGAATTAGGGTTTACTTCTCTTGGACCCTGTTTAAAATGGTCAAGCATGTCATAGGGTTACATTTCAATACTATTTAACTTGTCACACCATCAGTATTGCTTGAGAATTAATCAATGCCATGTGTTGATTGTTTCCCTTTGTTTTTGGTGTTTTGGTTCCTCCCCTAGAATACGATATCGAGATCGAGATCAAACACAAAGATCAACACCATGGAAGCTCGAAGACCAATACTTTACCAACTATAATCAAGCAAGTACGAGGTGTCTGAAAATCTTCTTATTGGTTATCAATAGTAAAAGGCAAGCATATCCCCACCATTATACAATCCCAAGCTTTTAAAGTATTTCAATTCTTGCCATGATGCATACGATTCCACTGTGGTCTTTTATCAATAATAGAGTATCATATTGCATTACTCCCTTTGATATTATATTACCTGATCCAATGCTCCTAGCATAACTAGGTATGGCTTGTGTGCACTGCTAGAGCTTATATCTATGTTCTACTTATCCATGCTTAGTCGTTGAGTCTCGTTCATCCAGATAATGTATTAGATGCAAAGAATCTAGTATGACAGTAAAACGAGGTATGAAGGTGATATGAGATAAAACATGCTAAGGTTTGTATGGGAGGCCATAGTGGGATGTGGTTTTTGTAGTCCCATGCTCGCCACCACTAGGAAAGGTCGTGGCGTGAGTCATGGTCTTGGAGAAAGCAAGGTAAAGGTCATGGTCAACCACCCTCTACCGGCCTTCCAAGGAAGAGGGCTTATCTAGTGGCATTAAGAGATGGTTCATACGCATGGGTAAAGTTGTACACCCCTGCATTGTTAAATCAAGCCGTATTCATGGTTATGAATGCTTGGTGACTGAATTCTATGATCATAGAGAATGTTAACCTAATCATAAAATTTGGCAGATCAATGTGTGCTTAAGGATGCTTCCTCATGGGTATGAGGGGGTGATCCTAGTTGAGGAGATGATGATGATTTGGTGGATATCAAAGATATAATTAATACTTTGGAGATGTCGCTCTCTTATCCCCTTTTAAAATGTTCTGATTAGACGAGCTTCTTCTTCCTCTTGTTTTACAAACAAAGTTGGCTTTATGCAAAAATAGGTCCACCAGCCATAAGTCTTGCAGAGTACACCCTGTACTCATCCTTTGTTTGTTGATACTCTTGTAGCATAGTAAGTGTTCCGCTGCAGACGAGTTTGGTACGACATCAACACTAACGAGTAGTTTGGGGTTCCTAGCCAGCAGCCTGGAATCTATGGGTTGGGACGTCATCGTTATGCTTTAGGACTCTTAGGCCATTTTTTAAGTTTGTTATACTTAATAGCACAATTTGCCTTCCGTTGTTTGATGTTTGTGGTCAGTGACCTCTGCTTGTAATATTTTGGTTCTCTGCTCAGTTATGAGCTTGCTATAATAATTTTTATGTCGTAGGGTCACTGTTGTGTTACCGATTTTCTCACTGGATATTCTTGAGCTCTAGGTTAGGCTTATGTCAGACTGAAGTCTATGATTTTTCAAGCCTTTCTCTGAAGGGACGAGGGCTACGCTCTCCTTCCCCTACTAGCATCGGTCCAGCATGTTGCGTATCCTACCACAAACTATGGAGAGAAGGCAACACCCTGTTCTACGACACTTTCTGATCCGGAGAGCTTTATCTGAAGGGATGAGGGGCTACACTCTCCTTCCCCTACTAGCATCGATCCATCATGTTGCATATCCTACCACAGACCATGGAGAGAAGGCAACACCACGTTCTATGACACTTTCTGATCCGGAGAGATTTATCTGAAGGGAATCACACAGACTGCCCTCTGGCCATGCCTCATTCCCCTCCTCTGACAATGACAACACGACTCTACCACGATGCGCATGCTAGAGGAAGCAACACACCATGTCGCAGCCATGCACACCCCACTGCCTTTGGGATCCTAAGAGGGGTTCTTTCCTAGGATCCTAGCTAAAAGCCCCGGGATTGCAAACCTGGGAATCAACCTCCGACAAGATTGTTGCTAGGGGACAAACACCACTGCCAATCTTCTTACTGCAAGCGACACACAATGAGGCGACTTAAGCGCATCGCCACATTGAAGGCATGCACACCATGTCCACGCCACGTAGAGACCTACCCTTGTGGAGTCCCTTACCTTTATAATAGGAGGCCTAGGTCGGCCGAAGGAAAGGGGGAGAGTTCTTAGCTTAGATCCTTCTCAGGGAAGGAACCCTTGTACTCGTGATCATCCACTTGATAGTTGATAGCTGCAGGACGTAGGGATCCTCCCATCGAGGACCTAAACCTGGATAAAAACTTGTGTGTCTCTCTCTATGTTTGTCTAGATTATCGATCGAGCTCACCGAATGTTGCGTACCTAGCCAAACTAACAAAGGGGATCCCCATCCCCGGTGTCGAAAATCAGGACATGACATCTGGCACGCCAGGTAGGGGGTGCACGCCTGCGAGAAACTTTCATCGGAGGCTCATCGTTGCTTTCGTGCATGACTACACGGAGTTGAGGCGGGTGCTATGTGCAGCGGAACGAGCATGAAGGATCGCCCGTATCCTCTAGAGAACAAGACACGGCGGGCCCATAGGTGGCAGGGTTGGAACCACATTGTTAGCCCTAGAAGGAGGGGAGACCAAAGACAAAGCAGCCAATGCGTCTAGTGAGATACTGCCGCTTCCCCCCGAGTTGTGCTAGCAGCCGTCGACGCTCTCCCGCGCTTCCACCGGAGGCCATTGGAGATAGACCTAGCGTAGGGTCATGGCTTGTTAGGCTTGTGGATCTAGTGGGGTATTCCCTGCAGCACCACCATTCGACACGCCCTCACCAAGCTGGGGTTGTCCCCTTGGTCATAGTGGCTCCTCGGGGGAGACCAGCGTTTGGCCTGCCTGCCTCGCAGGCCCCGGACGCATGCCCGTTGCGAGGCATCACAAAGGCGCACCCGGTCCAACTTCATATCACGTGATGTGTTGTGCATCCATGGGGGCTCTTTGGCTTTTCCCTCGCACATCACCATCAAGCGGCTCACCAGAGAGGTATGTGCTATGCATCCGAGCATGCAAGCACAATGCCCACTCAAATGGCCAGCCATACCGGTCACCTTTGACGCTCAGGATCACCCTATCCAATGCGCGGGCGTGTGGATCCTATCGCTGGTAGTATCCCCGATTATCAGCAATGTCAAGGTGACCAAGATGTTGGTGGGCGGAGGTGCGGAACTGAACCTCCTATCCACCCAGATCATGAAGCAGCTCCAGATCCCCGCCGAACGTCTATCCCCCATGGGGGCATTCTAGGGGATCAACCCGGGGGTGACCCAACCACTAGGGCAAGTCACTCTGCCCATTACGTTTGGGACACCCGAGAACTTACGCACGGAGAACATAATGTTCGACATGGCAGAGATGCTCTTTCCTTACAATGACATTCTCGATTGACCCACCTTGACGAAGTTTATGGCAGCCACACACTATGCCTACAACACTATGAAGATCCCAGCCACGAACGGGGTCATCATCATCAAGGCCGATCTAGGGGATGATGTCTTCTTCATGGAGCAAACCTACCAGGAGACCTTGGTAGCATTTTCCTGGGGGCCACGGGACCCCAACGAGTTGGGCCCGTCACCCCTATGGAAGAAGCGCCTAACCGAAGATCATTGTATCACCAAGAAGGCCCCTCTTCTTGAGGGTGGAGGCTGCCCCATCACAATAGGGGTGGACCTCACCAACAAATAGGAAAGCACGCTCATCACCTTCCTTTGGGAGAATGCTAATGTGCTCGCCTAGAAGCCCGTGGTTATTCCCGGGGTCCCGGGGGAGGTGATCGAGCACCGTCTGGCAGTGTGCCTGGGAGCTCACCTGGTAAAGAAAAAGGTCCGGTGCTAGGCGCAGGACAAGCGGGACTTCATTGTTTTGGAGGTCAGGAAGTTGAGGGCTTCTCGAGTCATCTGCGAATTATGGCACCCGACTTGGATTGTGAACCCCGTTGTGGTGCCCAAGCCGCACAATATCAACAAGAGGTTGTGCGTTGACCTCACAGACCTGAACAAGGCCTACCCTAATGATCCGGCAGGGTGCGATCTCCACTGATTCCTCGATGCTTTCTCCTGGTACCACCAGATCAAGATGCGAAGGAAGACGAAGAAAATATCGTGTTCATCACCCTGGAGGGATGCTTTTATTACACTTGCATGCCTGTTAGTATGAAGAATGTCGGCGCCATGTTCCAGCGCGCTATGCGGGCATGTTTGGGCACTCAGATTGGCTGCAACATGGAGGCCTACATCAACGATGGTATGGTCAATACCAAGCATCATGGTACCTTACTCGGTGACCTGGAGGAGACGTTCAGTAACCTGCGCAAGTTCCACCTCAAGGTCAACCTCAAAAAGTGTGTTTTTCAAGGTTTCATTGGGAAAGCTACTCGGGTTCCTGGTTTCTCATGGGGAATCAAGGACAACCCTGAAAATATCAAGGCCATCAACTAGATGGAAGCTCCTAGGCGGGTAAAGGGTGTGCAACATCTCAACGAGTGTATTACGCCCCTAGGATGATTCATATACCGTTTGGGAGAACGGGCCCTCCCTTTGTTCAAACTCTTAAAAACGTCGAGGCCTCTGGAGTGGACCCCGGAGGCGGAGGATGCATTTCAGGACTTGAAATGGTACCTAACCTCCCCTCCGGTGCTAGTGGCTCCCAAACCTAGGAAGCCTCTATTGTTCTACATCGTTGCCACCACAGGTGGTCAGCGAGTGCTCGTCATGGAAAAGGAAGGATATCACTCGAGAGTCATCTCCAAGGGCTCCGGTCAGCTGACCAAGACAGGCACACCTCCTACTTGTTAAGTGAGGAAGCGAGCTTGGATGCCTGGAAGCGCCCCTTCCTGATCCTGGCGAGGCAGAGCCCGTGGAGGGAGATGACTAGGGTGTCATCACCGAGGGCCCCGGTTCAAGGGCTAAGCCAGGCACACCTCCTGCACTCTGTGAGTCGGGAAGCGACCCTGGATGCCCAAAAGCACCTACTCCTGGGCCCTGCAACTCAAGAGCTGAGGAGCAGCAGGAGCCCTCAAAATAGCGTAAGGAGTTGCACCCCGTGTACTTCGTCAGCACCATGCTGCATGATGCGTGGTTCCATTATCCTATGCTCCAGTAACTCCTGCTCGGCATCCTCATCTCATCGAGGAATCTTCGTCACTACTTCGAGGCCCATCGGGTTACCGTAGTGACCAAGCACTCATTGGAGCGTATTCTACGCAACAGATAAGCTACGGGGTGTACGGTAGAATGGGCAATGGAGCTATGAGGCTTCAATCTTCATTTCACTCACACCCAAACAATTAGGATCTCGGTCTTGGCTTAGTTCATCGCTGAGTGGACTATCATGCCGGAGGACGAGGAGGAACCTACCTCCTTCCTTCCCGGGAATGCTGACCCGTGCGACTAGACAATGTACTTCAATGGTTCCTACTCCATTGACAGCTTGGAGGCTAGTGTGCTCCTGGTGTTGCCAACTAGGGACCAACTAAAGTACATTCTCCAGATGATCTATCATGGAGAGCATTTAACTAACAACACCGTCGAGTACGAAGGCCTACTCCTCGGCCTCAGGATTGCGAGAGACCTAGGGATCAAGCGCCTCATCATCCGCGGGGAGTCACAATTGGTCATCAATCAGATCAATAAAGATTACAAATCCCTGTGGATGGCCTCCTACGTCAAAGAAGTCAGAAAGTTGGAGTAGTACTTTGATGGGCTTCAGATGGAGCACATCTGCTGTGCCTCCAAAACCATTACTGATGAGTTATCAAAGATCGTGTCTTCTAGGGGATGCATACCCCCGGAAGTCCTCATGGAGCGGCTAATCAACCCCTCCGTCAAGATATCATAGGGTGAGGCCTCGGCACCATCCATCGTATGCGAAGAAATGGTTACGGAGTCATGTGCCCTCAGACAAGAAGCAGACACAGAACCTTGGGGAGAACCCTTGGAAGCAGTCGTTGCACGTGAAGTGACGGATGCGGAACCATGTGCACCTGGGAATAAGACAAGCACCAAACCCCGGGGGAACCATCAACTCTGACCATTGTATGCGAAGAAAAGGCTACAGAGCTGTATGCCCCTAGGAAAGAAGCAAACCAAGAACCCTATGGGAATCCCTCAGCACCGACCATAGTATGCAAAGTGATGGCTTCGGAGCTGTGTGCCCTCGTGGACCTAGATGAGGGAACTTTTCCTGTCAAACACATTGTCCATGCGGGTGAGATGCTTAGGCTACCCTAGGCCGTGAATGTACTAAGGTACCACCGGGACCAGGAGCTCCTCCGACTGCGCCAATGCCAAGAAACTGTTCTGACAAGCTAAGATGTACACCCTAGTGGACGAAGACCTCTACCGAAACACGAATCTGGCGTCAAGCTCCATTGCATATCCCAAGATAAAGGACACCAATTCTTGGCTGAAATCCATGAGGGAGAGTGCTTGAGTCACCTCGCCTCATGGACTTTGGCAGAGAAAGCATTCCGTCAAGGGTTCTATTAGCCAACGGCATTATCGTACACTGACTACTTGGTCAGAACCCGCGACGCCTTCCAATTCCATGCCATGGACACTCATTAACCGGCTCAAGCTCTTCAAACCATCCCTTGTCAAGGCCATTGAACATTTGGGGCTCAACATCATTGGAGCATTCCCACATGTGGTGGGAGGGTACCAATACATGTTCGTCACCATTAACAAATTCACCAAGTTGCCTGAGGTGGAGCCATGTAACATCCCAACATTTAGGACTAAACAAGGGGTAGATTTAGGATTTTGTGCATTTGCATGCATCTGAAAGTCCGGGTAATTTTTTTGCCAAACTAAAAGACTAGAGTAATCAGAGTTCTCTCACTCTGATGAATTAGGTTTAGGTCATCTGAGATGAGTGGGGTGAATTTTGACATGACCTCTAGTGTTTTTATGATTTATGAGGGGAGAAGTTTAAGTTATGAATACTAATAAACAATATATATAACTAAGCGGAAATAAGTATTGAAAAGAAAATTTAAATGAATAAAGAATATTTATATTACAAGTAAGTAATAGATAAAATAAACTGAATACAAATAAGAAAGTAGTATTCTTTAATTTTAATCCCTATAAATATGGGATTAAAGGAATTGTTTACAATAATCCAAATACAAGTAAAAATAAATTGAAATACAAGAAAAGTTTAATCTTATTAATTGAAACAAGTTTTACAATATTCCTTTACAAGAAAAGAATAAATAAAAAGAAGAAGAAGAATAATGAGAACTAAAATATTACAATGCTTCTCCATTATTCTCAAATAGAAAGGAAAATTATCGAATAATAAAATAAAATCATACACTAAACCTAGTTAATCTTGTCTTCTAAATCTTCTCAGATACTTGTTGTTTTTTATACCTGCAAACAAAGACAGAAGAAAGGGGTTAGGGGTTAGTATTAGTGCTCTCAGTAGTAGCAATGTATTGCACCACTTTAACACATCATTGAGCATCTCAGAATAGGGGTAAGTTTCACCAAAAGAGTATCTGTTCTTATCACTAGATTATGCCTTAGTACAACCTCATAGGAAGAGGGAAATTTCACCAAATTAATAAAAGGTAAAAGGTAAAAAAGTAACACCGAGCAAAAGATCTAGTTTCACTTGAACTGATCCACAAGGGAAGGGTCCCACTTGCAAGCAGCTTACACACATCATGCACATGTTGTGCTATCACACAGGAAGCACTCAGGTGAAATACTAAGCCCAACCATAGCATCACTTCTCTTTCATCACATCATTTCATAGTTGTAGCAGCAAAGAACTCTCTCTGCTGAATACAACCCCACATACATAGCAAGAACACATACAAAACCTTATCTGTTTTTCCAGTTCTTCACCAGAAAGCAATAGCTACATCACATCAACCACCCTATTTTCAACCCTGCATCCCTAGCAATCTGGTTTCTTAGTTAAGTCATCCAAAAGTAGGTCAGGATCAAGCAATATCAGGAGGAGGAGGAGAAGATCAAGCTTGGGAGGGAAGGCTAGCAGATTAGGGAGGAGTAGATCAAGCCAAGAGAAGATCAAGCATCAGCAACAATCAACTGTATCAACCACACATCTCTAATATCCTGGTTGCTTCGAGAAGCCATCTAGGAGGTGAGACAAATGGAGCTGGATATCAAGATCCAGTCACATCTGAATCAAATCTATATCAAGAAGAGTCTCAACACAATTACAGGTAGTTATCTCCCATAAATCAAACATATCATTTGTTCTTATTCTTTTATTGAAATAAAGAAGTTTGGGAGTGAGAGGGAGCTCTCAGAATGTATAGATGCTATGCAAGTCATCATAGAGGTTGTAGGGACAAATAATATGTGTTCTTGTTTTAGAAAGGGATTGATCTAAAACTTGGCATCATTTGGCAAGCATATGGACCAACATCTTGTTAAGTAAATGTATACCAAACCATGTAAATGATCTATGCTGTTGTGATCACTCTTAGGGAGGTTCCACAATAGCATAGTCATGTTACGGAAGCAATTTCTTTAAGCAACAATGATAATCCAATCAAAACATATCATTTTCGTATCAAGTATATAGATTATTTGACTATAAAAAAATACAGGAAGACAAATTCTTTCTTAAGTCTTCAAGCAAGAATCCATTCAGAACTACTCTTATAAAGCCTAAGCCTCAAATTAAGATATCATTGGCTAGGGAAAGTCCAAACTTTTAACAAGCAATGATGTAGCAAGATTATACATATGATCTAGCCCCTATGCATCCTCCAAGGAGCTACCACAGTTGCCAGAACATCTGCATAAAGCCACAAGTATGGCATACATAAAGTAGCCAGCAGATCAATGAGCCACTTCTTAACTAGATGATAGCAAGTCATGCACATGGAAAGTTGTTGTGCACACTCTATAAAGAGGCACCACAAAAAAATTTACAGGCAGTAAGGGCCACTATGAAAACAAAATTAATACATCATTTCCCTAGTGATATTCAACAAGGGATCAGTCTAATAACTTTATAAATATCTGTTAAGAGACAAGTATCATTATTGAATCATAAGCTCAATTTACCATCATATCAATCATTTCCCTTAGGAAGGGCACCTAGGAATATTGATCAAATGAAATCTCAGTCATCATTAAACAAGAGTCAACGAGCCATGGTTTATAGCCCATGAGTCATTCCAACTGGATAACTTCCATTTTAACAGTATGTGGGAAGCACCACCGTATTTCCATTAGCACAGCGTCCTACATAAATTGAATTCAAGCATCTAGTTTGGAAACAAGCTTATCTCCCAAGCAACACATTTGGCAACAATAGGTTGCAGCACGTCAACGAATTATGCTCGATGGAAATGGCTAGAGCAGTGTACTATGAGAGAGAGGTTGAAAGAAATAAAGAGGGGTGAGGAAGATAAGCATCTGGGCGTGTACCTGGTGCCCGAGGCATAACCACTGCAGCGTGGCGAGGTAGGGTTCGCACGACTGCAGCGACACACACGGGGAGACTTCACCGTGCACCAACACCACCACCACAACCACCTGCGGCACGTCGGCACAAAGAGCACCACTGTGCTACACTGCACCAAGCTACATCGCTTGAGCCACCCTACCAACATGACGCTATCATCCGAGCACCAAGGCCACCGTAGGAATCGCTAGGGTTGCAGTAGATGTTGTCCCACCGGTAGTGGAAGGCTAGGGTGGAGAAGAGCCAAAACCCTAGAACCATCAAAGGAAGGGGGCAATCAGAAATGAGCAAGGTTTTCAAATCAGCTTGTACAAATAGGTAAATCTCGACGGGGCGCGTCGACCACGACCGGTGGCGGTAGCTGATACGTTGCAAACGTATCTATAATTTTTGATGTTCCATGCTTGTTTAGTATCTACTTTTTATGTTTTGTCTACATTTGGAGATACTTTTATGCATTTTCTGGAACTAACCTATTACCAAGATGCCACAGTGCCAGCTGCCTGTTTTCTGCTGTTTTTGGTTCCAGGAAAGTCAGAAAATGAATATTCTCGGAATTGGACGGGACAAAAGCCAAAGTCAATATTTCACCGAGGGGGACACGGAGCCAGAATACGAGACGGAGAGGGGCAGGGGCTAGCCACACCACCTGGTGGCGCGGGCCAGGCTAGGCCGCGCCAACGGGTGGTGTGGGCCCCTCCAGCACCCCCTCGGCCTCCCCTCTCTCCTATAAGAAGCCTCCGATGAGAAAACCCTAAATACGGAAGGCTCCAGCCACGAAAAGTTCCACAGTGTCGCCGCCACCGAAGGGGTGATTCGGGGATAGAAAGTCTCTGTTCCGGCATCCTGCCGGGATGGGGAAGTGCCCCCGGAGCAATCTCCATCGATCTCCACCACCATCTCCATCGCCGTTGCTGATTCCCATGATGATGAGTGTGTAGTTCTTCCTCGAGGCTAAGGGTTCTACCGGTAGCTATGTGTTCATCTCTCTCTCTATGCATGATCATATTGTGATCATGAGCTTTGTAATCAAGTAGATCTACCTTTCTACTCAAGTGCTTTAATAGATCTCTGCTCTCCCCATGTGTGTGAAAGTGATAGCGTGCACACCATGGTGGCACTTAGGCTAGAGATTACAAATACTTGTTATGAGTTATATTTGGAGTTGGATGTTTCTATGAAATTGTGGTCTTTGTTGGAACCATCTAGAGCTCAAGGTGACAGTGTGGGGTTATCTAGATGGGAAAAGCAAACTTTGAGGTGTGCTGTTATAGCCCTACCATGGATTAGAGTGTCCAACCGGAGAGTAGTTCAGAGTAGTATCGTAAAAAGAAGATATTTATATGAGAGTGTTCACTAGTGAAAGTATGATCCCTAGGCCTTGTTTCTAAGCATTGAAACACCGTTTGCAACTAGATCTGTTACATGTTTGCTTGCTTCCATCTTTATTTAAGTTTGCCTTTAGTCTCTTCCATGCCATCAAGCTATTTTCTGGCACCGTTGTCTTTTATCCATACCACTTGTATTTCACTATCTCGTCGCCGAACTAGTGCACCTATACACACCTGACAAGTGTATTGGGTGTGATGGGGACACAAGATACTTCTTGTATCTTGATTGCAGGGTTGCTTGAGAGGGATACCTTTGACCACTTCCTCCCTGAGCTCGATAAACCTTGGGTAATCCACTTAAGGGAAACTTGCTGCTATTCTACAAACCTCTGCACTTGGAGGCCCAACAACTGTCTACAAGAATATAAGTGCGTAGACATCAAGCTATTTTCTGGCATCGTTGCTGGGGAGGTAAGGTAAAAGGTACTCACATCCTCCGGTGTGAGTGATCGAAGTTATTTCCTTTAGATTCTGCAATTTTGTCTTTTTGCTTCTTGTTTTCACTAGTTAGGCTTAATGGAAAACAACAAAAAAATTAGAGAACTTTATAGTATTTATCTTGAGTTAGGACATGAAGTGTTTGAAGAGAAAATTAAAAAACCTATGGAACTTTATTTGCATGCTAAAAGCAATGTTGTTAGTATGAATTCTTTGGACACCATTATTGCTAATGCCATTGAAAAGTCTAAGCTTGGGGAAGCTAGTTTTTATGAAAATGATCTTTTTAGTTCCCCAGCTTTGGAAGATAGCTATTCTATTGCTTATGATTATACAAAACCTCCAATATATGATGATTACAATGATGAATATGATATTTTCAGTCCTCCTACTATTGAGGAGAAAATTAATTATGATTACAATATGCTTCCTATATTTGATGATTATGATGATGAAAATAATAATGATAGCTATTTTGTTGAATTTTCTCCCACTACGATTGATAAGGACAACTACGCTTATGTGGAGAGTAATAATGATTATATGCATGTGGCTCAGGGTAATAATGTTTTATGTGATATTTATATTGTTAATTTTATTCATGATGCTACTGAAAGTTATTATGAGAGAGGGAAACATGGTTTTATGTATCTCAACAATATTAAGTTTCCCCTCTTTATGTTGAAATTTTTGAAGTTGCACTTGTTTTGCTTTCCTATGCTTTGTGTTTTCATGACTTGTTTCTTTACAAGATTCCTATGCATAGTAAGTGGGTTAGACTTAAATGTGCTTTGAATTTGCTTCTTGATGCTCTTTTTTACTTCAATTCATATTTCTTATGTGAGCATCTTCTCAAACTATCATGCCTAACTTAAAGGCGCTAAAGAAAAGTACTTATTGGGAGATAACCCAAAAGTTTTAGATGAGTCTTGGAAGTTATTACCTCTGTAATAACCTCTGTAATAACCGCTCCTTATCCTTTTTATTTGCTTTTTGTGCCAAGAGTAACCTCTAATGAGAGAGAAGTAATGCTTGGGAAAGTTGCTGTCCCGAAACAGATTTTTGTGCTTCACTGTAAAAATTCGTGTAAAATCTCTGTACGTCGTTTTGAGGCGTGAATGTTTTTGCTTCTTTACCAGGTTGTTATCTAACTTTCGTTAGTTCAACACTTTTCAATTTGAGCAACAAAGATATTCTAAAAAAATGGTTTTTACCTGCTGGTCTGTTTTGACAGATTTCTGCCATTATTTGCATTTGCTTCTTGTTGGTTCCTTTTTGAGTTCTCTTTGGGGAATTGAGCTTTTCAAGGGAAGTGCTACAGTATCTTGTGTTTTAATGGAAGTTTTATTGGTGTTGAAACTGAACCTAAAGACTTATTATCTTGAGTGCACTAATGTTGCTAATAAAGATTGTGTGAAGTTTTGTATGAAGGAAGAATTTCAGGTGTATGGAGAGAATGATGTAATGAGATGAATAATGAACTAAATCTCAAGCTTGGGGATGCCACCCTGTGTCCAAGAGGTACAAGTGTCAAAGCCTGGGTATGCCCAAGGCATCCCCTTCTTCATCAATAAAAATCTTAGGTTTCTTCCAAACACTTCATTTTTATTGTTTCATACACAATTGTGTTTTTCTTGGAGCGTCTTTTTTTAGTTTTATTTTGTTTGGTTTGCTTAAATAAGTTGGTTGGATCCCAACACACTTCTTTTGGAGAGAGACACACTCCTTTTTCATTGCCTAGAACAATCTAGTTTTCATTCTTATTGTTTTGTGAGTGTTCTCTTTTGCTAGCACTGTGTTTACCCTTAGTTTTCTTGTGCTTTCAGCTTAGAACTTTTTAGTTCTTCTTTTTGGATTTGTGAGACAAGCTCACTGATCTTTATTTATTATTATCTTTGTGAGTTCTTTCAAATAAGTTTGGTTTGGATTGGAAAAGAGTAGGAAAAGTTCATGCTTAAGTGGTAAAAGGAGCTTGTTTTTGACTGTGGCCTATGCTTTGTCATGTCATGCTTGATATTGTTTTGGCTTTACGCTTAGCGATTTTTGCTGTAGCATGACATGTTATAAACAATTGCGATTGCTTAATGTGCCTTGAAAGAATCATGCGTTGTTTTAGCATATAAAAGCATAATATTGTGGTATTCCCCTTTAATGCTTTATTTGGGTTGACTTGGTGCATGCTCACACCATGTTAAGACTATACCAAGTCACCATAGGCGCTATGATCCTTTAGTTTTCGACTTGTAATATCACTTTATGCTTTAATTAATGATGTTTTGTCGCTTTGCATGATTATGGCCATTATTTCTCTCTTAGTTGGTCGCTCCCAGTCTTTTGCTAGCCTCCACAACCAAGTATGTTTTCCACTCATGCATCAACTCCAAATAAACCAAGTTATTCCAAAGAGTCCACCATACCTACCTATGAGAATTTGCTATTCCAAGTATATTCATGTTTTTATCTACCTTCCGAATTAAACTTGTTATGAGAAAATTAGTGATTAAAGCTCTCAAGAACTTGATGGCACACTTTACTTGCTTGCACTTAATAAACTTGAACCATTGTGTCCATATTTGTTGCGTATATGCTTGTGCTTTATAAGTTGAAGTTAGCAGAACCATGTATCATGGGGAACGCTTTCAACATTGCACTTATATTCCATTGATATCATGATTCTTTTGCTTATGGATCCCGACGGTGTGAAATAAAAGGGGAACTTGTAAGATCATGGAGTTTGTATGTGTGTTAGAGAAATTCCTCGGCCACTAGCCTAAGCCATGCCTAATCATGGTGGAAACTTGCAGCATAACCATAATGAGCATTCTATGAAGCATCCTCAATAAAAACCTATGCAAATAGAAAATAAAAAGATCGCTGAGATGCTCATTGTCTGCTTGCCTTGTCATTTTTATTATGGGATAGCTCCTGTATCATGTGCAAGGGGTATCCCGTTGGGGGTTCTCTATGATACATATGTACTTACAATGACAAGAGCTTACTTGTGACTGAAGTTGAGTAGCATGAGGTTTGGTACTCGTAAGCAAGGGGCAGAGATTTCAACTTATAACTTGTCAATCATATCCTCTTAGTTGTGTCACTTTAACCTTAATCACTTGAAGATGCTTATGATAGGGGCAATGAGAGCTGAAAGCTAATAAGTACCATAATTTTTGGAAGCTCTTTATGCGACTTGAATCCCTGCTTCCTTCTATGAAGGGCCTTGCTTTTACTTTTATGTTAAGTCTCTGATACGTCCATTTTGCATCACTATTCTATATCATAATTTACTGTTATTCATTGATATATTTCATATTGAGAGGTGATACTTATGTTATTTCATCTGTTTTTGCATGGTTGATGACTTTTGGAGCATGGACCGCTGCAATCAGGATTCTGACGGAAAAGGTGCTGTTTGGAGGCAAAATTCGCGAAGATCAGAAAATCCGGGAAAATATATGAAAAATCCTATTTTTCCAGAAGATGAAGGCTGCCACAAGGAGGAGTGGAGATGGGCCACAGGGGTCCACACCACCCCCTGGCGCGGGCCACCCTAGGCCGCACCACCAGGTGGTGTGGCCGCCCTAGCCCACCTCTAGATCTCCCCTCTGGTGTATATAATCCTCCCGAAACCCTAATACTCGGGGAGCGACCACAGAAAGATTCCGCCGCCTCTGCGGGGCGGAAAACACCGAGAGAGAAAGATCTCTCTGGCAGACAGATTTCTGCCGGGGGAATTCCTTCCTGGAGAGGGGAGATCGTCGCCATCAACACCACCATCAAGCTGGACTTCATCGGGATCATCATCATCATCATCACCACCACCATCATCACCATCAGCACCCTCATCACCATCTCCATATTGCTTTAAAAATTGGGTTGAATCTTGCAATAGTTCTTAGGGGAAACTTTCCCGGTGTTGATTACTCTTTGTAGTTGATGCTATTGAGTGAACCGTTGAATTATTGTTTATGTTCAGATTGTTATTCATCATTATTCCATCTCTGATCATGATCCATATGATGTCTTGTGAGTAGTTCGTTTTGTTCTTGAGGACATGGGAGAAGTCATGTTGTTAGTAGTGGACTTGTGTTGAGAAAGGTTCAATAGCTTGATATTTAAGTTGTGGTATACTTCTTCTAGTGGTGTCATGTGAACGTCGACTACATGAAACTTCACCTATATGGGCCTAGGGGGAATGCATTGTGTATTTGTATACTAATCGTAGGGGTTGTCGGAGTGACAGAAACCTAAACCCCCGTTAGGAAACCATTGCACAAGGGATGTCAGTGTCTTAGAGTTTAAAGCTGTGGTTAAGTTTCTACCTGAATTACTTTCTTGTACTTATGGATGTTTGCAAGGGGTATAATCACAAGTATGTATTAGTCCTAGGAAGGTCGGTACATTAGCACAGGTTCACCCACACAACACTTAGCAAGCTAAAGAAGATTAATCAACTATATGAAGCGAAAGCACTTGACAGTCTTCCCATGTGTCCTCGAGAACGTTTGGTCATCTTAAGTAATACAACTGGCTTGTCATTTGCTGAATAAAGGATTTGGCCACTTGTTGCATTTATTCTTACTATCTTTTATTTACTCGTACTTTATTTACTTGCTATATAAAAAACCCCTAAAAATCTGTTTGCTAAGTATTTGCAGAGAATTCCTGATCCATACCACTAGCCAGCACCTTCTGCTCCTCATTGGGTTTGACACTCTTACATATAGAAAATACTGCGATACACCCCCTATACTTGTGGGTCATCAAGACTATTTTCTGGCGCCGTTGTCGGGGAGTGAAGTGCTATTGGAGAGTGGAACTGGTAAAGGAAACTTCTACTGTGAGTATTGTTTACTTCTGTTAGTTGCTTTATTTTTGTTATGGATAATTCGCTGAGTTTCTTATTTGGTAAAGCTACTACCACTGCTAAGGTAGTAGACGAACCACCACCTGCTGAGAATGATGCTTTTAAAATACCTACAAGATTTATAGATCGTGTAACATCCCAATTTCAGCAACCCTGATTAGTTGTTCAGAATGCAAAAATCAGGGGGAACAAAAACTTTTTCTTGTGTTTTGGTGCAGTGCTTGCTTGTTGTTTGTTTGCACTTGTGCTTATGGAGTGTATCTTAGGATACTCCTTACCTCAACCTCAATTGACAAAAGCTATTTACCCAAAACTATCTTGGCTTATTTTACATATTCTCAAACGTTTTGGCATTTCAAAACATGAGCCAAGATGCCTATGTAACCAAAACTATTTTTGGTAGCTTCTATTAACAAAACTATGGAGAGATGTATAATACAATCTCCTTATGTTTTCAAGATAGAACACTCAACTAATCTTACCTCTAGTTTTCCTAAAACTCTTGTTCAAAGCATTTAAATTCTACTCTTGGTAGAGATACCAAGAACCCTCATCTTATTCAAAACTCGACCTCTTCAAAATGCTCCCAACCTTACCTCAAGCTAGGCTTGATGGTAACCTCATTAGCGGTTATGCTTAGTATAAGATGAGTTGCCTTGATCTTCTGCCTG
Organism: Avena insularis; assembly: GCA_023614405.1. Taxonomy (NCBI): domain Eukaryota; kingdom Viridiplantae; phylum Streptophyta; class Magnoliopsida; order Poales; family Poaceae; genus Avena; species Avena insularis. Next base: position 327,155,016 of record CM042684.1, on the reverse strand, counting down.
ATGAGTTGCTTTGATGAGTTGTTTGATTTGTTTGCTTAGGAAGTAGTATGCGCCACTCTAGGAGCTCATCACTAGGACCTGGATGTTTCCCAATAATCAATCCCTAAGCAAGAAAGCCAACCTTGTTATGATCCCTAGCCACTAGGTGATCATCTAAAACCCTCAACCAGATCTATTTTGAGGATTTCCCTTCTAGATGTTCTCAAGTCCTTGAAGACCAATATCAAGCATGGATCTATTCTACTCACCCTACAATTCCATATTACCCCTTTAGTAAAGCTCTGATACCTTGCAACTCCTCCAAGAACATTCCCTCTCATACTCTAGTCAAAATCCTCAAAACTGCCAAATTTGGCTAAGTCTGGAAACAGTTCCAACATCACCTTTTGGAATATCTCCTTTTCTCAAACCATGTGCATTTTTGGAAATTCACTTGAACCCTATAGTTAACCATCCTAAGGACTACCAGGGACCACATTTTCCTCTGGTTATATCCTCCTCCAATCCACCCATCCTTGATGGTTTTGCAGACAAGAAAATAACATTTCCTGCAAAACTAGTCATCATGCCTACTTTGGTAGAAGCTCACACACTCATACAACTTACCTTGGACCAACCTTCTGCATGGTTGTGTTCTAATCATATAGTTATACCAAAATATATTTCACTTGCCCCAAGTGGATCTCTATGCTGATTAAACCCACATGGTTTATAAGGCTTCATGACACTTTTTGCATGGTAGCCTTAATTTCAACAAAGTTTGCCATCAGTTATAGATCACCTCAATTATTGTTAATTCAAACTCTCCCTACCATTGTCATCTATATTACATGGTCTACCTATCCATCTATCCCTTGCATCAAGGTGAGCTCTAAGCTCCAAGATGTAAGCATGTTTTGGTGGTATAAAAATAACACCACCCTAGATCATCAACTCTTTGTTTTCCATCCTTTTTAAGTTGGAATTTCATTCCACAAGGTTGCAAATGCTTGCTACACCTTGTCTATCCCATCTACCTTGATCACCAATATTTATCAATAATTATCCATAATTATTATGGCCCCAAAACCATTTAATTACTTAAATAGTCAAAATCTCCAAAACACTCCATAAAGGAAAGTTTGGTTTTTACCAAACCACTTCCCAAACTTTTGACTCATGTGAGTCCCACTAATCATACCCTATCTTTCCATATCAAAAATAAATATTTTTGAGAAGCTTTATTATTTCTTTTTGCCCATTTTCTTAAATGGCTGAATTGGAATAATAATTGTTTTAAATACTTTTAATCCCCAATAAATCTTGGGAAATTTCCTCTAAGTGTGTATTCACAACTGGGACCCTTCCACATCAAAACCCAACCTTGTCCAATGCAAATTTATCAAATGATGTTATAGAAACCACTTCTACCCTTTTTGAATAAATGGATTTAAGTGGACTTAAACCCCACCTAAAATTCTCAATTAAATCCTAGAAGTCTACCTTTACCTCATCTATCTACCAGTACCATTTTCTCTTCTGGTCCAATACAAGTTTGTGGACTTCCTTCACAACCATCTACTAGATCAATAATTGTCAAATAAGCAAATCACCACTCTAAGCACTTCCATTTTCCACCAATTCTTGATCAATGCTTATCCTCAGCACCAGGACACATCCTTGGTCGACCACCACTGTAGCTCCACCTCATCCTTGACCATATGGCCATTGTACTAGTAGAATGAGAGAGAGACAACAAATATCTTACAAGATTTGTCCCCCTTTTATTACCACTAATGCCACCACTCTCTCTGAGCTCCAGCACCACCAAGTACCAAAAATACCCCTTTCCACCTCCCCCCTGGACCAATCACTAGCCAGCTTTTCCCTCCCCCTTGTCCTAAAGGGTAATTTACCCCATCCATCCATCCCTCTTGGTATAAAGGCCAGCAGGCCTCCCCCAGCCAACCCTATGCGCTCATTTCCTTCCTATCACTCCCACTTCCCTCCCCCGAGATCTCCACCCCTTCCTCCCCTCTCCTCTGGCCCCCAAGAAGAAAAACCAACCCTCTCGGCCATTTTTGAGCTCAAGCTTGTAGTACCTTCTCCCCTGCTCCCCTCCACTTGCATGTGGCCTCCCTGCACCCCTCTACCCCAGATCCACCTCCCCCAAGCTCCATAGCTCCTCCCAGCATCTCTCTCGGCCTAGAGAAGGAGAGAGCCCCCTCTCCGTCTACTCCTAGGATCTGACCTGGTGGTCTCCCTCCTGCTCCTTTCCTCCTTGCAATGGTGTTCTTAGCCTCCTCTGAGCGAACCCTAACCCCCCAGTCCTCCTCTTCGACATGCAGGTACCCCAGCGGTGGCACCGTCGAGCTCCCTCTCGGGTGCTACCACGTGAGCTGCTCCCCGTCCCAGATACCCCGCTTGCCGCCCCTCTCCATGTTCGGCTCCGAGTACCGTGTCACCCCGTCACCTTCCCCACCGGCCTTCGTGCCTCAGGTGAGCTCCTTACGGCGCTCCTCTCTGCCCCTAGGGTTCCTACCCGCGACTGCTGTCGAGAGGTAGAAGGCAAGCCCTGGCCGTCGATCTGGATCTAATCCAGCGGCCAGGAGCTCCCAATACCGCTTCATTGCCCCGCTCCGGCTGACAGGCTGGCCCCCCCCCAGCGGGATTCAAATCTCCCTCCCGCCGTCGACCCCCTCCCCTGCTAGGCCGATTTGGCTCGGCGGCCCACCTACCCGCGCAGATCAAGCCCAGACACCCCAGTTGCCTTTTTCTTTTGTTTTTCCACGAGATCCAGTTCTGTACTAGTTGATTTAAATTGAAACAAAAATGTAAATGAAGTCCAAATGTCAAGATTCAAATTTCTGGTGGTTCCCTGATGTTTTCTCAAACATGCAGAGGCAACCCCATGTCCAAATTAAAATCCAATATTTGCTAGTAATTAATCTACTAACATGTATCTGGAACACTAATTAATTTCCTCAAGGAGTTTTGCATATCCATTTGAGATGAACCAAAGACCAACTAGAAGGTATTTAAAATACCCATCATCCAGCATAGGTGCCATACCAAGGTGCACCGTATTCTGCCTTTAGTAAAAATAACAAAACTAGCAACTTTCTGTCTTAGATAAATCCCCCAGGTCTAACCAACCGTGGTATGGACCTGATTCCACCCCCAGTATCTCCTAGTACCAATATCTACCAAACCCTAGCAGCTCATAATTTATTGAGCTCTGGATGAATTTTAGTGATTTAAATACCTCTGTGATGTGTATTTTCACTAAATAAAATCACTCCAGGAGTTTGGAAACTCCAAAATGAGTGAATCCAAATCCTACAGAAAGGTATTTTAAATACCTAGCACATGCCTTTGGAACCAACTCAATATCTCCTGTATATTTAATCTGGTAAAAAGGAGAAGAATCATACATAACTGCATTTGGGAATTTCTTGATGGCATTCTGGTTATTATTTTAACTTGATTCAAACTCCAGGTGGTTCGGTACATCAAGTACTATCAAACCATCCAAGGAAATAATTTTTGGAGCTCCAAAACCTTTCTGGTGAATTATTTCCTCAAACTAGAGTTTAATTCACTATAAAAAGCATATTTAAATCTAGAAAAATGATAATCAAGTGAAACCACTTGTGATGGTTTTGTCTTGTCAAAACCTATCTGAGGATATCATGTTTATCCATTCATAACCTACTGAACACAGATCCCTAATCCAAGTTCCTTATATCTAGCCTTGACAACTATCTTCCAAGAGAAAACCACTCTAGTGGCAATCTAGTAAATTCCCCCAATAGTACCCAACTTCCTCCAAAACCGCCCAAGTCCAGTAGTATTTCTTCTATTTGTTTGCTGTATGGTTTGATGCTTGAATGCCTTGTATTGATTGTGATATTGTCTGCTTGCATGTGTATCCAATGACAACGATAGTGTGTGTGTCTGACGACAAGAAGAACGGGATTTCTTATTATTATACATTTGGGTATTCTTGGTCATCTGAAGAAGTCCAGGGACTTATTGCTGATCACAGGCAAGCCACCATTTCCTGAACTCTGTTATATGTCCTATTCTCTTTTACCTATTTTATATCCTCTTTATAAATTGCATACTCTACCTGCATGTCTTGTTTTACAAATACTGCGGTAGTAACTTGGCTCCTCCAAGTTATGATTTCGTGTCCTTCGTGGCACCACCCTGATGAACCCATTCTTTATCCCCTTTAGACCGAGAGTACGATGGTTAGCATCTTACCTCCTTGGAAACCCCGATTTTGAGAAAATAAACTATTTTGGGATTTCCCCACTACAAATGTTTCAAAAACGGCTTTGTAAAACCCTGGGAAGAGGCATCGTTCCCAGTGGAAGTTTTAACAAAAGAAATGGTGATGAGAAGAAAGGAGAACATGATGGGATGTTCTACGCCTTTACTGGAACAATTTTTATCCGCGCAACCACATTACCCCAGGTTGCTGGGGCTTAACTCGTAGTTTGTCCGTATTAGCCGAGGCAACTTCTACCATGCTTATAGGGAGAAATCCCTAGAATCCTGGGCCGGTGTCCCAAATCAAGGATCTGAAGCCTGTCACTTTCCTCAGCAAGAATGAGCCTAAACAATCAGGAGTCCGATGCAACAATTGGGTCTCCCGCGGACGATATGACTTAGGTAGTACGGAAGGAAGTGGAGTCACCAAATTTAAGGTATACGCCAAGTTGCGGCTTGGGTATGCGCGTGTACGGAAGGAAGGACTATGGCTGGGAGCCACATACTCGTTGCCGGGGAGAACAAAGCCAAGAGGAAAAGCATGCCTTTGCTAGTGTAGACAAGCAAAAAGTTAGATTTGATTATCCAGACCCCCATCTACAGTGGTAGTGGGCCGTGGTTGAATCGCGACGGATGTATTGATTCTTGTGGGTAAAGTGTGCAAACTCTGCAGAGTATAACCTATTCGAATAGTCGTGTCCATGGTCAAGGACGGTTGTAAATGTGTTGGCTAGGAGTACCCAAACTGTGCTTGTTTGGGATACAAGTACGAAGTGGACGAAGGTTCCGGGGGAACCCGAGTTCGAAAGCTCTGTTTTGACCCGAGGGGTCGAAGATGTTTAAAAAGGGTTTTTACTACAAAAACGGTTTTCAAAACTCTTTTTCAACAAAGACATGGAGATGTCTGGATTTATAAAACAGAAGCATGTTTTCAAAACTCTTTTTCAACAAAGATATGGAGATGCCATAATTTCAAAGTTAGTTTAGGCTTTTCAAAAGCAACCCCAAATAGAGCTATCTCGCCACAGCCACAATTGCATTTCCTTTGTTTACTTATCCTGGTGGTTTGCGAGTACATTCAAAGGTACTCACGGCTGTGTCCCTGGCTATTTACTTGGCCAGACTTTCAGGAGTTTAAGGTGGCGTCCATCAAGCTAGGCCGTCTTCCCAGTCAGCTGCCTGTAGGTTGAGGCACGATTGGGCTCTGCGCTTGGCGTTGTTCCGCTACTAAGGATGTTGTAGCCTTAATGGCAATTATGTAAGTCTGGTAATTTGTTATGTTTCGGATGTTGTAATGGTACCTGTCGGTTATGTTCCACGGCTCACTGTTCATGGGAACGTGGATGTATGCACAACAGGGATTTCTCGGATGATTAATCCGGGGAGCCCACAAACTTGGTATTAGAGCCATCCTGACTGTAGGAGACCTTAGTTAGCATGGACGTTAGACAGGAAACAACAAACCTATTTTCCAAAAAGGCAAGGGAGAAAAGATGACTATTTGCAAAAGTGCTTATGTCTTCTCCCCCTCTATTTCGAAAAGCTACTTAAATTAATATGATTTCCTAAGCTTAAAGTCCTGCACACTGTCACTAACCCAATCCCATCTCACAAATCTGCAGTAGTTGGAGACCCCGAAGCTATCCAAGACTCCGAAGATGCACCCTCTGAGTAATCACCCGCATTGCTGTACTCGCCCATCTAGCAATAGGGTAGAGTCATGTATCGTCCCTAAACGCGTTTTGTAATGCCTAAACACTATTAGCACCCTCGGGTCCAGATTTCAGTTGGTATGTAATGACTTCCTTGATTGCTATGCTTGCTTGCATTGTTCCTTTTTGCGTGTTTTACCCAAGTCGTTGCATCAGACCCAACCCGAATCGTCTGCCACCAACAAGGCCTTCCCCAGGATGGACATAAAGATCGGAAGCCCGAAGAAGGCGTGTAGCCGTTACAGAAGCGAAGGACACCAATCCAGCAGATGTTCTGGCCACTGCCCAAACTGCGGAGAACCTCACTCGTCCAAATTTTGTCCTACTCGACTTATCACTTGTTTCCTCTGCGAAGGCCAAGACCATGTCCCCATAAAATGCCCTATATATCCCCTCATTGGCATAGCCCGTCAATCTCCCGGTACCAGCAAAGGCAAGGCGTCAAAGCAACTACACCAAAGGATGGGCATCTGTTTCACGTGTGGACTACCCGGTCACTTCAGCAAAGAATGCCCCGAGAAGAAATTTACCAAGACTTCCTCGGCAGAGAAGCTCAAAGACATCCAAGGTCCCCTCCCTCATAAAAGATGGTCACCCTTCCGCTCGCTGCCACGCAGCTCAAGAATGAAGATGTCCCGCGCCCTCCTAGGTGACAGCGCCCCTTGGAAGTAAAGAAAGAGAGAATCCCCTTTCACCCACTCCAGGACTTCCCGATAGTCGACGAGTGCCGTCTGTAATAAGCTAGCCCATGTCCCCCTGGAAAGACCTCTAGGATGCCACCCTTCCTAGGTTGTCCTATGCTGCTGTGAAACCTATCTTTTACCACCCTCTTAAGTAAGTTCCCTATTTGTAATTCTCCAACCTACCCAGGTCAAATGCTAAGGGGGAAATACTACGTCTTTCCCGCAGAATAGAGTAACCCTCTGCAAAAATCCAACCATGGGACCCGAAGACGCAGGCCTCAGAGCACAGACTAGTCACATACTTAGATGCAACAACCCACTTAAGTGAAGCACCGTAGACCCTTACAGAAGGAAGATCCCTCCCCGCAATTATGGTTGAAGCCAGATCGACCTTCGAGTTTCAAGAAATTGAAGTTCAACCTTGCTGCCAAGATGTTCTGTTTGAAGACAAGATCGACAAGTTAGCCCGCAAGGAACCCATGGCTCTAACCCAGACAAATCCCCTAACCGTACTCTCCCGAATCTCGGGACGACATTCTTTTAAGGGGGAAAGGTCTGTAACATCCCAATTTCAGCAACCCTGATTAGTTGTCCAGAATGCAAAAATCAAGGGGAACAAAAAAAATTTCTTGTGTTTTGGTGCAGTGCTTGCTTGTTGTTTGTTTGCACTTGTTCTTATGGAGTGTACCTTAGGATACTCCTTACCTCAACCTTAGTTGACAAAAGCTATTTACCCAAAACTATCTTGGCTTATTTTACATATTCTCAAACGTTCCGGCATTTCAAAACATGAGCCAAGATGCCTATGTAACCAAAACTATTTTTGGTAGCTTCTATTAACAAAACTATGGAGAGATGTATAATACAATCTCCTTATGTTTTCAAGATAGAACACTCAACTAATCTTACCTCTAGTTTTCCTAAAACTCTTGTTCAAAGCATTTAAATTCTAATCTTGGTAGAGATACCAAGAAGCCTCATCTTATTCAAAACTCGACCTCTTCAAAATGCTCCCAACCTTACCTCAAGATAGGCTTGATGGTAACCTCATTAGCGGTTATGCTTAGTATAAGATGAGTTGCCTTGATTTCCTGCCTGATGAGTTGCTTTGATGAGTTGTTTGATTAGGAAGTAGTATGAGCCACTCTAGGAGATCATCACTAGGACCTGGATGTTTCCCAATCATCAATCCCTAAGCAAGAAAGCCAACCTTGTTATGATCCCTAGCCACTAGGTGATCATCTAAAACCCTCAACCAGATCTATTATGAGGATTTCCCTTCTAGATGTTCTCAAGTCCTTGAAGACCAATATCAAGCATGGATCTCTTCTACTCACCCTAGAATTATATATTACCCCTTTAGTAAAGATCTGATACCTTGCAACTCCTCCAAGAACATTCCCTCTCATACTCTAGTCAAAATCCTCAAAACTGCCAAATTTGGCTAAGTCTGGAAACAGTTCCAACATCACCTTTTGGAATATCTCCTTTTCTCAAACCATGTGCATTTTTGGAAATGCACTTGAACCCTCTTGTTAAACATCCTAAGGACTACCAAGGACCACATTTGCCTCTGGTTAGATCCTCCTCCAACCCACCCATCCTTGATGGTTTTGCAGACAAGAAAATAATATTTCCTGCGAAACTAGTCATCATGCCTACTTTGGTAGAAGCTCACACACTCATACAACTTCCCTTGGACCAACCTTCTGCATGGTTGTGTTCTAATCATATAGGTCTACCAAAATCTATTTCACTTCCCCCAAGTGGATCTCTGTGCTGATTAAACCCACATGGTTTATAAGGCTTCATGACACTTTTTGCATGGCAGCCTTAATTTCAACAAAGTTTGCCATCAGTTATAGATCACCTCAATTATTGTTAATTCAAAACCTCCCTACCATTGTCATCTATATGAAATGGTATACATATCCATATATCCCTTGCATCAAGGTGAGCTCTAAGCTCCAAGATGCAAGCATGTTTTGGTGGTATAAAAATAACACCACCCTAGATCATCAACTCTCTGTTTTCCATCCTTTTTAAGTTGGAATTTCATTCCAAAAGGTTTCAAATGCTTGCTACACCTTTTCTATCCCATCTACCTTGATCACCAATATTTATCAATAATTATCCATAATTATTATGGCCCCAAAACCATTTAATTACTTAAACAGTTAAAATCTCCAAAACTCCCTCCATAAAGGAATGTTTAGTTTTTACCAAACCACTTCCCAAACTTTTGACCCATGTGAGTCCCACTAATCATACCCTATCTTTCCATCTAAAAAATAAATATTTTTGAGAAGCTTTATTATTTCTTTTTGCCCATTTTCTTCAATGGCTGAATTGGAATAATAACTGTTTTACTTTTAATCCCCAATAAATCTTGGGAAATTTCCCCTAAGTGTGTATTCACAACTGGGACCCTTCCACATCAAAACCCAACCTTGTCCAATGCAAATTTATCAAATGATCTTCTAGAAACCACTTCTTCCCTTTTTGAATAAGTGGATTTAAGTGGACTTAAACCCCACCTAAAATTCTCAATTAAATCCTAGAAGTCTACCTTTACCTCATCTATCTACCAGTACCATTTTCTCTTCTGGTCCAATACAAGTTTCTGGACTTCCTTCACAACCATCTACTAGATCAATAATTATCAAATAAGCAAATCACCACTCTAAGCACTTCCATTTTCCATCAATTCTTGATCAATGCTTATCCTCAGCACCAGGACACATCCTTGGTCGACCACCACTGTAGCTCCACCTCAACCTTGACCATATGGCCATTGTACTAGTATAATGAGAGAGAGACAACAAATATCTTACAAGATTTGTCCCCCTTTTATTACCACTAATGCCACCACTCTCTTTGAGCTCCAGCACCACCAAGTACCAAAAATACCCCTCTCCACCTCCCCCTGGACCAATCACTGGCCAACTTTGCCCTCCCTCTTGTCCTAAAGGGTAATTTACCCCATCCATCCCTCTTGGTATAAAGGCCAGCAGGCCTCCCCCAGCCAGCCTCTGCCCTAATTTCCTTCCTCTCACTCCCACTTCCCTCCCCCGAGCTCCCCACCCCTTCCTCCCCTCTCCTCTGGCCCGCAAGAAGAAAAACCAACCCTCTCGGCCATTTTTGAGCTCAAGCTTGCAGTACGTTCTCCCCTGCTCCCCTCCACTTGCATGTGGCCTCACTGCACCCCTCTACCCCAGATCCACCTCCCCCAAGATCCATAGCTCCTCCCAGCATCTCTCTCGGCCTAGAGAAGGAGAGAGCCCCATCTCGGTCTACTCCTAGGATCCAACCTAGTGGTCTCCCTCCTGCTCCTTTCCTCCTTGCAATTGCATTCTTAGCCTCCTCTGAGCTAACCCTACCCTCCCAGTCCTCCTCTCGGGTGCTACCACGCGAGCTGCTCCCCGTCCCAGATACCCCGCTTGCCGCCCCTCTCCGTGTTCGGCTTCGAGTACCGCGTCGCCCCGTCACCTTCCCCGCCGACCTTCGTGCCTTAGGTGAGCTCCCGACGGTGCTCCTCTCTGCCCCTAGGGTTCCTACCCGCGACTGCTGTCGAGAGGTAGCAGGCGATCCCTGGCCGTCGATCTGGATCTAATCCAGAGGCTAGGAGCTCCCAATACCGCTTCATTGCCCCGCTCTGGCTGACAGGAGGGCCCCGCCCAATGGGATTCAAATCTCCCTCCCGCCAGTGACCCCCTCCCCTGCTGGGCCGATTTGGCTCGGTGGCCCACCTGCCCGCGTAGATCAAGCCCAGACACCCTAGTTGCCTTTTTCTTTTGTTTTTCCACCAGATCCAGTTCTATACTAGTTGATTTAAATCGAAACAAAAATGTCAATGAAGTCCAAATGTCAAGATTCAAATTTCTGGTGGTTCCCTGATGTTTTCTCAAACATGAAGAGGCAACCCCATGTCCAAATGACATTCCAATATTTGCTAGTAATTAATCTGCTAACATGTATCTGGAACACTAATTAATTTCCTCAAGGAGTTTTGCACATCCATTTGAGATGAACCAAAGACCTACTATAAGGTATTTAAGATACCCATCATCCAGCACATGTCTCATACCAAGGTGCACTGTATTCTGCCTTTAGTAAAAATAACAAAACTAGCAACTTTCTGTCTTAAATAAACCCCCCAGGTCTAACCAACTATGGTATGGACCTGATTCCACCCCCCAGTACCTCCTAGTACCAATATCTACCAAACCCCAGCAGCTCATAATTTATTGAGCTCTGGATGAATTTTAGTGATTTAAATACCTCTATGATGGGTATTTTCACTAAATAAAATCACTCCAGGAGTTTGGCAACTCCAAAATGAGTGAATCCAAATCCTACAGAAAGGTATTTTAAATACCTAGCATATGCCCTTGGAACTAACTCAATAGCTTCTGTAGATTTAATCTGGTAAAAAAGAGAAGAATCATACATAACTGACTTTGGGAATTTCCTGATGGCATTCTGGTAATTCTTTTAAGTTGATTCCAACTGCAGGTGGTTTAGTACATCAAGTACTATCAAACCATCCAAGGAAATAATTTTTGGATCTCCAGAACTTTCTGGTGAATTATTTCCTCAAACTAGAGTTTAATTCACTATAAAAAGCATATTTAAATCTAGAAAAATGATAATCAAGTGAAACCACTTGTGGTGGTTTTGTCTTGTTAAAACCTATCTGAGGATATCATGGTTATCCATTGATAACCTACTGACCACAGATCCCTAATCCAAGTTCCTTATATCTAGCCTTGACAACTATCTTCCAAGAGAAAACTACTCTAGTGGCAATCTAGTAAATTCCCCCAATAGTACCCAACTTCCTCCAAAACCTCCCAAGTCCAGTAGTATTTCTTATATTTGTTTGCTGTATGGTTTGATGCTTGAATGCCTTGTATTGATTGTGATATTGTCTGCTTGCATGTGTATCCAATGACGACGATAGTGTGAGTGTCTAACGACAAGAAGAACGGGATTTCTTATTATTATATATTTGGGTATTCTTGGTCATCTGAAGAAGTCCAGGGACTTATTGCTGATCACAGGCAAGCCACCATTTCCTAAACTCTGTTATATGTCCTATTCTCTTTTACCTGTTTTATATCCTCTTTATAAATTGCATACTCTACCTGCATGTCTTGTTTTACAAATACTGTGGTTGTAACTTGGCTCCTCCAAGTTATGATTTCGTGTCCTTCGAGGCACCACCCCGATGAACCCATTCTTTATCCCCTTTAGACAGAGAGTACGATGGTTAGCATCTTACCTCCTTGGAAACCCCGGTTTTGAGAAAATAAACTATTTTGGGATTTTCCCCACTACAAATGTTTCAAAAACGGCTTTGTAAAACCCTAGGAAGAGGCATCGTTCCCAGTGGAAGTTTTAACAAAAGAAATGGTGATGAGAAGAAAGGAGAACATGATGGGATGTTCTACGCCTTTACTGGAACAATTTTTATCCGCGCAACCACATTACCCCAGGTTGCTGGGGCTTAACTCGTAGTTTGTCCATATTAGCCGAGGCAAATTCTACCATGCTTATAGGGAGAAATCCCTGGAATCTCGGGCCGGTGTCCCAGATCAAGGATCTGAAGCTTGTTGCTTGCCTCGACAAGAATGAGCCTGAACAATCAGGAGTCTGGTGCAACAATTGGGTCTCCCACGGACGGTATGACTTAGGTAGTATGGAAGGAAGTGGAGTCACCAAATTTAAGGTATACACCAAGTTGCGGCTTGGGTATGCGCGTGTACGGAAGGAAGGACTATGGCTGGGAGCCACATACTCGTTGCCGAGGAGAACAAACCCAAGAGGAAAAGTATGCCTTTTCTAGTGTAGACAAGCAAAAAGTTAGGTTTGATTATCCGGACCCCCATCTACAGTGGTAGTGGGCCGTGGTTGAATCCCGACGGATGTATTGATTCTTGTGGGTAAAGTGTGCAAACTCTGCAGAGTATAACCTATTCGAATAGTCGTGTCCATGGTCAAGGACGGTTGTAAATGTGTTGGCTAGGAGTAACCAAACTGTGCTTGTTTGGGAAACAAGTACGAAGTGGACGAAGGTTCCGGGGAACCCGAGTTCAAAAGCTCTTTTTTGACCCAAGGGGTCGAAGATGTTTAAAAAGGGTTTTTACTACAAAAACGGTTTTCAAAACTCTTTTTCAACAAAGACATGGAGATGTCTGGATTTATAAAACAGAAGCATGTTTTCAAAACTCTTTTTCAACAAAGATATGGAGATGCCATAATTTCAAAGTTAGTTTAGGCTTTTCAAAAGCAACCCCAAATAGAGCTATCTCGCCACAGCCACAATTGCATTTCCTTTGTTTACTTATCCTGGTGGTTTGCGAGTACATTCAAAGGTACTCACGGCTGTGTCCCTGGCTATTTACTTGGCTAGACTTTCAAGAGTTTAAGGTGACGTCCATCGAGCTAGGCCGTCTTCCCAGTCAGCTGCCTGTAGGTTGAGGCACGATTGGGCTCTGCGCTTGGCGTTGTTCCACTACTAAGGATGTTGAAGCCTTAATGGCAATTATGTAAGTCTTGTAATTCGTTATGTTTTGGATGTTGTAATGGTACCTGTCGGTTATGTTCCACGGCTCACTGATCATGGGAACGTGGATGTATGCATAACAGGGATTTCTCGGATGATTAATCTGGGGAGCCCGCAGATCGTGTTATGGATAACTATTATGTTGGGGATGGAACTATCCATCCTGGTGATCATTTGCTCTTTATACACGAATTATGCGGGTTGTTCAAGTGTGCATGTATTACTACCGATCAAGTTAAGAAGAAGTTATTCTCATTATCACTGAAAGGAAGAGCTGAAGAATGGTATAAGCTACTAAAGAATGGTCAAGCTCTCGAATGGGAGGAAATAGTGCCTCTCTTTTATTCAAAGTTTTATCCTCCTAGTGAGATTCATAAAGATCGGAATCAAATATACAACTTTTGGCCTCTTGATGGAGAGAGTACAACTCAAGCTTGGTGGAGATTGAAGTTACTAATGCTCAAATGTCCCATTCATGAGCTCCCCAACAATATTATTATCAATAACTTTTATGCAAGGCTTTATCTACATGATAAGGATTTATTGGACGCTTCTTGTGCTGGATCATTCACTCGCATGGAAGAAGAAGATAAATGGGATCTTCTAGACCGTATTCAAACAATGCTGAAGCTTGGGAGAATGACAAAGGTAGAAAGTCAGGTATAAACTATTATTATGAATGCATTGAATCTTTTATGGGAACTGATGGCTTTCAAAATATTAGTAATGCTTATGGTCCTGATTTCCAAGTTATTACAAATTGCTTTAAGGCTTTTGCTTCTTATATTGAAATTCCAAAAAAGGGATGGAACAAGTACCATGCACCTTATAAAGATATTGTTGACTATGTTCTTGTTGGGAGTACTGAGTTTTACACTATTGATCACATCTTACCTGAACTTTATATCGAGAAACCCTTCCCGGATAAGGTAAAGGACCATCCTATGATAACTAGTGTAATCAGTAAAAGTGCAAAGAGAACTATAAAACCTGATGAACAAATAAACATTGAACCTATTGTAGCAATTGTGAAAGACCTTGTCACTAAAAGCGTAGAAGATGGACACATAATATTTTGTGAGGATGCTTCTAATATTGTTTCACATCCTAATAGAACTAAAAAATCTAGTGTCCCTGTGCTTTCCATTAGAATTGGTGATCATTGCTATTATGGTTTATGTGATATTGGTGCCAGTTCCAGTGCTATTCCTTATGAGCTTTACAGAGAAATTATGCATGCAATCATTCCCTGTGAATTGGAAGAGATTGATGTGGTTATTCACCTTGCTAATAGAGAGACCATCTCTCCAATTGGTATTGTATGAGATGTGGAAGTTCTTTGTGGTAAGATTAAGTATCCTGCTGATTTTCTAGTACTTGGTTCAGCTGCTAGTAAAACTTATCCTATCATTTTGGTAGACCTTTCTTGAGTACTTGTGGAGCTATTATAGATTGCAAAATGGAGAAAATCTTGACTAAGTTTGATGGCGAACCTTATGAGTTTAATTTTTCGAAATTTACTAAAGAACCTTGTGAAGAGGAAACCCATAATGAGGATTTTAGAGTTGAACAACTTGCTTCTATTACTCTTGCTCCTAACAATGGTTTGCAGCAATTTATGGAAAGTGAAATCTTCATGGAAGAAAGGAATGAGATTGCCGAGATTCTCCGTAATCAGCCTAAGATGCTTAAGCATAACTTTCCTGTAGAAGACTTGGGTACCATGTTGCCACCTAAAAAGGATCCGGTCTTCGATCTAAAACCTCTCCCTGACGATCTTAAATATGCTTACATTGATGATAAAAAGATATATCCTGTTATTATTAGCTCTAAACTTTCAGGGAAGGAGGAAGAAAGGTTATTGGAGGTTTTGAAGAAACACCGAGGGGCTATGCGCTATACTCTAGATGATTTAAAAGGGATTTCCCCTACTATATGTCAGCATGCTGTCAATATATAACCAGATGCAAAGCTAGTAGTAGAGCACCAACGATGTTTAAATCCTAAGATGAAGGAAGTGGTAAGAAATGAGGTATTGAAACTCCTTGATGCTGGTATTATTTACCCTATTGCTGATAGTGAATGGGTTAGTCCTGTTCATTGTGTCCCTAAAAAGGGAGGTATTACTATTGTGCCTAATGATAATGATGAGCTTATTACCCAAAGAATAGTAGTAGGCTATAGGATGTGCATTGACTTTAGGAAAGTCAATAAATTTACTAAGAAAGATCATTACCCGCTTCCTTTTATTGATCAAATGTTGGAAAGGTTGTCTAAGAAGACCCATTTTTGTTTTCTTGATGATTATTCTGGTTTCTCTCAAATTGCTATTAAACAACGAGATCAAGAAAAACTACTTTCACTTGCCCTTACAGAACTTATGCTTATAGACGTATGCCTTTTGGTTTATGTAATGCTCCTGCTACTTTTCAAAGATGCATGTCTGCTATCTTTCATGGTTTTTGTGAGGAAATTGTGGAAGTGTTCATGGATGACTTCTCTGTCTATGGAACTTCTTTTGATAATTGTCTGCACAACCTTGATAAAGTTTTGCAGAGGTGTGAAGAAACTAATCTTGTTCTTAATTGGGAGAAATTCCACTTCATGGTTAATGAAGGGATTGTCCTTGGGCATAAGGTTTCCGAAAGAGGCATAGAAGTGGATAGGGCTAAAGTCGAGGCAATTGAGAAAATGCCCTGCCTAAGAGACATAAAAGGTATTCATAGTATCCTTGGTCATGTTGGTTTCTATAGAAGTTTTATTAAAGATTTCTCTAAGATATCAAAACCCCTCACTAATCTTCTTCAAAAAGATGTACCCTTTGTTTTTGATGATGATTGTAAGGAATCTTTTGAAACTCTTAAGAAGGCTTTAACTACAACTCCTATCGTTCAACCACCTGATTGGAGCTTACCCTTTGAAATAATGTGTGATGCTAGTGATTTTGCTATAGGTGTTGTCCTTGGGATACGTATTGATAAAAAGCTAAACATTATTCATTATGCTAGTAAGACTCTAGACGCTGCTCAAAGGAATTATGCTACTACTGAAAAAGAATTTCTAGCTATCGTCTTCGCTTGTGATAAGTTTAGACCCTATATTGTAGACCCAAAAGTCACCATTCCTACTGATCATGCTGCTATTAAGTACCTTATGACGAAGAAGGATGCTAAGCCTAGGCTTATTAGATGGGTGCTGCTTTTACAAGAGTTTGATCTACATATTGTAGATAGGAAAGGTGCTGAAAACCCTGTAGCTGATAATTTATCTCGATTGGATAATATCTCCTTTGACCCTATGCCTATTAATGATAGTTTCCCAAATGAACAGTTGGCTGCGGTAGGGGTAAGCTCGCGAGGGAGCCCTTGGTATGCTGATTATGCTAACTTTATTGTCTCCAAGTATTTGCCTCCAACTTTTACAGCTTAGCAAAGAAGAAAGTTCTTTTATGATTTGAGGCATTATTTTTGGGATGACCCACACTTATATAAAGAAGGAGTGGATGGTATTATGCGAAGATGTGTTCCAGAATATGAGCAAAAGGAGATATTGCGTAAATGTCATGGTAGTGCTTATGGAGGACGTCATGCAGGAGATAGAACTGCGGAAAAGGTGCTACAATCAGGTTTCTACTGGACTACCCTTTTTAAAGATGCAAGAAAATTTGTTTTATCTTGTGATGAATGTCAGCGTGTTAGTAATATTTCTAGACACAATGAAATGCCTATGAACTACTCTCTAGTTATTGAACCCTTTGATTGCTGGGGATTTGACTTTATGGTCCTTTTCCTCCCTCGAAAGGTTATACTCATATTCTTGTTGACGTTGATTATGTTACTAAGTGGGTAGAAGCCATTCCTATGAAGAGTGCTGACATGGAGACTTCTCTAAAAATGCTTAAGGATGTTATCTTTCCTAGGTTTGGAGTGCCTAGGTATCTCATGATTGATGGAGGTTCTCATTTCATTCATGGTGGTTTTAGAAAGACCCTTGCTAAATATGATGTTAATCATAGAATTGCTTCAACTTATCACCCCCAAACTAGTGGGCAAGTAGAATTGTCAAATAGAGAACATTTCCTAACTTAGAAAATGATCCCCAATATATGAATCTCATTCTCCGGACAATTCCGGATCTCCTCGTGATGTCCCGGATCCAATCCGAGACTCCGAACAACATTCGGTTTCCAACGCACATTCCATATCTACTTAAAACAACTTTGAACCTTAAGTGTGTCACCCTATGGATCGTGAATATGCAGACATGATGGAGACACCTCTCCGATCAATAACCATCAGCGAGATCTGGAGATCCATAACGGCTCCCACATACTCAACAATGACTTCGTGATCGATAGAACCATTAACATATGAAACCAATTCCCTTTGTCACGCGATATTCTACTTATCCGAGGTTTGATCATCGGTATCTCCATAACTAGTTCTACCTCGTTACTGATAAGTACTCTTTACTCGTTCCATGTTATGTCATCCCTTGTGACCTAGTCACATGCTTGCAAGCTAACTAGATGACATTCCACCGAGAGGGCCCAGAGCATATCTATCCGGCATATGGATGGACAAATCCCAATCTTAGTCCATGCGCTTCAACACATACTTTCAGAATACCCAATGACACCTTTATAACCACCCGATTCTAAGCGGTGTTTGATGTCATCAAAGTACCCATCCGGTGATGGTGATTAACATAACCTCATGGTCAAAGGATTAGGTTACTATGCATTTGAAAGCTTATAGCAATACGGACTAAATGACTTGATCTTATGCTATGCTTACTATGGGTGTGTGTCCACCACATCATTCTCCTAATGATATAACCTTGTTATTAATGACATCCAATGTCCATGATCAGGAAACCATGATCATCAATGAATCAACAAGGTAGTTCCACAAGAGGCTTACTAGGGACTCTTTTATGTTTACAAAACACACATGTATTAGTGTTTCCTTATAATACAATTATAGCATGGGATGTAAACATTCACCATAAACACTTTTATTATTGCCTCTTGGGCATATCTCCAACAGTCTCCCACTTGCACTAGAGTCAATAATCTAGATTACATGGTAATATACCTAACACCCATGGCGTTCTGGTGTTGGTCATGCTTTGCTCTAGGGAGAGGTTTAGTCAACGGATCTGCCACATTCAGATCAGTGTGTACTTTGCAAATCTTTATGTCACCATCTCGGACATACTCGCGAATAGCATGGAAACGTAGCTTGATGTGCTTCAGCTTGCTATGTGACCTTGGCTCCTGTGCATTAGCTATGGCACCTGTGTTGTCACAGTAGATGGCCATCGGGTCCAACGCACTGGGAACCACACCAAGTTCAGTAATGAACTCCTTCATCCATATGGCTTCTTGTGCAGCCTCCGAAGCAGCTATGTATTCCGATTCAGTTGAAGATTCCGAAGCAGTTCTCTATGATACACATCTACTTACGATGACAAGAACTTACCGGTGACTAAACTTGAGTAGCATGAGGATCGGACCTCGTATTCAAGGAACATGAGATTTCTAACTTATACTTCGTGAAGCATATATACCATAGTTTGTTCACTTTAACCTTAATCACTTCAAGATGCTTATGATAGGGGTAATGAGAGCTGAAAGCTAAAAAGTACCATAATTTTTGGAAGCTCTTTATGAGACTTGAATCCCTACTTCCTTCTATGAAGGCCTTTCTTTTACTTTTATGTTGAGTGTCCACCTTCTAGCTTTATGCACCTACTTTGAGATCATAGTGGCCATTCTTAATTCTATGTGCATTGTCCCAAGACTTGTTGATTGATGCATAGCTTTGATATTGCTTGTTTTAAACTATTTGTATCTAGTCACTCTTATGAACTTTGAAGGTGTCCTATGCATCTATGTTTGCTACTCTATGAGGGACAAGATGAATGCCACTATGCTATGTTTTCTTTATGTGAAACAAACAAACGTCTTGCAAAGCATTGTTATTCATGAATCTTTTGTTTGTGCCTTTTCATGTTACAACATAGTTGCTATATCTAATTGTTAGAACTTTATCTTTCATGCTATGTTGAAGTACTATGATCCCAGCTATCAATGTTTTACAAATACTTTGATCAAGTTTATGATGGTGCATGTCACCTCAAAAATTATTCTTTCTTTTTATCACTTACCTACTCGAGGACGAGCATGAGTTAAGCTTGGGGATGTTGATACGTTGCAAACGTATCTATAATTTTTGATGTTCCATGCTTGGTTTTATCTACTTTCTTATGTTTTGTCCACACTTTCTATACACTTTCTTGGACTAATCTATTAACAAGATGCCACAGTGCTAGTTGCCTGTTTTCTTCTGTTTTTGGTTCCAGAAAAGTCAGAAAATGAATATTCTCGGAATTGGACCAGACAAAAGCCAAAGTCGATATTTTACCGAAAGACTCACGGAGCCCGAAGATGAGACGGACAGGGGCCATAGGGTGGCCACACCATGTGGTGGCGCGGGCTAGCCTTGGCCGCCCACCGACCTTACCTCTTCGCCTATAAGATGCCTCCCGATGCAAAAACCCTAAATCGTCAAGCCTTCAGCCACGAAAAGTTCCGCAGCGCCGGCGCCACCGAAGGGGAGATTCGGGGGACAGAAAGTCTCTGTTCAGGCACCCTCCGGGACGGCGAAGTGCCCCCGGAGCCATCTCCATCGATCTCCACCGCCATCTCCATCACCATTGCTGATTCCCATGATGAGGAGGGAGTAGTTCTGTCTCGAGGCTAAGGGTTCTACCGGTAGCTATGTGTTCATCTCTCTCTCTATGCATGATCTTATTGAGATCATGAGCTTGTAATCTATAGATCTACCTTGCTACTCAAGTGCTTTAATAGATCTCTGCTCTCCCCATGTGTGTGAAGTTGACAGTGTGCACACCATGGTGGCAGTTAGGCTAGAGATTACAAATACTTGTTATGAGTTATATTTGGAGTTGGATGTCTTTATGAAATTGTGGTGTTTGTTTGTTTGAACCATCTAGTGCTCAAGGTGACAGTGTGGGGTTATCTAGATGGGAAAAGCGAACTTTGAGGAGTGCTGTTATAGCCCTACCATGGATTAGAGTGTCCAACCAGAGAGTAGTTCAACATAGTATCATAAAGAATAATATATTTATATGAGAGTGTTCACTAGTGAAAGTATGATCCCTAGGCCTTGTTTCTAAGCACTGAAACACCGTTTGCTGTTAGATCTATTACATGTTTTCTTGCTTATATCTTTATTTCAGTTTTACTTTAGTCTTTTCCATGCCATCAAGCTATTTTCTATCACCATTACCACTTATAATTATCTATACCACTTGTATTTCACTATCTCTTCATTAACTAGTGCACCTATACACCTGACAAGTGTATTGGGTGTGTTGGGGACACAAGAGACTTCTTGTATCTTGATTGCAGGGTTGCTTGAGAGGGGATACCTTTGACCACTTCCTCCCTAAGTTTGATAAACCTTGGGTGATCCACTTAAGGGAAAACTTGCTGCTGTTCTACAAACCTCTACACTTGGAGGCCCAACAACTGTCTACAAGAATAGAAGTGCGTAGACATCACCGACCTAGGGTTTATAGGAGAGACCTATCCGGCTACGACTAAAAGTCGGTTACAGAGTACATCTTGAACTACAAGTAACACTATGGGCCTATGTCGGTAAGTCTTCTGGGCCTCCCCGTAGCCGGACCGGCCTCCGTCTTTTCACCCCGTGAAGCAAAGATCTAACCTGAAGTGGGCCACCCTGGTCAGTGAGGAACTGTGAGGATACCCGGAAAGTATATCCCCAACAGTAGCCCCCAGAAGTCTCCAAGATCCAAAGTCGGATTCATCACCGTCTAGCTTGATCTTCGGCTTGTAGAATCTTGAAGGGTTCCTGAAACTTCAAAACAAAAGATACGATCCGGGTCTCAAAAGTAAGTCAGAGCTATCAGTACATTATTCGGATTTTCCAGCTTGATATTCAAACTAAGCCGAAACTCGGTCTCTGACGTCATCTGACATTGGTCATGGTCAAGTCACGTCACTGACAAACATCCTGTCAGCACGACCGTTGGTGGGTCCGTCGTTCGCGGAACCGAGGCGCCGTTTCTATGCGTATGCGGAGATCGAGGCGACGTAATCATCGCGTGGGACCTTCCAAGTTCCTTCCATGACGTGTGGCGTTTACAATGTGGCTTTTGCACGAATCTTGGCGTGGTTAGGTGGTTATAAGGGGTGAGGATTCCTTTTCCCCCATCTTCACCTATTCCTCTTGTCGTTTCCTCTCCTCCACTTCTCCTCCGCGCACAGAGCTCCTCTGCTTCCCAGATTCCCAGCACCACCCATCCAAGGTCACCGGCGCACCGGAGGAATGGATTCATCTTCATCGTCTGGCTTGGATGGGGCCGCAACGGCGGCGACAGCGGCGGCGACGCAGAAAGAAAGCAACTGTGGGGTTTGGATCTCGTGTCTCCTCGACGACGAGAAGCTCCGTGGCGTGGAGAATGAAGGGCTCCTCCGCGTCGGCGACTGGTGGAGCGGTTTCGGTGAAACCATCCCTAACCCGCACGCCGACGAGCGGGTACACTTCGGGACTCACCTCGACAGAGGTTTGTCTTTCCCTCCCTCGAAATTCCTTTCCGAGGTGATAGATCATTACGGCGTTCAGCTTCACCATCTTCCTCCCAACTCCACTTTAGATATGAGCTTTTATGCATCTTTGTGTGAGGGATATCTCGGCATTAGGCCGAGTCTCACTTTGTTCCGGTTTTATTTTCATGTCCGGAGAAACTCCATATTTGCCGGTAATCCTTATATTACCGGCATGATTAGCCTTTCAGTTAGACGCGAGCGTGTTTATCCTCGCATTTTAGCTAGTGAGTCGGTCAAACATTGGCCGGCCACCTTCTTTTACCGCAAGGATATTCCTGCTCCTAGCAAAGCTACTGCTTTGCTAGCTTTCGTCGACGGAGCTGCCACGGCCCTAGCGTCTTGGGACGAGGCTCCTCCGTCTCTCAGTGACGATTTGATCCTCGCCAAGAGGCGGATTGAATACCTAATGAAGCACAAGGGCCTGAAAGGGTCCGACTTAGTCTAGTCCTGGGTGGCACGCCGGATCTAGCCTCTCCAGTACCACGGCGACCGACTGATGCATTCCATCACGGCGTCGGAAAATGACTCCCTTCGCATCAGTCCCAAGGCTTTAAAGCCACATGATTACATAAGCCAGATCAAATGGCTGATTAAGGAGCGGACTGAGAGAAAGATTTTAGACTTGTCTCTGGACATGCAAACAGCAGAAGACCATGTAGTTCCGGTAAGCTTTAGCAATAAAACTTTTTATATGTTTCACCTTTAAGCTGTTTTGCAATACTGAGATATTATCTTCTTTTCAGCTTGCCGACCTCCTCGAGTCGGAACTGGCTCCGATCGAGGGATATCCTCCGGAGTTTTCTCAGGAGGAGGAACTGGTCCCACTACCGGATGTTGTGCCCAGGAAGCGCAAAGCTCCGACAGTGGCCGTCGGCACAAAGGAAGTGCCAGTTGTGAAGAGGTAACTTTCAACACAACTTCTGCCTTTGTACTTTACTCGTAATTTGTTCCGAGATGTAATGTTTTCTATTCTATCACATTCTCAGAGCTAAACAGCTCATCAAGGGTAAGGGGAAGGGAACTTCTTCGAAGCCCTTGCGGCAGACGAAGCTGACTATGGCTTCTCCTGCCGCGGCTCCTTCGATTCCTGCCCCTCAACCTTCTGCAACACCGGTAATTACTCCTTCCTCGGTCGTCGCAGAAGATCCGGCTCCCTCAATAGGGCCAGTGACCCTTGAGTCGCAGACTGACGCCACCACGGGTGGCTTAGGTTTTGATAAGGGTGAACCCTCTTCGGGTAATGATCCCTCGGCAGAGACCTTCGCCGAAAACCTCTTGAACAATCCTGGACTTGCCAAATTTGGCTTGTCTCGGAAATCTGCGGAGGAAATCCAGCGGCTGGCCTGGCAATGCCTGGAAAGCCGTAATCTCTCTGCCGAAGAAGAAGCACAAGAAGCGGAGGACATCAAGTACTCCGATCCTCTTGAACAAGTCCGCCTTCGTGACGAGGGACTAAGAGCTGGTGTGCTTCCACCACCTCTGGTTATTCCACTCACCCTTGATGAGAAGGTTACCACTAAGGTGAACATGTGCCTGATCAAGCTCACACATGAACATCATGTAAGTCGGAATTCCAACTCACGTTTTTCTTTATTGTACTTTATATCATATCCTCTAGCCCCCAAGCGTGAAGTTGGATATACAATCCGGGTTTATGCTTCCTTAGGATGCCAAAGAACGAACTAGTGTAGCCCCGAAGGCTAGTGCTGATATTAGCTACAATATTAGCCCGAGTCTTAAGTAGACTTCTGACTCTAGGTATTCTGACTTACAGAAAGTTAATTCATATAACCAGGATTTGTTGAAGAATATCTGCAATAAGCGGAGAGAGATCAAAGCTCTCCGACTTAAGAATGCTGAGCTGAAGGTTTCCAAGGATGAGGCCAAAGGTAAACATTCCGAGACTCAAACCTTGTCTTGATTTTTCATAGACGAATATTTTTGCTGAACTGTTGTTTTTCTTTGACTTACATCACTGGTAAAGCAGTCCTGTGCTATGATCGAAGAGGCCAAAAATTTTGAAGACCTTGGTGGTGGAAAACAAGGATCTCCGCCAAGAGCTTGACCAGCTTAAGGCGGATCATGAGAAAAGCATTGCTCAAGTTCTCGAATCCTCCTCCATGGCCACCATGGAGCGTGATCGCAAGATTGCACTCCACGAGAAGAAAATTTCGGATCTCAACGACGAGCTTTGCAGAGAGAAGGGCCTTTCCGAGGCACTCTAGGCTGAACTCCGGAGTCTTCGTGAAGAGAAGACCAAAGTTGATGACGTCATCTTTGGTACGTTTCCATCTTTCTGACTTGTCTACATTCTTTGAATTTTTCTATGTCGGATTTATTTTAACCGTTTTGCATTGTATGCATAGGTCCTCTGAACTTGACGGGCTCTGCTTCTGCCGATCCTCGCACCCGCCGACTTACCCAAGTCGGTGATTTGCTTCATGACTTCTGCCAATCCATCGAGGATATTGGCGAAGCTCTCAAGGTTCCAGACATGCATAACATGTCCGATTTTCAGGTGCGGGACAAGGAAAAGGAGATGTCGCAGCTCGTCCGGGACTGGAATATGTCCTACGCACGATCAGCAGCATAGAACGCCCTCAGAATGGTCATGAGCCACCATGGAAGCATGGAAATCTGGCAAGTGACCAGAGGGTACTGCAAGGTGGACGAAGACGGACATGAGCAAGACATCAGTGCCATCATGGACTCCTGTGCCGGATATGGGTGTCATGTAGCTGATTTAACCAGCTACGACACTCCCTTCTTCACCCGCGTGGATACGCCACCTCCGCCTCCCGAAGAAGTAGCCGAAGATTCTGACGGTGGACAAACCATTTCGGATTTGACATCTCGGGTCGCTATCAGGGTGCGGCCGATGTGTCTAGCGAGCCAGTAGCTCCTACCTCTTCTCCTGCATCATAGATTATCAAAAACAAATGTGTTATTCTGAAAAACATTATGGATCTGTAAATATGTAATATGATACTCTTTTTTGCTAGTGCAAAGTTTTTATCTATTCAGCACTTTTGGCTTTAAATTTTGTGTGCCTGAAATGTTTGCATAAGCACTTGTACTTTTTTTGTCTATACTTATCGTTTATCTGGCTTTCCGCCTCGTCCCTTTCGTGAGCCGGCTAAACCTTTAGAATGGAAACTTTGCCGAGCAACAGAGCTCAATTGCTAAACCAGTTTAAACTCGGAAACAAAGCCGGCATCCAGTACCAACAATTCACTACTCGGAAAATACCCGCATCCAGCAATCAGAAAAATAACCAAAGTACAGACTATGAAATTCAGAGTTATACCCGAAGGTAGCATTTTTATAATCGGAAATCTAAACCAGAACAAACATGAGCATAAAGTACTTTCAAGTATTCTAGGATTTTCGACTGTGACATGATCATTCGGAAATAAGATGGTAAAAACTTCTCAGAAAAAACTTGAGGTAACCAAAACTTTTTATTTCTCACAGAACATGTACACATATATGATTTCAAAGAAGGATAAACTAAGAATAAAAGGGACATAGCTGAGCAATATTCCATGGTCTGTCTAACTCATACGGATTTGTACTGCCTCAGCTCTCTTTCTCTTCTTAGTAGCAGGTATCTCTTTGACTGGCCTCATATCAGTTAGGTAGTATGAACCATTGTGTAATACTCGACTAACCATGAAGGGCCCTTCCCATACTGCGGAAAGTTTGTGCTTTCTTTGTTGCACAAGCCGGAGAACCAAATCGCCTTTATTGAAAGATCTGTTTCTGACTCTCTGGCTATGATATTTGCGTAACTTCTGCTGATAGGCCGTTGATCTCATTTCAGCATCGACGCGAACTTCTTCGACTAAGTCAAGATCATTTTGTCGAGAAATATCGACATCTTATTTGATATAAGCGGCCACTCTAGGAGAAGTGTGAATCAAATCACTAGGAAGAACTGCTTCTGCGCCATAGACCAAGAAGAAAGGTGTGTATCCGGTTGACCTGTTCGGAGTTGTTTGTAAACTCCATATTACAGAGGGTGATTCCTCCGCCCTCGAGTCTTGGTTTTAGGCCTTGTAGGATTAAACCATTTGCTCTTTCAACTTGTCCATTAGCCTGTGGATGTGCAACTGACGCAATGTCAAGCCGTATATTTTGTTCGTTGCAGAATTCAGCCAGTTCTCCCATAGAGAAATTGCTCCCGTTGTCCGTGATAATACTGTGCAGATAACCATACCGGATTATAACATCCTCGACAAATCTTTTGGCTGTTGCTCCATCACATCTAGTGACGAGTTTAGCCTCAATCCATTTGGTGAATTTATCCACCATCACTAAGACGTGAGTAAAATCCACTTGGAGCCCGTTTAAACGGTCCTACCATGTCAAGCCCCCAGACCGTGAATGGCCATGTTATAGGTATTGTTCGCAACTGATCAGCCGGAACATGAGCTTGTTTGGTGTACTTTTGGTAGCCCTTGCACGTCTTGACTAGTCGTTCAGCATCTGCCTTGGCTGTAAGCCAGAAAAAACCGTGTCTGAAAGCTTTTGCCACTAAAGATTTGGCTGCAGCATCGTGACCACACTCGCCTTTGTGGATTTCTCTTAGGATTTCCACTCCTTCTTCTGGAGATACGCAGCGCTAAAACCCCCCAGACACACTCCGCTTATAGAGCTCACCACTAACCACAGTATAGGTTTTTGCTCGTCGGACGATCTGTCGGCTCAGAACTTTGTCTTCGGGTAATTTGCCATCTACCAGCTAATCAAGGTAGGGTTGAGTTCAGCTGGGAATTACAGCCAGAACTGCTATCAAAGGTGAGTCGGATTTGGTCGGATATTCCTCTTCCACTCCCTTTATTGAGGGAACTTTGAGGTGCTCTAAAAGAGCACCATCCGGGGCCTCTTTCCGTGCAGAGCCTATTCGAGATAGTGCATCTGCTTCCTCATTTTCTGCTCAAGGGATGTGTTGAACCTCAATTTAAATAAATCATTTGAACGATTTAGATAAATCATCCACGATAGCTTTATATGCTGCCATGTGTTTATTTGCATTATAAATATCCGACACTTGCTAAGCAACAAGATCCGAATCTTCATAACACATCAAACGTCGGATGCTGATATCCTTAGCAATCCGGATTCCATGCAGTAGTGCTTCATACTCGGCAATATTATTTGTCGTTGTGAAGTGGATCTGCAACACGTATAGAAGTTTATCTCCTTGGGGTGATTTGAGCATCACGCCAGCCCCCGAGCCCCCGCGAGCCTTTGACCCATCAAAATATAGGGTCCAATATTCCGACTCATGGAGGGTCATATTCTCCTTCGTTTCTATCCAATCAGCAACAAAGTCGGCAAGGATTTGGGATTTGATTATTGTCCGAGGTTTGTACTCAATATCAAAAGCTGAGAGCTCTATGCCCCATTTGGCGATGCGTCCTGTGGCGTCACTGTTGTTGATTATATCTCTCATGGGAGTTGTGCTTACCACGGTAATTGGATGCTCCTGACAATAGTATCGTAGCTTACGGGATGCTAAGAAAACACCGTAAGCCAGCTTTTGATAGTGCGGATACCGCTGCTTTGATTTTGTTAGGACCTCGCTGACAAAATAAGTCAGACGCTGCACCAAATATTCCTGATTTTCCTCTGGTCTCTCCACTACCATGACAATACTAACGACTTTGTTTGTCGCAGCAAGATAGAGCAACATCGGTTCCTGTGGTTCTGGTGCAGCAAGGATAGGAGCAGATGGGAGTACTTTTTTCAGGTCTTGTAGCGCAGCTTCAGCTTCGTCGGTCCATACAAAATCCTTGGTCTTTTTCTAGAGTTTGTATAATGGTGCGGCTCTTTCACCGAGCTGGCTTACAAACCAACTGACTGCAGCAATGCAACCAGTTAGTCTCTGTACATCCTTCAAACGAGTTGGCCTGGAAATATTAAGTATAGCCTTGATTTTTTCTCGGTTCACCTCTATGCCTCTTTGAGACACGATGAAACCTAACGGTTGGGATTCTAAATAAACATTTCTTCGGATTAAGCATGATGCTGTATTTTCGTAGATTGGCGAACATTTCCTCCAAGTCAGAAATCAATGTTTCCTTCTTTTTGGACATCACCACAATATCATCGACATATGCATGTAAATTGTGTCCGATTTGGTCGTGGAGGCAACGCTGCATTGTGTGTTGGTACATAGCTCCTGCGTTCTTCAGCCCAAAGGGCATCGTAACAAAACAGAAGGTTTCGAAAGGGGTAATGAATGAAGTTTTGACTTTGTCAGATTCCTTCATCCGGATTCCGGAATATGCGTCGAGAAAATAGAGGAGTTTCGAGCCTGCCGTAGAATCGATAACTTGATCAATCCTAGGCAGAGCGAATGGATCTTTGGGGCAAGCCTAGTTCAAGGCAGTATAATCAACACACATCCTTAAATCAGTGGTGTCCTTTTTAGGGACCATTACAGGATTGGCCGACCACTCAGTGTGGATGACCTCTTCTATGAATCCGGCTAACTCGAGCCGTGCTAGTTCCTTAGCTATTGCCTTACAATTTTCATCGCAGAAACTTTGTAAGGACTATTTGACGGGTTTAGCATTTGGGTTTACATTTAAAGAGTGCTCGGCAAGTTCCCTAGGTACTCCAGTCATGTCAGATGTCTGCCATGCCAAGATATCTTGATTTGCATTGAGGAACTTGACGAGCGCGCTTTCCTATGTGCTATCTAGGCCTACGCCTA
Organism: Avena insularis; assembly: GCA_023614405.1. Classification (NCBI taxonomy): domain Eukaryota; kingdom Viridiplantae; phylum Streptophyta; class Magnoliopsida; order Poales; family Poaceae; genus Avena; species Avena insularis. The sequence goes on along the minus strand of CM042684.1, from coordinate 327,126,410 downwards.
TCTGGGTCACCTTGGAGGGGTCATCATCCTTCAACGACGTCTTTTTCGTCTCTTCTGATGCCTTGAACTCCGAATTCGGCTTTGTCACCTCCTTCTTCGTTGCGGGCATCTCGGACGGATCTATGCTCTTCTTGATCTCCTGGTACTCCTGGGCGTGCAGCACAGCTTTAACAAAGGTGACATTTCCATCCTTGCACTCTCACGCTTTCTTCGGGTCTCCCCTAATGGAGATCACGCCATTGGGACCTAGAATTTTCATCATATTGTAAATGTAACACGGACAAGCCTTAAAAGCCCAATAAGCCGTACGTCCGAATATAGCATGGTACGCTCTCTTGAACGGGACCACTTCGAAGGAAAGTGCCTCCGTCCGATAGTTCTTTGGAGTTCCAAAGGTAACATCCAAAGTGATTTCTCCTAGGGAATTTGCTTGTCTTCCTGGACAACTCCGTGGAAAATCACAGAGCTGTGATTCAGCTGGGTCTCCGAGATCTTCATCCAACGTAGCGTTTAGACATACAGAATATTAATACTGCTGCCACCGTCCATGAGAGTCTTGGAGAAACCATGACCATCAATAAGTGGATTGATGGTTAAGGCATATTTTCCTCGCCTGTGTAACTTAGGCGGATGATCAGCACGGTCAAATGTGATTGCCACCTCCGACCAGTCCAAGAATTGAGGGACAGTCGGAATTGTTGCGTTGAGCTCATTTAGGACTGCTTTCTTGACCTTTGCTGGTTGAGATCCGAGGAAGGTGACATAAGTGTCTTTCTTGGTCGGAATTTTTTTCTTCCCTTCCGGCTTGGGATTTGAAGCATCAACTTCCTCCATGTCGGAATCTTCCTTGGTCTCTATCCTTTTTGGGATTCTTCTTTCCCTTCTTCTGCTTAGCCTTGTAGCCAGCGATATCATCTCTCTTAATGTCGTCATTGAAACGACACTCGGCATTTGTGTGGGACGAGATCCCATTGGCGTCTAAGTGACGCACACATGGGTTATTGGCAGTGTCGGCCCAAGAGTAGGTTTTGCCTAGTTGTTGGTCTCCTCTACCTTGAACTCTCGAAGTCCCACGACCGCGTCCGCGGCCTCCGCCACATCCTCCTCGTCCTCCAGACCCTAAAGTAGCAGTGACCACCGCCTTTTCCGTGTTGGGTTTTTCTTCCGAGGTATTCTTGCGCTTCTGAGCCTGTTTCTTTGGTTGTTTTGCCCAGTGTGGCACAACTAAGGCATTGAGTAATCCCTCTGTGTCATCCTCAGCATCTGCATACTTGCTCATTTTTTCTATCATCTCTCCCAAATCAGTAACTTTGTCACACTTCAAGCGATGACGTAGTAAACCAATTGGGAGACCTGCAATGAAAGCTTCAATCGTAGTTTGGTCATTTACTCCTTCACAGGAGTTCTTGGTGTCGATCCATCATCCAAGATAATCTCGGCAAGTTTCTCCGGCTTTCTGGGTGCACCGCTGTAGGTCTCCGACCGTACAGGTCCTCCGGTATGTGCCTTTGAAATTCCGAAAGAACGCACTTTGCATGTCATACCAGTTGTGGATGGTGTTCTCCGGAAGTTCATTGAGCCATGATCGTGCCATCTTCCGTAGCATAAGTGGGAGATATCGGGTTGCGACCAGGCTGTTTCCGCCTTTGGCGATGCAGCAAGCTTGGAAGATATCCTGTAGCCAAGTATCTGGCCGAGCTATACCGTCGTAGGCCTGAATATGTCTTGAGATAGCAAATCCTTCCGGGAATTTTGTAGCTCTTATGCGTGGTCCGAAGCACTTTGGGCCCATGTATATATCATCATTTTCATAGCGCCGCACCTCTATATTGGAGTTGATCCTGTGCCTTGCATCATTTGGGGATAAAGATTGCCCCGAGTGACGGCTATGGCTGCGGTGTCTTGGAGCCGGACTTCGGCTTCTGCCACCACCTCCTCCACCATGATGCCCTCCTTGGCCTCCTTGGGAGCCGTTGTGATGGCTACTTGGCGGAGAGGGTGGAGCAGCTTGGTTATTTCCGGCTGATCGCCGGCCTCCATCCAGAGCGTCATTATTCCGGTTTCGGGGAGGGTCTTCATTGTGACGATCCCCCTGCCGGCTTGTCTCGGCACGGTGTCCGTCATTCCTTCGCCCGTCATCCGGACGGCTCGCATGTCTAGGAGGTGGCATTCTTTATCGGTCCTCCTCCCGATGTTTCACCTTATCACCATCCCTATGGTATTTGTACTCTTGTCAGGGCGGGTTCCTTGGACTCAGTGCAACAATTGCCTCTTGCTCCACAACTGGGTTAACGTTATGCTAGTCACGAGCAGCTTTGTGGTGCTGTCCTGAAGATCCGGTTCTTGAGTAATTGTCTTCCCGACGGTCGAAACAATGATGCTGTTCCGGAACGTGTTGGGGTCTTACGTCAGCCCATGCCAGATCTGTGCGACATTGGTCAGAATCGGAGACCAGCTTTTGACTTCCGAACAGGGCGACCTTTTGCTGCTCCAGTCCTTTGTTGAGTAGTTTGATTCCCAACCGGATCTGCTTCGGGCCTGGATTAGCCGATAGGATTTCCCGAGCCGCAACGGTGTTCTGTACTGGCGTTGGATACACCCAATCCCCGTTGCTATCGCGTCGAAGCATCCCTAGTCCTCCTCCGAAAAGGACCTTGTGAATATGTGGGAATTGGTCGTCATGAGTATGACGTTTCCTGGTCTTCTGATGTTGCCTGGAATTGTATTTCTCCATAGTTTCCATGTGTTTCTTTTCCTCCTCAATTTTTTTGGCTTCATCGAGGAGTACTTGGGCGACGCGCTTCTAGGGCCTGTGCCCTCTCATCCAGCTCTTCAGCAGTAAGTTCTGCAGCTGTAGGAAAAGGTGGTTAATGCAGCATCGATGAGTTTACGCGCACCTTCAGCGATCACGTGTCCATCCACCGACTCTTATTTTTTGGGCTCATCTAGGATAAGTGCTCCATCCAAGTCTTCTTCATATTCCTCGGCAATCACCTCCTCTATCGGAGGATCTTTTGTCGGGGTCTTGTTCTTCTTGTTCTTCTTCTTTGCCTTCTTGGCAGCGCCAGTAGCAAAGATGGCTTTGGGTTCGTTTCCCGGAGTCAAGCTCTGATTGGTACTTTCAGACATCTGGAGGACGAGGTCCGTTTCCTCGGGATTATCTCCGATTTCCATGTCATCCTGCATTTTTGGAGAGTTTTCCCCGGATGCTTCATCCATGGCTTCTTCTTCCTCTACAGCTTTGGAGTTATACTCCTCTTCATATTCCGTGGAGAACTTTCGGAAATCCGCTGACGTCATCGACTCATCCAAGGATGCGGGTTCGTCGGTGTTTGTTCCGATTGCCTCCAACACAGAGTCGGTGTTGTCTCTAGCATTGGCAGTGCCGGATCCGTATCCCACATATCCGACAAAGTGCGATGCGTGCCTCCTGAGATAGTTGCGGCTTTCACAGTCTGCTTCCTCGAAACACCTGATGGTCTCGAGAATATCGTCTATGCTTGCATCTTGCATCATCATGCGCCTTAGTGTGTATCTCAGGAAAGTCCTGTCCATTCCGGCATCATCAGAGCCGGAACCAACGTTGTTGTTATGCTCCTCCTGGATTTTGATTTCAGCGGGTGGGTCGATCTGGGATTTGGTCTCTCTAGGGAGAGCCACTCCAGATTCAACTTGGACCGCTAGGTCTGGTTCAGGTGCGGATTTCTCCACTATCTCCGCAATTGGTGCGGGATGAGTGGGATTAGGGTTTTTTGAGATCCGGAACTCTACAGCCTCCATGGACAAAGGGGAGCCAGAAATTTCTTCTGCCTCTATCATCACCGCTGGGGTGGGTGGGGCAGGTTCAGTAAGGCCGATGTAAACATCGATCTCGCCAAAAGACATGATGGTGTAGGCAGTCATAGCCTCCCTATAAAGAATCTAGGTCTCGTCGAGAACGATGAGAGGGACGTCGCTGGCATAGAGGATGCGTCCGACAGCGATAGTTTCGCCGATTCCGATTCTTGCAGATTCCGCTCGGAATGTAGATCCGAAGCTCACTTGCCCCACGGTGAGTGCCAATTGTCGTCGGATTGATGACAAGTACGCCATGAGGGGGTCCTCGAGGCATGCGGAAGAGAGGGGTGTGAGACGTACGGTGTTCCGGGACAGTGAGCACACAAGTTTACCCAGGTTCAAATCCGCCGGCTTTGGACGGATCCTACTCCTGCTAGCAATCCAGTAATACGGCGGAGACGGAATATGGGTTACAAGGGTTCGCCTGTGTGAGTTGAGATTGTACACTATTGAGGGTGCCCTAAAGGCTCTCCCTAGGACAGCTTATATAGATATCCGTCCTAGGGTTTACAGGAGAGACCTATCTGGCTACGACTAAGAGTCGGTTACAGAGTACATCTTGAACTACAAGTAACACTATGGGCCTATGTCGGTAAGTCTTCTAGGCCTTCCCGTAGCCAGACCGGACTCCGTCTTTTCTCCCTGACTGGGCCGCCCGTGAAGCAAATCTCTAACCCGAAGTGGGCTACCCTGGTCAGTGAGGAACTGTGAGGATACCCGGAAAGTATATCCCCAACACAAAACCCATGCCATTTGTGTCGACCATACCTACCTATTAGCATTATTGTTATTCCAAGTAAATTCATGTTTTTATCTACCTTCCAAATTAAACTTGTTATTTGAAAATTAGTGATTAAAGCTCTCATGAACTTGATGGCACACTTTACTTTCTTGCACTTAATAAACTTGAACCATTGTGCCCATCTATGTTGCGTATATGATTCGCTTTGTAAGTTGTGAATTAGCAGAACCATGCTGTCATGGGGAACGCTTTCAACATTGCACTGGTACTTTGTACCTAGTTGATATCACGTTCTTTTGTCTATGGATGTCGTCAGTGTGAAATGAAAGGGGAGCATGTAAGTCCATGGAGTTATGCATGTGTGTTAGAGAAACGCCTGGGCCGCTGGTCTAATCCATGCTGACATGGTGGAAACCTGCAGCGTAACCATAACGAGCATCTATGAAGCATTCTTCTTATAAAAAAAAGAGTTCGATATTGAAAAAAAAAGAGAAAAAGAAAAACAGATTATGAAAAGATGAAAGAGAGAAAAAAACACCATATTCCCATGGTAAATAAGAAGATTACTGAGATGTTTGTTGTCTTCTTGCCTTGTCATTTTCATATGGGGATTCTTCCATATCATCGGGCAAAGGGTACCCCGTTGGCAGTTCTCTATGATACACATGTGCTTACGATGACAAGAACTTACCAGTGACTAAACTTGAGTAGCATGAGGAGCGGCCCTCGTATTCAAAGGACATGAGATTCTCAATTTACAACTTGTCAAGCATATCCTCATATTTGATCACTTTAACCTTAATCACCTAAAGATGCCTATGATAGGGGCAATGAGAGCTGAAAGCTAATAAGTACCATAATTTTTGGGAGCTCTTTATGAAACTTGAAATCCCTGCTTCCCTCTGCGAAGGGACTTTCTTTTACTTTTTAGTTGAGTCAGTAAACCTATTCCCTTCTATCTCAGCAAGTATTTTGAGTTGTTGTGTTTCATTCATTCATATGATGATTTATTCAATCATGTTTCTTATGTTACTTGTTTTGCACATTGCTCTTATCTTGGTGTTTACTACTTTGAAAGCTATCATTGAAAACCAGTTATTTGTGAACTCTAGTAAATTATCAACTATTCTTCAACCAAGAGCTAAGTTTGCCATTACCAATTATGGTTTACTTTATGTATCTTTATTGTGTTTCCTTTACTTATTGTAAGTTAAGTTATATAATAGTGAGTTGTCTTCTATTATGATCTATGTATTGATGAATGTGATGCTTCTTGTCCGTATTTTTTTATCGACTCTTCACTCCATAAACCTGATGTCATGTTTATTGAGCTCAGTTTCGCCTGGGGACAAGCGAAGTCTAAGCTTGGGGGGAGTTGATAAACAATTGAGTAGGAAAAGTTCATACTTTGTCATGTCAGTGGTAAAAGGAGCTTGTTTTTGACTATGGCCTATGCTTTGTCATGTCATGCTTGATATTGTTTTGGCTTTATGCTTAGTAATTTTTGTTGTAGCATGACATGTTATAAACAATTGAGATTGCTTAATGTGCCTTGAAAGAATCATGCGTTGTTTTAGCATAATATTGTGGTATTCTCCTTTAATGCTTTATTTGGGTTGACTTGGCGCATGCTCACACCATGTTAAGACTATACCAAGTCACCATAGCCTCTATGATCCTTTACTTTTCGACTTGTAATATCACTTTATGCTTTCATTAATGATGTTTTGTCGCTTTGCATGATTATGGCCATTATTGCTCTCTTAGTTGGTCGCTCCCAGTCTTTTGCTAGCCTCCACAACCAAGTATGTTTTCCACTCATGCATCCAACTCCAAATAAACCAAGTTATTCCAAAGACTCCACCATACCTACCTATTAGCATTTTCTATTCCAAGTATATTCATGTTTTTATCTACCTTCTGAATTAAAGTTGTTATGAGAAAATTAGTGATTAAAGCTCTCACGAACTTGATGGCACACTTTACTTTCTTGCACTTAATAAACTTGAACCATTGTGTCCATATTTGTTGCGTATATGCTTGCGCTTTATAAGTTGAAGTTAGCAGAACCATGTATCATGGGGAACGCTTTCAACATTGCACTTATATTTCGTTGATATCATGATTCTTTTGCTTATGGATCCCGGTGGTGTGAAATAAAAGGGGAACTTGTAAGATCATGGAGTTTGTATGTGTGTTAGAGAAACGCCTAGGCCGCTAGCCTAAGCCATGCCTAATCATGGTGGAAACTTGCAGCATAACCATAATGAGAATTCTATGAAGCATCCTCAATAAAAACCTATGCAAATAGCAAATAAAAAGATAGCTGAGATGCTCATTGTCTGCTTTCCTTGTCATTTTGATTATGGGATAGCTCTTGTATCATGTGCAAGGGGTACCCTGTTGGCGGTTCTCTATGATACATATGTACTTACAATGACAAGATCTTACTTGTGACTGAAGTTGAGTAGCATGAGGTTCGGTACTCATAAGCAAGGGGCATGAGATTTCAACTTATAACTTGTCAAGCATATCCTCTTAGTTGTGTCACTTTAACCTTAATCACTTGAAGATGCTTATGATAGGGCAATGAGAGCTGGAAGCTAATAAGTACCATAATTTTTGGAAGCTCTTTATGAGACTTGAATCCCTGCTTCCTTCTATGAAGGTCCTTGCTTTTACTTTTATGTTAAGTCTCTGATACGTCCATTTTGCATCACTATTCTATATCATAATTTACCGTTTTTAATTAATATATTTCATATTAAGAGGTGATACTTATGTTATTCCATCTGGTTTTGCATGGCTGATGACTTTTGGAGCATGGACCGCTGCAGTCAGGATTCTATTGGAAAAGGTGCTGTTTGGAGGCAAAATTCGCGAAGATCAGAAAATCCGGGAAAATATACGGAAAATCCTATTTTTCCAGAAGACGAAGGCTGCCAGAAGGAGGAGTGGAGATGGGCCATAGGGGGCCCACACCACCCCTGGCGTGGGCCACCCTAGGCCGTGCCTCCAGGTGTATATAATCCTCCCGAAACCCTAATACTCCGGGAGCGACCATAGAAAGATTCTGCCGCCTCTGTAGGGCGGAAAATACCGAGAGAGAAAGATCTCTCCGGCAGACAGATTTCTGCCGGGGGAATTCCTTCCCGGAGAGGGGAGATCGTCGCCATCAACACCACCATCAAGCTGGACTTCATCGGGATCATCATCATCATCACCACCACCATCATCACCATCAGCACCCTCATCACCATCTCCATATTGCTGTAACAATTGGGTTGAATCTTGTAATAGTTCTTAGGGGAAGCTTTCCTGGTGTTGATTACTCTTTGTAGTTGATGCTATTGAGTGAACCGTTGAATTATTGTTTATGTTCAGATTGTTATTCATCATTATTCCATCTCTAATCATGATCCATATGATGTCTTGTGAGTAGTTAGTTTTGTTCTTGAGGACATGGGAGAAGTCATGTTGTTAGTAGTGGAGTTGTGTTGAGAAAGATTCAATAGTTTGATATTTAAGTTGTGGTGTACTTCTTCTAGTGGTGTCATGTGAACATTGACTACATGACACTTCACCTATATGGGCCTAGGGGAATGCATTATGTATTTGGCTACTAATCGTAGGGGTTGCCTGAGTGACAGAAACCTGAACCCCCGTTAGGAAACCATTGCACAAGGGACGCCAGGGTCTTAGAGTTTAAAGCTGTGGTTAGGTTTCTACCTTAATTACTTTCTTGTACTTATGGATGTTTGCAAGGGGTATAATTACAAGTATGTATTAGTCCTAGGAAGGTCGGTACATTAGCACAGGTTCACCCACACAACACTTAGCAAGCTAAAGAAGATTAATCAACTATATGAAGCGAAAGCACTTGACAATCTTCCCATGTGTCCTCGAGAACATTTGGTCATCTTAAGTAATACATCCGGCTTGTCCTTTGCTGAATAAAGGATTGGGCCACTTACTTCATTTATTCTTACTGTCTTTTATTTACTCGTACTTTATTTACTTGCTATATCAAAACCCCTAAAAATCCGTTTGCTAAGTATTTGTAGAGAATTCCTGATCCATACCACTAGCCAGCACCTTCTGCTCCTCGTTGGGTTCGACACTCTTACTTATCGAAAATACTGCGATACACCCCCTATACTTGTGGGTCATCAGTCTCCATCTTCTATTTTTATGCACCTATTAAGAGAGCATAGTGGCCATTCTTAGTTCTATGTGCATTGTCCCAAAACTTATTGATTGATTCATAATGTTAATATTGCTTGCTCTTGAACTATTTGTATCTAGTCACCCTTATGAACTTTGAAGGTGTCCTATGCATTTATGTTTTTCTACTCCATGAGGGACAAGCTGAATGCCACTATCCTATGTTTTCTTTATGTGAAACAAACAAACGTCCTTCAATGCTTTATTATTATTCATGAATCTTTGTTTGTATCCTTTAATGCTACAACATAGTTGCTATGTCTTATTGTTAGAACTATATCTTTCATGCTATGTTAGAGTACTATGATCCCATCTATGAATATTTTATAAATGCCTTGATCAAGTCTATGATGGTGCATGTCACCTCAAAAATTATTCTTTTCTTTTTATCACTTACCTACTCAAGGACGAGTAGGAGTTAAGCTTGGGGATGTTCATATGTTGCAAACGTATCTATAATTTTTGATGTTCCATGCTTGTTTAATATACACTTTCTTATGTTTTGTCAACATTTGGAGATACTTTTATGCATTTTCTGGAACTAACCTATTAACAAGATGCTATAGTGCCAGCTGCCTGTTTTCTGCTGTTTTTGGTTCCAGGAAAGTCATAAAATGAATATTCTCGGAATTGGAAGGGACAAAAGACAAAGTCAATATTTCACCGAGGGGGACACGGAGCCAGAATACGAGACGGAGAGGGGCCAGGGGCTAGCCACAGCACCTGGTGGCGTGGGTTAGGCCAGGCCGTGCCAGGGGGTGGTGTGGGCCCCTCCGGCACCCCCTCAGCCTCCCCTCTCGCCTATAAGAAGCCTTCAATGAGAAAACCCTAAATACGGAAGCCTCCAGCCACGAAAAGTTCCACAGTGCCGCCGCCACCGAAGGGGAGATTCGGGCGACAGAAAGTCTCTATTCTGGCACCCTGCCGGGATGGGGAAGTGCCCCCGGAGCCATCTCCATCGATCTCCACCACCATCTCCATCGCCGTTGGTGATTCCCATGAAGTTGAGGGAGTAGTTCTTCCTCAAGGCTAAGGGTTCTACCGGTAGCTATGTGTTCATCTCTCTCTATATGCATGATCATATTGTGATCATGAGCTTTGTAATCAAGTAGATCTACCTTGCTACTCAAGTGCTTTAATAGATCTCTAGTCTCACCATTTGTGTGAAAGTGACAGCGTGCACACCATGGTGGCACTTAGGCTAGAGATTACAAATACTTGTTATGAGTTATATTTGGATTTGGATGTTTCTATGAAATTGTGGTGTTTGTTGGAACCATCTAGAGATCAAGGTTACAGTGTGGGGTTATCTAGATGGGAAAAGAAAACTTTGAGGTGTGCTGTTATAGCCCTACCATGGATTAGAGTGTCCAACCGGAGAGTAGTTCAGAGTAGTATCATAAAGAGAAGATATTTATATGAGAGTGTTCACTAGTGAAAGTACGATCCCTAGGCCTTGTTTCTAAGCATTGAAACACCATTTGCAACTAGATCTATTACATGTTTGCTTGCTTCCATGTTTACAACTAGACCTATACACCTGACAAGTGTATTGGGTGTGTTGGGGACACAAGATACTTCTTGTATCTTGATTGCAGGGTTGCTTGAGAGGGATACCTTTGACCACTTCCTCCCTGAGTTCGATAAACCTTGGGTAATCCACTTAAGGGAAACTTGCTGTTGTTCTACAAACCTCTACACTTGGAGGCCCAACAACTGTCTACAAGAATAGAAGTGCGTAGACATCAGTAGCCACAATGGGTTGTGCTCGCTAGAATCGAGCAACAATGGTGTCGAGCCATCACAAGCACAAGAGCAAGGTAGGTCGTGCGGGGAACGAGAGAGGATGGAGAGGGTCGTTTTGACCGGCTCGGTCTACTGAACGGGTTGGTCTAGCCCAACAGTGGGCCATACGGACTAGTGGGCCCAAGAACTTTCCTAAAAAGAAATTAAAATAAAATGATAAATAAAATAAAATTACCAAAATATCCCTGCTATTATTTCATCCCTATAAAGATGTAGAAAAATCATAAAATTACTTATAATATATCATAGTGCTAACAAAAATAATATCTAACTAGGAAAAATATAATAATGCAATTTGAGTTAAATAAACTGCAAATAAATATTAACACCATTAAATCTCTAAATGAAATTTAGGAAATCAAAGAAAAATCTTAAAAATGGTTAAAAATAACTTTTGAGTACTAAAGGAAATATATTATCTTACAAAAATATGTTATGGAATTCTAAGTTATCTTAGGACTTATAGAAAATAGTATTGTGTTTAGCTTTATAAAATTCCCTTCTTAAATTGTGTTTCTTTTATTTTTGTAAACCAAAAATAAATTCCTTAATAACTTCATTCAAGTTATTTAAAATTTACTACTTTGGAAAATAAATAATATTTTCTCAAAATTGTTTATTACTTAATAAATTAGGTAAAATACCAAACAAAGATTAAGTCTAAATATTACACCTAAAACCATAAATATAACTTCTGATAAAATTTAAAAGTAAATTGTTAACTATATAATATTCCTTTAAAAAACTTTAGCTAACTATAAGTCAAAGATTTACAAGATCATTTTGCAAATCATTAACTCATATTAGAATTGATTGATCTCAATTTATATATATCCATATTTTGTATAATTCTTAAACTAACTATTAACTGAATAACCTATATAATAAATTCACATATTTCACATACACAAATCTTATACTCTGATCTATAAATGTTAAACATACTAGATCTAAGACCTTAAGGTTAAGCTTCATATTTATAAGATTTTATCTTTGAATATGTTTAGAAAAAACCTTAAAACATGATGATGTCTCAAACAATATGTCTTAAACCCACTATTATTGTTTTATAGTTAACTTTGTTCTAATATACAATAAACTAAGAATATAATAACTCAAGTTCATTTGGACCTTATCAAAAAACCATAGTTTTAAATCTAATAACCTTTAGAGTTAATTAACTTAACTTAAATAAATATTTTCTTCAAATAATATTCTTTTTATCACTTCAAAATAAACACTATGCTATTTACTTTGAGATATAACAACTGAAAACATGAGCTTTGTACGACTCAACTTTAATATTCTATTACAATTATACTTCACCATTTATGTATTATATGTTAAACTTAATGTCCTTGCAACTATATTGTTTTCTGAAGTAAACTTAAAGATAAATCAAATCTTAAACAAGTCACCTAAATACAACTCACTTGTAATGTTAGGGGTTACTTGGGGGTTTTACAACATGCATCTCATTACTTATGAATAACATCATATTACTTCTTTAAATATTGTCCTTAGTGGGCAATGATAGTATTTTGTAGGACCCGAGGTCCAAGGTCAAGTCGAGACATTTGACTACAATACTTTGCTATATCAAGGCATGTTCACACTTGCTCATGTCCTTTGATTATTTTCTATCAAGTATTTGCAAATCAAATGTTGTTATCACCTGCATTTTAAAAAGTCAGAAAACACTATTTTCGATAATAAACGAAACTATTGGTTACTGATCCAGGGTGATCAGTTAATCTATTAAATCTGGCAGTTGGAATACCATTGTCTAGGAATATATCACCCAGGACTTAACAACCAATGTCGCCAGTGATTCTTGCATCGTAAATTACGCATTAACTATGAAATCTATATAGGCTCTAGGAAGTCAGCTGGATCTTCTTCCTCTCGCATGTCAACGGATGACTGGGCCGTGGCTGCAATTCTCGGAGAAGATTGACAGCAGGGTGGGATCCCTTAATGTCCCACGACATCTGGTATCTACGAGGGTTATGCATTTTAGGACGTAATTGGAAACAAGATTTATCCTGGGTCTAGCGTGCAATCCAACTGGCATGCGGGGTCGAGGAGAAGGACAATGATCGACTTGGGTTCTTATACTAGGCCCCACACCAAAGGAAGTGTGGCGAGAAAGATCGCTCGGTTGTGCAACAAGGATAAGGATCTCTCATGGGTAAAGCAACACACCTCTATAGAGTGTATAAAGGTGTGACATGTTACTCCCTGTTCCGGGAAGGAGCTGCAAACGCTACAGGGAAGGAACTCCACAAATTTATAATCAACCTGTGAAGGCTGATGGACATAGCTTTTCAGAATAAAAGCAACCTTTAAAGAAATGTTATCGAAAACTTACATAGCCTACAACCTATGGTCTGTGACTGTAGTTAGTGCATCAAACACTCCTTTTTAGTGAACTTGCTAAGTACGCTCGTACTCAACTGTACCTTCTTAACCCTTGCTAGATTCTGAAGACATTGGCGACCAATAAGATGAAACTAGACATTCAGGTAAGACCAAACATAATTTTGTTACGAGGAATCAAAGTTATTTGGAAGCATCAAAGGAAACAACTACGAAGACATCTATGGAATGGAGGCCAAAGAGTCTGAAGCTTAGTTGTGTCAAATATAGTTAAATAAGTCTAGTAGTATAAGTCTCCATCCTCTAGATACTAATCTCGTATTATAGTAAGGTTTAGTTTGCTTCTTTATCTTGTTCTTAAGTTATTATAGTTTAGCTTTGAGTCATCAAGATTCCTCTATGGACCAAGGAGGATCTCAGAGTCATCATGTAATTTTTGGTTGTAATAATAATCACTTTGTTTCTATTGTACCACTCTGAGGGATGTAATATTTGCGGAATGGTGTTCTGTGAGTGTTATGTCTATGACTATAGTGTACTACATCATGCAGTGGTATGCTGGGTCACCATAGCTGGTATCAGAGCAAAAGTGTTGACCTTCGGTTGGAAACCTATTAAATGGGTAGAACCTGTAGGAAATATAATAGCAACGATAAATAGTTCTCTAGAAATATGATGAGTATTCTATTGAGAATTACATTGTCATGTTCCTAGTGCGATAATTCTTTATTATGATGCATTTTGGGAAATAATAATGAGTTACAACTCCATATGACTAGTTATAATTACTTATCCATAGAGAGGTATAGCAGCTCGGTATAAATGCCCGAATGCTCAAGTGCCGAATAGGACTTTAGATGACTATGGAATTGAATGAATCCATCTTTTGCAACAACTTCTGCATAGTTTGGATTGTGAATCTCAACTTCTCGTCAAGATTTACAGTCATTATGATGGACATGTGTTAGCCAAGTACCGTGTTGTGCTTATGCTACCCAAAAGGTTGGGGATAAGTGGAGAAAAGACATTTGGGGAGGCGAGGTGTATGGTGGTGGCGTATCAAATTACAATAATGAAAGCAATAACCATGATCTAAAAGTAGAAAGTCAAGGAGATGGAAGGTAGTACTCATACCATTATACCTTATGATTCCCTAAGTTCAGAGTCCGAGTTAGATCATTTTGCTCTTGTGTAGACTGAATCTACTTTAGCTGCCGAATACGTGAATCATTATAAGATATTACTCAATACCTATCATAGTACCTATCAAGTTCTAGTCCAGGAGTTGGGTACTATCCCTGAGGATTTTAATGATCCTATAAGGGCAATTGAACACATGAAGGAATTAGATGAAGAGGTTAGACATCCTAAACCAGCCTTTTCAAGGAATGTATTTGTGGAGTTTGAGTTTAATGATCCACTGTCTGAAACCTATGCCTACTATTATCACGAACCTTAGAAACCGAAAGATATAGGAGCCAAATATGGAGTAGAATTTTACACTGGAACAAGGGAGGATCTAATACCCTATGATTCTAGTATGGAAGTAGAAACCAGTTACAATACTATAAAAACCTTATGGTTCATATGGGGGTACTATCAATCCTATTGACCTGGAAGAGTGCATTGGCGGTCATCACACCACTATGAATTATTGGATCAAGGAAAAAGCAGAGAACACATCTTACTTTGAAAGTGTGTTTGAAGGTGGACAGTAGAATTCCATGGGAGATCACGCATTTTCTTGTCATTTTTTAATGACTGACCTTAATCTAGGTGCTTCTAATCAAGAGTGCGCACCTCTAGACGTTCATATGCTCTAGAAGGCAATCGTCATACTTCACACCATCATGGACGAAATTCCAAGAAGCACTAAGAAGAGGGAGAAAAGTAAGAAGGAACAATTGATAGAAGTAGCGAGTGGGATGATGTACATACCCGGTAATGCGTATTATAGTGTTTGAGAGGCATGACGTAATAAGTGAGAGTATGCTCACATGGGCAAGAACAGTCTTGTAATATACATGTATTGTGTTAGATGAGAATCGTGGCATAGTTGTAAGGATTGTTTGTAATAGCTTGTAAAACCCATGTATAATGCATGGTATATGTTTGGTTGTTATTTGGATTTGGTTCTTGATTTCCTTATGTGACTAGAAATGTGCATAAGGTTAAGCTCAAAAAACATATGCATGATGTAAGTATGAGTATTCGCTTTATGTAACATGACTATATCGGTATGGATATAGGAGTATAAGCTGGGTCTAAAGGACAACATCTAGAGCACGAGGCTTAGTAGAAGGAAACCAATGAGGGTGTAACCACAACTGGATCGCCATCAACACGTCCATTAATGGAGGAAAAGTTGAAGCAATACATGCAAATTATGCAAGAGTACCATAATAAGTTCTTGTAGAAGATATTTAAACAAGTTGGATCCAAAAAAGAAAACAAAGATACAAGAGTAAGTCTTTCTGATTTCCAGAATGCCAAACCAATTCCTTTTGCATTGGCACCAAAACCTATGGATGCGGAGGATTGGCTGATGGATACATAGATGAAGCTTAAAAATTGGATGCAATGAAGAGGAGAAGTTACGTTATGCAACATTTCTTTTATCATGACCATCCACAAATTGGTCCGAGAACCAATTGGCAATGCATACACCAGAAGAAGTAGTCACCTGGGAGGAATTCAAGCAGAAGTTTCGGGAGTACCATGTTCCAGAGAGCATTATGGAGTTTAAGAGGAGAGAATTCTAGGACCTACGGCAAAACAATGCAACCGTGATGAAATATATTAGGGAATTGTGTCAGTTATCTCATTATGCTATTGATGAGGTAAACCTAGAGGAGATGTGTTCTTGAGGGACTAAATCCTTACATGAAGATGAACATACGGGAGGCTGCAACACGATGTTTTCAAGAGTGGTTGATGCAACAATTACCTTCGAGGACGATTACAGGATGTTACCGGAAGAGAGGAAGAAATTATCCAAGAAAAGAGCTATGAATGAGCCAAAGAAGTTTCAATATCCTATGTCAAGACCAAACTTATGTTTTATACCCAGACTCATACCCACTAGAGGTACATCAAATCATGAGGCGTCAAAACGGAGGAAACGAATCATATGCAATAAGTGTGGATCTCCAGGTCACATCAGGAGGAAATATTGGAAGACCAGAATGGTATGCTATGAATGTGGTCTGGACGGACATAAGAGACCTGATTGTCCCAACAAGTTAGTTACTCAAGGAGTAGGATCATCATCAAGAGGTGGAAACTTCGGATGGAACGACACCGAGAAGACCATGATAGGTATGTTAGCATTAGTAATTCTTCATCATTAGTGTTGTTCATGATTAAAAGCAATCCCATGGAGCATTGAGAATAAGTCCAAATTTATCATTAGGGATTAACCACAGCTAAAATCAAGGTGTAGGGTAAACTCAAGGATTTCAAATTTCATAAAAACATCACTCTGGATGAAAGGATATCGAGAAGAAGGAAGAAAACTTAAGACGAGTTTATCCAAAACATTTCTGGAACAAGAAATCACAAACTTAGGGATGAAGTTTAATTTAAGGGATGAAGACTGTACCATCCTAGCATTTAGGACTAAATGAAGGGTAGATTTAGGATTTGTGCATCTGCATGCATGCATCTGAAAGCCCGGGTAAATTTTCGCCAAACTAAAATACTAAATCAGAGATCTCTCACTCCGATGAATTAGGTTTAGGTCATCTGAGATGAGTAGGGTGAATTTTGACATGACCTCTAGTGTTTTTATGATTTATGAGGGGAGAAGTTTAATTTATGAATACTAATAAACAATATATATAACTAAGCAGAAATAAATACTGAAAAGAAATTTTAATGAATAAAGAATATTTATATTACAAGTAAGTAATAAATAAAATAAATTGAATACAAATAAGAAAGTAGTATTCTTTAATTTTGATCCCTATAAATATGGGATTAAGGAATTGTTTACAATAATCCAAATACAAGTAAAAATAAATTGAAATACAAGGAAAGAGTAATCTTATTAATTGATACAAGTTTTACAATATTCCTTTACAAGAAAAGAATAAAGAAGAAGAAGGATAATAATAATGGGAACTAAAATATTACAATGCTTTTCCATTATTCTCAAACAGAAAGGAAAATTATAGAATAATAAAATAAAATCCTACACTAAACCTAATTAGTCTTGTCTTCTAAATCTTCTCAGATACTTGTTGTTTTTGATACCGTAAACAAATACGGAAGAACGGGTTTAGGTGTTAGTATTAGTGCTCTCAGTAGCATTAGTGTATTGCACTGCTTTAACACATCATTGAGCATATCAGAATAGGGGCAAGTTTTACCAAAAGAGTATGTGTTCTTATCAGTAGATTATGCCTTAGTACAACCTCCTAGGCTGAAGTGAGCTGGGATCAATAAAGATCCTAAGTCCCTGTGATTAACATGCTAGTTCCTAGATCATTAGCTATTAATCACAATCGATGAAATATCATGTAAAACACAAGTCATTATTACACGAATAATCTAGAGTTGAATTTATTACATCTTTGCATAGCTTAAAGCTAGCTCAAATAAACAACGAAAACTTAAGTAAAACTTGAGTCCATCAATGCCTTAGGCTTGTTGAGTGTAGACCCGTGAATCCTACGCAGCTCTCAATCTTCAGATTCTGCACATGAAACATGCAGCTAAGAGAGTTGGTCAATACTTTGAATGTATTGGAAAATTACACCAAGGAAAGAATTAGACTATCTCTACATGCAAGTCTAGGAGAAGGCTTGAGGTTTGTTTGCATAAATCCAATTTTCTTAAGTCAAGAAGAAAGAGAAAATCTTTTATCCTACTTTGTAGAACTTTGATAAGTAATATAAGGTCAAAAGGCTTGCACTGGATTCCACCAGGCTACCATTCCTCAACCTAACACATGGAGTACTCCATGCAACCCAAAATCCCATCTATGGACGATTCCATGACCATAGAGTTTTAAAATAGTTCCTTTAGAAAAAGAGAGAGAGGAAATCCTTCAGAGGGTCCATCCTTCAAATGCTCAAAGTTGTTATTTTCCATGAACATGGCTGATCGATCAGATTGTTTACTCTCGAGAGTTTGTGCACTTTACCCACAATCCACAATCAAGTCCTTTTACAAACAAGACCATGGCAAAGCTTTCCCTTAGTAACCCCTGTACCGGTTCCACGCGAGCCAAAATTATGGTACTCAGGTGAGGTTTCCTACTAAGTATTAGGCCAAGATAGAACCCATATGTATTGTGGTTGCACTGGAAGCTTCTGACTTCTGGAACATGACAGACTTCTTTGATCCTGGTTGCTGGAGGACACGAGCAGAGCCAATCCAAGATACTTGTCCCTGGGCAATAGCAGAGCCAATCTAGAATACATCCCCTTGTAGTTGTTCCCGACATACCACTCAGCCCAGAGAAAAACTTAGTTTTATTTTGGAGTAGATTTGAGGAGAAAAACTTGCTCTCATAAACATAACTCTTTTACTTAGAAAAATTTCTATGTTTCGAATCCCATCGGTATTTGCATATATATAGCATAGCACAAGCATAACACTTAGAAAAAATCAAGGAGAACCTATTAGGAATTGAAGTCCTAAGTATAGGCTACAACATACTACAAAACAACATCGCACTTGTAAAATATTTCTAAGTACTTCTACTAAAACATCCTATAGTTGCATACTATTATTTTGAAGATCAAAACATGCATAGTAGCAAAATTGGGACAAGGATATTAACAAAGGTGTATCTTTCCTTGATCCTAGCAGAACTCTACACAACAATACTCCTCAAAGCACTCCGAGCAATCTAGCAAAAATAGAAAAATAGATCTATTCATTTGCACAAAACAATGCCACAATGATAATTATGCATCCATGCAACATGGTAGTATGCGAGGGTGATTTTGATTCGACCAAGAACTTTATTCAGGAGCTATAATATGTTAAGGATATCATTGGTATCGATATTTAATAGATTTCAATTTATTTTGATTATTTTTATACCGAATATGCTCATAAAGGGATCTTTACTTCCAATCTACCACGATACATATTTATGGATGATAAAAAATATTCCAATCCCAACAGATAGATCTCGTAATTACGAAGCCAACACGACAAGAATCAACTAAAACAGAGTTACAATTATTTTTCTATGAATTTTGCAAGGTGCAAAGATATTCTATTTTTAAAACTACTGCAATTAATCTAGGACACTGGATCTCGATATGGCGGTCGCGATGCATCAGCTCCTGGCTTGGCTCCAACTGGTATTCAGCTCGGCTCCATGGTTTGGACCGAATCTAGCTGACGATATGGCGAAGCATGATTCGACGATACCCCTTCGTTGCTAGTTCTAATCTTCACTGTATGCTATAGATCAAACAACCACGAGCACATGATGCTTACCAGCGGTGGTGCATGGTCAACTACAACGTTGAACGCGGTGGTGCTAGCTCAGGTGGGTACGCATGCGGTGTTCCGGTGATCCCCGATGTCGGCGAACTTGACAATGGGGTTCCTCTCCTCCCCGCGACATCACTCGTGTGCACGACGTCAACCTTCTATTCTTTGTCTTGCAGCAGCACTTCGCTGGTCTCCACGAGCTCCGGCGATACTATGTCGACAAATTCCCAGCGCTCCTTCGATCTACTGAGGTTTAAAAAGGTGAGAAACGACGAAGTGAAGGAAGGGAAAAATGGAGAGGTAAATATAGGGGATTGGGGATGCTCGGTAACCTTGCGTCCAGATCGATCTTGGGCTTCATCGGCGAGGTAGGCAGTGGAGAAGTAATTGAGCAGCCTTGGGATTCGATCTAATTCTGTAGGGTTTGTTGAGAGGGGGCCACAAATTATTTATATGGCAAGAAACGTGGAGGAGGGGTCAGAGATCGATAGGAAATCGAGCGGATTCCGTTGGCAGTTCGAACCCGTGGGGAGCAGGGTCTACTGGTTGGGGATGACAGGTAGGCCCCACATGTCCGCAGCAGCAAGGAAAAACAGAGAGGAGCAGGTATGTCTGGATGGGCTGGTGTAGCTCTTCCATTGGGACGTTGACTGCATAGCACAGTGCGGGGGTGTGGGAGGGGAGAGATGGTCGGCTCGGGCTGGCCTAGGTTAGGTTGATTTGTGTTTTTTCTAATTATACCATTTACCTCATAACTTTTTGTATTAAATCCAATTCACATGATTTTGGTATCTAAATTTTTGTAAAAAATAGCATAACAACTTAGGAGCATTTTTGCAAACTTTTTATTTAGTTTTTAACATATTGGATTTTCAAATTTCTTAACAATTCCTTATATGAACATTAGTAAAATCAAATAGAATTTGAAGTTCTTTTTTAATTCAAAACTTTGCATGGATGCAATGCTTATGAATGACATAAAGATGATTTTTTTGTCCTAATTTTTCTAAATCTTGGGATGTTACATAGGCAGAGGGAAAATTTCACCAAATTAGTAGAAGGTAAGAAGTAAAACAGTAATACCCAACAAAAGGTCTAGTTTCACTTGAACTGATCCACAAGGGAAGGGTCCCACTTGCAAGCAGCTTACACACAACATGCACATGTTGTGCTGTCAACACAAGAAGCACTCAGGTAAAAGACTAAGCCCAACCGTAGCATCACTTCTCTTTCAACACATCATTTCATAATTGTAGCAGCAAAGAGCTCTCTCTGCTGAATACAACCCCCCACACATAGCAAGAACACGTACAAAACCATATCTATTCTTCTAGTTCTTCACTAGAAAGCAATAGCTACATCACATCAACCACCATATTTTCAACCCTGCATCCCTAGCAATCTGGTTGCTTCGATAAGCCATCCAGAAGTAGGTCAGGATCAAGCAATATCAGGAGGAGGAGGAGAAGATCAAGCCTGAGAGGGAAGGCCAATAGATTAGGGAGGAGTAGATCAAGCAAAGAGAAGATCAAGCATCAGCAATAATAAATTGTATCAACCACACATATCTAATATCCTGGTTGCTTTGAGAAGCCATCCAGGAGGTGAGACAAGTGGAGATGGTTATCAAGATCCAGTCATATTTGAATCAAATCTATAGCAAGAAGAGTCTCAACATAATTATAGGTAGTTATCTCCCATAAATCAAACATATCATTTTTCTCTTATTCTTTTACTGAAAGAAAGGAGTCTGGGAGTGAGAGGGAGCTCTCAGAATGCATAGATGCTATGCAAGTCAT
Source organism: Avena insularis (assembly GCA_023614405.1). Taxonomy (NCBI): domain Eukaryota; kingdom Viridiplantae; phylum Streptophyta; class Magnoliopsida; order Poales; family Poaceae; genus Avena; species Avena insularis. The sequence continues at coordinate 327,105,167 of CM042684.1, read as the reverse complement.
CATAGAGGCTATAGGGACAAATAATATATGTTCTTATTTTAGAAAGGGATTGGCCTCAGACTTGGCATCATTGGCAAGCACATGGACAAACATCTTGTTAAGTAAAAGTATAGCAGACCATGTAAATGATCTATGTTGTTGTGGTCACTCTCAGGGAGGTTCCAAAACAACACAGTCATGTTATAGAAGCCATTTATTTAAGCAACAATGATAATCCAATCAAAACATATCATTTTCCTAGCAAGTGTTTCAGGAATCAAGTATATACATTACTTCACTGTAAAAAATTACAGGAAGACAAATTCTTTCTTAAGGCTTCAAGCAAAGAATCCATTCATAATTGCTCTTATAAAGCCTAGGCCTCAAGTTAAGATATCATTGCCTAGGGAAAGTCCAAACTTTTAACAAGAAATGATATATCAAGATTATACATATAATCTAGCCCCTATGCATCCTCTAAGGAGTTACCATAGCAGCCAGAACATCTGCATAAAGCCACAAGTATGGAATACATAAAGTAGCCAGCACATGAATGAGCCACTGCTAATCTAGATGACAGCAAGTCATGCACATGGAAAGTTGATGTGCACACTCTAGAAAGGGGCACCACCACAACAAATTATAGGCAGTAAAAGCCACTGTGAAAACAAAACTAATACATCATTTCCCTAATGATATTCAGCAAGGGATCAGTCTAAGAAGTTTAGAAATATATGTTAAGAGACGGGTATTGATGAGGGTTAAACTCATCAATGCCCATTGTTATGGACTTGGGTTTTGGATAAGAATGGAGCGTTGGAGGCATGAATCGGCTAGAAAACAAGCACACAAGGGCACAAGGTTTACCTAGGTTTAGGCCTTGTAGAGAACCCTACTCATGCTTGTCTGCTCTTGGAATTATCGAGGGAGTCAAAAGTTACAGGGGGTACGCAGATGCAATCTGGCAAGGTTGTGGAAACTAGGGTTGTGATTGTCCTCCTTGCCGCCCCCTCCTAGCCTTTATATAGATAGGCTAGGTCTCGGGATAGCAGGTCGAGTCAGTTACAAGTTAGGGTCTTTCCCTTTAAACTTTCTATCTTTGAGCTTGCTGTGTGTCGCAAGTAGTCGGAGTCTCCTTTGGTCATCCTAATCTTTGATTAGGCCTTGGTAACACCGTGGGCTTCTACTAGATTGGACCGTATATGCTAAGCTCGAGTACCTGTAAGGTATACCCACGTCAGGTATCATTACTGAAATATAAGCTCAGTTTACCATCATATTAGTGTTTTCCCTTAGGAAGGGCACCTAGGAATCTTGATCAAATGAAATATCAATCATCATTAAACAAGAGTCAACAAGTCACAATTTATATCCTAGGAATCATTCCAACTGGATAACTTCCATTTTAACAGTATGTGGGAAGCACCACCATATTTCCATCAGCATATCGTTCTACATAAATTGAATTCAACCATCTAGATGGAAAACAAGCTTATCTCTCAAGCAACACATTTGGCAACAATAGGTTGCAGGACATCAACGAATTATGCTCGATAGCAATGGCTAGAGAAGTGTACTGTGAGAGATTGGTTGAAAGAAATGAAGAGGGGTGAGGAAGATAAGTATTTGGGTGTGTACCTGTCGCCCAAGGCATAACCACCGCAGTGTGGCGAGGCAGGGCTCGCGCGACTGCGGCGACACACACATGGGGAGACTTCACCGTGCACCAGCACCACCACCACAACCACCTGCGGCACGGCGGCACAGAGAGCACCACTGCGCTGCACTGTGCCGAGCCGAATCACTTGAGCCACCTATTCAACACAGCACTAGCATCCGAGCACCAACGCCACAATAGGAATCACCGGGGTTGCAGAAGATGTCGTCCCACCGACGACGGAAGGCAGGAGTGGAGAAGAGCCGAAACCTAGAACCATCAGTGGAAGGGGGCGATCAGAAATGATCAAGGTTTCCAAATCAACTTGGACAAATAGGTAGATCTCGACGGGGCGCGTCGACCACGACCGGCGGCGGCAGCCACAACGGGCTATGCTCGCTGAAATCGAGCAACAATGGCGTCAGGCCATCACAAGCACAGGAGCAAGGCAGGTCGTGCGAGGAAGGAGAGGGGATCGAGAGGGTCGTTTTTACCGGCTCGGTCTACTGAGTGGCTTGGTCTATCCCAACAGTGGGCCAGACTGACTGGTAGGCCCAAGAACTTTTCTAAAAGAAATTAAAAGAAAATGATAAATAAAATAAAATTATCAAAATATCCCTGCTATTACTTTAGCCCTAGAAAGATGTATAAAAATCATAAAAATACTTATAATATGTCATAGTGCTCACAAAAAATAATATCTAACTTGGAAAAATATAATAATGCAGATTTGAGTTAAATAAAATGCAAATAAATATTAACACCATTAAATCACTAAATGAAATTTAGTAAATCAAAGAAAAATCCTAAAAATGGTTAAAATCACTTTTGAGTATTAAAATAAATATATTATCTTACAAAGATATTAATTGTGAAATTCCAAGTTGTCTTAGGACTTATAGAAAATAGTATTGTGTTTAGCTTTATAAAATTCCCTTCTTAAATTGTGTTTCTTTTATTTTTGTAAAACAAAAATAAATTCCTTGTAACTTCTTTTAAGTTATTTAAAATTTACTACTTTGGAAAAGAATTAATATTTTCTCAAAAAGGATATTACTTAATAAATTAGGTAAAACACCAATTAAAGATTAAGTCTAAATATTACACCTAAAACCATAAATATAACTTCTAGTAAAATTTAAAAGTAAATTGTTAACTATATAATATTCCTTTAAAAAACTTTAGCTAACTCTAAGTCAAAGATTTACAATATCATTTTGCAAATCATTAACTTATATTAGAATTGAGTGATCTCAATTTATATATATATCCATATTTTGTATAACTCCTAAACTGAGTATTAACTGAATAACCTATCGAATAAATTCACAAATTTCCCATAGACAAATCTTATACTATGATCTATAAATATTAAACATACTAGATCTAAGACCTTAAGGTTAAGCTTCATATTTATAAGATTTTATCTTTGATTATGTTTAGAAAAAACCTTAAAACATGATGATGTCTTAAACAATATGTCTTAAACCCATTATTATTCTTTTTGGTTAGGTTTGTTCTAATATACAATAAACTAAAGATATAATAACTCAAGTTCATTTGGACCTTATCAAAAAACCATAGCTTTAAATCCTAATAATCTTCGGAGTTGGTTAACTTAACTTAAATAAATATTTTCTTCAAATAATTTTATGTTTATCACTTCAAAATAAACACTATGCTATTTACTTTGAGATATAACAACTTAAAACATGAGCTTTGTAATAGTTACTAGATACCACTCAACTTTAATCTTGTATTACAATTATACTTCACCATTTATGTCTTATAAGTTAAATTTAAAGTCCTTGTGACGAGGGTTTAACTCGTCAATGCCCATTGTTATGGACTTGGGTTTTGGAGAAGGAGGGAGCACTGGAGACATCTATCGGCTAGCAAACAAGCACACAGGGGACAAAGATTTACCCAGGTTCAGGCCTCATAGAGGACCCTACTCCTGCTTGTCTGCTCGTGGAATTATCGAGGGAATCGAAAGTTACAATGGTGCGCAGATGCAATCTGGCGAGGGTTGTGGAAACTAGGGTTGCGTGTGTGTTCTCCTCGCTACCCCCTCCTAGCCTTTATATAGATAGGCTAGGTTTCGGGTCGTAGGTCGAGTCGGTTAGAAGTTAGGGTTTTCCCCGTTAAACTTTCTATCTTTAGCTTCTTCTTGTTCTTCAAGCAATCGAGAGTCCGCAGATTACTCGAATCCTTCGTTTGGGCCAGGGCGATACCGTGGGCCTATACGTATTCAGACCGTATATACCAAGCTCGAGTACCTGTAGAGTATACCCATGTCAGTAGCCCCCGAGTGTCCAGTGGAATCGCTAATTCGACTAGGGACTTTTGAAGTCTTTCGAGTGCCTGAATGAGTATATATTTCGACTGCTTTTATTTGTGTCATAGGGATTGTCGATATGCGTGCCTGATGTAACCGAAGTATCGGTATCAGTTAACCACCTTAGGGTGAAACAACGCAATCTACTCGAACTCGAGTCCCCGGACTCGAATCCGAAAATGCGGGCGTAATCGACTCAAGCATGAGGTCTTACAGGAGTCGAATTCCAGTTATATGGGTGTGAGCACTCGACGCGTCCATCAAGGCATATTCATCGTACCTGTAGGCACGGATACATTTCTGGTATTGCGCAGCTAAATGTGTTGCCAGGCCTTATTCAGGTCTTACCTTCACGCTGTAAGCGCGGCATCCGAATTTTATCATCACGGAGACGATTCGGGTGACCCAGGAGACGCAGTCTCTTTGTAGGGAAAATTATGAGGCGGTGTCTCCATGAGCTTCGAGTGCGGATGTTACCAACACACAGTTTTATGTATTAATAATCATAGGGTAACCTTCTGTCACAACTTTTCCGCCTTTGTTCTTTACTCAAGTTTCTTTCCGAGATGTAATGTTTACGACTTTACTACTTTCTCAGAGAAAAATCAATCATCAAGGGCAAGGGGAAGGGGACTTCTTTGAAGCCCTTGCGCCAGATGAAGCTTACAATAGCTTCCCCTGCCGTGGCTCCTCCGACTCCGGTCCCTCAACCTTCTGCAACTCCGGCGATCATCGCTTCTCCGGTGATTGCAGAAGATTCGGCTCCTCAAGCGGAGCTGACGATCCTTGTCGATATCGACGTCACCACGAAAAGGCCAGTCAAGATAAGGGTGAGCCCTCTTCGGGTAATGATCCCTCGGCTGAAGTCTTCGCCGAAAACCTCCTCAACAATCCGGGTCTTGCCAAATTTGGCCTAACTCGGAAATCTGCAGAGGAGATCCAGCGGCTAGCCAAGCGAGTCCTGGACAAAAGCCATCTATCCCCCGAAGAGGAGGCGCAAGAAGTAGAGGACGTCAAGTTCTCCGACCTTCTCACTCAAGTCCGCCTTCATGACGAGAGGATCAGGACTGGTGAGCTTCCAACAGCTCCAGTGATCCCTCTTACTCTCGCCGAGAAGGTGGCAGCTGAAGTGAACGCGGGTTTAGACAAACTCACCCGCGAGCAATATGTAAGTCGGAATTCCAACTCTTGTTTTTACATTATGTTATATCATATCCTCTAGCCCCCAAGCATGAAGTAGGATATAGAATCCGAGTTTACGCTTTCATTAGGATGCCAAAGAACGAACTAGTGTAGCCCCCAAGGCTTGTGCTGATATTTAGTAAAAATATTAGCCCGAGTCTTAAGTAGCTCTCTGACTTTGGGTATTCTGACTTACAGAAAGTATGTTCCTATAACCAGGAATTATTGTCCAATGTCTGTAATAAGCGGAGAGAGATCAAAGCTCTCCGGCTTAAAAATGTTGAGCTCAAGGTAGCCAAGGATGAAGCTGAAGGTAAATATTTCGAGATTCAAACCTTGTCTTTTGCTTTTTCTATGTCGAATTTTTCTGAACTGTTGTTCTTTTTGTCTTACAGCGTTGGTGAAACAATCCATCGCTATGATTGAAGAGGCCGAGAACCTCAAAACCCTGGTGGTGGAAAACAAGGGACTTCGCCAAGAGCTGGATAAGCTCAAGGCGGATCATGAAACGAGCATAGCTCAAGTCCTGGAATCCTCCTCCATGGCCACCGAAGAGCACGATCGCAAGATTGCCGCTCAAGATAAAGTAATCTTGGACCTCAAGAATGATCTTGGCAGAGAGAAGGATATATCCCAGGCGCTCCGGGCTGAACTCCAGAGTCTCCGGGAGGAGAAGACCAAGATTGACGACGTCATTCTTGGTACGTTCCACCTTTCTGACTTATCTTTTCTTCGACTGTTATCAATGTCGGATTTTTCTTGACTTGTTTTGTGTATAGGTCCTCTAAAGTTGTCGGACTCTTCCTCGTCCGAGCCCCGCACTCACCAGCTTACCCAAGTCGGTGATCTTCTTCATGACTACCGCCAGTCCCTTGAGGACATTGGTGAGTCTCTCAGGATTCCGGACATGCCAAGCATGTCGGATTTTGAGGTGCGGGACAGGGGCAAGGAGATGCCGCAGCTTGTTCGGGACTGGAATATGTCCTATGCGCGGACTGCCGCGCAGAATGCCCTCGCCATGGTCATGAGCCACCATGGAAACATGGAAATATGGCAAGTGACTAAAGGGTACTGCAAGGTAGACGAAGACGAGGAGCAGGACCTTCAAGCCATCATGCACTCCTGCACCGGATATGGGTGCCACGTAGCCGATCTGACCAGCTACGAGATCCCCTTCTTCACCCGCGTGGATACTCCGCCTCCTCCTGCAGAAGAAGCCGAAGAAGTTTCCGACGATGAACGCACCAACTCGGATGCAGATATCTCAGAACGATATCAAGGCGGAGTGACCAGTGAGCCAGTAGATCCTTCATCTCCTCCTGCATCATAGACCACAAACTTATGTATTATTCTGTGAAAGAACATGATGCGTTTTGTAAATATTAAGTACTATGACTTTTTGTTAGTGCTAAGTTTTTTATCTATTTAGCACTTTTGTCCTTAGACTTTTTTTTGTGTGCCTGAAATGTTTTCATAAGTACTTATATTTTTCGTCTCAACTTATCGTTTATCTGGCTTTCCGCCTCATCCCTTTCGTGAGCCGGCTAAACCTTCAGCCGGAAACTTTGTCGAGCAACGGATCTCAATTGCTAAACCAGTTTAAACTCGGAAACAAAGCCAGCTTCTAGTACCAACAATTCACTACTCGGAAAATGCCCGCATCCGGCAATCAGATAAATAACCAAAGTAAAGACTAGAAATTTTTAGAGTTATACCCGAAGGTAGTAGTTTTTAGAAATCGGAAATCTAGACCAGAACGAACATGAGCATAAAGTACTTTCAAGCATTCTGGGATTTTCGACTATGACATGATCATTCGGAAATAAGATGGTTTAAGAACTTCTCAAAAAAACTTGAGGCAACCAAAACTTTTATTTCTCATAGAACATGTACATATGTATGATTACAAAGAAGGATAAACTAAGAATAAAAGGGACGTAGCTGAGCAATATTCCATGGTCTGTCTAACTTATCCGGATTTGTACTGCCTCCAGCTCTCTTTCTCTTCTTAGTAGCAGGTCTTTCTTTGACAGGCCTCATGTCAGGTAAGTAGTACGATCCATTGTGCAATACTCGACTAACTAAAAAAGGCCCTTCCCATATTGGGGAAAGTTTGTGCTTTCTTTGTTGCACAAGCCGGAGGACCAAATCACCTTTATTGCTATTTCAGACTCTCTGGCTATGATACTTGCATAACCTCTGCTGATAGGCTGTAGATCTCATTTCAGCAACGATGCAAACTTCTTCGACTAAGTCGAGATCATTTTGTCGAGAAATCTCGGCATCCTCTTCGATATATGCGGCAACTCTAGGAGAAGTATGAATCAAATCACTAGGAAGAACTGCTTCTGCTCCATAGACCAAGAAGAAAGGTGTGTATCCTGTTGACCTGTTCGAAGTTGTTCATAAACTCCAAATTACAGAAGGTAGTTCTTCTGCCCAAGCCCCCGCAGCACGTCGTAGTGGTGCTTCGAGTCTTGGTTTCAAGCCTTGTAGAATTAAACCATTTGCTCTTTCAACTTGTCCGTTAGCTTGTGGATGTGCGACTGACGCAATGTCAAGCCGGATATTTTGCTCATCGCAGAATTCAGCCAGTTCTCCCATAGAAACGTTACTCCCGTTGTCCGTGATAATGCTATGTGGATAACCATACCGGATTATAACATCCTCGACAAATCTTTTGGCTGTTGCTCCATCACAACTAGTGACAGGTTTAGCCTCAATCCATTTGGTGAATTTATCCACCATCACTAAGAGGTGGGTAAATCCACTTGGAGCTCGTTTAAATGGTCCTACCATATCAAGCCCCCATACCGTAAAAGGCCATGTTATAGGTATTGTTCGCAGCTGATCAGCCGGAACATGAGCTTGGTTGGCGTACTTTTGGCAGCCTTTGCATGTCTTAACTAACCGTTCGGCATCCGCCTGAGCTGTAAGCCAGAAAAAACCATGTCGAAAAGCTTTTGCCACTAAAGATTTGGCTGCAGCATGGTGACCACACTCGCCTTCGTGGATTTCCCTTAAGATTTCCACTCCTTCCGGAGATACACAGCGCTGAAAACCCCCAGAAACACTCCGTTTATGGAGCTCACCCCTAACAATAGTATAGGCTTTTGCTCGTCGGATAATCTGCCGGCTCAGCACCTCGTCTTCGGGTAATTTGCCATCTACCAAATAATCAAGGTAGGGTTGAGTCCAGCTAGGAATTACAGCCAGAACTGCTATTAAAGGTGAGTCGGATTTGGTCGGATATTCCTCATCTACTCCCTTTATTGAGGGAACTTTGAGGTGCTCTAAAAATGCGCTATCCGGGACCTCCTTCTGCGCAGAGCCTATTCGAGATAGTGCATCTGCTTCCTCATTTTCTGCTCGAGGGATGTGCTGAACTTCAAACCCTTCGAACGATTTAGATAGATCATCCACGACGGCTTTGTATGCTGCCATGTGCTTATTTGCATTACAAATATCCGAGACTTGCTGAGCAACAAGATCCGAATCTCCGTAACACATCAAACGTCGGATGCCAATATCCTTGGCAATCCGGATTCCATGCAGCAGTGCTTCATACTCGACAATATTGTTTGTCGCTATGAAGTGGATCTGCAACACGTATAATAGTTTATCTCCTTGGGGTGATTTGAGCACCACGCCAGCCCCCGAGTCCCCTCGAGCCTTAGACCCATCGAAAAAGAGGGTCCAATATTCTGACTCAGGGAGGACCATGTTCTCCTTCGTCTCTGTCCAATCAGCGACAAAGTCGGCAAGGATCTAGGATTTGATTGATGTCCGGGGTTTATACTCAATATCGAAAGCTGAGAGCTCTATGCCCCATTTGGTGACACGTCTTGTGGCGTCGCTGTTGTTGATTATGTCTCTCATGGGAGCTTTGCTCACCACGGTAATTGGATGCTCCTGAAAATAGTGTCGTAACTTACGATATGCTAGGAAAACACCGTAAGCCAACTTTTGATAGTGCGGATATCGCTGTTTTGATTCTATCAAGACCTTGCTGACAAAATAAGTCGGACGCTGCACCAAGTGTTCCTGATTTTCCTCTGGTCTCTCCACCACCATGACGATACTAACGACCTTATTTGTCGCAGCAATATAAAGCAACATCGGTTCCTGAGGTTCTGGCGCTGCAAGGATAGGAGCAGATGAGAGTACTTTCTTCAGGTCTTGAAGTGCAGCTTCAGCTTCGTCAGTCCAGACAAAGTCCTTGGTTTTCTTCAGGAGTTTGTATAATGGTGCGGCTCTTTCACCAAGCCGGCTTACAAATCGACTAACCGCAGCAATGCAACCAGTTAGTCTTTGTACGTCCTTCAGGCGAGTTGGCCTGGAAATATTAAGTATAGCCTTGATTTTGTCGCGGTTCACCTCTATGCCTCTTGGAGACACGATGAAGCCTAACAATTTCTCGGCTGGTATTCCAAAGAAATATTTCTTCGGGTTAAGCATGATGTTGTATTTTCGTAGATTGGCGAACGTTTCCTCCAAGTCGGAAATGAGTGTTTCCTTCTTTTTGGACATCACCGTGATATCATCCACGTATGCATGTACATTGCGTCTGAGTTGGTCGTGGAGGCAACGCTGCATCGTGCGCTGGTACGTAGCTCCTGCGTTCTTCAACCCAAAGGGCATCGTAACAAAACAGAAGGTTCCGAAGGGGGTTATGAATGAAGTTTTGACTTTGTCAGATTCCTTCATCCGGATTTGGTGATAACAGGAATATGCATCGAGAAAACAGAGGAGTTCCGAGCCTGCCGTAGAATCGATAACTTGATCAATTCTAGGCAAAGCGAACAGATCTTTTGGACAAGCCTTGTTCAAGGCATTATAATCAACACACATCCTTAAATCAGTGGTGTCCTTTTTAGGGACCATTACAGGATTGGCTGACCACTCAGTGTGGATGACCTCTTCTATGAGTCCGGCTAACTCGAGTCGTTCTAGTTCCTTAGCTATTGCCTTACGCTTTTCGTCGCCAAACCGTCGTAAGGACTGTTTGACGGGTTTAGCGTTCGGGTTTACATTTAGAGAGTGCTCGGCAAGTTCCCTAGGTACTCCGGTCATGTCAGAAGGCTGCCATGCGAAGATATCTTGATTTGCTTGGAGGAACTTGACGAGCGCGCTTTCCTATGTGCTATCTAGGGCTACGCCTATCTGGGTCACCTTGGAGGGGTCATCTTCCTTCAACGGCACTTTCTTCGTCTCTTCTGATGCCTTGAACTCCGGATTTGGCTTGGTAACCTCCTTCTTCGTTGCAGGCATCTCGGACGGATATATGCTCTTCTTGATTTCCTGGTACTCCTGGGCGTGCAGCACGGCTTCAGCAAAGGCGGCATTTCCATCCTCGCACTCTCGCGCTTTCTTCAGGTCTCCCCTGATGGTGATCACGCCGTTGGGACCTGGAATTTTCATCATATTGTAAATGTAACATGGACGAGCCATCAAAGCCCAGTAAGCCGGACGTCCAAATATAGCGTGGTATGCGCTCTTGAACGGGACCACTTCGAAGGAAAGTGCCTCCGTTCGATAATTCTTTGGAGTTCCAAAGGTAACATCCAAAGTGATCTCTCCCAGGGAATTAGCTTGTCTTCCTGGGACAACTCCGTGAAAAATCACAGAGCTATGGTTCAGCTGTGTCTCCGAGATCTTCATCCGGCGTAGCGTTTCGACATAGAGAATATTGATGCTGCTACCACCGTCCATCAGGGTCTTGGAGAAACCATAACCGTCAATAAGTGGGTTGACGATTAAAGCGTATTTTCCTCGGCTGTGTAGCTTAGGCGGATGATCACCGCGGTCAAACGTGATTGCCACTTCTGACCAGTCCAGATACTGGGGGGCAGCCGGAACTGTTGCATTGAGCTCGTGTAGAACTGCTTTCTTGAACTTTGCTGGTTGAGATTCGAGGAAGGTGACATAAGTGTCCTTCTTGGTGGGAAAAGTCTTCTTCCCTTCCGACTTGGGATTTGAAGCATCAGCTTCTTCCATGTCAAAATCCTCCTTGGTCTCTTTGTCTTTTTTGGGATTTTTCTTTCCCTTTTTCCACTTAGCTTTGTAGCCCGCGGTGTCATCTTTTTTGATGTCGTCGTTGAAACGACATTTAGCGTTGGTGTGGGACGAGCCCAAGAGTTGGTGTGGGACGAGCGTCTAGGTGATGCACACATGGGTTATTGGCAATGTCGGCCCAAGAGTAGGTTTTGCCTGGTTGTTATTCTCCTCTACCTTGGAACCTTGATGTCCCACGGCCATGCCCGCGGCCTCCGCCATGTCCTCCTCATCCTCTAGACTACTGCTGTTTCCGCGTTGGGTTTTTCTTCCGAGGTGTTTTTGCACTTCTGAGCTTGTTGCTTTGGTTGTTTTGCCGACTGAGGCACAGCTAGGGCATTGAGTAGTCCTTCTGCATCGTCGTCAGCGTCTGCATACTTGCTCGCTGTTTCTATCATCTCTCCCAAATTGATAACCTTGTCACACTTCAAGCGATGGCGTAGTAAACCAATAGGGAGACCTGCGATGAAAGCTTCAATCGCAGTTTGATCATTTACTCCTTCGCAGGAGTTCTTGGTGTCGATCCACCTTCCGAGGTAATCCCGGCAAGTTTCTCCGGCTTTTTGGGTGCAACACTGTAGGTCTCCAACCCTATAGGGCCTCTGATATGTGCCTTCGAAATTCCGAAAGAACGTGCTTTGTAAATCATACCAGTTATGGATGGTGTTTGCTGGAAGTTCATTGAGCCATGATCATGCCGTCTTCCGCAACATAAGTGGGAGATATCGGGTTGCGACCAGGCTGTTTCCGCCTTTGGCGATGCAACAAGCTTGGAAGAAATCCTGTAACCAGGTGTCTGGCCGAGCAATGCCGTCGTAGGCTTGGATATGTCTTGAGATAGCAAATCCTTCCGGGAATTTCGTAGCTCTGATGCATGGACCGAAGCACTTTGGGCCCATGTACACATCATCGTTTTCATAGCGTCGAGCCTCTATATTGGAGTTAATCCTGTGTCTTGCGTCATTCGGAGATAGAGACCGTCCCGAATGCCGGCTATGGCTGTGGTGCCGTGGAGCTGGACTTCGGCTTCTGCCACCACCTCCTCCACCATGTCATCCTCCTTTCCCTCCATGGGAGCCGTTGTGATGACTGTGTGGTGGAGAAGGTGGAGCAGCTAGATAGTTTCCGGCTGATCGCCGACCTTCGTCCGGAACGTCATTATTCCGATTCCGAGGAGGGTCTTGACTACAATGAGCCCCCTGCCGGCTTGTACCTGCATGGTTTCCGTCGTTCCTTCGTCCGTCGTTCCCACCATAGTGAGGCTCAGCCGGACGGCTCTCATGTCTAGGAGGCGGCATTCTCTGACGATCCTCCTCCCGACGTTTCTCTTTATCTTCTCCCCTTCGATCCTTAGATTCTCGTCGGGGAGGATTTGTCAGATTCAGGGAAGCGATGGCGTCTTTCTCGGCCGCTGGTGCGACATTGCCCCAACCGCGTGTGGTTTTGCGATGCTGTCCTGACGATCCGGTTCTCGAATAATTGTCTTCCCATCGTTCGGGGCGATAATACTGCTCCGGAATGTAATGGGGTCTTACGTCAGCCCATGCCGGATCTGTGCGACATTGGTCAGCATCTGAGACTAGTTTTCAGGGCGACCTTTTGCTGCTCCAGTCCCTTGTTGAGTAGCTTGATACCCAAACGGATCTCCTTTGGTCCTAGATTAGCCGATAGAATTTCTCAGGCTGCCACGGTATTTTGTATTGGTGTTGGGTATACCCAATCTCCGTTGCTATCTTTCCGTGGCTTCCCCATCTCATCTCCAAAAAGGATGGCACGGACACGTGGGAATTGGTTGTCATCTATGTGACGCTTCCGTGTCTTCTGATGCAGACGAGACATGCACTCCTTGTTCGACATGCGTTTCTTCTCCACCTTGATGTTTTTGGCTTCATCGAGGAGTTGTTGACGACGCGCTTCTAGGGCTTGCACCCTTTCATCCAGCTCATCTGTAGTAAGTTCTTCAGCTGTAGGGATAGGTGTAGTTAATGCCGCATCGATGAGTTTATGCGCACGTTCAGTGATCACATGTCCATCCACCGATGCTTCTTTCTTCAGCTCATCTGGGATCAGTGCTCTGTCCGAGTCTTCTTCGTATTCCTCGGCAATTACTTCCTCTGTCAGAGGGTCTTTTTCCGGGGTCTTGTTTTTCTTGTTCTTCTTCTTTGCCTTCTTGGCAGCGCCGGTAGCAAAGACGGCTTTGGGCCCGTTTCCCGGAGTCAAGCTCTGATCGGTACTTTCGGACATTTGGACTTTGGGATTGTCTCCGAGGTCCATGTCATCCTGCGATTTGGGAGAGTGTTCCCCGGATCCTTCATCCATGGCTTCTCCTTCTTCTGCAGCTTTGGAGTTATACTCCTCTTCATATTCCACGGAGAACTTTCGGAAATCTGCTGACGTCATCGACTCATCCGAGGATGTGGGTACGTCGGTGTTTGTTCCAATTGCCTCTAGCACCGAGTCGGCATTTTCTCCAGCATCGGCAGAGCCGGATCCGGATCCCACGTATCCGATGAAGTGCGACGCGTGCTTCCTGAGGTACCTACGGCTTTCGCGATCAGCCATATCGAAACTTTTGATGGTCTCGAGGACTGCATCTGCGCTTTCGCCTTGCAGTATCATTCGTTGTAGTGTGTACCTTAGGCAAGGCCTGTCTGTTCTAGCATCATCAGAGCCAGAATCAGTATCGTTGATATGCTCCTCCTGGATTTCGACTTCCACGGGTGGGTCGATCTGGGATCTGGCTCCTCTAGGGAGATCCACTCCAGATTCGACGTTGACCGCTAAGTCTTCTTCAGGTTCGGATTTCTCCACTGTCTCTGCAACTGGTGTGGGCTGGGTGGGATTAGGGTTTTCTGAGATCCGGAACTCTGCTGCCTCCGAAGACAAAGGGGACCCAGAAAATTCTTCTGCCTCTATCATCACCGCTGGGGTGGGTTGGGAAGGTTCAGCGAAACTGATGTAAACATCGATCTCGCCAAAAGACATGATTGTGTAGGCAGTCACGGCCTCCTTTGCCGGAATCCAAGTCTCATCGAGAACGATGAGAGGGACGTCGCTGGCGTAGAGGATGCGACCGACGGTGATAGTCTTGCCGATGCCGATTCTTGCAGATTCCACTCGGAACGCAGATCCGTAGCTCACTTGCCCCACGGTGGGCGCCAACTATCATCGGATTGATGACAAGTACGCCATGAGGGGGTCCTCGAGGCGTGCGTAAGAGAGGGGGGCGAGACGTACGAGTATTCTGGGATGGTGAGCACACAAGTTTACCCAGGTTCGAATCCGCTGGCTTTGGACGGATCCTACTCCTGCTAGCAATCCAGTAATACGGCAGAGCCAGAATATGGGTTACAATGGTTTCGGCTGTGCGAGTTGAGATTGTAGACTATTAAGGTTATGCCCTAAAGGCTCTCCCTAGGACGGCTTATATAGATATCCGGCCTAGGGTTTACAAGAGAGATCTATCCGGCTATGACTAAGAGTCTGTTACAGAGTACATCATGGCCTAAGTCGGTAAGTCTTCTGGGCCTTCCCGTAGACGGATTGGACTTCGTCTTCTCTCCCTGACTGGGCCGCCCATGAAGCAATGCTCTAACCCGAAGTGGGCCACCCTGGTCAGTGAGGAACTGTGAGGATACCCGGAAAGTATATCCCCAACACCTCGAGTTGCGCGATTGTTTGTACATGGCGCTTGAATTCTTCTTTAGGAGCCATTGATAATCCATCAGCAGTTCCTGCGGGGATCCGAAGGGTAGAGGGGTGCCTCGCAGGGCCTCGCGACAGCGAGCCCATTCTTGCTCGTTGAGCATGATTATGACGCGTTCGCCGGTTTGCTCGTTTACTATGGTTGGAGGTTTAACTGCCCCTCCGTTGTCAATGGGGACGCGATTGCCACCGTTATCGCCATTGCCTCCAGTGCCACCGTTGCCGCCAATAGGCGGGTCGGTTCCATTGCTGCGATTGCCTCCATTGTCGCGGTTGGCAGAGGTGTCGCCTGCGTTGATGACGGCGCACATGAAGTGATTGGGGAAGCTGCTGCTTCCACAACTCTCAGATCCGGAACCGTAGGTTCCATCTTTAGTGGCCAGATCGCTCAGATCGGAGTCGCGACTGCTGTCGCTGACAGTGTTCTCGATTGTTGTCGGGGCGTTGAGCTCGCTGAGGGTGCCGATCGACGGAGGAAACCATGATGCTGGGGAAATCACCGGTGTTGTCGGCTGATCAGGCATGCGAAGCGTGCCCATCTGACCAACTTGGAAGCGGAAGCTCCCGATGGCCAGATTGATTCCGTCGCCCACGGACTCGAAGGCCGGGCGAGTGGCCGGCGTATGGACAGTGAAGTCGAACGCGCCGAAGAGCTGGCAAATCTCCGCTGTTGCGGAGTTGTAGATCGCAGTTGATGGGGCCAAAGAAGCCGCAACATCAGCACTCCCAATTCCCACAGACGGCGCGAATTGACGAGGGTTTAACTCGTCAATGTCCATTGTTATGGACTTGGGTTTTGGAGAAGGAGGGAGCGCTGGAGACATCTATCAGCTAGCAAACAAGCACACAGGGGACAAAGATTTACCCAGGTTCAGGCCTCGTAGAGGACCCTACTCCTGCTTGTCTGCTCGTGGAATTATCGAGAGAATCGAAAGTTACAATGGTGCGCAAATGCAATCTGGTGAGGGTTGTGGAAACTAGGGTTGCGTGTGTGTTCTCCTCGCCGCCCCCTCCTAGCCTTTATATAGATAGGCTAGGTTTCGGGTAGCAGGTCAAGTCGGTTACAAGTTAGGGTTTTCCCCTTTAAACTTTCTATCTTTAGCTTCTTCTTGTTCTTCAAGCAATCGAGAGTTCGCAGATTACTCGAATCCTTCGTTTGGGCCTTGGCGACACCATGGTCCTATACGTATTCAGACCGTATATACCAAGCTCGAGTACCTGTAGAGTATACCCATGTCACCTTGCAATCGTATTCTTTGGTGAAGTAAACTTCAAGATAAATCAAATCTTAAACAAATCACCTAAATACAACTCACTTGTAATGTTAGGGGTTACTTGGGGGTTTTACAACATGCATCTCATTACTTATGCATAACATCATATTACTTCTTTAAAAATTGTCCTTACTAGGCAATGATGGTATTTTGTAGGACCCAAGGTCCTAGGTCAAGTCGACACATTCGACTACAATACTTCGCTATATCAAGGCAAGTTCACACTTGCTCATGTCCTTTGATTATTTTCTATCAAGTATTTGCAAATCAAATGTTGCCATCACCTGCATTTTAAAAAGGTCAGAAAACACTATTTTTATAATAATGTAAACTATTGGTTACTAATCTAGGATGATTAGCTAATCTATTAAATCTGGCAATTGGAATACCATTATGTAGGAATACATCATCTAGAACTTAACAACCAATGTCGCTAGTGATTCTTGCACCCTAAATTACGCGTTAACCATGAGATCTATATGGGCTCTAGGGAAGTCAGCTGGATCTTCTTCCTCTCGCATGTCAATGGATGACTTGGCCATGGCTGTAATTCTTGGAGAGGATTGACAACAGGGTGGGATCCCTCAACATCCCACGGCATCTGGTATCTACGAGGGTTGTGCATTTCAGGCTATAATTGGAAACAAGATTTATCCTGGGTCTAGCATGCAATCCAACTGGCATGCGGGGTTGAGGAGAAGGACAGTGACCGGCTTGGGTTCTTATACTAGGCCCCACACCAAAGGAAGTGTGGACGGGAAAGATCGCCTGGTTGTGTAGCAAGGATAAAGATCTATCATGGGTAAAGCAATGCACCTCTGCAGAGTGTATAAAAGTGTGACATGTTACTCCCTGTTCCGGGAAGGAGATGCGAATGCTGCAGGAAAGGAACTCCACGAAGTTCTAATTACCTTGTGAAGGCTGACGGCCATAGCTTTTCAGACTAAAAGCAACCTTTGGAGAAATGTTTACAAAAACTTGCATAGCCTACGACCTATGGTCTGTGGATGTAGTTAGTACATCAAACGCTCCTTTTAGTGAACTTGCTGACTACGCTCGTACTCAACCATACCTTCTTAACCCTTACTAGATTCTGAAGACATTGATGACCAAGAAGATGAAACTCGACATTCAGCTAAAGACCAAACATAATTTGGTGATGAGGAATCAGAGTTATCCGGAAGCGTCGAAGGAAACAACTACGAAAACATCTATGGAATGGAGGCTGAAGAGTCTGAAGCGTAATTACGCCAGATGTAGTTAAATAAGTCTAGTATTATAAGTCTCCATCCTCTAGCTAGTAATCTCGTATTATAGTAAGGTTTAGTTTGATTATTTATCTTGTTCTCAAGTTATTATTGTTTAGCTTTGAGTCATCGGGATTCCTCTATGGACCTCGGAGGATCTCAGAGTCATCATGTAATTTCTAGTTGTAATAATAATGTATGTTTGTGGACTTGCTTTGTTTCTGTTGTGCCACTCTAAGGGATGTAATATTTGCGAAATGGTGTTCTATGAGTGTTATGTCAACGAATTTAGTGTACTACATGTAGTGGTATTCTGGGTCACCACAAGCCAGTGCAGGCTATCACCTCCCAAGACACCGTCAAGTTCATCTAGGGCATTATATGCTGATTTAGCGTACCTAACCAAATCATCACCGACAATGGTCACAATTCACTAGCGTCGCCTTCATCGCCTACTGCGACAACATCGACATGAAGATATGTTACGCCTAGGGATGTAAACGGATAGGATAATTTCTGCATCGAAACCGGCTCCGAAAATGTTTTAAGGTATCCATATCCGATTTTATAGAATCCGGCGGATAAGGATATCCGTTTCCGACTTGATGCCCTGGATATGGTGTAGGATATGGTGTAGAAAATAGCATGCGGATATGGATTATCTGAGTTGATTAGGATTATCCGAGTGTTTCAAACCGGATAATCCGATTTTAGAGTCAAAAGTCAAGGGCAATATCGCAAAGCTACTACTTATTTTGTTACCGAGTTCATTTGGCGAACATGTCTAACTCTATCTTTTAACACCATATCTTTATTATCGTATCTAGTTGATTCATGCAAGGCCAAAATACTAATTCTCTCTCAAAACTTTGCTAGAAATATAATTGTCTACCTATGAGAGTATTTATCCGACTACTTTCATTTCCGGCCCGAGTCCGCTCTGTTTCCGATTCGACTCCGTGGTCTAGTAAATCCGTATTTGAATCCACAACCGGTCATTATCGCTCTGGTACGAATCCGAGAAACGAAGATGGAAAAGGATACGGTACGATCAAAATCCGATCTGATCCGATCTGTTTACACCCCTAGTTACGCCTCGGTGGTGCATCCCTGGAGTAACTGGCAAGTAGAGCGCCTCAATGTGGGCTCAAAACCTGGTCCTTCGATAGATTCAAAACCAGCGGACAGAACTGGACCGAGCATATCCAGGTTGTCCTCTGGTTGATAAGGACCATCCCAAGCAGGGCAATGGGAGAAACACCTTTCTTTCTGGTCTATGGAGTTGTCGTGCTACCCACCAAGCTACCACATGGATCCCCCTGGGTGCGATCTTATGGAGAGGCCGCCCAGGCGGAGCGAAGAATCGACGGCATCAACTTCTTTGAAGAGGTTTGGAACCTGGCTATTGTGCGAGATGCTCACTACCAATAGAGCATGCATCGCTATCATAGCTGCTGGTCCGGCAATGAGCAATAAAAGAAGGGGACTTGGTCCTTTGTCGGGCATGCCCCAGGAAAGGTAGCAACAAGTTGCAACCGAAGTGGGAGGGCCCTTACCGGTGGTACAAGTCTCTGGGCCCGGAGCAGTCCACCTAGAGACCGAATATGGTACTCCCGTAGAAAACTCGTGAAATATCTAGCACCTACACGAGTACCATCTTCACAAATTCTACCCTTAAGGAGCTCTAGAATAATGTTGCACGCTACCAAGTTAGCTCTATAGCACATGCGTCCAGACGAGATTACCCCACGTGTCTCATTCACTGCCTTGATAGACATGCTATCAGGAGAAAAAGCATAGCCAGGCTCGCCCAGGTTGGTCTCCAATGGTAGTTGAGCTACCAGAGGAGCAGAATAAGGCTGCACACTGCCGAGTTAGCTATGCAGTGTGTGAGTCCAGGTGGGATCACCTCGTGTGTCTGGCTTGCTGTCCTGATATACGCGATATCAGGGAAGTGGGCATAGTAGAGCTTGCCCGGGTTGGTCTCCAACGGTAGCATAGCTACCAATGGAGCAGAATAAGGTTACGCGTTGTCGAGTTAGCTATGTAACGCGTGAGTCCATGTGGGATCACCCTGCATATCTTACCTGTTGGCCTGATGGATGCGCCATTAGGATAGTGAGCATAGCTAGGATTTCTCGCGGTTGGTATCCAACGGTAGTCGAGCTAGCCGAGGAGAAGAAACGCTCAGGGGCTGCCACCGAGCCCCCAAAAGAAAGAGCCTTATGTGACGGCTGAACCCCGTAGTGCAAGCAATGTAACCAAGACTTCCCCTATTGATGAATAAAAATGAAGCACCTTTTTGCGCTCATCTTCTGTGATCACTCACCTGGGGGCTTTATGTTTATGAAGTATTGCATGAGCACATCTTTCATATGCAGACAGTCGAGAAGCAAGAAAGAAAAGGAAGAAGGCATAACGGCCCGATCTCATGAAAAACCAGATAAGTGCATTCTTATTCAGAACCAAAAGTACAAAGTTGTGACTAAGAAGAGTGAAAATCACTTTTCTGGACTTTACATGGTTCTCTCTTTGATATTCTACGTAGGGACAGCCCTCCTGCTACCCAGGGGTCCCCGAAAATCCCCTTGGAAAGGGCCCTTCAAGGAATCTGAGCCCCTCTTCATGGAAGAAGTCGACGCAGTGCTGGCTGTTGTTGAACACCTTGACCGATAGCAACTCCGCCCCGTCAAAGGAAAATATGAGGATGTCACTGTGTTGGAGGTAGTGAGTTTCGGAGAAGCAGGTTCATCCCCTTCTGAGACACATGCTCTCTCCATCGTCAATGAAGACTCAGGCCCACCATATGGTGTTGCAGCAGCAAGCGGGTTGAAGCATCAACTTGCGAGGGCAGCGGCGGCTGCCAAAGGACCACATAGACACATCTGGAAGATGCATCGTCCCTGCATTCTCGTGGTTTACCCTCACATTAAACTCAAAGCCGACCAAATCTAGCCACAAGTATTGAGGGGCCACCGCTAGAGGGGAGTGATCAAACTCTATGTGGCGGGCACGCCCGCGGACTCTTCCTCACTGGCCTCGTGGAGTACCCATGTCTCTTAAAAAAAGGAAGGAGGAGAAGTAAGGAAGACAACACACTAGTCAAAGTGCCCCATGAGGCCGCTTAAATAGGCCAAAGGGCGCTGCCGGTCAGAGTCTAGGAGCCCTCATTAACTGCCCACCAACGCAACTTTTGCGATCTTCCAGATAGAGTACCTGTCCCGCCGACTCTGCTCTGGGGTCGCCTTCACGTGTTCCCATGAGTAAACCTAGGAAGCCCCACGGCCTACCTAGGAGAGGAGGCAGTCCTTCGCCCAGATGGGCGAGGTACCACCATGCAATGGAGTCTACGCAAGCGACACCACACCCGGGGGCTACTATCGGTTCAACGGATTTCGGGGATAGCGGTACAACAGGCTTTGGACCGGGCGCTCCACGGGAAATTAGTGCCAGCAGATCGAAGCCCCTACCTGAGAAGATTACTCGAGCGCTGGGCCTAGGGACATGGAACCGTGGCTGTCCCGGTTAAAGAAAGGGGACATGTGGCTGATGATTCCTGACCTGGGGGACAAACTACCGTCTGGCAACGCCTCATCGGGCCCTCTCTTACGATGATAGCACGACTCTAGAACGACGCGCATGCTGGAGGAAGCAACATGCCATGTCGCAGCCACGCATGCCCCGCTACCTTCGGGATCCTAAGAGGGTTCTTTCCCGGGATCCCGGCTATAGGCCCGGGGACTGCAAACCGGGGAACTAGCCTCCAACAAGATTATGGCTGGGGGACAAACACCAGTGCCAGTCTACTTACCGCAAGAGACATGCGGTGACACGTCAGAAGCGCATCGCCACATTGAAGGCATGCACACCATGTCCACTCCACATAGACAATGACCCTTGTGGAGTCCCATTACCTCTATAAAAGGAGGCCCATGTCGGCTAAAGGAAAGGAGGAGAGTTCTTAGGTTAGATCCTTCTCGGTGAAGGAACCCTTGTACTCGTGATCATCCACCAGATAGTTGATAGTTGTAAGACGTAGGGATCCTCACATCGAGGGCCTGAACCTGGGCAAACAAACATGTATGTGTGTGTGTTCGCCTAGCTCACCAATCAAGCTTGCCGGACATTGTGCTCCTGGACGAACTAACAAAGGAGATCCCTATCTCCGGCGTCGAAAATCAGGACACGACAACTTTCAATTTTGCAATCTCAAGGAACCTATAAGATTACTCTAAATTGAGAGTAATAATGTGCATACATGTACTTAGCATTCTTCAGTATGTTCTTATTTATGAAAATAACTCTTATAATGTGCATACATATACTATTCACATTTTGTAAATCTATGTCAGGTACCAATTCACGTCTCTACGTTTGAATTTGACATGATAAACACGAGTCTTTCCAAATGGAATATGGGAATTAATTGGCACTTGCACTACCAGCTGATCTCAAGGTTGTTGCAAATACCAGATATCAGGAGTACCCGTCCTAACATAATCACTAGCAGGACAAGCCGTATACTATAAGTTCACACCGATTAAACAAAAAATATGTTTAAATATTTGGCGTGCCACATCCATCTAGTTGTTGCAATACCAGGATATCATAACAAAAATTGTTTTTAAGAGAATCACATCAGAATAAATGAATAGTCAATTGTAGCAACACCACTTGGAGCAAACCAAACCCATAGCTGATTCTATAGGACACGTTTGGTAGCCTGCACGAGGCCCAGATAGCCCACATTGTTGGGGGATACCCTCGGATAGGATAACGCCGGGTATAAAGGCCGAGTTAGCCGAGGTACGACACGGTCAAAGCAAGTGCTGGCCGGGTCATCTCAAGGCAGGCCGACTGATACGTCCAAAACGTATATACTTTTCCGAACACTTTTGCTATTGTTTTTCCTCTAAACTTGTGTGATTTGGATACAACTAACACGAACTGACGCTGTTTTCAGCAGAATTACCTGGGTGTCTAGTTTTTTTTGCACAAAATCAACTATTAAGAAAAATCCTGAAAAATATGCCAAAAATCCTATTTCACCAGAAAACTCCGGAACTGAAGGCGAGAGGCCTAGGGGGAACGAGGCCCACACCACCGGCCTGGGGGGCCAGGCCACTCGCTGGTGGTGTGGCCGCCTCGGCTGCCCCCTCGACCTCCCTCTTCGCCTATAAGTTGCCTCTTGACCTAAAACCCAAAGGGGGTTCGACATTTTTCCAAAAAGAGTTTCGCTCCGCCGCCACCACCAGATTCCCCGATTCGGAACCAGAAACTCCGTTCTGGCACCCTACCGAGACGGGGAATTGGAGGAGATCATCACTATCGCTTCTCCATCGACCATCCATATTTCTCCCATCTATGAGTGAGTAATCCCCCGCTGTAGGCTATGGGGATGGTAGGGATTTGATGAGATCGTTCATGCAATGGCATCAGATTGTTAGGGCATGGTGCCTAGTATCTATTATTAGTGCTTTTTGACTGTTGCAACTTGTTATGCTTAATGCTTGTCACTAGGGCCCGAGTGCCATGATTTCAGATCTGAACATGTTATTGATTCATTATGATAGTATTGTTTATTGTCTTACATGCAAGTTGTATACACACGTTGTTGTCTAGAACCAAAGGCCCTGAAGTGACAGAAATCGGGATAACTGGAGGGAATGGCTTTGATGTGAGGATCACATGTTTTCATGGAGTGTTAATGCTTTGCTCCGGTGCTCTATTAAAAGGAGCACCTTAATTGCCAGTAGTTCCCTTGAGGCCTTGCTGCAAACGGGATGGTAGGACCAAAGATGTTGTGCAAGTTTTCATTGCAAGCACGTATGACTATATATGGAACACATGCCTATGATTATCTAGTACTTGGATGCTTTATCTTATTTATCTGCAATTGCCCTATGTTCTGATTGCTATATGAATTGTCTTGTCCATGCAACGCCCGTCCATCCATCCCTATGCCTACCGCGCTCTAATCCTACTGTTTACTGCAATTGTTACTATTGTCTTTACTTTTACAACTGCTATTACTTTACTATTGCTACTACAAAACTGTTGCTACTGATAAACTACTATGAGCAAGATTGTTTCTAGGTGCAGCTAAATTGACAACTCAGTTGTTAAGGCTTATAAATATTCTTTGGCTCCCCTTTTGTCGAATCAATAAATTGGGTTTCACTTCCTCGAAAATACTACGATACACCCCCTATATTTGTGGGTCATCAAGACTATTTTCTAGCGCCATTGCCGGGGAGCATAGATTTATTTATCAAGTCCACTTGGAATCATTATTGTTCGCTGCCATCCATCCATCATGGGTAAGTCTCGTGATGGCAAAGTTCCTATTTTACCATTCACTACAAGAATAGGTATGGTTCTGAACACCTCTGTTGCTCTTGATTCACCGTCTGTTATGAGTAAGCTCCTTACACCACCACATACACATGCTACACACACTGCTACTACTGCTGAATCTAAAACTTCTGATACTTATGATGCTGCTTCTATTGTGCTTGATAAGAGTGGTTCATTAGGTCCTTTCCTAGATGCTACTATTGCTAGAACTATAGCTGGAAATATTGAAACTCCTAATGAAGACACTACTACACCTGTTAGTTCACCTGAGTCTAGAGAGAGCTATGATATTGAAGACGGTTATATTGAGATGACCGATGAATTTATTAAAGAATGTCAAAACACCCATGATAGGAGTGCTGCTAAGAGTTTAATAATGCTAAGTTTGCTGCATCTCCCATAAATATTAAAGATAAGGGTTATGATTTCTCTCTTGATCTATCTTACATAGCTATTGTTGAGAAAGAATCTTTTTGTGGGACTAAGAATGAAAGTGCAGTAGCACATATGACTGAGCTTTCTACCATGAGTGGCGTATTTTCTGATGATATTAAGATGCGCACCTACTTTGTTGCTAAAATTTTCCCTTTTTCACTGAAAGGAGAAGCTAAAACCTGGTTTAATAATTTACCTCCTGGGTCTATTGATCGCCCTGATTGCTTGATTAGTACTTTCCTGCAGAAATAATTGCCTCCTAGTGCTAGACATGCTATTTTGCAGGAACTTTTTGATTTTAAACAGGTAGAAAAAGAGATATTGCCTGAATCATGGACAAGGTTTTGTGCTTTGATTCATGCACAGGCTGGATGTCCACTACCTAAGAATGAGCTTCTTGATATATTTTATAATGGACTAACTGAAGAATCCAGGACATACCTGGATAGTTGTGCTGATTGTGTTTTCAGGAGTAGGACTCCCAAGGAAGCTGAGGAATTAATGGCTAAAATAAGCAAGAATTATGAAGACTGGACTCCTCCTGAACAAGCTATACCTGAAACATTATACCTGAACCAACTATACCTGCGCCTATACCAACATCAAAGAAGAGGGGAGTTATTGAACTAAATGATGAAGTGATGAAGGAAGGTAAGAAATGTATTAAGGAGAAGGGAATTAAAGCTGCTGACGTCAAGAATTTACCTCCTATAGAAGAATTATGTAAGCCAATTCCCCACTCATCCACTATTGAGATACACTCTCTCCAACATTTTGATGAAGGTGATATCCCCTACTCTAAACCTCTTGATCAATGCTTAGAAGAATTTGATATTTTTATTGTTAAGCAAGATAATTTTAATAAAAGGGTGCAAAATCATTTAATGGAAAACTCTAGAGATATTATTGAGTTAAAATATATTGTGGAAAGAACCTCTAATGATGTTAAAATGCTTGTTAAACATTTTCAAATGGTTCAAACTCAAATTGATCAGCTTATTAAAGTACAAAAGACTTGCTAGTTAATGCTGCTAAAGAAAAACATGCTTATGAAATTAGAACTAGAAGTGGTGCTGCCACCCGGGATCCTCTATATCTTGAGGGGCATCCTAAAAGAATTGAGCAGGATTCTCAACAAGCTGAAAATAATGGTACTACTCCTAAGAAAAGAAAAAAGAAACATTAAACTATTGTAGAACCCTCTGAACCTGCTAAAGATCCTAGTACATCTGTCTCTGATGCTAAAATTGAAAGTGGTAGTGAAGAAAATGAAGCTCCGGATAAAGAAAAAGTTGAACAAGAACCTGAAAGGCACACTAAGAATACTAAATACACTAAAGAAGATTTTGTTTCTAAGAAACATGGTAGTGAAAGAGAGCCTTGGGTCTAAAAACCTATGCCTTTCCCTGAGAAGAAAACAAGTCAAAGGAGGATGAACACTATAATAAGTTTTGTGACTGGATGAAATCTTTATTCTTGCAAATCCCTTTGACTGATGCTATTAAATTTCCTCCTTATTCAAAGTATATGAAGGATATTTTCTCGAATAAAAGGAAGATCCCTAATGAATAAATTTCTACTTTGCTTGCTAATTATTCCTTTAATGGTAAGGTTCCAAAGAAACATGGAGACCTAGGGATTCCAACCATTCCTTGCTCTATTAAAAATAGTTATGTTAGAAATGCTTTGTATGATTTGGGAGCAGGAGTTAGTGTTATGCCTTTTTCTCTCTACAAGAGACTTCAACTGGAAAAACTAATACCAACTGATATATCTTTGCAAATGGCTGATAAATCTACTACTATTCCTGTGGGTATATGTGAGGATGTGCCTGTTCAAGTGGCTCATAATAACTTGATATTAACTGATTTTGTTATGCTTGAAATGCCTGAAGATGATAATATGTCTATTATTCTTGGGAGACCTTTTCTTAATACCGAGGAGCTGTTATTAATTGTAATCAAGGAAAGGTGACTTTCAATGTTAATGACAAGGAGCATACTGTATATTTCCCCAAGAATATTGATAGGACTTATGGTTTGAATTCAATTTAACATGTTGAGGGCATTCAAGTTGGAGAAATATATTGTCCCATACCACGAGAAAAATTTGAAACTATTATGATTGGGACCATTGCTATCAAGGTTGAGGTAACATAATCATTAGTGGAACACAAAGTTTTGTTTCATATAAAATTGTTTTGGTAACAAGACCTGATCAACCTTGTTAACAAAAGGATTTCAATGAACAAAACAATGTTTTCACCATGATTATCTCTGCTTACTTTTATTCTATCCATTTTTGTTTTTTGCTTTCGTTTTGCCTACTTTTCTATTGTTAGTTGCTTGCATGTTAGAGTGTCTTAGAACTTCTGAAGTTTTAGTTTTGTTTTGTCATTGCATCATTCCAGAAATTTCTCTATCAGAAAATCATTCATCTATACCTAAAAATTGCTAAAAATAAAGTGTCTCGAAATATTCCAGAAAATTCATATTAAATTTTTACGTGAAAAAGGGGCAGAGAAGTGCCTGGAGAGTACCCAGGGGGCCACCAGGCAGGCACACCACCTGGTGGCGCGGCCAGCCCAGGGGCGCGCCTGGCCATGGTGTGGGCCACCCCTGGCCCTCCACTCACTCTCTCACTTTCCACTGCTTCCTCTCTCCCGAGAAAACATTAGTTCTTTGCTCGAAATTGCGTTCTTGTTGTTCTTGTCCACAATTTTTCAATCTCCTTGCTCAGTCCATCTTTGCTACTGAAATTTGGAGCATTTGTTCTCCGGTATGTGACTCCTCCGCTTGTCCAAGTAGATTTGTGTTTAGTGGTTTATATCTTGAGTATTTTGCTGCTATAGGTGACAGGTTATGAGAGATTGTAAGCTTGTTCAATTCTCAGAGATATTTTTTGATGCATGTTTAGGCCTCTTGCAAGTCCCCATGAGTAGTGCCCTTCATTATGTATTCACTTTGCAATCACTTGTATAATGGATGTTTAAATTTCAGAATATCAAAGATGAACAACCACACCTTTGGAGAAGTATTTGAGAGGGACACACCTAGGAGGTCAAGGCCCCCAAGATCAGCCTCTCAGTTTAGGCCTTCATACAATGAAGATCTCATTGCACCACACTTTGGCAATGAAGGAGATGAGGGGGATGCTCACCCATCTACTTTTCCTTGTTATACCTTCTTGCAAGCTATGGGGATCCTCAATGGTTTCTTACTACTAGTTTAGAGGGTCGGTTTGACCTCGTACATGGAAGATGAGAGTGAGCAATATGCCGTGCTCACCAAAACTTTCATTGAGAGTTTCGTTTTCACTAACACCCCCTATCAGTCAACTGTTTATTTCAGAATTTATAATCTTCCTATTACCATGTCGTTGGAAATACTTTGCAGCATTATAGGTATAGGCATGACGGGGACCGTGAAGAAGATCCAAGGGTGACCCGCTGATTTGCTGGAGCTCTATTGAACTGTGACAAATGACGATGACCGCGTAGCTCAACGTAGGAAGATAAGAAACATCCAACTCCCAGCTCTTAGATACTTTGCTTATTATATTGCTACTAGCATTCTTGGTAGAGATAACACAAGTAATATCTCCAATTACCATTTAGCCTTCCTTGCTACTGCACTTAATTATGATACTCGGTACAATCTTGGCTCTCTCATTGCTCGCCGCCTAGCTGCTAGGGGACCTATTTATGGGGGTATTATTGCCTCACGTATGGTTACTGCATTAGCGCTTTCTGTGGATCCTAATGATACTATATTGGCACCGCAAAGGCTTGATCTTGTTGCCATGAAAACACATCACTTCATCACTTCTGACTCTGATATGGACAGTTTAGTATAGAGGATGTAGTTTACTGACGAGGATGAAAGGGAGATTCCTTTGCTGCAATCTACTTTGTTCAGTGTTCACAGGAGGCCATGGTCGCGCTCCAAGGAGGAGGTGCACGAGCAGCTCCGCTTGCTTGGTTTCTAGAGGCAGCACCAGGAGGATGTGCCCTCCTACGATTACTCTGCGCACTATGGTGGGGCATCCTCGAGCTCGCACCAGGATGAGGGTACCTCCTCACCGTACTACGGAGGCATGCCATCTTGGCCATCTTGGGATTGATACCCACTTAGGCCAAAATCCTAAGCTTGGGGGGAGGTACACCAACATCACACTCATCTCCATATCATGTTTCGTCGGTAATTTGTGTATTCATGTTTCGTTCTCTTTTTAGTTTTCGTTCTCTCTTTGCTTTCGCTTTCTAAAAACACAAAAAGACCAAAAATATTTCTGTTGTTTCTCTTTGTTTGCTTCTTCTTCTTTTGCCTTGGTTTGCCTTTTCCTTTTTGCTTTGTTTGAACTATTCAAAAAAAAACCAAAAAGATTTTGCTTTGCTTGTTTTTCCTTTTTGTTCTTGTCTTTGAAAATTAAAAACACCAGAAATATTTGTTCTTCTTCTTTGGTTTTGTGAAGTTTGTTGCAGGGTTTAGCAGTCCTCAGTGGAATTTGGTTTCATATTATTATTCAAGCCACACAAGTGAAGGGCAATAATGAGTACTAATGACAACTAGAGGTGTGGTGAGAGGCTGGTAACGAACTCTATTTGTTTTCATTTTTGTACATATACTCATCATTGTGGGCATGCTTAGTCTGTTCATGTAGGGTGTATGTTATTTACAGATGCTTAGTAGATCTTGCTTTCTTATGATTAGCTCCAGCTCGCTAATAATTTGTAGCATGTCATATGAATGTTTGCTTGCATTGCTCTATTCATAACTTGGTATGACACTCTGGTACCCTCCTCTGAGTGTTTCACTTGAATTGACTTGGCACATGCTCATGCATGCATATGACTGAAGCAATAATCAGTTAAGCCTCGATGAATTATTTTGCCTCAGGGGTCTTGAATCACTTTCATGCCATGATTAGTCATGTTTTGTTGCGAGCATGATTATGACAATTATTGCTCTCTCGTTTGTCGCTCCCTTACTATTGCTAGCCTTCACCTGCACTGAGTATAATCTTTACTCGTGTTTTCAACTCCCTAAAACCAAATATTACCAAAAGTGTCCACCATACCTACCTATTAGCATCATTTGCTATTTAGTGCATGCTTAGTATACCTTGTTTTCTTCCGAATAAAATGTATGCTTGTTATGAGAAAGTTAGTTAGTAAAGCTCTCACAAACTTGATGGCACACTTTACTTTCTTGCACTTAATAATCTTGAACCATTGCGTCCATCTTTGTTGCGTATATGCTTGCGCTTTATAAGTTGAAGTTAGCAGAACCATGTATCATGGGGAACGCTTCCAACATTGCACGGGTACTTTGTACCCTGTTGATATCATGATTCTTTTGCTTATGGATCCTGGCGGTGTGAAATAAAAGGGGAACTTGTAAGATCATGTAGTTTGTATATGTGTTAGAGAAACACCTGGGCCGCTAGCCTAAGCCATGCCTAATCATGGTGGAAACTTGCAGCATAACCATAATGAGCATTCTATGAAGCATCCTAAATAAAAACCTATGTAAATAGCAAATAAAAAGATCGCTGAGATGCTCATTGTCTGCTTGCCTTGTCATTTTGATTATGGGATAGCTCATGTATCATGTGCAAGGTGTACTCGTTGGCGGTTCTCTATGATACATATGTACTTACAATGACAAGAGCTTACTTGTGACTGAAGTTGAGTAGCATGAGGTCCGGTACTCGTAAGTAAGGGGCATGAGATTTTAACTTATAACTTGTCAAGCATATCCTCTTAGTTGTGTCACTTTAACCTTAACCATTTAAAGATGCTTATGATAGGGGCAATGAGAGCTCAAAGCTAATGAGTACCATACTTTCAGCATTTGGAAGCCTTTCAAACTTTTCAAAACCTTTTTTGATTTCTTTGTTGGGTCATCACCCATTCTATGAGCACGTTCTTGAGAGCATAGTTGTCATTTATAGTGTAATGTTCTTGTCTCAAAACTTGATTAATTGTGTTATGACTTTGATGCTTGTATATTTGATATCTTTACTTTTAGTATTCATTTGAACTTCAGAGGTGCCTTGGCATTTATGTTTTCTCTACAATCAAAGGCAAGCGAGATCCCACTCTATCATACCTTTTTATGAGCATTGCAATGTTTCTCATGTTTATGTTTCATGCTACTTACTATTTTTGAGTTGGAATCTCTTCATAGCTTGCAATGACTATTAAGTAAACTTAGTTGCATACTCTTTATTATGAATTTCCTGAGTAGTTGATCATATAATGAGAATATATACATCTTATGAAGCAAATGTGTTTGTGAAAGTTTCTTTTATCGCACTCAGTTTTCAACTGAATTGCTTGAGGACATGCAATAAGCTAAGCTTGGGGGAGTTGATACGTCCAAAATGTATCTACTTTCCCGAACACTTTTGCTATTGTTTTTCCTCTAAACTTGTGTGATTTCGATACAACTAACACGGACTGACGCTGTTTTCAGCAGAATTATCTTGGTGTCTAGTTTTTGTGCAGAAAATCAACTATTAGGAAAAATCCTAGAAAATATGCCAAAAATCCTATTTCACCAGAAGACTCCTAGAACCAGAAGACAAGAAAGAGTGGGGCTACGAGGGCCCCACACCACCTGGCCGCGCGGGCTAGGCCAGGCCGCGCCTGGGGGTGGTGTGCCCACCTCGGCTGCCCCCTCGGCCTTCCTCTTCGCCTATAAGTTGCCTCTTGACCTAAAAAACAAAGGGGTTCGACATTTTTCCAGAAAGAGTTCCGCTCTGCCTCCACCACCAGATTCCGCGATTCAGAACCAAAAACTCCGTTCTGGCACCCTGCCGGGACGGGGAATTGGAGGAGATCATCACTATCATCATCACCAACGCTTCTCCATCGACCATCCATGTTTCCCCATCTATGAGTGAGTAATCCCCCGCTGTAGGCTATGGGGATGGTAGGGATTGGATGAGATCTTTCATGTAATGGCATCAGATTGTTAGGGCATGGTGCCTAGTATCTATTATTAGTGCTTTTTGACTTTGTTGCAACTTGTTATGCTTAATGCTTGTCACTAGGGCCCGAGTGCCATGATTTTAGATCTGAACATGTTATTGATTCATTATGATAGTATTGTTTATGGTCTTACCTGCAAGTTGTATACACATGTTGTTGTCTGGAACCAAAGGCCTCAAAGTGACAGAAATCAGGATAACCGGAGGGAATGGCTTTGATGTGAGGATCACATGTGTTCATGGAGTGTTAATGCTTTGCTCCAGTGCTCTATTAAAAGGAGCACCTTAATTGCCAGTAGTTCCCTTGAGGCCCCGCTGCAAACGGGCTGGTAGGACAAAAGATATTGTGCAAGTTCTCATTGCGAGCACGTATGACTATATATGGAACACATGCCTATGATTATCTAGTACCTGGATGCTTTATCTTATTTATCTGCAAATGCCCTATGTTCTGATTGCTATATGAATTGTCACGTGCTATCCGTACTACCATTTGGCTTTCAAGAGAAGGAAGGAATCTCCCGCTGGTCAAAAGATGGCCTTTGCTAGCTGTAGCGTGAGCGAAGCAAAGGAGAGTGAAGGACCAGCGGGATAGGGCGACCAAGGTGACACAGGCAATGTCGGCTGACGTAGCCCGTGTCTGGTGACGCTTAAAGGAAGGGATTGCGCTATGGGTTACGTCCAAAGTCCGGACGAGCCGTTAAAGAGAATAAAGAAGCACCTAGCTTTAATCAAGGGGCATATTTGGGGAATATGCTGCCACGTGTGCCCTAACTTTGTAACCCGGGCTCCCCTATATAAGGAGCACCGGGGCCTCCATAGAGAAGGATTGATCATTTTCTCTGTCGAAGGTAGAACTCTAGAGGTAGGAAGTGGGGGGGGGCTAAGAGACATTATCTCCTTCTCACGAATAGCTCAAGGAGCATTTGTACCAACCATTGATAGAGGAAGATAACAACATCTGTGTGTGGAATCACCACGTTTTCCCTCCCTGGATTCCCCTAGCACTCATTGGCACCATCTTTAGCCTATCCATGGCATCTGCCGTGCCCCCACCATGATAGTTGGCGCCCACTGTGGGGCTAGCGGTGCTAGCAGGGGTGAAAATTCGGACGGGAAGCATCCCCGACACCGGCGAGCGTGTCGTCTCCGGCCTAGTTCAGCGTTTTGGAGCGCTGGACTATGTCAGCGACAACACAGGGAGCTTTGGCAGGTGTCCTCCACCGCGCAACAACCTCTTCCTCAAGCTTGGCGCGCACAAGATCTATGTCGGTGTGGACGAGTCTTGCATCCATCCGCGGCACGTCATCGAGGGAGTCGAACCACTTCTTAGCGCAGCTCGTGGTGTGCATATCACTTGCCCTGCTAGCAGCGTTGAGGTCCTGATGGCCGCGCCAGACGTGGGAGCAAGCAAGGACCCAGCGCCAGAGCCGGAAGTCATGCCAAAACAGGCAAGATCTAGGTTTCCCCTACTAGAGAGACTAGAGAATGTACTCCAGCAAGCAATAGATAGCCTAGAAACGCCAATAGCTCATGTGGTAGATCCGGCTCAGGCACAGGCTAAGTTGGAGGAAACTAGGCAGAAAATGTTAGCTGGCGCAAAGAAAGTAAAGGAGTTACAGCAGTCCTTGAACATCAGTTTGAGGGAATATGCAAAGGCAAACCGCATAGATGGGGTGAAAATCCGAGGTAGAAACCTGATCACTGAGATTGACAAGGAATACAAGCCTAGGCTAGGTCATACAGCCACGATAGTGACAGGAGGGCTGGAGAGGTACAGTACCCCGACAAAGAACCTCAAGGCGGCAAATGCAGCTGCGTCCGAGTTAGAAGGCCTAACTAGGGAGGCCCGAGAAAGGCAACAGGAGAGGGTGAACCACTTGCTGAGGGTCGCTTGCTAGCAAAATGAAGAAATTAACAAAGTAAACACGGCACCGCCAGGAGCATCGCACGTGGTTCACTCGCCTAGAAATAACCCGGCAAAATTAGGCGGAGCCGCATCATCTCCGGGTCACAACCCCAGGAGAGAATAAGTGGTAAACTCTAGAGAAGAGACAAACAAATGGTCCCTACGACCCAGTAAGATTAGGAAAAGGCAAAGCAGTGCAACTGGACGAAGATCGTCACAGTACCAGTTGAGGTGAAGCTGGCCGAGGTAACCGCGACCAAGGCAATGACGGTCAAAGGAACGCTGCCAACGGCAATGCCGGACAGCGTGATCCAGCGGGAGCAGGACAAAATGTACCTCGGCAGCAGTAGCAACAACGCGCACCTCGGTAGGAGAGAAGTGCAGGTCAAGCAGCACAACAGCATAATGCTTGTCCAGATCAGGAAAGATACACTGATGGTTACTCGGCAATGATTAACGACGGATACCCCAGACAAGAGCACCATGTAATTGGTTCGAGGCTGGGAAGCAGAAACTTGCAGCTTGATGATGCGAGGCTGAAACTGGACAAAATTTATAGGTCGGAGTTGATCGAGGTACAGGGTCCTCCTGGTCTAGCGTGCTTTGGGCCCCGGATCATGAGGGAGCCACTAGTGCCGAACTTTCAATTGGCCAGAGGAACAAGGACTTACGATGGTAGTACCAGACCGGAGGATTAGCTTATCGATTATGCAACAGCGGTCAAGATTGCCACTGGAAATTTGAGTTGGGCAGTGAGGTACGAACCTCAGATGTTAGAGGGACCGGCGAGAGTTTGGCTGAACAACTTGCCACCATGAAGTGTTAACTGCTGGCTGGACTTTGAGGATTTATTCATTAGCAACTTCTCAAGCACTTACAAGAGGCCCAATAGGCTGCAGACTCCGGCGTTATGCCAGCAAAGACCGAATGAGCCAGACCTAGATTTCCTGACCCGCTGGTGCAATGTGCGCAACTCATGAGAGGGAGTAATTGAATCACAAGTAATTGCATGGTTTGCCCAAGGCTGTAGATATGGAAGTATGTTATGGCAAAGGTTGCAGCGAGATATGCCAACCACTTTGGCTGAGACGATCCGGATTGCAGATTCGTACGCTTTGGGACACCCAACTCAACCCCTGCTAATGTCAAGCAAGGCAAGCGAGGAGTATTACAATCGAGATGGCTCCGGGTCATCAAGGAGAAACGACTTTCGGGGAAAGACAAGGGACGAGCATCCGGATTACAGGTATAACTCACAACAGGTGGCAGCGGTGGACCGAGATCAACCCAATGCCAGCGCTAGCTAGCGCCAGAAAACTAGAGGGCAGAACTGGCAGCAGAAGAATGAGGGGAAGAAGCCCTGGACCCCGGAATAGAAAAAGCAATGGCAGGAGCGGAAATATCGACCGAGGTATATGTTCATGTCTATGCTAGATCAACCTTGCAAGTTTCATATGCCAAGTCCGAATAGCCCGGCGAATCATACAACCCGACAGTGTGAGTGGACGAGGAAGTTAGAACAGGGCAGTTTGGGGAATGCTCAGGCACCTCGGAACGAAGCACATCGGAATGAAGAACCACTGTAGCCATTGTTAACAGGGGGAAATGGACATCAACTAATGTTGCCTCCACC
Source organism: Avena insularis (assembly GCA_023614405.1). Classification (NCBI taxonomy): domain Eukaryota; kingdom Viridiplantae; phylum Streptophyta; class Magnoliopsida; order Poales; family Poaceae; genus Avena; species Avena insularis. The sequence goes on along the minus strand of CM042684.1, from coordinate 327,070,401 downwards.
TCCGCCGAGATATGAAAATCAGGAAAGGAGGGATGTTGTGCATCAAGTGAACAATAACTAGCAGCAGGACCAAGGTTACCATGCAAATGAGGGACGAAATGAATATAGGGAGCACCATCAAAGCTAATGCGTGTTTACCACGGAAGAAACTGACCGAAAAAGCTTGCAGCGCCGGCATATGGAGTTAAATGCGGTAATGCCAGCAGTGGTGCGATATATGCCTTGGTCGGATCAGGAGGTTACGTGGAGTATCAAGGATCACCCGAAGCTCATGCCTAGCCCAGGGACCTATGCACTGGTCCTGGATACGACATTCATCAGGCCGAATCTTAATGTGAGGTTTTCCAAAGTACTAATTGACAATGGAAGTAGCATTAACATCATGTACAAGGATACCATGCACAAGTTGGGGATATCAGAAAACATGCTGCAAGCCACAAGGACCACCTTTCACGGTATCGTGCCAGGTATCTCCTGTGAGCCAATTGGTAAGGTCCGGCTTGATGTGCCATTCGGTACAAGGGATAATTGCCGGACTGAAAATTTGGAGTTCGAAGTAGTCAATCTGGAGAGCGCCTATCACTCGTTGCTCGGCAGGCCCGCGCTGAACAAGTTCATGGCAAGTACTCACATCAGCTACTTAAAAATGAAACTGTCTGGACCTAGGGGAGTGATAACCGTATCTAGGGACTTCAGGCGTTCGATCGAGTGCGCTTCTACCGATCAAACTTGGCCAAGTCGCTCGTGATATCTCACGAAAAGAGAAGGATACAGGAAGTGGTGGCATTGGCTCAATCCGCACAGCAACATATGCTGGCACTGACCAATCCGCATGGAAGTGTATCATTTCAAGCAACCAAGGATACAAAGAAAGTGCCAATTGATGATCAGTTCCCAGAGCGCACCGTAACTATTGGTGTCGGGTTAAGCAGCAAATAGGAAAGCGAGCTCGTCAGGTTCCTCCGTGAGAATCAGGATATCTTTGCTTGGTCCACACAGGATCTGCAAGGTGTGTCGAGGGATTTGGCCGAGCACTCTTTGAACGTGAGACCCGGTGCTAAGCCAGTGAAGCAACCTCTTCGACGTTTCGCCGAGGACAGAAGAAAAGTCATCGGGGATGAGATAGCTAGGCTCCTTGCAGTCAGATTTATCATGGAAGTACTCTATCCCGGATTGGCTCTCTAATCCGGTGCTGGTGGAAAAGAAGAAGGATGATCCAAACGTGGCCATGGTATGGCGCATGTGCATCGATTACACGAACCTGAATAAGGCGTGTCCCAAAGATCCATTCCCACTCCCTAGAATAGACCAAGTCATAGACTCAACTGCATGATGTAAACTATTGTCATTCATCGATGCATATTCTGGTTTCCACCAGATACCCCCGAACCCAGAAGATCAAATAAAGACTACGTTTATTACCCCGTATGGGGCTTATTGCTATCGCACTATGTCATTTGGATTACGTAATGCTGGAGCAACGTACCAACGATGCATGCAAAAATGTTTACATGACCAAATAGGTCGAAATGTGCAAGTTTATGTGGATGTGGTGATAAAAACTAAGGAATGCAATACGCTCCTTGAAGACATCCGGCAGACATTCGCAAACTTGAGATGGTTCCAAATGAAGCTTAACCCGGAAAAATGCACTTTTGGTCTACCCGCAGGGAAATTACTCGGTTTTCTAGTGTCCAGCCGAGGTATTGAAGCTAACCCGACGAAAATCCGGGCTATAGAGAGAATGGAACTGCCAAAATTCCTTAACGATGTGCAGAAGTTCACTGGTTGCCTAGCATCGTTAAGACGGTTCGTATGTCGGCTAGGAGAGAAGGCCTTGCCCCTCTACCAGTTAATGAAAAAGGCAGACAAGTTTACATGGACACCACAAGCGGACAACGCATTCCGAGAATTAAAAAAGATGTTGTCTACTACACCAATCCTAGCCGCACCACTACCCAAAGAGCCAATGTTGCTCTACGTAGCCACGCCCAACTGATTCGTAAGTGCAGTAATTGTAGTGGAGCGCGAAGAGGAAGGAAAGTCGGTGCAAAGGCTGGTGTATTATTTAAGTGAGGTGTTATCGGCTTCGAAACAAAACTACCCTCACTATCAAAAGATGGCGTATGGCGTGTATATGTCGGCCAAGAAACTCAAACACTATTTTGAAGAACATCCCATCAAGGTGATATGTGAGGCACCTATATAAGAGATTATGAGTAACAAAGATGCTAGTGGCCGGATATCAGAACGGGCATTTGAGCTAGCCCCATATGCACCACAGTTTGATAGAAGAGATGCGATCAAATCATAGGTTATGGCGGATTTCTTTGTAGACTGGGCCAAGAAGCAATACGGACCACCTCTTCCGGACTCCAATTATTGGCGAATGCACTTTGACGGATCAAAACTGAAGGAGGGGATGGACGCTGGAGTAGTGCTTACCTCGCCCAAGAAAGACCAACTAAAATATGTTCTCCAAATCCACTTCAGCGCCTCGAATAATGTCGTAGAATATGAGGCACTGGTGCATGGCCTCAAAGTGGCAAAAGAAGTAGGGATACGTCGGATATAGTGCTTTGGAGACTCGGATTTGGTGGTGCATCAAGTATCAGGCAACTGGGATGCCTGGATGCCAACATGGCCCTTCACAGATTTCATGTGCAAAAGATAAGCGGATTCTTCGAGGGATGTGAATTTCACCACGTACCTCGGATTGAAAACAAGGCAGCGGACATACTGTTGAAGTTGGGCTCATCCTAGCAACCAATCCTGCCAAATGTTGCCTTGGAACACTTAAGAAAACCATCTATTACCCCATCGCTCGAATCTGAATCAATTTATATCCTGGCCTTCTCTGGGTCAGAAGATACGCCAATGGAGATAGATTGGGAGGCACACTGTACTGTAAACGCTTGACAAACTCGGGATCGCCTCAGCAAACCCGGGGACTGGTCAGCCAAACCCGGCGGGAGTTATGTTGGTGGATGCAATGGAAATTGACGAGGAACCTTTCTCCATCCGAGCCATACCCGCTTGGGCCAAGCCAATATTTGACTTCCTGAAAGAGGGAATCTTGCCGGATGATGAGGTACTCTCAAGGCAAACCCAGAGAAGAGCAAAGGCCTATACTATTATCAATGCCGAACTATACAAGAGAAGTGTAACCACAGTGCTGCAGCGATGCGTTGACCCAGAGGAAGGGCTTGACATACTCCGGGATATCCACCAAGGAGAATGTGGCCACCATGCATCTTCAAGAGCATTAGTGGGAAAGTGTCAACACCCGGATTTTTAATCCCAGATGCCTGTTATGTCATCCATCGCAATCCCAGGATTACCATTTTTGCGAGACATAACAGATTGGATATCATAGTACATCATCCATTACAAACCATAAATAAGGTCTTACACAATTAAGGATCTCATGATCCAGTCTTAATACAACAAGCAGCGGAATAAATAATAAGCGTAGCGGTGGGGTCCATCTTCAGGGGCACAGGCAATGCTGACGAAGGCAGATAGTCCTAGTTATCATAGCCGTCCTGCTGTCCGTCATCTTGGTAGTCTCCTTCATAGTCTGGCCATAGGAATAGCCAGGGAAAAAAGCCATGAGTACTCTTCAAGTACTCACAAACTATCACTAACAAGTAAGGTAGTGCTAATGGGAAGAGCTAACTCTATGTTTATTTGTAAAGTCAAGTTTGAAACCTAAGCTAAGTTCAGAAACAAAGAAAGATAAAATAAAGTTCTAGAATCACTTAAGTTGGGAAGCTAGTGTCATAGTCCCAACCCTATTGTGGTTAAGTCAAGATTCATCCTTCATTTCATAAGTCATTTGAAAACATCTGACAACGAAACAGTATGGCCACTCCAACTGTCCATAACCGCGGATGCGTCTATTCGAATAGTTTGACACTCTACAGAGGTGGCACACTTTCACCACAAGATTCGATACATCTGTCAGGGATAACCCTGAATCATCATACTTAGTATGCAGATAATCAAACATAACCTTTCCTTTACACACCGTAGTATAAGCACATCTCCTATGGGCATGGCCTCCCAACCATGACCATCTGTCATCTTGGGCACTGCATAGGTGGACAACATCGAGAGGTAGCCTTAGCTCAAACCTCTCCCGCGAGGGAACTAATACTAATGCATATAAATTTCTGGCTAAGCCTTACCTAATTCAGGTATTGTGGTTGTACGGTAAAATTGGAATGGTATCGCATCCGAATCCAACCATCAGTTTTTGTAAAAGGGTTAAGGCTCATGCCTCAACATTTTCATCATCATAAACCATTTGTGTTTCTCAACACATGTCAAAACATCTCAATAGAATGACTCATCATTCCAAGGTTTTCACAATTCATTTTCACCAAGTATTCCCATCTAAAGTGACTCAAGTTTTGACTTAGCTCTAAGCTACTAAGTTAAGAGTGTTCACTAAGGTGGGGATTCTAAGATCAATCTCATGCCATAGAATGACATCTAAGGTTATTTAGATAGGTCAAGTTTTATACTTTTTATGCTACCTTCAACAAGTAAGGGACTTTGGTAAAGTAAAGAAAGTAAAAAGCTTGAAAGTAAAACTTGGGGTAGGTAATATTCAAAGTGGTATAACCAAAGCATGCCTAATGCATCTGGCTTAGGTGATCTAGATATTCTAGCTTGCTAACAATATCTTGCCTTGGATAGTGCAGTGGTTGATGTTTTCCTCCTCCTCCTCTTGATAGAACTCCTCCTCCTCGAAAGCTTGGTCGGTATTATCGTCTATAAATACATATGGAGTACACAATCACCAAACAATACTTAACTAGTCTACTTAGCATTCTAAGGCACACATTTGATGATCTATTATCATCACAAGCATCACAAGGTTTTGTAAACTAGCTTCATTCTTTTTATTTCAGAAAAGTAATTTCTACTCATTGAAAATAACTAAGATTTAATATTCTCCGATTAAAATATGGGATCATATGGAAACATGTCATCACCACATATTCTAACATATGGGAATGTGATTTAAAGGTTGGATCACATTTTAATAAGTTTAAGTTTAAAATTTAATGATTTAAAGTGACTAGAAATGCCTATATAGCATTATTTTGGTACTAGTCCAAATTCACTGCATGCAAACCTTAATATCATTAAATATTAGATATGTATGGTTAAATGTGATTTTTGAGAGTTGGAATCAACTCAAAATCTATCATGGTTGATTTTATAAAAATATTTTAATGTGCTAAAGCTTTTTCTTGTTATTTTTACTAGGAGAGATCTATAACTCTAAATGAATTAAATCCAACGGGTTTGGATAGATCTTTTAAGAAGCTTTCCAACAAAATTGGAATCACTCAATTTGGTTTAGTAAATCTTCTTGAATTGATTTTTGAACTAAGGGACAAAAGTGAGTTCAAACTAAAAAAGAAAAATCTATATTTGAACTAACTGGGTCGCGCGGGAAAACTAACGGGCCGGCCCAGTGGAGCTCGCACATGATGACAACCGATAGGGGGTCCCAGGTCGTGACACATCGAACGCAAGCACAGCACTCTTAGCGCTACGATTAAAAGGTGGATCAACGGCTGAGGATCTTCGTCCCCGGCGAACAGGTCGCCGGCGAGAGCTAACCCTAGCGGCTTGATGGGGGTACGTGGGGGCTTACCAGGGCTCCAGCTAGACGTGGCAATGGGGGCGATCAATCTGGTAGACAACGGTGGTCCTAGGCGTGGTCGCGGTGGCTCTTGGGGTGGTCGCAGTCAACTGCGCCTCTCCTCCTCTACTGCGGAAAGCTCTGGCAAAATTCTGGTGAACGGCAGCCCGCCTTGCTCCGGGAATGGGGTGGAAGGATCAGTGGAGAGAGGGGAGTGAGATGGTGTGCAGAATGAGGCTGGGGGTGGCCTCTATTTATAGCTCGACGAAGCGACCGAACAGGATGGGCTGGCGACTCCGGCGAGGGCTATACAGCAAGCTATCATCGTGGCTGGAGGTAGGGGGCGGTGGCCGGCCTCCTGGCGGTGCTCTACGGTTTAAATGCGTGGCTAGGGGAGGTGGCATTTGGTCGGGGGAAGATGGTGCTCTGCGTGGTAGAGGCGGCGTTCGACGCGGCGCACGGGGGCTGCAGGTCAAGCAGCGGCAAACGGGCATGTCCGGGCGGTTCCTGGGGTCGTGGCAAAGCGGTGAGCGTGGGCTGCGGTCGAGGCGCTGCGTGTGCACGCTTGTCGGGCGCGGCGCTCTGGCGTGTGCTCGACATGGTGCAGACGTTCTGGGCGCGGTGCTATGCGAGTGGTTCCATGGCTCGGCTCTGCTCGGGGAGGGGACGGAGGGCGGTGGTTTGGTCTGGTCTAGCTCCTAGACATGGCGAGAGAGAGAGAGGTGGTCGGCTGCGAGCTATCCATGCTCGACCGGCGAGCATGGTACTCAGGTGGCGCGACACTGCTTCAAATGGCTAAGGGGTAGCCTCTTGATGGCTGGGTTGGGTCTGGGGAGACAAGGGCATCTCCTAGGGTTCAAATGGTTTGACAAAAATTGATCAAAAATAGTATAAGTTAGGCCAATTGGATTCTGTCTACAACCTGTTCGATCAAATGGCCGCAAGAGAAAAATGTTTGAATTTTGGGCTGAATTTTGGTGGAGTGTTGTATCTTATGCTTGAGCTTCTAGGCGTGCTTGGGTTTTGAAAATGGAATTCATTTGAGTGGTTTTTGAATAAGTGTGATCTTGATACCTACACTAGATTCAATTTTTCAAATGCCATTTAAAATTAGTGTTTGAAAGTTTTTGGTAGATCACAAAGTGGGCCTTGGTACATCACTACTTGTACTAGCAAGGAGTGCAAAGATCCACATTTGTTTCTGTTAAGAATTGAGTCCTAGGAATAGCCAAAGTAGGCATGGTAGTTAAAATGGCACAAATGACCATTTGTTTATTTTATTCATTTTGATTTTTTTTCTTTGGGATTTGTTTGGGAATGATCTAGATGATGTTTAATTCACCTAAGAATCATTTTACAATCAATGGATCACTTAATCATGGCAATTCAAATCAACTCCTAATTTAAATGCACACACATATGAATGCTTTAATATTTTTAAATGGAAAAGTTTTTGTTAACTCTAAATTTAATGATTTGGATCTTGATCAATTGGATTATAGTTTTGGGATGTTACAAACCTTCCCCCCTTAAACAAAATTTCGTCCCGAGATTTACGAAAGAAAACTAGGAACTAAACAGATATGGGAACTCTGTCCTAATGTAATCTTCTCGCTCCCAAGTGGCTTCCTCTTCGGTATGGTTGCTCCATTGAATCTTGAGAAATTTGATACTTCTGGTCCTGGTGGTTCTGTAGGCTTCCTCCAAGATACGGATGGGCACTTCACAATATGTTAGGTCATTGTTGATATCAACAACTCGGTGATCGATGTTCTTGAAAACTTCAGTCTTCTCCGGCACTTCCAGGCATTTGCAAAGTAACGAGATGTGGAACACATTGTGGATGGATGACATCTCTTCAGGTAATTCTAGTTGATATGATACTTCTCCTCGACGGTTCAGAATTTTGAATGGTCCGATATACCTAGGGGCTAACTTTCCTTTCAGACTAAAGCGTTGGGTTCACTTCAGTGGCGAAACCTTGAGATATACAAAATCTCCGACATTGAAAGACAAGTCTCTCCTTCTCTTGTCAGCATAATTCTTCTGTCTGGATTGGGTGGTCTTGAGGTGCTCACGGACTTTGTGAACCTTCTCTTCGGCTTCTCAGAGAATGTCGGGTCCAAGGATCTGACTCTCTCCTACTTGCGGCCAATTCAAAGGGGTGCGACACTTTCTTCCATATAGGAACTCAAATGGTGCCATTTGCAAACTAGCTTGATAACTGTTGTTATATGAGAATTCTGCGAAAGGCAGGCAGTCTTCCCATTTTGATCCATATTCTAACACACAAGCTCTCAACATATCCTCTAGGATTTGGTTGACTCTTTCAGTCATCCGTTTGCAGGTGATAAGCAGTGCTGAAATTCAACTTGGTTCACAATCCTTCCTGGACTTTCTGCCAAAATCTCGAGGTAAATTGGGTCCCTCGATCTGATACTATGGTCTTGGGGGTTCCATGCAGACTAACAATCCTAGCAATATACAGCTCTGCTAGCTTCGAACTCTGGTAGGTTGTCTTGACTGGTATAAAGTGAGCTACCTTAGACAGTCTATCAACAATGAACCTGATTGAGTCATTTCCCCTACTAGAAGTAGGCAATCCGGTGATAAAGTCCATTCCGATGGAATCCCATTTCCATTCCAGAATTTGCAATGGTTGCAACAGTCCTGCGGGTCTCTGATTCTCTGCTTTGACTCTTTAACAGATGTCACACTTGGCGATGTAGCTTTCGATTTCTCTCTTCATCTTGTGCCACCAAAATTGCTCTTTCAAATCTTGATACATCTTTGTTCCTCCGGGGTGGATAGAATAAAGAGTATCATGAGCTTCCTGCATGATAACTTGCTTCAGCTCCGAATCTGCTGGCACACAGATACGTCCTTTGTACCACAGAACTCCTTCTTCGTCTTCAGTGAATCCAGGTATCTTTCCTGTACCAATACGACGTTTGATTCCGTCGATACTTTCATTTTCCTGCTAGGCTTCCTTGATTTGGCTGATTAATATGGGTTGAAGTTCAATGCTAGCTAAGAATCCTTTGCTAACAAGCTTAGTTCTAAACTGCTCCAACTCCTCAAGTAGGCATGGTAGTTAAAATGGCACAAATGACCATTTGTTTATTTTATTCATTTTGATTTGTTTTTCTTTGGGATTTGTTTGGGAATGATCTAGATGATGTTTAATTCACCTAAGAATCATTTTACAATCAATGGATCACTTAATCATGGCAATTCAAATCAACTCCTAATTTAAATGCACACACATATGAATGCTTTAATATTTTTAAATGGAAAAGTTTTTGTTAACTCTAAATTTGATGATTTGGATCTTGATCACTTGGATTATAGTTTTGGGATGTTACAGAAAGTCTTTCCGACATGGATTCTATTGGCCAAGTGCGTTGGAGCAAGCAGAAGATTTGGTGAGGAAATGCAATGGCTGTCAGAGATACGCCACAAAAACCCACCTGCCAATGTCGGAACTCAAACCTATCCCCATTACTTGGCCATTTGCTGTATGGTGCCTAGACATGGTAGGGCCATTTAAGCCAGCTAAAGGAGGAATGATCCATATCCTAGTTATGGTGGATAAATTGACTAAATGGATCGAAGTGAAGCCAATCAGAAAATGTGATGGGGCAATAGTCGTGAAGTTCCTCAAGGATATAATCCTGAGGTATGGCTACCCCCATAGTATAATAACTGATGATGGCACAAATTTCGCTGAAGGAGCATTTGCGAGGTTCTGTCGAGAAAAGAAAATCCGGCTAGATGTAGCCTCAGTGGCCCACCCCACATATAACGGGCAAGTGGAAAGATCCAACGGATTGGTATTGTCCGGGATAAAACCCTGGCTCATGGAGCCACTGCAAAGATCAGCGGGGTGCTGGATAGAAGAGCTACCAGCGGTACTATGGTGTTTAAGAACAACTCTGAATCGATCAACATGATATACACCATTCTTTCTGGTATATGGTGCTGAAGCTGTATTACTAACAGCCATAGAGAATGATTCACCAATAGTCACCCAATACACAGAAGCCGAAGTGCACGAAACCTGGAAAAATGTTGTTGATCTGTTGGAAGAAGCGAGAGAACTGGCCATGTCCAGATCCACCATATATCAACAAAATTTCTGACGATCCCATAGCCGGAAAGTAAACCCCCGAGTTTTCCAGGAAGGTGATCTAGTACTCTGGTTGGTGCAGCGCACTGCTGGCATGCATAAATTATCCCCTCCATGGGAAGGACCTTTCATTGTGAGCAAAGCTTTGAAGAATGATTCCTACTATCTTATTGATGCACAACCACAGGAAAAGAACAAGGTGGACAGGTTCAGAGAGGAATCTAAGCGACCATGGAATGTAGCACTACTTCGTCCTTTTTACACCTGACAAAGAGGTGAATGTATCCGAGGTACTCATATGTCGGTATGTATGTCGGCAATGAGGTTATTAATAAAACTTTGGCACCCCAAGCAGAAACTCGGGGGACTGCCCTAATAATTTTCCTTCTTGTTTTCGTATTTTTATATGTCGGCTAGGTTAAGTCACTTATATCTTAGCCGGATTAGTAATGTGTGAGCATCAAAAACCCAACTCTTCTACATTGCTGTTGTGCAACAAGAATTGGCTTCATGGCATGCAAGAGAACAAGTTTGGAATTGCAAAGCACATGAAAAACGACTAAGGAAAAGAACTTAAGCGAGACGACATTTGTTATTCATACTAACCCTATGTTTACTTTATTCATCTAACGCCGGATTATTTTGTGCTAATCTCAAAGTTTCAAGTATTGTTAAGTCAATTTTTTGAACCTCGGACTCGTAAGTCAAAAAACCGAATCAAGGTAGACGCGAGCCGAGTCAAAAATTGGGAGAACAAGAAAAGGAAACTCGGGGACTTCGCCCAGATTAATCCGACATTAAAAACTTAGTCGCAAACAACACAAATTGTAGCAAAACCAAACCAAGGTACTTAAATACATTTTCACCTAGCATTCCGGGGATCTGACAAATACGGTTAAGTGTTTTCAAGGAGCAGGGGCAGAAGCCGAATCATCGGCCGAAGGAGGAGGTACTTCGGAGTTCGTGGGCGGGGCGCTAGCCTCGGCCTCATCTTCGGGGTTGGCCTCTCTGTCTTCTAGATCTTCAACTTTGTTGCCAAGTTCAGAGGCCTCACCCTCGCTTCCCTCGTCTTCTTCACCCTCAGAAGCAACTTCATCATCAAATACATCAAGGTAGCTCGGCCCCTTGTTCCAAGCATGCCAGAAGGAGTATTGGATGAGCTTGTTGGCGCAGGCTTTGCAACACGCAACGCACTCCGGATCATCGGACCACTTTGATCCGGTGCGCATACGGGTGAGCAGCCCCAGGTCTATTCCTTCATACCACGAGAGGACGAACTGCAATGCTATGTTAGCCCCAGCTCATGCAGCAGATTCACACCACAAGTGCAGCTGAGTATCGCACTCCATCAATTTGGTTATGAGAGCCACATTTCCTTTGGGAGTGAGCTCAGTGGGCCAGAGGGAGTTGAGCATCCGCATCGCCGCCGGCATAATATCTGCACCATAATTCTTTACTAGCTCCAGGCGGGTAGTGTAGCTTACCAGCAGATCCTCTGTATCATAAGGGGTTGGCTCGGCTGCAGGACCTGTGGGGATACCACGTTGCTCGCGAGGCTGGGTTACGGCAGCATCAGCAAGAGTGTCACCTTCTTGAAACTTGCCTGAGAACAGAACAAAGGAAACAATGAGCAAAAGCACTAAATCCGGAGAAAGGAAAATTGAGCAAGGGAAAGGAACTCACGGGCAATCTGGAAGAGGAGATGATGGAGCTCGGCATGGACATTGGTGCTATGGGCCTGGAGTTTCTCGTATTCCGAGGTCACCGACGTAAGTTTTATGTCAGCTTCCTGCAACAAATCCTAGTCCTTGGAAATTTGCGTGGCTAGACGCTCTTTTTCCTCGACAAACTCCTGGTCAGCCTTCTCCAGTTCGGATTTATGAAGGCCCTTAAGCCTCTGGATTTCGGCATTCAGCCGAGTAATTTCTGAGTCCTGGAGGCGTAGCCGAGCTATCTCATCGTCCTTCTTCTTTAGTTCAGCTTGATGTTTTCCTGCTTGTTCAAGAAAATGTGTCATCATATCAAGAATAGGTACGCTGTCTTCAAAGGCAACTGCAACAATGGGTTAATCCGGTGGAGCAGAAGTATAAATATCTACCGAGTCAAGAAAAGAGCGTGCAATGATCGTGTGAGTAAGACAAAATACCTTGGATTTCAGGTAGATTTTTTTGCATAATGATGTTTTTAGCCTCAACCTCGGCTGCATAGTTCGGATAAAAAGTTAATACAGATCATGAATAACTAGGATGAATGCAAGTAAAAAAGGAAAAGTCTTGAATAAGGAAAGTTACTTTTCTTCTGGTGATCCTCCAACAGCTTGCCATAACACGCGTGAACATCTTTATAGGAGTCCAGCAGGCACTGGAACTCAGCAGTTTGGCGGTTAGTGGCGATCTGAAAAAAGGAAGACAATGTTGGTTCATAGGCAAAAGTGATAATAATTCGAAGTCTACAAGATCCGGGCCAAGTGGAACTTAACCCGGCTCTAGGTGTGTGGATATTCGAAGTCTACAAGATCCGGGCCAAGTGGAACTTAACCCGACTCTAGGTGTGTGGATATTCGAAGTCTACAAGATCTGGGCCAAGCGGAACTTAACCCGACTCTAGGTGTGTGGATATTCGAAGTCTACAAGATTCGGGCCAAGCAGAACTTGACCCGTCTGTAGGCCTGTGGATATTTGAAGTCTACAAGATCCAGGCCAAGCGGAACTTAACGTAACTCTAGGTGTGTGGATATTCGAAGCCTACAAGATCCGGGCCAAGTGAAACTTAACCCTGCTCTAACTTTATCACTATTTGAAATTGCTAAGGACGTAAATTGAATTTTCTAGCAGCATCCGACCGAGTAACAAGTTACTCCCTCAGAGGCTCGGGGACTAGGGGATATATCTAGAAGTGTTCATGCATACAAAGTACCACAGCGGAAGAAAAGGGTTACCTCCATCATCCGGCCAGCCAAAGAGATGGCCTTGGTGGTGAAGTTCATCTGAGCACTGAACTCCGCTTGGCTGAACTTCTCCGGCAAATCATCCCTTGGATCAATGAATTCAGCATTGTTCTAGTTGTTCATGTACTCTAGGAGAAGTGGGATGTAACTTTCGCCACTGGGAGAATGACTCGCCACCAAGCCTTTGATATGGGCCTCTCGCCTCGTGAATTGGGCAGCAGCAGGACTGGTATGCAAAACCAGTTGCCTACTCCCTTCTAATCCGGAAGCGGGAGACCCGGAAGTGGTGCCCTTGGCTGGCCCAACAGCTTTCTTGAGCTTGCCAGATGATGCAGGCGCGGCGGAAGATCAGAGGATGTTGGTCCGGATGGCGCCTGAGAAGCTGGTTGAAAGATGCCCGCAATGGACACCGTAGACCCGAAGGCAGCTGATGGAGCTTTCCTGTTTGGAGGCTTGGTGGAGGCTGTTGCTGCTGTTGGCTTTGGTGCCGAGGTTGGTGCTGGAGCTGATGCTACTGTTGTTGATGCTATTGGTGCTGTTGTTGGTGCTGGTGCTAGTGCTGCTGGTGCTAGTGCTGGTGCTATTGGTGCTGCTGGTACTGGTGCTGCTGGTTCAGACGAAACTGGAGCTGAAGAAAAACTTGATTGGGGCGGTGCCGATGAGTCTGGCACCTCAGAACTGGGCGCTAGTGCTGGAGAAGAGGAGCTAGGATGATCTGGCATAGCCGTATCCTGAGCTTCCCCACTAACCCTCGCGCCGACATTGCCCTCCTCGTGACGAGAAGGGCTCTAATCAGGCGCAGCCGCGGAACCCTCTTGAATAGGGCTAAGCGGGCGAGCATCATCGTTGCGGGGGGGGGGGGAGAAGGACTTCTCCAGATCGAAGAGGCAATACCGGAGCCGCTCTGGGAATGACCCTAGGAGCTTTGGAAAATAAAGGAGCAGCACGTCAAGAAAAGAAAGAAAGAACAAATAAGATGCAAAAGCAAACATAGAAAGACTTACTCATCCGAAGTTTGAGGTGCCCGAGGTTTGGGTGCCCTCCGGACCGTGCTCTTCACTGCTGGCTTGGCCGGAGCTTTCACCCCAGACTTTTTCTGCCTCTTCTTGGGCGGCGGTGTCTCCAAAGCTGCGGCCGAGGTAGCCACGCACTTTTGGGAGGGAGCGGGGGCCGGACCACTCGTAGCAAGGGGGGAACCTCGTGGACCTGACCGGCTGGGTTAGCTGAAGATTCGAACATAACCGAAAATGCGTAAGAGATGAGCACCGGGTCAAGTACCTCAAGAACCTCAACTTCCGAGTCATCGTCATCCGGCCAATCCCTTAAAGAAGATGCCTTACCAGGGGTGCATTTGATGGTGTCCAGAGTGGGCAAAAAGCTCTCCGGATCAGGCTCCACCTCATCCGCCTCGGCACGATCCGGCACCCACTTGGTCACCAGCTCCTGGCCATGTTCCAGTGGCTGCTGGAGAAATTGCTGAGAATAAAGCAGCACTGGTTAAATTAAGAAAGTTGTCCGACATACCAAGGAGATCCGGAAAAACAGTAAAGACTTTACCTTTGGAGGAGGGTTGTCCCGGGTGTAGGGCGCGAGCCCCCATTCCCAAGCCTCGGAGAATTCCTTCTCCACGTTGAAAATGGCCTTTAACCCGGCAGTATACCGCCGAGTTATCGAGCTCGAAGGAGGAAGTCCAGTGGTGGGATCGAGGGGGGGGCGCTCAAGTAGAAGATCTTGTGCGCGCGTTTCTGCAGGGGGGAGACCCGGATGCGAACAAAGGTGATCATAATATCCTCCCTCGCAGTTTCTCCTTGAGAAGCTCCTTGATCCGGCTGTCAACCAGGTTCGCCAGAGCCGTGGGTCGCTGCGGAATGCTCTCCCAAAGAGAGGTGTCCGGGGCTCCAAGCTTGAAGGGGAGGAGCCGGCTCAAATCCTCGTCCGAGGTATTCCGGACATAGAAGAAGGTCCGGGCCCAGCCCTTGCAAGACTCGAGTCCGGTAACCCGGGGAAAAGCGGAGCCCTTGCAAGGAGATATGGAGGCTCCCCCGCACTGGGTCAGATGCTTCTCCACCAGGGTGAGATGTTTGTCCAGAACGACATTCTTCCGCAGACCAAAGAATTTGATCCACGTCTCCTTGGAGGGCCATAGGCTGGTGTAGCCCTCAATGCCGGAGGAAGAAGAGGAGAGAGTGGTGATGGCATTGGCAGGGAGATGGTGTGGTTGCACTTGGTAATTGGAGATGAAATCGAAGAAGAAATCAGAAATAGGAAGGCCAAAGCCGCACTGAAAGTGGGAGAGGAAAACCACGTACTCCCCTGGATTAGGACAGGGAGAAACCTCGTTGGTGGCGAGGCGGCAGGCGATGCCTGCGGGGATGTGGCAGGCGATGCCTGCGGGGATGCGGTGCGTGGCGTCAAGCCAATCCAAATCGTCCTCGTAGACAAACGCACCATCCCACCCGCCGCGCTCGCGCGCTTTGTCTTCCTCCTCTTGGTGCGCCATCACATCATCCTCCTCCTTAGTCATGGCGAGGTCGAGGTCTTCGAGGATGAAGTCTGAGTAAAGGTAGCTGGCCACGGGGAATCTGAAAGCACAGGGCCCCGTGGCGAAAATCTTGAACGGAAGCGGCAGCACGGGGGCAAGGAGCTGCTGAGCACGGTCACGGCGGCGTAGCAATGGCGAAGAAGCAGTGGTGGCGGCAGAGTTGCAGTGAAGAAGAAAGAAGGCAGGGGAGCACGCAATATGTGGGGAACTTCCCCAAGATTGCCCCCAGCCCCCTATTTAACCGCGCGTGAGGGCGCGTAGTGGGATCCTTTGCGGTTGCCCTGCCACACGCAACGGGCGTGTGCGCGACCGAACCAACCAATAAGACGCCAGCCACGTCAAGGACCACAGGGAGCAAAAAATCCCGTGAAGCGACGTGGTGTTATAGTTATCGAGGCGCTGCAGTGAAGGGACATGCACAACAATTATTCCTGACATCGCCACAGTAACTTGCGCAGTAAATGGGCGTGGCCCTTAAAATGAGACAAGACGATGATTACCCTCCACATAGGATGTGGGGAATCATATGAGAGAAGGAAAGGTAACCCAGATATGCGAGCAAAAGACCCGGCCAACAAGGAACAACTCGGAATGAGTCAAGGGAACGTAAGAGAAAAAAGGTCCGGATTACGGAGTAACTCGGCCAAAAAGGCGAAGATCTGGATATGGGAACCTACTGTGGCCTTAACAATTGAAGTTGCTAAGACCGCACCAGCTTCGGGGACTAATATTGGGGGGATACCCTCGGGTAGGGTAACGTCAGGGTATAAAGGCCGAGTTAGCCGAGGTATGGCACAGTCAAAGCAAGTGCTGGCCGGGTCACCTCAAGGCAGGCCAACCTACGGAGTAACCCGGATCGAGGAGCATCTCCCTAGACTTGTCCCGGCCCGCATAAACTATATGTCGGCCATGTTTGTCTATCTATTATGCAGGTACCCACGCAGCCGGGTTAGCCACGTGCTAGCCGGACTTCCATTTGGCTGGTCAAAAGGTGGCCTTTGCTAGCTGTAGCGTGAGCAAAGCAAAGGAGAGGGAAGGACCAGCGGGACAGGGCGACCAAGGTGACGCGGGCAATGTCGGCTGACGTAGCTCGTGTATGGTGACGCTTAAAGGCAAGGATTGCGCTATGGGTTACATCCAAAGTCCAGACGAGCCGTTAAAGAGAATAAAGAAGCATCTAGCTTTAATCAAAGGGCATATTCGGGGAATATGCTTCCACGGGTGCCCTAACTTTGTAACCCGGGCTCCCCTATATAAGGAGCATCGGGGCCTCCATAGAGAGGGATCGATCATTTTCTCTGTCAAAGGTAGAACTCTAGAGCTAGGAAGTGGGGGAGGGGGGGGGTAAGAGACATTGTCTCCTTCTCACGAACAGCTCAAGGAGCATTTGTACACACCATTGACAGAGGAAGATAACAACATGTGTGCATGGAATCACCATGTTTTCCCTCCCTGGATTCCCCTAGCACTCATTGGCCCCATCTTTAGCCTATCCATGGCATCTGTCGTGCCCCCACGACGACACACGTGGACATGAAAATGGGGTTGTTTGGTAGCTCACATGCAACTTTGGGATGCGCCAACGAGAACATTAAAGCAATCTGTAGTCAGGCCCAAGGATAACGCTTGTTTCGAGCATTTCCATGGAGCCAAGATCATCGTGCGCTCACCTGATGAAAAAGCAGTGATCCCCACACGAGCGCGGTCGACGATGGCAATGGAGGGAGCTTTTTGACTATAGTGAAAAGTGAGGCGGGAGATAATCATTTCCCTCCGCCGAAACCCTCGCCTATTTCTATCCTGCCCTCTCACCACCAGAAGTGAATCCGCCATTTTCCCCCACATCAAGCACCACTTCTCGGTCAGTCCATGCCAGGTACCTAGATTTCTAGCATTCACCACCTATACATTGTACCATGATTAGTAGCCTGATATATTGTACATCATAGCATGATTTCTAGCCTTGATATGCTGTTCATTTTATCTTGCTTCGTAGCCGTCATCTTCTATAGAATGTAGATTATTTTGTACCGTTTGTTTGCTGCACATTGTAGTTTGATTAGTAGCTATGTCTACCATTCACCTGTTTATCTTACGTGATGAATGTAGGAATCATTCTGCAATGAATTTAGCTAGATGATGATCCCTATTTGAGACTCCCAGGTCACTTCCTATGTGGATGACAATCAACCCTTGACTTCTGATGCGGTGAATCCTAGAATGACAGCCCCTGGTAGTGCAATTGTTTCTCTTAATCCTAATGTGCAAAGTTTTGTCACCATAGTTGCTGCAAATGTTGCAGCAAAGCTAGCAAATGTGTAGAAGAAGGCGTAGATGAAGGGAACCATGAAATGGCTCCCCGAAATGTTCACCTTTGTGCGGAACAAGATGTGTGAGATTGTCAAGAGCAGCATTGGGACTGAAAAGGGATTCAGGGAAATCCATCTAAATTCCTGTGCTAAGGCATTTTTCGAGCATTGTGACGATGAGGTTTTAGGAACTCATGTGTACAACCACCTAAGGAAGTGGAGGGTGCGTTGGATCTAGATTAGCAAGCTGTGAGACTGCAGTGGCGCATAGTGGTGCGAGGACACCTACACGATTCTTCTTACCAATAGCACTTCTAGGGGCATGTTCAGGTTAGCACACATCATCACAGTCTTCACCAACTACCTCACATTATCACCGTTATACAAATCTAATACTTACTCTTGCAACCATAGGCGCACCCCAGGGATGTCGAATACCTAAACAAGCCCGTTGATACCTTTGATCCGGATATATGGATGTAGTATAATATCTTTTACCCTAGTAGACCTAGGTTTAATCGAATCCTTGGGAAACAATCCTAAAAGGAAAATAACAAGGCACGTCTACAAGACTTGCTTCTTTGTTTTACCTTCATTCACCAGACCTTTCTAGTTTACTTTATAATGTGGGTTGTGTCAATGGATGGACGTAGGGCAGGGTTGAACATTCACCTACACATGCACATCATATGGGATACAAATAGTAGTACGCATATTCATGTGTAATGATTTAATATAAATAAAATTTGTGGGCAGCACATCCCGTTATACTAGAGCCCCTAGGAGTCATAGGCATAGCAATAGTCTTTTGATCCAACCGTTTGCACCACGAAGCACCGAGCTACAAACAATTATTAAATGAAAACACAAATCAAAGCCTTAAGAAGTGATGTTGTTGTTGTTCCCCAATGGATTGCTAAGAAAAGACCATAATCCACTTCCTTTCATTGGGTTTCCTATGAGATCGCCACTAACGAAGTATCTCACCTCGAGCCTTTATCAATCTCTAGGATCTTGGGTACCTACAAGTCCATAGATCGAGACACGAGACAAAAAACAAAGATACACATATCTATTCAATCAATACACTGTACTCCCATTGATTAGATGCACAAAATCGCTACGAGGTTTCACCCCAACCCGCATCCCGTGAGGACTACTCACTCATAACAATAAGATAAAAGATAGAAACATTGTGCAAAATACTTTAGATTGAAATCAAATATTCTTACAATGGTCGCCAAATCACAAGGAGATCTTAAGTACGAGCTAATGGCTATGTATATGGAGAGGATGGATGGTGGAGAGGATGAACTATGGTGGTGGATCTCCTTTGGTGGTTTTGTGATGCAATCTGAGAATGGCGACCCTCTATGCGGTGGCTAAGACCTCGAAATATATAGGCGTCTACACGAAAGTTGTAGGATTTGACAAGACGAAGCCAATGCCACCTGGTATGGGTGGACGCTACGGGCGGAGCTTGCCATACTAGTGGTCGTTAAGCTCTCTAGAGCCTTGGTTTCTACCTAGGATTGCTTGGCCGTGTGGACTTTCTCAAACTATTCATTTATGACTCTTGATTTTGCCTTAAAAGCGTGATTTCATGCACAACTCAATTAAAAACAATGGATTGCACATATTTGCAATAATTAGTCATTAGTGGCAAGGCTAGATAGATTCTTGGTCTATTACTTGACAAAAACGAAGTTTAAAAGACGGAGAAAGATGCCTATTTTCATAGCTATCAATTTCCCCAAAGCTCAAACATTGATCGTCCTCAAGCAAGAAAACAACAAAACCATAAATAACTCAGCGTTTAAACTGAAACAACGAGAGTATGAATTCACTTACAATCGGTAGTCATATGCACCCATCACTTCTTCCATTTGAAATGCTCATCAAAGTTAGAGAGATTCTAAGATTACTATACAAGCTTCGATAACTCAAAACAATCAAAGTAGAGTTTAATATAAGTATGAATAACTAGAAGTGTAATAATCAATCTAATTCCCCTAGTTAACTCTCAGCCTACCAAGGAACATAAGGATGTTTTATAATAGAAAAATTAAGTAAGAGAGATCATGTCCTAAGTAGCATAACATTGAAGTGTCTTATTGACACCCACATCAATAATTCAAGACTATCGAAACACTACTATTCCAATCATTATCTTTCAAGAAAATTCATAGTGTAGTAATGAGACCATGCCAAAGACAGTTTAGTGTGGATCTTTATTTTATTTAAGGATCACTGAGTGATTCTTTTAACAAATGGTTTGCACAGCCTTCAAGAGTACCAATACTTTTTCACATAAAGATGACAAGTGCCACTCATGTCATTAACTCATAGCCGAAATCAGGGGTTGTACCAATGATCGTTCATAGGCTAGCGGGGTTGTTGGCATCCAAAGGTGTGCATCAAAACATATAGACTTTTTAAATAGTAACACAGTTTGATCCATAAGGTTTACTTTGGCACGAATCACAATTACCAATAGACTTCATTTCAATCAAAAAACTCCGTTCAAGAGTCTCATCAAGTCTATCAAATCATCTATGGAGTTAAGTATCTTCAAAGGTATACTCTCAAGACAATCATTTATCAAACAAGTCATAAATTTGAGACTTTTCCTTATTGTACTTATTTGGCAATATTATTTCCAAGGCAAGACTCGGTTAGCTACAACAACTAGAGCAAAAGCTTCCACAACTATTACTTGTGCAAATAAAAAGCTTTACTCTAACTATTTTGAATTACTCCCACTAGCATGACATTTTAACAAATCAACTAACTAAAATAAACAATTCAAACTTCTAAGTGGGAGACGCAGGGCGTACCTCTCATGAGTGACTTCATAAATCCTTCCTTATGGGGATGTGTTCCTTCAAAACTCAAGTTAAAATCACTCTCATAATGATATTGGAGCAAAGAGGCAATGATAAAATTCACTTTTGCAAAAAAGGATAAAAGGAAAAATCTTTTTGTATTTTTGAGGATGTGGATTAAAGAATAGAAAAGAACTTGCGACCAAGCAAGGAACTGAGAAAAGAAAAAACGAAAGAAAACGAAAAGCAAAAGAAAAACAAAGTGTTGGAACAAACCAACAAGAGTGTTTCAAAGATCACACGAAGCTGGAGTACAACCTCATTATTACACAAAATAAAATTGCCAGGGGACTATAAACACCTGGATTTTTAAGTCCAGATGCCTATTATGTCGTACATCACAATCCCAAGATTACCATTCTTGCAAGACATAACATAATTGGTACCATAGTACATCATCCATTACAAACCATAATAGTCTTACAAATAGTTGATCTCATGATCAAGTCTTAATACATATCAAAGCAGCGGAAATAAACGTAGTAGACTCCATGTTCATTGTCACAGGCAATGCTGACGATGGGAGATGATCCTAGTTACAGTAGACCTCCTGTTGTCCATCCTCCGGATTGGCCTCTTCATAGTCTGGCCATGGGAATAGCCAGGGACAAAACCATGAGTACTCTTAAAGTACTCGCAAACTATCACTAACACAAGTAAGGTAATATTAGTAGGAATCCTAATTGCTAGTCTTGTTTGCAACAAGCCAAGTTTACTTCAGAAGAACTTAGTAGTAAAGACCTAATTTAGTTCTCTAGATTACTCAAGTGGGAACTTAGTTTTCATTTCCACAACCCTGTTGTGGTCAATTCAAAGTCATAGTCAGGTCACAAGTCGATTTGAAAACATATGACAACGGAATAGCATGGACACTCCAACAGTCCATGACCGCAGACGCGGCTATTCGAATAGTTTGACACTCTGTAGAGGCGGTACACTTTCACCACAAAATTCGATACATCTATCAAGGATAACCCTGAATCATCATACTTGGTATGCGGATAATCAATCCTAACCTTTCAATTACACACCCTAGTATAGGCACCTCGCCTATGAGTTTGGCCTCCTAGCCATGGTCATCTGCCATCCCTGGAACTGCATGGGTGGACATTCATATTCACGAGGTAGCCTCAGCTTAACCCCTTTCCGCAAGGGAACCCATACTAAGACATATATACTTCTAGTTAATCCCTACCCAAATCAGGTATTGTGGTTGTACGGTAAAAGTTGGAATGGTATCGCATCCGAACCCAACCATCAGTTTTTATCAAAGTCAAGGCACATGCGTCATTCAATATCATCTCCAAATCATTGGGTTTCATAACACATCTCAAAACATTTCAATATAATGACTCATTATCCCGAGGTTTTCATAATCATTTTCTCCAAGTGTTCCCATTTAAAGTGATCAATATTAGTTTAGCACTAGCCACTATCAATGAGAGTACCACTATTGAGAGGTGCTAATCAAGTGTAACTAACCAAGCCTAGTTCTATGCTCTTGATGGCATCTATCTTATTCCTACCACTAATCACAATTTATTAACTAGATAAGAAACCTTGGTAAAGGTAAAAGAATAAAGCTTTCAAGTAAAACTTGGGATTGGTATAATCAAGGTTGCATAACCAAGCATGCATAGCGCATCTTGCATAGGTTATCTTGCATGGACAGCTTGCCTTGGTTGGTGCAATTGTTGAAGTTCTCTTCTTCTTCGTAGTACTCCTCCTCTTCGTAGCCCGGGCTAGTACTAGCGTCTATAAGTAAATACGAGGTATACAATCACCAAACAATACTTAGCTACTTCTATTTTACACAGAAGGGTTCACACTAGATGACCTAGCATCATATCAATCATCACATGAATCATTGACATATTCTGATTTATCTTATTTTGGAAATGCAATTTCTACTCATTGGAAAATAATTAAGATTTAATATTCTCCAATTAAAATATAGGATCATGTTGACACATGTCATCACCACATACTCCAATACTTGGGAATGTGATTTAAAGGGGTTGACATATATTACAAAGTTGAATATTACTATTTAATAATATTTACATGACTAGAAATGCCTAGATAGCATTCTTTTAATACTAGTCCATGATCACTGCATGTAAAACTAAATATTTTTACATATGCAAATAGAGCATGGCAAACGTCATTTTTGAGAGAGTTAGAATCAACTCAAAAGTATTTATGGTTGATTTTATAAAAATGTTTGAAGTTGGAAAAGTCTATGTTTTGTTATTTTTACTATATGTGATCTATAGTTTCAAACTGTTTGAATCCAACGGGAGTGTGTAGAGACTTTCAGTCCCTTTCTAACAAAATTGGAAAATCATGCAATTTGGTTAAGTAAATCTCTTTGAATTCAATTTTTAAATCACTGACAGAATAGGGTTTTGAATTAAATGTAAAATCTAAGTTTGAATCTCTGGGATATGCGCGGGAATGCTAATGGGTCGCCCAGGCCATTAAGAGACGTGTGCGTACTGCACTGTGTCTGTGCTGGTCCCACGCATCAGCGGCTGTGTCTAAGCGAAACGGTATCAGCTAATCTAGGCCGCACGATTAGAGCACGATCGATGGCTGAGCGCATCGTCTCCGTCACACTGAGCGCGCGATATTCTAACCCTAGCGCTACGATGGGGGTCATCGCGGGCTTACCAGGGCTCCATCTAGGTCCGGTGATTGGGGCAAACGAACTGCTAGACGAATGGTGGTCATGGCAGCTCCTAGGGCGGCTCCAATCAATGGCTCCATTCCACCACAGCAGCGGCGGGCTCCAGCAAAATTCTGACAGTGGACTGCTCTCCTTGCTCCAGGGAAGGGTCGGGAGGGTTTCTGGGGGAGAGGTGAGCCGAGTGGTGTGCAATTGGAGGCAGGGAGGGGTATATTTATACCTCGGCAAGAGGGGCAGTGCGGCATGGCTCGGGCTCGTCGGCGATGTCGCTACAGGGGCTATCAGCATGGTTGCGGGCATAGGTCGACGCGCTGTTCCCTGGCGGTCGTCATGTGCATAGTGGCACGACGAGGCGCGCTCTTAATCGGTCGGGGCGTACGTGCTCTGTTCGGGTACAGCTAGTGTTCATCATGGCGTACGGTGGTCACGGGGCATGTGGCATCGAACGGTCGTGTCCATGAGGTTGCTGGTGATGCAACAAGTGTAGTTACGCAAGGAGAGAGTGAGGCGTGGCGTGGCTGTGTGAGGCGGCTCGGTGCTCTGGCGTGCGCTCGGCATGGTAGAGAGATAAATGGGCGCGGTTGTGCTGGCTTCTCCACTGCTTGTCTTTGGTTGATGCGTGGACTGGGGGGTACAGTGAGGTCACACCTATCTCCTCGTGGTCGTGGTAGAGGGCAGCGCGGCATGTGGAGTCGTGTCCATGCTCGACCGGCATGGCAGGCTCGGTGTCATTGTATTGGGATCGGCAGTACCTAAATAGGTTTGATAGAGGTGTGGGGACTAGAAGGAAAGCTATCGACGATGTCCACAGGCGGGATTGGATACAAGCAAGTATAGCTGGACATAGGAAGTACCCAGGTTCGGAGCCCTCGTGACGAGGTAAAGCTCCTACTCCTACTGATCTGACTATGAGTGGTATACGGGCTACAATCGCTCCTCGAGCTGTATTCTCTATCTGCTGTCTTAAATGCACTGAGACCAACCCTTTCTACTGAGTCCTTGCCTCTCCTTATATAGGAAGAGAGGCAACGGTCTCACTGGCTAGTCTGGCTGGCGGGCCCCACAGGCGGGTCCCAGCCGGCTGGTCATCTACAATATTCGATACCCTTATGTCTCATCAGAGTACGAGCGGTATGGTCGTCGTGGGTATAGTGAACGCCGTGCGAGCCTGTCGTCAGCATATGGCCACTGTTCCCGCGTCACCCCGCAAAGTCTTTGGTATGGCCGAGTAGTTGCGAGTCTTGTTGTCATACCAGGGCGTACCGTGCACTATGTTGCATGTCGCTCTGTCCTCTTGATTGGTTCCGGCTACGCTGATGTAGCCGGTCTCGTGCCTTGCTGCTCCTTGCTGATCCGTTTACCGAGAGATAGCCGGCTTGATTTGCTCTTGTCCAACTGCGCTCAGCCAGCCGGATACGATCCGACTGCCATGGTTCTTGTATGGTTGGGGTATCCGGAGGTCATCCCCCCGACACTAGCCCCCGAGCGCGTGTAGGTTTCACCCTTAGGTGAAATGTGCACGCGCTCCTCATCATTTTGAATTTTCTGGCTGGCTACGCTTAGCGATTGCGCTACCCGTGACGTCAGTGCTGACGCTAGCCACGCACACACGCGCCATCATTACCCTACGGCGGGCAGCATAACGTCCCGTCGCACGTCACCTTGGGAACCGCTGTCTGCCTCTTCGGTTTCTGCTCCAGGATCATCTGCGCGTCCTCTACCTGCGCAAAGGATCCCACACTGTGCGGAGAGCGGGGAGCGTCTGGGTGGGCGCCACGTGGCACCACGGACAATTCCGCTTCCAGGTCTTTAAAGGGGCGCCCGGGGGAAGCGGTTTGTCCCTTCGCTTGCTGCTTCCTCGTTCTTCTCCTGCGCCCTTGCCTTCCTCGCGTCGCCTCTCTCGCTGCTGCTACCATAGTCCGCCACGCCGCCCGTTTAGCATCGTCGGCGGTGCGGTCCATCATCACTCCTCCACCAGAGCGCCTCCCAGCGAACCGGCGATGGAAGTCGAACGTGGAGCCTGGTGTGGCTCCTCCGTGACGGAGGAGCACATCAAGAAGTACCGTGCGACCCACGTTCTGCCGCCGGAGGAGGAGGAGGTAGGGGTGCGGCTTGCGCTGGTGGGGGAAGAGTCACCGCACCCGGCGGAGGGGAGCGAGTGACCTTCTTGTCGCAGCTTGCCCGTGGCTTCGTGCTGCCAGTGCACCCTTTCTTCCTCTCATTACTCGCGTTGTTTGATCTCCGCCTCCACCACCGAGGCGCCAACACCATCGGGACGCTGGCACACTTCGTGGCTTTCTGCGAGAGCTACCTTGGGATCCAGCCGGATCTCGGGCTCTTTTGCCGGCTCTTCCGAGTCCGGCCGCAGGTTCAGTTCACCAAGTAGCTGCTGGTGATGTGCGGTGGGGCCTCCATCTACTCCCGTACGCAGACCGACTACCCCAAATTCCGGCTGCAGGACACGGTACGACTATGGAAACAGTCGTACTTCTACGTCCGCAACCTCACCGCCGAGGACCGGATCAACCTGCCGGCATTCCAGGATGTGGAGTCTAGCTGGCTGAAGTGGGATCTAAAGATCTACGGCAAGAAGACAGAGTCAGACGCGATGCTGCAACACATGCACGCCCTCGTCACCGCCGGTCTGACCGGCCTGGACATCACCCTTAGCTGGATGTCCAGGCTGATGATGCCGCTGTAGTAGCGGGCACACAAGATGTGCTTTTACTCCGGCCGGCTGGACCCGACCCGGCTGTCCCACTATGATCCCCGCTACGACAACCTGAAGGAGTGGGTGTGGACCATCACGATGGAGCGGCTGCCGGAAGGCTGGAAGTTCGGGCTGGCCCCTTATAGCCGTGACAACCGCGCGCCCTGGGTAAGTCTTGCCAACCGGATTTCTTCTTGCGTTTCTTGTCGTTTTTGCCGTCCGACTGATCTGTTCATTCCTTTTTTCCTTGGTAGATCTTCTCTTGCATCCTCTGGGAGGAGGGTGAGGCCCCCTTGAGAACTTCACGCCCGACTTGCCCGAGCCATGCGCTCGTTGGTCCGGCGAGGAGTCCGATGGGGATGGCGACGTCTTCCCCAGCCGGAATGACGAGCCAACCCCCGACCCTCATGCGGAGGTCGATGAAGAGGAGGAGGCCGCACTGGCTCCCGAGCCGTCTCGACGTCACACGACGGACGGCGACTCCATCCGGTCTAGTGCCGGCAGAGGTGGCTCCAGCTGGTCCAACGGAGGAGGGGGCAGGGCCAGCCGGCCCACCGTGGAGGAGCTGTCCCCCAAGAGGAGCCGGACCAGTGCTCTTCCGCCGAGCCGCCTCGGTCGCAATAAGGGGCCGCCCCCGGTGGTGCAGGGGTAAGCTTTCTTCTCTGAGTGTTTTTACTTTCTTCTGCTCTTTGCGCTCTCCTTGTCTGTTTTTGGCTTATTTGCTTTTTTGCCTCTTCTCTGCCTTCTGTCGCTGAGCACGCTAGTTTCCTTGACTGCGGCATGGCGCGCCGCCTTCGCCAAGGCCGCATGCACACGCGCCTTTGTATCTATCTCCGCTCCTCCTCCTTCCTCCAGGGCACCTCTTCCGCCACCGCCTTGAGCTAATCCGGCTGCCACGACCAGAGCGAGGGACGCTCCGCTGACCACGGTGGTGCAGCCGGAAACGGTTGTGACCACCTCACAAAGTGGAGGTAGTTCCCTTGCAGGTGCGGGGAGGGCTGCCACCGGCAAGGAGCTTGTGGTTGTCAGCAACAATAACTCTAACGACGAGCCGGGAGAGGAGTGGCGGACGGCGGTGGCTGCAATGCAGGAGTCGTTGCTTGCCATCACCGTCGATGACGACGCCTCCTCCACCGCCTCGCTGCCGGACCTTGCCACCACCCTCGAGCTGGCTGTGAAGGAGATCCGGCTGCTCGAGGCTGCAGCCCGCGGTAACAGGACCCTGGAGCAGAAGCTTGCCGCCGCCAACGGGACCTCACAGAGTAAGTTCCCTCAGCCGGATACCTTTGTCTTTCTTTTCTTCTTTTTTTGCCGATAGTCGGTTTTTTGCAGCCATCATGGTGTGCGCTCAGCAGGAAATCGATCGCCTGAAGAAGGTGAACGACCGGCTGAACAAGTCCAATTCTATGCTTCAGCTGCAGAATAAAGACTAGCACGCTAAGGTGGATGCTCTGGAGGCCACCGTCAAGGAGCACGACGCCACCCTCGCCAGCCGGGCCCAAGCCTTCAACCTTCTTGAGGCCCAGAACAAGGACCAAGAGATGGAAGTCAAGCGGCTGACAACCCGGGAGAAGGCCCTGGTGGAGGAGCTAATGTAGGTTGGGCACATGGCCAAGGGTAAGTTCCTTTCCGACTCCCCTCGTCTTTCCGGATCCGGTAGCCGGATCTGACGTTCTTTTTTCTGACAGCTTTTTATCTCGGCATAGACCTGATGGCATATAATCAGTTGCAGGAGAACTGGCCGGGGAGAAGCCAACGGCTCAGGAGCTGGTTGTCCTTCTTGGCGAGGAGGCTGCCAAACTTTGCCAGGCGGCGTAGGCCATCTTCACCTTCCTATGGCCGGATGCTCCAGTTTCGGAGACGATGGCGTACCTGGCCGCCAAGGTGGCAGAGGTACCGGCTACCGTCGACCGCCTAAGGGATCTGGCGGCGCGAGCCAGGGCGGAGATGGCCCTGGCCCTTATGCTTTCCTGGTACAAGGATGCCCGTGTCGAGAAGATCGACGGGGGTTTCCGTGCTGGTGCCGACCTTGCAGCCATCCGCGAGGCCCATCCAGAGCTCTGGGCCTCCGCCATCAAGATCGCTGAGTACATGGACGTCGACGAGGTCCTCACCGACTCGGAGTTTGCCGTCACTCTGGATGCGGAAGCCTCGTCGCAGCCGACTGGTGGGGATGTCGGAACCGGATCAGCCAACGCGTCTCCTCCCCCTGAGACTGCCACTAGCCAGGATCCTCTGCACGACAAGGGCCCTGCCGCCTAGTTATGCTCCCCGGGATGCCGGGTGTATTTGTCACCTTGTTTTGATCAAACCTTACTGTCTGTGCTGGTTGTTTTTGACGCCGGGTGAACTCATGGGAGCTTCGTCTCCCTTTCCCTTTTTATGTTGTTCTGAATTATTTTGGCTTGCTTCCAACTTGTCTTTTTTGTGTGTCTCTTCAATATTTCGCCGATTAAATTTGTTCGGCTGACTTCACTCAGCTGAACGCCTTTAGTGGGGGCGCGCCCGCGCACCCACTGGGTGTAGCCCCTGAGATTCGGAGTGGCTGGCATAGCCAGGCGCTTCGAATCTTCTCTCATTCCTCAAGTCTTTAGTTTCATCCGACTAGACGCCTCTTAGCCGGTTACTTTCGCTGGCTGGACGCCTGCAGCCGGGGGAACTTCCATTCCAGTGGGGGCACGCCAGTGCACCCACTTGGTGTAGCCCCCGAGATTCAGAGTAGCTGGCGTAGCCAGGTACTTCGAATCTTCTTCCTTTCGTTTTCCCTTGCCCTCACCTAGGCTCCAAACATCCGGCTAACTCCTGTATCTGGTCGGAAACTACAAGATTCCACTGGGGGTGCTTGAGCACACCCAGTGGGTGTAGCCCCTGAGATTTGGAGCACTTGATGAAGGCAATGACTTCAAATCTTCTTCTTTTCTTCCTGAATTCCGACTTGAAGTAGTCATACAAAAAATAGACACACATACATACATTCTCACCCATCAATAGGTTAGTCTGCTAAACTTTAGCTGGAAGGCGGATTTGTTTTTTGAAAACCAGCTTGTGCTTCTCTGAACACTTAGTCATTTTCCCGTGTGCTCTGCTGTTTCCGTTGCGTCCTTGCCGGGTAGCCGGGTTGCGGTCTGCAGCCGGAATCAAAGGGAGCTGACAGTACATTGCGCACGGTACTGACGGCTTAGTAGCCAGATCGTCTCAAACTAGTTGCGAGGCCGGGACGCCCGACCTGTCGTGTCTCCTCCCTGTTTTTCATGTGGGATGCCTTAGGCTTTTGCTCTTGCTAGCCGGACAGCCGGGTTACGGTCTGTAGCTGAGGCAAAGAGTGGGCCTCTGACATCATCGCAAACTACTCAGCCGGTTTGTTTATTTAGCAGGTCGGGCCAGCCGGCGAGCCCCGGGTAGGGATTGCCGGAGCCAGAAAAACCGAACCGGAAAACAGATACACACAAATTTCTAGCAAGGAGCCCCCGAGTATATCGTAGGGGTCCGCATTTTCATTCATAAGGTTTGCGGGATACATACACTGTCTGGTGACTAGGTGTAAAACGGGCGGAGCAGGGCCACGTTCCAGGGGTGCTCTGTCTCCTCATCTGACTTGTCCGTCTTGTTCTTGCATGGCTGCTGCGCGTCGATGAGGTAGTAGGAGTCGTTAGGCAGCGCCCGGCTGATAATGAAGGGACCCTCCTAGGGTGGCGATAGCTTGTGCATGCCCTTTGTGTCTTGCACCAGCCGGAGAACCAGGTCTCCCTCGCGGAATGCGACATGGCAGATCCAGCTCGAATGGTAGTGGCATAGACTTTGCTGGTACATGGCCGATCTGGACAACGCTAGCTCGCGGGCCTCCTCGAGGAGGTCCACGCCATCGTCCCGCGCCTCCTGATTGGCCTTTTCCTTGTAGAGGAGCTTGCGCAGAGAGTCAAACTCGATGTCCACGGAGAGCACGGCTTCCGAGCCGTAGACGAGGAAGAACGGGGTGTAGCCGGTTGACCTATTCGGCGTGGTGCGGAGGCTCCACAGCACAGCCGGAAGTTCCTCAATCCAGCATTCGGGCGATAGCTCCAAGGGCTCGATGAGGCATGTCTTGATGCCGACTAGCACTAGGCCATTTCCCCTTTCGACTTGCCCGTTGGATTGCGGGTGCGCGACAGAAGTAAGGTCCAGCCGGATGCCCTTGTTGCTGCAGAACCAGGTGAAGGCCCCCTTGGCTAAGTTCGTGTCATTGTCGGTGATGATGCTATTGGGGTAGCCGAACCGGTTGATGATGTCGGTGAAGAAGGTGACGACTGTCGCCCCGTCCAGCTTCCGGATAGGTTTGGCCTCTATCCACTTTGTAAACTTGTCCATTGCCACCAGCAGATGGGTCATGCCCGCGCGCGCCTGCTTGAAGGGACCGACCATGTCAAGGCACCAAACAGCAAAGGGCCAGGTGATCGGTATGGTCTTAAGCACTAAAGTCGGCATGTGCCTAAGCTGACCGAAGCATTGGCACCCGTTGCACGCGCGGATTAGCTGTTCGGCGTCCTCAAGGGCGGTGGGCCAATAGAAGCCGTGGCGGAACGCCTTGGCGACTATTACCCTAGATGAGGCGTGATGCCCGCACTCTCCCTGGTGGATGTCCTTGAGCAGCCGGTAGCCTGTGTCCACGTCGACACATCTTTGGAAGATGTCGGATACGCTACGCTTGTACAGTTCTTTGTTGATGATGGTGTATGTGTGCGTGTGGTGCCGGATTTGCCTGGCCTCCACCTCATCATCCGGAAGCTCGGCGATGTAATCCATGAAGGGCTATGCCCAGGATGGTATCTCCCGGATGGTGAGGATGCTTCCGCTCTCCGGTTGATGGTCGACGGGGGGTCGTCCGGGTGGGGTATCCGGAACGGCAGCCCCCGAGCCACTTGGCGAATCGGCAGCCCCCGGGTCTTGTGAGTCGGAGGGTACAGACTTGCCAGAGTTGGTGCAGGCCTTCTTCTTTGGAGGTTCCGCCAGCTCTGCGTCCGCCATACTATCAACCGGAGCACTCCCTGCCCAGATGATAGAATCCAACTCGGGGGATGGGTTGATGGAAGGCTTGCGCATCCGATTCGAGCGAGCGAATCGGCTGCCTCGTTGTTGACGCGAGGAACCTGATGGAACTCACATCCGTCAAAGCAGGCGCTGAGCTTCTGTATGTGGAACCGGTAGAGAGCCATGTTTGCATCGCGGGCGTCCCACTCTCCCGATACTGATGTCTACGCACTTCTATTCTTGTAGACAGTTGTTGGGCCTCCAAGTGCAGAGGTTTGTAGAACAGCAGCAAGTTTTCCCTTAAGTGGATCACCCAAAGTTTATCGAACTCAGGAAGGAAGTGGTCAAAGGTAATCCCTCTAAAGCAACCCTGCAATCAAGATACAAGAAGTCTCTTGTGTCCCCAACACACCCAATACACTTGTCACGTGTATAGGTGCACTAGTTCGGCGAAGAGATAGTGAAATACAAGTGGTATGGATAATTATAAGTGGTAACGGTGATAGAAGATAGCTTGATGGCGTGGAAAAGACTAAAGTAAAACTGAAATAAAGATGGAAGCAAGCAAACATGTAACAGATCTAATAGCAAACTGTGTTTTAGTGCTTAGAAACAAGGCCTAGGGATCATACTTTCACTAGTGAACACTCTCATATAAATATATTCTCTTTATGATACTACGCTGAACTACTCTCCGATTGGACACTCTAATCGATGGTAGGGATATAACAGCACACCTCAAAGTAAGTCTTTCCCATCTAGAAAACCCCACACTATCACCTTGAGTACTAGATGAGTCGAACAAACACCACAATTTCATAAAGACATGCAACTCCAAATATAACTCATAACAAGTATTTGTAATCTCTAGCCTAAGTGCTACCATGGTGTGCATGCTATCACTTTCACACACATGGGGAGAGAAGAGATCTATTAAAGCACTTGAGTAGCAAGGTAGATCTATAGATTACAAGCTCATGATCTCAATAAGATCATGCATAGAGAGAGAGATGAACACATAGCTACCGGTAGAACCCTTAGCCTCGAGAGAGAACTACTCCCTCCTCATCATGGGAATCAGCAACGGTGATGGAGATGGTGGTGGAGATCGATGGAGATGGCTCCGGGGGCACTTCCCCGTCCCGGCAGGGTGCCAGAACAGAGACTTTCTGTCCCCCGAATCCCCTTCGGTGGCGGCAGCACTACAGAACTTTTCGTGGATTTCTGATTGATGATCTAGGGTTTTGGTATCGGGAGGCTCTTATAGGCGAAGGAGGCAAGGTCAGTGGCCAGCCAGGGGGCCCACACCATGCCCTGGCGTGGCCTGGGCTGGCCCGCGCCTAGGGCTGGTATGGCCACCCTGTGGCACCTCTCCAACTCCCCTTCTAGCTCCATGAGTCTTCCGTGAAAATAGTAACTTTGGCTTTTGTCCCGTCCAATTCCGAGAATATTCATTTTCTGACTTCCTGGAACCAAAAACAGCAGAAAACAGGCAACTGGCACTGTGGCATCCTATTAATAGATTAGTCCAAGAAATCATATGAAAAGTACTCCAAAGTGTGGACAAAACATAAGAAAGTAGATAAAACCAAGCATGGAACATAAAAAATTATAGATACATTTGCAATGTATCAGATACCTGCTGCACCACCAGATCCGAATCACC
The DNA here is from genome assembly GCA_023614405.1 of Avena insularis. Taxonomy (NCBI): domain Eukaryota; kingdom Viridiplantae; phylum Streptophyta; class Magnoliopsida; order Poales; family Poaceae; genus Avena; species Avena insularis. The sequence continues at coordinate 327,037,858 of CM042684.1, read as the reverse complement.
GAAGCAAAGGAGCCGGTTGACGCCGATCTCTCTCGCTAGCCAGAGGCCGTGCGCTAGTGCCTCATATTCGGCTACATTGTTGGAGGCCTTGAAGTGGATCTGGAGGACGTACTCCAGCCGGTCTTCTTTGGGCGAGGTGAGCACGATGCCGGCTCCCAAGCCCCCGAGCATCTTCGACCCGTCGAAGTGCATCCTCCAATGGTCCGAATCTGGAACCGGTGGGAGGTACTGGGTCTCGGCCCAGTTGACGAGGAAGTCCGCTAGGGCTTGCGACTTGATCGTGAGTCGGGGCTCGTACTGGATGGAATAGGCGGCGAGCTCAATGGCCCATTTGGTAACTCGGCCGGTGGCATCCTTGTTGCCAATGATTTCTGAAAGGGGTGCAGTGCACACGACCTTAATCGGATGCTCCTGGAAGTAGTGCTTGAGCTTCTTGCATGCCAGGTACATGCCATAACACATCTTCTAGTAGTGGGGGTAATTCTGCTTGGAGAGGGAGAGAACCTCGCTGAGGTAGTAGACGGGTCTCTAAGGACGATGCTGACAACCCGACTGATGGCTGCTATATAGAGCAACATCGGCTCCTTGCTAGCCGGCCTGGCTAGAACCGACGTTGTGGATAGCATGCGCTTGACGTCATGAAAGGCGGCGTCAGCTTCAAGGTCCAGGAGAACTTGTCCGTCTTCTTCATCAGCTGGTATAACGGAAGTGCCTTCTCCCCTAGCCAGCTAACGAAACGGCTGAGGGAGGCTAGGCATCTGGTGAACTTCAGGACTCTAAGCAGGCTCCTGGGCGGCTGCATCCTCTCGATTGCCACAATCTTTTCCAGATTTGCCTCGATCCCTCGCTGTGAAACGAGGAAACCAAGTAGTTGGCCGGATGGGACTCCAAGAATGCATTTCTCCGGGTTCAGCTTCATTTGGTACTGCCAGAGGTTGCTGAATGTCTCTCCTAGGTCCTCGAGGAGGGTGCGCTTCTCCTTGGTCTTGATGACCACATCGTCCACATAGGCATGCACGTTTTGGCCGATCTGCGAGTGCAAGCACTTCTGCATACATTGCTGATAGGTAGCGCCTGCATTCTTCAGACCGAACATCATGGTTACATAGCAGACAGCCCCGTATGGGGTGATAAACGATGTTTTTATCTAGTCAGCCGGGTTTAGCCGGATCTGATTGTAACCGGAGTAACAATCCAAGAAAGACAACAAATCGCAGGCGGCCGTGGAATCGATGACTTGATCGATACAGGGCAGGGCGAAGGGGTCCTTCGGACACGCCTTGTTCAGGCTGGTGTAGTCGATACACATGCGTCAGGTCTTGTTCTTCTTCAACACCAGGACTAGGTTGGCCAGCTAGTCTAGGTGGTACACTTCCATGATGAACTCGGCTGCAAGGATCCGGGTGATCTCGTCACCAATAATCTTCCTCTTCTCCTCTGCGAACCAGCGCAGAGGCTGCTTGACTGTCTTGGCATCCGGCCGCACATGGAGTGAGTGCTCGGCGAACTCCCTTGGTACACCTGGCATGTCCTTAGGTGACCATGCGAAGATGTCCCGATTCTCACGGAGGAAGTCGACGAGCGCGCCTTCCTATTTGCCGTCCAAGTTGGCGCCAATGGTGACGAACTTGGTCGGGTCGGAGGGGTCGAGCAGGATCCTCTTCGTCTCCTTTGCCGGCTGGAAAGCTCCTTCCCCAGCCGACTTGCTGCTAGCCGGCATTTCTTGCTGGGCCATGGCCACGTTGCTCATGATCACTCGCTTTTCTTCGGATATGATGAGGGCCTCTGCCAGCTTGGAGCCAGTGAGGCGCACTCCATCGACTGCCTGAAGCAGCCGACGACGGTGATCACGCCGTTTGGTCCTGGCATCTTTGTCTTGAGATACGCGTAGTGGGTGACGGCCATGAATTTAGCGAGGGCGGGGCGCCCTAGGAGAGCGTGGTAGGAGCTCGTCAGGTTTACCACGTCGAACCAAATTGGCTCGCGGCAGAAGTTCTCCTCGGTCCCGAAGATGACGTCCAGCTGGATTTTACCTAGCGGAGCGCAAGCTGGTCCCAACAGTACGCCGTGGAACATTGTGGTGGTCGGGCACAGGTCGCATTCGCGAATGCCCAGCTTTTCCAGCAAAGACCGGTAGAGGAGGTTGAGGCTGCTACCTCCATCAATGAGGAGGCGCGAGAAGCGGTAGGTTCACTCGTTGGAGACGATAAGGGGTTGAGCACCATAGCGTAGCCCCCGGGAGTCAGAAGCTACTTAGGCTGATCTTCCCGTCTCCAGGTGATGGGGGTTTTCGACCAGTTCAGGTACTGGGGGACCGGAGAGACGATGGCATTGACCTCCTTGGAGCACCATCTGCGGCTATGCTTGTCGTCTAGCTCCGTCTCGAAGATGTCGTAGGCGGCGTGCGGCTGGGGGTACCGTTGTTGTTGTTGTTGTTGTTGTTGCTGTTGCTGTTGTTACCATCATTACCGACTCCCCTAGCCGGTGGTGGTTGTCATTGGATTGAGGCGTGTGGAAGAGAGGGGTGTGAGATGTATGGTGTTCCGGGACGGTGAGCACACAAGTTTACCCAGGTTCGAATCCGCTGGCTTTGGACGGATCCTAGTCCTGCTAGCAATCCGGTAATACGGCAGAGCCGGAATATGGGTTACAAGGGTTCACCTATGTGAGTTGAGATTGTAGACTATTGAGGGTGCCCTAAAGGCTCTCCCTAGGACGGCTTATATAGATATCCGGCCTAGGGTTTACAGGAGAGATCTATCTGGCTACGACTAAGAGTCGGTTACAGAGTACATCTTGAACTACAAGTAACACTATGGGCCTATGTCGGTAAGTCTTCTGGGCCTTCCCGTAGCCGGACTGGACTCCGTCTCTTCTCCCTGACTGGGCCGCCCGTGAAGCAAAGCTCTAACCCGAAGTGGGCCACCCTGGTCAGTGAGGAACTGTGAGGATACCCGGAAAGTATATCCCCAACAGCAGCCCCCGGAAGTCTCCAAGATCCAAAGTCGGATTCATCATCATCTAGCTTGATCTTCGGCTTGCAGAATCTTGAAGGGTTCCTAAAACTTCAAAACAAAAGATACGATCCGGGTCTTAAAAATAAGTCGGACCTATCAACATGTTGCTCGGATTTTCCAGCTTGATATTCAAACTAAGCCGGAACTTGGTCTCTAACGTCATCTGACAATGGTGATGGTCAAGTCACGTCATCTGACAAACATCCTGTCAGCACGACCGTTGGTGGGTCCACCATTCACGAAACCGAGGTGCCGTTTCAATGCGTACGTGGAGATCGAGGCAACGTAATCATCGCGTGGGACCTTCCCAGTTTCTTCCATGACATGTGGCGTTTACACAGTGCCGTTTGCACGAATCTTGGCACGGTTAGGTGGTAATAAGGGGTGAGGATTTCCTTTTCCTCGTCTTCACCTATTCCCTTGTCGTTCCTTCTCCTCCACTTCTCCCTCGCGCATAGAGCACTTCTGCCTCCCAGATTCCCAGCGCCGCCCATCCAAGGTCACCGGCGCACTGGAGAAATGGCTTCCTCTTCATCGCCCGGTTTGGCTGGCTTCGCAGCAGCGGCAACGGCGGCGGCAGAGAAAGAAATCAACCGTGGGGTTTGGATCTCGTGTCTCCTCGACAACGAGAAGCTCCGCGGTGTGGAGAATGAAGGACTCCTCCGCACCAGCGACTAGCGGAGCAGTTTCGGCGAAACCATCCCCAACCCGCATGCCGACAAGCGGGTACACTTCAGCACCCACCTCGACAGAGGTTTGTCTTTCCCTCCCTCGGAATTCTTTTCCGAGGTGATTTATCACTATGGCGTTCATCTTCACCATCTTCCTCCCAACTCCGTCTTAGAGATGAGCTCTTACGCAGCGTTGTGTGAGGGATACCTCGGTATTAGGCCGAGTCTCACTTTGTTCCGGTTTTATTTTCATGTCCGGAGAAACTCTATCACTGCCGGTAATCCTTATATTACCGACACTATTAGCCTTTCAGTTAGACGCGAACATGTTTATCCTCGCATTTTAGCTAGTGAGTCGGTCAAACAGTGGCCGGCCACCTTCTTTTATCATAAGGATATTCCTGCTCCCGGCAAAGCTACTCTTTGCCGGCTTTCATTGACGGAGCTGCCATGACCCTTCCATCTTGGGATGAGGCTCCTCCGGCTCCCAGTGACGATCCCATCCTCGCCAAGAGGCGGATTGAATACTTGATGAAGCACAAGGGCCTGAGAGGATCCGACTTAGTCCAGTGCTAGGTAGCACGCCGGATCCAGCCTCTCCACTACCACGGCGACCGACTGATGCATTCCATCACGTCCTCGAAAAATGACTCCCTCCGCATCAGTCCCAAGGCTTTGAAGCCACAGGATTACATAAGCCAGATCAAATGGCTGATTAAGGAGCGGATCGAGAGCAAAATTCCGGACTTGTCTCTGGACATGCACACAGCGGAAGACCCTGTAGTTCTGGTAAGCTTTAGCAATAAACCCTTTTATGTGTTTCACCTTTTCAGTTATTTTGCAATACTGAGATATTTTCTTCTTTTCCGCTTGACGACCTCCCCGAGTCGGAGCTGGCTCCTATCGAGGGGTATCCTCCGGAGTTTTCTCAGGAGGAGGAACTAGTCCCACTGCCAGACGTTGTGCCCAGGAAGCGTAAAGCTCCGACAGTGGTCGTCGACACAAAGGAGGTGCCAGTTGTGAAGAGGTAACTTTAAACACAACTTCCACCTTTGTACTTTACTCATAATTTCTTCCGAGATGTAATGTTTTCCATTCTATTACATTCCCAGAGCTAAGCAGCTCATCAAGGGCAAGGGGAAGGGAGCTTCTTCGAAGCCCCTGCGGCTGACGAAGCTGACTATGACTTCTGCTGCCGTGGCTCCTCCGACTCCTGCCCCACAACCTTCTGCAACGCCGGTGATCACTCCATCGCCGGTTGTAGCAGAAGATCCGGCTCCTTCAACGGGGCCAGCGACCCTTGAGTCGCAGACTGACGCCACCATGGGTGGCTCAGGTTTAGATAAGGGTGAACCCTCTTCGGGTAATGATCCCTCGGCAGAGACCTTCGCCGAAAACCTCCTTAACAATCGGGGCTTGCCAAATTTGGCTTGTCTCGGAAATCTATGGAGGAGATCCAGGGGTTGGCCCGGCAATGCCTGGAAAGCCGTAATATCTCTGCCAAAGAAGTAGCACAAGAAGCGAAGGACATCAAGTACTCCGACCTTCTTGAACAAGTCCGCCTTTGCGACGAAGGACTAAGAGCTGGTGTGCTTCCACCACCTCCGGTTATTCCACTCACCCTCGCCGAGAGGTTTACCACCGAGGTGAACATGTGCCTGAGCAATCTCACACATGAACATCATGTAAGTCCGGATTCCAACTCACGTTTTTCTTTATTGTACTTTATATCATATCCTCTAGCCCCCAAGCATGAAGTAGGATATACAATCTGGGTTTATGCTTCCTTAGGATGCCAAAGAATGAACTAGTGTAACCCCCAAGGCTCGTGCTAAGATTAGTAACAATATTAGCCCGAGCCTTCAGTAGATATCTGACTCTGGGTATTCTGACTTACAGAAAGTTAATTCATATAACCAGGATTTGTTGAAGAATATCTGCAACAAGCGGAGAGAGATCAGAGCTCTCCGACTTGAAAATGCTGAGCTGAAGGTTTCCAAGGATGAGGCCGAAGGTAAACATTCCGAAACTCAAAACTTTGTCTTGATTTTCATAATCGAATATTTTTACTGAACTATTGTTCTTTTGTCTTACAGCACTGGTAAAACAGTCCTGTGCTATGATCGAAGAGGCCGAGAACCTCAAAACCCTGGTGGTGGAGAATAAAGAACTTCGCCAAGAGTTGGATAAGCTCAAGGAAGATCATGAGAAGACCATCACTCAAATTCTTGAATCCACCTCCATGGCCACTAATGAACGTGATTGTAAGATTGCGGTTCAAGATCAGAGAATCTCGGATCTCAACAATGAGCTTTGCAGAGAGAAGGATCTTTCTGAGGTGCTCTGGGCTGAACTCTGGAGTCTTCGAGAAGAGAAGACCAAAGTTGATGACGTCATCTTCGGTATGTTTCCATCATTCTGACTTGTCTACATTCTTTGACTCTTTCGATGTCGGATTTACTTAACCGTTTTGTGTTATATATATAGGTCCTCTTAACTTGACGGACTCTACTTCTACCGATCCTCGCACCCACCGACTTACCCAAGTCGATGATTTTCTTCATGACTTCCGCCAATACATCGAGGACATTGGCGAAGCTCTCAGGGTTCCGGACATGCATAGCATGTCCGACTTTCAGGTGCGAGACAAGGCGAAGGAGATGCCGCAGCTCGTCCAGGACTGGGACATGTCCTACGCACGATCAGCAACGCAGAACGCCCTCACAATGGTCATGAGCCACCATGGAAGCATGGAAATCTGGCAAGTGACCAGAGGGTACTCTACTGTGGATGAAGACGGACAGGAGCAAAACATCAAGGCCATCATGGACTCATGTGCCAGATACGGGTGTCATGTAGATGACTTAACCAGCTACGACACTCCCTTGTTCACCCGCATGGACACGCCGCCTCCGCCTCCAGAAGAAGCGGCCGAAGTTTCCGAGGATGGACAAACCATATCCTATTTGGACATCTCGGATCGCTATCAGGGTGCGGCTGATGTGTCCAGCAAGCCGGCAGCTCCTACCTCCTCTCCTGCATCAAATATTACTAGAAACAAATGTATTATTCTAAGAAACATTATGGGTCTGTAAATATGCAGTACTATACTTTTGCTAGTGCAAAGCTTTTATCTATTCAACACTTTTTGGCTTTTAAATTTTGTGTGCCTGAAATGTTTACATAAGCACTTGTACTTTTTTGTCTACACTTATCGTTTATTTGGCTTTCCGCCTCGTCCCTTTCGTGGGCCGGCTAAACCTTTAGCACAGAAACTTTGCCGAGCAACGGAGCTCAATTGCTAAACCAGTTTAAACTCGAAAACAAAGCCAGCTTCCGGTACCAACAATTCACTACTCGGAAAATACCCGCATCCGGCAATCAGACAAATAACCAAAGTATAGACTATAAACTTTAGAGTTATACCCGAAGGTAGCATTTTTAGAATCAGAAATCTAAACCAGAACAAACATGAGCATAAAGTACTTTCAAGTATTCTGGGATTTTCGACTTTGTGACATGATCATTCAGAAATAAGATGGTAAAAACTTCTCAGAAAAAACTTGAGGCAACAAAAACTTTTATTTCTCACAGAACATGTACACATATATGATTACAAAGAAGGATAAACTAAGAATAAAAGGGACGTAGTTGGGCAATATTCCACGGTATGTCTAACTCATCCGGATTTGTACTACCTCCAGCTCTCTTTCTTTTCTTAGTAGCAGGTCTTTCTTTGACTGGCCTCATATCAGTTAGGTAGTATGAACCATTGTGTAATACTCGACTAACCAGGAAGGGCCCTTCCCATACCGGGGAAAGTTTGTGCTTTCTTTGTTTCACAAGCCGGAGAACCAAATCGCCCTTATTGAAAGACCGGTTTCTGACTCTCTGGCTATGATACTTCCATAACTTCTGCTGATAGGATATTGATCTCATTTCAGCAACGACGCGAACTTCTTCGACTAAGTCGTGATCATTTTGTCGAGAAATCTCGGCATCTTCTTCGATATACGCAGCCACTCTAGGAGAAGTGTGAATCAAATCACTAGGAAGAACTACTTCTGCGCCATAGAACAAGAAGAAAGGTGTGTATCCGGTTGACCTGTTGGGAGTTGTTCGTAAACTCCATATTACAGAGGGTAATTCCTCCGTCCAAGCCCCCGCAGCACGTCGTAGTGGTGCTTCGAGTCTCGGTTTTAGGCCTTGTAGGATTAAACCATTTTCTCTTTCGACTTGTCCATTAGCCTGTGGATGTGCAACTGACGCAATGTCAAGCCGGATGTTTTGTTCGTTGCAGAATTCAGCCAATTCTCCCATAGAAAAATTACTCCCGTTGTCCGTGATAATACTTTGCGGATAACCATACCGGATTATAACATCCTTGACAAATCTTTTGGCTGGTGCTCCATCACAAATAGTGACAGGTTTAGCCTCAATCCATTTGGTGAATTTATCTACCATCACTAAAAGGTGAGTAAATCCACTTGGAGCCCGTTTAAAAGGTCCTACCATATCAAGCCCCCAGACCGCAAAAGGCCATGTTATAGGTATTGTTCGCAACTGATCAGCCGGAACATGAGCTTGTTTGGCGTATTTTTGGCAGCCCTTGCATGTCTTGACCAGCCGTTCGGCATCTGCCTTGGTTGTAAGCCAGAAAAAACCGTGTCTGAAAGCTTTTGCCACAAAAGATTTGGCTGCAGCATGGTGACCACACTCGCCTTCATGGATTTCTCTTAAGATTTCCACTCCTTCTTCCAGAGATACGCAGCGCTGAAAAACCCCAGACACACTCCGCTTATAGAGCTCACCTTTAACTATAGTGTAGGTTTTTGCTTGTCGGACGATGTGCCGGCTCAGAACTTCGTCTTCGGGTAATTTGCCATCTACCAAATAATCAAGGTAGGGTTGAGTCCATCTAGGAATTACAGCCAGAACTGCTATCAAAGGTGAGTCGGATTTGGTCGGATATTCCTCGTCTACTCCCTTTATTGAGGGAACTTTGAGGTGCTCCAAAAAAGCGCCATCCGGGACCTCTTTTCGTGCAGAGCCTATCCGAGATAATGCATCTGCTTCCTCATTTTCTGCTCGAGGGATGTGTTGAACCTCAAACCCTTCGAACGATTTAGATAAATCATCCACGACAACTTTATATGCTGCCATGTGTCTATTTGCATTACAGATATCCAACACTTGCTGAGCAACAAGATCCGAATCTCTGTAACACATCAAACGTCGGATGCCGATATCCTTAGCAATCCAGATTCCATGTAGCAGTGCTTCATACTCGGCAATATTATTTGTCGTTGTGAAGTGGATCTGCAACACGTATAGAAGTTTATCTCCTTGGGGTGATTTGAGCACCACGCCAGCCCCCGTGCCCCCGTGAGCCTTAGATCCATCAAAATATAGGGTCCAATATTCCGACTCAGGGAGGGTCATATTCTCCTTCGTCTCTGTCCAATCAGCAACAAAGTTGGCAATGATTTGGGATTTAATTGCTGTCCGAGGTTTGTACTCAATATCAAAAGCTGAGAGCTCTATGCCCCATTTGGCGACGCGTCCTGTGGCGTCACTGTTGTTGATTATATCTCTCATGGGAGTTGTGCTCACCATGGTAATTGGATGCTCCTGAAAATAGTGTCGTAGCTTACGAGATGCTAGGAAAACACCGTAAGCCAGCTTTTGATAGTGCGGATACCGCTGTTTTGACTCTGTTAGGACCTCGCTAACAAAATAAGTCGTACTATGCACCAAGTGTTCATGATTTTCCTCCGGTCTCTCCACTACCATGACGATACTGACGACTTTGTTTGTCACAGCAAGATAAAGCAACATTGGTTCCTGTGGTTCCGGTGCAGCAAGGATAGGAGCAGATGAGAGTACTTTCTTCAGGTCTTGTAATGCAGCTTCAGCTTCGTCGGTCCACGCAAAATCCTTGGTCTTTTTTCAGGAGTTTGTATAATGGTGCGGCTCTTTCACCGAGCCGGCTTACAAACCAACTGACTGCAGCGATGCAACCAGTTAGTCTTTGTACATCCTTTAGGCGAGTTGGCCTGGAAATATTGAGTATAGCCTTGATTTTGTCTCGGTTCACCTCTATCCCTCTTTGAGACACGATGAAACCTAACAGTTTTCCGGCTGGAATTCCAAAGAAGCATTTCTTCGGATTAAGCATGATGTTGTATTTTCGTAGATTAGTGAACGTTTCCTCCAAGTCAGAAATTAGTCCTTCTTTTTGGACATTACCGCAATATCATCCACATATGCATGTACATTGCGTCCGATTTGATCGTGGAGGCAATGTTGCATTGTGCGTTGGTACGTAGCTGAAAGGATCATATGGGCACCTAGAGTGGGGCTGAATAGGTGCTACTTCAAATTTTACTCCTTTTCAAATTAGGGTTTGACAAGAAAGGTAAATTCTCTAGATTATGCAACTAAGGTGAATTTACCTATATGACAAGCAAGCACTAACTAAACAATAACTAGATAAGTAAAGTGCAGTAAAGGGTAGAAGGAACCAAAGTGGAGCACACGGAGACACAAGGATTTGTTTCCCGTATTTCCTTCCTTTTGAGGGGAAGTACATCTACGCTTGGAGAGGGGGTGGTTTCAAACCACCAACGCCACGAGAGGCCTCCCTTGTTCTTCGATGAACCTCACCCCAACGGGTTCGATTCACCTCTTCCACTATACGGCAACCTTCGAGGTGGAAGCCGACACCTTTACAACGAGTTCGGGGCACACATCGACAACTTAATTGGAGGCTCCCAAATACAAGCAAGCTGTCAAACAATCAAAGACAAGCTTGTAAGAACCAAATCAAAACCTAGGGTTTCCAATGAAACACTAGAGCATGGGGGCCCTCAAGTGAATGAGGGGGAAATGAAGATCTCTCTTGGTGAAGCTGTAGATCAAGGCCTCCTCCTTCGATTCTCCAAAGATCAAAGACTTTGGATGGTTGGATGAAGAGATCTTGTTGATTTGGTGGCTCAAATGGACATGGTGTTCTTGAGGTGGACGAGCGGCTGGAAGAAGGGGATAAGGTCCCCTATTTATAGCCCTTCTATCAGCGAACCGTTTTTCTGACCGTTGGAGAAGAAGCAGACCGGAGACTCCGGTCACCACACCGGAAACTCCGGTCTACACCAGAGACTCTGGTCCATCTCCGGACCAGCTTCCGGATCCCTTGACTGAATGACCCAGCTCAGTTGGGAGCCAAGTGGACGGGAGACTCCGGTCCCTCCTCACCGGAGACTCCGGCCTGAGATAGAGACCGGAGACTCCGGACCAACCTCCGGACCAATCTCCGGACCACCTTACTGGTTGTCCTGGGCATGAAAACAGAGGCCACTCCGGAGACTCCTAGGGAAACTCCGGACCACACCGGAGACTCCGGTCTGTGTAGACCGGAGACTCCGGTCTGGAATTCCCAGCTTGCAAGGTCAGATGAAGGGAATGATCCGTAGGCCAATGGTCCTTTTTCCTTAGTAGAATACCACCTGTAGACAATAGCAAACTGTGAAAGGGTCTACTAGTTGTTAACGAACACCAAAAGTGATTATGACAGTAAATGTCCTTTCAATCTCCCCCTTTTTGGTGTTCGATGACAACTCGTGATTTTGCATGAACAAAAGTTTGCAATTATGTATGACAGAGTATGGACATGCTCCCCCTGTCTCTGTGCACAAGGATAAACAAGTAAAGCAGGCAAGGTATGTAGAACATGGATAAACCACATAGTTCTCACATGAGTTACAGTAAAGTTGGAGCACCCACACAGTCATACACACACACAAATAGCAAGCAGTGTTCCACAAAAACATAAAGCAAATAGAGACGAGAGGGCAAATGAATCAAGTAGCCCCCAAACCCATGCAAATCCCGAGGACAATGTCTTCTCCCCCTTTGGCATCGAAACACCGAAAAAGGGAAAAGACCTAAGCTAGCGTCCCAACGGATCAGTAGTCCTCGTCATCATCCTCCTCGTCCTCCTCATCCAGATCCTGATCCTCATCATCATCATAGTCCTCATCATCATCTGGAGCTGCAGTCCCTTTGCCGTGAGGGCGAGAAGAGGAAGTACCTTGATACCCAAACCCAGATGTGACATCAGAGAAGGTCTTCCAATCCACCAAGCTGTCCTGATGGGCATTCCATGCCCCAAACGAAAGAGTGTGATCTGACTCGGTGGACGGCTGAGCCCCATGCTCATCAGTGTACTCATCCTCACCTTCCTCATCACACGCTTCACCCTGAGCCTTGATCTCCTTGAGTAGTTTCTCGATGTGGCGGTTGCTCTTGTAGGAATCATGCTGTTGCTTGCGAATGTCCACATTCATGCAACACAGGGTCCTCTCCCAGAATGAGGCCTTCTTGACCCTCTCATGGACATAGTCACGTGTCATGGGTGGAAGAGGTGCATTGGAAGCATTCTTCCTGCGAGCCCTAGGAGGTGAGGGGGCCCAGTCAGTCTCTGAAATCTCCTCTTCCACATGTGCATGGGAGCGTCTAGGAGGAGCACTCATAGCCCCTTTCTGCTGCAGAGATACGAGAGTGTGCTCGGTAAGGTTGGGAGGCATAGCAAGGGGCGAATCATGTGGCTGAGTGTTGATGAGTCTCATGACCAGAGGTGCATATGGAGGGTCCTTCCTGTATAAGATGGCATGATACATCTCCTCAAATATGTATTCCATCACATCAATAGGATCAGCATTAGCATCGGGGCCAGCCATGTAAGTCTTGTGGGTGTGATACAGCAAGTTGACCAAACCACATCTGATGTCATCATCATTTCCAGCACTAGGGGAGATGGTCTGGCGAAAGATCCTCAACATCAGATTGTAGAGAGGCTTGAGTCCCTTGGACCCTCCCACAACCCCTTCACTACCATATAAAGGGGCAAGCTTGTTCTTGTTCACCCCAAGAGCTGCTGAGTGCATGCGAGCTCCAACATGAGTAGATACCCCCTAAAAAGTCTCAAAGATGGCCTCAGCAAAGTCATAGAACATGGCAGAGCAGCGGTGGTTGCCAGTCATCCAAGTCATAGTCCTGGCTTTGTCTGTCCCAAACACAACTGTGGCGTAGAACTGCTGCACGAGGGTGATGTTGTAGTCTTCTCGGATCTCCATCAAGTTGAACAGCCCCAACTTCTCACTAATCCACAGAGCATCAGAGAAGTAGGGGCTCTTCCTCATCTGTTCAACACTTAAGTACTTCTGGGGGCATACAGGAGACCGCTTGAGCACACTATAAATGTCTTTCATGAAGACAGCTTGCTCCTCCCTCCAATAACAGGGGTCATCACTAGTGCGAGGCAATTCATAGAAATTGGTCTTCCGCAGCTCACGATACTCCTGCTTAGACATGCGAGCCAATGACTGAATGTTGTCATATTTTGCCCTTTTGGCACGTTTCTCTTCCTCAGCCCTTTCGTGCTCCCGCTGCATATAGGTTGCATCACGGGCTTGCTGTCTGCGGTTGGATGGGGGCACAATGTACTGACCCCCAGACTCATCATAGCGAGGATCCCCTCTCTTCATCTTGGCCTTGGTGCAAGGAGGACGAAGAGAGCCAGAGCCTGTGAATAGCGGTGAGGGAGATAGAATGAAGGTAAGTATATATGTCCCATGGAGGCAGCACAGAATCATTGTGACCATGAAAAAAAAATGTGTTGGATTCAAACCACACCGGAGTCTCCGTGGTCCACACCGGAGTCTCCGGCTCAGACTGGAGTCTCCGTCCTGCGGGCCGGAGTCTCCGGTCTGGAGACTCGGGGAAAGATCAGGGAGGCTCCAATGGGGTTGAATCCAGCAGATCGGGCATTGTAACAATGATAAAGTACTCAGGTCCATGCAAATAAGGAATTCCAGTGGTCAAAACTAGTACCAATCCTCAAAAACAAGGTAAGGGAAGAACCCTAGATGAAGAAGAGGAGGAGTGGTACCAGATCTGTCCATGGAGGAGATTCCACCAGTGGGAATCACCCAAAGGTGGAAAGGAGATGATTGGCCGGCGGCACGGCAGATCCCGGGGACTTCTTGACCTCCGGGGAGAAGATTTGTGAGAGGAGGCGACGGGGGCAGAGAGGGGAGGACGGGGGTGGATGAATGAAACTGCTGTTTCAGTTCACCCCGTCCTCCCTTAAAGTGGACAGAAACCACCCAGACCGGAGACTCCGGTGTGAACACACTGGAGACTCCGGTCCTCCTCGACCAAATACTTCCAGGGTGTGTGTATGGGGACATATATTAGATAGAGAGGGTTTCAATACTGAGAGAGGGCTTGGGTTAAGATGACATACTGTGAAAACTCAAGAAAACCACAAAAAATTCTCCAAATGTTTATCAAAGTGCCAAATAAATCCGAGCTAAGAGCCAAATCTTTGAATGAGGAGAGGGTGGTGGCCGAAGCCACCATGTAGGAGTTTGTGGCATGAAACCGCGAAGAATTATCCTTGGGTTCATAGCCACTACTCATCAATGATACTCACATATCACTAAATGATACTACGAGAATTGAATTTCTTAATGTTGGCATTATGGGGGGAGGGATAGTCCAATGAATTAGAACCGCACTCCCCCTATTTCCATGCCTACACCTACACCAAATATGGGTCAAGATATAGGTGAGTATGCAAGGCAATCAAGTCAAGCTCCTAGAATCCACGATATTTAGTTCATTCCTCAAATAACAAAACCTTGCATCATCAAGTGGCTTTGTGAAGATATCGGCAAGTTGGTCTTTGGTTGACACATATGAAAGCTCAATATCACCTCGGGCAACATGATCTCTAATGAAGTGATGACGAATCTCAATGTGCTTTGTCCTTGTATGATCCACTGGGTTATATGCAATGTTGATAGCACTTTCATTGTCACATAGAAGAGGCACTTTGTCACAATGGACACCGTATTCCTTTAAAGTTTGCCTCATCCATAGCAATTGTGTACAAGCACTAGCAGCTGCCACATACTCGGCTTCAGCGGTGGAAAGAGATATACAGTTTTGCTTCTTGGAAGACCAACACACCAAGGACCTCCCAAGGAATTGGCAAGCCCCGGAGGTTGATTTTCTATCATCCTTGTCACCAGCCCAATCCGAATCCGTGTACCCACAAAGAGAGAAAGTAGAACCCCTAGGATACCAAATACCATAGTTTGGGGTATGAACCAAATATCGAAAGATTCTCTTGACTGCCATCAAATGGCTTTATTTAGGAGCCGCTTGATATCTTGCACACACTCCTACACTCAACACAATATCGGGTCTAGATGCACAAAGGTAAAGCAAAGAGCCAATCATGGACCGGTATACCTTTTGGTCCACATCTTTACCATTTTGGTTTAGTTCAAGATGAGTCTTTGTTGCCATGGGAGTGGGAGCTCCTTTGAGATCTTTCATGTTAAATCTTTTGAGCATATCTTGAGTATACTTGGCTTGGTTGAATAATGTACCACCTCTCACTTGCTTGATCTCAAAACCAAGAAATACTCTCAATTCTCCCATCATAGACATCCTGAACCTGTCAGTCATAAGCTTTGAGAATTCATCATTAAAAGCTTTGTTAGATGAACCAAAGATAATATCATCTACATAAATTTGGCATACAAAAAGTTCCCCATTGACCCTCTTGGTAAAAAGAGTGGGATCGATCTTCCCAACCTCAAAACCACAATCTAACAACAACTCTCTAAGGTCCTCATACCACGTGCGTGGGGCTTGCTTGAGCCCATAGAGAGCCTTAACAAGTTTGTAGACATGGTTTGGAAAGTTGGGATCCTCAAATCCTGGGGGTTGTTTCACATAAACCAATTCATGCAATGGACCATTGAGAAATGCACTTTCTACATCCATTTGTTGTAATTTAAAATTATGATGAGCCGCATAAGCAAGGACGATACATATGGACTCAACGCGAGCCACGGGAGCATAAGTCTCTCCATAATCAATGCCTTCAATTTGAGAGAACCCTTGTGCAACCAATCTTGCCTTGTTCCTTATCACAATTCCATGCTCATCTTGCTTGTTCTTGAAAATCCACTTGGTGCCTATAACATTGCGGCAATCTTTTGTCTTTTCCACTAACTTCCATACTTTGTTTCTC
Organism: Avena insularis; assembly: GCA_023614405.1. Lineage (NCBI taxonomy): Eukaryota > Viridiplantae > Streptophyta > Magnoliopsida > Poales > Poaceae > Avena > Avena insularis. The sequence goes on along the minus strand of CM042684.1, from coordinate 327,022,061 downwards.
TCAAAGTTGTTGAGCTCTTTATGCATTGCATCCAACCAATCCGAATCTTCAAGAGCTTCCCAAACTTTCTTTGGTTCCACCATGGAATTGTGTGATTGGTTCTCACCAAAGTTCTTCAATTGAGCTCGAGTAGATATCCCTCTTCTTAGATCTCCAACCACATTCTCAAGAGTGTGGTCTCTTAATTCCAATATTCTATACATTCTAGCTTGGCGACGAGTTTTGATCTCCTTGTTGTTTGTTGGTGGGATCACTTCAACATTTTGGTCCTCGTCTTGACCATCAAATTGAACTTGATCATCATTGGAAATATTCTCTTCTAGAGAAGGAGAGGATTGACCTTGGTCATGATCAGTCCCACAACTAGCCAGGTATTTAGCTGTACTTATCGCAGTTTGTATAGATCTTGCTTGTGTAATGGCCTTAGCACCACTAGACATCCTGGCAAACGGAGACTCAAACACCACTTGGCTGGAGGCATCTTCTTGATCAGTAGGTTGAGGGTCCACAACTTGTCTTTGGCATGGGTCGTTGTCCACCTCGATAGTAGCTTGTTGAAGTTGTGAAGATGAGGGCTCCACGTGAGTAGAGCATAGTTCTTCTTGATCCACCATAAGGGGTTCCTCAATAGGGCGGATGAAACCCGCACCCATTCTTCCTATGGCATCCTGAGGCATTTCATCATCTACATCACAAACATCAACACGCCTACTGGGACCATCATATTCTTCAAACACCACACTACAAGATTCTATGACAATTCCTGAGAGCTTGTCATAGATTCTATAAGTGTGGGATTCGAGACCATAACCAACAAAAATACCCTCTAATGCTTTGGACTCAAACTTGGATAAACGAATGCCCTTAATGCGATAGAAGCACTTACAACCGAATACTCGGAAGTAAGAAACATTAGGCTTGTTACCGGTAAGGATCTCCTATGGAGTCTTGATCAATTCTTTGTGGAGGTAGAGACGGTTTGATGCATGGCATGTTGTGGAGATAGCTTCAGCCCAAAAATTGTATGGAGATTTGAATTCCTCCAACATAGTCCTAGCCATATCAATGAGAGTCCGGTTCTTCCTCTCAGCTACACCATTTTGTTGAGGGGTATATGTAGCGGAATATTGATGTTTTATTCCCTCATCACTAAGAAATCCATTTAATGTGTAGTTCTTGAACTCTGTACCACTATCACTTCTTATTGTTAAAACTGGGACATTGTGTTGATGTTGAGCCATGTTGATGAAGTCGATGAAGTTCTCTTGGGCCTCACTTTTTAACTTGAAGAAATATACCCAAGTGTATCTTGAGTAATCATCAACAATCACCAAACAATATTTCTTCCCACCAAGACTTGCATGAGACGGGGGACCAAAGAGATCCACATGAAGAAGCTCCAAAATCCTCTTGGACTTGATGTAGTTCTTTGGCTTGGGGGGAGAATCATGCATCTTTCCTTCAACACATGCCCTGCAAACACGATCTTTGGAAAAGCAAACATTTTCTTTTAGTCCAACAATATGACCATCCTTGTGAAGGCTTTGCAAAGTTCTCATGTTGACATGGGCTAGACGGCGGCGCCATAGCCAACCCACGTCGGCCTTTCGGAATAGGCACATCGGACCTGTAGTGGTTTTCCCGGAGAAATCCACCACATACAAGTCATCCTCGACGTACCCAACGAAAGCAACCTTTAGAGTCTTGATCCACAAGAGGATCACAATATCAACATCAATGAAGACAGCAAAACCTATCTTTCCTAGTGCACGGACTGCAAGTAAATTATAGCCAAGGGTCTCAACAAGCATGACGTCCATGAGAGTGATATCGTGTGCCACCACAACCTTGCCGAAACCCATTACCTTAGACTTTGATTTGTCAGCATATGTCAAAGATATTTGATCAACATTTGGTCTCAACTCCTTGACACTAGAGGCGCTTCCGGTCATATGACTTGTGCATCCACTATCGAGCACCCATTTTGACCCTCCGGAAGCATAGGTCTACAAAAGATCAAACTAGTTTTTTAGGTACCCATTTCTCAATGGGTCCTCTTTTGTTAGCAACAAGGATCTTGGGAACCCAAATCGACCATGCAATATAACCATCAAAAGGGCCAACATATTGTGCATACACATCACCATAGTAATCACACATTAAGACATAGTGAGGGTTAGCACAACCCGCAAAATCATCATGAGACATAGTTTTGCCACTTGTGGTCTTTCTTCCCACAATGACCTTGTTCTTTTCTTGAGCAGGCTTGGCCTTCTTATTCTTGTTATTCTTTTTCTTCTTGGCTTTAGAGACAAAGCCTAAGCCCCTTTTTTCACCATTTGACCTTTGCTTGTTTAAGAGGTCATCAATAGACTTGTTTCCTTTGGGAAAGGAAGTCTGAGCTAGCTCCCCCTTCAACCTAGCATGTTCTTCAAGAATATTTGTACAACTAGAAGGAATGAATGTAATAGGTGAGGGATTATTGATCAATTGAGTTTGAAGCTTTTCACGAGACTTTGTGAGGGACATGAGTTCACTTTCCAAGGCCTTGTGAGCCTTGTCAAGTGTCCTAAGGTCCTCGGCAAGTTTTTTATGAACAACGTCAAACTCAATCTTATCCTTTTTAGCCTTTTTGTATTTAGTAATAGACTGATCACGTTCCTTGATGAGTTTATTAATAATGAGGTCATTAGCTTCATCAAGGCCCTCTAGTTTAGTTTCAAGAGATATTCTAGTTTCTTGTTCTTCTTCTAGAGCATTACTAAGAGCTTCTACCTCAATCATGTGCTCTCTTCCTAATTGGCATCTCTCATCTAGAAGTTCTTGTGTGTGTGAAAGTTGATTTAGGAGGTCCACAACATGTTTCTTATGTTACCCTTGCAAGTTATTTATAAACACATCAAAAGCAACTAGTTCCTTTTTGACATCAAGAGATAACTCATCATCAAAATCATCATTGATTAAGGAAGTGGAGTGTGATGATGATAATACCTCCGTTCCTCTTGCCATAAGGCAAGTGACGTTCTTGTTGGAGATATTCTCATTTGGAGAGGCGAAGAGTGAGAATGAAGGAGTAGAGGTAGTGGCAAGAGCCGCCAAACAACTTGGTGTATCCTCTTCTTCCTCATCATCATCATCATCATCATCATCAGAGGAGTACTCTTCATGTGTGATCAAGACAATTTCTCTCGGCTTCTTGTTGGTTGGGTTTCTTTTGATGAAGGGTTTCTTGTATGGAACTTTGGAGGTCTTCTTCAACACAAGTTTTTCCCCATTATCTTCTCTTTTCTCATAGGGACAAGATGCAACGAAGTGATAACGGTCACCACAATTGAAACAAGTTCTCAACTTGGACCCATTATCTCTTCTCCCATTGGGGTTGCTTCTTCGTTGCATTTCCATCTTGGCCTTGGCGGGGTCTTTCCAAAAGTTTCTTGCATAGAAGGCCATGTATTCACCATGAGCAGTCTTGACATCGTCAAGGTGGCTCATTGAAGGTCCCTCATCACTTCCTTCATCTTCATCATACTCCACAACCTTGGCCTTCAAGGCAAGATTGACACCACTACTCATTCCAATGGCACGAGCACGGGCATCTTTGGCATTCTTGGGAGCAACCTTTAAGGCTGCCATCTCTTGCATCACTTCATTGGAGGTCATGAGATGGTAGTTGTGTCTTCCTTGGAGACTCTTCAAGTCAGTAGGCTCGAAGGGCATGAGAGCACTCACATACTTCCTTTTGATCCAAGCATCATCAATGTGAGAGGCGCCAACATTCCTGAAAGTGGTGGCTGTGGATTTGAGTCTTCGATACATGTCTTCATGATCCTCCCCATCCTTCATGAAGAAACCTTCGGCCTCATTTCTTAAGGCATCATATCTATTTCTCCTCATACTCTCATTGTCAACAAACAAGTCAATGAGAGCATCCCAAGCTTCCTTGGCGGTGTTGTAGTGCTCAATGTGGGGAAAATCCTTTGGCCCCACCCCAAGTTGGATCATGTGCAAGGCAGTCGCATTGAGTTGGCTATTGACCACTTCTCTTCTCGTCAAGTTGGTTGGATCCTCAATTTTGAGTCCATCTTCAATAATATTCCATAAATCAATGCAAGAGCTGCGCACATGAGATTTCATTAACACTTGCCATTGAGCGAAAGTATGTGCAGCTAACTTAGGTGGTATCCTCTATTGTTTATATGTGGATGAGGGATAGGAGGGTCGGGAGAGTACCATCCGGGAACCGTATGGAACTCTTCCTTCCCATCACCCTTTTTGGTGGTGGAGTTAGTGGAATTATGTTCATCCCCTACCACTTCCTCCAAAGGCTTTGCCAGAGCATTAGCCTTTGGGTTTGGTGGTGTTTCCACTAGAGAGGGAGGAGGTGAGGTTTGCTCACTACTAGGAAAACGGCTATAGGTAATCAGCACATCCGTGGCTCACATGGTTGAAGTGCCCCACGGCTAAAACAGGCGTGGCTCACCTGTGGGCAGTGCCCTACTAATAACTAGAACAACCGTGGCGCACATGACTATAGTGCGCCACAGATGTGTGTGGGCCTGTTGGCCTGGCCACGCCAAACATCTCAGAAGCACTATAGTCATGTGCGCCAGTTGTTACGGCCATCTGTGGCGCACATGGGTCAGTGCGCTACGCCTAGCGCATGCCCTCTGCTCTAAAACGGCCACAAACTTGTGGCACTCGCCCTAGTGCGCCACAGAGAGTATCCGTGGCGCACCGGGCCTAGTGCCCCACAGTTGTTTGTACTCCCAGCACCAACCCCACCCCCTCAGTGGATCGCCTTTTTAGGCTTTGCAAAAAATAAAAGAAAATGATAAACACTTCAAAAAATTAAATCCTTTCATATTTAGGTAGGTAATGTGGTATAGCTTCTAGTAAAATTAACAAACATGAGTTTCGACTTTTTATACAAAAAAAGTTTATGCCACGGTAAAACGGCCATAACTTTTGCATACGATATCGAAAAAAAACGTATAATATACCAAAATGACGAGAACGAGATCTACGGTCGTTTAGCCATTTTTTAGATTTTCAAAATTCGCAAAGAGTAAAAAGTTAAGGTCAAAAAACCGTTTTTCTCAGAAAAAAAAGATGACTTATCCGTAGCGCACCTACACGTAGTGCGCCACGGATAAGCTTGGGCGGGATTCAAATTTGAATCCCCACCCCGCCCTCCTCCCTTTTCCTTTCCCCTTTTCCCTTCACCCTTTCCCTCTTCCTCTCCCTTTCCCTTCTCCTTCTTCCTTCTTCCTTCTCCCTTCTCCCTTCTCCTCCTTCCCCTTCTCCTCTCCTTGCAGTGACGGCGCGACGTCGACCTCCTTCTCCTCCTCCTCGCAGTGACAACGGGCGACGTCGACCTCCCTTCCTCCCTCTCTTCCTCCATCTCTTCCTACCTCCCTCTCTTCTTCTCCTCCTCCTCTTCTTCTCCTCCTCTTCCTCCTCTGCCTCCTCTTCTTCTCCTCCTCTTCCTCCTCTGCCTCCTCTTCTTCTTCTCCTCCTCTTCCTCCTCTTCTTCTCCTCCTCCTCTTCTTCTCCTCCTCTGCCTCCTCTTCTTCTTCTCCTCCTCTTCTCCTCCTCTTCCTCCTATTCTCCTCCTCCTCCTTGCAGTTCCGACGACGACAACGAGGTGACGACGACAACGAGGTGACGACGAGGAGGCGACGACGGCGACCTGCACCGACGCGCGACGGCACTGACGACGAGATCCAGATCTGCTGCTTTTTTTTTGAATTTTGAAATTTATATCTGTGGCGCACAGCACCTAGTGCGCCACGGTTATCGTTTCATACGCGTGGCGCACCTGCCCAAACTTCTGTGGCGCACTGGCATGTGCGCCACGCCTGTATCTAAACTTCTGTGGCGCACTAGGCAGTGCGCCACAGATGATGTTTCATGGTGCGCCACTAAAGGCCATTTTCCTAGTAGTGGCTTATCCTTAACAAGTTGCTCCACGAGTTGACGCAATTGTAGGATTTCGTTGCCCAAGGTAGAGCTCAAGCTTGTTTCCAAATTCTTGAGATCTACCATGGTCACCGAATGTCTAGCCTCACTTTCTCCCTCCTCTAGGTTTGCCATAATCTCTTAGGCGGTTAAGCCCGAATAAAGAGCCGAGGCTCTGATACCAATTGAAAGGATCATATGGGCACCTAGAGGGGGGGTGAATAGGTGCTACTTCAAATTTTACTCCTTTTCAAATTAGGGTTTGACAAGAAAGGTAAATTCTCTAGATTATGCAACTAAGGTGAATTTACCTATATGACAAGCAAGCACTAACTAAACAATAACTAGATAAGTAAAGTGCAGTAAAGGGTAGAAGGAACCAAAGTGGAGCACACGGAGACACAAGGATTTGTTTCCCATAGTTCCTTCCTTTTGAGGGGAAGTATGTCTACGTTTGGAGAGGGGGTGGTTTCAAACCACCAACGCCACGAGAGGCCTCCCTTGTTCTCTGATGAACCTCACCCCAACGGGTTCGATTCACCTCTTCCACTATACGGCAGCCTTCGAGGTGGAAGCCGGCACCTTTACAACGAGTTCGGGGCACACATCGACAACTTAATTGGAGGCTCCCAAATACAAGCAAGCTGTCAAACAATCAAAGACAAGCTTGTAAGAACCAAATAAAAACCTAGGGTTTCCAATGAAACACTAGAGCATGGGGGCCCTCAAGTGAATGAGCGGGAAATGAAGATCTCTCTTGGTGAAGCTGTAGATCAAGGCCTGCACCTTCGATTCTCCAAAGATCAAAGACTTTGGATGGTTGGATGAAGAGATCTTGTTGATTTGGTGGCTCAAATGGACATGGTATTCTTGAGGTGGACGAGCGGATGGAACAAGGGGATAAGGTCCCCTATTTATAGCCCTTCTGTTAGCGAACCGTTTTTCTGACCATTGGAGAAGAAGCAGACCGGAGACTCTGGTCACCACACCGGAGACTCCGGTCCATCTCCGGACCAGCCTCCGGACACCTTGACTGAATGACCCAGTTCAATTGGGAGCCAAGTGGACCGGACACTCCGGTCCCTCCTCATCGGAGACTCTGGCCTGAGATAGAGACCGGAGATTCCGGACCAACCTCCGGACCACCTTACTGGCTGTCCTGGGCATGAAAACAGAGGCCACTCCGGAGACTCCTAGGGAAACTCCGGACCACACCGGAGACTCCGGTCTGTGTAGACCGGAGACTCCGGTCTGGAATTCCTAGCTTGCAAGATCAGATGCAGGGAATGATCCGTAGGCCAATGGTCCTTTTTCCTTAGTAGAATACCACCTGTAGACAATAGAAAACTGTGAAAGGGTCTACTAGTTTTTAATGAACACCAAAAGTGATTATGACAGTAAATGTCCTTTCAGTAGCTCCTGTGTTCTTCAGCCCAAAAGGCATCATAACAAAACAAAAGGTTCCAAAGGGGGTTATGAATGAAGTTTTGACTATGTCAGATTCCTTTATCCAGATTTGGTGATAACCGGAATATGCGTCGAGAAAACAGAGGAGTTCTGAGCCTGCCGTAGAATCGATAACTTGATCAATCCTAGGCAGAGCGAACGGATCTTTTGGACAAGCCTTGTTTAAGGCAGTATAATCAATACACAACCTTAAATCAGTGGTATCCTTTTTAGGGACCATTACAGGATTGGCCGACCACTCAGTGTGGATGACCCCTTCTATGAATCCGGCTAACTCGAGCCGTGCTAGTTCCTTAGCTATTGCCTTACGCTTTTCATCGCCAAAACATCGTAAAGACTGTTTGATGGGTTTAGCGTTCGGGTTTACATTTAAAGAGTGCTCGGCAAGTTCCCTAGGTACTCCGGTCATGTCAGATGGCTGCCATGCAAAGATATCTTGATTTCCTTTGAGGAACTTGACGAGCGCGCTTTCCTATGCGCTATCTAGGCCTACACCTATCTGGGTCACCTTGGAGGGGTCATCATCCTTCAATGGCGTCTTTTTCGTCTCTTCCGATGCCTTGAACTCCGGATTCGGCTTTGTCACCTCCTTCTTTGTTGCGGGCATCTCGGACGGATCTATGCTCTTCTTGATTTCCTGGTACTCATGGGCATGCAGCATGGCTTCAGCAAAGGCGGCATTTCCATCCTTGCACTCTCGCGCTTTCTTCGGTTCTCCCCTGATGGTGATTACGCCGTTGGGACCTGGAATTTTCATCATATTGTAAATGTAACATGGACGAGCCATCAAAGCCCAGTAAGCCGGACGTCCAAATATAGCATGGTACGCGCTCTTGAATGGGACCACTTCGAAGGAAAGTGCCTCCGTCCGATAGTTCTTTGGAGTTCTGAAAGTAACGTCCAAAGTGATTTCTCCCAGGGAATTAGCTTGTCTTCCTGGGACAACTCCGTGAAAAATCAGAGAGTTGTGATTTAGCTAGGTCTCCGAGATCTTCATCCGGCGTAGCGGTTTGACATACACAATATTAATACTGCTGCCACCGTCCATGAGAGTCTTGGAGAAACCATAACCGTCAATAAGTGGATTGACGATTAAGGCGTATTTTCCTCGCCTGTGTAGCTTAGGCAAATGATCAGCATGGTCAAACATGATTGCCACTTCCGACCAGTCCAAGAATTGGGGGACAGCTAGGCCTGTTGCATTGAGCTCATGTAGCACTGCCTTTTTGACCTTTGCTGGTTGAGATCTGAGGAAGGTGACATAAGTGTCTTTCTTGGTCGGAAATTTTTTCTTCCTTCTGACTTGGGATTTGAAGCATCAGCTTCCTCCATGTCGGAATCTTCCTTGGTATCTTTATCCTTTTCGGGATTCTTCTTTCCCTTCTTCCGCTTAGCTTTGTAGCCAGCGGTATCATCTCTCTTAATGTCGTCGTTGAAACGACACTCGGCATTTGTGTGGGACGAGCCCCCATTGGCGTCTAAGTGATGCACACATGGGTTATTGGCAATGTTGGCCCAAGAGTAGGTTTTTCCTGGTTGCTGGTCTCCTCTACCTTGAACTCTCAAAGTCCCACGACCATGTCCGCGGCCTCCGCCACGTCCTCCTCGTCCTCCAGACCCGAAAGTAGCAGTAACCACTGCCGTTTCCGCGTTGGGTTTTTCTTCCGAGGTATTCTTGCGCTTCTGAGCTTGTTGCTTTGGTTGTTTTGCCGACTGTGGCATAGCCAGGGCGTTGACTAATCCCTCTGCGTCATCGTCTGCATCTGCATACTTGCTCTCTATTTCTATCATCTCTCCCAAATCAGTGACTTTGTCACACTTCAAGCAGTGACGTAGTAAACCAATTGGGACACCTGCAATGAAAGCTTCAATCGCAGTTTGGTCATTTAATCCTTCACAGGAGTTCTTGGTGTCGATCCATCGTCCGAGGTAATCTCGGCAAGTTTCTCCGGCTTTCTGGGTACAACACTGTAGGTCTCCAACCATACAGGGCCTCCGATATGTGCCTTCGAAATTTCGAAAGAACGCACTTTGCATGTCATACCAGTTGTGGATGGTGTTCTCCGGAAGTTCATTGAGCCATGATTGTGCCGTCTTCCGCAACATAAGTGGGAGGTATCGGGTTGCGACCAGGCTGTTTCCGCCTTTGGCGATGCAGCAAGCTTGGAAGAAATCTTGTAGCCAAGTATCTGGCCAAGCTATGCCGTCGTAGGCTTGAATATGTCTTGACATAGCAAATCCTTCCGGGAATCTTGTGGCCCTTATGCGTGGTCTGAAGCACTTTGGTCCCACGTATATATCATCATTTTCATAGCGCCGCGCCTCTATATTAGAGTTGATCATGTGTCTTGCGTCATTCGGGGATAGAGATCGTCCCGAGTGTCGGCTGTGGTTACGGTACCTTGGAGCCGGACTTCGGCTTCTACCACCACCTCCTCCACCATGACGCCCTCCTTGGCCTCCTTGGGTGCCATTGTGATGGCTACTTGGCGGAGAGGGTGGAGCAGCTGGGTTATTTCTGGCTGATCGCCGGCCTCCGTCCTGAGCGTCATTATTCCGGTTCCGGGGAGGGTCTTCATTGTGACAAGCCCCTGCCGGCTTGTCTCGGCACGGTGTCCGTCGTTCCTTCGCCCGTCATCTAGACGGCTTGCGTGTCTAGGAGGTGGCATTCTTTGTCGGTCCTCCTCCCGACGTTTCTCTTTATCATCGTCTCTGCGGTCTTTTGACTCTCGCTGGGGCGAGTTCCTCGGATTCAGTGCAGCAATTGCCTCTTGCTCCACATCTAGGTTAACATTACGCCAGTCACGAGCAGCTTTGTGGTGCTGTCCCGAAGATCTGGTTCTTGAGTAATTGTCTTCCCGACGATCGGAACGGTGGTTTTGCTCTGAAAAGCGCTGGGGTCTTACGTCAGCCCATGCCAGATCTGTGCGACATTGGTCGGAATCGGAGACTAGATTTTGACTTCCGGACATGGCGACCTTTTGCTGCTCCAGTCCCTTGTTGAGTAATTTGATGCCCAACCGGATCTGCTCTGGGCCTGGATTAGCCGATAGGATTTCTCAGGCCACAACGGTGTTCCGTACTGGTGTTGGATACACCCAATCCCCTTTGCTGTCTTTCCGAGGCATCCCCATTTCTCCTCCAAAGAGGACTTTGTGGATCTACAGGAATTGGTTGTCATTAGTATGACGTTTCCTGGTCTTCTGATGTTGCCTGGAGTTGTATTTTTCCGCAGACGCCATGCGTTTCTTTTCCTCCTCAATGTTTTTAGCTTCATCGAGAAGTACTTAGCGACGCGCTTCTAGGGCTTGGGCCCTTTCGTCCAGCTCTTCAGCAGTAAGTTCTGTAGCTGTAGGAATAGGTGTGGTTAATGCAACATCGATGAGTTTACGCCCACCTTCAGTGATCATGTGTCCATCCATTGATTCTTATTTTTTGGGCTCGTTTGGGATAAGTGCTCCATCCGAGTCTTCCTCATATTCCTCGGCTATCACCTCCTCTGCCAGAGGATCTTTCGCCGGGGTCTTGTTCTTCTTGTTCTTCTTCTTTGCCTTCTTGGCAGTGCTGGTAGCAAAGACGACTTTGGGCCCATTTCCCGGAGTCAAGCTCTGATCGGTACTTTTGGCCATTTGGTTCTCAGGATTGTCTTCGATTTCCATGTCATCATGTGCTTTGGGAGAGTTTTCTCTGGATCCTTCGTCCATGTCTTCTCCTTCTGCTGTAGCCGTGGAGTTAAGCTCCTCATCATATTCCACAGAGAACTTTCGCAAACTGGCGACATCATCGACTCATCCGAGGATGCAGGTACGTCAGCGTTTGTTCCGATCGCTTCCAACATAGAGTCGGTGTTGTCTCCAGCATCGGCAGTGCTGGATCCGGATCCCACATATCCGACAAAGTGTGATGTGTGCCTCCTGAGATAGTTGCGACTTTCGCGATTGACCTCCTCGAAACGCCTGATGGTCTCGAGAATCTCATCTATGCTTGCATCTTGCATCATCATGCGTCGTAGCGTGTAACTCAGGAAAGGCTTGTCTGTTCCGGCATCGTCAGAGCCGGAACCGTCATTGTTGTTGTGCTCCACCTGGATTTCGACCTCAGCGGGTGGGTCGATCTGGGATTCGGTCTCTCCAGGGAGATCCACTCTAGATTCGACTTGGACCGCTGGGTCTGCTTTAGGCTCGGATTTCTCCACTATCTCTACAACTGGTGTGGGCTGGGTGGGATTAGGGTTTCCTAAGATCCGAAACTCTGCCGCCTCCACGGACAAAGGGGACCCAAAAATTTCTTCTGCCTCTATTGTCACTGCTGGGGTGGATGGGACAGGTTCAGCAAAACCGATGTAAACATCGATCTCGCCAAAAGACATGATGGTGTAGGCAGTCACAGCCTCCCTAGCCAGAATCCAGGTCTCGTCGAGAACGATGAGAGGGACATCGCTGGTGTAGAGGATGCGACCGACATCGATAGTCTCGCCGATTCTGATTCTTGCAGATTCTGCTCGGAACGCATATCCGAAGCTCACCTGCCCCATGGTGGGTGCCAACTATCGTCGTATTGATGACAAGTACGCCATGAGGGGGTCCTCGAGGCATGCGGAAGAGAGGGGTAAGAGACGTACGGTGTTCCAGGACAGGGAGCACACAAGTTTACCCAGGTTCGAATCTGCCGGCTTTGGACGGATCCTACTCCTACTAGAAATCCAGTAATATGGTATAGCCGGAATATGGGTTACAAGGGTTCGCCTGTGTGAGTTCTGATTCTAGACTATTGAGGGTGCCCTAAAGGCTCTCCCTAGGACGGCTTATATAGATATCCGGCCTAGGGTTTACAGGAGAGATCTATCCGGCTACGACTAAGAGTCGATTCAGTACATCTTGAACTACAAGTAACACTATGGTCCTATGTCGGTAAGTCTTCTGGCCTTCCAAAGAGGGATGGACTCCGTCTCTTCTTCCGACTAGGCCGCAGGAAGCAAAGCTCTAACCAAGTGGGCCACCTGGTTAGTGAGGAACTGTGAGGATACCGAAAGTATATCCCAACACGGTGGTCCACCAGGAGGCGGGGAAGACGCCGCTAGTCGCTCGGTCCTTTAGGCGACGGGTTGGGTGGTGTGCATAGCCGGTTTGTAGGGACCGCTATGCCACTTGCACGGACCGTCAAACATCTGGTCAAAGGTGAGCCACGACTTCTGCCTTCTGGCATCATTAGCCGGAAACGTCGGGCGTGCCCTCTATAGCATTAACCTGCCGCGCGTGGTAGCGGGGCTTCTGCTGGCCAGCCTGGCGGTCCCCATGGAACCGGTTGTCGTTTCCATGGCGCCTGGAGGATCCGGTTTCTCCAGCCGGATTGTTTGGACGGTCACGAGCCGGCTCCGTTGGAGTCGGACGCCCGTCAGCACTTACTCGGAGGGGCTTCTTCATGGCGGCATCCGCCGTGGCATACTGGTCTGCAACCGTCATGAGCTCCGCCATGGTTTTCGGCTCGTCACACAGTAGCCGGTGGCGAAGCATGGTGCCTTCTCGGCACCCCTCGATGAAGAAGCCTATGGCTGGCTCTCTAGGATTCCTTCACAGGTGTTGCGCAGCTCCGTCCACCTGGCGAGGTACCCGTGGTCCGTCTTGCGGTCGCCCTAAACGCACAAGGCCAGGTCACGTGGGCATCCTGTACGCTTGTACATGACGATGAAGTTGCGAACAAACACCTTCTCAAAGTCTGGACATGCGTTGATGCTGTTGGGTGCGAGGCTATTGAGCCATGTCCTCACGGACCCGGTTAGCATGAGGGGGACGTCGCGCACAGCTGTGCGCTTGTTCCCGTGGACTATGCCGACTGTCGTGGCGTAGTCGGTCAGCCAGTCTTCTGGTTTCTTGCTGCTGTCGTACTTGGGGGTGTCCCTGGGCAGGGTTAATTTATCCGGAAACGGTTCGTTCTGGATGCGGGGTCCAAACCAAACCGGTCGGGTGGAGTGTTCTTCCTCTGTAACGCGAGCTTGAGCGAGGAGCTCGATGCGGTCATGAGCATCCGGACGATCCGGGTTGGGCGCTCCCACCCGGCCCGAGAGACGGGAACCGGCGAGTCTTGGTGCTCTGGTTGGGGGAGGGGGAGGCGGTGGGTTGCTGTTCACCGTTTGCTCCTGGCGCGGCTGGCCCTTGCTGCCAGAACTGCAACGCTTGCTGCGGGCCTTAGCCAAAGGAGAGGACGCCTCCTAGGTGTCGCGGGGCACACCCTTGCTATTGGCGGGCGGCTTACTACCCTTGGAGCAGCTGGGGTCCTCCTGCATCTACCGGTTGGCATCAGCCTGCTCATCAGCGATCCGGAGAAGCTCCTACACCTGCGCGTGCTGGCGGGCACGCTCCTCGCCCTCCAGGTTGGGCAGCTCGTCTACTGTGGCTCGTGCCACGCACGGGTTCTTGATGGGCATGCTGTAGGTGGGCCGGATGAGAGCGGGCACGGGATCCAGCTCGCCATTCTTCTCCAACCTACCGCCTAGCTCGCCGCCCCGACGTCGCACTTTCCCGCGCCGGCTTAGCCCCGCGGTAGCCAGAGTGAAGCCGTGTGCGCTGTCGTACTTGCGCCGACTGATCTCGATCTGTTTGCTGGTTGCGGCTAGCTCCATGGCCTCCTGGAGGAGAAGCTGTCTCTCCATGGCGAAGTTGGCCTCTACCTCCTTCGGTTTATCCCCAAGGTTAACCGGCGTGAGGAGCCGATCGATGGCCTCCTCCACCGGGTTTCGGGGCTGCGGCGGTGTGGAAGTTCCGCCCTTGTCCGTGCCCCGCTCCCGCGGCTAGCAGGGGTGAGAGCTGGAGCTGGCCATCATCACCTCGATGCCGCGAGGGGCGACGAAGGCGCTGCTACCCAAATGCGGCAGCTCCACGATGGAGATGATCTCCCTAGGGAAACACTCCGGCACGGTGGCGACGTAGACGGGGAGGTCGCCGAAAAGCAGGATGGAGCCATTCGCCGGAAACGAGGTTCCGACGAAGCAGGAAGCATTGTCGATGATACAGTAAAATTTACCGAGCGTAAGCACTAGGCCGGAGGCCACGCGCTCATCGGCTGAAGTGCGTGGTCCCGTGCGGAACGTGACTCCGGTCGAAGCCATAGTAGCCCCATGGTGGGTGCCAACTGTCGTTGTATTGGGAACGACAGTACCTAAATTGGTTAGATAGAGGTGTGGGGACTAGCAGGAAAGCTATCGATGGCGTCCACAGGCGGGATTGGATTCAAGCAAGTGTAGCTGGACACAGGAAGTACCTAGGTTCGGAGCCCTCGTGATGAGGTAAAGCTCCTACTCTTGCCGATCTGACTATGAGTGGTATACGGGCTACAATTGCTCCTCGAGTTGTATTCTCTAGCTGTTGTCTTAAATGAACTGAGACCAACCCTTTCTACTGAGGCCTTGCCTCTCCTTATATAGGCACAGAGGCAATAGTCTCACTAGCCAGTCCGGCTGGCGGGCTCCACAGGCGGGTCCCAGCCGGCTGGTCATCTACAGTATTCGGTACCCTTATGTCTCATCAGAGTACGAGCGGTATCGTCATGGGTACGGTGAACGCCATGCGAGTCTGTCGTCAGCATCTAGCCACTATTCCCGCGTCACCCCGCAAAGTCTTCGGTATGGCCGAGTAGTTGTGAGTCTTGTCGTCGTACCAGGGCGTACCGTGCATTGTGCTGCACGTCGCTCTGTCCTCTTGATTGGTTCCGGCTATGCTGATGTAGCCGGTCCCGTGCCTTGCTACTCCTTGCTGATCCGTTTACCGAGAGGTACCCGGCTTGATTTGCTCTTGTCCGGCTGCGCTCAGCCAGTCGGATACGATCCGACTGCCTTGGTTCTTGTCTAGTTGGGGTATCCGGAGGTCATCCCCCCGACACTCGGGTACGGGCTTGCGCTGGTCATTGGGTTGAGTGAGCGGTGCTAGCAGCACGGGATGGTACTGGGGGTGATCGTGGGTGAGTAATTGAGGCTAAACTGAGTACAATGGTGAGCACTAGATTGATCAAAACAATAGATAGTTGGTAGACTTGTACTGTGCCTGCTAAGTGTTTGATTAAATGGCCGCATGAACTAAACATTTGAATTTTCAAATTCTTTTTGGTGGGTGTGTTGGTCACATGCTTGAGTGTCTCTGGTTGCTAGGATTTGTCAAGTGGAGAAGGTTTGAGTGGTTTTTGAAAAATGGTTATCTAGATACCTACACTTGATTCAATTTTGAAATGTCCCTCAAATGGATTTGAATTTGTTTCTGTAAATTTGTAAAGTTCACTTGTGTTCATTTTCACTTGGTCTAGCAAGGGGAGAAAAGAAATAGAATCTTTTCTGTTGGAAACCATTTACTAGAGATGCCCAAAGTGGGCTAGTGGTTAACTTTGGCAAAAATGACCATTAGATCATATGCCTTCTTATTTGATTTTCTTTTGATCTGATTTTGCTTAGATTTGACCTAGATGATATGGTTTTGATCCTTAAGCTAATCCTTAATATATATAATAATCAAACATGGCATAACATGCATTCATACATCATTAATAAACACACATGCATTCATATGGTGTTTAATAATAAAAAGCTTTTGTTAACCCTAATTTTGGGTTAACTGGAAATTGATAATCTTATTTAATATTTTTGAGATGTTACAAACCTTCCCTCCTTAAACAGAATCTCGTCCCGAGATTCAGGAAAAACTAGGAACTAAAGAGATTGGGAAACTCAGTCCTAATATAATGTTCTCACTCCCAGGTGGCTTCTTCTTCAGTATGGTTGCTCCAATGAAATTTTAGAAACTTGATACTTCTGGTCTAGGTTGTTCTGAAGGATTCTTCCAAAATACGGATGGGTACTTCATGATAGGTTAAATCCTTGTTGATATCTATGTCTTTGTGATCGATGTTCTTGAAAACTTTGGTCTTCTCCGGAACTTCTAGGCCTTTGCGAAGTAACGAGATATGAAACACATCATGCACTGTTGACATCTCTTTTGGCAGTTCTAGCTGGTAGGATACTTCTCCTCGGTGACATAAAATTTTGAAGGGTCCAATATATCTGGGGGCAAGCTTCCCTTTCAGTTGAAAACGCTGCATTCCTTTCAAGGGTGATACCTTGAGATACACAAAATCTCCGACATTGAAGGTCAGGTCTCGACGTCTTTTGTTAGCGTAACTCTTCTGTCTGGATTGGGCGGTCTTGAGGTGTGTTCACAGACCTTGTGAAACTTCTCTTCGGCTTCTCGTAGGATGTCTGGTCTGAATATCTGACTCTCTCCTACTTGTGACCAATTCAAGAGGGTACGACACTTCCTTCCATACAATAACTCAAATGGGGCCATTTGCAAACTAGCTTGATAACTGTTGTTGTATGAGAATTCTGCGAAAGGCAGACAATCTTACCATTTAGATCCATATTCTAACACACAAGCTCTCAACATATCTTCTAGTATCTGGTTTACTCTTTCTGTTTGTCCATCGGTCTGTGGGTGATAAGTTGTGCTGGAGTTCAGTTTGGTTCCTAATCCTTCCTAGACTTTCTTCCAAAACCTCGAGGTAAACTGGGTTCCTCGATCTGACACAATGGTCTTGGGGGTTCCATGCAGACTGACTATCCTAGAAATGTACAACTTTGCTAGCTTCGAGCTTTGATAGGTGGTCCTGATGGGTATGAAATGAGCTACTTTGGACAGTCTATCTACTATGACCCAAATAGAATCATTTCCCCTACTAGATGTAGGCAAACCTGTGATGAAATCCATTCCAACAGAATCCCATTTCCATTCCGAAATCTGCAATGGTTGCAAAAGTCCTGCGGGTCGCTGATGTTCCGCTTTGACTCTCTGACAGATGTCACACTTGGCGATATAGCTTCCGACTTCTCTCTTCATTTTATGCCACCAAAATTGCTCCTTCAAATCCTAATACATCTTCATTCCTCCTGGATGAATAGAATAAAGATTATCATGGGCTTCCTACATAATGACTTGCTTCAACTCTAAATCTGCTAGCACACAGATACATCCTTTATACCACAGAACTCCTTCTTCATCTTCAGTGAATCCGGGTACCTTCCCTGTACCGATATGACGCTTAATTCTGTCAATACTTGTGTTTCCTTTCTGGGCTTCCTTTATCTGACTGATCAACGTGGGTTGAAGTTCTATACTGGCTAGAAATCCTTCGCTAACTAGCTCCATTTTAAAATTCTCCAACTCCTCATGCAAACTTGGTTGGTCTTCCTTAATCATGGTGTTTAATCTACACGGTAGTCTACTAAGAGCATCCGCTACCACATTGGCCTTGCCGGGGTGATAGTGAATGTCAAGGTCATAATCCTTGATTAACTCTATCCATCTCCGTTGCCTCATATTCAGCTCCTTCTGGGTGAAAATATACTTCAAACTCTTGTGATCCGAGTAAATCTCACAACGGTTACCCATGAGATAATGACGCCATGTCTTCAAGGCTAAAATTATGGCTGCTAGTTCTAAGTCATGGGTGGGGTAGTTCTACTCATGTTGCTTTAGTTTTTGGGACAAATATGATATTACTTTGCCTTCCTGCATCAACACACATCCGAGACCAACCTTGGATGCACCACAATATACATCAAAAGGCTTCGCGATATCTGGCATAATCAAAATTGGGGCTGAAATCAATCTCTTCTTGAGCTCTTGAAAACTTGCTTCACATTTGTCCGTCCATTCAAACTTCTTATCTTTCTTCAACACCTGGGTCATCAGCCTTGCGATGCTTGAAAATCCTTCAACAAACTTGCGGTAATATCCGGCTAATCCAAGAAATGCACGGACTTCGTTTTGAGTGGTTGGAGATTTCCATTCTTCAACATCTTTAATCTTGGTAGGATCGACATCAACTCCTCTTGCCGACAAGATATGTCCTAGGAATCCTACTTCCTTTAACCAGAACTCACATTTGCTAAACTTGGCATACAACTGATCCTCTCTAAGGGTTTCAAGGATTGTTCTTAGGTGCTGCTCATGGTCTTCTTCTGACTTGGAATAGACCACAATGTCATCGATAAAAACAACGACAAACTTATCCAAGAAGTGCATGAAAATCTTATTCATGAGATTCATGAAATAAGTGGGGGAATTGGTTAATCTAAATGACATGACATTGTACTCATACAATCCATATCTAGTAGTGAAGGCAGTCTTTGGGATATCCGTTGCGCGGATCTTTAGTTGATGATAACCAGTTCTAAGAACAATATTAGAAAACACTCTAGCACCAGTCAGCTGATCAAACAGGTCTTCTATCTTTGGCAGTGAGTACTTGTTCTTGATGGTGACATCATTCAGCTTCCGATAATACATACACAAATGGTTGGCACCATCTTTCTTATCCACAAACAAAACAGGTGATCTCCATGGTGATGCACTTGGTTGTATCAAACCTTTCGCCAACATGTCATCAAGTTGCTTCTTCAGTTCCACTAATTCAGAGAGGGTCATACTATAGGGTCTCTGAGCTTGGGTCCAGTTCCAGGAACTAGTTCAATGATAAACTCGATATCCCGATCTGGGGGCATGCCGAGTAATTCATCTGGGAACACATCAGGGTATTCACAGACTACTCTGACTTGGTCTATGGTTGATTTGACTAAACTCTTGTTGCATTTGAATTGATGAGGCAGCGTCTTAGATACATGCTTTGTTGATACTGCGGTGCTACTGGTCATGGTTATGGTTTTCTTGGCACAGCCTATTAGTCCTTGATGTTTCGACATCCAATCCATTCCTAGTACTACTTCCAAACCTTTGATTCCAAGTACTATTAGGTTGGCATAAAAATCTATCCCATGTATTCTGATAGGCATGGCCTTGCAAATTTTTCTAGCTTTGGTGGTTGACCCAGGTATTTGAACTATCATAACATGCTTCAAATTTGTTGGTTGAATCTTACTAGTGCATGTAAATTCTTCTGTAACAAACAAGTGCGATGCTCCAGAATCAAACAACACTCTTGAAAGTACTAAGTTAACAGAAAATATACCCAGCACGACTTCTGGCACTTCCTGTGCTTCTTCCGCATTCATGTGGAATAGACGGTCGGTATGGTTGTGCATGTTTCCTGGGGAAAACCTCTTTCCAGGCTAGACAAGGCGCTACTGCTGGGCAGGTGCAGTGACGTTGGTGGCTGCAGCAAGCTTCTTGGGGCACTCATTGGAGTAGTGACCCGTGACTCCACATTCAAAGTAGGTTATCATTGACTTGTCCTTCCCTGCAATAGGCACATCATTGCTTCCGGTCCTTGGGGCAGTATTGTTGTTGGTGGTGCTGGTGGACCTTGGCGGTGCACGGTTGAAGTTGTGAGTGTTACCGGTGTTGTGGTTATTTTTCTTGTGGCCTCCAGACCTCGGGTTTCCTCCGCCATGATTGGGATAGTTCGGACGGGACATAGGGGGCCTGTTGTTTCTTGGTGCAAATCCTGTAGACGGGTTGGGGCGGTACTTCGGGGTCTGGTGGGGTCCAGGATGGTGCATCATACGACGCTTGCGGTTCTCACTGGCTTGGTTGATCTTTTCTCCATCTGGATAGCAGAATCCACTAAAGCTTCTAGGTCATCAAAGGGAATGTTGACTAACAATGTCCGCATCTCATCATGCAATCCATTCAAGAATCTCTCCTTCTTCTTTGCTTCTGTGTCAATCTCATTAGGGGCATACCTTGCTAGAGACAGGAATTTGTCATGGAACTCCACCATAGTCATCCTTCCCTGCTTCAACTCCCTGAATTCATCCCTCATCCTCTTGTCAAACCTAGGGGCAGATGGGTCCTGCTGAACTTGAGCTTGAATTCCTCCCAAGTCATCATCTGTCCTCCGTTCATGGTACAAGTGTTGTTCCACCAGGATCTTGCATAACCTACCAGATAGTGGGTGGCAAACAGTACCTTCTCTACAGCATCTACCCTGGCAACTTCTAAGTTGTTCTCCATGGTTTGCAGCCAGTCATCAGCATCTAAAGGCTCTTCAGATTTGCTAAACATAGGAGGATTGGTGTTTTGAAAGTTCTTGATCTTAGATCCATGGTGATCCTAGTTTCCATGGCCTTGGTTGTTGTGTGCCATCTAGGCAATCTGCTGAAGAGTGGCTAGATTAGCTTGACGCTCGACTCTACCGGCTTCACAATCTGAAACTAGCATCTACAGAATCTGAAGCATCGGATCGTGGGATGAGCTACTTCCACCGGGGTTTCCGCGAGTCATCTGAACATTGAGATAGATCATAAGACAAGAGGGAAATTTCTATGGCTTATGGGTTTGGTTCAAAAGATTTAAACTTGAGTATTGCTAGGGTTTGAAAACCACAACTCATTTTTCTTCATTCAAGCCACACATTACAAGCAACACACTACAACTACTAAGCAGATGGTTTTAAGAACCATTCTGTCCCGCTACGATACAATGGGACCGAATACAAACTCACACCTACGGTAGTGCTCTAGTGTGACTACTCATCATCAGAACTGGCGGGTTCTTCATCATCCAGGAAGTCTGCATCATCCTCGTTGGTGTGGAACTCCATGGCGATGTCCTCCCGATAGTCATCATCATCACTAAGGTAAGAGGTAATATCACCACGGATATCTTCACCTTCTTATTCCTTCTCCTCAAGCTGAATCTCCTGGTCATGGATGTTCTCTTCAAGGGTTGCCACCTTCTGACGGAGGCCAACGATGATGCGGTTCTTCTTGTCATGCTGGCGACGAAGCGACTTGCGCTCCTTAGCTAGGATGGCGAGAGTTTTATTCCTCTCTGCTGCGACTGTGTGATTCTGGTTGGCGTAGGCACGGGCGTTGTCCAACTCCTAGGTCTTGTGCAGCATGAAGTCAAGGTGATCCACATGGTGCTTCAGCTCCGGATGTCCTGGCATGGCCAAGGGCTGTCCAATAGAGTCACGTCTTGCAAAGTGGGCGAAGCGGGTTCCATTGATCTGGTTGATGTTCTGTGCACACAGACACGCAAGTGGCTCCTGCATTGCTCTATCTAGTTCATTTAGCCAGTTGTTCTCCCTCAAGGTGAACTGTATCTTCTCTGAGGTGGGTGGCTCCATCCTGCCTCTCAGATCTGCAACTATCAACCACTGCAATTCTCCTCCTAACTAGTCATTGAGTTATGCTCCAAAGAACTCAGGGTGCGGGCGTCTAAGAAACTCCGCTAGCTGGCTTAAGTCCCTCTCGAAGATGAGCTCTCCTTCATTGCCCAACTAGTAGAACTTGCTGTACATGACTTCCAATTATAAGAAATTAGGATGAGT
The DNA here is from genome assembly GCA_023614405.1 of Avena insularis. Taxonomy (NCBI): domain Eukaryota; kingdom Viridiplantae; phylum Streptophyta; class Magnoliopsida; order Poales; family Poaceae; genus Avena; species Avena insularis. Next base: position 327,000,365 of record CM042684.1, on the reverse strand, counting down.
AAGTTAGTGAGGTGATCAAGTGTGTCAAATTTTATGTAGAATTGCAAGAATTTTGAGGAACATGTGAACTCCTTTTTGTGAAATAATCTCAAGGATAAGAGTGAGAATAGGTTTTTGTAAATAGTCACTTTCTTTGTTGTGAAACTAAGTTTTTCAGACGTTCATTCTAACTAGGGTCTCCTATGGTCAGGCAAGCTCTGATACCAACTTGTAAACACCCAGATATTTAAGTCCAGATGCCTGTTATGCTGTACATCGCAATCCTAGGATTACCATTCTTGCGAGACATAACAGAATTGGTACCACAGTACATCATCCATTACAAACCATAATAGTCTTACAAATAGTTGATCTCATGATCAAGTCTTAATACATATCAAAGCAACGGAAATAAACATAGTAGACTCCATCTTCATTGTCACAGGCAATGCGGACGATGGGAGATGATCCTAGTTATCGTAGAGCTCCTGCTGTCCATCCTCCAAATAGGCCTCTTCATAGTCTGCCCATGGGAATAGCCAGGGACAAAACCATGAGTACTCTTAAACTATTCGCAAACTATCACTAACACAAGTAAGGTGATACTAGTAGGAATCCTAATCTCTAGTCTTGTTTGCAACAAGCCAAGTTTACTTCAGAAGAACTTAGTAGTAAAGACCTAATTTAGTTCTCTAGATTACTCAAGTGGGAACCTAGTTTTCATTTCCACAACCCTGTTGTGGTCAATTCAAAGTCATAGTCAAGTCGCAAGTCAATTTGAAAACATCTGACAACGGAACAGTATGGTCACTCCAACTGTCCATGACAGCAGACACGGCTATTCGAATAGTTTGGCACTCTGCAGAGGTGGTACACTTTCACCACAAAATTCGATACATCCATCAGGGATAACCCTGAATCATCATACTTGGTATGCGGATAATCAATCCTAACCTTTCAATTACACACCCTAGTATAGGAACCTCCCCTATGAGTTTGGCCTCCCAGCCATGGCCATCTGCCATCCCGGAAACTGCATAGGTGGACATTCATATTCATGAGGTAGCCTCAGCTTAACCCCTTTCCGCAAGGGAACCCATACTAAGACATATAAACTTCCAGTTAAGCCCTACCCAAATTAGGTATTGTGGTTGTACGGTAAAAGTTGGAATGGTATCGCATCCGAACCCAATCATCAGTTTTTATCAAAGTCAAGGCACATGCGTCATTCAGTATCATCTCCAAATCATTGGGTTTCATAACACATGTCAAAACATTTCAACAGAATGACTCATCATCCCAAGGTTTTCATAATCATTTTCTCCAAGTGTTCCCATCTAAAGTGATCAATATTAGTTTAGCACTAGCCACTATCAATGAGAGTATCACTGTTGAGGGGTGCTAATCAAGTGTAACTAACCAAGCCTATTTATATTCTCTTGATGGCATCTATCTTATTCCTACCACTAATCACAATTAATTAACTAGATAAGAAACTTTGGTAAAGGTAAAAGAATAAAGCTTGCAAGTAAAACTTGGGATTGGTATAATCAAGGTTGCATAACCAAGCATGCATAGCGCATCTTGCATAGGTTATCTTGCATGGATAGCTTGCCTTGGTTGGTGCAGTTGTTGAAGTTCTCTTCTTCTTTGTAGTACTCCTCCTCCTCGTAGCCGGGGTTGATACTAGCGTCTATAAGTAAATACAAGGTATACAATCACCAAAAATACGTAGCTACTTCTATTTTGCACACAAGGTGACATGGGTATACCCTGCAGGTACTCGAGTCTTGTATATACTATCCATATACGGTGAAAGCCCACGGTGTTGCCACAGCCCAATGAAGACTTCGAGTGGCCTACGGACTATCGATAACTTGCGAGACAAGAAGAAGTCTAAAGATAAAAAGTTTGAAGGGCAAATCCTAAACTGTAACCGACTCGACCTGCTACCTGAGACCTGGCCTATCTATATAAAGGCTAGGAGGGGGCGGCGAGGAGGACACATGCAACCCTAGTTTCCACAACCCTCGCCAGATTGCATCTACGCACCATTGTAATCTTCAATTCCTTCGTTAATTCCAAGAGAGACAAGCAGGAGTAGGGACCTCTACGAGGCCTGAACCTGGGTAAACCTTGCGTCCATGTGTGCTTGTTTGCTAGCCGATTGATGCTTCCAGCGCTCCCTCCTTCTCCAAAACCCAAGTCCATAACAATGGGCATTGATGAGTTAAACCCTTGTCAATTGTCGCCGTCTGTGGGAACTGGGAGTGCTGATGTTGCGGCTTCTTTGGCCTCATCAACCGCGATCTACAACTCCGCAACAGCGGAGATTCACCAGCTCTTTAGCGCGTTCGACTTCACCGTCCACACGCCAGCCAGTCGCCCGGCATTCGAGTCCATGGGTGACGGAATCAGCTTGGCGATAGGGAGCTTTCGCTTCCAAGTTGGTCAGGTGGGCACACTTCGCATGCCTGACCAGCCAACGGCATCCGCGATTGCTCCAGCATCGTGGTTCCCGCCACCAATCAGCACCCTCAGCGAACTCAACACCCCGGCAACAGCTGAGAGCACGGATAGCGACAGCAGTCGCGGATCCGATGTGAGTGGCCTAGCAACGGAAGATGGAGTTTACGGCTCCGGATCCGAAAGTTGCAAGAGCAACAGCTTCCCCAACCACTTCATGTGCGTCGTCATCAACACCGGCGAAACCGGCACCAATCGCGACAACAGCGACAACGGCCCTAACCCGCCTAACGGTGGCATACCTAATGGCGGACCACCCAACGGCGGCCCCACCAACATTGGCAACAGCGTGCTTGTCAACAGCGTAGGGGCAGTCGAACCTCCAAACATGGTGAATGAACACACTGGCAAACGTGTCGTGATTAGGCTCAACGATCTGGAGTGGGCCCGCTGCCGAGAAGCTCTGCAAGGCAATCCTCTGCCTCCAGGCACGTCGCAAGAGATGATGATGGGATACCATTGGCTACTAAAGGAGGAATACAAACGCCAGCTACAAACGATCGCGCAACTCGAAGCGCGTAAAAAGGCAACAGACGAGTCGAGCCTTCGACGGGTCGGGCTCTCCTCCCACGGAGGATCCTCCTCCAAAGGCAATGAGTACGTGGCCAACAAGAGACGATCTCGAATGGCCCACCTCACCGAGCAGGAGCACATAGAAGCTGCAAAAGTCCTCGACTTCAGATCTATGACAGTCGACACCCTGGGCAATGTGGTCCCAAAGACGCCGCAAGCAGCGGTGATAGCAGCCACCATGTACCTACTCAACAACCAGCCGCCGGCTGGAGATCCCCGAGCCGCCATGCACCAATATATGATCGCGGGCTTGGGTTTAATCGAGGCCGCTCTTGACAAAGAACCAACGCTGGAGCCAAAGAAAAGAAAGGCTCTGGCAAAACGCTATTCCTCACCCTCATCCAGCGATGACAGTCACGATCTGTCTCGACGCCGCCGCTCACGGTGACACGATCACGACTACGATGCGCGTGATGACATCACACAGCGCAAAATCGACAAGTCAAGGGCACGACATGCCTGATCGACTGACTCAGAGGATGAAGACGTGGAGCTCTGCGGCGCCAGATGCTTCAGCAGAGCCATCAGGCAGAAGCGAATGCCCAAGGGGTTCAAACTCCCATCGGAGAACCCAAAGTTTGGCGGCCTGCAGGACTCGAAAATCTAGCTAGAAGACCACATATCCTCTGTCAGGATCCATGGTGGGAGTCGAAGCACGGCCATGCAATGCTTGTAGCTGCAGCTACAGGGCGCTGCCCGAGCATGGCTCAATAACCTCCCGCGCGGATCCATTCATAGCTGGGATGAGCTGGTCTACAGCTTTCTGTGCAACTTCAAGGGCACCTACAAAAGTCCCGCATCAATCGAAGAACTGAGATGCTGCCAGCAAAGGTCGGGCGAATCACTACGCTCGTACATCCAGAGGTGGTCCATCATCAAGAATTCCGCAGAAAATATCTTGGAGGACCGGGCAATCGACGCATTCAACGGCGGCATTTGCCGCATAGAGCTCAGGGAGGAGCTGGGCCACTCGAAGCCCAAAAACATTGACCACCTGATGGAAATCGCGAATCGGTGGGCAGATGGAGAAGATTCGGTGAAAAACCGCGTCCACTCCAACGACGAAGCAGAGCTCGAGTGCAGACGCGATCGCCGAATCAAACGTCAAATGCGCATCTACGATGACCGCGACGACGTCAACATGGTCGCAGCCGGCTACACCGACAGGCGCGATGACAACCACAACAGCGGCTATCACAGCGGTGGACACCATGACTCCGGAAAAACCACGTAAGTATGGAAACGCCGCACTCACGAAGAGGCACCTGCGACAACAATCGAGGACAAACTATTCGGGCCATGCAACGTGCACTTCTACATCGACAAGCACGACGGAAAGAAGAAATCTAGCCACCTCCTCAAGGACTGCCGCGAGTTCCTCAAGCTCCACGAGGGGCTGGCGCGGATGAATCGCGACGCTGTCAACAGGGGCTACGGAGTGTCCCGGGCGCTGTAGCGCATGGAGCTCCTCCTCCACCACCTGGAGGGCCACCACCCGTGGCCGCACCAATCTACGATCAAGGCGGTGAGCCATACCCACGGGCTATGGGCAACATGATGATCCAAAAGGGATGCCCTCGAATCGGGTGCAGAAGGCCATCACTCGCCAAGTAAATTTGGCGACAAACTCACCACCATCCACCACTAAGTACCTTAGTGGAAGCGACTCCTGCATCACCTTCGACAAGCGCGACTACCCGCGCCAAGTACCCTGCCCAGGCCATTGTCCCCTCGTACTCGAGGCACAGATTGGAGGCTTCGGCATGAGTCGGGTTTTCATGGATGGTGGATGCGGCATTAACCTTATGTTTGAAAGTACCTTGCGAGCAATGAGGATCGCTTTGACCTGCCTAGAGGTCTCGGACACGACATTCCACGGCATCTTCCCAGGCAAGGGCATATATCCCCTGGGCAAAATCAACCTCGACTTCATTATTGGCATGTCAAAAAACTTTCGACGTGAACGCATCAACTTCGAAGTTGTCGACTGGCCCTCACAGTACCACTGCATCCTCGGACACGTCGCTTTTGCCAGGTTCATGCCAGTACCACACTACGCATACCTGCAGATGAAAATGCGAGGCCCCAACGGCGTCATCACAATCAACGGGAGCTTCGAGAGGTCCGATAGTTGTGACAGGGAATTCAACAGAATCTCCTAGTCCTTCGGCATGCAGGAAGAACTCGCAAGATTGAAGGAGTCGACAGACAACAGTTTGCCCCCTGAGCCGGCCAAGTTCACCTGACATGTCCTTCGACTCGTCGGTGCACACGAAGAAAGTTCAAGTCCACCCATCGAACCCGGCCAAGACAGCCCTCATCGCCAACAACTTGAGTCCCGCATAGGAACTCACGCTCGTCGAATTCCTCCGTGAGCACTGGGAAATCTTTGCCTGGTGTCCAGCAGACATGCCAGGAGTTCCTAGGGAATTTGCCGAGCACGCACTCAATGTCAATCCAGACGCAAAACCAGTCAAGCAAACAATTTGGCGACTGTCCGAACCAAGGGCAAAGGCGGTCGGAGTGGAGATCAACAGACTCCTCGATGCCAAATTCATACGCGAGATCAAGGAAAGCACTTGGCTCGCCAACACGATACTAGTACCAAAAAAGGACACGGATGTGCGTGGATTTTACCTCTTTGAACAAGAACTGCCCAAATGATCACTTCCTGCTGCCGCGAATCGACCAGATCATCGACTCCACCTCGGGATGTGAGCGCCTCTGCTTCTTTGACGCCTACTCAGGCTACAATCAAATTCGAATGAAGGAGGAAGATTAAGAGAAAACGGTGTTTACAATGCCTTTTGGTGTGTTCTGCTACAACACAATGCCCTTCGGGCTAAAAAACGCGGGAGCAACCTAGCAGCGGTGCATGTAGGCTTGCCTCAAGAACCAACTTGGTCGCAACATCCAAGTCTATGTTGACGACATCATAATCAAGACCAAAGAGGAAGCCTCGCTAATCGACGATCTACGTGAAACCTTCGCCAACCTCGACCGCTACTAGATCAAGGTCAATCTGGACAAATGCGCCTTCGGCATACCATCTGGACAACGACTTGGGTATCTCATCTCTGCGAGGGGGATCGAGGCGAACCCGAAGAAAATAAAAGCCATACTGGCCATGGAGAAGCCGAAGAACTAAGAGGTGTCCAGCAGCTAGCTGGGCGAATTGCAGCGCTCAGTCGATTCATCAGTCGAATGGGCGAAAAGGCACTGCCCTTCTACCAACTTCTCCACAAAGCCGACAAGTTCGAGTGGACCAATGAGGCACATGAAGCATTCGAAGACCTCAAGCGTCTATTGTCCACCTCACTAGTACTGGTGACCCCATGCGAAAGGGAACCACTGTTGCTATACATCTCCGCTACCAACCAGGTGGTCAGCATGGTGCTCGTGGTGGAACGAGCCGAGGAAAACAAGGTCCACGGGGTACAACGCCTAGTCTACTATCTCAGCGAGGTACTCACACCAACAAAGCAGCGGTACCCACACTATCAGAAGCTGGCATATGGCATCTTCATGACAGCCAGGCGAGTGCGCCACTACTTCCAGGAGCACCCAATCGTGGTGGTCAACGACGCCCCGCTTGGACATATCCTCAACAACCCAGACGCCACCGGACGAGTCGCGCTTTGGGGAATCGAATTGTCTCCACAAGACATTACATATGAAAAGCACGACGCAATCAAGTCGCAAGTTCTCCCTGACTTCCTCGTACACTGGAAGGACGGAAAACTCCCTGAAAAAACCAGATATGTCTTACCTCTAAACGATGCACTTCGATGGATCCAAGCGAAAGGACGGAGCTGGCGCATGTGTCATACTGACATCGCCCCAGGGAGACAAGCTGAAATATATTCTGCGAATGCAGTTCACCGCCTCCAACAACGAAGCTGAATACGAGGCCTTGTTGCACGGGATGCGGATGGCAAAAGCCTGCGGCGCCAAGAGTGCACCAGACAATGCACGAGTGCGACACACTGAACGACAATATGATCGCCTACCGCAACCTCTACGACACACTCGAAGGGGACTTTGACGGCTGCGAGCTGCGGCACATAGACCACGAACGCAATGAAGAGGCAGACGTACTCGCCAACATTGGCTCTACCTGCGGCCCCATACCACCTGGAGTATTTCTCGAGCGTATCTGCGAATGCTCCATCAAGCCAAAGGCTGCAGAGAAGAAAAAAAATGCAACAACGAACTCGGGGACTACGCCACCCAATGAGCCAATGGCACTAGACAACCTGGAGCTCGACACAGGACTCGAAGGACCCATGGCGATCATGATGATCGAACCCTCTTGGACTCAACCATACATCACATACCTTCTCAGCAAGAGGCTGCCGGACGACCCGACCGATGTGTGGAAAATTGCACGACGATCCAAGGCATTCGCCATCATCAACGGCGAACTATACAAGCTCAGCATCACAGGATTACTCCAATGATGCATCTCCAACGCTGATGGAAGAGTCGTTCTCCTCGACATTCATGAGGGGACTTGTGGGCACCATGCCGGCAGTCGCGCTCTCGTTGCCAAATCTCTACGAGCTGGATTCTACTGGCCTACGGCCATGCGTGACGCCAAGGACATTGTCCGGAAATGCCACACTTGCCAGTGATTCGCGGACAAACCACATGCACCTGGCGGAGCTCCGGCCAATTCCATTGGCCTGGCCCTTCGTGCAATGGGGACTCGAGATGGCCGGCAAGCTCCCAAAGTCCTCGCGAGGAGGCTACGTCTACCTCTTGGTCGCAGTCGACAAATTCACCAAGTGGATAGAGGCCATGTCGATGACTAACCAGTCAGGAGCCAGCGCAGTCATGTTCTTCGAGACCATTGTCTATCGCTTCAGAGTGCCACACATCATCATCACGGACAATGGGACGAACTTCACCTCTAAGGAGTTCCAGGGTTTCTGCGAAAACCTGGGAATCAACGTAACCTATGCCTCCGTAGCTCATCCGCAGACCAATGGTCAAGTTGAAAAGGGCAACGGGCTCGTCTGTAGTGGAATCAAGAAGCGACTCCTTAGACCACTCGAACAAGCCGCAGGATGCTGGCCAGACAAGCTGCAATTGGTACTCTGGAGATTACACACAACCCCAAATAGTGCCACAGGGTACACCCCGTTCTTCATGGTGCATGGTGCTGAAGCAGTGCTACCCGTAGAGGTACGATACAAGGCGCCGCGAGTGGTCGCTTATAGTGAGAAGGAATCAACTCTCGCACTCGAAGACTCCATCGACCTCCTTGATGAGGCACGGGAAATCGCCGCAGAAAGATCAACGATCTACCAGCAGAACCTGCGCAACTACCATAGTAGAAGGCTACGCCCCAGGTCCTTCGTCGAAGGAGACCTGGTCCTGCGACTAAAACAACAAGGGCATATCAAGCTCGAGTCCCCTTGGGAGGGACCATACGTGATTACAGAAGTAATCTCAGGTGGCGCCTATCGCCTCAAAGACTTCGAGACAGGAGTGGCATACTCCAACCCCTGGAACATTGCGCAGCTGTGGCGCTTCTACCCTTAGTCGTTTTTATTTCTTTCATCACAAATAAGGCTATTCAGCCAAGGCTACTTAGCCACACATTGTACCTCGTACTGTTCTACGAATAAATAAAGCTAAGTGCCCCAAACTCTGTGTTTTTTCTATTATTTTTCACCATCTATATACTCGAGGGCTGCGCCACCCTTTACACATCTGTTCTACGAACCAATCGCGATATCCTGAGTAGCTGACGCACTAATCGAACCCTTTACAAACACCAACCTAGCTGCAACGCACCTGACAAGTTCGGAAGGTGCTGAGATAAACACAAGTGAGGCTAACGAAAAGGAATCGCATAAGTGCAATGCACTCGCAAAACATACGAGCTAACAAGCTCCTTACATATCAATATCAATCAATTATATACAGCATACATACGAACTTTACAACACTGGTATACCTATCTGCAGGATACAAACTAAACGATTGTTGCAACAGAAGAACATTTGTCTGCTCCTCGAAGAAATCGACATTTTCCTCCGCTAGACGATCCACCGCCTGGTAGTGAGGAACCATATTCCAGGTAGAGTCTGCTGGCGACACTAGTGATCTAGCAGCAATCGCTGCAACATCTACATCAGGCCTATGAAGTCGCACCAGCGATAGAGCAGCCTTGGCACCAGCCACCAACTGCTGCCACACACACTCGCGGACCCCACTCAAGTCCTGAAATTTAGCAATAAGAGCCAGCAGGCTCGAGGGAATGACGTCCAGCGGAAACATCGTCTGATAGATGTTCCTTAAGCACGATTTTCATTTCTTTAGAAAATGAAGCACTCGCGAAGCACGGTCCTGCAGGGTCGCCAGTGCAATTGCACGATCATGATCCACCCAGAAGTACCCACTCGCCTGAAGCTGCTCCTGGGTCAGATCATTCATGGGAATGGAGACCCTGTCCTTCTCATCCTGTGGATGACGTGCACGGACAACTATACCAAGCAAAAGAAAAAGTATGAAGACAACAAACTACCGCGAGTGGCTGCAAGAAAAGATAAGGAAGCATAAAGCTAACACTTGAATTGGTCGCCCAGCTGCGCCACCTCCCCTAGCAGATATTTCTCTCGGGCAGTGGCCTTCTCCGCCCGCGACTTCCATACATCCGCGTTACCACGGAGGACGGGCAGTTCGCGCTCCAGCTGCTTAACACGGTCATGTAGTCACGAAAGCAGAGACAGCTCATCCACCCTTGAGCGCGACTACGCTAAGGCATCATTAGTGGATGGAAGATCTCGAGGCTCACTCGAAGGACCACTCGATGTGCCCTATCACAAGCCAAGCAAGAGATAATAAGAAGACCAAGCAATACATGGACAAAAACTCAAGTGCATTCAAGCATAACAAGGTATCAACAGATACACCCACCAACGGCATGTTCTAGACAAAAGGGGTCAAGCTATTAACTATTACAAATATGACTACTAAGGAGAAACTGGCTTCTTCAACTTCGACTTTGGTTTCGGGGGCCTCATTGAGTTTGTGGCAGTATCAGACACCACAGACTTCCCGCCGGCCCCTGACGTCACAGCCTTCGCCGCCTTCTTGGCTCGCTGCAACTCCTCATAGTACTTCGCGACTGTGTTGATGAGCTGCAGCCCATACTTGCCACATGCAGTTGCAAATGGAGCAAAAACTACCTGTTGACCATCCGCCCTGACAGGCATCGCTTTGGAGACTGCAGCCGGATCCACCTCGACTCCATGGGCTTGAACCATCACGAGTGATATAGAAGCGCCAGCCGCACGAAGCGAGTTCTTGAAACTTGCAGGAATGCCTCCAGCAAGGGACTCCACCAGATCGTCTACGTTTTCAATCAGCTCAGCTTTGGGCGCCAGCTCCTCACGGAGGCGACTGAGTACACCCTTGTCTTTGGTCAACTTCCCTTGGATGGAAGCACTGCGATCTTTGACTGCCGCGATGGCGCCTGCCAAGGCATCATCACGACGGAGCGCCTGGGCATCGAAGCTCAGACCGCCGGCATCTACACAGAGAAAAATATTGGCAAAAAGGTCAGCACAATAACAAAGTCGAAAGAAATGACACGATGGAAATACAGACGAAGGAATACCTGAAAGAGACTTGGCAATCGAGAAGAGATGTTCTTCGAACAACTTCTCCCTCGCAGTGATGGAGGCACGCAAATCCTCTTTGTGTTTCCGCGATTCGTCAAGTGTGGCGACTGCCTCATCATGACCCTTCACCACCGCGGCGAGCGTCTTTTCAAGGGAAGCGGCGTCGCGAAGAAGCGCATTATGCTCAGTTGCAAAACAAACAAACAAAGATAGACCGTCAGTCAAGTATATCAAAATGATGAAGAAGAAGAAGCAAAAAGCACTCACTTTCAACCACGCGATGGCGATTGTCCAGCATTGCATGCTGGCGACTCATGGCAAGCACTTGCTCCGCTAGGCGAGCAGCTTCCTTCCCAATAAGCTGCAACAGGAGAAGCAACAAAAGGATCAGCAGATAACATGGATAATTAATTTAACTGCAAGAAAAAGCAATATCACACATACGTGATCCTCCAATGACTCTGAAGTCGATTGTCGCGCAGTTGTCCGGACAACCAGCTGGTGCTCCACATCGCGTGGAGAACTTGATGAATTGTGCCTGGAGTGGGCCGCCAATGGAGGGGAAGGAGTTTGCTCAGCCGCTTCCTTGGCCTTGGAGTCCACGACTCCAGATTCTTTCAAAAATTGGACATCGCCAGAAGATGACGATGCCGGTTGACTACGGAACAAAACCAACTTCAGGAAAATGCAACTCCAAAAAAGAACCAAGAGAAGAATTGTATACTTACCAATCAAACTTGTCAAAATCGAAGGTTTGGCCCTCCGACTCCGACGACTCCTTCGGCAGCCGCATCTTCTTGCAGGAAGGTGGCGCCACAGCACTCACAGGAACGGCAGGAATCGGCGACTCAGCACGGATAGCTGGGCCTTCTGGAGTCGAAGGAGACGACGCATCCGAATCTTCGCTGCACGAACGCTTGCGAGTGTCCGGACCACTGGACTCAGGGGCTTCCTCCTCCTCTTCAAATGGGACGGTCGACTCCGACTCGTCCTCCTCGTCTACTTCGCGAGGAATAACCCCCTCAAGAAGAGGGGGCAAACTGGGAGACACCTTCCAATCCTGCATACAGCAAACAAGTCAGCGCAAGTCAAGGAAAAGAAACACTCGACAAAATAAAGCTACTTCGTAGCACAATCATACCTCAGGAGGAGGGTTAGAAGCATCAAAAGGGGGCACGACTGGTTCACTAGGGAGTACACCCTTGGCAGTGTACTTGGTCAGCAACTGCACCCTCTTATCTACTTCACTCGCGGAAATGCCATCGACAGATACGCGAGTGACATCGTCCACACCAGCCCACTGGAACATAGGGTGGACTCTGGCCTGCAGGGACTGGACGCGACAACGCAGCCACGTGTGAATGAGGGTGCAGCCTCCCTCTTCTTTACCCATGCGACTCTCGAGGTCGCAGACGCACTCGTACAACACTTCTGTCTCCTCGGACTCGCCGGGCATCACAACGTTCTTCCAAGAGCGCCTCCTCCTGCACGGCGCTGCGGGATCAAAAGGTGCGAGTCCAAAGTGGTCTCCGTCGGCCTTCTGGTCGCGGATGTAGAACCACTTGTCCCTCCACCCTTGGACGGACGCCATGAGCTTGATGTCAAAGTACGTAACGGAGGAGTCGACATGGATACCTCAACCTCCTACATCATAGACTACGGAGCCAGACGCCGACTGGCGCTTCAGCTTAAAGAGACGCTTGAAGAGTCCAAAGTGTGGCTCGATTCTGAGCCAGCACTCGCAAAGCATAATGTAGCAAGAAATGTGGAGGATAGACTTGGGGGATAGCTGGTGCAGCTGGAGCCCATAGAAACAAAGGAGGTCCCTGAAGAAAGGATGCAGGGGCAGAGAAAGACCGTGGATGATGAATGCTAGGAACATCACCCGGAAACCAGCAGGAGGACAAGGGGTTACCTCACCACCTAGGACTCACGAGTCACCAACCTCGGAATATAGAACTCCGTCTTGGCGCTAGAGACGGAGCTCGGACGACTTGATGATGGACACGCACCACACGTCATTGGTGACGCGAGTGCCCGTGCCCTTCTTCTTCCCGGTGACGGCGGTGCTAGTGCTCGCAATGGCGGAGCCGCCCTTCTTCTTGGCAGCGGCAGTGGCGGCGGCGGACTCAGTTGCAGCACCTCCCTTCTTATTCCCCACCTTGCGGTGGCGATGAGAGCGGAGAAAATAACTCGGGAAAACACGGAGTTGGTCCAGCGCCGCAAACGGAACAAACTCTCGGAGGCAGAGAGTAGTAGCAATGGAGATGGAGGCACAAAGTAGAGAGGGAACAGATGAGAAATTACCGCAGCGGCGCTACTACTTAACCCCCTGGAAGATGTCATCCAATGGCTAGCAGAAACCCTATCAGACGCGTGGCGCACATCACGATCGACACGTGGAGGACCTGAAGCACGAACTGTCCCCCACTACCCCCATTACGCGCGGAAATCAAGGAGGCATAGTTAAAACAAAAGATTACGCACGCCTGGTCAAGTCAGGGTCAGAAAATGGGACCCACCGCTCGTCATGTCCCGTCAAAGCCGCTCACGCGGGCAACTGAGATCATCACATCGTCAGCACTGATGTCATCAAAGATTGAGCAATAGAAGACTTCGACTACTTTAATCCTTGCTCGAGTCTTCGACTCCACCAAGCACTCGAGGGCTACTCCCATAGGAAGCGCTGGACACGCACCCTGTGATTCTTCTTTTCTGCAGGAATATGGACATTCAAAGCATACCCAACCACTTGAATCCACGATTCAACTATGGACATGGGTTACTCCCATAGGGAGCACCAGAAATAAATTCGACTGAAACAAGCAAACAAAAGACGACAACGGTCGCAAAAGTTCTTTAGTCCCTGCCTGAGTCTTCGACTCAACCAGGCACTCGGGGGCTACTCCCAGGGAGCACTGGTCACGCACCCTATGATTATTTGTACATCGTACTATGTGTCGATAACATCCATACTCAAAGTCTATGGTGACACCGCCTCATATTTTTCCCTACAAAGAGACTACGTCTCCTGGGTCACCCGAATCATCTCCGTGATGACAAAATTTCGGATGCCGCGCTTGTAGCATGAAGATAAGACCTGAATAAGGCCTGGCAACGCATTTGCTGCGTACTACCAGAAATTTATCTGTGCCTATAGGTGCGATGAACGTGCCTTGACGGACGCGTCGAGTGCTCACACACATATACTGGAATTCGACTCCTGTAAGACCTCCGTGGCTTTAGTCGAATTACACCAGCACTTTTCTGAATTCGAGTCTAGGGACTCGAGTTCGAGTAGACTGCGTTGTTTTTCCCTAAGGTAGTTAACTGATACCGATACATCGGTTAAATTAGGCACGCACATCAACAAATACCTATGACACAAATAGAGCACTCGAAAAAAACACTCAGGCATGCACTCGAAAGGCTTCATAAAGTCCTCAGTCGAATCTGTGATTCCACTGGACACTCGGGAGCTACTGACATGGGTATACCCTGCAGGTACTCGAGTCTTGTATATATGGTCCAGATATGGTGAAATCCCACGGTGTTGCCACAGCCCAATGAAGACTTCGAGTGGCCTACGGACTATCGATAACTTGCAAGACAAGAAGAAGTCTAAAGATAGAAAGTTTGAAGGGAAAACCCTAAACTGTAACCGACTCGACCTGCTACCTGAGCCCTGGCCTATCTATATAAAGGCTAGGAGGGGGCAGCGAGGAGGACACACACAACCCTAGTTTTCACAACCCCCGCCAGATTGCATATGCGCACCATTGTAATCTTCGATTCCTTCATTAATTCCAAGAGCAGACAAGCAGGAGTAGGGACCTCTACGAGGCCTAAACATGGGTAAACCTTGTGTCCCTGTGTGCTTGTTTGCGAGCCGATTGATGCTTCCAGCGCTCCCTCCTTCTCCAAAACCCAAGTTCATAACAATGGGCATTGATGAGTTAAACCCTCGTCACAAGGGTTCACACTAGATGACCAAGCATCATCTCAATCATCACATGAAATATTGACATATTCTTATTTATCTTATTTTGGAAATGCAATTTCTACTCATTGAAAAATACTTAAGATTTAATATTCTCCAATTAAAATATGGGATCATGTTGACACATGTCATCACCACATATTCCAATACTTGGGAATGTCATTTAAATGGGTTGGCATATATTACAAAGTTGAATATTACTATTTAATAATATTTACATGACTAGAAATGCCTAGATAGCATTATTTTAATACCAGTCCATGATCACTGCATGTAAAACTAAGTATTTTTACATATCCAGATAGAGCATGGCAAATGTGATTTTTGAAAGTTGGAATCAACTCAAGAGAATTTATGGTTGATTTTATAAAAATGTTTGAAGTTAGAAAAGTCTCTATCTTGTTAGTTTTACTATAGGTGATCTATAGTTTCAAACTGTTTGAATCCAACGGGAGTGTGTAGAGATTTTCAATACCTTTCTAACCAAATTAGAATCATGAAATTTGTTTAAGTAAATGTCTTTGAATTCAATTTTTAAATCACTGACAGAATAGAGTTTTCAATTAAATGTAAAATCTAAGTTTGAATCTTTGGGCTATTCGCGGGAATGCTAATGAGCCAGCCCAGCTATGCGGCGCGCGCGTAGCGGGCTACACTTAGGCTGGTCCCACGTGTCAGCGGCTGTGTCTAAGCGAAATGGTATCAGCTAATCTAGGTTGCATGATTAGAGCGTGATCGACGGCTGAGCGTCATCGTCTCTGTCGCACTGAGCGCGCGATATTCTAACCCTAGCACTACGGTGGGGGTCGTCGAGGGCTTACCAGGGCTCTAGCTAGGTCTGGTGATGGGGGCGAACGAACTGGTAGATGACGGCGAGTCGAATGGTGGTCGCGGCAGCTCCTGGGGTGGCTCCAATCAACGGCTCCGTTCTAGGATAGCAGCGGCGGGCTCCAGCAAAATTCTGGTGATGGGCTGCTCTCCTTGCTCTGGGGAAGGGTCAGGGGGTTTCTTGGGAGAGGTGAGTCGAGTGGTGTGCAATTGGAGGCAGGGGAGGGGTCTATTTATACCTCGGCGAGAGGGGCAGTGCGGCATGGCTTGGGCTCGTCGGCGACATCGCTACAGGGGGCTATCGGCATGGCTGCGGGCATAGGTCGATGCGGTTTTCCCTAGCGGTCGTCATGCGCATAGTGGCACGGCGAGGCACGGTCTTAATCGGTCGGGGGCGTCTGCGCTCTGTTTAGGTACCGCTGGTGTTCGTCATGGTGTATGGAGGTCACGGGGTGCACGCCGTCGAACGGTCATGTCTGGGAGGTTGCTGGTGATGCGGCGAGTGCAGTTACGCAAGGAGAGAGCAAGGCGCGGCGTGTCTGTGCGAGGCGGCTCGGTGCTCTGGTGTGCGCTCGGCATGGCAGAGAGATAAATGGGCGTGGCTATGCTGGCTTCTCCACTGCTTGTCTTTGGTCGAGGCGTGGACTGGGGGTGCGGTGAGGTCACACCCATCTCCTCGTGGTCATGGTAGAGGGAGGCGCGACGTGTGGCATTGTGTCCATGCTCGACCGGCATGCCACGCTCGGGTACGGGCTTGCACTGGTCATTGGGTCGGGTGAGCGGTGCCAGCTGCACGGGCTAGTACTAGGGGTGATCGTGGGTGAGTAATTGAGGCTAAAATGAGTACAATGGTGAGCACTAGATTGATCAAAACAGTAGATAGTTGTTAGACTTATACTGTGCCTACTAAGTGTTTGATTAAATGGCCGCATGAACTAAACATTTGAATTTTCAAATTCTTTTTGGTGGGTGTGTTGGTCATATGCTTGAGTGTCTCTGGTTGCTAGGATTTTTCAAGTGGAGAAGGTTTGAGTGGTTTTTGAAAAATGGTTTTCTAGATACCTACACTTGATTCAATTTTGAAATGTCCCTCAAATGGATTTGAATTTGTTTATGTAAATTTGTAAAGTTCACTTGTGTTCATTTTCACTTGGTCTAGCAAGGGGAGAAAAGAAATAGAATTGTTTCTGTTGGAAATCATTTACTAGAGATGCCCAAAGTGGGCTAGTGGTTAACTTTGGCAAAAATGACCATTAGATCATATGCCTTATTATTTGATTTTCTTTTGATTTGATTTTGCTTATATTTGACCTAGATGATCTGGTTTTGATCCTTAAGCTAATCCTTAACATATATAACAATCAAACATGGCATAACATGCATTCATACATCATTAATAAACACACGTGCATTCATATGGTGTTTAATAATAAAAAGGTTTTGCTAACCTAAATTTTGGGTTAATTGGAAATTAATAATCTTATTTAATATTTTTGAGATGTTACAGGGACACATCCCCAAGCTCAGGCTTTTGCAACCCCTTTTGTTGCTCATGGTGGTGGTGGTGGTGGTGGATAATCTCCCAAGTTCCATTGGCTGCTCCAATTGGTGAACTGGGTTGAGAGGTTGGCAGTAGCATCTCGAAGGTTGATGGAGAGGTTGCTCATATTATGGATGCTTCCTTAGAGAGCATAAATATCATCATAGGTGGTTTAGTAGTTTGGTGGTTGCACATCTTGTTCGGATCCTTCTTGTTCTATTTCTTCACCTCCCCTCCTTATCCCGCGGGTTCTTCTTGTTGGGGTAGATTGCTTCAACCTGCGCGTCATAACACAAATGTTCCTCCTTGGTAGAGAATATACCATTAGGCAAAGGAGCTGGTATCAAGTGATCCGCTCCAGGTATTTCAAGAAAGTATCTACCATTGGATTTAGAAATCATACCACAAGCTCTTAGAGTAGAGAAACCGAGACGGTGGTCTCCTGCCAACGGTTGGATATTACCTAGATTGACGTGAAGCTCACGCGCAAGGACGGTGATAATTCCTCCTTCGCATATGGGTCCACAAGATTCGAGGGCCTGATAATTAAGATAAAACAATAGAAGGGCGCCCAAATTCGGCATCAAGTTACAGTTAGGAATCGCAGCTCTAGTGAGAATTATCATATCCCCCTCATTGACTCTAGTAAACTCACCATGTGCCTACAAGGTGTTATCAATAACATAAAACAAATAACAAATAGAAGGGTGATCAATTTGGTTTCTCTTGGGAACGTTCCCACGGATGTCAGAGAAAGTGACCCGCGTAGGAACAAGGGGTCCAACAAGACCTAAGTTCGAGAGGGGGATGAACACGTGTTTTGAGCTTCTGAACAATAGCGGAGACGACGACGCGTCAGCATGTCAGAGTGGTTGACACAAGGGTTTTTTACCCAGGTTCGGGACCCTCGTGAGGAGGTAAAGCCCCTACTCCTACTTGGTTGTATTGCTCGTGGTGTCTCATGAGGGTACAATGGTGTATCAATGTCTAGGGTTACAAATCGCTAGGATCGACCCCTTCTAAGGTAGGAGAAGGTCTCCTTATATAGGGGTGTTGGGCCTCTTACCCCTGTCCATGGGTGGGAAGGGTCACCACATCACCGTCCACAAAAACCTCGGTCCACAAGATTACTTTCTGCTGACTCAGTCCAAGGCCCTTGGCCTTTCTCTGGTCCTTCGTAAATGAAAGGTCCATGGTGCCCTCCTCTGCCTTCTCCTAAAGCTAGTACCTTTGGTGTTTCTTATCTTCATGTGAGGCTGCCTATCTCCTCTCTTGCACCAAAACAGCAAAAGGTGGGTCGATGCCATCACTGAGGTCGTCTGCCCAGCTTTGGCACCAAAGGGGCCAAACCATCTCCTCTGTACTGAGGTGGTCTGGGGGGTCCCTCGTCCAGTTGAGGTGGGACATGCTTGTCGGATCACACTGTCTTTGCCTCCTTTACCGTGTGATTACGTATGTACCCCTGAGGAACATGCCAGAGTATCCGAGGCCTAGGCACGGGTCGAGGAGCCTCACAAGGCCTCCCTCTTACGCGCGGTGGCCTCCTGTGGCTGGGCTACCCGTGGTTGAGGTTTGAGGCCATGTTTAGGCTTCTGCGGGGGCAGTGGCCTCGGGCTCCCCTCAGACGTGTCCTCCCTAGGCAACGCTTCCCGGCTTCCTCCGGAGGATACTCGTGTCTGGTCGGTGGGCTCGAAGGCCGTGGGATCATGGTACCCCCGGTGCCGGGACTCTGACTGTAGCCCCCAGGCACATGCCACACATGTCTCCTGGAGAACACGAAGGGGTAGGAGCCCAAAAATGGCCTTTGGGCCCTTTTGCCTCTCAGGTTAGCATGGGTCCCACTTTTTCTTATCCCGGCCGTGCACACAGAGTGTTCGTCCATCCTACAATGTTGGTTACAACAGTGATTACTCCGTATTGGGAGTTATCCCCATGATGTGATGGTGCGTGGGGGGAAGGCCCGCAGTTAATGCCACATGTTCAGCGTGAGGACACGATGCTCAGTCCTATTAAATCAGAGCACGAGCACGCTTCCCCCCATCACCATATCCTCCATTCCTTCAGCTCCTCTTTCCGACTCCTAGCACCAAAAACCCCATTTCTCCCTATGGCACCCAAGCGCTTCTCACCTAGTGAGAAGGGCAATTCTGTGATGGTGGACGTGACGGGGGTCCCGCCGATGAAGCGCCACCAAGACGGCCACGCGGGAGCGGCCGCGGTAGGCGTGGTGGTTGTGTCGTGACCCCCGGCTCCACTCCTTCCTTGTGAGCCATCACGGGAGTTGAGGGGAAGGTGACGGTAAAGAGCGGTCGAGGGCGGCACCATGATAGCTATCGGGGGCGGTGCAGGGCGCGTGACAGAGGCCTCGATGGAGTCCTGGAGCCCGCGCTGCTTCCTTCTCCAGCACCTCTACCTGTCGTGATTAAGATCGAGGATGACCCTGAGCCTGCGCGGTTCATCAATATTCTCATCCTCCTCAGGGGCCTAGATTGATTCGCGAGGGTGCAACTTCCTCCATGGTTCGTGCTCGGGATTTCCGACGAGCATGCCCCAGAGGTGTTGTTATGCCACTCCGACGGTCACGAGAGGTGGGAGGTGAGCGTGGAGGTCCACTTGCCGAGTGAGATGTACCTCACTAACGGTTGGGATCGCTTCCTCACCGAGCATGGCATCCATCAGGGCTTGGTGCTCCAGTTCCGCTACTCCAACGGAGGCTTCTCCATGTTTGTGTTTGACCCCGAGATGTGTCGCGTCAACTACCAGTGACATCTCAAGTAGATCGGGGCGGTGCCACTAGAGGAGCTATGTCATGGTGGTGTCACGGAAGATGCCATGGATAGGCTAAAGGTGGGGACTAATACACGCTAGGGGAATCCAGGGAGGGATAGTGAAGTGATTCTCCACACAGAAGTTTATATTTGCTTTGCCTCCAAGGTTACAAGTGCTCCTAGATCTTTATTGGCGAGAGGAGGAAGAAGGAGCTCTCTTACTCTCGCTCACAGATCACACTTAAAACCCTAGCCAAACTAGAAAAATCAGAACCCCCTCTACAGAAGCCCTAGCCCTCTTATATAGGGGGGCTAGGTCTCCACTTAGGGCATACGTGGAGGCATATTCCTAAGAATATGCCATCTCCCAAAGCAGTAAGCCGGCCGGGTTACTTTTCCCTCGTGTCACACATGCAGAGGCTACGTGAGCCTCTGCGGCGCCCGCGTCAGCCGACATGGGCATCATCACGCTTGTCGGCCACGCCTCGGTGGTCCTGCCCTTGTCTGCTTTGCTCAGGCAGTGCGTACCGGGGCTTCTTTTGACCAGCGAGATTCCTTCCTTCTCCTAGAAGCTAGATGTGCCCCGGATCATAGTTGATCCGGCCACACTTGTTCCTGCATACAAGTTAAACATGCATTTCTGACTTACTGCTGAAGTCGGTTGATACTTAGTTAGGCGAATGCCCCTGGTCCGGGTTACCCCGTGATTCGGCCTGCCTTGAGGTGACCCGGCCAGCATCCGCTTTGGCCTTGCCGAACCTCGGCTAACTCGGCCTTTATACCCCGGCGTGACCCTACCCGGGAGTATCCCCCAACATTAGTCCCCGAAGCTGGTGCGGTCTTAGTTGCCTCAGCTGCTAAGACCACATCAGGTTCAATTATGTTTGACCTTTGGACGTTATTTCCGAGTTATCTCCTTGTCTCGGGTTATATGGATTTACGTTCCCCTTGCACGTTCCAAGTTTTCACTTGCCGGCCGGGTTACCACTTTAACTCGGACTTCATGGTTTTACTTTCCCTCTGCACATTCCAAGTTTTCACTTGCTGGCCGGGTTACCACGGTCCTATTCGGGTCTTGCTTCCTTCTCTCGTACGCCAACCCACGTGGAGGCTAATCATTATGTTGTCTCATTTAAGGGCCAGCACAGTAACCGCCGCAGTAATTGTCAGTCATCACTATGCGCGAGTCATGTCACGCCTGCCTCCTCGTTTACCGCATCAACTTGGCACGTCATGGGACCAACTCACTCTGTGGCCTTCTGTGTGGCTCCTCGCTGATTGGTCGATGCGGGTGGTACACGGCCACTGCGTGTGGCGTACCCATAGGACACGATCCCACTTTCTCCGCATGGGAGAGGTTAAATAGGGGAGGGGCGCATCACTTAGGCTTTTTTCCCCTTACCGCGCCCCTCTGCCCTTTGCTCTTCTTCTTCGTCTTCCTCGCGACGCTAGCCGCGATGCTCCCAAGCAGCGCCACCGCCGCATCTTTTCCCCCATATTTCTACGTCGTCGCCCCCGCTACGCGCCTCCTCCACCACGGGTCGCTGCCAATCTAGGCCTTTGCCCCCCGCCGCTTAGCGCCATAGGGCAGCGATTATCAGATGACGGAGGAGGAGCTCGTCGTTGCTGAGCAAGAGATGGAGGAGGACTCTGCCGCCGCGGACCGTGGTGCATGGGCCGGGTCATGGGTCTGCCAAGATGACTTGGACTGGCTCTACCGGACCAGACGCATCCCCGCTGGCGTCATCACGCGCCTTGCCTCCGCCGAACTCGCCCCCTCACCCAATCCGGGTGAGTACGTTGTGTTCTTGTCACACTTCCAATGGGGGTTCGGTTTGCCGGTCAGCGATTTCTTCCATGACTGGTTAAGCACATACGAACTCCAGCCGCACCACCTTCCTGCCAACGCAATCACTTCTCTTTCTGCTTTTGCCTCTACGATCAACGGCTACACCGGATTATGGCCCACGAAGGAGCTATGGATCCGGTTTTTCGGCCTTCGTCGTAATGTCATTCCGAATATTCAACTCGATCCGGAGGACAAGCAGCTCACTCAATTCGGAGTTGCATCCATCTCACCCCGGAGGCTATCTGTTTTCCCTCGAGTCACCGGGCTGGAGTCCTGCAAAGGATGGGCCCGGACTTTCTTTTATGTTCGGAACGAGGGCACTGAAGACTTGATCCGGCTGCTTCCTTATGCTCCGGGTCCACCTAACCCGGAATCATGGGACGTTGTCCTCAAGAAGCCCACAGCCTTGGCCAACCAGGTCAACAAGAGGTTTGCGGAGCTGAAGAAGCTCGGGTTGCGCAACGAGGATGCTATGATCACGTTCGTGTGCAACCGAATCTCCCCCCTCCAGAGGCGCACCCACAAGGTGTGCCACATGAGCTTCGGCCGCGACCCCAACCGGACCTCGTCCTTCGAGTTGAGCAACTCGGATATCTATCGTCGGGTCAAGGCTCTCTTCACCACCCACAAGGACTTCTCCACTGAATTGAGCATTTCTTCCGGGATAGGCTTCCTCCCTTGGTAAGCTTCGTGGCGCAAATTTACTCCGGGTTAATTATATGTTGGTCATTGTTCCATTTTTGACTCTGTTGTTCATTCTTTTCCTCAGCTATTCCTTGGCCAGACCCTCGAGGCGGCACCGATCCGACCCTTAAATGGCGCTGACCGAGACCGGACAAGGAAGAGCCAGACCAGGAGATGTTCCTCCCGATGACCGACCCTACGAAGCGAACCACCGGTAAACCCTCTTATATTAGAGATTGGCCCGATGATGAAGATGACTCGGATGTCGAGGTGATTGAACCTGTTGATGCTATCCCCCTTTCTTATGCTTTTCCGGCATCAGCTAACCCCGATGGGCAGATCCACGAGGACCCTCCCCTTGCCATGGGGGAACCTGTTCCGGCAGCGCCGAAGAAGAGGCGTGGAGCTGCATCAAGTTCCTCCTCCGGACCTTCTCAGCCCTCCAAAAGGCAAAAGAAGTCCGGAGACAAAACTGCTTCCAAGCCTGCAGGCAAGGCCCCAGCACGAAGGGCTCGGAAACCCAAGGAGCCCCAAACCTTGGACACGCAAGTCTCTTTTTCTCCTACAACTTGTTCTTCCTTCCATTGTTGTAATTTATCTTCTGACATTATTTGATTTGGTAGGGCTGCGGTGGAGGTCCCTCAGAGTGGATCTAGCATCTCTTCGCCGCTCCATCCCAGCACTTCTCCCCCTTGTGACGACGAGCCACGCCAGCTAAGCCATATCCCAAAGGGTTCTACGGCTGCTCCGAGTTCTATTCCACCTCGTCGAGAGGAGGGTAACCTCGGAGCGGGGGAGACCGGTCCAGCCAAGGGAGCGGCATCCACCACTTCGGCTCCGCCACAACCAGCAACTACTGAGACTACCTCCATACCATCACCAACACCAGCACCAATTCCGGCACCAGGAACAAGGGCACCAGCGCCAAGCTCCTCCGCCTCGTCCGAGTCTTCTCAGTCTCGGCGAGGAAGTACCCAGGCAGCTCCTAAGGGGAAATATGCCGCAACCACTTCCTCCTCTCAGCAAGCCAAAGGCAAGAAAGCCCCTGACGTCACCAGGGCAGCGTCCACCGGGTCTGGATAGCGCACCCTTGCGTCCATGCTTGCCCAGAAGGCTCCAGCACCGAAGGACGACCCTGCCAAGCCAACTAGTGCGCAACAACTTGTTCTGCACACCAGTCCGGCCCATGCTCAGGTTGAGAGGAGAGGGGCACATGCGAGGGGCTTGGTGGCGCCCCACATGCTCAGTGGTGAGTGATATCCTCCGACCTTGATCGAGTTTATGAATAACTGGAACAAGGCGGAGTTCGTCTATAACGACGATCTCCCAGAGAAGTTCGGTCCCGCCAAATTCGCTGCCCAGATTAACACAGCCTCTAAGGCGATTAACCTTGCGGGTCGGATGATGGAGGTACGTTACTTCACCTTTTCCTTATCATGCACTAGCAATATAACCATTAGTCCCCGAGCCTCCGGGGGAGTAACTTGTTACTTGGTCGGATGCTCCTTAGAGAACTAACATAGCTCCTTCATAATTTCAAATATGCACACACCTAGAGCCGGGTTAAGTTCCACTTGGCCCGGATCTTGTACACTTCGAATATGCACACACCTAGAGCTAGGTTAAGTTACACTTGGCCTGAATCTTGTACACTTCGAATATGCACACACCTAGAGACAGGTTAAGTTCCACTTGGCCCGGATCTTGTACATTTCGAATATGCACACACCTAGAGCGGGGTTAAATTCCACTTGGCCCTGATCTTGTACACTTCGAATATGCTCACACCTAGAGCCGGGTTAAGTTCCACTTGGCCCGGATCTTGTACACTTCGAATATGCACACACCTAGAGCTGGGTTGAGTTCCACTTGGCCCGGATCTTGTACACTTCGAATATGCACACACCTAGAGCCGGGTTAAGTTCCACTTGGCCCGGATCTTGTACACTTCGAATATGCACACTCCTAGAGTTTGGTTAAGTTACAGTTGGCTCGGATCTTGTACACTTCGAATATGCACAAGGCTTAAGCCAAATTTTCGTATTCTTTTTAGGTGACCACCAACCGCCGGAGTGCTGAGTTCTAGCGTCTTCTGGATACCCACAAGATGCTGCTTGCAAAGAACAATACACATCTCGCTGAGCATGAGAAAAGGGGTAAGTTTATCCCTTGGCGCTTCTCCGTTTTCCTTCATCTTCCTCTGCCGAACTAGTCTCATTATTTGGTTTCCACAGCTGGGGTGGAGGCTGAGAACAAGATTATGTGAAAGAACCTAGAGCAGATCAAGGGTAAGTCCTTTTGTCCTACCGCTTCCTTTCCATCTTCTTTTCTTCTTGGCTCAGCAAACATTCATACCTCGGCTCTGCCGGGTCAACACGCTATTTCAGCATCTCTTGAAGATAGTGTGCCCGTTCCTGACATGATGCTGCATTTTCTTGAACAAGCAGGGCAGCATCAGGCTGAGCTCAAAAAGAAAGACGATGAGCTTGCCCTCCTCCGAACCAAGAACGACGAGATTGCCAAGCTAAAGGCAGAAATGAAGAAGATGAAGGCGCAGCACCAAACCAAGCTTGAAAAGGCTGGCCAGGACTACACGGAAGAACGCGAGCGCCTCAACCTCCAAATTGCTAAGGACCGCGAACTTCTCCAGGAGGCCGACGTCAATCTTGAGTCAGCGAACACTGAACTGGTGCAGCTCTACCAAAGACGCGATAATTGCATCAATGAATTGACCCGGATCCATAGCCACATTTCACGTAAGTTCCTTTCCCTTATCCGACATACTTCCCCGGGTTACTTCATATGTATTTTCTTCAGCTTCTTCCTTTGCCTTGTTTTCAGGCCACTTTCTAGAGGGTACTCCTATCGCGAGCGCTGCTGTTGCCAATTTCCGCTGAGAGAGGGGTACTCCTGTCTCTCCTAACGGTGAGAGCATTCCCTTTGACATGGAGGACCTATTGGTCAGCCTGTCATCTTGCGTGGAAATCATCAAGAACTACGGCAAGGATCTCCTCGACGTTTCAGTCCGAGTCTTCAACACGTTCTGGCCCGGTGAGAGTGCTCCGAAGAGAATCACACTTCTTGCTGAAAAGCTGTCGGAGATCGAGACCTAGCTCGACCTCTGGAGGGAGTCCGCTGGACGTCCTGCAGCTGAGACCGTTCTTCACCACATACTCACGTGGTATGAGAAGATCGATCTTAGCCTCCTGACGCGCGTGCGCACCGGATACAAGTGGACCAATGACCCGGAATGGGTAGCTCGGCGCCAGGCTTGTGCCCATAGCCTCATTGAATATTCTCCCATTCACGAATGGACTGAGGGTCCAAGCTTCCTAGAAGACGCTGGCGACGAAGAGGTCGAGAATGTTGAAGATGATTCAGACGAGGATGGAGAGGACGATGCCTCGGATATCGAAGAAGGCGAAGATGATGCCCAACTTCCTCCTCCTGCTGCTCCTTAAGTAAAAACAATTGAAAACTTATCAGATCCCCGGTATGCCGGGTGGAAATGTATCCCGTACTTATGTAATATTTTGCTACTAAGTTTGTATGACGGATTAACTTGGGCGTAGTCCCCGAGTTTCATTTTCTTATTCGTCCAATCTTCTGGCTCGGTTCATGTCTACCTTGATTCGGTTTTACGACTTACGAATCCGATCTTCAAAAATTGTTTTAACAATACTTAGAAACCTTTAGGCTTAGCTCAAATAATTTAGAATAATAGTTTGAAAGTAAATACAAGGTTAGTCCAAAAAACAAACGTCGGCTCGATTAAGTTCTTTTCCCTTAGTCGTTTTTCATGTGCTACACAATTCCAAACTTGTTCTCTTGCTTGCCATGAAGCCAATTCTTGTTGGAAAGCAGCAAGTCGAAGAGTTGGGTTTTTGGTGCTCACACACTACTAGTCCGAGTTAATTAGAACAACTTACTCCAGCTGATGTAAAAATAATAAAAAACAACAAATATTATTAAGGCAGTCCCCGAGTTACTGCTCGAGGTGCCAATGTTTCATTCATAAGCTCATTGCCGGCATACATACCGACATATGAGAAGACTCGGATACATACACTTCTCTGCTAAGTGTAGAAAGGACGAAGTAGAGCTACATTCCATGGGCGCTTAGATTCCTCGCCGGACCTGTCCACCTTGTTCTTTTCCTATGGCTTTGCATCTATAAGATAATAAGAGTCATTGTGCAATGCTTTGCTTACGATGAATGGCCCTTCCCATGGGAGGGATAATTTATGCATGCCGGTAGTACGTTGTACCAACCGGAGCACCAGATCGCCTTCTCGAAAGACTCGAGGGCTTACTTTCCGGCTATGATAGCGTCGGAGATTATGCTGATATATGGCGGATCTGGACAATGCCAGTTCTCTCGCTTCTTCTAGCAGATCAACATCATTTTGGCGGGCTTCTTGTACTTCGGCTTCTGTGTATTGGGTGACCCTAGGCGAATCATGCTCTATGTCAGTTGGTAATACAGCTTTTGCCCCATATACCAGAAAAAACGGCGTATAGCATGTTGATCGATTCGGAGTTGTTCTTAAACTCCATAGTACCGCTGGTAGTTCTTCTATCCAGCACCCCGCTGATCTTTGCAGAGGTTCAATGAGCCGAGGTTTTATCTCGGATAATACTAATCCGTTGGATCTTTCCACTTGTCCGTTCGATGCGGGGTGGGCTACCGAGGCTACGTCGAGTCGGATCTTCTTGTCCCGGCAGAAGCGCGCAAATGCTCCTTCCGCAAAATTTGTTCCATTATCCGTTATGATACTGTGTGGGTAACCGTACCTCAAGATTATATCCTTGAGAAACGTTACGGCCATAGCCCCATCACATTTCCTTATAGGCTTTACTTCGATCCACTTCGTAAACTTGTCCACCATGACCAAAATGTGAGTCATGTTTCCCCTTTCTGGTTTAAACGGGCCAACCATGTCCAAGCACCATACGGCAAATGGCCATGTAATTGGTATGGTCTTGAGTTCCGACAATGCCATATGTGTCTTGGTAGCATACCTCTGACAACCATTGCATTTTCTCACCAGATCTTCTGCTTGTTCTAAGGCATTGGGCCAGTAGAATCCATGCCGGAATGCTTTTGCCACCAAGGCTCGGGATGAGGCATGATGCCCGCACTCTCCTTGGTGTATATCTCGGAGGATGTCAAGCCCTTCTTCCGGGTCAACGCATCGCTGGAGGACATTGTTGACACTCCGTTTGTACAACTCGGAATTGATAATTGTGTATGCATTTGCTCTCCTCTGAGTTTGCCTAGATAACATCTCCTCAGTGGGTAACGTTCCATCTTTCAGGAATTGAAATATAGGCAGTGCCCAAGCTGGTATTGCTCCTACAGGGAACACATTCTCATTAATTTCCATCTGATCCACTGGCATAACTTCAACCGGATCATGCTGAGCAGTCCCCGGGTCCTGCGAGGTAGTCCCCGGGTTCGCTGAGGCAGTCCTCGGGTTTCGCGCACCACCTCCCATGTCAATGTCCATGGGCTCAGCTCCGGATTCTGTATCTTCCGGGACATAGATCGAGTCGGTTCCTGGGGATGGCCTGATAGATGGTTTTCTGAGGTGTTCCAATGCTACACCCGGTGGAATTGCTTGTCGGGTTGATCCGAGCTTCGATAGCATGTCGGCAGCCTCATTTTCCACCTAGGGTACATGGTGAAATTCACACCCCTCAAAGTAACGGATATCTTACGTACATGAAATCATGCAGGCCATGTTTGGATCAAGGGCGTCCCACAGTCCTGATACTTGCTGTACCACCAAATCCAAGTCGCCAAAGCATATGATCCGACGTATACCAATCTCTTTTGCTACCTTGAGCCCATGCATAAGTGCTTCATACTCTGCGACATTATTCGATGCCGCGAAATGGATTTGGAGCACATATTTCAGTTGGTCCTTCTTTGGCGAGGTAAGCACAACTCCGGCGCCTAGCCTAGTTTTTGTTTTTGACCCGTCAAAGTGCATCCTCCAGTAGTTCGGATCTGGTGGCGGTGGTTCGTATTGTACCTCGGCTCAATCCACAAAAAAGTCCGCCACAGCTTGAGACTTGATTGCTTCTCTTCTGTCATATTGTGGCGCATAAGGAGCTAGTTCGATTGCCCATTTTGCGATTCGACCACTTGCATCCTTGTTACCCATTATCTCGGATATGGGAGCCTCACATATTACTTTGATGGGTGCTCCCCAAAGTAATGCTTTAACTTCTTTGCCGCCATATAGACACCATATGCCACCTTTTGAAAGTGCGGGTAGTTCTGCTTTGAGTCAGATAATACCTCGCTCAAGTAATACATTGGCCTCTTCACCGACTTACCCTCTTCGTCGCGCTCTACTACAATCACTGCACTTACAACTCGGTTGGTTGCGGCTATGTAGAGAAACATTGGCTCCTTTGATAGTGGAGATGCTAACACTGGTGCAGTGGCTAACATCTTTTTTAAGTTGGCAAAGACTTCATCGGCCTGTGGCATCGAAACGAACTTATCCGACTTTTTCATGAGTCGGTAGAGAGGAAATGCCTTTTCACCCAACCGACATACAAACCGACTCAACGATGCTAGGCACCCAGTGAACTTCTGGACGTCGTGAAGACACTTCGGCAGCTCCATTCGTTCAATAGCCCGGATCTTAGTTGGATTAACCTCGATACCTCGGCTGGAGACAAGAAATCCGAGTAATTTTCCAGCCAAGACACCGAAGGTACATTTTTCCGGGTTGAGCTTCATTCGGAACCTTCTCAAGTTTGCGAATGTCTGCCTGATGTCGTCAAGTAGCATTTTGCTTTCCTTGGTCTTGATAACCACATCATCCATATACACTTGTACATTTTGACCTATTTGGTCGTGCAAACATTTTTGCATACATCTTTGGTACGTTGCACCTGCATTACGTAAACCAAACGGCATGGTGCGATAGCAATAAGCCCCGTATGGGGTGATCAATGCGGTCTTTATTTGATCATCTGGATTCAGAGGTATCTGGTGGAGACCAGAATATGCATCAATGAATGACAATAGTTCACATCCCGCGGTTGAGTCTATGACCTGATCTATCCTCGGCAGTGGAAATGGATCTTTTGGACACGCCTTGTTCAGGTTCGTGTAATCGATACACATACGCCAAACCACTGCCACGTTCGGATCATCCTTCTTCTTCTCCACCAGCACCGGATTAGAGAGCCAATCCGGATAGAGTACTTCCATGATAAATCCTGCTGCTAGCAACCGAGCTATCTCGTCTCCAATGACTTTTCTCCTATCCTTGGCGAAGCGGCGGAGGGGTTGCTTCACCGACCTTGCTCCGGGTCTCACGTTCAAAGAGTGCTCGGCCAACTCCCTCGGAACACCTTGCAAGTCCTGTGTAGACCAAGCAAAAATATCCCGATTCTCACGGAGGAAGTTGACGAGCTCGCTTTCCTATTTATCATTCAACCCGGCACCAATTGTTATGGTGCGCTCTGGGAACATATCATCAACAGGCACTTTCTTAGTATCCTTTGCGGCTTGGAACGAAACGCTACCATGCGGGTTACTTAACACTGGCATATACTGCTGCGCGGACTGAGCTAATGCCAACACCTCTTGGATTTTTCTTTTCTCTTGCGCAATCACGAGTGACTCAGCTAGGTTAGACCTAGCTGAGTCACACTCAATGGAACGTCGGAAATCTCCAGCAATGGTAATCACTCCACTTGGCCCGGGCAAGTTCATCTTCAGATAACTGATGTGGCAGCTTGCCATGAACTTGTTCAATGCTGGTCTTCCGAGTAATGCAGGATACGCACTTTCTAAGTTCACCACCTCAAACTCCAGATTCTCAGTTCGGCAATTATCTCTCGTGCCGAACAATACGTCAACCCGGACCTTGCCTATTGGCTCACAAGAAATGCCGGGCACAATGCCATGGAAAGTTGTCCTCGTGGCCTGCAGCATGTTTTCCGAGATACCCAACTTGTGCATTGTGTCCGCATACATGATGTTAATACTGCTGCCATTGTCAATCAGTACCTTTGAGAATCTTACATTAATACTGGGCCCAATGAATGTCGGGTCCAGCACTAATGCATACGAACCAGGACTCGGCATAAGCTTGGGGTGATCTTTGATGTTCCAGGTGATTTCCTGGTCCGACCAAGGCATGTACCTCATCACTACTGGCATTACCACATTGACCTCCATATGTCGGCGCTGCAAGCTTTTCCTATCTGTTTCCTCAGTGGTAAATACACAGTAACTCTAATGATGCTCCCTGTACTCATTCCTCCCCTCATTTCCGGGGTACCTCTGATCCGGCTGGTGCTGATTTTCCACCTGATGCACTGCATCCCTTCTCTCATTGTTGTCATACCTCGGCGGAGGGGGAGGCAACATTAACTGTTGCGTGTTCGCTCCGGAGAGCAATTGCTGTCGGGGTAACTCCTGCCAAGGTTGATCATTCCGGGGTGCCTAAGCATTCCCCGAACCACCTTGTTCTATCTTACTCATCCACTCACATTGCCTCGTTGTATGACCCACTAGGTTACTCGGATTTGGCATGTGAAACTTACACGGCTGATCCAACATCGACTCATAGGTGTACCTCGGACGGTCCTTCCTTTCTTGCCACTGTTTCTTTTGCTCTGGCGTCCAAGTTTTCTTGCCATCATTTCTTGGTGTCCATTGTTGCCCTCCAGTTTTCTGACGTTGATTGCTTCCTGTTCCGGGCTGATCTTGATTCACAGCTGCAACTTGTTGCGAACAGTACCGGTGATCCGGTCTATCATCCCTCCTTTTACCTCTGTAATCATTCCTCCGGGATGATCCGGCTCCATCTCTCTGGTAGTACTCCTCATTCGACTCGTTGGACACGAGCCTAGGTTGAGTTGGATCGCCCAACGCATACGAATCAGCAATCCGGATCATCTCTGCCAATGTAGTTGGCATCTTCCTTTGTAACTTTTGCCATAGTTCGCTTGCATATCTGCATCCCTGTGCAAACCACGCTATGGCCTGTGATTCTATCACGCCCTCACATGAGTTTCTCACGGTACACCACCGGGTTAAAAACTCCCGATCCGTCTCATTCGGTCTTTGCTTGCACATAGCTAGGGTCTGTGGCCTATTCGGCCTCTGATATGTACTCGAGAAATTGCTGATGAACATCTCTTCAAAATCTATCCAACAATTAATGCTTCCGGGCGGCAAATTGTTCAGCCATACACTTGTCGGGCCCTCCAACATCTGGGGTACGTATCGTACAACCCACCTCAAGTTGCATGTGGCAATTTTCACAGCCGTAGCATAATTTATCAACCAATCCTCTGGCTTAGTGTTGTCGTCATACGTCTCCGTGCCTCTGGGTAACTGGAAGTTAGGTACTGGTGGCTCTTTCATGATCCGGGGTCCAAAACACGCAGGACCCGGGGGACCTTGACTTTCAATCTGCTCCGACCTATACAGTCGATCCAGTTTCAACCTGGCATCATCCGGCATCAAATCCCTGCTTCCCAATCTTGACCCTATCAAATGATAGTCCGGCCTCGGGTATCCTGCATTTACCATTTCCAAATCTCCATCGTTGTACCGGTCTTGCTCTCATGGCGCATCTCTCTGTTGCATACCTCGGCCGGCACTTTGCTATTTCCTTGGTATATTCCACTGTTGCGGTTGTCCTGTAGAGTTGCGCTGTCCGGCATTGCCGTTAACAGCGTTTCCTTGACCGGCATTGCCTTGGTCACGGTTACCTCGGCCATCTTCACCTCGGCTTACACTCCATCGATCATCGTTTCTTTGTACTTCTTTTGCCTTTCCTGCCCTTGTCGGGTCATACAGAACAATATGCTTGTTTCTCCTCGCCGAGGTTACTACCTCCTCTCTCCTTGGACCACCATGAGGAGACGATGCGGCTCCAGCAGATTTCTCCGGGTTACCCACCGCCGAATGAACGATCTTGGAGGCCCCAGCTCTTTCCGGGTTTGCCCTGAGCAGTTCCTCATTTTGCCTGTTCGCGATCCGAACCAACTCATTGACCCGATCTTGCTGTCTCTGACGGGCTTCACCCGTCAGACCCTCTAGCTCGGATGCAGCTGCATCCGCTGCTCTGAGGTTTTTCGCCGGGGTACTGTACTTCGGCAGCCCTACGGACAAACAGTTTTCAGACTCCTCAATCCGAGAATCCCCTTCTTTGTTCATTTCACTCATGAGATTTCTCCCCTTCACTTTTACAGCATCTACTTTGTTTGCCTTTGCGTACTCACGCAGCGTCATGTTCAACGACTGCTGAGCCGCTGCAATCTTTTTCGCTCCCTCTAGAATTTTCTGCCTAGTTTCCTCTAGCTTGGCATGTGCCTGAGCCGGATCTACCACTGCTGCTACCGGGTTTTCCAAGCTATCCATAGCTTCCCTCAGCACATTTTCTGGCCTCTCTAGTGGAGGACCTCTACCTTTCCTCGGTGCCTTAGGCGTTACCTCCGGATCTGGCGCCGGATCCTTGTTTGCGCCTGCACTAGGAACAGTCATCATCACCTCTGCATGGTCCAGGGAGCGAGTGATACGCGCCCCGCGAACAACGGTGAGGGGGGGCTCCCCTGCCTCGACGACTTGCCGCGGATGAACACATGACATGTCCACAGCAATGTAGACCTTGTGCGCACCGAGCTTGACGAAGAGGCCATTGCACGGAAGTGGTCGCGTGCCGAAGCAGCCAGCGTTGTCGTTGACAAAGTCCAGCGCTCCAAAGCACTGGACGAGCCCGGAGACGATGCGTTCGCTGGTGGCGATGAAGTTTCCCGTCCGGGTCTTGACCACTGCTAGCGCCGCTAGCCCCACAGTGGGCGCCAACTGTCGTGGTGTGTCACGGCAGATGCCATGGATAGGCTAAAGGTGGGGACTAATACACGCTAGGGTAATCCAGGGAGGGATAGTGAAGTGATTCTCCACACAGAAGTTTATATTTGCTTTGCCTCCAAGGTTAAAAGTGCTCCTAGAGCTGTATTGGCGAGAGGAGGAAGAAGGAGCTCTCTTACTCTCGCTCACAGATCACACTTAAAACCCTAGCCAAACTAGAAAAATCAGAACCCCCTCTACAGAAGCCCTAGCCCTCCTTATATAGGGGGGGCTAGGTCTCCACTTAGGGCATACGTGGAGGCATATTCCTAAGAATATGCCATCTCCCAAAGTAGTAAGCCGACCGGGTTACTTTTCCCTCACGTCACACATGCAGAGGCTACGTGAGCCTCTGCGGCGCCTGTGTCAGCCGACATGGGCATCGACACCCTTGTCAGCCATGCCTCGGTGGTCCTGCCCTTGTCTGCTTCGCTCAAGCAGTGCGTACCGGGGCTTCTTTTGACCAGCGAGATTCCTTCCTTCTCCTAAAAGCTAGATGTGCCCCGGATCATAGTTGATCCAGCCACACTTGTTCCTGCATACAAGTTAAACATGCATTTCCAACTTACTGCTAAAGTCGGTTTAGACATGGTTAGGCGAATGCCCCTGGTCCGGGTTACCCCGTGATTCGGCCTGCCTTGAGGTGACCCGGCCAGCATCCACTTTGGCCTTGCCGAACCTCGGCTAACTCGGCCTTTATACCCCAGCGTGACCCTACCCGGGGGTATCCCCCCAACAAGCTGCCAGAGCGTTGATAGGACTGTCGACCCTTTACTTGTGTAGGTGCTAGGTCGCAATGTTTGGTTGCCTTTTTCCCTCCAGGCAAGACTATAACGAATACTCTTTAGCGAGTCTTCATGTTCATTGCCTTCTTTTTATGCATATGAAACTAGTGGCATATGTCCGAGTGAGACCACTCCTAGTGATAACAAGGGAGCAGCATGCCCATCACTCGTTCAGAGTTGTGCCATTAATCGAGGTCCGCGAGAGCCTGTCTGACCTCGTCGGGTCATACCCTGGGTAGACTCTGGGGGAATACCTCCACAAGCATGGCTCCGCGACCAAGGAGGCTTCCCGGTAACCGGTGAAGTGTCTTTAACTCATCGGAGCCAGGCACAAGCAGCCCCTAGTGAATCCCCGTTGAGGGGTGTCCCGCCAGCCTTCGTGGCAACGGGGACTGGGAGCACAACTCGCCTCACTCGCTCTGGCAATTGGAGGAGGACTAGCGGACACGCTCCATCCTCTATCTACACAGGGGCATTATCCCCGCTAGCCTTGTCCTCTATAGGGTGCTTCAGCCCGCGCAATGGTGTCTCTCGTGTGAGTGTTTGTCCCTGGTGGAGAGTGGCCTCACGAGGTAGCCCCCGAGGAAGGCCGCGCGTAGCAGGCACTGGCCGTGCAGGATCCAGGGGCAAAGGGAGAGGGAAAGTTCCCGAGTAGATGGATCTTGGGCCGCTGGATGCGGGCCCCTTGTGAGCTGTCCTGTAGCCCTCTCAAGGGGAATACCAGATCGAGTGCTTACCCTGTTGGTCCCTCGAGTAGGTGATTGTGAGCCCCTATATGCAATTTTATGCTGTTGAAGGGGAGCTCCCTCTTGAGCCACCTTGTAAGTCCCTCGAGGAGATGACCGTAGGGCAACTAAGTGTAGCAAATGAGTGTCGCTTAGATCTCACATATGTGTTGCATGAAGTATCAAGCTCCAGGCGTCGTGGGTGAGGTGACTTGTTGCTGGAGCTAGTCCATAAGTTTAGATCTCGACACTTTAGGCACTGGGGTTGATTGGTAGTGGCCGCTTGGAGGGGCGAGCCCTCACGAGCCGCCCCGTAAGCCTCTTTAGGAGAAGTCCGTAGGGAAAATGAGTGTTGTTGTGATCCCACACGCGCATGTTACACAAGATTATCAAGCACCATGGGTCGTGGGTGAGGTGACTTGTCACTCGATCTAGTTTGTAAGTTCAGAGCTTGACACTTTAGGCCCTAGGGTTGATTGTAAGTGGACGCTTGGAGGGGTGTTCCCTCACGATCCGCCCCATAAGCCTCTCGAGGAGAAGACTGTAGGCCAAAAACGTAACTAATGCTCCCGACATGTGTCGCGTGAGGGTTTCAAGCACCACAAACCATGAGTGAGGTGACATATCACTGAAGCTAGCCCGAAAGTTCAGAGCTCGACACTTTAGGCCCTGGGTTGACGGGAGGTGGCCTGGTGGTAAGCACCGTACCTAGCCCCCCACTCGCATGGCACCTATCGAGGAATCTCAGCCACATGCATCTTTTCAAAAACAAATGGCAAAGTTGGCGCAAGGCGCAAAATACAAAAAAAACACCAAATAGGTCCCAGCTTATTACAATGCCGATGTGATTTACAAAGGGTCTTACGAGGAATAGGGCTACAAAATATGAGAGTTTAGAGTGTCACCTTCAAAAAAGTCAGGTAGCCGGTCGCCCTGCATGGGCAGGGGATTGTTAGCCCTCCCAACGCTTGGCTCCCCTTGGTGTCCTTTAAGCAATGTTGGAGAAGGGGTTGGTGTTCTGCGCGCGCTGGGTGCAGTCCACTAGGAAGTCGAGAGTCCCCATGTCCATGTCACCCTCACGAGCTCCGCTGACATTGGCGAGGATAGGGTGGGTCTATCCCAAGGACCTCTCGTGGCTATGGGCGGCGGCCACAATGTGACCCTTGTCAGAAGGGTACAATGCGGAAACCGCCCTCTTAGTCATACTATTCTCCTAAGCCGCCATCGTCTTCTTCCTCAAGGTGCCCCCAATGTAATCAAGGGCATCCACGTCCTTCGGGTATGCGGTGGCCATGATTTTGTAGGCGTGCTCGAGAGAGCGTAAGGCCTCCCTTTCATTGCACCAAATGGTGATGACTTCGCCATTGCCTTCCGACATATTGAAGATGTTGTAGGCATGGTGAGTGGCTTCCATGAACTTGGCTAAGTCGAGGTATCCTAGATGACATTGTAGGGGAGGCGATGCGTGTCACGTCAAAGTCGATGAGTTCAGTCCAGTAATTGTCATGAGACGCGAACATGACGGAGAGGCGCACCTGCCCGATGGGTATGGTAGTGCCATTGGTGACCCTAGAGAAAGGCATGATCGGCATCAGCTCGTCGTATGGCACCTACAGTTCGTCGAACGTCTCGGTGGAGATTACATTCAGTCTGGCATCACCATTGATGAGTGTCTTGGCAACCACGATATTGTTGATGGTGGGAGCGCAGATCATGGACAAAGTTCCCACGGCCTTGGTGGAGACAGGGTGGTCCTCTGCGTCGAAAGTGATGGCGCGCTGCAACCACTTGAGCCTCGGTAATGGGGTCCCAGGCCGAGCGACGGCAACCTCATGAGTGAGCTGCTTGAAGTGCCTATTGGATGCTGGGGCCTTGGAGCCACCGAGGATGCAGGCTATGGCCCCCTCGACTCCTGATAGCCCCTGACACTCCCTTTGACCTTCTTGGAGGAACTGGGAAGCTGCTGCATGGTGTTGTCCTAAATCCCCATATGAGGTGCGCCTTGGCTGCTGTGGTTGTTTTCCCAGTGTCCCCCTCCCCGGTTACCACTGTGGTTGTTCCCGCGTTCGCCTTCCCGTCTCCCTATCCTCTGACGGTTGTGCTGGTCGCGAAGCTTCTTAAGCTTGTAAAAGTCATCTATGGGATGTCCATGCTTCTTGTGGAAGACATAGTATGAGCAGTTATCGCTCTCCCCTTCGCCGTTTCCCTCGCGAGCACTCTTCCGCTCAGGTTCGGCAGCAAGGACGGTGACGTCTTACGCTTGGGATCCTTGCGCGTTCCCTTGGAGGTGCTTGAGGGTTTGGGAGTGCCCTCTGCCTCGGCAAGGCCAAACATCTGCCCTGCCTCGGCCTTGGTGCACTTCTCCACCATGACGAACAACTTAGTGGTCGTGATGAGGCTCTCCCTAGGGATGCCAATCTTTTACCTCATGCAGACGTCCTTGACCCCCTCAAAGAAGGCAGTAATGACGTTGGAGTCCAAGATCTTGGTAATTTTTGTGTGGATCTGGATGAACCTCTATAAGAACTTGAAGAGGGTCTCGTCATGCTACTAACAAACCTGGCGAAGGTCATAGTAGGTGAATGAGAACTCGTAGGTCCCATTGAAGTTGGCGATGAAGAGCGAGCAGAGGGCTGACCATGAGTCGATGGATTCCTCGGGGAGGTTCCTTAGCCAGGTTCGAGCCACGTCCTTGAGGTTGAGGAGGAACCAGTTTGCCATGACACGGTCGGCGCCTCCCTCCGCCTTGATGCACGTGGTGTAGAGCTGCAAAAACTCGCAGGGGTTGGCAATTCCATCAAAGCGCGAAGGTATTTTGAGGTGGACCTTGTGCAGCCACACCACACGTCGGAGCTCCCTGGTGAAGGCAAGGCATCCATTTCCCTGCACCTCCTTGCCGCTGGCGAGGGCCACGCGGTTCCGCTGTCCCGTCGTCGCAATCTCCCTGACGATGCGATCCTCTCGCTTGCAAGGGGGGGCGACGACTGGAAGGGCGGCCACTGGAGGAGG
Organism: Avena insularis; assembly: GCA_023614405.1. NCBI lineage: Eukaryota > Viridiplantae > Streptophyta > Magnoliopsida > Poales > Poaceae > Avena > Avena insularis. The sequence goes on along the minus strand of CM042684.1, from coordinate 326,962,571 downwards.
GGAGATGATCTGGTAGCTTTAGCCCGGATGGAATGTGGCGTCACCAATCATTGGAGCCCCATCAGAGCCCCGAGCTGGAGGCTGGCTCACAGCCCCCGACATCTTCTTCTCGACCTCAGCCCCTGGCCCCTAGGGGCGAGGCTAGCGATATCAAGGATCTCGGCGAGTCACTCGCACCACTTCACCCGACCAGGCTAGGCTAGAGGTTGGTGGAGCAGCTCATGCACCATGCGCTTGGCGGCCTCTGGTGTGGGCCAGTCTGGCTGGCCGCAAGAGGACATGGTGCAAGCGAGCGACGTGTTGCCATGCGAGGAGAGCAGGAGCTCCCATGACAGGCAGAAGGAAGAGCCTTCATCGTCCTCTGTCCACGAGGTTGGCTCTATGGAGGTGCTTCGGGGGGCAGGCTCCGTTTGAGCCCGGATCGCCACGCGGTGGAGGGCGCGCTCTGCCCATGTCTCGGCGTGAGCCAACATGCCGACAGGGTTGGCGAAGGTGATGGAAAGGTGCCTCCGCCCCCTACATGGTGCACCAAATGTCGGAGAAAGTGCCCCATAGAGGAACATGGGGTCCAACAAGCCCTGAGTTCGAGAGGGGCCTGAACATGCGTTCTGAGCTTCTCAACGGCGGCAAAGACGCACGAGAACGACAGAGAAGTAGACACAAGGGTTGTTTACCCAGGTTCGGGGCCCTCGTGAGGAGGTAAAGCTCCTACTCCTTCTTGGTTGTATTGCTCACGGTGTCTCACGAGGGTACAATTGTGTATCAATGTCTAGGGTTATAGATCGCTGGGATCTACCAATTCTAAGGTAGGAGAAGGTCTTCTTATATAGGGGCGCTAGGCCTCTTCGCCCCATCCATGGGTGGGAAGGGTCACCACATCGCAATCCACCAAAACCTTGGTCCACAAGACTACTTTCTATGGAATTGGTCAAAGGCCCCTGGCCTTTCTCTGGTCCTTCATAAAGAAAAGGTCCCTGGCACCATACTCTGCCTTCTTCTAAAGATAGTCCCTTTGGTGTCGCTTGTCATCGTGTGAGGAATCATGTCTCCTCTCTTGCACCGAAATGACAAAAGGTGTGTTGCTTCCATCGATGAGGTCGTCTGCCCAGCTTTGGCACCAAAGGGGCCAGACCGTCTCCTCTATACCGAGGTGGTCCAAGGGGTCCCTCACCTAGCTGGGGCGGGACGTGCTTTTCGGGTCGCACTGTCTTCGCCTTCTTTGCCGTGTGATTACAGATGCACCCCTGAGGCATGTGACAAAGTATCCAAGGCCTAGGAACGGGTTGAGGAGCCTCACGAGGTATTCCTCTTACGCGCGGTGGCCTCCCACGGTTGGGCTACCCGGGGTTGAGGTTTGAGGCTCTGTTGAGGCTTTTGCGAGGGCAGCTGCCACGGGCTCCCCTTAGGCATGTCCTCCCTAGGAAACACTTCTCAGCTTCCTCCAGAGGATACTGGTGTCTGGTCAGCGGTCCCAAAGGCCATAGGATCGTGGTACCCCCGGTGCTAGGACTCCGACATCGGATACTCATTCTTGAAGAGGGTCTCATCGTGCTGCTGACGAACCTGGCGAAGGTCATAGTAGATGAGCGGGTGCACATAGGTCCCTTCAAGTTGGCGATGAAGAGTGAGCAGAGGACTAACCATGAGTTGATGGATTCCTCGGGGATGTTTCTCAGCTAGGTTCGAGCCATGTCCTTGATGATGAGGGAGAACCAGTTTGCCATGACACGGTCATCGCCTCCCTCTGCCTCGATGCCCATGGTGTAGAGCTGCAGAAACTCACGGGGGTTGGCGGTTTCGTCATAGCACGAAGGTATTTTGGGGTGGAACTTGTGCGTCCACACCACACATCGGAGCTCCCTGGTGAAGGCAAGGCATCCATTGCCCTGCACCTCCTTTCCGCTGGCGAGGGCTACGTGGTTCTACTGTCCCGCCACGGCATCCCCGACGAAGCGATCCTCTCGCCCGCAAGGGGGTGCAGCGACCGGAAGGGCGGCCGCTAGAGGAGGGGAGATGATCTTGCAGCTTTGGCCTGGATGGGATATGGCGTGGCCAATCATGGGATCCCCATCAGAGCCCCGAGTTGGAGGCTTCCTCGAAGCCCCTGACATCTTGTTCTCGACCTCAGCCCCTGGCCCCTAGGGGGCGAGGATGGCAATATCAAGGATCTCGGCGAGTCGCTCGCACAACTCCACCTGACTAGGCTTTGCCGGCGGGTGTTGGAGCAACTCATGCACCATGCGCTTGGCGGCCTCTAGCGTGGGCCGGTCTGGCCGGCCGCGAAAGGACGCGGTGCGAGCGAGCGACGTGTTTCCGTGCGAGGAGAGCAAGAGCTCCCGTGATGGGCGAAAGGAGGATCCCTGCTCGTCCTCCGTCCACAAGGATGGCTTCGTGGAAGTGTGTTGGGGGTAGTCTCCGTCTGAGCCCAGATCACCGCGCGACGGAGGGCACGCTCTGCCCATGTGTCGGCATGAGCCGACATGCCGACGGGGTTTGTGAAGGTCTCGGAAACGCGCCTCCATCCCCTACCTCATGCACCAAATGTCGGAGAAAGTGTCTCGCATAGGAACATGGGATCCAACAAGCCCTGAGTCCGAGAGGGGGATGAACACGCGTTCCGAGCTTCTCAACAGCGGTAGAGACGGCAACGCGCAAGCACGAAGAGAAGTAGACACAAGGGTTTTTTTCCCAGGTTCGGGACCCTCGTGAGGAGGTAAATACCCTACTCCTGCTTGGTTGTATTGCTCACGATGTCTCACGAGGGTACAATGGTGTATCAATGTCTAGGGTTAGAGATTGTTGGGATCAACCCGTTCTAAGGTAGGACAAGTTCTCCTTATATAGGGGCGCCGGGCCTCTTCCACCCGTAGAGGGGTGGGAAGGGTCACCACATCACCATCCACCAAAACCTCGGTCCACAAGACTACTTTCTATGGACTCGGTCCAAGGCCCCTGACCTTTCTCTAGTCCTTCATAAAGCAAAGGTCCCTGGCGCCATACTCTGCCTTCTCCTAAAGATAGTCCCTTTGGTGTCGCTTGTCATTGTGCGAGGCAGCATGTCTCCTCTCTTGTACCAAAACAGAAAAAGGTGGGTCCATGCTATTGCTGAGGTTGCCTACCCAGCTTTGGCACCAAAGGGGCGAAACCGTCTCCTCTGTATCGAGGTGGTCCAAGGGGTCCCTCGTCTAGCTGGGGTAGGACGTGCTTGTCGGGTCGCACCGTCTTTGCCTCCTTTGCCGTGTGATTATGGATGTACCCCTAAGGCACGTGCCAGAGTATCCAAGGCCTAGGCACGGGTTGAGGAGCCTCGTGAGGACTTCCTCTTATGCGCGGTGGCCTCCCGCGGTTGGGCTACCCGGGGTTGAGGTTTGAGGCCCTATTGAGGCTTCTGCGGGGGCAGGTGCCATAGGATCCCCTTAGGTGTGTCCTCCCTGGGGAATGCTTCTCGATTTCCTCCGGTGGATACTGGTGTCCGGTTAGTGGGCCCGAAGACCGTAGGATCATGGTACCCCCGATGCCAGGATTCCGACATCGGATTATCATTCTTGAAGAGGGTCTCACCGCGCTGCTGACGAACCTGGCGAAGGCCATAGTAGGTGAGCGGGCGCTCGTAGGTCCCCTTGAAGTTGGCGATGAAGAGTGAGCAGAGAGCTGACCACGAGTCTATGGATTCCTCGGGGAGGTTCTTCAGCCAGGTTCGAGCCATGTCCTTGAGGCTGAGGGGGGACTAGTTTTCCATGACACGGTCGTCGCCTCCCTCTGCCTCGATGCCCGTGGTGTAGAGCTGCAGACTCACAGGGGTTGGCGGTTCTGTCATAGTGCAGAGGTATTTTGGTGTTGAACTTGTGCGGCCACACCACACTTCGGAGCTCCCTGGTGAAGGATAGGCATCCATTTCCCTACACCTCCTTGCCACTGGCGAGGGCCACGCGGTTCTACTGTCCCGCCGTGGAAATCTCCCTGACAATGCGATCCTCTCTCCCGCAAGGGGGTGCGGCGACCGAAAGGGTGGCTGCTAGAGGAGGGGAGATGATCCGCCAGCTTTGACCCGGATGGGATGCAACGTCGCCTATCATGGGATCCCGATCAGAGCCGCGGGCCGGATGCTGGCTCACACCCCCCCACATCTTGTCCTCGACCTTAGCCCCTGTCCCCTAGGGGGCGAGGCTGGCGATGTCAAGGATCTTGGCAAGTCGCTCACACCACTTCACCTGACCAGTCTCCGTCGGTGGGTGGTGGAGCATCTAATGGCTGTGAAATACCACCTCTTTTATCCATATAAAATGTGCCATTTATCTCTCATATCATGTTTCTTCTAGCTATAGCTATGCCTTATATGCATGACTTCTAGTTCTCATTTACTTTCATATGAGCTTTGCACATTTAGTAGTCTAGGTAGAATTTTATCACTTTCCTTGTCTAGGACATGTGTGTAGGTGTTGGTGAATATTATGGATAAAAAGGAATAAAGAGAGCATAGTATGGAGGAGCTGTAGGGACCAGACTTAGCCATTTGAGACCTTGGAAAAGTGAATTTTCCAACTTCTCAAAATAAATATCCAAGACCATGGTTTTGTAGCCCTCGACGAGATAAACTCAATGAGCCCAAGAACACCCAAAACAGAGTTCGTATGAAGAAATGATGACCAAAATACTAAAGGATCTACAAGTTCAACGGCCAACTATACGGCCAGAACTAAAAGTTCCCGCCGTATAGTTGGTAAAAACAGTCGCAAAGGGCAGGATTTCGCCCCAGAGAAGCTCCAGAACCTTCCCTAAATCATATGATGGCATTGTGGGAACCCTAGGGCACCCCAAGGCCTATATAAAGGAGGGAGGACCCAAAAGAGGGCCATAAAACCATAGCCCTTCAGGGGCGAAGCCCTGTCGCCGCCGCCACCTATCCGATCTCCATAGCAGCGGAGCTCTGCCTCAACCACACCTCCAAGATCTAGATCTCCCTCAACACCATCACCATCAAGGCATCCAAGCAAGAAGAATAGGAGGAGAAGGAAGACATCACCACCACCACGCATCGATCTCCATCTCCATCACCATCTCCATCTCCCTCTCTCTTGTGTTTACTAATTGTAAGATTGAACACGGTTGTGACATCATTATATATGTTTTGTTGTTCATCCATGTGTGATTGATTGATTCAATTATAGGTTGAGGTATGATCTAGTGTGCTAAGTTAGAATTAATTGTGATCTAAGATGAGTTTATGTGATCTGTTGGTCCGGAAGTGCCTTTTGCCTTGCGGTGACGTGAGAGAATCATGCATAGTGCACACAGAGTGACAACTCGGTAATCAAATGGGGAAAGTTTATTTGTAGGAGGAATATCTTATAGATCACACATATATTTGCCCATCTAGTACTAGTGAGACTGAAGCCTATAAGCCTCTCTCATTCCATTCAATCCTACAAATACAATCTCTTTAATTCAGTTCATATTCCTGTTTAATTTCCGTCTTAGTTTATTTTTTTCTTGTTAAAAGTTCTTTGTTATTACATATTTTAAACCTCTCTCAATTATTATTGTTCTGGTAACTTATAGAATAGGCTATTTCCAAACCACAGTTTGGGTGCAAAACAAGGCCGCATTGACAACATGGCTGCAGGGTCGTGTTGTTTCTATTTGTCGATCTCCCATCGGGACAAACTCTTAAATATTTGATGTTACAAGTACTGCAATAACCATGTTGTTGGTGCAGGAATATAGTCATCAGCAGCTCATGCACCATGCGCTTGGTGACCGCTGGCATGGGCCGGTCTGGCGGGCCACGAGAGGACGCGGTGCGAGCGAGCGACGTGTTGCCATGCGAGGAGAGCAAAAGCTCCCACAATGGGCGGAAGGAGGAGCCCTGATCGTCCTCCGTCCATGAGGTTGGCTCCGTGGAGGTGTGTCGGGGGCAGGCTCCTTCTGAGCCTAGATCGCCGCGCAGCAGAGGGCGTGCTCTGCCCATGTCTTGATGTGAGCCTACATGCCTACGGGATTGGCAAAGGTCTCAGAAATGTGTCTCCACCCCGCTACTTAGTGCGCCAAATGTCGGAGAAAGTGTCCCGCATAGGAACATGGGGTCCAACAAGCCCTGAGTTCGAGAGAGGGCTGAAAACACGTTCTGAGCTTCTCAACAACAGCGGAGACGGTGATGAGAGAGCACGAAAGAGAAGTACACACAAGGGTTTTTTACCGAGGTTCGGGACCCTCATGAGGAGGTAAAGCCCCTACTCCTGCTTGGTTGTATTGCTCACGGTGTCTCACGAGGGACAATGGTGTATCAATGTGTAGGGTTATAGATCGCTGGGATCGACCCGTTCTAAGGTAGGAGGTCTCCTTATATAGGGGTGTTGGGACTCTTCCCCCCGTCCATGAGTGGGAAGGGTCACCACATCGCCATCCACCAAAACCTCGGTCCACAAGACTACTTTATGTGGAATTGGTCCAAGGCCCCTGGCCTTTCTCTGGTCCTTCGTAAAGCAAAGGTCCCTGGCACCGTACTCTACCTTCTCCTAAAGATAGTCCCTTTGGTGTCGCTTTTCATTGTGTGAGGCGGCATGTCTCCTCTCTTGCACCGAAACGGCAAAAGGTGGGTCGCTGCCATCGCTGAGGTCATCTGCCCAGCTTTGGCACCAGAGGGGCCAGACCGTCTCCTTTGTACCAAGGTGGTACAAGGGGTGCCTCGTCTAGCTAGACAAGGATGTGCTTATCGTGTCGCACCGTCTTTGCATCCTTTGCCGTGTGATTACGGATGTACCCCTGAGGCACGTGCCAGAGTATCCAAGGCCTAGGCACGGGTTGAGGATCGTTGCGAGGCCTTCCTCTTATGCGCGGCGGCCTCCTGCAGTTGGGCTGTTGGAGATATGCCCAAGAGGCAATAATAAAGTGGTTATTATTATATCTTTATGTTTATGATAAATGTTTACATCCCATGCTATAATTGTATTAACCGGAAACATTAATACTTGTGTGTTTTGTAAACATAAAAGAGTCCCTAGTAAGCCTCTTGTTGAACTAGCTTGTTGATTAATAGATGATCATGGTTTCCTGGTCATGGACATTGGATGTCATTAATAACAAGTTTATATCATTAGGAGAATGATGTGATGGACACACACCCATAGTAAGCGTAGCATAAGATCAAGTCATTAAGTTCGTATTGCTATAAGCTTTCAAATGCATAGTAACCTAATCCTTCGACCATGAGGTTATGTTAATCACCATCACCGGATGGGTACTTTGATGACATCAAACACCGCTTCATAACTGGGTGGTTATAAAGGTGTCATTGGGTATTCTAAAAGTATGTGTTGAAGCGCATGGACCAAGATTGGGATTTGTCCATCCATATGATGGATAGATATGCTCTGGGCCCTCTCGGTGGGATGTCATCTAGTTAGCTTCCAAGCATGTGACTAGGTCACAAGGGATGACATATCATGGAACGAGTAAAGACTACTTATCAGTAACGAGGTAGAACTAGGTATGGAGATACCGACGATCAAACCTCGAATAAGTATAGTATCGCGTGACAAAGGGAATTGGTTTTCGTATGTTAATGGTTCTATCGATCACGAAGTCATCGTTGAGTATGTGGGAGCCGTTATGGATCTCCAAATCCCGCTGATGGTTATTGATAGGAGAGGTGTCTCCATCATGTCTGCATATTCACGAACCGTAGGGTGACACAATTAAGGTTCGAAGTTGTTTTAAGTAGATATGGAATGTGCGTTGGAAACCGAATGTTGTTCGGAGTCTCGGATTGGATCCGGGACATCACGAGGAGATCCGGAATTGTCCGGGTAATAAGATTCATATATTGGGGATCATTTTCTAAGTAAGTAAATGTTCCGAAGTATTTGTATGGGGATTCTAGAAGGTTTCAGAATGTTCCAGAAGGTTCTAGAAGATTTCTTGGAGTTTGCTTGAAAACCAAGAAAGGATCAAGGAATCCTTGTGGGGTAAGACAAGGATTCGTGAGGGAGTAGGACTCTTCCCCACCTCCTTGATCCGCCGGCCAAGGGAGAGGGGAGTCCTACAAGGACTCCACCTCCCCATGGCGCCTCCCTCCTTTAAATAGAGGGGTGGAGGCGCCACCTCCTGGCCCCCTTGAATCCTCAAACCCTAGCATCCTCTCTCCTCCTCCTTCCCTCTGCTCTGGCTTAGGCGAAGCCCTGCAGAATTCTCTACTCCACCACCACCACCACGCCGTCGTGCTGCTGGGATTCCGTGGAGAGATCTACTACCTCCGCTCATTTGGAACAGGAGAGGAAGGTCTGCCGACTCAGACGTGTGACCGAAAAGTGCGGAAGCACTTGGCCGAAGGATCGTCTACTCGATCTTGAGATCGGCAAGTGATCGACTAAATCAACCACGAGATCCGATCTCGAACAAGGCTTATCGAATCTATGAGGGTTAGTACAGATCTATCTTGTTGCACATGTCTAATAGATTAGATCTTGGCTTTTAGCTAGATTAGATCTGGGTTTTGTTCGTTCTTGCGGTAGATTTTTTTTGTTTTCCATGCTACGAACCCATCAGTGGTATCAGAGCCGTGTCTATGCATAGATCTGTTGCATGAGTAGAACACAATGGTTTTGTTGGCATTGATGCTCGTGTTGTGTTTTTGCTTTTGGTGTACTTTGCATCTTGCGGGATGGTGGGATGAAGCGGCATGGGCTAACCTTACATGTCATCGCACATGAGAGTTGCTCCACAGTTGACGTGCAACTCGTATTGCACAAGTGGCTTTGCGGGTTTCTGTCTCTCCCATCATAGTATAGATCAAATCTACACTTTGCACTTGATAGCACTTGTATCAACGTTGTGGTTCAGTTTCGTAGCTAAGATCCGTTCTTATTCGAAAGCCCCAAACCACGTAAAACATGCAAAGAAAATTAGAGGCGTCTAACTTGTTTTTGCAGGGGTTTTGTGATGTGATATGGCCATTATGTGATTGTGATTATATTTGATGTATGCAATGATCCTTATTGTAATATGGCAACCGGCAGGAGCCTAATGGTTGTCTTTAAATTTTGTTTAAGACCTGCGTGTCTATTCATCATGTAATAGCTTTATTCCAAGTAGTTGTAATAGTTGTTGTTAGTGATGGACAACCATGAAGCGGCGCCACGGACCTTGATGCCACGCTGGTTATGATGGAGATCATGTCCATGCTTTGGAGATGGAGATCAAAGGCACAAGAAGAAAGGCCATATCATATCACATATTATGAATTGCATGTGATGTTAATCCTTTATGCATCATGTATTGCTTAGATCGCGACGGTAGCATTATAAGATGATCCCTCTCACTAAATATCAAGTAATAAAGTGTTCGTCCTTAGTAGGCACCATTGCTAAGACTCGTCGTTTCGAAGCATCTCGTGATGATCGGGTGTGATAGATTCTACATGTGCATACGACGGGTGCAAGCCAGATTTGCACATGCGGATACTAAGGTTAACCTTGACGAGCCTAGCATGTACAAACATGGTCTCAGAACACGGAATACCGAAAGGTAAAGCATGAGTCATATGGATGATATGATGAACATGTTGATTGTTCGCCTTTAAAGCTACATCATCTCACATGATGATCGGACTTGGTGTAGTAGATTTGGTTCGTGTAATCACTAAAACAACTGGCGGGATGTTGTTTTGAGTGGGAGTTCATTTGTAATTTGGATTAGTCGAACTCAATTTATCATAAACACAATCAAAGTGAATTTGCATAGTTTGTTGTAGTCATTGGCATCCGTTCACCACCTTACGCTTAGTTATAGTTGAGATAGTGGAACTATAGAAATTCTGGATATTTTCTTTACGAACTGGTATCATATTGTCTTGAGTGCCAATCTAAAGTTTAAAAGTCCTGTTGCAAACCTTCAGCAAACTCCGTTTAATCTGTGAAGTTTAATAAACAATATTAAATCAAGAGTAACAATTCCAGTGTTAGTATCTAATGTATCATGTTTGCCTCCATGATTCTTGATACTCAAAAGATTGTTTTTAATATCAAGTTTATCTAAGAGCTGAAAGCAATGTTTCAGAAACCATCATATGTGAAAGGTATTGTGATATCTAAAACAATGTGTTGGTTACAACATGATAGAGTATACATCCTCATATTTGGAGACGCCAGTCGTTCTAATCCTCCAAAAGGTTTTGGAAAAGAAACATTATACTCGCAATTCACCTTTATAAGCTATAATAGCTTGATCATGAAAGTTGTCATGATAAGGATGAATAGAAGATGTAAGTAAAATGTTTACTACACTAAAAGATTACTAAAGAATGGATTTTTGAAAGAATGCCAAACATTTGATGAAGGTGATCCACTTCAAAGTGCAAGTCCAAAGGTATTAGTATTTGACTATGCACACTTTGTACTATGTGTCATGTGAATGACACCACTATTGATGTTGATAGATTCTTTTAAAAGAAAAGGAATTGTTGAAAGAGAATCTATAAAATATTTGGCAGAAAAGAAAAGATTGGAGATGTCCAACTTAGGTATATAGAAGATACATGTTATGGCTGTATTTCTTGCTTGTTAAACAATGTAGTTCTGCTGTATTGGATACCGAATTGGTTGGTATGAAGTGTCATACAGGACAACACAATTCATGAACTACAATGGCCTAACTAACTAGCAAGAGAATATGTGATGATGTTCATCGAAAACAAACAAAGGGTTGTTGTGTTGCTCGTTAACATCAAAGCTTGCCTTCAAGATTTGTTTCAATAATTGTTATTTTGATCAGGTATTATGACGACAAAAGGTTGTTCAAATAATTACCGTATTCCATAATAGATGGATGATATACAAGTCTGGTTGGAGAAATAACGACCATAAAACTATTGCTAAAATGTCGCAAGACAAATGATTGAAAGATCACTTGCAAAGTGACATCGCCGTTTAAATTATATTGAAAGGGATACATGAAGAAACTCCATGTTGATGGATTTTTGGAGTCCTTGATTTTGATCAAATGACGCTTGTGATACTTTCCTGGAGATAATTAAAACTCCGTTCGTAGGCCAAAAGAGGAACGGGCGACTAACTGATTGGAATTTGTACATATTGATGTATATAGTTCATTATGTGTAGTCGTGGGCGATGGATTTCAACTTCATATGCTTTCTCCGAAGATTTGAGTGAGTATATGTATATACTTACTCAATAAGGAAGAAGTATGAAACATTTGAAAATGTTCAAAGACTTTCAAGATGAAGTGGAAAATTATTGTAACAAGAAAATAAAAAAGTTTATGATTGGATCATAAAGAAAGATGTTTGAGTTACAAGTTTAGCAAAACACCTAAGATTTGAGGAATCGTTCCATGGATTTGCATTTCCCAAAACAACATAGGAGTATGGAGTGTTCAAGATATGTAATGAAACCTTGTTTGACATGATAAGATCAAAGGTGTCATTTATAAAACTGCCATTATATTTTAAAGATTAAAGCTTTAGTGACTACCGCTTTTACACTGAAAAGAGCTCCATCGTGATCCGTTGAAATGACACCATATAAATCATGGTTTGGGATAAAACCCAGGTTGTCCTTTCTTAAATTTTTGGTATGCTAGGCATAAGTAAAGTGTTTACAACCAAAGTCGGATGAGCATGTCTTTGTAGGTTATTTCGAATAACCATTGGGTATTCCTCCATAACACCCAAGACAAAAGTGTTTGTCGCTTAGAATGTCGAGTTTCTTAAGAAGTAATTTTTGGTGAAAAGTCAAGTGGGAGGACAATAGAACTTTGACAAGGTTGTTGAACCTTGGCTAATATGTGCTGAGTTGCGCAGCATCGGTAAGTGTCCCGGAGGCAGCAACAATGCTCATGGCTCACGTTCCTCAAAGGTTATGGTCACGGAGATCTAAGTTACTATTGAACCAAGTAGGTCGGGTAAGTAATCAAATGCCAAGATTTGAGAGTTAAATCATTGTTGTTTGACAATGATGAACCGACTACATGCAAATAATCAATGATGGGCCCTGACTTTGTTAAGTGGCTTGAAGCCATAAAATCCGTGATAATTCCATACACGAGAAATCAAGCTTTGAATTTGAAAGACCCTCTGGAAAGGTGCAAGACCTTATAGTCGTATATGGATCTATAAAGAAATAGACATGGATGTTTCACATCTATGAAATAGTCGACTTGTCGGAAAGAGTTTACGACAATGTTCAAGGAATTGACTATGATAAGATTTGATCTTTCATAGCGATATTTAGTCTGAATGGATTAATGTAGCAACCACTACATATATTTTGGTATATGGTAGTTGAATAAACAAAACAAGTTCTTCTAATAGAATGGTTACCTAGGACGTGTACATGACACGATCCAAAGGGTTTTGTTAATTCAAAGGATGCTAAAAGAGTATGCAAAACTTCAATGGTTGAAGTGAGAATCGCGGAGTTGGAATCTTCACCATGATGAAACTGTTAAAAGGTTTAATTTCATCAGAGACGATGAAGATGTGTGCATTTTGCAAGAAATTAAGTGGGAGCGCTAAGACATATTTCTAATACATTATGTGAAAGACATATTGTTGATTAGAAATGATGTATTTTTTATTGACACAGGTTAAGAATTTCATTTCGATGAAAGACTTGGGCATAACCCAAGAATTAGGCATCAATGTCTATATGGATAGATTGAGGCGCTAATATGGTTTTGCCAAATGTACATAGATAAGATGTTGAATGAGTTCAATATGGAAACAACAAGAAAGGTTCTTGACGCACGGAAAGGACAGAATCAAGATTCAAGTGTGTTGACACGAGATTCAAGTGTTTTGACACTTGGTGAAATCACAAGAATATTTTGATCAATCATTCTTTGAGATGTACACATCCAGATATGTCCTATGCTCTGAATGTTATGAGCATATACCAGAATGACTCATAAGATGATCATTAGAAAATAGTGGGGATATTCCTATGATCTTTGGAAGAACTAAGAATATATTATTTATATAGTGGTGACAAATAGTTCATTGTAAATTGTTACATTGATACTAGTTTTGTCACAAATTAAGTTTATCTCAATTTAAACTATGGGTGGCACAATGTAATGGAAAGGAAGTTCCATAACGGATTTGGTTGAGTACCAAAATTAAAACATTATGACAGATACTACAACAAAAGGCTAAGTATATGACTACTATTGTAGCAGCAAATGAGGGCATTTGCATCAAGTAGTTTGTTATCAAACTAGGTGTGGTTCATAGCGGGATAATACTATGAAGATACATTGTATGACAATTGTATCAACATGATTTAATCCCAAGGAACTAAAGGTCTCACCAAAGGACCAAATTTATACAATGTCATCTCATTAGAGAATGAGTAATGCGTAGAGATGCAAGGACATGCAAATACACACGGACCTGGAAGTGTCAGATCCGAAGATTATGTTTACCACTAGCAATAGTGTCTATACAACACCAGAAACCCATAGGTGTTGAATGCACAAATTTTTTAACTAGATTATTGACTCTAGTGCAAGTGGGAGACTGTTGGAGATAAGCCCAAGAGGCAATAATAAAGTGGTTATTATTATATCTTTATGTTTATGATAAATGTTTACATCCCATGCTATAATTGTATTAACTGGAAACATTAATACTTGTGCGTTTTGTAAACATAAAAGAGTCCCTAGTAAGCCTCTTGTTGAACTAGCTTGTTGATTAATAGATGATCATAGTTTCCTAATCATGGACATTGGATGTCATTAATAACAAGGTTATATCATTAGGAGAATGATGTGATGGACACACACCCATAGTAAGCATAGCATAAGATCAAGTCATTAAGTTCGTATTGCTATAAGCTTTCAAATGCATAGTAACCTAATCCTTCGACCATGAGGTTATGTTAATCACCATCACCGGATGGGTACTTTGATGACATCAAACACCGCTTAAATCGGGTGGTTATAAAGGTGTCATTGGGTATTCTGAAAGTATGTGTTGAAGCGCATGGACCAAGATTGGGATTTGTCCATCCATATGACGGATAGATATGCTCTGGGCCCTCTCGGTGGGATGTCATCTAGTTAGCTTGCAAACATGTGACTAGGTCACAAGGGATGACATATCATGGAATGAGTAAAGAGTACTTATCAGTAACGAGGTAGAACTAGGTATGGAGATACCGACGATCAAACCTCAGATAAGTATAGTATCGCATGACAAAGGGAACTGGTTTTTGTATGTTAATGGTTCTATCGATCACGAAGTCATCGTTGAGTATGTGGGAGCCGTTATGGATCTCCAGATCCCGCTGATGGTTATTGATAGGAGAGGTGTCTCCATCATGTCTGCATATTCACGAACCGTAGGGTGACACACTTAAGGTTCGACGTTGTTTTAAGTATATATGGAAGGTGCGTTGGAAACCAAATGTTGTTCGGAGTCTCGGATTGGATCCGGGACATCACGAGGAGATCCAGAATTGTCCGGGGAATAAGATTCATATATTGGGGATCATTTTCTAAGTAAGGAAATGTTTCGAAGTATTTGTATGGGGATTCAAGAAGGTTTCAGAATGTTCCGGAAGGTTCTAGAAGATTTCTTGGAGTTTGCTTGAAAACCAAGAAAGGATCAAGGAATCCTTGTGGGGTAAGACAAGGATTCGTGAGGGAGTAGGACTCTTCCCCACCTCCTTGATCCGCCGGCCAAGGGAGAGGGGAGTCCTACAAGGACTCCACCTCCCCATGGCGCCTCCCTCCTTTAAATAGAGGGGTGGAGGCGCCACCTCCTGGCCCCCTTGAATCCTCAAACCCTAACCTCCTCTCTCCTCCTCCTTCCCTCTGCTCTGGCTTAGGCGAAGCCTTGCAGAATTCTGTACTCCACCACCACCACGCCGTCGTGCTGCTGGGATTCCGTGGAGAGATCTACTACCTCCGCTGCTCGCTGGAACGGGGAGAGGAAGGTCTGCTTCGACTCCGCACGTGTGACCGAAAGCGCTGAGCAGCTTTAGCGCTTGAGTATCGTCTACCATCTTGAGATCGGCAAGTGATCGACTACATCAACCACGAGATCCGATCTCGAACAAGGCTTATCGAATCTACGAGGGTTAGTACAGATCTATCTCGTTGCACATGTCTAATAGATTAGATCTTGGCTTTTATCTAGATTAGATCTGGGTTTTGTTCGTT
Organism: Avena insularis; assembly: GCA_023614405.1. Classification (NCBI taxonomy): domain Eukaryota; kingdom Viridiplantae; phylum Streptophyta; class Magnoliopsida; order Poales; family Poaceae; genus Avena; species Avena insularis. The sequence continues at coordinate 326,947,394 of CM042684.1, read as the reverse complement.
CTTGCGGTAGAAAATTTTTGTTTTCCATGCTACAAACCCATCATGGGCTACCTAGGGTTGAGGTTTGAGGCCCTATTGAGGCTTCTGCGAGGGCAGCTGCCATGGGATCCCCTTAGGCGTGTCCTCCCTAGGCAACACTTCTCGGCTTCCCCCGGAGGATACTGGTGTCCGGTCGGTGGGCCCAAAGGCCGTAGGATCATGGTACCCCCGGTGCCAGGACTCCGACATCAGAATCTCATTCTTGAAGAGGGTCTCACCGTGCTGCTAACGAACCTAGCAAAGGTCATAGTAGGTGAGCGGGTGCTCGTAGGTCTCCTTGAAGTTAGCGATGAAGAGCGAGAAGAGGGCTGACCGCGAGTCCATGGATTCCCCGGGGAGGTTCCTCATCTAGGTTCGAGCCACGTCCTTGAGGATGAGGGGGAACCAGTTTTCCATAACACGGTCGTCGCCTCCCTCCACATCGATGCCCGTGGTGTAGAACTACATAAACTCGCAGGGGTTGGCGGTTCCGTCATAGCACGAAGGTATTTTGGGGTGGAACTTGTGTGGCCACACCACGCGTCAGAGCTCCCTGGTGAAGGCGAGGCATCAATTGCCCTGCACCTCCTTGCCGTTGGCGAGGGCCGCGCGGTTCTGCTATCCCGCCGCAGCAATCTCCCCGATGATGCGATCCTCTCACCCACAAGGGGTGCGGCATTAGGAAGGGAGGCCAGTGGATGAGCGGATATGATCTAGCAGCTTTGGCCCGCATGGGATGCGGAGTCGCCGATCATGGGAGCCCCATCAGAGCCCCGGGCTAGAGGCTCCCGATATCCTGTTCTCAACCTCATCCCCTGGCCCCTAGGGGGCGAGGCTGGCAATGTCAAGGATCTCGGCGAGTCGCTCGCACCACTACACCTGACCAGGCTCTGTCGGCGGGTGGTGGAGCAGCTCATGCACCATGTGCTTGGTGGCCTCTGGCTGGGCTGATCTGGCCGGCCACGAGAGGATCCGGTGCGAGCGAGCGATGTGTTGCTATGCTAGGAGAGCAGGAGCTCCCACGACAGGCGGAAGGAGGAGCCCTGCTCGTCCTCCGTCCACGAGGTTGGCTCCATGGAGGTGCATCGGGGGAAGGCTCTGCCTAATCCCGGATCACCACGTGGCAGACGACGCGCTCTGCCCATGTCTCGGCATGAGCCGACGGGGTTGGCGAAGGTCTTGGAAACGCGCCTCCGTCCCCCTACCTGGTGCGCCAAATGTCGAAGAAAGTGTCCCGCATAGGAACATGGGGTCCAAGAAGAGAATATCATTTTGTGGCCCGAAAGTTGGGGCGCGCAGGCAACGCGGTACCCAAGTTCCTTGAAATCAGCCGGGATGACTATAGTTGGTGTGCCAAATACTCAGAGGGTCTTTTTCGACACGAATTCAACTTTACATTTCAATACAAAAAATTAGGCTAACGGCCGTCAAGTTGGGCCCCCTATCATTTCTCGTTGTTATGCCGCTCCCGTCGCTTAGGTGTCAATTAGGCTTGCAGCGTTCGTGCCTACATCCATTACACGTCTTCTTTTTCCCTGGACCGGCAATCTGTGGGGCATCGCAGCCATGGCGCGGAGCTGGGACGTGGACGAACCTGCTCAGCCCAGCTCTCCTCCCTGTAGGCTTGCAACGTTGGCGCCTGCATCCATTATGCGTCTTCTTCTTCCCCAGAGCGGCAATCTGTGGTCGCGGCCATGGCGCAGAGCTGGGACGTGATGAACCTTCTCGGCCCCGCTCTCCTCCCCATCCTGAGTTAGAGCTCGCCCTCACCATGCACGCACCCATGGCACGGTGCGGGGACGAGAATTGGTTCCCGATGAGATCTGTCACCGTGTCGACCATGCTCGGTTCTGTTTTCCTCCTCTAGAATCCGAGCTCACGGTCGCCGTGGTTTGCACCTGCACCAATTCTGCCACCTCTACCGAGGTATCTGTGGTAGCTCAAGTTCTATCATGTTGGACCTGTAAGCGAATTCGGAGTTGGGCGGCGGCAACCCGTTGTTGAACCTGCAAGGAATTTGCTGAAGTCTGCGTGCCGCTCCAAGGTCTTCGGCTGGTGACAACGTCCACCGCCGATGTGAGACCATTTAGTTACTTCAATACAAAATTTCGAGCAATTTAACTTGTTGATGTATTTCTTGACAAGTATAATATAATCAAGCACTAGAAATATTTTGTAGTGTGCATGAGCATGATCAGTAATATAATTGAACACTAGAAATTTTAAGGCACTCCATATAAAGGAGTAGATTAATATAGAAGGTTCACCAGAGACACCACGGATATATTGTCTTACATGCCACACACAGGTAATAATTAACTAAAACAAAATAAAAGTAGGGGCGGCAGCAGGAGGCCGGGACACGGAGACGCCTAGCAGGGCAGGGGCATATCAGTAGGAGGCAGCGAAAGCCTAGTCGATGGGATACAGGCCAGTCCTGACATACTCCTGGAGGAATTTGCCGAAGACTGCATGTCGTGCCAAGGTAATCGGCATATGGCTTCTGCCTCCGCCTCTGCCAACGCCCTCTACATGCTGGATCATGCTGTCGAGGACCACGTTGATTGCTCTACCACAGAATGGGCAAAACAGTCTACACCTATGGTGGAAATAGATTAGCCCACACCATAACTGCCTTAGCACGTAGCGGCTCTTGTTGTCCCTGGATACCTTGCTATCGTCCACTTCATCATCATCCTCTTGTTGATTTTTAAGAACATAACTTAGAACTCATACATATGATTGAATTGTATTACAACTCAAGAATTGACAACATGTATATGTAAGACAATATATACGTGGATATCAAAGATAAAGCATCTCAGCAATAGTTTGATCGGTTTATATATCATTTCGTCTCAACATAATGACAAATAATTGCATCAGAGTGTATGTAGAATAAAAAAATTGCGGCCTCATAATTTTATTCAGGGACGGCGTGAGTGAACAAAGTAACAATTGCACAACCTATATTGTTCTTGTGCATTGCCCCAGGTTCACTAACTCGTCCCTGAAAAAATTTGACACCAATGTGTCTGCCTCTCTTTTGAGACAAATTTGAATCATTGGCCACAATAAGAAATTCAAATGTAATCGTAAAAAAAATATTCAGGGATATACATAGTTAGGTACAAAAACAAGCCTAAATATTGTAATTATAAATAAAAAACCAAACAATGGATCTTCAGGTACATGTTAAAAATACTTATGATCAAAACCATTCATGTACATATGCATCATACCAATCATTAAAAGATCAGAAACAATTCAAGGATTATATATGTAGTTCCATATGAGAATAAATCTAGGGCCTCATAATTTGTTTCAGAGATGGAGTTGGCGAACCAAAGTACCAACATCACAACCTATATTGTTTGTGTGCATTGCTGCCTCAGGTTCACCAACCCATCCCTAAAACACGACACCATCCTATGTGTCTCCCCTTGAACTCTTTTTGGGAAAATTTCAATCATCGGCCTCGGTGACAAACTGAAATGTAATTCTTATACACTATGAATGCATGGAATAGATAATTCAAATATCATAGTTCTATGAATGTAGAATAAAGATTGCGGCCTCATAAGTTTCTACAGGGATGGTGTAAGCGAACCAAGTAACAATTGCACAGCTTATATTGATCTTGTACATGGCCCCGGGTTTGCTAACTCAACCCTGAAAAAGTCTGACACCAATGTGTCTGCCTCTCTTTGGGGCAAATTTGAATCATTGGCCACAATAAGAAATTGAAATGTAATCGTATAAAACAATATTCAGGGATATACATAGTCAGTTACAAAAACAAGCCTAAATATTGTAATTATAAATAAAAAACCAAACAATTAATCTTCAGGTACATGTTGAAAACACTTATGATCAAAACCATTCATATACATATGCATCATACCAATCATTAAAAGATCAGAAACAAATCAAGTATCATATATGTAGTTCCATATGAGAATAAATCTAGGGCCTCATAATTTCTTTCAGAGATGGAGTTGGTGAACCAAAGTACCAATAGCACAACCTATATTGTTTGTGTGCATTGCTGCCTCAGGTTTACCAACCCATCCCTAAAACGCGACACCATCATACGTGTCTCCCCTTGAACTCTTTTGGGGCAAATTTCAATCATCAGCCTCGGTGAGAAACTAAAATGTAATTCATATACACTATGAATGCATGGAATCGATAATTCAAATATCATAGTTCTATGAATGTAGAATAAAGATTGCAGCCTCATAAGTTTCTACAGGAAATGGCGTAAGCGAACCAAGTAACAATTGCATAGCTTATATTGATCTTGTACATGGCCCCAGGTTCGCTAACTCATCCCTGGAAAAATCTGACACCAATGTGCCTGCCTCTCTTTGGGGAAAATTTGAATCATTGGCCACAATAAGAAATTGAAATGTAATCGTACAAAACAATATTCAGGGATATACATATGCATCATACAACACATTCATAGATCAGAAACAATACAAAGATTATATATAGGTTCCATATGAGAAAAAAATTAGGGCCTCATTTTTTTCAGCGATGGAGTCGGAGAACCAAAATACCAACAGCACAACCTATATTGTTTATGTGCATTGCTGCCTCAGGTTCACTAACCATCCCTAAGAAAACGACACCATCAGATGCCTTTGCACTATTTTGGGGCAAAATTGAATCATTGGGCTCGGTAAGGAATAGAAATGTAATGTTATAGGCATGTTGTGTATCGAAATCAACACTCAACTAGCAAACTCAACTAGATGGCAGATGAGCAGATTGGGGTTTTTTGACTAGATGGCAGATGCATCAATTGACTGATCGAACCATATATATACTACCCTACTTCAAGAGCAAAAGAATATGTACACGATTGAGTAAATCCTATGTATGAATAGTGAAATCTGCGGCTGCGAGTAGAGAAGCTAGCAATGTAGTACCTCGGACTCCTCATCAGGGACCTCCTCCTTGAACTCGTCATTCTCCGCGATTGCGTCAAAGATTTCTTGTATGACGATGGGGTTATTGATGTAGAGCACCGGATTGCCTCTGCCTGCCGCCTGCCCCCCATCTAGATCTGCCGCTGGCACCACGACATTGTCAGCCACCTGCTGCTCGGCAGCGACGGCGATTGGCTGGACAGATGATCTCACACCCTCGATGGTGCAGCAACGAGCGGCGTTCGTGTCCGGACAAGACGCCTCCGCCTGCTTGGCGACGACCGAGCCATCTGCTGCTTCTCCTTCAACTGGCTTCACCTCCGGCTCGTCTCCACGCGTACGCTTCATGGCGCACCAAGGGAAGGAGGTAGTGCAAGCGAGGGAGCTTCAGTGCGCACGGTAGGTGTAGATTGGGGTCTTGGGACTAGACAGACTGAGGGAAAATGACACGAGCACATGGAAGAAGAAGGTCGAGGGGGGTTATAAACATCGGACCGTTCGTAGTCCTCGAGTGGACACGTGTGGTGGGCGGGGGGCTACCACGATCTCCACCCTTTTTTTTCTGGGTTCCCTTTTTTTTTGAAACAGCCACGATCTCCACTTTAGAGTTACATTGAAAACACGCTCATGGCAGACCTTGATTCCACTACATGCAAGTGGCGCGGAACCAATTTCTAGCAACATTAGATCTACTCGAGGGGGGCCCTTGACTCATGGAAGTTACTAGCGGTAGGGCCCAGTTGGAAGTGAGATTGAGAGCGCTGCGTAAAAATGGGATATGTCTTATTAAAATCAAGTGGCAATAAATTGCAGCGTCCCATCGACAACCGTGTACTCGATGACCCCGTTGCCCTATGCATGTGTTGTAGTAGCAGTAGTAGGCTTTTCATACTTGATTAAACGTGACATGACCGCTCGACTACTTTTTCCATGGACGGCATCGTGCTCCTTCTTGTAGAGGGAGACGTCAAGATGGGGCCTCATCAAGATGGTAGCTCGTTAACTGGCAGTTTGAAAGAGTACCCTTTTCCTCTCTCGCTAAACAGATATGTTTCATTTTGCCCAAATTGGTAGCAAATCTAGAGAAGATTCTCTCTTCGATAATTCATTCCCTTTTGGACCTCTTTTTGCCTCCGATCAGGTAGCAAATCTAGAGCAGCAAATCACACCAGGAAGAATACATTCATTAAGAAAACAAAACAAATGTAGATATAGTTGTGCGCACCTAAATAGTATATAGCGATAGAAAGTAGGTTGCTTAACGAGGTTCGATGCATTCTGCTAGAAATAGGATGCAAGAAAAATATAGAAAATCAAAAGAAGCTGCTTAGCTGCAGCAGCCGCCGCAGATGCAGATACATTCAAGGACACATCCAACCCATTCATGCGCCAGCACCTCTGCCTCCCTCCGGCGCTTCCTCCACTTCTTGTTGCCCAGTCCCTTGATCTTGGGGGCCTTGGGCCTGATTGGAGGCATGCGACCCTCTTTCATGGCCACCCGCTGGAGGTTCGGAGGTGAATGCCGAGAGCACGGTGTTCAGTGATGTAGGCGTTGATGTTCATGGTCTCGCTCTTGCCGCCTTTGTGGATGCCGGAGCCCGTGGCCTCTGCATGCTTCAGTAAGGTGTTGAAGTCGGTGCTGCCGGCGTGACTCGCCAAGCAGTAGGCGATCCCCTTGCGGAATGGGAAACTATAGTCTCCGCCCCTGAAAAAGGCGTCGTACTGGCCGGCCCACAGCCTCCTCAACACCTGACGAGCCTTGGTGTGAATGGACTCGTTATCGCTGCAGACGTTGCTGCCGGAAACCTATTGGATGAAAAGGAAAATAGGGGAGTAGATGATGTAAGAAGATCGAGGAATCGAAATGCGAACAAGCGAATCCTAATAAACCAAGATCTAGCATCCAATGATGGGAACGGTAGAAGAACCAGGGGAGGGGAGCAAACCCTAGTTACCTCCGACCATGGGTCATCGATGCCGGTGTCGTAGGCGTTCAGCGGAGCGATGTACTTATATGGATCGTAGGTGCCCAAGAAGTGCTTGATCTGCTTGTGACCGGCGGGGGCCTCGACTAGGGCTTGGACAGGGACGACGGCTGCTTTCAACCCATCGAGGGGGACCTGCAAGGAGACGGGGGCCTCCTTGTCGGCGGCCTCGGAGGCGACGATGGCCACCTTATCCTCCTGAGCCATCGCCGGCACGGACGGGGTATTCTCGGGAGTTTGCGGATGCTGGTGGGACAGTGGAGAGGGTTGCCTAGGGAGAGTGAGCGAGAGTGAGAGTGGGTGTGCGGAGAGGGGCTCTATAGTTAAGGTGGATGGAAGCAAGGCACGTTTCATTGCACCACCGTGCAACGCGCCACACAGTCTACTGCACCGTGCACCGCGACACGCGAACGCTACGTCACGTTTTTTCCCAGGCTATGCATGGCAGTTCTGTATTGAGCCGCATGCAAATGGCGCATACACAATTTCTATGTACGAAGTTTGATACGGCCCTAAAATTGGCGATAGTTAAAAGTGGAAATGTAGAGGGGAAGGTAGGTGGCTGTACGGCGAGATTTGTGGGGTTGTGCTAGATCGAGTAGAGGGATGTGTTGATGAAGGCGGAGATGTTAGGTCTCGTCGAGCTCAGCTCTTCGGCCTTCGGCTAGCGCGTGCAAGTTTCTTATGGTCGGGCCTAGTTGGAAGTGAGATTGAGAGCCGCTGCGTAAAAAATGGGATATGTCTTGTTAAAATCAAGTGGCAATAAATTGCAGCTGTCCATCGACGACCGTGCACTTGATGACGCATGCGTTGTGGCATACTAGTAGCAGTAGTAGGCTTTTCAGACTGGATTAAACATGACATGACCGCTCATCAAATTTTTCCATGGACAGCATAGTGTTCCTTCTTGTAGAAGTCTCGCTGAGGGAGACATCCGTGCTGTCTCACGCTGTACTATGAAGGGCACGACGTGTGCAACGATCATTGTTGGATCGCACAGAATCAACGGTTGGTGCGCATGATCCGGATGACAACTGTGACAACCACTCAGGGAGTAGCAGACAGGGTGAGCACAGGTTTGGGCTTCTATGAAAGATAGAGAGAGGGGCAAAACTGAGTAGTACCACATAAAACCAATGGCAAAACTGAGTAGTATAAAAATGGAAAGTGTCTTATACAATGAAATACATCGTGGCATACATCAAATTATGCCAAGACAGATCCACTAGAATTCATTGGGTGTGTGTTGTTCTCATAAACCACACATGGATCCACCAGTGTGATTGCATGTCTCCTCTTTTCATTAACAACAGTTAGAGTCATTTCATGTCTGTTCTTTTCACAAACCACATATCACCAGTGTCATTGCATTTGTGTTCTTCTCATGAACCACACATGGATCCACCCAGTGTGATTACATGTCTATTATTTTCACAAACCACATATGGATCCACCAGTGTCATTGCATGTCTGCTCTTTTCACAAACCACATATCACCAGTGTCATTGCATGTGTGTTCTTCTCACAAACCACATAAGGATCCACCAGTGCCATTGGATGTGTGTTCTTTTCACAAATCACATAAGGAACCACCAGTGTCATTGCATGTGTGTTCTTTTCATGAACCACACCCAGTGTCATTGCATGTGTGTTCCTCTCATAGACCACACATGGATCCACCTGTGTCATTGAACCACGGCTAGAGTCATTGCATGTGAGTTCTTTTCATGAACCACACCCAGTGTCATGGGATGCGTGTTCCTCTCATAGACCACATATGGATCCACCAGTGTCATTGCATGTCTGCTCTTTTCATGAACCACATCTAGATTCATTGCATGTGTGTTCTTTTCATAGACCACACATGGATCCACCAATGTCATTGCATGTGTGTTCTTCTCACAAACCACATAAGGATCCACTAGTGTCATTGGATGTGTGTTCTTTTCATGAACCACACCCAGTATCATTGCATGTGTGTTCCTCTCACAGACCACACATGGATCCACCAGTGCCATTGCATGTGTGTTCTTCTCATGAACCACAGCTAGAGTCATTGCATGTGTGTTCTTTTCATGAACCACAGCTAGAGTCCTTGCATGTGTGTTTGTCTCACAAACCACATAAGGATACACCAGTGTCATTGCATGTGTGTTCTTCTCATGAACCACATCTAGAGTCATTGCATGTCTGTTCTTCTCACAAACAACATAAGGATCCAGCAATGTCATTGGATGTGTGTTCTTTTCATAAACCACACCCAGCGTCATTGGATGTGTGTTCTTCTCACAAACCACACATGGATCCACCAGTGTCATTGCATGTGTGATCTTCTCATGAACCACACATGGATCAACCATGTGGCATTGCATGTATGTTCCTCTCACAAACCACACATGGATCCACCAGTGCCATTGCATGTGTGTTCTTTTAATGAACCACACCCAGTGTCATTGCATGTCTGTTCCTCTCATAAACCACACATGGATCCACCAGTGTCATTGCATGTGTGTTCTTCTCATGAACCACAGCTAGAGTCATTGCATGTCTGTTATTCGCACAAACCACATAAGGATACACCAGTGTCATTGCATGTGTGTTCTTCTCATGAACCACACCCAGTGTAATTGCATGTGTGTTCCTTTCACAAACTACACATGGATCCACCAGTGTCATTGGATGTGTGTTCCTCTCATGGACCATATCTAGAGTCATTACATGTGTGTTCTTCTCACAAACCACATAAGGATAAAGCAGTGTCATTGCATGTCTGTTCTTTTCACAAACCACATATGGATCCACCAGTGTTATTGCATGTCTGCTCTTTTCACAAACCACATATCACAAGTGTCATTGCATGTGTGTTCTTCTCACAAACCACAGAAGGATCCACAAGTGTCATTGGATGTATGTTCCTCTAATAAACCACATAAGGATCCACCGGTGTCATTGGATGTGTGTTCTTTTCATGAATCACACCCAGTGTCATTTCATGTGTGTTCCTCTCATAGACCACACATGGATCCACCAGTGTCATTGCATTTGTGTTCTTCTCATGAACCACGGGTAGAGTCATTGGATGTGTGTTATTTTCATGAACCACACCCAGTGTCATTGCATGTGTGTTCCTCTCACAGACCACACATGGATCCACCAGTGCCATTGCATGTGTGTTCTTCTCATGAACCATAGCTAGATTCATTGCATGTGTGTTCTTTTCATGAACCACAGATAGAGTCCTTGCATGTGTGTTCTTCTCACAAACCACATAAGGATACACCAGTGTCATTGCATGTGTGTTCTTCTCATGAACCACATCTAGAGTCATTGCATGTCTGTTCTTCTCACAAACCACATAAGGATCCAGCAGTGTTATTGGATGTGTGTTCTATTCATGAACCACACCCAGTGTCATTGGATGTGTGTTCTTATCACAAACCACACATGGATCCACCAGTGTCATTGCATGTGTGTTCTTATCATGAACCACACATGGATCCACCAAGTGTGATTGCATGTCTGTTTTTTCTCACAAACCACACATGGATCCACCAGTGTCATTGCATGTCTGTTCTTTTAATGAACCACACCCAGTGTCATTGCATGTCTGTTCCTCTCATAAACCACACATGGATCCACCAGTTTATTTGCATGTGTGTTCTTCTCATGAACCACAGCTAGAGTCATTGCATGTCTATTATTCGCACAAACCACATAAGGATCCACCAGTCTCATTGCATGTGTCTTCTTCTCATGAACCACGGCTAGAGTCATTGCATGTGTGTTCTTTTCATGAACCACACCTAGTGTCATTGGATGTGTGTTCCTCTCACAAACCACACATGGATCCACCAGTGGCATTGCATGTGTGTTCTTTTAATGAACCACGGCTAGAGTCATTGCATGTATGTTCTTTCCACAAACCACATATGGATCCACCAGTGTCATTGCATGTGTGTTCTTTTCATGAACCACATAAGGATCCACCAGTGTCATTGGATGTGTGTTTTTTCATGAACCACACCTAGTGTCATTGCATGCACGTTGCTCTCACAAACCACACATGGATCCACCAGTGCCATTGCATGTGTGTTCTTCTCATGAACCATGGCTAGAGTCATTGGATGTGTATTCTTTTCATGAACCACACCCAGTGTCATTGCATGCGTGTTACTCTCACCGACCACTCATGGATCCACCAGTGCCATTGCATGTGTGTTCTTCTCATGAACCACGGCTAGAGTCATTGCCTGTGTGTTATTTTCATGAACCGCACCCAGTGCCATTAGATGTGTGTTCCTCTCATAGACCACACATGGATCCACCAGTGTCATTGCATCTCTGCTCTTCTCATGAACCACATCTAGAGTCATGGCATGTCTATTCTTCTCAAAAACCACATAAGGATCGAGCAGTGTCATTGGATGTTATGTTCTTTTCATGAACCACACCCAATGTCATTGGATGTGTGTTCCTCTCACAAACCACACATGGATCCACCAGTGTCATTGCATGTGTGGTCTTCTCATGAACCACACATGGATCCACCAAGTGTGATTACATGTCTGTTCTTCTCACAAATCACACATGGTTCCACCAGTGTCAGTGCATGTATGTTCTTTTAATGAACCACACCCAGTGGCATTGCATTTCTGTTCCTCTCACAGACCACACATGGATCCACCAGTGTCATTGCATGTGTGTTCTTCTCATGAACCACAGCTAGAGTCATTGCATGTCTGTTATTCTCATAAACCACATAAGGATACACCACTGTCATTGCATGTGTGTTCTTCTCATGTGTGTTCCTTTCACAAACTACAGATGGATCCACCAGTGTCATTTGATGTGTGTTCCTCTGATGAACCACATCTAGAGTCATTGCATGTGTGTTCTTCTCACAAACCACATAAGGATAAACCAGTGTCATTGCATGTGTGTTCTTATCATGAACCACAACTAGTCATTGCATGTCTATTCTTCTCACAAACCACATAAGGATCCACTGATGTCATTGGATGTGTGTTCTTCTCATGAACCACACATGGATCCACCAGTGTCATTGCATGTGTGCTCTTTTCATTTACCACGGTGAGAGTCGTTGCATGTCTGTTGTTTTCACAAACCACATATAACCAGTGTCATTGCATGTGTGTTCTTCTCATGAACCACACATGGATCCACCCAGTGTGATTGCATGTTTGTTCTTTTCACAAACCACATATGGATCCACCAGTGTCATTGCATGTCTGCTCTTTTCACAAACCACATATCACCAGTGTCATTGCATGTGTATTCTTCTCACAAACCACATAAGGATCCACCAGTGTCATTGGATGTTTGTTCCTCTCACAAACCACATAAGGATCCACCGGTGTCATTGGATGTGTGTTCTTTTCATGAACCACACCCAGTGTCATTGCATGTGTGTTCCTCTCACAAACCACACATGGATCCACCAGTGCCATTGCATGTGTGTTCTTCTCATGAAACACGGCTAGAGTCATTGCATGTGTGTTCTTTTCATGAACCACACCTAGTGTCATTGGATGTGTGTTCCTCTCATAGTCCACACATGGATCCACCAGTGTCATTGCATGTCTGCTCTTATCATGAACCACATCTAGAGTAATTGCATGTCTATTCTTCTCAAAAACCACATAAGGATCCAGCAGTGTCATTGGATGTGTGTTATTTTCATGAACCACACTGTAGGGTTCCCAACCTTTAATAAGGTAGAGTCCCCTGTGTTTACAATGCTAGTCCCTGGATCAATAGCTAGCATCCACAGTTAAGATGTAATATCAAGAAACAAAGGTCATAATACAACTTTATAACCAGGAATAAAATAGTTTATTACATCTTTCATAGCTCATTTGGCTATTACATTACATTGCAGCGGAATAACTATAGTCATGGGTCCTTCATCTTCAAAGTGCCACAGGCAGATGTTGGTTGTAGACTTTGTAATCCTAATCAATCAATCTTCACTAAATTCAATCAAACCTGCAACATCATAAGTTACAGCCACAAGGGTCAATACATTTGAATTGTATTGGCAAGTGATACTATGGTAGTATAGTGGAGTCTATCATCTATATGCATTTGGCAAAGTGGAGTTGAGGCTTGCATTGCTCAAAATAGATTTTCCTTAACATTTGAAAACACTAAGTTTTTGCTTGACAAAACACCCAAGGTATCTCCCAATAGAAATTGGTGATCCTTTAACCCTTGTTCACCCACAAGTTTTTAACTTAGAAATTGGGATGAGGAGATTCTTGATTGCTTCCATGTCTTGATGCTCAAATTGTCCTTTACCAGGGACATGGCTAAGTACTTAGGTTTTACCCTCTGCAGAGGTGGTGCACTTTCCCCACAAGACTTGGTTTCCCAAGACAAGATCTTTCAGAAGCCTTTCCTTAGTCAAATGGATGCGCTCCAACCTATCATTCCCACTACCACCAACTGTCCAAGTGAACTAAGTTCTCGCAACCTATATGATCATGGCAGAGCCCATATTGCCAAGTGGTTGCACTTGAAGCTTCTCAACATTTGACATCTCAAATCTCTTTGTTCCTGGGTGGCCATCCACAAGTGAGATACACAAGGTAAACCATAAACATGGGCCTTGTGAACCACTCAACCAAAAACCACCAAGCAATTACCATTCCACCCAGGTGATTCATTAACTCAGTTGTTTTATTAAACAAAAACACAAGTCCTCAGACTTAGAAATTTTTCCATAGTGTGAATATATATCCACCCTTGTTTTCTATTAGCTAAGCTAAGCATGATAGTAGTAGGAGTCTTAACTTAGAAAATTTTACTAAGGTTTCATCTACTAGGTTTTCCCATAGCAGGGTTTACACTTAGCAAAAATTCCATGCAAGTTTTACTTAGAGAAATCACTAATGCATAGTGAAAGTAATGGGACAAAAGTATGAAGCATCACTTGCCTTTTTGGTAGAGTATGGGTTCACTCCTTGTCCTTGCAACAATCACACTCTTCAAGTCACTACAAATCAATCAAGCAAGGCACAAACTCAATCTACCAATCAAGCAAAACAACACACATAAAATGACAAAGTCAAAGTAATGCATGCAAGCATGCCAAGCTTTGTTTTATTTGAAGAAGTGGTTCCTAATGGGTCATAAACATTTGAAAACACCTATTTGGTCATTTTGTAAATTGGCAAAATCATTTGCAAAGAAGTTTCACTTCAAAACCATTTTCAAAATAAAGTATCATTTTATGTGGTGTAGAAATATTTTTACTAGGGCATTAATCTATAGGGTTCACCAAATATGTTTTAAACCCATAAAACTTGATATTTGGGGTTAGAGAGTTTAAAACAAAACATTTCCCAAAGGTTTTCTTCCAAAACCATTTTTAATAAATAAACCACATTTCTATTTGACTAGAAATGGTTTTAAATCAAAGGATCATATTTTTATTTCACCAAATACATTTTTGAGTCCACAAAGTGGTTCCCAATGTTAGTAGGTTCAAATCACACCATTTCCTCCAAAGTTTTCCATTCAAAACCATTTTCATAAACAAATCAATAGTTTTATTTGGCTAGAAATGGACTAAACTCATTAATCCATTCTAAACTTTTCCAAATTCATTTTCCAAACCATGGGTTGGTTCCTAGGGTCAGTAAGGTCACAACAATCCATTTTGCAAAGGTTTTAACCCTAAAATCATTTTTAAATAATTTTTATACTCTAAACAAGCACACAAATGAATCTGCAAAAACAAGCAAACTAACAGATACTATTAGCTAAACTAAGGGCAGGGTGGGTTAGGTCTTGCTCTCCTGAATCCAACGACATAAAATTTGTAATTTTTGGACGTGTGGATCCAAAGTTACAAGGGTTTGAAGTTTGCAAATAATTCTGTTTTCAAATCTGTTTTTAAACGGAAAAGGTGACACGCGGCGTGTTTTAACTGGACGGTACCGGTTCGGCCGGATCGGCAACACGGTACGTTGGATCTAACTAGATCGTGTCGTCCAGAGTGCGTACCTCTTCGCGACTAAGTGATTCTATCTCGCTCGCCCGATCTAGATCGAACGGCTCGCGCGTGCCTTACCAGAAGCTGGCGGCGCTGCGCGGCGGTGGACGGCGGCGACGGCCAGACGAGGTGCTCGCGGTGTTCCTAGGAAGCAAGGAGGACAGGGGAGGGTCTCACCGTGTATGCGTGGTCGTGGTGATGCTCAAGGTACTCTCGAGGAAGCAAGGGGCGCACGGGGTTGATCGGAATCCCTCGTCGGAGTTGCGTCTGACGACGGCCACGCTCTGTCGTCGTCGCGGGCGGTGCTACGGGTCACGAGGAAGCAAACAGCATACAAGGTTAGCTTCGTACGCGAGCGGCAAACAAGGGAGCATCAAAAGGGGGGCGAGGAGAAGTTTGTGCTCACCAGGGAAGCTTGCCGGAGTCGAGGCCGATGGTGGCGCTGCTCAGACGTAGTCATAGCCGACGTTGGGGTGCAAGCACCGGTAAGACAAGGCTACTGGGAGACGCGCAGAGGCCTGGGGAACATGCCTGAGTGGTCAAGGGGGCAAGGGGAGGTGAGAGGTTGTCGGAATCGTCGTCGGAGCGTCGTCGGACAGGGAATGGTGCAGAGAAGAATTGGGCGGCCTGGGGGCACGCTAGGGTGAGCCGTCTGGGGGAAAAGGGAGAGGGGATGCAGGCGAATAAGTATGCGTGAATGCAGGGTCGATTAACGGCATGGTTAACGCGAATTAAACCTGGCTTTAATCGCTTGCAACGGCGAGGAGGAAAGAGGGGTGTGGTCAGCGGCGGGTGAGGAAGAAGAGAGTTGGTGTGGGGTCGTCTCGTCAGCGAGGAGAGATAGGGAAGATGGGGTCCGCGTGTCAGTGAGGGTGTGGGTTAGGTTTATGGAGAAAACGGTTCAAGAGGGGTGAAAACGATGAACAGTAGTGGGTCCGCTGGTAGTGAAAGAAAGGAGGGGGTGGGGTCCAGTTGTCACTCTAAGTGTAAGTTTCGAGTGAGAAAAGAATGCTTCGGGGAAGAGAACAGTGGGCTAGGTGGGCATTGGGCTAGTTGGGCCAGAGGGTGGGTTGTTCTATTTTTTTCTGTCTGAAACATTTTTCTTTTTCTAAATCTAATTTCTGTTTTGAATTTCAATCAACTATTCAAACAACATTCAAATTGGTTCAAACAATCACCAAACTTCACAACTTTGAACTTGGTTCTGTTTATCAACATAAACCAAATTCTAAAAATAAAATAATATTTTTATTCATTTTAGGATCCATTCATTAATTAAATAAAATGGACCTTTTAGTTATTTAATCAAATAGGGTTTGATTTATTTAATAAAATTTCCATTTGAAATCCAAGTATTTTCAAATTCAAAACAGTAGGTTTTATTTGGAAATAAGGAATACTTGGAAACTTGTTTTAAAACAAAATAACCTTTTATTTTAGGCTCCATTAATAATTAAATAAAATGGACCTTAGTTAATAATCCATATAGGATTTGTTTTATTAGAATATTTATTTTGAAATCTAAAATAAAACCAAAATACTTCAGTAGGTTTTATTTGAGAATATAAAATACTTGGAAAACTTATTTTAAATAAATAAATAAGTTTTGATGTTTTGGAAATAGTAAAACCTTTATTAATAAAACTTGGATATTTAAATCCTTATTATTTTATTTAAATAAACCTCTACTATTTTAATCAAAGCAAAACCTTTTGTTTCAAAGTCTTGGCCAAGGTTTAATTTGGCTTTATAAAATAATCTTTAATTATAAATTCTACTTTGCTTTTGAAAACCAAATCTTTTTATTTTTAAAGATCCAAAATAGTAATTCCAATTATAAAACTTTCTTTATTAATTGTTTATCTTTTTAAATCCCTTTAGGATTATTTGTTCACCAATTGGTATGGGTTTTTGGTAAGGGCTTTATTAGTTTTGGAAATTCAATTTCTTATCTTATTATATTCATAAGATTTTATTTATGGTTTCAATTTGAGTGAAACCAACTTCTATGGTCTTTCTTGATCCTTTGTGAATATTTGTTGATCAATTTTGGTATGGATCAAATCCATGGATTTGGAGATAACTTTGGAAAATGATTTTCTTCCATTAGGGTTTAGGGTTTTGGATTTATTTTCCCAAATGATTAAATTTCCGGATACATTCATTGAGGAATGCATTTCCCTTAATTTGGATTTTTTTGTTGAATTCGAACTTTTACCAAAGTTTGTTCAAGATGGGATTTTAAGTTTCCTTTTAGAAACAAAAGTTTCTTTTCACCCTGATTTTCAACAGAAAATTTATTTTGTTTATTTATTTTTCACATTACAAGATTTAGAAAATCTTGGGATATGACAGGCTACCACCCTTAAAATAAATCTCGTCCCGAGATTTGGGGAGGCTAGGGGTTACAAGTTGGCTCAAAGCATCTAGGGTACTACCACCCTTAAAATTTTTCCAACTAAATTACATCTTGGTTTCCTTGGGATCTTGTTGAAATCTCTCTGGGCAAACATCTGCATAGTGTCCTTTGTTTCCACACTTGAAACATGTGACTAGGCTGAGATCCTTCATAGGCTTGTTTATCTTGTGCTTCATCTTTTCTGGACAATTGCTTGCATAATGTCCTAGTTCTTTGCAATTGAAACACATCACTTGGCTGATATCTTTCTTTTCCTTTGGTATCATTGCCTCTTGTTTGTTTCCTTGGTTCTTCTTCTTTTCTGGGCATTCATTGGAATAGTGTCCCATCTCTTTGCAAGTGTAACATTGCTCTTGGGTAATATCCTTCTTGGTAGGGTTGGGGCATTTCTTCTTCTTCTTGGGTCTCTCCAAAGCTAGGAGTTCTTCTAGTTCATGCTCTTCATACTTCACCACAAAGGTGGGAAATCTTTCTCTCTTCTTGGGGCAGTTACTAGAGATATGACCTTCTTCTTCACAAGAGTAGCAAC
Organism: Avena insularis; assembly: GCA_023614405.1. Classification (NCBI taxonomy): domain Eukaryota; kingdom Viridiplantae; phylum Streptophyta; class Magnoliopsida; order Poales; family Poaceae; genus Avena; species Avena insularis. The sequence goes on along the minus strand of CM042684.1, from coordinate 326,929,489 downwards.
ACTTTATGGTCACTTTGGATTTGGCCTTATGTGGCATGGTTCTAACTTTGCCTTCATCCATCTTGGTAGAAGTTGTTCCCTTATGGAGGTTTCCAAACATTTGATGCATTCCATCTTGCTTCATTTGTTGAACTATAGGATAGATGGGGCATTGAATAGGGGCATGATCATTTCCTTCACATAGGAAACAAGTTACTTGAGATGTGGGGCATTGATTTGTTGGATGTTTCTCTTCACAATTGGGGCATTGATCTCCATGCTCCTTGGAAGTATGATCCTTGTCTCCACAAATATTACATGCTTGGGTTCCTTCTAGAATAACATCTTTGTCATCCTTGTTGTCACAAACTCCTTGGGAAGAGTTGTCTCCCATGTTGATCATTTGAGTGGCCATCCTTTGCAACAATTGGGATTGAGTTTCCAAAAACATTTGCATGGTGGGGTCTAATCCATTGTTGTTGGCTAAAAACTGAGTTGTCACTTGGCTTAATTGGGTTTGGTTTGCTAGTAGTTGTTCTCTCATGTTGGTCTCTTGGTTGTTGTTGTTGTCATCATCTTTGATGTTGGAGTCTCTTGGAGAAGTCATCTGTTTGGGTTGGGTTGGGATTAGGATAGGCAAAATATTTTCTAAGGAATCAATTCTAATCACACACATCACAATTCACTCCAGCAATGTGCAAGCAATCACAAACATAACATTCCACTCAAACAACAAGTTTCAAGCATAACTTTAGGCAACCAAAAATATTTTTTGTTACACCACATAAGTTGGTGTGTTTGATTTTAACTATAAATGGTGGTCCATCTACATGGTTCACTTGAATTCTTTCCATACTTCTTAGCTGATTCTTCATGAACGAGATCATGGTTTCCTTGGAAAAAAATTCTTGGTCACAAAACTTCAAGGTGATGATGGTTCCTTCTAAGTTGTGTTTCCTTAGTCTTCAAGTCTTGAGTAATACTTCTTGTCTCACTTGTAGTTTTTAGTGATATCTAAGATTGAAGTCCTTGGTGAAAATGTTGAAGATGTTGAAGTCATTAGAGTTGAAGATGTTGAAGTCATTAGAGTTGATAAAGTCCTTTGCACATGGTGAAGTCTTTGGTCATGGGGTAGGTTTTTCCATCAAGTTTGAAATAGAAGAGACGTAGAGTTGAAACCAAAATGGTTGAGGAAAGAGTTTACAAGATTGTTTGTAAATAAGTTTTGGAACAAATTCAACTCCTATATTTTCTAAGGGGTTTTGTCCAATCCTAGGTTTACAAATCCTACAGGCAACACAATGCTCTGATACCATCTTGTAGGGTTCCCAACCTTTAATAAGGTAGAGTCCCCTGTGTTTACAATGCTAGTCCCTGGATCAATAGCTAGCATCCACAGTTAAGATGTAATATCAAGAAACAAAGGTCATAATACAACTTTATAACCAGGAATAAAATAGTTTATTGCATCTTTCATAGCTCATTTGGCTATTACATTACATTGCAGCGGAATAACTATAGTCATGGGTCCTTCATCTTCAAAGTGCCACAGGCAGATGTTGGTTGTAGACTTTGTAATCCTAATCAATCAATCTTCACTAAATTCAATCAAACCTGCAACATCATAAGTTACAGCCACAAGGGTCAATACATTTGAATTGTATTGGCAAGTGATACTATGGTAGTATAGTGGAGTCTATCATCTATATGCATTTGGCAAAGTGGAGTTGAGGCTTGCATTGCTCAAAATAGATTTTCCTTAACATTTGAAAACACTAAGTTTTTGCTTGACAAAACACCCAAGGTATCTCCCAATAGAAATTGGTGATCCTTTAACCCTTGTTCACCCACAAGTTTTTAACTTAGAAATTGGGATGAGGAGATTCTTGATTGCTTACATGTCTTGATGCTCAAATTGTCCTTTACCAGGGACATGGCTAAGTACTTAGGTTTTACCCTCTGCAGAGGTGGTGCACTTTCCCCACAAGACATGGTTTCCCAAGACAAGATCTTTCAGAAGCCTTTCCTTAGTCAAATGGACGCGCTCCAACCTATCATTCCCACTACCACCAACTGTCCAAGTGAACTAAGTTCTAGCAACCTATATGATCATGGCAGAGCCCATATTGCCAAGTGGTTGCACTTGAAGCTTCTCAACATTTGACATCTCAAATCTCTTTGTTCCTGGGTGGCCATCCACAAGTGAGATACACAAGGTAAACCATAAACATGGGCCTTGTGAACCACTCAACCAAAAACCACCAAGCAATTACCATTCCACCCAGGTGATTCATTAACTCAGTTGTTTTATTAAACAAAAACACAAGTCCTCAGACTTAGAAATTTTTCCATAGTGTGAATATATATCCACCCTTGTTTTCTATTAGCTAAGCTAAGCATGATAGTAGTAGGAGTCTTAACTTAGAAAATTTTACTAAGGTTTCATCTACTAGGTTTTCCCATAGCAGGGTTTACACTTAGCAAAAATTCCATGCAAGTTTTACTTAGAGAAATCACTAATGCATAGTGAAAGTAATGGGACAAAAGTATGAAGCATCACTTGCCTTTTTGGTAGAGTATGGGTTCACTCCTTGTCCTTGCAACAATCACACTCTTCAAGTCACTACAAATCAATCAAGCAAGGCACAAACTCAATCTACTAATCAAGCAAAACAACACACATAAAATGACAAAGTCAAAGTAATGCATGCAAGCATGCCAAGCTTTGTTTTGTTTGAATAAGTGGTTCCTAATGGGTCATAAACATTTGAAAACACCTATTTGGTCATTTTGTAAATTGGCAAAATCATTTGCAAAGAGGTTTCACTTCAAAACCATTTTCAAAATAAAGTATCATTTTATGTGGTGTAGAAATATTTTTACTAGGGCATTAATCTATAGGGTTCACCAAATATGTTTTCAACCCATAAAACTTGATATTTGGGGTCAGAGAGTTTAAAACAAAACATTTCCCAAAGGTTTTCTTCCAAAACCATTTTTAATAAATAAACCACATTTGTATTTGACTAGAAATGGTTTTAAATCAAAGGATCATATTTTTATTTCACCAAATACATTTTTGAGTCCACAAAGTGGTTCCCAATGTTAGTAGGTTCAAATCACACCATTTCCTCCAAAGTTTTCCATTCAAAACCATTTTCATAAACAAATCAATAGTTTTATTTGGCTAGAAATGGACTAAACTAATTAATCCATTCTAAACTTTTCCAAATTCATTTTCCAAACCATGGGTTGGTTCCTAGGGTCAGTAAGGTCACAACAATCCATTTTGCAAAGGTTTTAACCCTAAAATCATTTTTAAATAATTTTTATACTCTAAACAAGCTCACAAATGAATCTGCAAAAACAAGCAAACTAACAGATACTATTAGCTAAACTAAGGGCAGGGTTGGTTAGGTCTTGCTCTCCTGAATCCAACGACATAAAATTTGTAATTTTTGGACGTGTGGATCCAAAGTTACAAGGGTTTGAAGTTTGCAAATAATTCTGTTTTCAAATCTGTTTTTAAACGGAAAAGGTGACACGCGGCGTGTTTTAACTGGACGGTACCGGTTCGGCCGGATCGGCAACGCGGTACGTTGGATCTAACTAGATCGTGTGGTCCAGAGTGCGTACCTCTTCGCAACTAAGTGATTCTATCTCGCTCGCCCGATCTAGATCGAACGGCTCGCGCGTGCCTTACCAGAAGCTGGCGGTGCTGCGCGGCGGTGGACGGCGGAGACGGCCAGACGAGGTGCTCGCGGTGTTCCTAGGAAGCAAGGAGGACAGGGGAGGGTCTCACCGTGTACGCGTGGTCGTGGTGATGCTCAAGGTACTCTCGAGGAAGCAAGGGGCGCACGGGGTTGATCGGAATCCCTCGTCGGAGTTGCGTCTGACGACGGCCACGCTCTGTCGTCGTCGCGGGCGGTGCTACGGGTCATGAGGAAGCAAACAGCATACAAGGTTAGCTTCGTACGCGAGCGGCAAACAAGGGAGCATCAAAAAGGGGGCGAGGGGAAGTCTGTGCGCACCAGGGAAGCTTGCCGTAGTCGAGGCCGACGGTGGCGCTGCTCAGACGTAGTCGTAGCCGACGTTGGGGTGCAAGCGCTGGTAAGACAAGGCTACTAGGAGACGCGCAGAGGCCTGGGGAACATGCCTGAGTGGTCAAGGGGCAAGGGGAGGTGAGAGGTTGCCGGAATCGTCGTCGGAGCGTCGTCGGACAGGGAATGGTGCAGAGAAGAATTGGGCGGCCTGGGGGCACGCTAGGGTGAGGCGTCTGGGGGAAAAGGGAGAGGGGATGCAGGCGAATAAGTATGCATGAACGCAGGGTCGATTAACTGCGTGGTTAACGCGAATTAAACCTGGCTTTAATCGCTTGCAACGGCGAGGAGGAAAGAGGGGCGTGGTCAGCGGCGGGTGAGGAAGAAGAGAGTTGGTGTGGGGTCGTCTCGTCAGCGAGGAGAGACAGGGAAGATGGGGTCCGCGTGTCAGTGAGGGTGTGGGTTAGGTTTGCGGTGGAGAAAAACGGTTCGGGGCGAGGGTGAAAATGATGAACAGACGAGTGGGTCCGCTTGGCAGTGAAAGAAAGGGAGTGGGGGTGGGGTCCAGTTGTCACTCTCTGTGCGGGTAAGTTTCTGAGTGAGAAAAGAATGCTTCGGGGAAGAGAACAGGTGGGCTAGGTGGGCTGCTGTTGGGCTAGTTGGGCCAGAGGGTGGGTTGTTCTATTTTTTTTCTGTTTGAAACATTTTTCTTTTTCTAAATCTAATTTCTGTTTTGAATTTCAATCAACTATTCAAACAACATTCAAATTGGTTCAAACAATCACCAAACTTCACAACTTTGAACTTGGTTCTGTTTATCAACATAAACCAAATTCTAAAAATAAAATAATATTTTTATTCATTTTAGGATCCATTCATTAATTAAATAAAATGGACCTTTTAGTTATTTAATCAAATAGGGTTTGATTTATTTAATAAAATTTCCATTTGAAATCCAAATATTTTCAAATTCAAAACAGTAGGTTTTATTTGGAAATAAGGAATACTTGGAAACTTGTTTTAAAACAAAATAACCTTTTATTTTAGGCTCCATTAATAATTAAATAAAATGGACCTTAGTTAATAATCCATATAGGATTTGTTTTATTAGAATATTTATTTTGAAATCTAAAATAAAACCAAAATACTTCAGTAGGTTTTATTTGAGAATATAAAATACTTGGAAAACTTATTTTAAATAAATAAATAAGTTTTGATGTTTTGGAAATAGTAAAACCTTTATTAATAAAACTTGGATATTTAAATCCTTATTATTTTATTTAAATAAACCTCTACTATTTTAATCAAAGCAAAACCTTTTGTTTCAATGTCTTGGCCAAGGTTTAATTTGGCTTTATAAAATAATCTTTAATTATAAATTCTACTTTGCTTTTGAAAACCAAATCTTTTTATTTTTAAAGATCCAAAATAGTAATTCCAATTATAAAACTTTCTTTATTAATTGTTTATCTTTTTAAATCCCTTTAGGATTATTTGTTCACCAATTGGTATGGGTTTTTGGTAAGGGCTTTATTAGTTTTGGAAATTCAATTTCTTATCTTATTATATTCATAAGATTTTATTTATGGTTCCAATTTGAGTGAAACCAACTTCTATGGTCTTTCTTGATCCTTTGTGAATATTTTTTGATCAATTTTGGTATGGATCAAATCCATGGATTTGGAGATAACTTTGGAAAATGATTTTCTTCCATTAGGGTTTAGGGTTTTGGATTTATTTTCCCAAATGATTAAATTTCCAGATACATTCATTGAGGAATGCATTTCCCTTAATTTGGATTTTTTTGTTGAATTCGAAACTTTTACCAAAGTTTGTTCAAATGGGATTTTAAGTTTCCTTTTAGAAACAAAAGTTTCTTTTCACCCTGATTTTCAACAGAAAATTTATTTTGTTTATTTATTTTTCACATTACAAGATTTGGAAAATCTTGGGATGTGACACACACCCAGTGTCATTGGATGTGTGTTCTTCTCACAAACCACACATGGATCCACCAGTGTAATTGCATGTGTGTTCTTCTCATGAACCACACATGGATCCACCAAGTGTGATTGCATGTCTGTTCTTCTCACAAACCACACATGGATCCACCAGTGTCATTGCATGTCTGTTCTTTTAATGAACCACACCCAGTGTCGTTGCATGTCTGTTCCTCTCACAGACCACACATGGATCCACCAGTTTCATTGCATGTGTGTTCTTCTCATGAACCACATCTAGAGTCATTGCATGTCTATTATTCTAACAAACCACATAAGGATACACCAGTGTCATTGCATGTGTGTTCTTCTCATGAACCACACCTAGTGTCATTGCATGTGTGTTCCTTTCACAAACTACACATGGATCCACCACTGCATTGGATGTGTGTTCCTCTCATGAACCACATCTAGAGTCATTGCATGTGTGTTCTTCTCACAAACCACATAAGGATCCAGTAGTGTTATTGGATGTGTGTTCTATTCATGACCCACACCCAGTGTCATTGGATGTGTGTTCTTATCACAAACCACACATGGATCCACCAGTGTCATTGCATGTGTGTTCTTATCATGAACCACACATGGATCCACCAAGTGTGATTGCATGTCTGTTTTTCTCACAAACCACACATGGATCCACCAGTGTCATTGCATGTCTGTTCTTTTAATGAGTCACACCTAGTGTCATTGCATGTCTGTTCCTCTCATAAACCACACATGGATCCACTAGTGTATTTGCATGTGTGTTCTTCTCATGAACCACAGCTAGAGTCATTGCATGTCTGTTATTCGCACAAACCACATAAGGATCCACCAGTCTCATTGCATGTGTCTTCTTCTCATGAACCACGGCTAGAGTCATTGCATGTGTTTTCTTTTCATGAACCACACCTAGTGTCATTGGATGTGTGTTCCTCTCACAAACCACACATGGATCCACCAGTGGCATTGCATGTGTGTTCTTTTAATGAACCACGGCTAGAGTCATTGCATGCATGTTCTTTCCACAAACCACATATGGATCCACTAGTGTCATTGCATGTATGTTATTTTCATGAACCACATAAGGATCCACCAGTGTCATTGGATGTGTGTTCTTTTCATGAACCACACCTAGTGTCATTGCATGCACGTTCCTCTCACAAACCACACATGGATCCACCAGTGCCATTGCATGTGTGTTCTTCTCATGAACCATGGCTAGAGTAATTGGATGTGTATTCTTTTCATGAACCACACCCAGTGTCATTGCATATGTGTTCCTCTCACAGACCACACATGGATCCACCAGTGCCATTGCATGTGTGTTCTTCTCATGAACCACGGCTAGAGTCATTGCATGTGTGTTCTTTTCATGAACCACACCTAGTGTCATTGGATGTGTGTTCCTCTCATAGACCACACATGGATCCACCAGTGTCATTGCATCCCTTCTCTTCTCATGAACCACATCTAGAGTCATGGCATGTCTATTCTTCTCAAAAACCACATAAGGATCGAGCAGTGTCATTGGATGTATGTTCTTTTCATGAACCACACCCAATGTCATTGGATGTGTGTTCCTCTCACAAACCACACATGGATCCACCAGTGTCATTGCATGTGTGTTCTTCTCATGAACCACACATGGATCCACCAAGTGTGATTACATGTCTGTTCTTCTCACAAATCACACATGGATCCACCAGTGTGAGTGCATGTCTGTTCTTTTAATGAACCACACCCACCGGCATTGCATTTCTGTTCCTCTCATAGACCACACATGGATCCACCAGTGTCATTGGATGTGTGTTCTTCTCATGAACCACAGCTAGAGTCATTGCATGTCTGCTATTCTCATAAACCACATAAGGATACACCACTGTCATTGCATGTGTGTTCTTCTCATGTGTGTTCCTTTCACAAACTACACATGGATCCACCAGTGTCATTGGATGTGTGTTCCTCTCATGAACCACATCTAGAGTCATTGCATGTGTGTTCTTCTCACAAACCACATAAGGATAAACCAGTGTCATTGCATGTGTGTTCTTATCATGAACCACAACTATTCATTGCATGTCTGTTCTTGTCACAAACCACATAAGGATCCACTGGTGTCATTGGATGTGTGTTCTTCTCATGAACCACACATGGATCCACCAGTGTCATTGCATGTGTGCTCTTTTCATTAACCACGGTGAGAGTCGTTGCATGTCTGTTGTTTTCACAAACCACATATAACCAGTGTTATTGCATGTGTGTTCTTCTCATGAACCACACATGGATCCACCCAGTGTGATTGCATGTTTGTTCTTTTCACAAACCACATATGGATCCACCAGTGTCATTGCATGTCTACTCTTTTCACAAACCACATATCACCAGTGTCATTGCATGTGTATTCTTCTCACAAACCACATAAAGATCCACCAGTGTCATTGGATGTCTGTTCCTCTCACAAACCACATAAGGATCCACCGGTGTCATTGGATGTGTGTTCTTTTCATGAACCACACCCAGTGTCATTGCATGTGTGTTCCTCTCACAAACCACACATGGATCCACCAGTGCCATTGCATGTGTGTTCTTCTCATGAACCACGGCTAGAGTCATTGCATGTGTGTTCTTTTCAGGAACCACACCTAGTGTCATTAGAATTGTGTTCCTCTCATAGATCACACATGGATCCACCAGTGTCATTGCATGTCTGCTCTTCTCATGAACCGCATCTAGAGTCATTGCATGTCTATTCTTCTCAAAAACCACATAAGGATCCAGCAGTGTCATTGGATGTGTGCTATTTTCATGAACCACACCCAGTGTCATTGGATGTGTGTTCTTCTCACAAACCACACATGGATCCACCAGTGTAATTGCATGTGTGTTCTTCTCATGAACCACACATGGATCCACCAAGTGTGATTGCATGTCTGTTCTTCTCAAACCACACATGGATCCAACAGTGTCATTAAATGTCTGTTCTTTTAATGAACCACACCCAGCGTCATTGCATGTCTGTTCCTCTCACAGACCACACATGGATCCACCAGTTTCATTGCATGTGTGTTCTTCTCATGAACCACAGCTAGAGTCATCGCCTGTCTTTTATTCTAACAAACCACATAAGGATACACCAGTGTCATTGCATGTGTGTTCTTCTCATCAACCACACCTAGTGTCATTGCATGTGTGTTCCTTTCACAAACTACACATGGATCCACCACTGTCATTGGATGTGTGTTCCTCTCATGAACCACATCTAGAGTCATTGCATGTGTGTTCTTCTCACAAACCACATAAGGATACACCAGTGTCATTGCATGTGTGTTCTTATCATGAACCACAACTAGAGTCATTGCATGTCTGTTCTTCTCACAAACCACATAAGGATCCACCGGTGTCATTCGATGTGTGTTCTTCTCATGAACCACACATGGATCCACCAGTGTCATTGCATGTGTGCTCTTTTCATTAACCACGGTTAGAGTCGTTGCATGTCTGTTCTTTTCACAAACCACATATAACCAGTGTCATTGCATGTGAGTTCTTCTCATGAACCACACATGGATCCACCCAGTGTGATAGCATGTTTGTTCTTTTCACAAACCACATATGGATCCACCAGTGTCATTGCATGTCTGCTATTTTCACAAACCACATATCACCAGTGTCATTGCATGTGTGTTCTTCTCACAAACCACATAAGGATCCACCACTGTCATTGGATGTATGTTCCTCTCACAAACCACATAAGGATCCACCGGTGTCATTGGATGTATGTTCTTTTTATGAACCACACCCAGTGTCATTGCATGTGTGTTCCTCTCACAGACCACACATGGATCCACCAGTGCAATTGCATGTGTGTTCTTCTTATGAACCACGGCTAGAGTCATTGCATGTGTGTTCTTTTCATGAACCACACCCAGTGTCATTGGATGTGTGTTCCTCTCATAGACCACACATGGATACACCAGTGTCATTGCATGTCTGCTCTTCTCATTAACCACATCTAGAGTCATTGCATGTCTGTTCTTCTCACAAATCACATAAGGATCCAGCAGTGTCATTGGATGTGTGTTCTTTTCATGAACCACACCCAGTGTCATTGGATGTGTGTTCTTCTCACAAACCACACATGGATCCACTAGTGCCATTGCATGTGTGTTCTTCTCATGAACCACACATGGATCAACCAAGTGTGATTGCATGTCTTCTTCTCACAAACCACACATGGATCCACCAGTGTCATTGCATGTCTGTTCTTTTAATGAACCACACCCAGTGTCATTGCATGTCTGTTCCTCTCAAAAACCACACCTAGATCCACCAGTGTATTTGCATGTGTGTTCTTCTCATGAACCACAGCTACAGTCATTGCATGTCTGTTCTTCACACAAACCACATAAGGATCCACCGGTGTCATTGGATGTGTGTTCTTCTCATGAACCACACATGGATCCACCAGTGTCTTTGCATGTCTGCTCTTTTCATTAACCACAGTTAGAATCGTTGCATGTCTGTTCTTTTCACAAACCACATGTCACCAGTATCATTGCATGTGTGTTCCTCTCATGAACCACACATGGATCCACCCAGTGTGATTGCATGCCTGTTCTTTTCACAAACCACATATGGATCCACCAGTGCCATTGCATGTCTGCTCTTTTCACAAACCACATATCACTAGTGTCATTGCATGTGTGTTCTTCTCACAAACCACATAAGGATCCACCATTGTCATTAGATGTCTTTTCCTCTCCCAAACCACATATGGATCCACCAGTGTTATTGCATGTCTGTTCTTTTCACAAACCAAATATCACAAGTGTCATTGCTTGTGTGTTCTTCTCACAAACCACATAAGGATCCACAAGTGTCATTGGATGTATGTTCCTCTAATAAACCACATAAGGATCCACCGGTGTCATTGGATGTGTGTTCTTTTCATGAACCACACCCAGTGTCATTGCATGTGTGTTCCTCTCACAGACCACACATGGATCCACCAGTGTCATTGCATGTGTGTTCTTCTCATGAACCACGGGTAGAGTCATTGGATGTGTGTTGTTTTCATGAACCACACCCAGTGTCATTGCATGTGTGTTCCTCTCACAGACCACACATGGATCACCAGTGACATTGCATGTGTGTTCTTCTCATGAACCATAGCTAGATTCATTGCATGTGTGTTCTTTTCATGAACCACAGATAGAGTCCTTGCATGTGTGTTCTTCTCACAAACCACATAAGTATACACCAGTGTCATTGTATGTGTGTTCTTCTTATGAACCACATCTAGAGTCATTGCATGTCTGTTCTTCTCACAAACGACATAAGGATCCAGCAGTGTTATTGGATGTGTGTTCTATTCATGAACCACACCCAGTGTCATTGGATGTGTGTTCTTATCACAAACCACACATGGATCCACCAGTGTCATTGCATGTGTGTTCTTATCATGAACCACACATGGATCCACCAAGTGTGATTGCATGTCTGTTTTTTCTCACAAACCACACATGGATCCACCAGTGTCAATGCATGTCTGTTCTTTTAATGAACCACACCCAGTGTCATTGCATGTCTATTCCTCTCATAAACCACACATGGATCCACCAGTTTATTTGCATGTGTGTTCTTCTCATGAACCACAGCTAGAGTCATTGCATGTCTGTTATTCGCACAAACCACATAAGGATCCACCAGTCTCATTGCATGTGTCTTGTTCTCATGAACCACGGCTAGAGTCATTGCATGTGTGTTCTTTTCATGAACCACACCTAGTGTCATTGGATGTGTGTTCCTCTCACAAACCACACATGGATCCACCAGTGGCATTGCATGTGTGTTCTTTTAATGAACCACGCATAGAGTCATTGGATGTATGTTCTTTCCACAAACCACATATGGATCCACCAGTGTCATTGCATGTGTGTTCTTTTCATGAACCACATAAGGATCCACCAGTGCCATTGGATGTGTGTTCTTTTCATGAACCACACCTAGTGTCATTGCATGCACGTTCCTCTCACAAACCACACATGGATCCACCAGTGCCATTGCATGTGTGTTCTTCTCATGAACCATGGCTAGAGTCATTGGATGTGTATTCTTTTCATGAACCACACCCAGTGTCATTGCATGCGTGTTCCTCTCACAGACCGCTCATGGATCCACCAGTGCCATTGCATGTGTTTTCTTCTCATGAACCACGGCTAGAGTCATTGCATGTGTGTTCTTTTCATGAACCACACCCAGTGTCATTAGATGTGTGTTCCTCTCATAGACCACACATGGATCCACCAGTGTCATTGCATCTCTGCTCTTCTCATGAACCACATCTAGAGTCATGGCATGTCTATTCTTCTCAAAAACCACATAAGGATCGAGCACTGTCATTGGATGTATGTTCTTTTCATGAACCACACGCAATGTCATTGGATGTGTGTTCCTCTCACAAACCACACATGGATCCACCAGTGTCATTGCATGTGTGGTCTTCTCATGAACCACACATGGATCCACCAAGTGTGATTACATGTTTGTTCTTCTCACAAATCACACATGGATCCACCAGTGTCAGTGCATGTATGTTCTTTTAATGAACCACACCTAGTGGCATTGCATGTCTGTTCCTCTCACAGACCACACATGGATCCACCAGTGTCATTGCATGTGTGTTCTTCTCATGAACCACAGCTAGGGTCATTGCATGTCTGTTATTCTCATAAACCACATAAGGATACACCACTGTCATTGCATGTGTGTTCTTCTCATGTGTGTTCCTTTCACAAACTACAGATGGATCCACCAGTGTCATTGGATGTGTGTTCCTCTCATGAACCACATCTAGAGTCATTGCATGTGTGTTCTTCTCACAAACCACATAAGGATAAACCAGTGTCATTGCATGTGTGTTCTTATCTTGAACCACAACTAGTCATTGCATGTCTCTTCTTCTCACAAACCACATAAGGATCCACTGATGTCATTGGATGTGTGTTCTTCTCATGAACCACACATGGATCCACCAGTGTCATTACATGTGTGCTCTTTTCATTTACCACGGTGAGAGTCGTTGCATGTCTGTTGTTTTCACAAACCACATATAACCAGTGTCATTGCATGTGTGTTCTTCTCATGAACCACACATGGATCCACCCAGTGTGATTGCATGTTTGTTCTTTTCACAAACCACATATGGATCTACCAGTGTCATTGCATGTCTGCTCTTTTCACAAACCACATATCACCAGTGTCATTGCATGTGTATTCTTTTCACAAACCACATAAGGATCAACCAGTGTCATTGGATGTTTGTTCCTCTCACAAACCACATAAGGATCCACCGGTGTCATTGGATGTGTGTTCTTTTCATGAACCACACCCAGTGTCATTGCATGTGTGTTCCTCTCACAAACCACACATGGATCCACCAGTGCCATTGCATGTGTGTTCTTCTCATGAACCATGGCTAGAGTCATTGCGTGTGTGTTCTTTTCATGAACCACACCTAGTGTCATTGGATGTGTGTTCCTCTCATAGACCACACATGGATCCACCAGTGTCATTGCATGTCTGCTCTTCTCATGAACCACATCTAGAGTAATTGCATGTCTATTCTTCTCAAAAACCACATAAGGATCCAGCAGTGTCATTGGATGTGTGTTATTTTCATGAACCACACCCAGTGTCATTGGATGTGTGTTCTTCTCACAAACCACACATGGATCCACCAGTGTAATTGCATTTGTGTTCTTCTCATGAACCACACATGGATCCACCAAGTGTGATTGCATGTATGTTCTTCTCACAAACCACACATGTATCCACCGGTGTCAATGCATGTCTGTTCTTTTAATGAACCACGCCCAGTGTTGTTGCATGTCTGTTCCTCTCACAGACCACACATGGATCCACCAGTTTCATTGCATGTGTTTTCTTCTCATGAACCACATCTAGAGTCATTGCATGTCTATTATTCTAACAAACCACATAAGGATACACCAGTGTCATTGCATGTGTGTTATTCTCATGAACCACACCTAGTGTCATTGCATGTGTGTTCCTTTCACAAACTACACATGGATCCACCACTGCATTGGATGTGTGTTCCTCTCATGAACCACATCTAGAGTCATTGCATGTGTGTTCTTCTCACAAACCACATAAGGATCTAGCAGTGTTATTGGATGTGTGTTCTATTCATGACCCACACCCAGTGTCATTGGATGTGTGTTCTTATCAAAAACCACACATGGATCCACCAGTGTCATTGCATGTGTGTTCTTATCATGAACCACACATGGATCCACCAAGTGTGATTGCATGTCTGTTTTTCTCACAAACCACACATGGATCCACCAGTGTCATTGCATGTCTGTTCTTTTAATGAGCCACACCTAGTGTCATTGCATGTATGTTCCTCTCATAAACCACACATGGATCCACCAGTGTATTTGCATGTGTGTTCTTCTCATGAACCGCAGCTAGAGTCATTGCATGTCTGTTATTCGCACAAACCACATAAGGATCCACCAGTCTCATTGCATGTGTCTTCTTCTCATGAACCACGGCTAGAGTCATTGCATGTGTGTTCTTTTCATGAACCACACCTAGTGTCATTGGATGTGTGTTCCTCTCACAAACCACACATCGATCCACCAGTGGCATTGCATGTGTGTTCTTTTAATGAACCACGGCTAGACTCATTGCATGCATGTTCTTTCCACAAACCACATATGGATCCACCAGTGTCATTGCATGTATGTTCTTTTCATGAACCACATAAGGATCCACCAGTGTCATTGGATGTGTGTTCTTTTCATGAACCACACCTAGTGTCATTGCATGCACGTTCCTCTCACAAACCACACATGGATCCACCAGTGCCATTGCATGTGTGTTCTTCTCATGAACCATGGCTAGAGTAATTGGATGTGTATTCTTTTCATGAACCACACCCAGTGTCATTGCATGTGTGTTCCTCTCACAGACCACACATGGATCCACCAGTGCCATTGCATGTGTGTTCTTCTCATGAACCACGGCTAGAGTCATTGCATGTGTGTTCTTTTCATGAACCACACCTAGTGTCATTGGATGTGTGTTCCTCTCATAGACCACACATGGATCCACCAGTGTCATTGCATCTCTTCTCTTCTCATGAACCACATCTAGAGTCATGGCATGTCTATTCTTCTCAAAAACCACATAAGGATCGAGCAGTGTCATTGGATGTATGTTCTTTTCATGAACCACACCCAATGTCATTGGATGTGTGTTTCTCTCACAAACCACACATGGATCCACCAGTGTCATTGCATGTGTGTTCTTCTCATGAACCACACATGGATCCACCAAGTGTGATTACATGTCTGTTCTTCTCACAAATCACACATGGATCCACCAGTGTGAGTGCATGTCTGTTCTTTTAATGAACCACACCCAGTGGCATTGCATGTCTGTTCCTCTCACAGACCACACATGGATCCACCAGTGTCATTGGATGTGTGTTCTTCTCATGAACCACAGCTAGAGTCATTGCATGTCTGTTATTCTCATAAACCACATAAGGATACACCACTGTCATTGCATGTGTGTTCTTCTCATGTGTGTTCCTTTCACAAACTACACATGGATCCACCAGTGTCATTGGATGTGTGTTCCTCTCATGAACCACATCTAGAGTCATTGCATGTGTGTTCTTATCATGAACCACAACTAGTCATTGCATGTCTGTTCTTCTCACAAACCACATAAGGATCCACTGATGTCATTGGATGTGTGTTCTTCTCATGAACCACACATGGATCCACCAGTGTCATTGCATGTGTGCTCTTTTCATTTACCACGGTGAGAGTCGTTGCATGTCTGTTGTTTTCACAAACCACATATAACCAGTGTCATTGCATGTGTGTTCTTCTCATGAACCACACATGGATCCACCCAGTGTGATTGCATGTTTGTTCTTTTCACAAACCACATATGGATCCACCAGTGTCATTGCATGTCTGCTCTTTTCACAAACCACATATCACCAGTGTCATTGCATGTGTATTCTTCTCACAAACCACATAAGGATCCACCAGTGTCATTGGATGTTTGTTCCTCTCACAAACAACATAAGGATCCACCGGTGTCATTGGATGTGTGTTCTTTTCATGAACCACACCCAGTGTCATTGCATGTGTGTTCCTCTCACAAACCACACATGGATCCACCAGTGCCATTGCATGTGTGTTCTTCTCATGAACCACGGCTAGAGTCATTGCATGTGTGTTCTTTTCATGAACCACACCTAGTGTCATTGGATGTGTGTTCCTCTCATAGACCACACATGGATCCACCTGTGTCATTGCATGTCTGCTCTTCTCATGAACCACATCTAGAGTAATTGCATGTCTATTCTTCTCAAAAACCACATAAGGATCCAACAGTGTCATTGGATGTGTGTTATTTTCATGAACCACACCCAGTGTCATTGGATGTGTGTTCTTCTCACAAACCACACATGGATCCACCAGTGTAATTTCATGTGTGTTCTTCTCATGAACCACACATGGATCCACCAAGTGTGATTCATGTCTGTTCTTCTCACAAACCACACATGGATCCACCGGTGTCATTGCATGTCTGTTCTTTTAATGAACCACACCCAGTGTCGTTGCATGTCTGTTCCTCTCACAGACCACACATGGATCCACCAGTTTCATTGCATGTGTTTTGTTCTCATGAATCACATCTAGAGTCATTGCATGTCTATTATTCTAACAAACCACATAAGGATACACCAGTGTCATTGCATGTGTGTTCTTCTCATGAACCACACCTAGTGCCATTGCATGTGTGTTCCTTTCACAAACTACACATGGATCCACCACTATCATTGGATGTGTGTTCCTCTCATGAACCACATCTACAGTCATTGCATGTGTGTTCTTCTCACAAACCACATAAGGATCCAGCAGTGTTATTGGATGTGTGTTCTATTCATGACCCACACCCAGTGTCATTGGATGTGTGTTCTTATCACAAACCACACATGGATCCACCAGTGTCATTGCATGTGTGTTCTTATCATGAACCACACATGGATCCACCAAGTGTGATTGCATGTCTGTTTTTCTCACAAACCACACATGGATCCACCAGTGTCATTGCATGTCTGTTCTTTTAATGAGCCACACCTAGTGTCATTGCATGTATGTTCCTCTCATAAACCACACATGGATCCACCAGTGTATTTGCATGTGTGTTCTTCTCATGAACCGCAGCTAGAGTCATTGCATGTCTGTTATTCGCACAAACCACATAAGGATCCACCAGTCTCATTGCATGTGTCTTCTTCTCATGAACCACGGCTAGAGTCATTGCATGTGTGTTCTTTTCATGAACCACACATAGTGTCATTGGATGTGTGTTCCTCTCACAAACCACACATGGATCCACCAGTGGCATTGCATGTGTGTTCTTTTAATGAACCACGGCTAGAGTCATTGCATGCATGTTCTTTCCACAAACCACATATGGATCCACCAGTGTCATTGCATGTATGTTCTTTTCATGAACCACATAAGGATCCACCAGTGTCATTGGATGTGTGTTCTTTTCATGAACCACTCCTAGTGTCATTGCATGCACGTTCCTCTCACAAACCACACATGGATCCACCAGTGCCATTGCATGTGTGTTCTTCTCATGAACCATGGCTAGAGTAATTGGATGTTTATTCTTTTCATGAACCACACCCAGTGTCATTGCATACGTGTTCCTCTCACAGACCACACATGGATCCACCAGGGCCATTGCATGTGTGTTCTTCTCATGAACCACGGCTAGAGTCATTGCATGTGTGTTCTTTTCATGAACCACACCTAGTGTCATTGGATGTGTGTTCCTCTCATAGACCACACATGGATCCACCAGTGTCATTGCATCTCTTCTCTTCTCATGAACCACATCTAGAGTCATGGCATGTCTATTCTTCTCAAAAACCACATAAGGATCGAGCAGTGTCATTGGATGTATGTTCTTTTCATGAACCACAACCAATGTCATTGGATGTGTGTTTCTCTGACAAACCACACATGGATCCACCAGTGTCATTGCATGTGTGTTCTTCTCATGAACCACACATGGATCCACCAAGTGTGATTACATGTCTGTTCTTCTCACAAATCACACATGGATCCACCAGTGTGAGTGCATGTCTGTTCTTTTAATGAACCACACCCAGTGGCATTGCATGTCTGTTCCTCTCACAGACCACACATCGATCCACCAGTGTCATTGGATGTGTGTGTTCTTCTCATGAACCACAGCCAGAGTCATTGCATGTCTGTTTTTCTCATAAACCACATAAGGATACACCACTGTCATTGCATGTGTGTTCTTCTCATGTGTGTTCCTTTCACAAACTACACATGGATCCACCAGTGTCATTGGATGTGTGTTCCTCTCATGAACCACATCTAGAGTCATTGCATGTGTGTTCTTATCATGAACCACAACTAGTCATTGCATGTCTGTTCTTCTCACAAACCACATAAGGATCCACTGATGTCATTGGATGTGTGTTCTTCTCATGAACCACACATGGATCCACCAGTGTCATTGCATGTGTGCTCTTTTCATTTACCACGGTGAGAGTCGTTGCATGTCTGTTGTTTTCACAAACCACATATAACCAGTGTCATTGCATGTGTGTTCTTCTCATGAACCACACATGGATCCACCCAGTGTGATTGCATGTTTGTTCTTTTCATAAACCACATATGGATCCACCAGTGTCATTGCATGTCTGCTCTTTTCACAAACCACATATCACCAGTGTCATTGCATGTGTATTCTTCTCACAAACCACATAAGGATCCACCAGTGTCATTGGATGTCTGTTCCTCTCACAAACCACATAAGGATCCACCGGTGTCATTGGATGTGTGTTCTTTTCATGAACCACACCCAGTGTCATTGCATGTGTGTTCCTCTCACAAACCACACATGGATCCACCAGTGCCATTGCATGTGTGTTCTTCTCATGAACCACAGCTAGAGTCATTGCATGTGTGTTCTTTTCAGGAACCACACCTAGTGTCATTGGATGTGTGTTCCTCTCATAGACCACACATGGATCCACCAGTGTCATTGCATGTCTGCTCTTCTCATGAACCGCATCTAGAGTCATTGCATGTATATTCTTCTCAAAAACCACATAAGGATCCAGCAGTGTCATTGGATGTGTGTTATTTTCATGAACCACACCCAGTGTCATTGGATGTTTGTTCTTCTCACAAACCACACATGGATCCACCAGTGTAATTGCATGTGTGTTCTTCTCATGAACCACACATGGATCCACCAAGTGTGATTGCATGTCTGTTCTTCTCAAACCACACATGGATCCACTAGTGTCATTAAATGTCTGTTCTTTTAATGAACCACACCCAGCGTCATTGCATGTCTGTTCCTCTCACAGACCACACATGGATCCACCAGTTTCATTGCATGTGTGTTCTTCTCATGAACCACAGCTAGAGTCATCGCATGTCTTTTATTCTAACAAACCACATAAGGATACACCAGTGTCATTGCATGTGTGTTCTTCTCATCAACCACACCTAGTGTCATTGCATGTGTGTTCCTTTCACACACTACACATGGATCCACCACTGTCATTGGATGTGTGTTCCTCTCATGAACCACATCTAGAGTCATTGCATGTGTGTTCTTCTCACAAACCACATAAGGATACACCAGTGTCATTGCATGTGTGTTCTTATCATGAACCACAACTAGAGTCATTGCATGTCTGTTCTTCTCACAAACCACATAAGGATCCACCGGTGTCATTCGATGTGTGTTCTTCTCATGAACCACACATGGATCCACCAGTGTCATTGCATGTGTGCTCTTTTCATTAACCACGGTTAGAGTCGTTGCATGTCTGTTCTTTTCACAAACCACATATAACCAGTGTCATTGCATGTGAGTTCTTCTCATGAACCACACATGGATCCACCCAGTGTGATAGCATGTTTGTTCTTTTCACAAACCACATATGGATCCACCAGTGTCATTGCATGTCTGCTATTTTCACAAACCACATATCACCAGTGTCATTGCATGTGTGTTCTTCTCACAAACCACATAAGGATCCACCAGTGTCATTGGATGTATGTTCCTCTCACAAACCACATAAGGATCAACCGGTGTCATTGGATGTATGTTCTTTTTATGAACCACACCTAGTGTCATTGCATGTGTGTTCCTCTCACAGACCACACATAGATCCACCAGTGCCATTGCATGTGTGTTCTTCTCATGAACCACAGCTAGAGTCATTGCATGTGTGTTCTTTTCAGGAACCACACCTAGTGTCATTGGATGTGTGTTCCTCTCATAGACCACACATGGATCCACCAGTGTCATTGCATGTCTGCTCTTCTCATGAACCGCATCTAGAGTCATTGCATGTATATTCTTCTCAAAAACCACATAAGGATCCAGCAGTGTCATTGGATGTGTGTTATTTTCATGAACCACACCCAGTGTCATTGGATGTTTGTTCTTCTCACAAACCACACATGGATCCACCAGTGTAATTGCATGTGTGTTCTTCTCATGAACCACACATGGATCCACCAAGTGTGATTGCATGTCTGTTCTTCTCAAACCACACATGGATCCACTAGTGTCATTAAATGTCTGTTCTTTTAATGAACCACACCCAGCGTCATTGCATGTCTGTTCCTCTCACAGACCACACATGGATCCACCAGTTTCATTGCATGTGTGTTCTTCTCATGAACCACAGCTAGAGTCATCGCATGTCTTTTATTCTAACAAACCACATAAGGATACACCAGTGTCATTGCATGTGTGTTCTTCTCATCAACCACACCTAGTGTCATTGCATGTGTGTTCCTTTCACACACTACACATGGATCCACCACTGTCATTGGATGTGTGTTCCTCTCATGAACCACATCTAGAGTCATTGCATGTGTGTTCTTCTCACAAACCACATAAGGATACACCAGTGTCATTGCATGTGTGTTCTTATCATGAACCACAACTAGAGTCATTGCATGTCTGTTCTTCTCACAAACCACATAAGGATCCACCGGTGTCATTCGATGTGTGTTCTTCTCATGAACCACACATGGATCCACCAGTGTCATTGCATGTGTGCTCTTTTCATTAACCACGGTTAGAGTCGTTGCATGTCTGTTCTTTTCACAAACCACATATAACCAGTGTCATTGCATGTGAGTTCTTCTCATGAACCACACATGGATCCACCCAGTGTGATAGCATGTTTGTTCTTTTCACAAACCACATATGGATCCACCAGTGTCATTGCATGTCTGCTATTTTCACAAACCACATATCACCAGTGTCATTGCATGTGTGTTCTTCTCACAAACCACATAAGGATCCACCAGTGTCATTGGATGTATGTTCCTCTCACAAACCACATAAGGATCAACCGGTGTCATTGGATGTATGTTCTTTTTATGAACCACACCTAGTGTCATTGCATGTGTGTTCCTCTCACAGACCACACATAGATCCACCAGTGCCATTGCATGTGTGTTCTTCTCATGAACCACGGCTAGAGTCATTGCATGTGTGTTCTTTTCATGAACCACACCCAGTGTCATTGGATGTGTGTTCCTCTCATAGACCACACATGGATCCACCAGTGTCATTGCATGTCTGCTCTTCTCATTAACCACATCTAGAGTCATTGCATGTCTGTTCTTCTCACAAATCACATAAGGATCCACCAGTGTCATTGGATGTGTGTTCTTTTCATGAACCACACCCAGTGTCATTGGATGTGTGTTCTTCTCACAAACCACACATGGATCCACTAGTGCCATTTTATGTGTGTTCTTCTCATGAACCACACATGGATCAACCAAGTGTGATTGCATGTCTTCTTCTCACAAACAACACATGGATCCACCAGTGTCATTGCATGTCTGTTCTTTTAATGAACCACACCCAGTGTCATTGCATGTCTGTTCCTCTCACAAACCACACCTGGATCCACCAGTGTATTTGCATGTGTGTTCTTCTCATGAACCACAGCTACAGTCATTGTATGTCTGTTCTTCACACAAACCACATAAGGATCCACCGATGTCATTGGATGTGTGTTCTTCTCATGAACCACACATGGATCCACCAATGTAATTGCATGTCTGCTCTTTTCATTAACCACAGTTAGAGTCGTTGCATGTCTGTTCTTTTCACAAACCACATGTCACCAGTATCATTGCATGTGTGTTCCTCTCATGAACCACACATGGATCCACCCAGTGTGATTGCATGCCTGTTCTTTTCACAAACCACATATGGATCCACCAGTGCCATTGCATGTCTGCTCTTTTCACAAACCACATATCACTAGTGTCATTGCATGTGTGTTCTTCACACAAACCACATAAGGATCCACCATTGTCATTAGATGTCTGTTCCTCTCACAAACCACATAAGGATCCACAGGTGTCATTGGATGTGTGTTCTTCTCATGAACCACACCCAGTGTCATTACATGTGTGTTCCTCTCACAGACCACACATGGATCCACCAGTGTCATTGCATGTGTGTTGTTCTCATGAACCACGGCTAGAGTCATTGCATGTGTGTTCTTTTCATGAACCACACCTAGTGTCATTGCATGTGTGTTCCTCTCACATACCACACATGGATCCACCAGTGTCATTGCATGTGTGTTCTTGTCATGAACCACACCCAGTGTCATTGCATGTGTGTTATGTTCATGAACCACACCCAGTGTCATTGGATATGTGTTCCTCTCATAGACCACACATGGACCCACCAGTGTCATTGCATGTCTGCTCTTTTCATGAACCACATCTAGAGTCATTGCATTTTTGTTCTTTCCATATACCACATATGGATCCACCAGTGCCATTGCATGTGTGTTCTTCTCATGAACCACAGCTAGAGTCATTGCATGTGTGTTATTTTGATGAACCACAGCTAGAGTCCTTGCATGCGTGTTCTTCTCTCAAACCACATAAGGATACACCGGTGTAATTGCATGTGTGCTCTTCTCATGAACCACATCTAGAGTCATTGCATGTTTGTTCTTCTCACAAACCACATAAGGATCCAGAAGTGTTATTGGATGTGTGTTCTATTCATGACCCACACCCAGTGTCATTGGATGTGTGTTCTTATCACAAACCACACATGGATCCACCAGTGTCATTGCATGTGTGTTCTTATCATGAACCACACATGGATACACCAAGTGTGATTGCATGTCTGTTTTTCTCACAAACCACACATGGATCCACCAGTGTCATTGCATGTCTGTTCTTTTAATAAGCCACACCTAGTGTCATTGCATGTATGTTCCTCTCATAAACCACACTTGGATCCACCAGTGTATTTGCATGTGTGTTCTTCTCATGAACCACAGCTAGAGTCATTGCATGTCTGTTATTCGCACAAACCACATAAGGATCCACCAGTCTCATTGCATGTGTCTTCTTCTCATGAACCACGGCTAGAGTCATTGCACGTGTTTTCTTTTCATGAACCACACCTAGTGTCATTGGATGTGTGTTCCTCTCACAAACCACACATGGATCCACCAGTGGCATTGCATGTGTGTTCTTTTAATGAACCACGGCTAGAGTCATTGCATGCATGTTCTTTCCACAAACCACATATGGATCCACCAGTGTCATTGCATGTATGTTCTTTTCATGAACCACATAAGGATCCACCAGTGTCATTGGATGTGTGTTCTTTTCATGAACCACACCTAGTGTCATTGCATGCACGTTCCTCTCACAAACCACACATGGATCCACCAGTGCCATTGCATGTGTGTTCTTCTCATGAACCATGGCTAGAGTAATTGGATGTGTATTCTTTTCATGAACCACACCCAGTGTCATTGCATACGTGTTCCTCTCACAGACCACACATGGATCCACCAGTGCCATTGCATGTGTGTTCTTCTCATGAACCACGGCTAGAGTCATTGCATGTGTGTTCTTTTCATGAACCACACCTAGTGTCATTGGATGTGTGTTCCTCTCATAGACCACACATGGATCCACCAGTGTCATTGCATCTCTTCTCTTCTCATGAACCACATCTAGAGTCATGGCATGTCTGTTCTTCTCAAAAACCACATAAGGATCGAGCAGTGTCATTGGATGTATGTTCTTTTCATGAACCACACCCAATGTCATTGGATGTGTGTTCCTCTCACAGACCACACATGGATCCACCAGTGTCATTGGATGTGTGTTCTTCTCATGAACCACAGCTAGAGTCATTGCATGTCTGTTATTCTCATAAACCACATAAGGATACACCACTGTCATTGCATGTGTGTTCTTCTCATGTGTGTTCCTTTCACAAACTACACATGGATCCACCAGTGTCATTGGATGTGTGTTCCTCTCATGAACCACATCTAGAGTCATTGCATGTGTGTTCTTATCATGAACCACAACTAGTCATTGCATGTATGTTCTTCTCACAAACCACATAAGGATCCACTGATGTCATTGGATGTGTGTTCTTCTCATGAACCACATATGGATCCACCAGTGTCATTGCATGTGTGCTCTTTTCATTTACCACGGTGAGAGTCGTTGCATGTCTGTTGTTTTCACAAACCACATATAACCAGTGTCATTGCATGTGTGTTCTTCTCATGAACCACACATGGATCCACCTAGTGTGATTGCATGTTTGTTCTTTTCACAAACCACATAAGGATCCACCAGTGTCATTGCATGTCTGCTCTTTTCACAAACCACATATCACCAGTGTCATTGCATGTGTATTCTTCTCACAAACCACATAAGGATCCACTAGTGTCATTGGATGTCTGTTCCTCTCACAAACCACATAAGGATCCACCGGTGTCATTGGATGTGTGTTCTTTTCATGAACCACACCCAGTGTCATTGCATGTGTGTTCCTCTCACAAACCACACATGGATCCACCAGTGCCATTGCATGTGTGTTCTTCTCATGAACCACGGCTAGAGTCATTGCATGTGTGTTCTTTTCAGGAACCACACCTAGTGTCATTGGATGTGTGTTCCTCTCATAGACCACACATGGATCCACCAGTGTCATTGCATGTCTGCTCTTCTCATGAACCGCATCTAGAGTCATTGCATGTCTATTCTTCTCAAAAACCACATAAGGATCTAGCAGTGTCATTGGATGTGTGTTATTTTCATGAACCACACCCAGTGTCATTGGATGTGTGTTCTTCTCACAAACCACACATGGATCCACCAGTGTAATTGCATGTGTGTTCTTCTCATGAACCACACATGGATCCACCAAGTGTGATTGCATGTCTGTTCTTCTCAAACCACACATGGATCCAACAGTGTCATTAAATGTCTGTTCTTTTAATGAACCACACCCAGTGTCATTGCATGTCTGTTCCTCTCACAGACCACACATGGATCCACCAGTTTCATTGCATGTGTGTTCTTCTCATGAACCACAGCTAGAGTCATCGCATGTCATTTATTCTAACAAACCACATAAGGATACACCAGTGTCATTGCATGTGTGTTCTTCTCATCAACCACACCTAGTGTCATTGCATGTGTGTTCCTTTCACAAACTACACATGGATCCACCACTGTCATTGGATGTGTGTTCCTCTCATGAACCACATCTAGAGTCATTGCATGTGTGTTCTTCTCACAAACCACATAAGGATACACCAGTGTCATTGCATGTGTGTTCTTATCATGAACCACAACTAGAGTCATTGCATGTCTGTTCTTCTCATGAACCACACATGGATCCACCCAGTGTGATAGCATGTTTGTTCTTTTCACAAACCACATATGGATCCACCAGTGTCATTGCATGTCTGCTATTTTCACAAACCACATATCACCAGTGTCATTGCATGTGTGTTCTTCTCACAAACCACATAAGGATCCACCAGTGTCATTGGATGTATGTTCCTCTCACAAACCACATAAGGATCCACCGGTGTCATTGGATGTATGTTCTTTTTATGAACCACACCCAGTGTCATTGCATGTGTGTTCCTCTCACAGACCACACATAGATCCACCAGTGCCATTGCATGTGTGTTCTTCTCATGAACCACGGCTAGAGTCATTGCATGTGTGTTCTTTTCATGAACCACACCCAGTGTCATTGGATGTGTGTTCCTCTCATAGACCACACATGGATCCACCAGTGTCATTGCATGTCTGCTCTTCTCATTAACCACATCTAGAGTCATTGCATGTTTGTTCTTCTCACAAATCACATAAGGATCCAGCAGTGTCATTGGATGTGTGTTCTTTTCATGAACCACACCTAGTGTCATTGGATGTGTGTTCTTCTCACAAACCACACATGGATCCACTAGTGCCATTGCATGTGTGTTCTTCTCATGGACCACACATGGATCAACCAAGTGTGATTGCATGTCTTCTTCTCACAAACAACACATGGATCCACCAGTGTCATTGCATGTCTGTTCTTTTAATGAACCACACCCAGTGTCATTGCATGTCTGTTCCTCTCACAAACCACACCTGGATCCACCAGTGTATTTGCATGTGTGTTCTTCTCATGAACCACAGCTACAGTCATTGTATGTCTGTTCTTCACACAAACCACATAAGGATCCACCGATGTCATTGGATGTGTGTTCTTCTCATGAACCACACATGGATCCACCAATGTCATTGCATGTCTGCTCTTTTCATTAACCACAGTTAGAGTCGTTGCATGTCTGTTCTTTTCACAAACCACATGTCACCAGTATCATTGCATGTGTGTTCCTCTCATGAACCACACATGGATCCACCCAGTGTGATTGCATGCCTGTTCTTTTCACAAACCACATATGGATCCACCAGTGCAATTGCATGTTTGCTCTTTTCACAAACCACATATCACTAGTGTCATTGCATGTGTGTTCTTCACACAAACCACATAAGGATCCACCATTGTCATTAGATGTCTGTTCCTCTCACAAACCACATAAGGATCCACCGGTGTCATTGGATGTGTGTTCTTCTCATGAACCACACCCAGTGTCATTACATGTGTGTTCCTCTCACAGACCACACATGGATCCACCAGTGTCATTGCATGTGTGTTCTTCTCATGAACCACGACTAGAGTCATTGCATGTGTGTTCTTTTCATGAACCACACCCAGTGTCATTGTATGTGTGTTCCTCTCACATACCAACATGGATCCACCAGTGTCATTGCATGTGTGTTCTTGTCATGAACCACACCTAGTGTCATTGCATGTGTGTTATGTTCATGAACCACACCCAGTGTCATTGGATATGTGTTCCTCTCATAGACCACACATGGATCCACCAGTGTCATTGCATGTCTGCTCTTTTCATGAACCACATCTAGAGTCATTGCATGTGTGTTCTTCTCATGAACCACGGCTAGAGTCATTGCATGTGTGTTATTTTGATGAACCACAGCTAGAGTCCTTGCATGTGTGTTCTTCTCTCAAACCACATAAGGATACACCGGTGTAATTTCATGTATGCTCTTCTCATGAACCACATCTAGAGTCATTGCATGTTTGTTCTTCTCACAAACCACATAAGGATCCAGCAGTGTCATTGGATGTGTGTTCTTTTCATGAACCACACCAAGTGTCATTGGATGTGTGTTCTTCTCACAAACCACACATGGATCCACCAGTGTCATTACATGTGTGTTCCTCTCATGAACCACACATGGATCCACCAAGTGTGATTGCATGTCTGTTTTTCTCACAAACC
This sequence comes from Avena insularis, assembly GCA_023614405.1. Lineage (NCBI taxonomy): Eukaryota > Viridiplantae > Streptophyta > Magnoliopsida > Poales > Poaceae > Avena > Avena insularis. Next base: position 326,901,671 of record CM042684.1, on the reverse strand, counting down.
ACACATGGATCCACCAGTGTCATTGCATGTCTGTTCTTTTCTTGAACCACACCTAGTGTCATTGCATGTCTGTTCCTCTCATAAACCACACATGGATCCACCAGTGTCATTGCATGTGTGTTCCCATGAACCACAGCTAGAGTCATTGCATGTTTGTTATTCTCACAAACCACATAAGGATACACCAGTGTCATTGCATGTGTGTTCTTCTCATGAACCACGCCTAGTGTCATTGCATGTGTGTTCCTTTCACAAACTACACATGGATCCACCAGTGTCATTGGATGTGTGTTCCTCTCATGAACCACATCTAGAGTCATTGTATGTGTGTTCTTCTCACAAACCACATAAGGATACACCAGTGTCATTGGATGTGTGTTCTTCTTATGAACCACAGCTAGAGTCATTGCTTGTCCGTTCTTCTCACAAACCACATAAGGATCCACTGGTGTCATTGGATGTGTGTTCTTCTCATGAACCACACATGGATCCACCAGTGGTATTGCATGTCCGCTCTTTTCATTAACCACAGTTAGAGTCATTGCATGTCTGTTCTTTTCACAAACCACATATCACCAGTGTCATTGCATGTGTGTTCCTCTCATAAACCACATATGGATCCACGCAGTGTGGTTGCATGTGTGTTCTTCTCACAATCCACATATGGATTCACCAGTGTCATTGCATGTCTGCTCTTTTCACAAACCACATATGGATCCTAATTAACCTTAGGAGAGCCCTAACCTAAGCCCCCCAATGGGTGGACGTTAGACCGAGTCTTCTAGAAGGCACACCCTAACACAGTTGTTCTGCTTGACGATTGTTACATACCGTTCGATCGGGGCGCTTGGATTATTGGGATGGTCTTCGTGAGAGCGATCCGCGAGTAGGTTGTTCTGCGGCATGATTGGCCACGCTTGCTCTGGACAAACTGGAAACACCGGGCGCTCCCCTGTTGCGAGTGTCACGACTCACGAGTTCACTGGACCATATCCCAGTGTCACGTCCCCATTACTTCTCTTCCTCCCAGTACTTCTCTTCCTTCCCCTCGAAGCCACTTTCCCCACTTCACTCCCATCCTGCCATAGCCGCAAGCCGACAGCGCCTCCATCCCAATCCCCTCTACGGCAGCCAACCCCCTCCCCTCTCTCCATGTGTTCAAGGGGAGACGGCGAGGAAACGCGTCGTGACGACAGGGATGGTAATTTTGATGCAAGTCGTCTCATCTATATCTCTATCATCTGTGGCCAGTTATCTATTTTTTGAGCTAGATCTAATATGTTTACTCATGCGCGTATGATGTGTTAGGCCAACAAGACGATGTATGACTCCGACTATCATGGTTTAGCGGATGAAGACAGTCCTCTGCTATGTAAACATGGATATGTGCCTGCTAAATTTGTAGTGTTCGAAGGACGAAACGCAGGCAGGAGGTTTCTACGGTGTCAAGGAAATTGTGCAATGATGCAAGGCAGAAGTTGCGGTGTTGTCAAATGGGTAGATCCAGAGTGGCCCAAATCGATGTAGAAAACGCTGGACAAACTATGCAGAATCCGTATTCAGCTCACTTCTTGACAGTGTTGAGATGAAGCTATGGGAACCAGTTGACATGACCAAGCATAAGCGAGATCTCAGGTGGGTGAAAGACAAGGTTAGCAAAGTCGAGAAGGAGAGGGACGCGGCGTTGGCCCTGGAGGCTAAAGCAGAGCAAGAACTGACTCGAGCAAGGAATGATCTTCACCATGCCAAAGTCCTGAAGTTGACAACTACGAGTATTGACAAGTGCATGAGGAAAAATGCAGAGAAACAATTGAAGCTATGCAAGGAAGATGCTAAAAGGAAGGAGCAGACGATTCGATCCTTGCTCTCGCAGGAAGATGTGCATAGGGCTAAGATTAGGAAGATCAAGGAGATGTGTGATAACTAGTTCTATTTAGCTTAAGCTCTGTGCCTTTTTAAGTTGTAATAGTTGTACTTGTTGACCTAGCGGTCTGAACTATTGGCCCCGTAGTCCTGGGAGGAAAAAAATTGGTCGCCCGTTAATCTGTCTTAACCCTGCATTACTTCCTTTTGTCTGACCAATGCCCCTTGGATATTCCGCCCGTCGCTTCGTCGTCCTCGTGTACAAATAGGAGGCGCCATAGCACTTCGCTTCGTCGTCCATCCCCTCGTCCTCTCCAATGTCCACCGTGTCGTCGCTTCGTCATCCATCCCCTCGCTCCCTCTCCAATCTCCACCGCGCCGCCATGGAGATGCCCGCGCTGAACTTCTATGAGGCGGTGATGTTCGCGCACTTCGATATCCTCATGCCGCCGACCGTGACGGTGCCCCACGGATGGAGCATTAGCTATGCGGGGGTGCTGGTGGCTCCGCTCCCTGGCCAAGCCGAGATGGAGAGCGAAATCGCGGTGCGCCGTCGCCAGATGCCCGCGTGGAAGAGGACGCTGCCCCGGTACGCGGCGGCCAGCCCGTACTGGCGGCGCTGTTCAAGAAGGAGTGGAAGGCCAAGATTAGCAACCGCATCGTTTACGGGCGCGTGGTGCACCAGGATCTCCGCAACCGAGAAGGATGGGAGAGGTTCTGGTTCGTCCCTAGATGGACCAAGTACACCGTCATTGCCGCCGCTCGCCATGAAGAGGTGCTCCGTCTCGCGAACAATGCGGAAATCGTGGAGGTTCCGTCCGACGACGACGAGGAAGCCGGCGGCTCGGAGGATAGTGGCAGCGGAAGTGAAATTGTTGACTAGTGTTTAAATTAATGTAGGATGTGAAATCGCACCTTTGTTTAGAAGAATTTGTGGTTGAGTTAATGAAATGCCTCGATTTAGATCTCTGTCTTAATTAATTTGTGGAAGAATTTGTGATTTAGATCAATTTCTGCCTCGATTTAGATCTCTGCCCCGGATTGGGAACGTGACCGTGGACCAAAGACCCCTTTTCTACTAGTGTATTCTGACATTGCTGGTTTGTTTAAACGTAATCTACGTGGATTGGGCCGCATGCAAATGGCACAACCACAATTTATAAAGTGGAAGCACGTACACCCGGTTACTGAAGATCCGGGAGCTTCGCCAGATGCAGGGGATGCAGGAGCAGAGAGACGGTGAGATAGACGTGCTCAAGATTAGGCCAGAAAGTGGTACTGATTTCCTCCTCATCTGGGCATTATCGGTTGCCATTGTTGTTTATGTTGCCACGTCGTTGTGCAGCATCTGAAATAAGTTGCCGCTTCGTGTAGTGTGGCAGCTTAAATAATTTATTTCTGTGCCACTTACATTCCATCGAATTTGGAGACCTCCTACCCCTCAGCAATCGTGGAACCGTTGCTGCGTGTTTTCATATAGCAGTGGCATAATCATAGTTTCGGATTCAACTACTGACTCGGGCGTTTCTAAACCCTAAGTCGCGGTACATTTTGCTTAGAGAACGTGGGTTGATTGTTTCGCCCAGCAAAGTACTACACACAGAGCTCCAGAATTTAACCGAATTACATATATAGGTTCAAGTTCAACACATTACTATGCATCTTCATTGCCAGCAGCCTTCTTCCGCAGCCTGGGTACCAAGCATTCACGTCCACTGGCTTCTTCATTTACTGCCTTCTTTCTCTTCCTCGGTGCCAATTTTCTTAGCTTCACGTACTCTGCATCGCCGGGACAATGGGCACCAGAATCGTGCCAGCATCATCTTTCTACTCGTTTTTAATTTCTTTGGGCAGCAAAATGATTGACCCGGCAGTTATGTTTCTAACCTTGCGGCGCTTCCTTTCAAAGAAACAAGACTGTTGTATAACTGCCCAATATCTATAGAGTAAATAAAACAAAAATTACAATTCAGCACAAACATGTGAACCCCAAGAGACCTTTGCTTACGAGGAGCTAATTGGGTTCGAGCAACCACCCTGTCCAAGAATAGAAGGGCGACTCCCAGTTGCAATAGCTTCCAAATCCAGTACATCACAATTCAGCTCAAACATGCAAGCCGAAGCATACATTTTCATCAACCCAATTAGCTGACTGTCACACGTTAGAGGAACCATGATGCCACATTCATCCATGAAGCTGAACTTTGCAGTCTGCTTCAGCCATAATTCATCATGATTACGCAGAGAAGCAACCATACCAGATATAGTGCAGATCTGCGCAGGCGCTTCTTCCATCGTGATACAATGGTGTCCATACCACTTGCCCTTAGAGTCGTACCTGAAGAGGACTATCGTAACCAGGTAAGGGTGGTTCACAGAGATCCCACTTAACAGAAAACTATGGACAAATATGTTTGTCAGCGTTGGGCTAACAAACAATTTGAGGTTCAGTAGCGAGCTAGCAGTTATAATTAGTGCAAATAGCAAAAGGAAGTGTAGATCACCCGCTTGTAGCCAGAACTTCTTCTTCCTTGGTAGTAGGATCTGCCATCCTCCGAGCTGCTCGGTTCGTCGGCAGCGGAGGCGGGCTAGAGCCTCGCAACGGAGGCTATGGCATGCGCCATTGGAGCTCGGGATCAGTGACAGGGCGCAGCAACTTGGCGCTGGAAGTCAAATGTCCAAAGGCATCGTCCTTCCTAGAGGTTGGATTCCGACGCTGCCGGTGCTAGGGGAAAGGTGGGAATGGATTTGTGAAATTGGTCAACGCATCACAATCCACTTAGCTACTCGATTTGCCTAAGAGGTTTCCGCGTTGGCGCTCGCGTCACGGAAAGATGACCGACATGAGGGTCCCAACCGTCTACTTCACGGGGCATTTTAACGGAATGTTTGAATTTGGCAGGGGTGAGATGAGTTTGCCTCGAAATGGCCCCTCTCAGTATTTGGTGGCCCAACTTTTCGAAACGCGGCAATTTCAGGCAACTTAGGTACCGCCATGCGCTGGCCTGTGAACTTTGGTACCGCAGATGAACAGGCCCGTCCAACAACCCCTGAGTTCAAGAGGGGGCTGAACACGCATTCCGAGCTTCACAACGGCGATGGAGACGGCGACACGCGAGCACGACAGAAAAGTAGACACAAGATTTTTTTACCCAGGTTCGGGACCCTTGTGAGGAGGTAAAGCCCCTACTCCTGCTTGGTTGTAATGCTTACGGTGTCTCACAAGGGTACAATGGTGTATCAATGTCTAGGGTTATAGATCACTAGAATCGACCCATTCTAAGGTAGGAGAAGGTCTCCTTATATAGGGGCGCCGGGCCTCTTCCCCCGTCCATGGGTGGGAAGGGTCACCATGTCACCATCCACCAAAACCTTGGTCCACAAGACTACTTTCTGTGGACTCGGTACAAGGCCCCTAGCCTTTCTCTAGTCCTTCGTAAAGCAAAGGTCCCTAACTTCGTACTCTGCCTTCTCCTAAAGATAGTCCTTGTGGTGTCGCTTGTCATCGTGTGAGGCGGCATGTATCCTCTCTTGCACCGAAACGGCAAAAGGTGGGTCGCTTCCATCGCTGAGGTCGTCTCCCCAGCTTTGGCACCAAAGGGGCTAGACCGTCTCCTCTATACCGAGGTGGTCCAAGGGGTCCCTCGTCTAGCTGGGGTGGGACGTGCTTGTCGGGTCGCACTGTCTTTGCCTACTTTGTTGTGTGATTACAGATGTACCACTGAGGCACGTGCTAGAGTATGCAAGGCCTAGGCACGGGTTGAGGAGCCTCACGAGGCCTCCCTCTTACACGCGGCGGCCTCCCGCTGTTGGGCTACCCAGGGTTGAGGTTTGAGGCCATGTTGATGCTTCTGCGGGGGTAGCTGCCACGGGCTCCCCTTAGGCATGTCCTCCCTAGGCAACACTTCTCAGCATCCTCGGGAGGATACTAGTGTCCGGTCAGTGCGCACGAAGGCCGTAGGATCGTGGTACCCCTGGTGCCAAGACTCCGACATCGGATTCTCATTCTATTAAAATAACACAAGGGTGATGGATCAAGGACAAAAGTAGTGGAGCGTATGTCGGTGGTGTTGTTGGAAAACCCAAAATAATGAGCCCATTGGTCGAGTGTCAAGGTATACTCGCAGTTCATAAGATGGAAGTTTATGCGATCAACTCCTGGCATATGCTCCTCGGAGCAATAGTGTGATCTCACCGTATGCATCAAGGTACTAAGGAACTCAAGTGTCAAGCGGTGATATGTGGCGGTGTCCTGAAAAACAAAGTCATACAAACCAACATTGTGACAAAGGGAATTGAAATCATAGCGAATACACAGTTGGTTAAGGATACAAGGACACACCCACTTGGTGGACTTGATCTCTCGGTGCTTGAGACGGTTGAAACGAGTGAGATGACACTCCTCGATGAACTTGATGCCAAATGACTCGGGGCTTAGCGTATCAACGGGTGGTACGGCTTATTCCGCAACCACTGCATGTGTACGGCTCCTCATGTTCATATAAGACACAAATAAAAATAAAACTAATTAAATTTTGATCCAATAGAAACATAGCAGCAGTGATCCTCTACACTTTTTACAAAAGAATCTCCTCTAAGACAAAACTAAGCATGCTCATATTCAAGATTAGCTCAAGAATAAGACCTAAGTCTAGATTGATAATGGTGAAAGATTGGGCAAGATTTTGATGCAAATAACTTAGGGATCGGAGGAGAAACATACCTTATATCGATTGGGTGCGAGGAATCAAAGAAATAATAGACAAAATTGGAGATCCAATGAATGTAGTTTGGAGTTTGGAGGAAGAAGAAAGGGAATTTGTGATTTAAGATTTAGGTTTTACCTTTCCCTGGATTATTGTCATGGCCGCGAGCTCGGTACCGGCGGACGGTACGGCCGGAGCCCGCCCATACCCGGTGCACAGCTTGGGGTCGAAGGACCCTTCTGGCAGCGCACTCGGTACGGGCACGCAGTACGGTCACCCGCGCCCGTATGAGTGGTCGTTAACAGGTCAGTATATTTTACCTTAAACTTGATTTTTTGTTCTGGGGTATTGTATGGGCGGACAGTACGGTCAGCTCCGGTCATACGAGTGGTCGTTAAAGCCTCTATGTACATTATCAAAAATCAACATTTTCATTTTCCTCCATTGTAATGTGGTACGGGCGCGTGGTACGTCTGGCTCTAGTCGTACTAGTGCTTGTTAAGGCTGTAGTAAGCTTCAAAACTTAGAGAATTAAGTTAGTAGCTTCACGTGTCTTTGCAAATCTTAGAAACAACAAAAATTATAGCTAACAAACTTCATAAACAATAATTCTTTTGGCCATGTGTTAGCAAATATAATAGAACGAGTATTACCTTTCTTTCTTCCCCTCTCTTCAAAGGATCTTTCTCGAACACTCTTTATTAAGAACAAAAACAAAAACAAAACTAACACAAGATTAAAAACTTTATTTCACATGGGTTGCCTCCCATGAAACGCTTCTAGTTAAGGTCAATTAGCTTGACCCAAGATAGTGATTATTTAGGCTTTGCAAGTGGAACATCCACTCTAAAATAATTAGCTTTTAAAGTGATTATACCATCATAATAATTAGGCTTGGCATTCTTCTTCCTTGGGAAGTCGACTATAAAAGGATCTCTAGAACAAAGTCCTATTATCACATTCCCTTCATGTAAATTAGTTAAAGCTTTAATAGTTCTAAGGAATGGCCTACCTAGAATTATAGGTGCTATGCGATCTTCAGGCATGTCCACTATAACAAGATCAATAAGAGCAGGACATCCTTTAATTTCAACAACTATATTTTCTTTTATCCCAACAACTTGTTTATAGGTTGAATCCACGAGATGGAGTCTCATTTCAGTAGTTGTGAATGGCCCTAAGTTTAGCTTATCAAATAGACTTTTGGAAATTGTTGAGACACTTGCTCCAAGATAACAAAGAGCAGCTATCTCATTAACCCTAATCTTAATTTTAATGGTGGGCTCAAAAATATCATCTATATTAGTAGGAAGCTTATCAGCTAGTTTCTTCTAGTCTATTTCTAGTTCACGAACTTTAGATGCTACTTCTTTTATAAACTGTAGCATTGTTACCTTGTTTAATACCGGGGTTCTTCACGGTGATCATCTTTAACAAATCTTCCACGGTATAGTCCGGTGATGGCGCATTACTGTAGTCCATCTCTTTAGGCATCTCATCTTTATTTTATGCCCTCATCATCTTGAGGTCCTCAACTGGGTTTGGCTCGGGATTTCTAGCGAATTTTGCAAGTATGAGAGCTTGGCTCTCAGCTACTTTGCCCAATTGTGCCTCCATTGTTTTGGTTCTTTCCTATAGTATGCACATCATTTCTAATTGCAATGGCATGGTTAGATAATTTTCCAATACTAGTCTCATGGTTCTCCGTAATTTTAATAAGCATATTATTTTGCTCGGTTTGAGCTTGCATGAAAGTTCTTACAGTATGTTCAAAAGAGATATTGCCATGATTTGCTCCATTATGATTATCATTATTATCATAGTTGTAGGGAGCACCTACAGGATTAGAATATTGTTTTGAAAATTTGAGCCAAAGTTTTGACTCTTCCAAGCAGGATTATAAGGATTGCGAGCTATAAAATTAACATAATTAGCATCGGTAGTGACAACATTTATTTGGGAAGTTTCCTTACCCTTCACAATATTAAGTAATTCATCTACCTTTGTAGTAAGCTCTTCATTGTGTCCCTTTTTGAGCGATTGCCATTGGGCATGGTTGTTTTGCATATCATCAAGTAATTTCTTTGCAACACTCACTTGCTTTCCCATGATAGTTCCTCCTATGGAAATATCTAGCATAGACTTAGACATTGGGTTAAAGCCATTATAAAACAAATGTAATATAAGCCACTCTTCCATCCCATGACTAGGACATTTCATTACGGCTTCTTTCATCCTTTCCCAAGCAAGCGCTAGCGGCTCGAGGTCTGCTTGTCTAAATCTTGTAATATTGGACCTTAGATGCATAGTCTTAGCTAGAGGGGAAATTTTTGTCATAAAAAGATTAGTACATTCCTCCCAACATTTAATAGAGCCTTTAGGTAAATCTAGCAACTAGTCCTTATCCTTTCTTCTAAGAGAGAAAGGGAATAAACATAATTTAATCGCATTTGGGTCAACATCTTTTATGCGCATCATGTCACAAATTTCAGTAAAAGTTTTTAGGTGCAAACCTGAGTCCTCGGCAGATGAGCCTCCAAATTGGTTTTGCTGGACCAAACCTAAAAGGTTAGGCTTAATTTCATTAGTTTCTGCATCAACAGCAGGCTGAGTAATAGGTGCACGAATAAATTCATCAGTAGGAGTAGCATACTCCCCAAGATTCTTTTGAGCCATGGCTCTTTTCTTTTTGGTGTTTTTAAATAAGATAAACTAATAAAAAGTAACTACTTTTTTTGGATTTTCAATAGATAAAAAAAGTAAACTAATAACAAGAAATAAACTATAAACAAAAATACAACTAAAAACAAGGTCTCTAGTGACCTCACCAGGATAGCTAATTGATTTCCCGACAACGACGCCAGAAAAAGGGTTGATACCTTCGATCCGGATTTACGGATGCAATATAGTAGCTTTTTCCCTAGTAGACCTAGGTTTAATCGAATCCTTGGGAAATAATGCTAAAAGGAAAATAATAAGGCATGTCTACAAGACTTGTTTCTTCATTTTACCTTCGTTCACTAGACCTTTCTAGTTTACTTTATAATGTGGGTTGTGTCAATGGATGGAGATAGGCAGGGTTGAAGATTCACCTGTAGTTGCACATCATATGGGATAAAGATAGTAGTACGCATATTCAAGTGTAATGATTTAATATAGATAATTTTTTGGGCAGCACATCCCGATATACTAGAGCCCCTGCGAGTCACAGGCATAGCAATAGCCTTTTGATCGAACCATTTGCACCACGAAGCATCGGGCTACAAAAAATTATTAAGTGAAAACACGGATCAAAGCCTTAAGAAGTGATGTTGCTATTGTTCCCTAATGGATCGCTAAGAAAAGACCGTACTCCCCTTTCTGTCATTGGGTTTCCTATGAGATCACCTCTAATAAAGTATCTCACCTCGAGTCTTTATCAATCTTGGGGATCTTGGGTACCTACAAGTCCATAGATCGAGACAATAGACAAAAAACAAAGATACACATCTTGATTCAATCAATACATAGTACTCCCATAGATTAGATGCATATATCGCTACGAGGTTTCACCCCAACCCGCAGCCCGTGAGGACTACTCACTCGTAATAATAAGATCAAAGATAGAAAACATTGTGCAAAATAATTTAGATTGAAATCAAATATTCTTAAAATGGTCACAGAATCACAAGGAGATCTCAAGTACAAGCTAGTGGCTATGGCTATGGAGAGGATGGATGGTGGAGAGGATGAACTATGGTGGTGGATCTCCTTTGGTGGTGTTGTGATGCAATCTGAGAATGGCGGCTCTCTGTGCGGTGGCTGAGACCTCGAAATGCATAGGCGTCTTCACGAAAGTTGTAGGGTTTGACGAGACAAAGCCAATGCCACCTGGTATGGGAAGACGGTGCGGGTGGAGCTTGCTCGTACCAGTGGTCGTTAAGATCTCTAGAGCCTGGGTTTTGACCCAGGATTGCTTGGCGTGTGGACTTTCTCAAAATATTCATTTATGACTCCTGATTTTGCCTTAAAAGCATGATTTCCTGCACAACACAATTCAAAACAATGGATTGCACATCTTTGCAATAGTTAGTCATTAGTAGCAAGGCTAGAGAGATTCTTGGTCAATTACTTGACTAAAAACAAAGTTGAAACGCAAAGAAAGATGGCTATTTTCATAGCCATCAGTCATCCATAACTATGTCCAGATGCAGACCATCTTCTCCTACGGCCTTGCCACCGATAGGTATGCCATGGGGTCAGGGTGCCCCTTGGTACTCCTACAGCTGAGAACGCTGACACCCAAGAATCTTACGCCGTGATCCTTGATGGCCACGAAAAGCCTACTGATTCTAGGGAAAATGTTGTTCCTGTCGCTAATGGTAAGAGGAATAGGGGTGTTCTAGGATATCACGAGATCCAAGACTTTGCCAGCATGACCGACACTATCAAGGACATTGTGCAGGCCATTAGGGACAACAAGCCAACTATCATGCACCCTAAATTGTACCAGGCTGTGATGGACATTGTTGTCTTCACCGAGGAGCATATCATGGCGGATCTCACCCACCTGGTTGACCACAAGGCACATGTCAACAACTTTGTCGACATGCCTGAGCCACACTTGATCCTCTAGCTTAGGACCTTCTTGGCCAAGTACTACGACTAGGAGCTTCATTTGCTTCGGTCCTGGAGGTGGTGTGCATGGTGGTGATGGTGTCGATGATGAACTAATGAACTTATGTTGTACATTATGGCTATAGATAGGAACCAAAAACTTCTTATGGCTTGCTTGAATCGATGAGGTGGTATATACTAACCCCTCATGCGACTGTGAACTTGATGCGGTTGTAGGATGAGACCTACTTTTGCTGTTGTGGTAGGTTAACACCATGTAGTGTTAGGATGAACTTGTGATCCCCTTTTGGAAATGGTCATGCACGCGCGTGTTACTATGAAGTTTTGTTATGAAGTTTTGATGGTAGTTGTGAAATGTAGATTCTTATGATGATCTTGTATGTTGTACCTTGACATGTTTCTCTCCTGGCTTGTGTAGAAACTACTATGTGATGTACAAACGTAGGTATCCAGGAGTGTACACATGATGGAGGCAGTGCCAGGATCAAGTGACATGTTACAACAACATCTATGAAGGTTTGACACTGGATGAGACATATGAGGCTTTCAACAACTTCCAGGATGATGAGATCAACTTCTACCTAGTTCTTGGGATCAACAACGATCATGGAAAACATCAGGTAGGGAATGTTGCTGACGGAGAACAACATGTGCACATAGTTACCGAAGAAGAATGCTGGCAAGGGAGAACAATAGGTGCACATTGTCGTCCATGAAGAACATCACGTACAGTTTGTTGCGGAGGGAGAACAACATCTTGTGTGACAAGATAGTCTCAAGGATTCATCATCGTTGTTGCCCCAGTGGCCATTGTCAAGTTGATCTTCTACTAGGGTTTAGTGTTTATGATCGGATGTATTTTTCTATCCTTGTGGTAACTACACCAGAATTTGAGCAAGGTAACCAGACGAGATGAAATGCAGGATGCCAAACAAGTGGTTCTTGCATGAAATGGCCCACAAGTACTGTGTATAGGCAACCAAATAGAGTGGGGGGAGTAGTCCAAGCCATACAGCCACCCATCACGCGGGCTACCAAATGGGTTGTAGAACATAACCCAGATAGTGTTTTCAGCTAGCCCTGCTACTCTAGGCACTACCGGGCCGGTCCGAAAATAGTGTGCAGGCTAACAAACATGTCCATATGGACTCAAATAGATTCGCAATCTGAATCACTAGTTCCTTGAAGCACCACACAATCGTAATGTAAAATTTTCACACAATATTTGTAAAAGAAAATGTGCCCTAGGGTGTAGGAAGGGAAGACAAAAAGGATGACTTTGTGGATGACATGTGGGGCGAATAAGGGCCGGTGGTGCTCGAGCAGCGATTGGACGATCAGCAATGCGAGCACACCTATCTTCCTGCACCCTAGCTGCTCTAACCGAATAATGTCCCTCTTTGCACCCCAAAACCTCCAACATCACACTTGGAGTCGCCACCTACGAGCTCCTTTGATTTGGAGGAAATATGGAGGACGTGGAGGATTAGGAAATATTCCTAAGATGCTGCTATTCACACATTTTATGCATAGGAATGGTACAAAGAAAAACCATAGAAACTTTTCCTACATCTCTCAGTTTCAAGGCAAAAGTACAGGAAACAAAAAATCCACTCACACCTCATTCTTTGATTCCTTTGCACAAGGAACAAGGCAAAGGATTACACCTGCCATCCTTTCCTATTCCTATGTCTTTCCAGTTCTTTGACTTTCCTATCCTATAAATCAAAGAGGCCCTACATGGCCAACGACAATACACACAATATGGTGATACTATGATCTTGGAGGGTATGGAGTGGTCTCGGCCATGATCTTTCCCATGGTGTCACATGGCTCCAACGTCTCCCGACAAATGCCTACCTCTATGAACGTCGAATCCTCAACATCCGGCTACGGCTCCGACCGTAAGTCTCTAATGAAAGATCCTCCCATCGATGAAACAACACATTCCTATTCATTTTTTTGCCAGAAACTTTCAGCCATCGCTGAGAATTGAAACCGGCATAACCAACATCATCTCCAAGCAAGCAACACAACTAGACAGATAAATAAATATCCACTAACCGAGGGATATTGAAGAAATTTCTTAGGGCCCCAAGTTTCAGTCATCTCTCTAGTTTAAGAAAATATAAACCATACAAGTTCAAAATAAAATCCGAAAGAAGTTTTAGACAAAGAAAACGATATATCTTCAGCTTCGGACCCGACCGTGTCCCCCCAGTGCCTCCTCTTGAGGGAACGACTACTCTCGCTCCGACCTTGACCCGTCAGATGGCCCCTCTGACAGATACCCATGTGAATCTTGACTTACCAATTTTCCAGTACGGATCTAACTTCATGAAGACGACACGCTTCACGGGCCACTTGGATATGGCCTCCATGATGGAGCCACTTGGAGACCCCCTAGCAGGAGGTGGACCGAGACTCCGGGAGTGTGGGGATGGTGGTCACGGCACCCTCGTCCCGATGTTCTCCTTTGAGAGGTGTGCTACACTCTGTCCCCGAGTCATCTCCAGCCATGGTCCCCGATGACTCTAGTGCTTCACGCCGTGGAGCCAGTGGTGGGCTTCCTCTCCACTCCTACTGCTGGCCCCAAGCCGCAATAGCCCCGCCCGGTGCCTCCACCGTCTTGTCACAGCGCACGGCTTGCATGCTCTAAGGATGGAAGCAAAGGACTGAAGCGTATTGTACCTGAGCTGGCACGCAACCTCAACCTAGCTGGGAGCAAAGGGCTGGAGCGTATTGTACGTGAGCTGGCCCGCAACCTCAACCTAGCTATGGTGCCCGTTTGGTAGGCAGCGGGACAAGGCGCAACTAGACTCCCTCCTCCACCCTCCGTTGGAGGCGTGACAGATCTCTTGTTCATCCAACCGAGAGCCTAATGCACCTTTTTTGAGAGCTTATTTTTGCTCTCCTTCCGTTTGGGCTTGGGCTTACTTGTGTTTGAGGAAAACATATATATACTATAAGAACACAAATCTCAATGCGTTTTGTATTTTAGGATACACAAAAATGGAAAGATCCGATAAAATTTAGAGATAAGAATATGCACACTCAGATTCACAAGCATGCAAACCTTAATGCGAAATTCTTCATATTTTGAGCTATACCAAAAAGATAAAATCTGATAAAATTTAGAGATTTAAAAGCATGCCTAGCCCTTTTGCATGTATGTAGGATACATCGGCTACATCCAGATTTTTTTCATTTTCTTAAAACTTGTAAATATAATTTTCATTTCTCTTCTGCATGTATGTGGGATACGTCGGCTACATCCAGATTCATTTTCATCATTTTGGAACTTGGAAACATATTTTTCGTTTTTTGTTAAATAGGAGGATCACTGGAGTTCGGGTGCCAAAAGTTTCCACTAGAGATTTTATTCATTTAGGAACATTTTACACACCGATCATCGAGAGTAGCAGCAGCACAAACATACAAAGAAGCACATCCACTAATTTGATCACACTGATCACGAATTTCAGAAGAATTTACAAACAAAAAACATGGAATATATAAACAAAGTACAACATGAACATACATAGTTTACATACAAACAGACTGTGTCACGACTCACGACTCACGAACACTCCTTGAAAACAAGTCCCAAATACAGAAGAGGAAAATCAGCTAGCCCCAGATGGATCCAAGCACCGTAGCCCGCACTGTACACCTGAACGAGCCAGGCGACTTATTCCAGCGATCCGACCACTCAGGTTACTGATCACACGCTACACGCGCTGAGGCTTTACATTACGTTCGTGTTGGTCCGCGGGGCTCCGATCTCCTCCCCGTGAAGCGTCGGCACTTCCGCCGCGACGCCTTCCCTGATGTTCCCCTCTGCACCACCAAGAACAAGAACTGGACGTCAGCTCGCGACTCATCCAGTACAGTCGCTAATGGCGAAATTTGCTTGCAGTTCAAGTCAAGTGTGACGGTCAGACGGCGTATGCGTACCTGTGGTGGGCTGCACGGTCTCGGAGACCCGGTTCCCGCCGGTGAGCGACGTCACGGCTTCGCGGGCTCTGGTCGCCGCCTGCGCCGGGACCTCGCGCGCCTTAGCCACCGTGCTCCCGACCCCCTCCTTGCGCTGCTGCACGGCGCCTGTGATCGCCTCGCTCAGGGATCGCTCCTCGTCGCCCGGGCGCAGCTTCTCGGCGATGTACGCCGTCACGCCAGACACCCCCTTGTCCTGCCCATTCCCCGGCCCGCCGGCGCCGGGGGTAACCGTAGCCGCTGCGGAGCGGTCCTGCGCGCCGACGCCAGGAGTGGCGGTGCCGGCGGAAGGTATCACCTGCTGCGCCTTGCTCGCCACGACCGTGCCCACACCAGCGACCTTCTCGTACACCGTGCTTGCCAGCTGCTTGCCGTACTCCGTGGTGCCCGCCGCCGCGGACTTGATCTTGTCCGTGTACGTCGCGCCCGGCGTCGTCGCGTCTGTAGCGGCGTTCTTCAGTTGCTCTGTTCCGGTGTACGACGCCGGCGTTCCCTCTTTCGTCAGGTCGAGGTCCCTCTTTCCGGTGTCCACGGCCATCAGCTCAGGGGTGCTGGAGTCGTCCTGCGCGTTCCCGCCAGAGCCGAATCCGGGGGTGACCTGCTGCGCCTTGCTCGCCACGACCGTGCCGACGCCGGCGACCTTCTCGTACACGGTGCTCGCCAGCTTCTTGCCGTACTCCGTCGTACCCGCCGCCGTGTTCTTGAGCCTGTCCGTGTAGCTCCCCGTGTACTCGGCGTCCGTGGGCGCGTCGGTCCATTCCTCCCCGGTGCCGTCGGACACCGGCATTGCCTCTGTCTCTTTGATCTGGTCGCGGTCCATCTTCACTTGCTTTGGGTCGTCGGACACGGTCATCGACTCGAATTCCCGCACGACGTCCGTCGTGCCGATGTCCTCCCCGCCTCGCGGCGTTGGAGTCTTCGAGTTCGGTGCCGCCGGATCCTCGACGACTGGGCCACCGAGGTCGCCGAGCCGCACCGCCGGGGCGTCGTTGCGCTGCACCTCCTTTGCCGCCGTCGGGCCGCCGAGCCCAACCCCCGTAGCCCCCGGGATTGTCTCCGAGTCGTACGCCGGGGCGTCGTTGCGCTGCACCTCCTTCGCCGCCGTCGGGCCGCGGAGCCCAACCCCCGTAGCCCCCGGGATTCTCTCCGAGTCGTACACTGCAACGCATTGTTACAGGAGACACCCAAACCTTAAGCATCGAAGCAGATCACTACGCACGCACGCACGCACGCACATAAATGAGTGACGGACATCTCAAGCATCTACTTACTGGGTGCGCCGTGGAGCTCGGGGCTGGAGTCCATGACGCGCTTGTCCTCGACGTCCTCCTGGTACCCGCCCTTCTCCACCTCGGCCTCCCTCATCGCCGCATCATCCTCGTCCATGTCGCTACTGTTGCTGCCACCAGTGTCGTGCTCGTGTTCTTCGCCGTTGCCGTGGCCATGGCCCTTGCCGGCGATGGTGTTCTTGATCTTCTTCACCTTGTCCTTGACCTTCTTGAGCACCGGCTTGTGAGGCTTCTCGTCCCGGTGCATCTGCTGCTGTCCGCCCTCCTCCTCAGCTGCACGCACACGTATGCCATTGCAAGCTAGTCGTTACATGAATGGCGAGGTGCCGGAAATCAAGAAACCAAATTCTATGTCGCAATACTCACCGCCGATGTTCCGTTGGCCAACGTCCTCGGGGACGTGCTGGGTCGAGAGCATGGCCGGCGCGTCCATCGTCGCTCGCACGTACGTCGGTGAAGCTGGTGAACTCAAAAACTCTTTGATCCTTGATCGGTCTCTTGACGAATTGGATTCCTGTACGATCGTTAAAGCTGTGCGAGATGGTGAAAGCCTGATTCTGTCAAGGATGGATATAAGCGAAGCAGGCCGGCGAGGAGAGCGCCACCTCGACGCATACGTGGAGGTGGGCAGGAGCGGGAGGCGGGACGCGTGGCGCTGTACCTGTGTGCCGTGACGGTGTTGGGTTTGGGAGGAAGCGACTGGAAGGTCCACCTGTTCCTGAGAGGTCGGGCTGATCATGGTTCGGTGTTCCGCGTCTCCGACGAGGTGGAATCGAAGCCGACTAGCCGTGTCGTCATGTGGCATCCCCGTTTTGGCCGGGAATATGTCGCGTCGGGTTTTGCATCTTTGGTCGGTGTGCTGAGTCGACCTTAGAAAATCACGTCCAAAAAACATACGAAGTTGCATAACGCCATAACCACGAAGAGCGAATTCTTAGAATATGAACACATGTCTATTTGTTTTACAAAAGCTCGTCAAACCTACTCCCTTGCTTCTAAAATAAGTGACTTTTGTTTGTTTCGATTCACATCTATCTACTCCTTTATTTTAAAAATGTAAAACATCTTATATTTTAAAACGGAGGGATTATAACTAAAATATGTTTAGATATATACACATTAAAACGCATCTATGTACATCTTTTTATAATTGTTTTAAGACAAATTTTTCCGTGTTCAGATAACCTTGCAAAGAAATAAAATGAGATAAGTAGTTAATAGGCATCATAGCAGACATAGTCATATTGAGCACTAGCTCATCCTGCTCTACCATAAGACAACCAGCTCCTGTCCTCCATGCCAAGTAATCCGATGGACGACACCAACCCTTTGTCTTCAAAGGACTGTCACTCAAGTGTTGGTATCACCTCCCCTGCTACCGAGCTCGTGAGAAAGCCAGGCCGGTCTGAGGTCGGCCTCGTCGACGCCGCCAGTAGAGGGAAGCTGAGGAGAGGCCCCGACATTACTTCTGTATATACTAGGTTTAGGTTGCGGCCGAGTGTCGGTAGTTGGTGTTATGGCGATAGGATTCCGCCGAGATCATTGAGCCAGATCTGGTGGCTGTGAGTTGGCCTCTACGCTGTCGTCCTCGCGGTGGTGGCGGGATTTGATGTCACCGACGACTTCTTGAATAAGGCACCTCTTCGGGCAAGCTTCGGTTGGTGGTTGCTGCCCTTCTTCTCGGTCAGTTATGGTGGTGAGGAAATAGAGATGGGCGATGCTCGACTGCTCCAACTGCCTCATTCGATGGGCTTCTTCGTTCCCTCTGTTGTTTCTGCACGACAGCAGAGAGCCACCCATGCTCTTCGCTTGCGAGCTCCTCTGGTGAGAAATAGGCGTAGCTGAGGCCATGGGTGGGAAACCTTCAAATAAGTGTGCAGCTTGTTCCCGGCTCCTCCTATGCAAGGCCTATGAAGCTATCTACCTCCCTTTGGTCGGCCGTGGTGGCGAGAGGATGGAGAAATACGGCGTTGGGGTTGTTGCGCTGCAGTGGTGGGTGGACGAGCTAGTGGTGGTCTCCCTTCTGCAGAAGCTGAAGAGTCGTGCTTCCTCTCTCTAGTTAGCCGTTGAGGCGAGGGGGAGGTGTGGTGATGCGGCTGACGAGGTTTAATATCGTCAATGCCCATTGTTATGGACTTGGGTTTTGGAGAAGATGGGGATGCTGGAGATCGTGGCACGGTTAACAGACAAGCAACCAGGGGACACGAGATTTACCCAGGTTCAGGCCCCCGGAGGGAAAACCCTACACGAGATTCACTTTCTGCGGTAGTGGACCGTGCGAGTGCTTGGCATCACAAGCACATCGAAAGCAACTGGAGTCGACTGCGTGATGGTAGTGTGTTGCCGACGTGTTCTTGGCCGGAAGAGCGACCACTTTTCAGCCTCCAGTGTGGAGGCCCTTGTTGACTACTACTGCTGGAGCTTGACCCCTCTCCGCTCCCAAGTGGTTCATCCCTGGGGACATGGAGTTGGCCGGCGATAGGGGTTCTCTACCAGAGAGAAGATCACCTCGAGATTTTAGTGCTGCTTCTTGGTCCTCAGCGTTGACTGCATTAGTGTTTGGTCAGGGTCTCCTGCTGGTGCTGCTTCTGACGCCTCGAGGCTCGACGAGTGGTGGAGGAGGATACTGATGACTCACAAGTATAGGGAGTGTATCGCAGTATTTTTGATAAGTAAGAGTGTCGAACCCAACAAGGAGCAGAAGGTGCTGGCTAGTGGTATGGATTAGGAATTCTCTACAAATACTTAGCAAACGGATTTTTAGGGGGTTTTGATAATGCAAGTAAATAAAGTACGAGTAGATAAAAGACAGTAAGAATAAATGCAGCAAGTGGCCCAATCCTTTATGCAGCAAAGGACAAGCCGGTTGTATTACTTAAGTTGACCAAACGTTCTCGAGGACACATGGGAAGACTGTCAAGTGCTTTCGCTTCATATAGTTGATTAATCTTCTTTAGCTTGCTAAGTGTTGTGTGGGTGAACCTGTGCTAATGTACCGACCTTCCTAAGACTAATACATACTTGTGATTATACCCCTTGCAAACATCCGTAAGTACAAGAAAGTAATTAAGGTAGAAACCTAACCACAGCTTTAAACTCTAAGACCCTTACGTTCCTTGTGCAATGGTTTCCTAAAGGGGGTTCAGGTTTCTGTCACTCCGGCAACCCCTATGATTAGTAGCCAAATACACAATGCATTTTCCTAGGCCCATATAGGTGAAGTGTCATGTAGTCGACGTTCACATGACACCATAGAAGAAGTATATCACAACTTAAATATCAAACTATTGAATCTTTCTCAACACAACTCCACTACTAACAACATGACTTCTCCCATGTCCTCAAGAACAAAACAAACTACTCACAAGACATCATGTGGATCATGATCAAAGATGGAATAATGATGTATAAAAATTTAAACATAAATAATAATTCAATGGTTCACTCAATAGCATCAACTACAAAGAGCAATCAACACCGGGAAAGTTTCTCCTAAGAACTATGCAAGATTCAACCCAATTGTTACAGCAATATGGAGATAGTGATGAGGGTGCTGATGGTGATGATGGTGGTGATGATGATGATGGTCCCGATGAAGTCCAGCTTGATGGTGGTGTTGATGGCGATGATCTCCCCTCTTCGGGAAGGAATTCTCCCGGCAGAAATCTGTCTGCCGGAGAGATCTTTCTCTCTCGGTGTTTTCCGCCCCGTAGAGGCGGAGGAAACTTTCTGTGGTCGCTACCCGAGTATTAGGGTTTCAGGAGGATTATATACGCCAGAGGGGAGAGCCAGAGGTGGGCCAGGGCGACCACACCACCTGGTGGCGCGGCCTAGGGTGGCCCGCGCCAGGGGGTGGTGTGGGCCCCCTGTGGCCCATCTCCACTCCTCCTTCTACCTTCCTTCGTCTTATGGAAAAATAGGATTTTCCGTGTATTTTCCCGGATTTTCTGATCTTCGCAAATTTTGCCTCCAAACAGCATATTTTCCATCAGAATTCTGACTGCAGCGGTCCATGCTCCAAAAGTCATCAACCATGCAAAAACAGATGAAATAACAGAAGTATCACCTCTTAATATGAAATATATCAATGAATAACAGTGAATTATGATATAGAATAGTGATGCAAAATGGACGTATCAGATACCGAGCACTTGATTGTTTTTCCTATGTTGTGTGATGAGTCCAAAATTGAAACATATTTACCTTTTGTTTTTGCATAAGTAGAGTAGGGTTTTTGGTATTTTACTGCGTTTGCGTGCACCTTTTGTCCTTGTTTCAACAGGATCTTGAATTACTAAGTCTCTTATGAACATATCAATTGGAACTATCATATTACGTTGTAATATGATATTTAAGTGATAAAAGTCATTTCATTGATTTATCTTTGCACATGGGAGATTTGCACACATGGAGGAGGACACATAGGTCTTAACGACCACTGTTACGGGCTGATCCCGCCCGTACCATCCGCCCGTACCATGTGGCAGCGTGACCGCCTCATCAAATACTTTCACCTCGCAAAGATGGATCAGAGATCCGACATTCACAAAAACATCTAGCCACGAAAAACCACACCATAAAGGGATCTGGAGGAGGAACTTGAAGAAGGAAAAAATCCTTGCTGCTTTACGAATTATTGGAGGACATCGCATCATCCCCTTCATCATCAACCGCTACATCACCATCACCACTACTACCCCCATCTTCCATTCATTAGATCTTGTTGTAATTCCAGATTCAATTGTGGTTTGCACTAGATTTATCCCCATACTTTTATCCATCCATTTGATTATGATGATGTTGTTGATTGCTTCCATGTATGAGTAGTTTACTTCGTTCTTGGGGAGATGGAGATACCCTAGCACTATTATAAAATGAAATAAAGATGATCTATTTCTTGTGTCCTTAATCTATTGATCTATGATGTGTCTTTGATCTCTCTCTTTAGATGGTATGTGTAGTTGGCCACATATCATTTGCCTTCGGGTCTAAGGAAAAAGGTGAAATCATTTAGACGTGTTTGGAAGTGTGCCCAGAGCTATTGTGACTATAAGCACTGTCTAGCAACCTCCACGGTCGAAGGAGGAATAAAGAGAGATTCACTAACACTACAAGAAAAGTATCCATCCACAACGACTTGGCCCGTCGATCGTCGTAGAAGGCGCGTCTTCCGCGACGAATTTCTCGGCTCGACCGTGGCTGATGGGAAACTTTTTTTCTGTTTCGCGACCCTTTACTATGACAAAACCGATATATACGTGGAGGAAGCTCGGCTGGCGCGTGGCAGAAGCAAGATTTTCGGTTCCTCGCGCGATGTTGACTCGCCGAAGTCGTTTGAGGCATGTGGGTACCAGACATCAGTGTCTCTAGCGGACCATACTTTTCGGTCGCGCCTCCCTGATTTGAACTCGATAACATTGCTCGATGCATTTGCCGTTTAGTCAGGCTGCTGGATCCCACATGTCAGCCTCTCATTATTAGATTTTTGTGTATGATGGAATTTTTTTCCTTCGCTAGTGCTACCCTGTTCCAAAATTGATAGTGTTGCTCGATGCATCTGCCGTTTAATCAGGCTGCTGGTTTCCACATGTCATCCTCTCGTTAGAAGAAACGTGTGCATGATGTAATTTTTTCCTTGGCTATTGCTTCCCTAATTTCAACTCGATAACGTTGCTCGATCTATCTACTGTTTAGTCACGCTGCTGGGTCCCCCATGTCAGCCTCATATTAGAAGAATCGTGTGTATGATGGAATTTTTTTGTTCGCTCGCGCTACCTTATTCCGAACTTGATAGTGCCGCTCGATGCATCTACCGTTTAAGCAAACTCCTGGACCCCACATGTCATCCTCTCATTAGAAGGAACATGTGTATGATAGAATTTTTTCTCTAGGTCGCGCCTCCACCAAACTTGATAATGTTGCTCGCTACATCTACCGTTTAATCACGCTACTGGATCCCACATGTCATCCAATCATTAGAAGAAATGTGTGTATGATGGAATTATTTCCCTCGGCTGCGCCTCCATGTTTCAAACTTGATAGTTTTTCTCAATGCATCAGTCATTTTTTCTCGCTCGCGCTCCCTGTTTCGAACTTGGCAACATTGCTTGATGAAGCACATATATAAGGCTGCACTACTGGGTCATGCATGTCGGTCTCTCTATGTAATACCTTGGACCCTACGCTCTAAGCTCAAGCTTGGATGAACCCAAAAGTGTACATGACGTACTACTATGGGGCCACACAGCCACACATAGTAGGCCCACCTCGTGGAGTAGGGTACAGTACCGGCCAACCATCCTACCTACTTTCAAGAACATCGGGACAAGAGCGATCAGCATAGTCGATAGGTAAAGTGATAAAAACCATACACAAATGAGTATGTATGTCAGTGACATACAATAGACATCAGAGCCACACCATCTAAAAACAATAGAAACAAAAATATTCAATGCGTAATGGCAAGAGCCAAATATCCTAGGTAGACATAATACTTTAGGATACATCCTCATACATCACACGTCAGAATATCAAGCGGAAGTGGAAAACAAGATCCAAGTATGGACAAGAAGCAAATTGGCATAAGATGTCCTGAAAATAAGCACATCCCGCCCACAGATCTCATGGATCTCCATCCCCGAAGTCTGTACACCTAACAGTCGTTGCCACCATCATTAGACTCTTCGACCCAGTAACCTTTCTGAGAGTATACCTTTCCATCTGAAACAAATATTTATTGTGTGAGACCCTAGGGGTACTCAGCAAGTCTTAATACATCTCAAGGGAACAATCTAGGGTGACGCAATTGCAGCGAAAGATAATATCTAAACAGTTCTATAGAGACACACTACTCATCTTCCCAACCAGAGATGGACAGACACTCGATAATTAGTAACAACAGTTATATAAGCAACATAAGTAAACATCACTCACCCTCCTTCTCGCTTACTAACGAGAAGGCGGAAGAACATCCTATCTGTTGGTAATTTTATTAACCATTCCATGAGTATTACACTATTTACTAGTCATGTCTTAGTCAAATTAAAGACGGTACTTTAGTTATGCTTGTCTATGATCGAGAAACTATGCTCCAAGTCATCCATAACCATAGACACGACTTTCAGAAAGATTTACCCTGCAGGGGTGCACAAATAGCAACACACACACGATCAACCTCAGGAAGAACCAAATAAAAAGCAACGAGGCCTCATGACAATCCATTCACATGATTCATAAATTATTTCAGGGGGCAACCCCAATAAGCTACCCGCAACAATGTTGGCCTGCTCCGAGACAGACCAAGGTTTGCGAGAACGACTATAAATAGAAACCCGAAAGTGTGACTAGGCTTGTCGATACCACAAAATCATGCCGCAGTCCTAAACAATACAGCCGCTCCATGATACATTGCAAATGTATCTATAATTTTTGATGTTCCATGCTTGGTTTTATCCACTTTCTTGTGTTTTGTTCCAACTTTGGAGTACTTTTCATATGATTTCTTGGACTAACCTATTAACAAGAGCCACAGTGCCAGCTGCCTGTTTTCTGTTGTTTTGGGTTCCAGGAAAGTCAGAAAATGAATATTCTCGGAATTGGACGGGACAAAAGCCAAAGTGTCTATTTTTTCGAAACTCATCAGATGCCAGAATACGAGACGAAGAGGGGCCAGAGGCCGGCCACACCACCTGGCCGCACGGCCAGGCTTGGCCCGCGCTAGGGGGTGGTGTGTTGTCCCCTGGCACCCCCTCGGCCTCTCCTTCTGACTATAAGATGCCCTCGGGACGTAAACCCTAAGTACCCGATCAAAAATCCACGAAAGAGTCTGTAGCCGCCGTCATCTCCATCCCTAGATCGGGAGGGATCTGAAGCTCTTCCCGGCACCCTACCGGAGAGGGGAATTCACCCTGGAGGCCTTCTTCATCACCATGCAAGCCTCCGGTGTGATGAGTGAGTAGTTCATCATTGGACTACGGATCCATGTAGTAGCTAGATGGCTGGTTCTCCTCCTTTGTGCTGTCATGTCTAGATCTTGTGAGCTCCGTTCATGATCAAGATCATCTATTTGTAATTCTGCATGTTGTGTTTGCGGGGATCCGATGGATATTGAGATGCTATTTCAGATTGATTATTGATTCTATCATGTCTTTGTTATTTGTGATCTTGCATGCTTTCCGTTGTTAGTAGCTATCTTGGCCAAGTAGATGCTAGCAACTCCAAGAGTTAGTATTTATGCTCGATAGTGGGTTCATGCCTCTGGTAATCTGGGGAAGTGACAGAAATCTCTAAGGTACTAGATGTGCTGTTGCTACTAGGGAGAAAACAACAATCCTTTGTTCATAGAACAATCATATTGTTTACCTTACACGCAGTTCCTAAAGCAATAATCTGTTGCTTGCAACTTAATACTGGAGGGGGTTCGGATGATAACCTGAAGGTAGATTATTAGTCATAGATGCAGTTGGATGGCGGTCTATGTATAATGTTTTAATGCCTAATCAAGTGTCAAAGGAGTCAAAATGATTAGTATATGCATGTATTGCTTTCTCGATGTTTGTCAATTGCCCTGCTGTAATTTATTCACCCAGCATGTTATCTATCTTAAGGAGAGCCACCTCTAGTGAACTATGGATCCTGGTCCTTATCTTTTACATACAATCTACAATCTTTTACTGTTTTGTGTTTATTTTCTGCAAACTATTACTTCTTTCTATCCGGTATGTTTAATCCTTTGTTTTCCACAAAACACGGTGAGATTGACAACCTCATCGCAAGTTGGGGACAAAATTCTGTGGTTGTGTTGTGCAGGTCTCCACGTTTCTACTAGCACCGGTAGTGCGCCCTGCCAAAGCTCATCTAGTAACACTTTTCGGGTGTTTCCTTGCTCCTACTGGTTCGATTAAACCTCGGTTTCATAACTGAGGGAAACTTGCTGCTGTGCTCATCATAACTTCCTCTTGGGGTTCCCAACGAGCTCTACATCAACAACGCTCCAGCATTTTTCTGGCGCCATACACAGAGCCATCAAGCATTTTTCTGGCACCGTTGCCGGGGAGTCAAGGACATCTTCACAAGGGGAGTCCCTCATAACCAATCTCTTTACTTTGTTATTTTTGTTTTGCTTAGTTTCTTTTTTCTTTGTTTTCTCGTTTCTTTATCAAAAACACACAAAAATTAGTTTTACTAGTTTGCTTTCTTTATCAAAAACACACAAAAAAATTAAGTCTCCTTTAGTTGTCACCTCTTTCTTAGATCACCATGTTGATCCCTACATTCACCCTGAAAGACCTTCCAATTGGTAGTGGTTCTATAATTGGGAAAGATAATATTGAAGAATTCTTTAATCATGTTAGTAAGCATGAAGATACTAAGGATAGATCCCTTGCAGAACTTGCTCCAAACTATGAGATTGCTGCAGCTTCTTTAATTCACATGTTAGAAGCTAGGGTTGTTAACCTCAACCCCTTAATGCAAATAATGTTTCTTAAGCTTAAAGAAATTGAAGACCCTGAAAAAGGGATTTTATTCTAGAAACTTTGTTTAAGGAGTTCTATGATGTTGCCAAGGAAGCTAGGAAAGTCTTTGAATGTTTCAATATGCTAGGTTCATGTGTAGATGTTGTTGGTACACGAGAAAAAATGAACAAAACCGAACCTAATGGGGAGGAACCTAAGATACCAATACCCTTCAAACTAGTAGCAATACTTGATGCCATAGAAAAGAATCTTAATTGGATCGTTCCTGAAAACCCGTTTGATGCAAGTAGTGAACCTAAGAGCACGGAGAGAGGATCCTCTAGAACTTATTTGGATGAGATACCTTGCCCTGTTGAAGATATTTCTGGTATTGATCTTAATGCTTCTTCATTTGAGAATGCTTGATCCTTTTTCTTGCTTCTTATGCCTAACTTAAAGGCGTTAAAGAAAAGTACTTATTGGAAGATAACCCAAAAGTTTTAGATGAGTCTTAGAAGTTATTAACTCTATAATAACCCCTCCTTATCCTTTTTATTTGCTTTTTGTGCCAAGAGTAACCTCTAATGAGAGAGAAGTAATGATTGGGAAAGTTGCTGTCTCGAAACAGATTTCTGTGCTTCACCGTAAAAATTCGTGTAAAATCTCTGAATGTCTTTTTGAGGCGTGAATTTTTGTGCTTCTGACCCAGGTTGTTATCTAACTTTCTTTAGTTCAACACTTTTTGATTTGAGCAACAGAAGGTCTTCGAAAAAAAATCGTCTTTACCTGCTAGTCTGTTTTGACAGATTTCTGCCATTTTCTGCATTTGCTTCTTGTTGGTTACTTTTTGAGTTCTTTTGGGGAATTGAGCTTTTTGAGGGAAGTACTACAGTAGCTAGTGTTCTAATGGAAGTTTATTTGGTGTTAGAACTGAACCTTAAGACTTATTTATCTTGAGTACACTAATGTTGCTAATAAAGATTGTGTGAAGTTTTGTATGAAGGAAAATTTCAGGTGTATGGAAGGAATGAGTAATAAGATGAAGGATGGACTAAAGCTCAAGCTTGGGGATGCCACGTGTGTAAACCCAATAAATATCCAAGAAATACAAGCGTCAAAGCTTGGGGATGCCCAAGGCATCCCCTCCTTCATCAATAAAAATCTCAGGTTTCTTCCAAACACTTCATTTTTATTGTTTCATACACAGTTGTGTTGTTCTTGAAGCGTCTTATTTTTCGTTTTCGTTTTGGTTTTTCGTGTTTCTTTGGTTTTCTTAGTTTTCTGAATAAATTGGTTGGACCCCCTCTTTCATACTTTGGTTTGCAAATAGTTTGGTTTGGTTTGGAAAAGAGTAGGAAAGTTCATGCTTATGTGGTAAAAAGAGCTCGTTTTTAACTATGGCCTATGCTCTGTCATGCCATGCTTGATATTGTTTTGGCTTTATACTTAGTATTCTTTGCTGTAGCATGACTTGTTATAAACAATTGAGATTGCTTAATGTGCCTTGGATGAATCATGCGTTGTTTTAGCATATTAAAGCATAGTATAGTGGTATTCTCCTTTGATGCTTTATTTGGGTTGACTTGGCGCATGCTCACACCATGTTATGACTATCTCAAGTCACCATATCCTTTATGATCCTTTAGTTTTCAACTCGTAGTATCACTTTATGCTTTGATCAATGATGTTTTGTCGCTCTGCATGATTATGGCCATTATTGCTCTCTTAGTTTGTCGCTCCCGGTCTTTTGCTAGCCTCCACAACAAAGTATGAGTTCCACTCATGCATCCAACTCCCTAAACCAAGTTATTCCAAAGAGTCCACCATACCTACCTACTAGCTTATGCTATTCCAAGTATATTCATGCTTTTATTTACCTTCCAAATTAAACTTATTATGAGAAAACTAGTGATTAAAGCTCTCACGAACTTGATGGCACACTTTACTTTTCTTGCCCTTAATAAACTTGAACCATTGTGTCGTCTATGTTGTATATGCATGCACTTATTTGTTGGGAATTAGAAGAACCATGCTTTCATGGGGAACGCTTTCAACATTGCACTTGGTACTTGTACCTAGTTGATATCATGCTCTTTTGTATATGGATGTCGTCGGTGTGAAATGAAAGGGGAGCTTGTAAGTCCATGGAGTTATATATATGTGTCAGAGAAACGCCTGGGCCGCTGGTCTAATCCATGCTGACATGGTGGAAACCTGCAGAGTAACCATAATGAGCTGTCTATGAAGCATTCTTCTTATAAAAAAAAGAGTCCTATATTGAGAAAAAAGAGAAAAAAGAGAAAAAAAAAGCACCATATTCCCATGGTAAATAAGAAGAATGTTGAGATTCTCTTTGTCTACTTGCCTTGTCATTTTGATATGGGGATTCTTCCGTATCATCGGGCAAGGGGTACCCCGTTGGCGGTTCTCTATGATACACATGTACTTACCATGACAAGAACTTACCGATGACTAAACTTGAGTAGCATGAGGATCGGCCCTCGTATACAAGGGACATGAGATTTCTAACTTATACTTCGTCAAGCATGTACACCATAATTTATTCACTTTAACCTTAATCACCTTCAAGATGCTTATGATAGGGGCAATGAGAGCTGAAAGCTATAAGTACCATAATTTTTGGAAGCTCTTTATGAGACTTGAATCCCTACTTCCTTTTATAAAAGGCCTTTCTTCCACCATTATATTGAGTCTCCACCTTCTATCTTTATGCACCTACTTTGAGAGCATAGTGGCCATTCTTAGTTCTATGTGCATTGTCCCAAGACTAGTTGATTGATGCATACTTTGATATTGCTTGTTTTAAACTATTGTATCTAGTCACTCTTATGATCTTTGAAGGTGTCCTATGCATTTATATTTGCTACTCTATGAGGGACAAGATGAATACTATTATGCTATGTTTTCTTTATGTGAAACAAACAAACGTCTTGAAAAGCATTATTATTCATGAATCTTTTGTTTGTGCCTTTTTATGTTGCATCATAGTTTCTTTGCTTATTGCTAGAACTTTGTCTTTCATGTTATGATTGAAGTACTATGATCCCAGCTTTGAATGTTTTACAAATACTTTGATCAAGTCTTTGATGGTGCATATATCTATAATTTTTGATGTTCCATGCTTGGTTTTATCCACTTTCTTGTGTTTTGTTCCAACTTTGGAGTACTTTTCATATGATTTATTGGACTAACCTATTAACAAGAGCCACAGATTGCCTGCTTTTCTGTTGTTTTGGGTTCCAGGAAAGTCAGAAAATGAATATTCTCGGAATTGGACGGGACAAAAGCCAAAGTGCCTATTTTTCCGGAAGTCATCAGATGCCAGAATATGAGACGGCGAGGGGCCAGAGGCCGGCCACACCACCTGGCCGTGCGGCCAGGCTTGGCCCGTGCCAAGGGGTGGTGTGGTGGCCCCTGGCACCCCCTCGGCCTCCCCTTCCGACTATAAGATGCCCTCGGGACGTAAACCCTAAGTACCCGATCAAAAATCCACGAAAGAGTCTGTAGCCACCGTCATCTCCATCCCTAGATCAGGAGGGATCTGAAGCTCTTCCCGGCACCCTGCTAGAGAGGGGAATTCACCCTAGAGGCCTTCTTCATCACCATGCAAGCCTCCGGTGTGATGCGTGAGTAGTTCATTCTTGGACTACGGATCCATGTAGTAGCTAGATGGCTGGTTCTCCTCCTTTGTGCTTTCATGTCTAGATCTTGTGAGCTGCTCAAAGCCTCTCAGCCACCGCTCGCCGTGGACACCGCCGCCTCTGCCTCTCAGAGCGCCACCTCGCCCAGACCGCGTGCCACCGCCCCTACACTTGCATTCACTTCCTAGAGCACCGCCAGGAGACCGCCTGTCGATCGCCACCCTCAGCCATGCCTCTACCTCGCCGTAGCCATGTCGCCACTGTCGCCTGCCCATCTCGCTCCGTCTCACCGTCGGGCCTATAAAAGGAGCCCTCCCCAGCCTCTTCTCTCCACACCATTCCACTCCCCTCACCTCTCTGAACCTCACCCACCTCTAGCCGGAGCAAGTGGAGCAGCAGCTCACCAGAATTGGAGCCAGAGCAGCCGCGGCAGGAGGAGAAGGGCGCCGTTGATTGCGACCACCCCAAGCTCCACCGCAACCACTCCTCGCCTCACCGCCGTCTTCCACATCGTTTGCCCGCCTCGCCAACCCTGCTGGAGCCCTGCGCCCCAGAGACCCCACCCCGAGCTAGGGTTCGAGCTCATTGGCGACACATTGTCGTTGATGACCCTCGGCCGTTGATCTCGCTTCTAATCCTCACATTACGTAGCAGCGTCACGTTTTTAGCGTTTAAGTGACACGTGGGATCCCTGTCAGCTGAGCCGCCCAGCATGTGGGCGGCCAATTCCCTTTCCAGCTAGCCCATCGATTCAAATCTGGATTTTTTCTTTTTTAGTTAAATCTAGTTTCTGTCCTCTAGTTTGAAAATCAATTCAGAGAGTTTTAGAAATCCAAATTGCATGAAACTAATTTTTTCTGAAAGGTATTAAAATGATCTATCCAAGCCCGTTGGATTTAATTCAATTAGAGTTATAGATCTCTCCTAATAAAAATAAGAAGACAGAAGCTTTTGCCATGTGCAACATTTTTATAAAATCAACCAAGTTAGCTTTTGAGTTGATTCCAACTCTCAAAGATCACATTTCATCATATCTATCTAACCATGTAATAATATTAAGGTTGACATGCAGTGACTTTGGACTAGTACCAAAATAATGCTATATAGGCATTTCTAGTCACTTTGAATCATTAAATAATGAACTTAAACTAAAGTAATATTGATCCAACCTTTAAATCTCATTCCCACATGTTAGAATATGTGGTGAGGACATGTGTCCACATGATCCCATATTTTGGTGGTGAATACTAAATTTTAGTTAATATTTCAATGAGTAGAAATTACTTTTCTAAATTAAAAAGGTTGAAACTATTGAATTAAACTTGTGATGCTTGTGATGATAATAGATCATCAATTGTGTGTTTTAGAATGCTACTTAGCCTAGTTAAGTATTGTTTGGTGATTGTCTACTCCCTATGTATTTATAGACGCTAGTACCGACCAAGCTTTCGAGGAGGAGGAGTTTTACCAAGAAGAAGAAGAAGAAGAAAAATTCAACCACTGCACCAACCAAGGCAAGCTATTATTGGCAAGCTAACCCTTGCAAAACATACTTTAGCAAGCCACCATTAACAGTGCAAGCTATTGTTAGCAGGCTAGAATTAAGCTAGATGAATGAGCAAGGATGCTTTAGGCATGCTTTGATCACACCCCTTTGACTATTAGTACCCCAAGTCTTACCTACAAGTTTTACCCTCTTAGGTTATACCAAGTTCTTTACTTGTTTTGAAGGTAGCATAAAAAGTATAAAACTTGACCTACTTAGAAACCTTTAGATGTAATTCTATGGCATGAGATTGAAACCATTTTTTTCCACCTTAGTGAACACTCTTAACTTAGTATTTTAGAGTAGATTAAAAACTTGAGTCACTTTAGATGGGAACACTTGGTGAAAATGAATTGTGAAAACCTTGGAATGATGAGTCATTCTATTGAGATGTTTTGACATGTGTTGAGAGACACAACTGGTTTATGATGATGAAAATGATGAGGCATGAGCCTTAACCCTTTTATAAAACTGATGGTTGGATTCGGATGCGATACCATTCCAAATTTACCGTACAACCACATTACCTGAATTGGGTAAGGCTTAGCTAGAAATTTATATGCAGTAGTATTAGTTCCCTCACGGGAGAGGTTTGAGCTGAGGCTACCTCTCAATGTTGTCCACCTATGCAGTGCCCAAGATGACTGATGGTCATGGTTGGGAGGCCATGCTCATAGGAGAGGTGCTTATACTAGGGTGTGTAAAGGGAAGGTTATCTTTGATTATCTGCATACTAAGTATGATGATTCAAGGTTATCCCTGACAGATGTATCGAATTTTGTGGTGAAAGTGTACCACCTATGCAGAGTGTCAAACTATTCGAATAGCCGTGTCCGCGGTTATGGACAGTTGGAATGGCCATACTGTTTCGTTGTCAGATGTTTCCTAAATAACTTGAAATGAATGATGAACTTTGACTTGACCACAACAGGGTTATGTTGATGATAATAACTTCCCAACTTAAGTGATTCTAGAACTTTATCTTTCTTGGCTTCTGAACTCAGCTTAGGTTTCAAACTTAACTTGATAGTTAACTTAGATTCATCACTTTAACTTAGAATTATACTTCTTGTTAGTACTAGTTTGCGAGTACTTAAAGAGTACTCATGGCTTTTGTCCCTGGCTATTATCATGGCCAGACTATGAAGAAGATTATCAAGATGATGGTCAACAGGACGGCTACGATAACTAGGACTATCTGTCTTCGTTAGTATTGCCTATGCCCCTGAAGATGGACCCCACTACTACGCTTATCTTTTATTTCCGCTGCTTGTTGTATTAAGACTGGATCATGAGATCCTTATTTGTGTAAAATCTTATGTATGGTTTGTAATGGATGATGTACTGTGATATCCAATCCGTTATGTCTCGCAAAAATGGTAATCCTGGGATTGCGAGGTATGGCATAACGGGCATATGGGATTAAAAATCCGGGTGTTGACAGTTTTGTGTTTACTTTCTGTAAACTATTACTTCTTTCCATTCGATACGTTTAATCCTTTGTTTTCCACAAAACACGGTGAGATTGACAACCTCATAGCAAGTTGAGGACAAAGTTCTGTGATTGTGTTGTGCAGGTCTCCACGTTGCTACTAGCACCGGTAGTGTGCCCTGCCAAAGCTCAGCTAGTAATACCTTTGGGGTGTTTTCTTGCTCCTACTGGTTCGATTAAACCTTGGTTTTATAACCGAGGGAAACTTGCTGCTGTGCTCATCATACCTTTCTCTTGGGGTTCCCAACGAGCTCTACATCAACCACGCTCCAACATTTTTCTGGCGCCATACACAGAGCCATCACTCCACGCGCAATCATAAATAAAGAAGTAAAGCATGACATAAATACATGATAGTAATAAAGTCCCAAAATTAGTTTGTGACCCTAAAAAATAAAGTGCGAATCAAGCTCACGCGAAGGAGGATCCATAGAGTCTCCTAAATATGGATAGTGTAAATAGTCAAGAAATAGGAATCAAGTACTCGGGGTCCTATGAGACACAAGTGAGCATGTAAGAACCAAATAACTGCTATTGCCCACCGATGCCTCTTTCTTTAGCTATCCTATTACTAAACAGTTTAAGTTGTTTAGGTACCTCATTATCTAAAGACTCGCATAAACCCTACACATGCAGTTCTATGACTCGCATGGCTCAGACAACTCCTATAGTAATGGCTCATATGATTAAAGGTACAAGTTTTAGTGGGATTTAAAAGTAAAGGGTATACGATACTTGGGATTCAATTTAATGCAATCACGACTCAATGATGCAAGAACAAGATAGAAGCATAGGTACTATATATATACAAGCATGGAGAATTGATTTCTTGTCAGTTCAGTTGCAAAATATGAAGGATACGGGTAATACTCCTGAGGCTCCTTGTATTCTCCTTGCTCAGTGTATATTTGGATAAAAATCAAACACACAAGGGACAAAATAATACAATGCATAATCATATAAATCATATGCAACAAACAAACAAGGTATGCCATGATGTAATGATGCACAATTGCATGGTACAACATAGCATGGCATGGGTGAGGGGTGGAAACAATAAAAAGCACTTTATTAATTTATTTAGGTATGTTTTACTCTCATAAATAGTTTTGATTATTTAATATTTATATGATGCATACTTCAATTCATATCATGTAATGCATAATCAGAACGGGCTCGTCACGCTGATCGATTTAGACATATTATTTGCCGAATTCGGAATTACGGATTTAAAGTTATGAATTCATTGAAAAAAGACATTTATTGGTATTTAAATAATTTCGAAATTTTAAATTGCTCAAAAATTATTTTGGTTGGCATATTTGAATTAACATATATTATTTGTATTATTTGAATTTATGAATTTAAATTAATATTTAAATCAAATTAAATTAAATTAAATTAGGTCAAAGTCCAAGGTTTGACTAGTTTGAATTATTTCTGGAAATATTTGAATAGGTATTTGAATTGCCATTCAAAAACAAAACATATTTTATATAGAGTTTGAATTTAAATTCCAAATCATTTAAAAGTTATGAATTTATTATATATATATATTCCATATTCTGATTTTTATTTTGAATTTAGAAAAAGGAAGTTACTGGGGTGTCAGCTGTACACGCACTCGATGACAGGTGGGGTCAATACCTCTGCGGGGCCACGCGCACGCAGGTCAAACTGGTTCGCCACGTGGCCACCACGGGGACCGCGGGTTGAGTGAGAGGAACCCCCAGGGGCCTTCTTGCAAAAGCTTCCTGGAAGGGGTTGTAGATCTGACGGATCTGAAATTTTATACGCGAAAATCGACTATCTAGCTTGATTTTCGGATGATGATGGCGGGCAAATAGTTGGGAATTTGAAGATGCCACAAAAAGCAAAGTTGTAGAGGGGATCAAGATCTACAAGTTTTGGTTAGACGGAGGTGACGTAGGAGGACTACAGTGGCGGAAAAACTTGGTAGAACATAGGGAAAGCAGGAGTCTATAGGGAACGAGCTCGCGGCCTGAATTCCGACAGAAAAACTGAGCGGCGGCGTGTTTTGCGAGCATGACCGTGTCGCCGTTCCTGGAACGTAATGGGCATGCAACGGCTAGTTGGAAAGAGGGTGCCGAGGTCTACAAGATTCTGCGAAGAACGCGCGCTGGGATGAACTGTGGCGGATGCAAGCTTGCGAGAAAGACGCGGGAAAACAACGGCGATTGGCTTCTATTGCGCGTGTAGAGCGCAGCGTGCGCATGCACATAATGCTGCTGGCGGCGTGTCTGTCACACGGGAGCACGGCGTGACGAGCGAAGTGCGGTGACTACGCGATGTACAGGGTGGACGCGGATGTAGGGGATGATGGGCTGCTCACCGAGGGGTTCACGGAGTCGATGGTGACCGTGGCCAACGACGATGCCGGGGAGAGGGGGTCGACAGCGACGCCAAGCTGCAGGGTCCCCGGGGCGGCGAGGACACGGAAATGGTCCTGGTCTGCACCTTCTTGATCCATGTACTGTTCGCTTTGCGACAATCAAATAACGAAGAACAAAAATAAAATCATAGCAAGGGGACATAGATTTAACATGAAAAAAACTCTTCAACAAAGAGAAGAAAAAATCAGGACGCGAGCCAGCAAAACTTTACTATATGAGGAGTGTTTACACAACGCTGAGGATTTTCACAGATGCAACTTATCCCAGCCGACGGCTTACAAGTGGTATATATAACGGTGGAAACCTAGGTATTCGACGATCCGTACAGAAGTTGGCATCGCTCCACTCCGTCAGAAGTTGGCCTTTACTTTGTAGAATTTGAATCAACATATAACAAACTCCACCTTCAGACAAATTCCTTCTTTTAGCATCAACAATAATCATCTTCCTGAACAAACAAAGAAAACACTTTCGGCGCCAACAGCCGCTTGGACTAAGTAGTTAAACCAACTAAGCTTAAGCATAGCTCAAACTTAGCAACATGAACAAGCTTTGTCATCATATCAGCAGGATTATCATGAGTGCTTATCTTGCATACCTTTAGTGTACCTTGTGCAACAACATCATGAATATAATGGTACTTGATATTAATGTGCTTTATTCTCTGATGGAACATCTGATCCTTAGTAAGGTAAATAGCACTTTGACTGTCTCAGAACAGGTTAATGCAAGAATCACCCTGACAAAGTTCAGCATACAAACCTTTCAACCAAACAGACTCTTTGCAAGCTTTAGCAACAGTCATATATTTTGCTTCAGTTCTAGATAGAGCAACAACTGGTTACAGCGTTGCCTTCCAACTCACAGCATATCCACCTACCGTGAACACATAACCTGTGAGGGACCTCCTCTTATCCAAGTCAGTAGCAAAATCTGAATCCACATAGCCTGCGAGTCCCTCACCAGTCTTGCCAAACTTCCAGCAAGCATTGGATGTGCCACGGAGGTACCTGAAAATCCACTGAAAAATTTCCAATGTTCTTTACCAGGATTAGCCATGTAACGACTCACCAAACTCATCCGCTTCGGCCCAAGCCTCCGGCGACGGGTCTCGCTCCGCTCCGTCAGAAGTTGGCCTTTACTTTGTAGAATTTGGATCAACATATAACATGTACTGCCCTAGGCCAGCGGATCGACCTGGCTCTCCTGTTGTCTGCTGCTTCGGCGAAGGTGACAAGGTGGGTGTGGGTGGTGGACATGGCGTCTAGGGTTTGGACGTGGGATAAAGAGGGGGAGGAAGGACTGGATCGAGATGTAGGAAGGGGATGAAGTGGTTGGGGTGGATGGGGTTAGTCAGCTGCTGGTTGCTTTAAGCACGAGAGAGAGAGAGGGAACACGAGCGCGGCGTGGTGCTGCTCTCGCTCGGCCTCGATCATGTGGGTGCACGAAAAGAGAGGAATAGGGTCACCTAGCTCATTGATCTGCTACTGGTTGAGTCGGGCCAGGTGTGTGGCACCTATGGTCTAGTTCCGGCCGAGAGCAGATGGATTGGAGCGCGCTCGGTTCTGAGAAGGGAAAAGACCCCGGGGCTGGTTCAGATTAGATGGGCGCACAGGAGGATTCGGTCAGCTGCATAGGATGGTGTGTGTGTGGTGGTGTGTTAGTAGGAGTACTTTAGGTTTTATCTGGACCTGGAATTGGAAACAAAACCAAAGCTCAAAACACAGAAACAAAAGATAAAAGGAGATGGAAAGGGGTGTTATTATTTCATGTGGCTTGCATGTGCCCTACGTGTTTGCCTATTTTGTGAAAACAAAAAGGTACATTTGGTTGACTTAAAGGATTTGCCATATTATAAATTTTTCAAAGAACAAGGGTGGTAGGCATGGATGATCCATTGGGTTTATTCAAAATTGATTCGACTTGTATGAATTTAAATCGAACAAGCTTTCTTCAAATTCTAGTGAAACCAAAAGAAAGAAGGTGGTGATTAGAAAGGAAAACTAATGTTGGTTTACTTTATTTATCTTGGTCAATTTTTTTGATTTGAATTTGAATGTAAATACAATAGAGTCAAGGTTTCAAAAATATTCAAATAAGAAGCAAAAAGAATCTCACATGGGCTTGTGATTGCATGTACTAGGAGGGGTGCTTTTATATTGCATGTGTCATGCAATATTAGCCTTGCATGCATGTTAGCTTCAATTTTTGAAAACAACTTGGCACATGTATGTGAGCTAGGTTGTCTTCATTATTAGATCTAGGTTTTAAAAATTCAAATAAACACAAAGACAAAAGAATTTAAAACAAGAGGGGACATAAAATGTTGTGTCATTTTATGTGACTAGAAGGAAGGTTATATTGCATGTGTAAAAGGAAGAGATCCAAAAGGAGTATGACACATGCAAAGTGACAAGAAAAGGGATAAGCACTAGAATTAGAAGGATTATAATAAAGGATAGGAAACCACACAATGGTTAATATGGACATGAGTTTAAGAGGATCTCATATCTCCATGCATGATAGAATTTAGAGACAGTTATTTATGTCAAGAGGCTATATCATGGTTGACATGGGTATACCCTACAGGTACTCGAGTTTAGTATATTCGGTCCAGATATGGCAGAAGCCCACGGTGCTGCCAAGGCCCAATGATGAATTCGAGTGGCCCAAGGACTCTCGATTGCTTGCGAGACAAGAAGAAGCTTAAGATAGAAAGTTCAAAGGGAAAACCCTAATCTGTAACCGACTCGACCTGCTACCCGAGACCTAGCCTATCTATATAAAGGCTAGGAGGGGGCGGCAAGGAGGACAACCACAACCCTAGTTTCCACAACTCTCGCCATTGCATCTGCGCGCCCTTGTAATCTTTGATTCCTTCATTAATTCCAAGAGCAGACAAGCAGGAGTAGGGACCTCTACGAGGCCTGAACCTGGATAAATCTTGCGTCCTTGTGTGCTTGTTTGCTAGCCGATTGATGCCTCCAGCGCTCCCTCCTTCTCCAAAACCCAAGTCCATAACAATGGGCATTGATGAGTTAAACCCTCGTCAATTGGTGCCGCCTGTGGGAATTGGGAGTGTTGATGTCGTGGCTTCTTTAGCCCCGTCAACCACGATCTACAACTCGGCAACATCGGAGATTCGCCAGCTCTTCGGCGCGTTCGACTTCACCGTCCACACGCCAGCCACTCGCCCGACTTTCGAGTCCGTGGGCGATGGAATCAGCCTGGCGATTGGGAGCTTCCGCTTCTAGGTTGGTCAACTGGGCACGCTTCGCATACCTGACTAGCCAACGGCACCCGCGATTGCTCCAGCATCGTGGTTCCCGCCACCAATCGACACCCTCAGTGAGCTCAATACCTCAGCAGCAGCTGGGAGTACGGAGAATGACAACAGTCGCGGATCCGATCTGGGTGACCTAGCCACAAAAGATGGAGCCTACGGCTCCGGATCTGAAAGTTGCGGGAGCAATAGCTTCCCCAACCACTTCATGTGCGCTGTCATTAACACGGGCGATACTACCGCCAATCGCGAAAACATCGGCACCGGATCTGGCACCGGACCACCCAACGGCAGTACCCCTAACGGTGGCATATCAGTCGTGAACGGTGGCCCCACCAACGATGGTAACGGTGCTCCCGTCAACAACAGGACAGGGGGAGAACCGGCACTGACGATGAATGAGAACACCGGCGAGCGCATGCTGATCAAGCTCAATGACAACGAGTGGGCCTGCTGTCGTGAAGCTCTACGGGGCAATCCTCTACCCCCAACACACCGCAGGACATGCTAATGGTCTACCATTGGCTATTAAAGGAGGAATTCAAGTGCCAGAAAGGCGGCGGATGAGTCGAGTCTTCGACGAGCTAGGCTCTCCTCCCACGGAGGATCCTCCTCCAAAGGCAACGAGTACGTTGCCAACAAGAGGCGATCTCGACTGGCCCACCTCACCGAGCAAGAACACGTAGAGGCTACGAAAGTCCTCGACTTCGGCTCTATGACAGTGGATATGCGGGGCAACGTACTCCCAAAAATGCCGCAAGCCACGGTGATGGCGGCTACCATGTACCTCCTCAACAATCAGCCTCCGGCTGGAGATCCGCGAGCTGCCATGCACCGATCTACGATCGCGTGCCTGGGGCTAATCGAGGGTGCCCTCGACAAAGAACCAACACCAGAGCCGAAGAAAAGCAAGGCTCTGGAAAAGTACTACTCGTACTCCTCCAGTGAGGACAATCACGATCTGTCATGGAGACGTCGCTCACGGCGGCATGACCACGATTACGATGTGCGCGATGACGTCACGCAACGTAAAGTCGACAAGATGCGGGGCAAGACGGGCTCGTTCGACTGACTTAGAAGAAGACAAGACTGAGCTCTGTGGCACCAGATGCTTCAGCAGGGCCATCAGGCAGAAGCGAATGCCTAAGGGGTTCAAGCTCCCGTCGGAGAATCCAAAATTTGACGGCCTGCAGGACCCAAAACTCTGGTTGGAGGACCACATCTCCTCCATTAGGCTACACGGCGGGAGTCGAAGCACGGCCATGCAATGCCTGTAGCTACAGCTGCACGGCGCTGCTCGTGCATGGCTCAAAAACCTCCCGCGTGGATCCATTCGTAGCTGGGAAGAGGTGGTCTACAGCCTCGTGTGCAATTTCAAGGGCAGTTACAAAAGGCTCGCATCAATCAAAAAACTTAGAAGCTGCCAGCAAAGATCTGGCGAATCGCTACGCTCGTACATCCAGAGGTGGTCCATCATCAAGAACTCCACAGAAAACATCTCGGAGGATAGCGCAATCGACGTGTTCAATGGCGGCGTTCGCCGTATAGAACTCAGGGAGGAGCCGGGCGGCTCGAAGCCCAAAACAATCAACCACCTGATGTAAATCGCGAATCGGTGGGCTGATGGAGAAGACTCGGTGAAAAATCATACCTACTCCGATGACGACGACAACCTCGGGCGCAGACACGACCGCCGAGGCAAACATCCGATGCGTGTCTACGATGACCATGAAGAGGTCAATATGGTCGCAGCCGGCTACGCCGACAAACGTGACAATAACCGCAACAGTGGATATTGAAGTGGTGGATACCGCGACAGCGGAAAACCACGCAGGTGTGGCAGCGCCGCACTCGCGAAGAGGCACCCGCAAGATCTATCGAGGACAAACTATCCGGGCCATGCAACATGCACTTCTATATCGACAAGCACGATGGCAAGAAGAAATCCAGCCACCTTCTCAGGGATTGCCGCGAGTTCCTCAAACTTCACGAGGGCCTGGCTCGGATGAATCACGACACGGTCAACAGGGGCTATGGAGCCGCCCCAGGCACTGTGGCACATGGATCTCCTCCACTACCGCCTGGACCACCACCACCCGCGGCCGCGCCGGTCCAGCATCACGGAGACGAGCCATACCCACGAGCCATGGGCAACATGGGGATGATCAAAAAAGGGCGTCCCTCAAATCGCATGCAGAAGGCCATCACTCGCCAAGTCAATTTGGCGATAAACTCTCCACCTTCCACCACTGAGTACCTCAGCGGAAGCGACTCCTGCATCACCTTCTACATGCATGACCACCCATGCCAAGTTCCTCGTCCACGCCATTGTGCCCTCGTACTCGAGGCACAGATCAGGGGTTTCGATATGAGTCGCATATTCATGGACGGCGGCAGCGGCATTAACCTCATGTTGGCGAGTACCTTGCGTGCGATGAGGATCCGTCTGACTTGTCTGGAAGTTGCGGACACGATGTTCCACGGCATCATCCCAGGAAAGGGCATATATCCCCTAGGCAAAATCAACCTTGACGTCATCTTCGGCACGCTGCAAAACTTTCGGCGAGAGCGTATCGACTTTGAAGTCGTCGACTGGCCTTCACAGTACCACTGCATCCTCGGGCGTGTCGCATTCGCAAGGTTCATGGCAGTGCCGCACTACGCCTACCTGCAGATGAAAATGCCAGATCCAAATGGCGTAATCACAATCAATGGCAACTTCGAGAGGTCCGACAACTACGACAGGTAATTCAACAGAATCTCCCAGTCCTTCGGCATGCAGGAGGAACTCGCGAGATTAAAGGAGTTGACAGACAACAGTCTGCCTCCCCTGAGCCGGCCAAGTTCACCTGACCTGTCCTTCGACTCATCGGTGCACACGAAGAAAGTCCAGGTCCACCCAACGGACCTGACCAAGACGACCCTGATCGCCAACAACTTGAGTTCTGCATAGGAACTCGCGCTCGTCGAATTCCTCCGTGAGCACTGGGAGATCTTCGCCTGGTGTGCAGCGGACATGCCAGGGGTTCCCAGGGACTTTGTCGAGCACTCACTCAACGTGAATCCAGACGCAAGGCGATCAAGCGAACAATTGGCGGCTATGCAGGCAAAACAAAAAGCAGTCGGAATGGAGATCAATAGACTCCTCGACGCAAAATTCATACGTGAGATCAAGGAAAGTACTTGGCTCGCTAACACAGTGCTTGTGCCTAAAAAAGACACGGATATCCTGCGGATGTGCGTGGACTTCACCTCCTTGAGTAAGCACTACCCAAAGGATCACTTCCCATTGCCGCGAATCGACCAAATCATCGACTCCACCACGGGATGTGAGCGTCTCTGCTTCCTCGACGCCTACTCAGGCTACAATCAAATTTGAATGAAGGAGGAGCATCAGGAGAAAATGGCGTTTATGACGCCCTTTGGTGTGTTCTGCTACAACACGATGCCCTTCGGGCTAAAAAATACAGGAGACACCTATCAGCGGTGCATGCATGCTTGCTTCAAGAACCAACTTGGTCGCAACATCCAAGTCTATGTTGACGACATCGTCATCAAAACCAAATAGGAAGCCTCACTAATTGACGATCTACGCAAGACCTTCACCAACCTCGAGCGCTACCGGATCAAGCTCAATCCGGACAAATGCGCCTTCGGCGTGCCATCTGGGCAGTTACTCGGGTATCTCATCTCCGCGAGAGGGATCGAAGCAAACCCGAAGAAAATAAAGGCCATACTGGCCATGGAGAAGCCGAAGAACATAAAAGGCGTCCAACAGCTGGCTAGGTGAATCGCGGCGCTCAGTCGATTCATCAGTCGAATGGGCGAAAAGGCACTGCCCTTCTACCAACTTATCCGCAAAGCTAACAAGTTAGAGTGGACAGACGAGGCGCAAGAAGCATTCGAAGATCTCAAGAGCCTACTATCCACCTCGCCAGTGCTGGTGACCCCTCGCGAAAAGGAACCACTACTG
Source organism: Avena insularis (assembly GCA_023614405.1). Taxonomy (NCBI): domain Eukaryota; kingdom Viridiplantae; phylum Streptophyta; class Magnoliopsida; order Poales; family Poaceae; genus Avena; species Avena insularis. The sequence continues at coordinate 326,859,375 of CM042684.1, read as the reverse complement.
CTCTCATCTCCACCACCAACCAGGTGGTCAGCACGGTGCTCGTGGTGGAACGAGCCGAAGAAAGTAAAGTCCACGGGGTCCAGCGCCCAGTCTACTACCTCAGTGAGGTGCTCACGGCAACAAAACAGCGGTACCCGCACTACCAGAAGCTGGCGTATGGCGTCTTCATGACAGCCAGGCGACTGCGCCACTACTTCCAGGAGCACCCAATCGTGGTAGTAAACGACGCCCCGCTCGGGCACATACTCAATAATCCTGATGCCACTAGACGAGTCGCGCTCTGGGGAATCGAACTGTCTCCACGAGACATAACATACGAGAAGCGTGATGCGATCAAATCGCAAGTTCTCCTGGACTTTCTCGTGCACTGGATGGAGAATCAACTCCCCAACAAACCAGATATGTCCTACCTCTGGACAATGCACTTCGACGGGTCCAAGCGAAAGGACAGAGCTGGCGCATGTGTCATACTGACATCGCCCAAGGAGACAAGATGAAATACATTCTGTGAATGCAGTTCACCGCCTCCAATAATGAAGCTAAGTACGAAGCTCTAATCCATGGGATGCGGATGGCGAAATCTTGCGGCGCCAAAAGGCTCATCATCTACGGCGACTCCAAACTGGTGGTCAACAAAATGATGCACGAGTGCGACGCACTGAGCGACAACATGATCGCCCATCGCGACCTCTACGACACATTCGAAGGAGACTTTGACGGTTGTGAGATGCGACATGTGGGTCGCGAAAGCAATGAAGAGGCAGATCTCCTCGCCAATATTGGCTCCACCTGCGCCCCCATACCACCTGGGGTATTTCTCAAGCGCATTTGTTAATGCTCCATCAAGCCAAAGGCTCCAGAGAAGAAAGCAAGCGCGTCAATGGACTCGGGGGCTATGCCACCCAACGAGCCAATAACACTCGACGACCTGGATCTTGATACAGGACTCGAAGGACCAATGAGCGTTATGATGATCGAGCCATCTTGGACACAACCCTACATCACATATCTACTCAGCAAGAGGCTGCCAGATGATTCGACTGACGCACGGCAGATAGTGCGATGGTCCAAGGCATTCGCCCTCATTAACGGCGAACTATACAAGTGCATCATCACAGGAGTACTCCAACGGTACGTATCCAACGGGGCCGGAAGGGCCATCCTCCTCGACATCCACGAAGGCACCTGCGGGCACCATGATGGCAGTCGCACCCTTGTTGCCAAAGCTCTACGAGCTAGATTCTTTTGGCCCACGGCCATGCGCGACGCCAAGGACATCGTCCAGCGCTGCAATGCTTGCCAGCGATTCACGGACAAACCTCACGCACCTGGCGCGGAACTCCGACCAATACCATTGGCTTATCCCTTCGTGCAATAGGGACTCGACATGGTCGGCAAGCTCCCAAAATCCTTGCCAGGATGTTACGTCTACCTCTTGGTCGCAGTAGACAAATTCACCAAGTGGATCGAGGCCATGCCGGTGACAAATCAATCAAGGGCCAGTGCTATCAAGTTCTTCGAGTCTATTGTCTACCACTTTGGAGTGCCACACAACATCATCACGTACAATGGGACGAACTTCACCTCCAACGAGTTCCAAGAATTCTGCGAAAACCTGGGAATCAACATAAGCTACGCCTCAGTGGCTCACCCGCAGACCAATGGCCAAGTCGAAAAGGCCAATGGCCTCGTCTGCGGTAGAATCAAGAAACGACTCCTCTGACCACTCGAACAATCCGCTGGATGCTGGCCAGACGAGTTGCAATCCATACTATGGAGCCTACGCACAACTCCAAACAGCACCACGGGATACACCCTGTTCTTCATGGTGCACGGTGCTGAAGCGGTGCTACCTGCAGAAGTACGCTACAAAGCCCCACGGGTGGTCGCTTACAGCAAACAGGAGTCAACTCTTGCACTCGAAGACTCCGTCGACCTTCTTGACGAGGCACGAGAAATCGCAGCGGAGAGATCAATGATCTACCAGCAAAGCCTCCGCAACTACCAGAGCAGAAGGCTACGCCCCAGATCCTTCATCGAAGGAGACCTGGTCCTGCGACTAAAGCAACAAGGGAATCTCAAGCTCGAGTCCCCTTGGGAGGGACCTTACGTAATTACAGAAGTAATCCTAGGTGGCGCCTATCGCCTTAAAAATTTCGAGACAGGAGTCGCATACTCCAACCCCTAAAACGTCGCGCAGCTGCGTCGCTTCTACCCCTAGTTTTTTTTACATTTACAAATAAGGCTATTCAGCCAGGCTACTTAGCCACACATTGTACCTCATACTATTCCACGAATAAATAAAGCTAAGTGCCCCAAAACTCTGTGTTTTTCTTATTTTTCTTGCAATTTTATCACTCGGGGGCTGCGCCACCCTTTACACTTTCGTTCTACGAATAAATCGCAGTATCCTGAGTAGCTGACACAACATCAATCGAACCCTTGATAAACACCAACCCAATTGCAACGGACCTGACAGGTTGGCAAGGTGCTGAGATAAACACAAGTCAGCCTAACAAAAAGGAACTGCAGAGTACAACACACTCGCAAAATATAAAAGCTAGCAAGCTCTTCACATATCAATGGGTATTAATTACATCCAACATATTCATCCAAACTTTATAACACTTGTACAATTATGTGGAGGATACAAAACATGCTACTGCTGCAAAAGAACAACATTTGTCTGCTCCTCGAAGAAATCGACAATGTCCTCTGCTGGCCGATCAACCGCTTGATAGTGCGGAACCATGTCCCAGGTCATACCTTCTAGCGGAGGCGGCGGTCCAGCTGCAACAGATGCAACATCTACATCTGGCCTAGTCGCACCAGCGACAACACAACCTTAGCACCAGCTACTAACTGCTGCCGCACGCACTCACAAACCGCACTCAAATCTTGAAACTTCGCCAGGAGGGCCAGCAGGCTTGAAGGGACAGCGACCAACGGGAACATTGTTTGATAAATATGCCTAAGGCACGACTGCGCCTTCTTCAAATAATGAAGTACTCGAGAAGCACGATCCTGCAGGGTCGCAAGCGCGATCGCACGGTCGTGGTCCACCCAAAAGTACCCACTCGCCTAAAGTTGCTCCTGGGTCGCATGGCAACCCGGTCCTTCTCATCCTGCGGATGATGAGCACTGACAACTACACCAAGCAAAACGGCAAAGTGTGAAGACAAGGCATCGCCGCGACTGACTAAAAGAAAATATAAGAGAGCAGAAAGCTAACATTTGAATTGCTCATTCAGCTGCACCACTTCCTCCAAGAGATATTTCTCACGGGCGGTGGCCTTCTCCGCTTTCGACTTCCATACATCTGCGCTACCACGGAGGATGGGTAACTCACGCTCCAATTGCTTAATGCGATCGTGAAGTCGTGAAAGCGACGACAACTCCTCCACCTTTGAGCGCGGCTATGCCAAGGTTTCATCGGTGGACGAAGGATCACGAGGACCATTCGAAGGACCACTCGACGTACCCTATCACAAATCAAGGAAGAGCAAATGAGGGACCAAGAATACATTGATAAAAGGCACGAATGCATTCAAGCACAACAAAGTCTCGGCATGGACACTCCCACAAAAGCATAGTCTCAACAAAAGGCAACTACAACTATTACACATGCAAACTAAGGAGCATTTTGCTTCTTCGACTTAGACTTTGGCTTCGGGGCTTCATCTCATCCGTGGCAATCTCTAATGCCACAGACTTTCCGGTGGTAGCCCTAGACACCGTGACCTTCGCCGCCTTCGCTCGCCGCCGCTCTTCGGAATACTTGGTGACTGTCTCGATAAGTTGAGGACCATATTTTGCGCAGCTACCAGCAAAGGGAGCAAACACTACCTGCTAGCCTCCGGTGTCGACAGGCATCGCCTCGGAAATAGTGGCGGGATCCATCTCCACACCATGGGCTTGCACCATCGCGAGTGCCATGGTGGCGCCGATGGACCGCTGCGAGTTCTTGAAATCCGCGGGAATACCTCCAGTGCGGGATTCTACTAGGTCTTCAAGGTTTTCGATCAGCCCAGCCTTGGGAGTTAAATCCTCGCAGATGCGACTGAGCACATCCTTGGCCTTCCCTAGCGTCTCCTAGAGGGAAACATTGCGGTCTTCGACTGCCGTGACGGTGCCTGCCAATGCATCAGCGCGACGCAGAGACTGGGTGTCAAAGCTCAGGCCGCTGGCATATGCATACACAAAAGTGTTAGCACAATAACACGATGTCGAAGCAAAGAGCAATGAAAATTCAGTTGAAAGAATACCTAAGAGGGACTTGGCAATCGAGAAAAGTTGCTCCTCGAACAACTTCTCCCTCTCAGAAGTGGAAGCACGGAGATCCTCTTCTCGCTTTCGCGGCTCCTCAAGAGCTGCGATTGCTTCGTCGTGATTCTTCGTCGCTGCGGCAAGCATCTTCTCGAGTGCAGCAACACGACAAAGTAGTTCATTGTGCTCCACTACAATGCACAGGGTGTATCATCAATTGAATTCATAAATTTTACGAAGACAAAGACGAAGCCAAAACTAACCTTCGACAATGCGATGGTGATTGTCCAGCAGTGCATGCTGTTGACCCATGACAAGGACTTGCTCCACCAGGCGAGCAGTGATAACCCACAAGTATAGGGGAACATGTGTAGACTTTTCGATAAGTAAGAGTGTCGAGCCTAACGAGGATCTAAAGGTAGGATAAATATTCTCTCAAGTTCTATCAACCACTGATACAACTCTACACACACTAAACGTTTGCATTATCTAGGAAATAAAACTAGAGCAACAATACGAGTAATAGAGACAGCTTTGCATGATAATAAATAACAAGAAAGTAAAGCTAGTTGCTGCAACAATAAAATACACTAAACTAACAGAACCATGAGTGTGGAATAGTGGTGGTAATTGTGGTGGCTTTGTTTAAATAGCGAATAGATCAGGTTCATTGTGTTCGATGCAGTTTTCTATGTGGGAGAGGCTAAATATACATGCGCTTCACTACTTGGAATTACATGTACTATATGATTGGATTGTTAGCAAACATCCGTAAGTACTAACAATGCATTAAGGTTTCCCCAACCATAGCCTTAAGTTTGGTCCTCTTACTCCCATACGTGCAACGTTCTGGTTCGCGTCCTCAGGTTTCTGCCACTCCGGCAGAACTCCCCCTTCCTTTTGGACATACTACAAACCCTATGATGTTTAATCTATGCGCGCACAAATATAATGGACACCAAAGGACTGTACCATATCAACATACAACTCTAATGAACCAAAGACGTTCAACCATTCAATCTAAGAACAAAGAAACTACGCAAACATGACATAGATCATAGGATTGTAACTTATAGCATCAAACACCATGTTTACATAGGCAGTACAGAGGTGTGTGGGAGGATGAACCACTGCATACTAGGAGTATTAGGTGATGGAGATGGCGGTGAAGATGGTGAAGAGGGTGGCGGCGACGCGGGGGACTCCTTCCCTGCCGCCGGTATCATGGGGGAGCACCGCCCCTTAGCCCCCTTCCTTCATGGATTCTTGGGAGCCCTCCCCCACGGGGGAGGCAAAAACGTGGCTTTGGCGGCTGCAAATTCATGGGTGGAGATGTCTTGGGCGAGTTAGGTTTCCTCCCTTTATATAGCTTCTCGGATTCTCGTCACCCCATCTTGGGCTACAGTAAATTGGGCCTAGCGGGCCCATCCGGACTCAAAATCAGCTAAATTTTATGTTCAGAATGTTTGTCGCAAAATTTGCAACAACTTTGTAGTTGAAGATTTTTCCGTTTGACGCCGTCTTCGACCTGAAACGTGACCATCTTCGAAAAGAGTTCTGAGACAGGTTTCTGGAAAAATCCCAATTTGACTCCAACAAGGTTTCCACTTGTATTCTTGGTAATTCCTACACATCAAAGTGTAAAACAAGAACATTGTGCACTTTTTGCAACTATTAGTAGGTTAGTCCAAATAAATCATAAACTTTATACAAAAAGGAGTGTCAAAATCATATTATTAGCATAAAACCATCAAAAATTATAGATACGTTATGGACGTATCAAGCAGCTTCCTTCATGATGAGCTGCCTCAGAAGAAAACAAAGCATCAGCAAACAACACCAAGTATAAATTCGACTGCCAAAACAACAAAAGGACGCTTATGTGATCCTCCAGAGACTCCGAAGATAACTGCCGTGCAGTCGTCCGGGCAACCGTCTGGTGTTCCCCAGCATGCAGGGAACTCGACGAATTGTGCCTGGAGTGGGCCGCCAATGGAGGAGAAGGAGACCGTTCGACCACTTCCTTGGCCTTGGAGTCTGCGACTCCGGACTCCTTCACAAATTGGACATCGTCAGAAGACGACGATGCTGCTTGACTACAAAACACATCAAGCAAAAACTTCAGGGAAAAAGCAACTCCAAAAAGAAACCAAAACGAGGTCGCAAATGCAGAACTCACTAGCTAAATTTATCAAGGTCAAAAGATTGCTCCGACGACTCCTTTGGCAGTCGCAGCTTCTTCCAGGCAGGAGGAGCCATGGCGCGCACATGAACGGCGGGGATTGGCTCCTCTGCCATAGCAGAAGGACCTTCCGGCATCGTCGGGGAAGTAGCGTCAGAATCCTCGCCACGAGAACGCTTGCGAGTGTCCTGGTCGCTAGACTCGAGGGATTCCTCCTCTTCTTCAATTGGTACGGTCGATTTCGACTCGTCCTCTTCATCCACTTCGCGAGGGATAACCCCTTCAGGACGAGGGGGAAAATTAGAAGACACCTTCTTGTCCTGCATTCAAAAGATACATCATTATATATCAAGCGCTTGGTGGCAATCGATAAAAGAAACTACTTCATAGTACAGTTCTACCTCAGGAGGAGGGTTAGAGGCGTCGAAAGGAGGCACGGCTGGTTCGCCTGGGAGAACCTCCTTGGCGGTATACTTGGTCACCAATCGCACCCTCCTATCCACCTCACCCGCAGAAATGCCCTCGGCAGACACGCGAGTGACATCGTCAGCGCTGGTCCACCAGTACATAGGGTGCACTCTGGCCTGCAAAGGCTGGACGCGGCAGCGCAACCACGTGCGAATGAGAGCGGCGCCACCATCTTCTTTACCTATGCGGCTTTCAAGGTCGCAGATGCGCTTGTACAACACCTCTATTTCCTCGGACTCACCAGGCATCACAATGTTCTTCCAGGAGCGCCTCCTCTTGCAAGATGCTGCGGGATCAAAGGGCACGAGTCCGTAGTGGTCTCTATCGTCCTTCTGGTCGCGGATGTAAAACCACTTGTCTCTCCACCCTTGGACGGACACGGTGAGCTTGATGGCAAAGTAGGTGACAGAAGAGTCGACGTGGATCCCGCAGCCTCCTACGTCATAGACTACCGAACCAGACGCCAACTAGCGTTTCAGCTTAAAAAGCCTCTTGAAGAGGCCAAAGTGTGGCTCGATTCCGAGCTAGCACTCGCAAAGCATAATGAAGCAGGAGATGTGGAGAATAGAATTTGGGGACAACTAATGCAGCTGGAGCCCATAGAAGCAAAGGAGACCCCTAAAGAAAGGATGCAGGGGGAGAGAAAGACCTGGATGATGAACACAAGGAACATCACCCGAAAACAAGGAGGAGGACAAGGGATTACCTCCTCACCGGGAACTCGCGAGTCGTCTTCTGCGGGTGGAAGAACTCCATCTCGACGATGAAGATGCAGCTCGGCGGGCTTGATGATGGACGCGTTGCACTGTGCAGGACGCGGTGCCGCACCTTCTTCTTCCCAAAGACGGCGGCGCTGGTGCCCACGGTGGTGGTACCGCCTTTCTTCTTGGCGGCAACAATGGTGGTTATGGATCCAGCGGCGGCACCTCCCTTCTTGTCCATCTTCCGATGGCGGTGGGAGCAGAGAAAGTAACTAGGGAAGACACGGAGCTGGTCCAGTGCCACGATGAGGAAGTGCACAAGGAAGCAGAGAGCAGCAGCAATGGCGACGGAGGCACGAGCAAAGAAGAGAGGTGGGGAAATTACCGCAGCTGCGCTGCTACTTAACCACCACGCGGATGCCATCCAACGGCCAGCGGAAACCCTACTGGACGCGTGGCGCACATCGCCATTGACACGTGGCGAAGCTGAAGCACGAACCGTCCCCCACTACTCCCATTACGCGTGGAAATCGAGGAGACGCAGTTAAAACAGAAGATTACGCACGCCCGATCAAATCGAAGTCAGAAAGTAGGACCCACCGCTCGTCATGTCCCGTCAAAGCCGCAAACGCGGGCAACCAAGGTCATCATATCGTCAGCACTGGCGTCATCGATTCCAGTAGCACAAGATTTCGACTACTTTAGTCCTTGCTCGAGGCTTTGACTCAACCAAGCACTCGGGGGCTACTCCTAACAGGAGCGCTGACCGCGCACCCGAAAGAATTTTTATGCAGGTATATAAACATTCAAGACAAACCCTCCACTCAAATCATCGATTCGACTGGGAACTGCAGGTTACTCCCATAGGGAGCGCTGAAAGCACATTCGACTGAAACATGCAACAAAAGATGATAGCAGTCGCAGATGTTTTTAGTCCCTACTTGAGTCAACGACTGTAATAGGCACTCGGGGGCTACTCCCATAGGGAGCACTGGTCGCGCACCCTATGATTATTTCTCCTTCAACATCATACTATGTGTTGATAACATCCACACTTGAATGCTATGGCCACTCTGCCTCATATTTTCCCTACAAAGAGACTGCGTCTCCTGGGTCACCCGAATCATCTCCACGATGACAAAAATTTTGGATGTCGCGCTTATAGCATGAAGATAAGACCTGAATAAGGCCTGGCAACGCATCTGCTGCGCACTACCAGAAATATATCCGTGCCTGCAGGTACGATGAACATGCCTTAACGGATGCATAGAGTGCTCACACTTATACACTGGAATTCGACTCCTGTAAGACCTCCGCGGCCTGAGTCGAATTACGCCAGCACTTTTCCGAATTTGAGTCTAGGGACTCGAGTTTGAATAGATTGCATTGTTTTGCCCTAAGGCAGTTAACTGATACCGATACATCGGCTAAATCAGGCACGTATATCAACAATCCCTATGACACAAAACAGAACACTCGAAAAATGCTCAATCATGGACTCGAAAGACTTCATAAAGTCCCCAGTCGAATCTGCGATTCCACTAGACACTCGGGGGCTACTGACATGGGTATACCCTACAGGTACTCGAGTTTTATATATGGTCTAGATACGGCAGAATCCCATGGCGTTGCCAAGGCCCAATGAAGAATTCGAGTGGCCCACGGACTCTTGATTGCTTGCGAGACAAGAAGAAGCTTAAGATAGAAAGTTCAAAGGGAAAAACCTAATTTGTAACCGACTCGACCTGCTACCCGAGACCTAGCCTATCTATATAAAGGCTAGGAGGGGGCGGCGAGGAGGACAACCACAACCCTAGTTTCCACAACGCTCGCCAGATTGCATCTGTGCGTCCCTGTAATCTTCGATTCCTTCGTTAACTCCAAGAGCAAACAAGCATGAGTAGGGACCTCTATGAGGCATGAACCTGGGTAAATCTTGCGTTCCTGTGTGCTTGTTTTCTAGCCGATTGATGCCTCCAGCGCTCCCTCCTTCTCTAAAACCCAAGTCCATAACAATGGACATTGATGAGTTAAACCCTCGTCAATGTTAGTGGATAGAAGGGATTAAAGAGGTATGCCCTCAATTCAACTTGGGCATTAAGCAACTTATCAAGAACCAATTAGAATATATCAAGATGCAAATACAAGTGATACAAATGCATATGGGATAAGAACCAAATGAAAAGAGGTTTTATATGATGCTCAAATGCAATATGGCATGATGACATGAGCATCATATAATGCAATGCAATTAATGACATGTAGGGACTAGGCAAGTAGCATTGCAATTGTTAGACAATTGGGATGCTACACTCTGTAAATGAAACCTGTGTATGATGATCTTTTTAGTTCACGTCCGCTGTTTTGACATTGGCAACGTTGCTCGATGCAGCAGCCATGTATGGTCTTGCTGCTGAGGCCCCCATGTCAGCCTCTGGTATGTTCTGACTTGCGGGTCTCTGATGCAGCCTTGTATGTTCTGGCGGATGGGTCCCTGATGCCAGCCTCTCTGTACAAGTATTTAACTTTTTTTCCAAACCGGACCATTACACTCGAGGGATGCTGTAGGATGGTGGGTCCGCGATGTCAACCTGTCTATAATACGATATTAAAATGTAAACCTAAGATATATATAGATATATATAAATATATACGCATAGGGGATTCGAACTAAAGACCTTCAAATCAAATAGACGCAAACTGAGTACTTTGCCACTACACCAAAATATTTATAGAAATTATATCATTAAACATGTATTAGTACTATAACTTATGTATCAGTCTTCTAAAAAATAGTTTGTATGTCTATGTTTATCTCTTTTAAAATATAAAATGGCAGCGCTCAGGCATCTCAATTTAGAAAATACCACATAATGGAGCATTTTCAAACATGGGTAGGCAAAGTTTTTTTATTTTGAGAGGTGGGGGCAACGCCCAAAAGGCCGAATTAAAAAGAGTTTGGCTATCTACATGGTCTGCTCTACATGGGTTATACTACATAGGCTATGCTCCATGGGCTCCTTTCTCAAATTTCTCTAGGTTGTGCTCAACAGTCCACCATGTTTTTCTCTCCAAAAAAGCAGCCCCTCATGTCCCTCTCATTAGAAGAAACATGTGCATGATGGAATTTTTCCTCGCTCGTGCCTCCCTGTTTCGAACTTGGCAACATTGCTCGATGCAGCACCTGTATACGGTCTCTCTACTGGGTCCCACATGTTAGTTTCTCTATAAATAAAACGTGTGTATGATGGACTTTTTTTGGCTATGTCTACTGTTTTGACCTTGGAAACGTTGCTTGATGCGGCAGCCGCATGTGATCTTGCTGTTGGGGCCCACTTGTCAGCCTCCCTGGTATGTTCTGGCTTGTGCATGTCAGCCTATCTGGTATGTTTTGGCTTGTGGGTCCCTGATGTTAGCCTCCCTGTATAAGTACTTAACTTCTATTTTTAAATCCGCCCACTAAACTCGAGGGACGCTACAGGCTGGCGGGTCTGCGATGTCAGCCTCTCCGTAAAATAATATTGCTACATGAAAAAAGTAAACCCAAATAAATATATGGCAAGCACACAAGATTCAAACTCAAAACCTCAACAAATATAAACCGTATGAGTTGCCACTATGCAAAACAAATCACATGAAAATTATCATTAAAAGCTTTATAGTACCTATAACTTATGTACTCCCCCGTCTCAAAATAGATGTTCTTAGATTTATCAAAAATTAAATGAATCTAGACACTATTTAGTATACAGATTCATCTAAATTTTGATAAATCTATGGCATCTATTTTGAGACGGAGGGAATATTAGTCTTCTTAGAAATATTTTGTGTGTCCATGTTTATCTCTCTTAAAATAAAAGGGCAGTGCTACTAGAATCTCAATTTATAAAGTTCCACATAATGGATTAGTTTCCTAAAAACATGGGTAGGAAGTGTTTTTTAGAGGTGGGGGGCAATGCCAAAAAGGACAAATTTAAAAGTTTTTGGGCTATGGTCAATGGACTCCTATCTCAAATTTTACTGGGCTGTGGCTCGCCGGATTCAAACACAAACCTTACCGAGGGAGGAAAAAGCGATAATTCTTTTGATAGATATTCATTTAAAATATCTATAGAACCAGAGACACACACCACATGCGCCAAAACAAGGCTGGTATCCAATGACTTCAGTTGGTGAAATCACCATGTATCTTTACCCTCTCACCTCTGTCCAAAACACATCAAACGGTTCCGATGACACATAGGCAAAAGCTCTAGAGCAAGCACCCCAACAACAACGTTCGAATTTCTGACAATTTTAGTAGCATTTGAAATATTAAGCAGTACAAAATAATAAGACATAAAAATATCGACAAATTCCTAGTTCATTTTTAGCAGCACTTGACCAATTCAGCAGTATTTCAAAGTGACCGATTCAGCAATACGGGCACTAAAATTCAATAGCAGTACAAATAGAGCTAGTTCTTGTTTCAACTCTAAAAACCATGTCACATGATCAGTTTTCCCTTTTCTCCAAACACACTCGATCACTGGAACACAATCATTGTCATAATATTTGATCATATAGAGAATCGTCATATAGATACAGATATATCATACCAGTACGCACTAGTCATAGCTCCAATCCAGCAAAAGATTATCACAGTTTTACCACCCATATATGATCAGTAGAGATAAGACAACCACATAATTAATTACAATAGCATGCGACCAAAGAGCTAGATGGCTAGGAACTTCATGAACATCATGCGGCATTCAGGACAGCCAGATACATCGATCTTGACCGTTCTTCTAATGGTAAGTTTGGCTGCTTTCCGGAACTTGATCCATCTAGAAGTAGCTTCAAAGCGCCCATCAGTTGGTTAATAGCGTAGCGTCCCTCGATATGCACTCCTTCACTCTGCATCTTGAAGACTATTGTGCCCTTTTGTCTGACCTGGAGTTGCTTTGTGGTACTCTTAGATAAATTTTGAGTCAAAGCAAGAGATAGACGCATAATTACTAAGATCAATGCACTGAATCATGTGAAACTTGAGAAGACATTCATGGAAGTTTATCTGCCGCCATATACTCACAAACATAATCCGGTGCGACCTTGTGATGACACATGTGTAGGATAAGGTTTGACAAGGCACTGCCCAAGGTGATGAAGGAGCTTGTGTCGGCGCCTATGCTGGGGCTAGTGCGGTAGCTGGTGCTGGTGCAGGAGATGGTGCCACTAATTGTAGAGGGGCTAATGCAGGAGCTAGAAGGCCTAGAACTGATGCCAGTGCTAGCATCTTGATGCTAGATTCCTTCTGAGGGGTAGCTAAGATGACTACAGGGATGGTAGAGGCATATAAGATGTATACAAGCAAAATGGTCTCTTATACAACAATTACTCACAAGACAATGATCAGAGGATATGATGAGTATACAAGCAAATTAAGTTACTACCTCCATTCTTTATCCTTAGGTCAACATGTGCCGGAGCAGGAACTAGGGCTAGTGCCTGTGCGGGTGCCAGCAGCTTGATGCTGGTTACCTTCTGGGGGATAGGTAATGGGACTGCAGGGGTGGTCAGAGAGGCATATGAGATGTGTACAAGCAAAATGGTTTCTTATACAACAGTTAATCCTAGACAGAGATGATAGTATACAAGCGAATTAAGTTACTACCTCTATTCTTTCTCCTACTTAGGTCAACAGGTGCCATTGCAGGAACTAGGGCCGGTGCCGGTGCAGAAGGGGAAGCGGACTGCAGAAGTGGTCAGGGTTATATGATGAGTAAAGACAATGGTGCAGAGAATAGTTAGTCACAAGAAAATCATTAGAGGTTGTGATGAGTACAAAAGCAAATTAATTAGTACTACCTCTATTCTTGGTCCTTAGGTCAACATGTGTACGATGGCATGCAAGTATCCCCTAGGCTTGATAAAATAGAATGCTACCTCATCCCTTTGCTTCAGACCATTCTAACGGACATACCTGGACCAACCTCGGCCACCCAAATAGGTGGTGGCCATCGTCTGGTAGACATCCACATCATATAGTTGCGGCATGCCTTTAGGGCCCTTGCTATAAGGAGTTAGAAACTTGTCATTTCCAAACATCTTGTTTATAATGGGGCGAGTGACACAAGAGATAGATTCATGATAAAATTGATAGAGAAGTAAGGTGACAGCAAAAAAAGTGAGATACAAGATCTTACATCAAGTCGGTCTAAACCACTTGGAATCCATACCTGATACCGTGGGTACCCTTTGCGAAGGGTGGCCATGCACCATTTTCTTCCCTCTGCCTTTGGAATGGTATACAAGCCCCCTTTCAGTTCACAAACTTGGCAAGAGGACGGTAGAAGAAAGGGCTGAGAAGCTGGTGCATGGTAATAATTGAAATTAAGTGGAAAGGTTAAATTATGTAAAGAGAAAGTAAATCTAATAATATAAGACAAAATCATTGCCTATAAAGAAAATAGATTTGATGTTTTTGAACTTCTGATGAGCGTAAAGATATAGTACTAGCTGATAACAATAACACGGAAATCATAATATGTGAAATTGTGGATTTCCAAATTATACTCACTTCTTAGAGAGGTCACTGCCCACCTGGGTACTGTGTTGGCACTTCCTCATCGTGTAGACGATGTCCACTTTTGGTGCGGGCATCAGCAATTTACTAGCCTCTACAGCAGCCTCACTCTTCGCAACAACATGTTCAATCTGCATAAATAGCAACAGAGCTCAACAGTTCAATATAGTACATAGTAGTCATATACTTACTGTATGAGATAGTGAGACAGATCCAGATCTAGATTCACATAAACATAGTGCTAGAATTAATAAAATCACACATATATGTCTAAACATTTGAGAAGCATGCATGACACTAAGCGGATAATAATTAAATTAGACTGCACCGTTGTAATAAGGGTATTAAGAATAAATACCTTTCTCTTTAAGCTGGGCCCTCCCAGCTGGTCAGTGGCCTTGCGCTTGTTTGGTGAGTAGTGGTACTGGCCGGATCCTAAGACATGTGGGGGTACCATCCTATTTGCCGCACTTGGAGCACCGCAGGTTCATAGGTATATACCACCGTGCTACAGTAAATAAAGAAGAGATTGTGTCACAAAGGCTTCCACAAAAACAAGATGTAGACAAAGATAACTTTGAGCATAGGGATAGATCTAGGTTGCAGCCAACCACTTTCAGCATTGGAAAGAATGGAAGAACGCAATGAATATACTGCTACATTACCTTTTTTAGAGAGCTTTTAAGGGAACTGACAGGACCATCCCTATCTGTATTGGTGTCAACACTCGGATTTTTAATCCCAGATGCCTGTTATGCCATACATCGCAATCCTAGGATTACCATTTTTGTGAGACATAATAGATTGGATATCACAGTACATCATCCATTACAAACCATAATAAGGTCTTACACAAATAAAGGATCTCATGATCCAGTCTTTATACAAACAAGCAGCGGAATAATAAGCATAGCAGTCGGCTCCATCTTCAGTGTCACAGGCAATGCTGACGATGGGAGATGATCCTAGTTGTCGTAGCCGTCCTGCTGTCCATCCTCCTAATAGTCCTCCTCATAGTCTGGCCACGGGAATAGTCAGGGACAAAGCCATGAGTACTCTTTAAGTACTCGCAAACTATCACTAATAAGTAAGGTAGTTCTTGTAGGAATCCTAATCTCTAAGTTTATTTGCAAAAAGCCAGATTTATCTAAACTAAGTTCAGAAGTAAAGAAAACTAAGTAAAAGTTCTAAATCACTTTAAGTTGGGAACCTAGTTTTCATATTCACAACTCTGTTGTGGTCAAGTCAAAATCATAGTTCACTTCACAAGTCATTTTGAAAACATCTGACGACGGAAGAGTATGGCCACTCCAACTGTCCATGATCATGACGGCTATTCGAATAGTTTGACACTCTGCAGAGGTGGTACACTTTCACCACAAAATTCAATACATCCGTCAGGGATAACCCTGAATCATCATAATTAGTATGCGGATAATCAATCATAACCTTTCCTTTACACACTCTAGTATAGGCACCTCCCTTATGAGCTTGGCCTCCCAGCCATGGCCATCTGCCATCCTGGGCACTTCATAGGTGGACATCATCAAGAGGTAGCCTCATCTCAAACCTCTTCCGCGAGGAAACCCATACTAATGCATATAAACTTCCGACTAAGCCTTACCCAATTCAGGTATTGTGGTTGTACGGTAAAATTGGAATGGTATCGCATCCGAACCCAACCATCAGTTTTTATAAAGGGCTAAGGCTCATGCCTCAACATTTTCATCATCAAATCCATTTGTGTTTCTCAACACATGTCAAAACATTTCAATAGAATGACTCATCATTCCAAGGTTTTCATAAGCATTTTCACCAAGTATTCCCATCTAGAGTGATCAAGTTTTATGCTTAGCACTAGCCACTAAGCTAAGAGTGTTCACTAATGAGGGATGCTAATCTCAATCTCATGCCATAGAATGGCATCTAGTATAGGCCTAGTTTTATACTCTTTATGCTATCTATACTTCTTTCCAAATCCTCACAAAGCATTAACTAAAAGTAAGAACTTTGGTAAACTAAAAGAGTAAAGCTTGCAAGTAAAACTTGGGATGGGTATAAATCAAAGTATATAACCAAAGCATGCCTAATGCATCTTGCTTAGGTTAAAGCTTGCATGTTTAACTTGTATAATTCTAGCTTGCATGGTTAACTTGTATAATTCTAGCTTGCATGGTTAACTTGTATAATTCTAGATTGTATATAACCAAAGCATACCTAATAGCATTCTTTTGGTACTACTCTAATGTCACTGCATGCAAAGCTAGATATTTTAACATATTTAGATAGATATTGTCAAATGTGATTTTTGAGAGTTGGAATCAACTCAAAAGCTACTATGGTTGATTTTTGAAAAATGTTTGAAGTTGCAAAAGTCTCTGTCTTATTATTTTTGCTATAGAATATCTCTAACTCCAAATGATTTAAATCCAACGGGCTTTGATAGATATTTTAATTATCTTTCCAACAAAATTTGAATCATGCAATTTGGTTCAGTGAAACTCTCTGAATTGATTTTTGAATATGTGGATATAATAGGGTTTTAACTAAAAAGGAAAATTCAATATTTGAATTTCTAGGCCAGCGCGGGAAGTTAAACGGGTCGGACCAGCTACACTACGCGGCACAGCGGGCTACTAACAGGCGGGGTCCACCAGTCAGCGACTTACTCTACGTGAAATGGTATCTAAGCATCTGAGCCGTGCGATTAGAAGGAAGATCAACGGCTGGGAGTCGTCGTCGATGACGAACTGCTCCGGCGAGGAAAATGACCTAGCATGGCGGTGGGGGTCTCGCGGGGCTCACCTGGACTCCAGCTAGGGTCGGTGACGTGGGAAATCGACGTGGTAGACAACGGCGAGGCGAGGCGCGATCACGGCAGGGCTTGGGGTGGTCGGAATCAACGGCGCCCTTCTCCTCCAGCAGCGGCAGGCTCCGGCCAAATTCCGGCAAGGGAGAGCTCGCCTTGCTCCGGGAAGAAATGGGGGAGGGTTAGTGAGAGGTGGTGAGTGGAATGGTGTTGAGAATGGAGGCAGGGGTGGCCTCCTTTTATAGCGCGGCGAGGGGACCGAGCGGTGCGGGCGCGAGATCGTCGGTGACGAGGCTACAGGCGGCTATCGACATGGTGGTGGCTAGTGGGCGGTGATGTGTTCCCTGGCGGTTCTTATGGGCGTAATGGCGAGGCGTGGGGTGACATGGTTCAGTCGGGAGCATGCGGCGCTCTACGCGGAGGCAGAGGTGTTTGTGGTGGCGTGCGGTAGCTGCGGGTCGCGCGGCGGCGAACGGGGTTGTCTGCTGGGGTGCTGTGATCATGGCGGACATGCGCGTGCACGGTGAGGGCAAGGCACGGTCTGCGCGAGCTGGTCGGGCGCGGCGAGCTGGCGCGCTCCGGACATGGTGCAGAGAGGCGGGGCGTGGCGTAGCTAGGGTGGTCCAGGGCACGACTGGGGTCGTGGCTTGGACAAGGGGTGGCGGTGGACCGAGGTGTGTCTGATGGGCGTCATGGGCGAGGCTGGCGAGGCTCCTAGCGTTCTGCCCACTATCGCTCGGCGACCACCAGAAACGGGCGGCACTCCACTATGCATACGGCGAAGGGGGGGCTTGTCTGGGGCTTGGTTAGACTCAGGGGAGACATGGGAGTGAAGTGGAGACCAATTGGCCAAGGATTACTGTGCACAACAGTGAAGTTAGGCAGAGGGTTAATTAGTGCAGGTCAGGTGTTTGTGGAAATGGCCGCAAGAATTTTACTTTGGAATTTTTGATTCAAATTTTTTGAGTGAATTTAATTAAGCTTGAGAGTCTATGTTTGCTTGGAGAGGTCAAGGGGAATTGATTTAGGTTTTTGAAAAAGTGGGATCTTAACATATGAACTAGATTCAATTTTCTACTGTCCATTAAATTGATTTGAAGAATGTTTTTGTAAGTTTGTAAACTGGGCCTTGATACACATTTACTTGGCCTAGCAAGGGGTGAAAAGAGTTGGAAATGTTTCTGTTAGAAATCTTCTTCTAGGAACACACAAAGTGGCCTAGTGGTTTACTTTTGTCAAAATGACCATTTGGTTTATTTATTCATATTTGATTTCTTTCTCTTTGGATTTTGTTTGTAATTGGCCTAGATGATGTAGAATTCATCTTAAAACCATTTCACATCATTTAGAATAATCAAGCATGGCATATACACTCAAATCTACACTAATGCAACACACATGCATTCATATTCATTTTCTTAATAAAAGTTTTTGTTAACCCTAAATTGGGTGATTAGAACTTGATAATCTTGATTAGGGTTTTTGGGATGTTATAAACCTTCCCTCCTTAAACAAAATCTCGTCCCGAGATTTAAGAAAAACTAGGAACTAAAGAGATCTAGAAACTCAGTCCTAATGTAATCTTCTCGTTCCCAGGTAGCTTCTTCTTCGGTATGGTTTCTCCATTGGATCTTGAGAATCTTGATACTCCGGGTCCTGGTGGTTCTGAAGGCTTCTTCCAAAATATGAATGGGCACTTCATGATACGTCAGGTCCTTGTTGATATCAATGGCTCGTTGATCGATGTTCTTGAAAACTTCAGTCTTCTCCGGAACTTCTAGGCATTTGTGAAGTAACGAGATATGGAACACATTATGGATGGATGACATCTCCTCTGGCAGTTCTAGTTGATATGATACTTCTCCTCGGTGATTCAGAATCTTGAAGGGTCCAATATATCTGGGGGCTAACTTCTCTTTCAGTTGAAAATGTTGCATTCCTTTCAAGGGAGATACTTTGAGATACACAAAATCTCCGACATTGAAGGTCAAGTCTCTACGTCTCTTGTTAGCATAACTCTTCTATCTAGATTGGGCGTTCTTGAGGTGCTCATGGACTTTGTGAACCTTCTATTCGGCTTCTCGTAGGATGTCGGGTCCAAAAATTTGACTCTCTCCTACTTGTGACCAATTCAAGGGGGTACGACACTTTCTTCCATACAGAAATTCAAATGGGGCCATTTGCAAACTGGCTTGATAACTGTTGTTGTATGAGAATTAAAGTAAAGCGCATAATCTTCCCATTTTGATCCATATTCTAACACACAAGCTCTCAACATATCTTTTAAGATTTGGTTGACTCTTTCAGTTTGTCCATCGGTCTGCGGGTGATAAGCCGTGCTGAAATTCAACTTGGTGCCTAATCCTTCTTGGACTTTCTGCCAAAATCTTGAGGTAAATTGGGTTCCCCGATCCGACACTATGGTCTTAGGGGTTCCATGTAAACTAACGATTCTAGCAATGTACAACTCTGCTAGCTTCGAACTCTGGTAGGTAGTCTTGACAGGTATAAAATGGGCTACCTTGGACAGTCTATCAACTATGACCCAGATAGAGTCATTTCCCCTACTAGAAGTAGGAAAACCGGTGATAAAGTCCATTCCGATGGAATCCCATTTCCATTCCGAAATCTGCAATGGTTGCAATAGTCTTGTGGGTCTCTGATGTTCCGCTTTGACTCTTTGACAGATATCACACTTGGTATGTAGCTTCCAATTTCTCTCTTCATCTTGTGCCACTAAAATTGCTCCTTCAAATCTTGATACATCTTTGTTCCTCCGGGATGGATAGAATAAAGAGTATCATGAGATTCTTGCATGATAACTTGTTTCAGCTCGGAATCTGCTGGCACACAGATACGTCCTTTGTACCACAAAACTCCTTATTCATCTTCAGTGAATCCAGGTACCTTTCCTGTACCAATACGATGTTTGATTCCGTCGATACTTGCATTTCCCTTCTAGGCTTCCTTGATCTGGCTAATCAAAGTGGGCTGAAGTTCAATGCTAGCTAAAAATCCTTTGCTAACTAGCTCCGTTCTAAACTGCTCCAACTCTTCATGCAAACTTGGTTGGGATTCTTTGATCATGGTGTTTAATCTACATGGCAATCTGCTAAGAGCATCCGCTACCACATTGGCTTTGTCGGGGTGATAGTGGATGTCAAGGTCATAATCCTTGATTAACTATATCCATCTCCTTTGCCTCATATTCAGCTCCTTCTGGGTGAAAATATACTTCAGGCTCTTTTGATCTGAATAAATCTCACAGTGGTTACCCATAAGGTAATTACGCCATGTCTTCAAGGCTAAAACTACAGCTGCTAGTTCAAGATCATGGGTAGGGTAGTTTTTCTCATGCTACTTCAGTTGTCGGGACAGATATGCTATGACTTTTCCTTCTTGCATCAACACACATCCGAGAACAATCTTGGATGCATCACAGTACACATGAAAATGCTTCTTGATATCTGGCATAATCAGAATTGGGGCTGAAATCAATCTCTTCTTGAGCTCTTGAAAACTTGCTTCACATTTGTCAGTCCATTCAAACTTCTTATCTTTCTTCAACAATTGGGTCATCGGTCTTGCGATGCTCGAAAATCCTTCAACAAACTTGCGGTAATATCCCACTAATCCGAGAAATGCACGGACTTGGATTTGAGTGATTGGGGCTTCCCATTCTTCAACATCTTTGATCTTGGCGGGATCAACAGCGACTCCTCCTACCAACACAATATGTCTGAGGAATCCTACTTCTTTCAGCCAAAACTCACATTTTCTAAACTTGGCATACAACCGATGCTCTCTAAGGGTTTCAAGGATGGTTCTCAGGTGTTGCTCATGGTCTTCTTCAGACTTGGAATAGATTAGAATATCATCGATAAAAACAATGACAAACTTATCCAGGAAGTTCATAAAAATCTTATTCATGAGATTCATGAAATAAGTGGGGGCATTGGTTAATCCAAAATACATGACCTTATACTCATACAATCCATATCTGGTGGTAAAGGCGGTCTTTGGAATATCCATTGCACGAATCTTGAGTTGATGATAACCAGTTCTAAGATCAATCTTAGAAAACACTCTGGCACTAGTCAACTGATCAAACAGATCTTCAATCTTTGGCAATGGGTACTTGTTCTTGATGGTGACATCATTCAGCTTCCGGTAATCCATGCACAAATGGTTACCTCCATCTTTCTTGTCCACAAATAGAACAGGTGATCTCCATGGCGATGTGCTTGGTTGAATCATACCTTTCTCCAGCATAGCATCAAGTTGCTTCTTCAGCTCCACTAATTCGGATGGGTTCATACTATAAGGTCTCTGAGCTATGGGTCCAGTTCCAGGAATTAGTTCACTAATGAACTCGATATCCCAATCTGGGGGCATACCGGGCAATTCATTTGTGAATACATCGGGATATTCACATACTACTCTGACTTGGTCTATGGTTGGTTGGGCTAGACTCTTGTTGCATTTGAACTGACGAGGCAAGGTTTCACATACATGCTCTACTGATACTCCAGAGCTACTGGTAATGGTTATGGCTTTCTTGGCACAGTCGATCAATCCTTTACGTTTCGATATCCAATCCATTCCTAGTACAACTTCCAAACCTTTGGTTCCAAGTACTATTAGATTTGCATAAAAATCTATCCCATGGATTCTGATAGGTACAACCTTGCAAATTTTTCTAGCTTTGGTGGTTGAACCAGGAATTTGAACTATCATAACATGCTTTAATTTTGTTGGTTGAATCTTACTAGTGCATGCAAATTATTCTGTAACAAACGAGTGCGATGCTCCAGAATCAAACAACACTCTTGCAAGTACTGAGTTAACAGAAAACATACCCAAAGATGACATCCGTCGCTCGGCTTCTTCAAAGATTCATGTGGAATGACGACGCTATGTTGAGAGAGTTTCCTGGAGCAAATCTTCGTCCAGGCAGAACACCGCGCTGCTGCTGAGCTAGGGCATTCATATTGGTGGTGGCGGCAAGCTTCTTGGGGCACTTATTGGAGTAGTGACCCTTGACTCCACATTCAAAGCAAGTAATCTGGGACTTTTCTTTGGCTGCAATAGGCACGACATTGCTTCCAGTCCTTGGGGCAGTATTGTTGTTGTTGTTGTTGGACTTGGGCGGTGCATGGTTTAAATTGTTGGAATTGCTAGGGTTGTTGTTGTGGTTTCCTCCAGACTTCAAGTTTCCTCTGCTACGATTGGGGTAGCTTGGACGGGACATCGGGGGTCTGTTGTTTCTTGGGGCATATCCTGCAGACGGGTTGGGGAGATACTTCTGGATATTGTGGGACCCAGTCTGGTGCATCATTCTACGCTTGCGGTTGTCATTGGATTGGTTGATCTTCCCTTCCATCTAGATGGCGGAGTCTACTAGCTCTTCTAGATCTTCTAAACGGATGTTGCCTAGCACAGTCTGCATCTCATCATGCAATCCATTCAGGAACCTTTCCTTCTTCTTGGCTTTGGTGTTGATCTCATCAGGGACATACCTAGCAAGGGACAAAAATTTGTCACGGTATTCAACTACTATCATCCTTCCTTGCTTCGGTTCCCTGAATTCATCTCTCATTCTGGTGACCAAACCTTGTGGCACATGGGTGCGGCTGAACTTGATCTTGAAAGCTTCTCAAGTCATTATCTTACCGTGGTTCATAGTACAGGTGCTATTCCACCAGGCTCTTGCATCTCCTGCCAGATAGTGGGTGGTAAATAGTACCTTCTCGTTGGCTTAAACTCCTGCGACTTCCATATTGTTCTCCATGGTTTGCAGCCAGTCATCAGCATCCAAGGGATCCTCATATTTGTTAAAGATAGGGGGATTGGTATTCTGAAAGTTCTTAAGCTTGGATCCATGATGATCCTGATTTCCGTGGCCTTGATTATTGTGGGCCATTTGAGCTATCTGTTGAAGGGTGGCTAGGTTGGCTTGGCGCTCGGCTCTACTAGCTTCACGGTCGTAAAATAGCATCTATAGAATCTGCAACATTAGGTCCTACGTGAGCTGCTTCCTCCGGGGTTTCCACGAGTCATCTGAAGATTGAGATAGATAATGAGGTAAGAGGGAAAGTTCTAAGGTTCATGGTTTTGTTTTCAAAAGCTTCAAGCTTTGAGTTTGACTCAGGTTTTGCAAACTAACTTCTTCCCATTCATTCATTCATTCATTCAAGCACACAATACAAACACACACCACAACACAATGGAAAACAGATGGTTTTAACAACCATTCTGTGAACTAAGATACAGTGGGACCGATACAACTCATTCCTATGGTAGTGATCAAGTGCATCTACTCATCATCAATGATGTCGGAATCATCATCATCGATGTATAAATCCATGGCATCATCCTCTAGGTAGTCGTTGTCATCACTGAGGTAAGAGTGAAGATCTCCCTGGATGTCTTCACCTTCTTCCTCTTCCTTTACTTCAAGCTGAACTTCTTGCTCATGGATGGTCTTCTCGAGAGCGGCCACCTTCTTGCAAAGACGAGCGATGGTGCGATCCTTCTTATCGCATTGACGACGAAGTGATTGGCGATCCTTGACGAGCATGGTGAGAGTCTGGTCCTTCTTGGCGGTGATGGCAAGGTTGTGGTTGGTATAGGCTCGAGCATTGTCCATCTTTCTGCCTATCATACAACAGGAAGTCAAGATTTTCCACCTGGCGCTTCAACTCCAGGTGACTTGGCATCTCCAATGGCATTCCCATAGAATCACGCCTTGCGAAGTGAGCAAATCGAGTTCCCTAGATCAAGTTGATGTTTTGCCCACACAGACGGGAAGAGCTTCATGCATAGCCCTGGCTAATCCATCTAGCCAGTTGTTCTCTCGCACAGTGAATTGAATCTTCTCAGAAAGGGGTGCCTCCATCTTGCCTCTGAGATCTACAACTATCAGCCATTGTAGATCTCCTCCTAGGTGATCCTTGAGTTGTGCCCTAGAGAATTCCGGATGCGGGCGCTCAAGGTACTCTGACAGTGCATCAAGATCCCTCTCAAAGATCAGTTGGCCTCCGTTGCCCAACTGGTAGAACTTGCAATACTGAACTTCCATCTATAAGAATTTAGGATGAGTAAGTTAGTGAGGTGATCAAGTGTGTCAAATTTTTATGTAGTAATGTAAGAATTTTGAGGAACATGATTTTTTTTTGGAAAGAATCAAGGATAAGAGTGGGAATAGGTTTTCATAAATATTCACTTCTTTGGTTTTGAAACTAAGTTTTTGTTCGGACGTCCATTCTAACTAGGGTCTCCTATGGTCAGGATGGCTCTGATACCAACTTGTCAACACCCGAATTTTTAATCCCAGATGCCTGTTATGCCATACATCACAATCCCATGATTACCATTTTTGCGAGACATAACAGATTGGATATCACAGTACATCATCCATTACAAACCATAATAAGGTCTTACACAAATAAAGGATCTCATGATCCAGTCTTAATACAAACAAGTAGCGGAATAATAAGCATAACAGTGGGCTCCATCTTCAGTGTCACCAGCAATGCTAACGATGGGAGATGATCCTAGTTGTCGTAGCCGTCCTGCTGTCCACCCTCCTGATAGTCCTCCTCATAGTCTGACCACGGGAATAGCCAGGGACAAAGCCATGAGTACTCTTTAAGTACTCGCAAACTATCACTAACAAGTAAGGTAGTTCTAGTAGGAATCCTAAGCTCTAAGTTTATTTGCAAAAAGGCAGATTTATCTAAACTGAGTTTAGAAGTAAAGAAAACTAAGTAAAAGTTCTAAATCACTTTAAGTTGGGAACCTAGTTTTCATATTCACAACTCTGTTGTGGTCAAGTCAAATTCATAGTTCACTTCACAAGTCATTTTGAAAACATCTGACAACGGAATAGTATGGCCACTCCCACTATCCATGACCGCCGACGCGGCTATTCGAATAGTTTGACACTCTACAGAGGTGGTACACTTTCACCACAAAATTCGATACATTCGTCAGGGATAACCCTGAATCATCATACTTAGTATGCGGATAATCGATCCTAACCTTTCCTTTACACACTCTAGTATAGGCACCTCCCCTATGAGCTTGGCCTCCCAGCCATGGCCATCTGCCATCCTGGTCACTTCATAGGTGGACATCATCAAGAGGTAGCCTCAGCTCAAACCTCTTCCGCGAGGGAACCCATACTAATGCATATAAACTTCCGGCCAAGCCTTACCCAATTCAGGTATTGTGGTTGTACGGTAAAATTGGAATGGTATCGCATTCAAACCCAACCATCGGTTTTTATAAAGGGCTAAGGCTCATGCCTCAACATTTTCATCATCAAATCCATTTGTGTTTCTCAACACATGTCAAAACATTTCAATAGAATGACTCATCATTCCAAGGTTTTCATAAGCATTTTCACCAAGTATTCCCATCTAAAGTGATCAAGTTTTATGCTTAGCACTAGCCACTAAGCTAAGAGTGTTCACTAATGAGGGATGCTAATATCAGTCTCATGCCATAGAATGACATCTAGTATAGGCCTAGTTTTATACTCTTTATGCTATCTATACTACTTTCCAAATCCTCACAAAGCATTAACTAAAAGTAAGAACTTTGGTAAAGTAAAAGAGTAAAGCTTGCAAGTAAAACTTGGGATGGGTATAAATAAAAGTATATAACCAAAGCAGGCCTAATGCATCTTGCTTAGGTTAAAGCTTGCATGGTTAACTTGTATAATTCTAGCTTGCATATATCTAGCTTGCCAATAATAGCTTGCATAGTTAAGAAACTTGCAAGTGTTAGCTTGTCTTGATTGGTGCAGTGACTGAAGTTTTCCTCCTCTTCTTTGGGTAGAACTCCTCCTCCTCGTAGCTTGGGTCGGTACTATCGTCTATGAATAAATACGGGGTACACAATCACCAAACAATACTTAACTAATTCTGTTTAGCACACTAAGGCTCACACTTGATGATCTATCATCATCACAATCATCACATGAATTAAATAACTAGTTTTATTTAGTTTATTTGAGAAAAGTAATTTCTACTCATTGAAATTAATTAAGATTTAATATTCTCCAATTAAAATATGGGATCATGTTGACACATGTCATCACCACATATTCTAATACATGGTAATGTGATTTAAAGGGTTGGTCATATTTTATAAAGTTTAAGATTATTATTTAATAGATTTAAAGTGACTAGAAATGCCCTAATAACATTCTTTTGGTACTAGTCCAATGTCACTGCATGCAAACCTAGATATTTTAACATATTCAGATAGATATTGTCAAATGTGATTTTTGAGAGTTGCAATCAACTCAAAAGCTACTATAGCTGATTTTTGAAAAATGTTTGAAGTTGCAAAAGCCTTTGTCTTATTATTTTTGCTATATAGTATCTCTAACTCCAAATGATTTAAATCCAACGGGCTTGGATAGATATTTTAATTATCTTTCTAACAAAATTTAAATCATGCAATTTGGTTTAGTGAAACTCTCTGAATTGTTTTTTGAATATGTGGATAGAATAGGGTTTTAACTAAAAAGGAAAATTCAATATTTGAATTTCCAGGCCAGCGCGGGAAGTTAAACGGGCCGGCCCAGCTACACTACGTGGCGCAACGGACTACTGACAGGCGGGGTCCACCAGTCAGCGACTTACTCTATGTGAAATGGTATCTAAGCATCTGGGTCGTGCGATTAGAAGGCAAATCAACGACTGAGAGTCGTCGTCAATGACGAACTGCTCCAGCAAGGAAAATGACCTAGCGCAGCGGTGGGGGTCTCATGGGGCTCACCTGGGCTCTAGCTAGGGTCGGCGACAGGGGAAATCGACGTGGTAGAAGTTGGCGAGGCGAGGCGCGGTCAGGACAGGGCTTGGGATGGTCAGAACCAATGGCGCCCTTCTCCTCCGGCAGCGGCGGGCTCTGGCCAAATTCCGGCGAGGGAGAGCTCACGTTGCTACGGGAAGAAGTAGGGGAGGGTCAGTGAGAGGTGGTGAGTGGAATAGTGTGGAGAATGGAGGCGGGGGTGGCCTCCTTTTATAGCGTGGCGAGGGGACCGAGCGGTACGGGCGCGAGCTCGTCGGTGACGAGGCTACAGGTGGATATCGGCATGGCGGTGGCTAGTGGGTGGTGATGTGTTCCCTGGCGGTTCTTATGGGCATAATGGTGAGGCGTGTGGCGACGTGGTTCGGTCGGGAGCCTGTGGCGCTCCGCGCGGAGGCAGAGGTGTTTGCGGCAGCATGCGGGAGTTGCGGGTCACGCGGCGGCAAACGGAGTTGTCTGCTAGGGTACTATGATCATGGCGGACGGACACGCGCATGCACGGTGAGGGCAAGGCGTGGTTTGGGCGAGCTGGTTGGGCGCGGCGAGCTGGCGCGCTCTAGACATGGTGCAGAGAGGCGGGGCGCGGTGTATCTAGGGTGGTCCAGGGCACGGCTGGGGTCGTGGCTTGGACAAGGGGTGGCGGTGGACCGAGGCGTGTCTGGTGCGCATAGTGGGCGAGGCTGGCGAGGCTGCTGGCGTGCTACCCACTGTCGGCTGGCGACGACCAGAAACAGGCGGCGCTCCACTATGCATACAGGGAAGGGGGGGCTTGTCTGGGGCTTGGTTAGACTCAGGGGAGACAGGGGAGTGAAGTGGAGACCAATTGGCCGAGGATTACTGTGCACAACAGTGAAGTTAGGCAGAGGATTAATTAGTGCAGGTCAGGTGTTTGTGGAAATGGACGCAAGAATTTTACTTTGGAATTTTTTATTCAAAATTTTTGAGTGATCTTAAAATTAAGCTTGAGAGTCTATGTTTTCTTGGAGAGGTCAAGGGGAATTGATTTAGGTTTTTGAAAAAGTGGGATCTTAACATATGAACTAGATTCAATTTTCAACTGTCCATTAAATTGATTTGAAAAATGTTTTTGTAAGTTTGTAAAGTGGGCCTTGCTACACTTTTACTTGGTCTAGCAAGGGGTGAAAAGAGTTGGAAATATTTCTATTAGAAATCTTCTTCTAGGAACACACAAAGTGGCCTAGTGGTTTACTTTTGTCAAAATGACCATTTGGTTTATTTATTCATATTTGATTTCTTTCTCTTTGGATTTTGTTTGTAATTGGCCTAGATGATGTAGCATTCATCTTAAAACCATTTCACATCATTTAGAACAATCAAGCATGGCATATACACTCAAATCTACACTAATGCAAACACACATGCATTCATATTCATTTTCTTAATAAAAGTTTTTGTTAACCCTAAATTGGGTGATTAGAACTTGATAATCTTGATTAGGGTTTTTGGGATGTTACAAGTGGCCGTGTGTTCCACTAACCCATAGTTCTCCAAACAGAATCTGATGCAAAATCCATTGCACATTACCAGTAGCAACTAAAGGTTACAGAAGTGAAGAACGCCGAAATCGAACCCGACCAAATGCCTGAATCAGAACAACGGTGACCATGCCCCGATCCCAAATCCATACGAAATCAGTACCCATTCCCCCAACCCCCACCACCACCCCCAACCCCACCCCCACCCAAATGACCCAATCGATTAGACTAGAGGGAAAATATCCTGATTAGGTGATTCCGAGGTGAGCAATAAACAAGAACTCCACAATCAAAGCATACTGAATACTACTATTTGTACTAATATTACCTCCAATGGCCCAATCGGAAGAAAATTAAACAAAGCCGGATTTCGTGGTGAGCAAATACACCCATCTATTTTAGCAAGAACTCCCCAATCGGAGGTTGCACCAGTTCCAATAGTTGCTTGCTAGATGGGAGCTAGCTAGTGGTGGTTTCTAGTCTTGTCGTTGATAGAAAGGCATGGGCAGGGGAGTAGTACTACTATTAGTAGTAGGGCTGGACAGTACACTTTTTCTACAATAAGTATTTTTAAGTGGCAGTGGCGGGAACATTTTGCCGGGAGAGATTCCCGAATTTTTGATCCCAGCTATCACGTGGTGGCCTATAGCTGTTTCAGGGGATAAGTTAAAGCGGGACCCACATCAAGGGGTGAGTTAAAGCGGGTCCCACATCAAGGGGGTGAGATAAAGAATTGATCGAGCCAACCTCCTCCTTTCCTTGGTACTACTAGTTATCTCGGGTTCCTCTTCGAATCAAATTGATCCCAGCTTATATATCCTTTTGCTAATTCGGCTCACGGAGCATTGAGGGAGGGGAAGGGCTAGCAGAGGACAAGACAACGGTAGTTGCAGCATAAGGCACCAGCGCTAGGGCCTCAAAAACCATTTAGGAACCGATAAAAGCATAAGATCGGATTTCATACTAGAAACACACACAAACACACACACACATATATACAGATATACAGAATAGTTCCCAATTACATTTCTGCTAACAAAGGCCTAGAAATCATAAGGTAGCTCCATATTATAGAACTATGAAAGTAGCAAACCAATCATGGGATAGCTCTACACCCCAAGAGTTTTGTAGCTGGGCTAGTGGTCATGAGACTACCAAGACAGCACCAAAAGTACACCCCTGATGATCAACAACCCTGCATCAACTCATATAGAAGTAGTATACCTGATCCACAGCCTCAAGTGCAGGCTCATCAATGAACAGGTCATCGTCATTACCATCAAAGTCCTCTTTGGTTGTCTGCTTCTGCGATTAGTAGATTAATAGATACATTTATAGAGAAACATCAAAGACACACAACCTGAACATTTGTCGTTCTACAGATATACCTTGTCATCTGGCATAGCGGAAGTACCAGAAATGAAATCAGTATCATGCATCTTGTGCTTTTTCTCTCCTCCACCTTCTCCATGTTGATCTAGATGCTCAGGAGCTGCCTCTGTTAGTTGATAGATGATCAACATATGCTTCCCCTACTTGATCTTGATGATAAAGATGTGCTTCCCCAATTCATATGGAGGATCATATTGTTCACCATGAAATACCCATCTAACATATGTGCTTAGCATCCCAAATATAAAAATATGGTCTTCCACTATACTTTGAGGCAGCAACCTACGATTCACGCACAACCGGCAGGGGCAATGTACTTTTGAGTTGTCACAATGATCTCTAACAAACTCCATAAATTGTAGAACACCAAGGATATGTTTAGCGCTGTCTAATGGAGCAACCTCTATCCAAAATCTGTCCATCTGTTTAGTTATGACATACAAGGTTGGTTCTTATTAAAAGAAAAGCAGGAAACATATAGATGGAGTACAAAAACTATATATGCCTATGCATTTCAACAAACATATTAATAGCAAAAATCGCCGAAGGTATTTGAGAACACAGATCGAGCGCAGAATAAACTATGACCATGCAGATTGAGGAAAAATTAAGCTATGTATTTGAGGAGGCAGATCGGGTGAAAGGGCAATAAATAGCCAACCATATCGAGCTAGAGCTAAAAGGACTACCGTTGAATTGATGTGCCCACCGGTGCATCTCAAGAAGACCGACGGGTAGGGAAAGCTACTTCCTACATGGTGGTGATGAGGAGCGGCCATTAGCACGTCTGTTTTGTGGGCAAGGGGGTGAGGGTCTTGGCGAGGGTGGAAGTTATTACACAACATGAAGGGGTGGGGAGGAATAACTTTGGAAATTCTGACCTACCCTGCTTTGGGCAGCACCATATACGTGGCCCACCTGCCAGTCACCATAGATCAAAATTGACCCAAAAGTGGTCAAAATACAAGTTTATGTTTTACCATGAAAACTAATTCACATAGCATTGCACTTTGTGAATGAATGGCTTTATTTCAACATATATTTAATTTCGTCCCTAATTTTTCCAGAAAGGGGCCAAATTTGGAAATTCGAAAATAAAATTCAAATTGGAACCAGACATATTGGTTGATTTGCCAAGATGCACCTATATACCAAATGCAGACACATCATCATAAATTATGGCCATGACCTTGGTCACCTTTTTTTGGACAATGATCATTTTTTTGAAAGCCTTGAATTGTTCGACAATTTTAGCAAATGCTGAAAAACTCATTTAAATGCTGCAATGTCAAATCTCATTGGCATGCGGGTCTAGACGGTAACAACGCTTCTGAGCAGCCCCACGTCGAAGCAGCTTATGTTTCAAGCTTTGACCTGAAAATTTTGGTACTACGCCCAAACATCGCACGCATCCATTCAAATATCCCACACATCCATATATCATATGACAAAATAACTTTAAATATGGAAGCTCTTTTTGTAAACAATATTTAAATGCAAATATGCACCAATCTACCAAACATGGTCACTTTATCATAAAGTATGGTAACAATTATGTCCTTGAGATTGGTCATCTAGTTTTTGAAAGCCATGAATGTTGATACATGGTACGCCATATTGTGAAACGACTTCTTTCAAGAGTTATCAAATTTTAAGGTTATACTTTTTTCATGGAAATTAGCTAATGCACATAGTGAGATACCAACAAAGAAAAGAATGGTTGTATTTCTTCTTATTTTGTTTCCTTTTTTAAAATGGCCCAAATTTGGTGTCATTACCATTCACATGAAAAAGTTGAATCTTCAAAAACTCTCGGGGGTTCTCCAATATTTGACTAATTCAGGACATTTAAATTATTTTAAAAAGTCAAGAGCAAGATATATCACACACTTTGTAGTTCGTAATTATACATACTTACTTTGAATTGTCAAAAAGTCATTTTATTGCATATATTTAGCTAGGAAGCTTGGAAATTCATGAAAGTAGAGAATTATCTATCAAATCTAGAATCTCATTTTGTAAACATTGCTTGAAATGCCAAGATGCACCGATCTAACAAATATGGACATGTTTGTAAGCTTGATTGGCGAAGATGCATCAATGTACGGAATAGTACAAAACATGGACACGTTACAGAAACTATGGCTTTAACCTTCGTCATCTTGTTTGAAAGCATTGAATTAATGTTCATTAATTTAGCCAGATGTCTATAAACTCATTAAATGTTGGAAAGGATACATGTCTGTGGGTATATCTGACGGGGACAATATACCAAGTGGGAGTAGCGTACCTTAGAAGCTTCAACTTCAAAATTTCGGCAGAGTGCCGAAATATTCTGCCCATCCATTCAAACATCCATCCCCAAGAGTTATTTTATTGCACAAATTTAGCCTGGAAGATTGAAAGGGCGTTATAAATTGTGTGAAAAATGGGGGCGGTGGCATTTTGAGCCATCATCTTTGTAGTTGCTCCTCAACAAAACACATTGTTATTACTTGGAAATTCGAAAATAAACTTCAAATTTGGAACCAAACATATTGGTTGATTTGCCAAGATGCACCAATCTACCAAATGCGAAGCCGTCATCATAAACTATGACCATGAGCTTGGTCACCTTTTTTGGATGATGGTCATCATCTTGAAAGCCTTGAATTGTTGCCTAGAAACTCATTTAAATGCTGGCAACCAACTCTCGCTGGCGTGTGGGTCTAGACAGTGAGAGCATGTATGAGCGGCCCCACGTCGGAGTAGCGTATGCTAGAAGCTTTGACCTCAAAATTTTGATACGGATATAGGTGGTAAATTTGCACTCTCCCAAGTGCATCACCCAATTGACTTTTCCCTGCCCTTCTTCAATATTTACCTGCCCGTCCACTCTGACCTACACTAACTTTTTGGACCCACCATGCAAGTGACCCACATGTCAGTGAGCTAGAATTACGAGAAGTAGATATTCCCATCATTCGTTGTTCAAAATTCGAACATTTTTGGCTAAACCGAGATAAAATCGTTAAAATCAGCGAACCTGGCTCGGAAGCTTGAAAATTCATGAAACTTGGGATTATCCATCAATTTTTTATACTTTGTGAGAAAATTGGTGCGCTGAGATTTTGAACCACATATAGTCTTTGTAGTTGCTTCAAAATGGAAGCCAATGTTGTCACTTGGACAATTTAAAATAACTTCAAATTTGGATGCACCCTTTGTAAACATTGTTTGAAATGCCAATATGCAGTTATGCACCGATCTACCAAACATGGACATGTTATCATAAACTATGGCAAACATATTGCCATAACCTTGGTCATCTCGTTTGAAAGCCATGAATGTTCATACATGATACGCCATATTGTGAAACATGTTTCTTTGAAAGTTGTCAAGTTTTAGCATACTTTTTCGTGGAAATTAGGCAATGCACATACAATATAATATGTGAAAGAAAGACATTGCTTCAGTTTATTTATATATTATTTGGATTTTTCTTTCAAAAGGTCCCAAATTTGCTTGCATTAGTATTCATAGCAATAAGTTGAGGGGTTGTTTGGTTAAGATTATGTATCCCTTTTAGCTTTATTTTATAAGCCATTTTAGATTTTGGCTTTTGGCTTATACCATCATTCAACTATGTCAGAGTAAATGCTAAAAAATAAAGCCAAAATCACGTTCCTGACTTATAAGCCAAAAATCAAATGCCAGAATTAGAGTCCAACAAAACATCACCTAAATCTCATGGAACTCTTGGTGTTTCTCCCTTGTTTTAGTACTTGGGTACCTTCAATTGAGTTTAACAAAAAATATGACCAAGTAGGTTTATCAACTTGTAGATCAAATTTTGAGATACTTTCATTAAATTGCGGTAACACCATTATATTCCATGAATATAACCATAAAGTTTGAACATATTATTGAGAATTCATGGAATCCTAAACCATAAACTCTAAACCCCTAAACCCTGACCAAGCAAGTACCGTGCACATATAGATCAGAATTTGAGATACTTCCATTATACCAGGTAACACCATTCTATTCCACGAATATAAGCATAAAGCTTGAACATTATTGAAAATTCCCGAACCCCTAAACCCCTAAAACTCAAACCCTAAACCCCTAAAACCTAAAACCCTAAACCCTAACCAAGCATGTAGCATGCACTTATAGGTGAAAATTTGAGACACTTTCGTTAAATTGGGTAACACCATTCTATTTGACGAATATAAGCATAAATCCTAAGCATTATCAAAAATTCCCTAAACCCTAAATAACCCCTAAAACCTAAAACCCTAAACCCTCAGCCCATAAACCCTAACCAAGCAGGTGCCATGCACTCATAGATCAAAATTTGAGATACTTTCAATAAATCTGGTAACGCCGTTCTATTCGATGAATATAAGCATAAATCTTGAGCATTATTGAAAAAACACTAAACCCTAAACAACCCATAAAATTAATCTTTAAAACCCTAAAAACATAACCCACGATCAATAAACCCTAACCGAGCAGGTACCGTGCACTTATAGATCAAAATTTGAGATACTTTCAATAAATTGATGTAATTCCATTCTATTCGACGAATATAAGAATAGATTGAACATTATTGAAAATTCCTGAAACCCTAAACCCCTAAAACCCAAACCCTACACCGCTAAACCCTTAGCAAGCACGTAGAAAGAACTTATCGATCAAAATTTGATATACTTTTGTTAAATTGGTAACACCATTCTATTCGACGAATATAAGCATAAATCTTGAGCATTATCAAAAATTTCCTAAACCCTAAACCCTAAACCATCCCTAAAACCTAAACCATAATAAACCCTAAAACCCCAAACCCTCAACACATAAACCCTAACCAAGCAGGTATCATACACTTATAGATCAAAATTTGAGATACTTTCAATAAATTAGGCAATGCCATTCTATTCGATGAATATAAGCATAAAACTTGAGCATTATTGAAAATTTGCTAAACCCTAAACCCTATACAACCCATAAAACCTAAATCGTTAAACACTAAACCCTAAACCCTAACCAAGCAAGTATCATGCACTTATAGATCAAAATCTGAGATACTTTCATTAAATTGCGGTAATGCCATTCTATTCCACGAATATAGCCATAAAGCTTGAACATTATTGAAAATTTCCTAAACCCTAAAACCCTAAACCCTGAACCCCTAAACGACCCTCGCAAATGAGGTATCATGCACTTGTAGATCAAAATTTCAGATATACTTTCATCAAATTGCGCTAATGCCATTCTATTCCATGAATATAAGCATAAAGCAGCTTGAACATTATTGAAAATTCTCTAAAACCTAAACCCTAAACCCATAAACCCTAAACCCCTAAAAACCATAAACCCTAGAACCCTAAACCTTAAACCCTCATCCCCTCAACCCCTTACCAAGTAGGTATCATGTCCTTATAGATCAAAATCGAGATACTTTCATTAAATTGCGATAACACCATTCTATTCCACGAATATATATAAGCATATATATATATAAAGCTTGAACATTGAAAATTTCCTAAACCCTAAAACCTAGACAACCCTAAACCCTAAAAACCTAAACCTACAATCCTAAACCCTAAACCCTAAATACCAAACCTTAAACTCTTAAACCCTAAAACCTAAATCCTAAAATCCTAAACCATATACCATATACCCTAAGTCCTAAACCCCTAAACTCTCAACCCAAAAACCCCGAACCCTATACCCTGGGCTAGATATATCTTGTGTGAAAGCTAGGGCAGTGGCATTTTGATCCATACTTATTTGTAGTCACTTCATGACAAAATTAAAGCCACTGTCGTTGCTTGAAAAAATGAATAACTTCAATTTTGGAAGATTCCTTTGTAAATAATATTTTAACTTCTAATACACACCAATCTACCAAATACGGACATGTTATTATAAACTATAGCAAAGATATGGCCATGACCTTGGTCATCTGGTTTGAAAGCCATGCATATTCATACATGATACACCATATATCGTATGACAAAATTAAAGCCATTATTATCAATTGGGACTTCTAAAATAACTTCAAATATGGAAGCTCTTTTTGTAAACAATGTTTAAATGCCAATATGCACCAATCTACCAAGCATGGTTACATTATCCTAACGTATGTTAACACATATGGCCTTGACATTGGTCATATAGTTAATGAAAGCTATGAATGTTCATACATGGTACGCCATATTGTGAAACGATTATTTTCAAGATTTACCAAATTTTAAGATTATATTTTTTTCATGGAAATTAGCTAATGCACATAGTGAGACACCAACAGAGAAAAGAATGGTTGTATTTTGTTTTATATTTTGTTTCTTTATTTTTTTAAATGGTCCTAATTTGGTGTCATTACCATTCATATTAAAAATTTGAATCTTGCAAAACTCTCGATGGTTCTCCAATATTTGACTAATTTAATACCTTTAAATTATTTTTAAAAAGACAAGATCAAGCTATATCACACACTTTGTACTTCGTAACTAGACATACTTACTTTAAATTATCAAAACGTAATTTTATTGCACATATTTAGCTAGGAAGCTTGGAAATTCATGAAAGTAGGGCATTATCCATCAAATCAAGAATCTCCTTTTGTAAACATTGCTTGAAATGCCAATATGCAACAATCTACCAAATATGGACACATTTGTAAGCTTGATTGGCAAAGATGCATCAATGTACGAGTAGTACAAAACATGGACACGGTACAGAAACTATGGTTGCGACCTTGGTCATCTTGTTTGAAAGCCTTGAATTAATGTTCATTAATTTCAGCAGATGTCTATAAACTCATTAAATGCTGGAAAGCATACATGCATGTGGGTCTATCTGACAGGGACAACATCCCAAGGTGGGAGTAGCATACCTTAGAATCTTCAACTTCAAAATTTCAGCAGAGCGCTGAAATATACCGCCCATCCATTCAAACATCCAGGCTTACAACTTATTTTATTGCACAAATTTACCCAGGAAGATTGAATGGCGTTATACATTGTGTGAAAATGGGGGTGGTGGCATTTTGAGCCAACATCTTTGTAGTTGCTCCAAAACAAAACACATTGTTGTTACTTGGAAATTCAAAAACAGACTTCAAATTTGCAACCAGACATATTGGTTGATTTGCCAAGATGCACCGATCTCCCAAATGCGGACAAGTCATCACAAACTATGGCCATGACCTTGGTCAACTTTTTTTGGATGATGGTCATCTTCTTGAAAGCCTTGAATTGTTCGAAAATTTCAGCAAATGCCTAGAAACTCATTGAAATGCTAGAAAGCAACTCTCGCTAGCATGTGGGTCTAGACGGTGACATCGCATCTGAGCGGCCCCATGTCGGAGTAGCGTATGCTAGAAGCTTTGACCTCAAAATTTTGGTATGAATATAGGTGGTAAATTTGCCTTCTCCCAAGTGCATCACCCCATCGACTTTTCCCTACTCTTCAATATTTACCAGCCCGCAAAGTCCGACCTACACTAATTTTTTGGACCCACCATGCAAGTGACCCACATGTCAGTGAGCTAGAATTTAGGGAAATAGAGATTCCCATCGCTCGTTGTTCAAAATTCGAACATTTTTGGCTAAACCGAGATAAAATCGTTAAAATCAGTGAACCTGGCTCGGAAGCTTGAAAATTCATGAAACTTGGGTATTATCCGTCAAAAAATTTATACTTTTTGAGAAAATTGGTGCGGTGAGCTTTTGAACCACATATAGTCTTTATAGTTGCTTCACAATGGAAGCCATAGTTGTCACTTGGAAAATTTAAAATAACTTCAAATTTGGATGCACCCTTTGTAAACAGTGTTTGAAATATCAGTATGCAGTTATGCACCGATCTACCAAACATGGACAGATTATCATAAACTATGGCAAACATATGCCATGACCTTGGTCATCTCAAAGGAAATCCATGAATGTTCATACGTGGTACGCCATATTGTGAAGCAGGTTTCTTCGTAAGTTGTCAAGTTTTGGCATAATTTTTCATGGAAACTAGGCAGTGCACATAACAAGATACTCTACAAAAGAAATACATTGCTTCAATTTATATATTTTTTATTTGGATTTTCTTTCAAATGGTCCCAAATTTGGCTGCATTAGCATTCATAGCAAGAAGTTGGGGAGTTGTTTGGTTAAGATTATTGATGCACTCGACGATCGACGTAGAGATCGTTGGGAACCCCAAGAGGAAGGTATGATGAGCACAGCAGCAAGTTTTCCCTCAGTTATGAAACCAAGGTTTAATCGAACCAGTAGGAGCAAGGAAACACCCCAAAGGTTTTTACTAGCTGAGCTTTGGCAGGGCGCACTACCGGTGCTAGTATCAACGTGGAGACCTGCACAACACAACCACAGAACTTTGTCCCCAACTTGCGATGAGGTTGTCAATCTCACCATGTTTCGCGGAAAACAAAGGATTAAACGTATCGAATGGAAAGAAGTAAAAGTTTGCAGAAAGTAAACAGAAAGCAGTAAAAGATTGTAGATTCTATGTAAAGAAAAAGGACCGGGATCCATAGTTCACTAGAGGTGGGTCTCCTTAGATAGATAACATGCTGGGTGAACAAATTACAGCGGGGCAATTGACAAACACCGAGAAAGCAATACATGCATATACTAATCATCTTGACTCCTTTGAGACTTGATTGGGCATTACAACATAATACATAGACCGCCATCCAACTGCATCTATGACTAATAATCCACCTTCAGGTTATCATCCGAACCCCTCCAAGATTAAGTTGCAAGCAAGATTATTGCTTTAACTACGTGTAAAGTAAACAATACGATTGTTCTATGAACAAAGGATTGTTGTTTTCTCCCTAGTAGCAACAGCACATCTAGTACCTTAGAGATTTCTGTCACTTCCCCAGATTACCAGAGGCATGAACCCACTATCGAGCATAAATACTAACTCTTGGAGTTGCTAGCATCTACTTGGCCAAGATAGCTACTAACAACGGAAAGCATGCAAGATCTCAAATAACAAAACATGATAGAATCAATAATCAATCTGAAATAGCATCTCAATATCCATCGGATCCCCACAAACACAACATGTATGAATTACAAATAGATGATCTTGATCATGAACGGAGCTCACAAGATCTAAACATGAAAGCACAAAGGAGGAGAAACCAGCCATATAGCTACTACATGGATCCGTAGTCCAAGGATGAACTACTCACGCATCACACCGGAGGCTTGCATGGTGATGAAGAAGGCCTCCAGGGTGAATTCCCCTCTCCAGCAGGGTGCCGGGAAGAGCTTCACATCCCTCCCGATCTAGGGATGGAGATGACGGCGACTACAGACTCTTTCGTGGATTTTTGATCGGGTACTTAGGGTTTTCATCCCGAGGACAACTTATAGGCGAAAGGAGAGGCCGAGGGGGTGCTGGGGTCGGCCAGACCACCCCCTGGCGCGGGCCAGGCCTAGCCGCGCGGCCAGGTGGTGTGGCCGGCCCCTAGCCCTTCTCCGTCTCGTATTCTGGCACTTGATCCCTTCCGGAAAAATAGGCACTTTGGCTTTTGTCCCGTCCAATTCCGATAATATTCATTTTGTGACTTTCCTGGAACCAAAAACAGCAGAAAACAGTAGCAGCATGTGGCTCTTGTTAATAGGTTAGTCCAAGAAATCATATGAAAAGTACTCCAAAGTTGGAACAAAACACAAGAAAGTGGATAAAACCAAGCATGGAACATCAAAAATTATAGATACATTTGTAATGTATCAACATCCCCAAGCTTAACTCCTGCTCGTCCTCGAGTAGGTAAGTGATAAAAAGAATAATTTTTGAGGTGACATGCACCATCAAAGACTTGATCAAAGTATTTGCAAAACATTCAAAGCTGGGATCATAGTACTTCAATCATAACATGAAAGACAAAGTTCTAGCAATAAGCAAAGAAACTAAGATGCAACATGAAAAGGCACAAACAAAAGATTCATGAATAACAATGCTTTGCAAGACGTTTGTTTGTTTCACATAAAGAAAACATAGCATAATAGTATTCAGCTTGTCCCTCAATAGAGTAGCAAATATAAATGCATGGGACACCTAGATACAATAGTTTCAAACAAGCAATAACAAGTTATGCATCAATCAACTAGTCTTGGGACAATGCACAAAGAACTAAGAATGGCCACTATGCTCTCAAAGTAGTGCATAAAGATAGAAGGTGGAGACTCAATATAATGGTGGAAGAAGGGCCTTTTGTAAAAGGAAGTAGGGATTCAAGTCTCATAAAGAGCTTCCAAAAATTATGATACTTGTAGCTTTCAGCTATCATTGCCCCTATCATAAGAATCTTGAAGGTGATTAAGGTTAAAGTGACACAACTAAGAGGATATGCTTGAAAAGTTATAAACCGAAATCTCATGCCCCTTACTTATGAAGACCGATCCTCATGCTACTCAACTTCAGTCACGAGTAAGCTCTTGTCATTGTAAGTATATGTGTATCATTAAGAACCACCAATGGGGTACCCCTTGCACATGATACGGGAGCTTTCCCATAATCAAAATGACAAGGCAAGCAGACAATGAGCATCTCAGCGATCTTTTTATTTGCTATTTGCATAGGTTTTTATTGAGGATGCTTCATAGAGTGCTCATTATGGTGATGCTGCAAGTTTCCACCATGATTAGGCATGGATTAGGCTAGCGGCCTAGGCGTTTCTCTAACACACAAACAAACTCCATGATCTTACAACTTCCACATTTATTTCACACCATCGGGATCCGTAAGCAAAAGAACATAATATCAATGGGGTACAAAGTACAAGTGCAATGTTGAAAGCGTTCCCCATGAAACATGGTTTTGCTAATTTTAACTTATAAAGCGCAAGCATATACGCAACAAAGAAGGGCCCAATGGTTCAAGTTTATTAGAGGCAATAAAGTAAGTGTGCCATCAAGTTCGTGAGAGCTTTAATCACTAGTTTTCTCATAACAAGTGGAAGGTAAACAAAAGCATGAATATACTTGGAATAGCATAAGCTAGTAGGTAGGTATGGTGGACTCTTTGGAAAAACTTGGTTTAGGGAGTTGGATTCATGAGTGGAACTCATACTTTGTTGTGGAGGCTAGCAAAAGACTGGGAGCGACAAACTAAGAGAGCAATAATGGCCATAATCATGCAGAGCGATAAAACATCATTGATCAAAGCATAAAGTGATACTACAAGTTGAAAACTAAAGGATCATAAAGGCTATGGTGACTTGTTAAAGTCATAACATGGTGTAAGCATGCGCCAAGTCAACCCAAATAAAGCATCAAAGGAGAATACCACTATAATATGCTTTAATATGCTAAAACAACGCATGATTCATCCAAGGCACATTTAAGCAATCTCAATTGTTTATAACAAGTCATGCTACAGCAAAGAATACTAAGCATAAAGCTAAAACAATATCAAGCATGGCATGACAAAGCATAGGCCACAGTCAAAAACGAGCTCTTTTTACCACATAAGTATGAACTTTCCTACTCTTTTCCAAACCAAACCAAACTATTCGCAAACCAAAGTATGAAAGAGGGGGGTCCAACCAACTTATTCATAAAACTAAACAAACCAAGCAAACTAAAAACCAAAACGAAAACGAAAAAGAAGACGCTCCAAGAGAAACACAACTGTGCATGAAACAATAAAAATGAAGCGTTTGGAAGAAACCTGGGATTTTTATTGATGAAGAAGGGGATGCCTTGGGCATCCCCAAGCTTTGACGCTTGTACTTCTTGGATACTTATTGGGGTGACACGCGTGGCATCCCCAAGATTGAGCTTTAGTCCATCCTTCATCTCGTTACTCATTCCTTCCATACACCTGAAAATTTTGTTTCATACAAAACTTCACACAATCTTATTAGCAACATTAGTGCACTTAAGATAAATAAGTCTTAAGGTTAAGTTCTAACACCAAATAAACTTCCATTAGAACACTAGCTACTGTAGCACATCCCTCAAAAAGCTCAATTCCCCATAGGAACTCAAGAAGGAACTAACAAGAAGCAAATGCAGAAAATGGCAGAAATCTGTCAAAACAGACCAGCAAGTAAAGACGAATTTTTTCGAAGACCTTATGTTGCTCAAATCAAAAAGTGTTGAACTAACGAAAGTTAGATAACAACCTTGGGAAGAAGCACAAAAAATTACAGCTCAATCGACATACAGAACTCTCTCAGGAATTTTTACAGTGAAGCATAGAAATCTGTTTCGGGACAGCAACTTTCCCAATCATTACTTCACTCTCATTAGAAGTTACTCTTGGCACAAAAAGAAAATAAAAAGGATAAGGAGAGGTTATTACAGAGGTAATAACTTCCAAGACTCATCTAAAACTCTTGGGTTATCTCCCAACAAGTACTTTTCTTTAACGCCTTTAAGTTAGGCATAAGAAGCAAACATAGAATCAAGTGTTCTCAAATGAAGAAGCATTAAGACCAAATTTTGTTTTCATAGGAGAAGCAAAAGAAATCTTTTCTCTCTTTTTATGGAAGTGTTCTATACCTTTCTTAAGTGGGAGTTGATATTTAATGGTGCCTTCTTTCATATCAATGATGGCACCAACAGTTCTAAGAAAAGGTCTTCCCAAAGTAATAGGACAAGAAGCATTGTATTCAACATCCAAAACATAGAAATCAACGGGGATATAGGAATCATTAACCATAATAAGTACATAATTAAGACTCCCCATGAGTTTCTTTTTAGCATTATCATCAAGTGGGACATTCAAATAACAATCTTCAAGAGGAGGCAAATCAAGCATATCATAAATCCTTCTAGGCATAATAGAAACACTACTATCAAGATCACACAAAGCTTTGAAATCAAAGTCATTCACTTTCATATTAATGATGGGTTCCCAGCCATCTTCTTGTTTTATAGGAATAGAAGCTTTGTGTTTGATCTTTTCTTCTTTAATCTTTATGAGAGCATCAGTAATGTGTTTTGTAAAAGCCATGTTCATAGCACTAGCATTAGGACTTTTAGCAAGATTTTGTAGGAACTTAATAACTTCAGAGATGTTGCAACCATCAAGATCAAAATCAACTTTATCATCTAAAGTAGTAGAACTATTACTAGCCTCAACACTAGTGGTGGTGATAGTAGAAACACTAATGTTTCTAGCAATTTCATCTTCTCTTTCCCACTTAGCATGTAATTCAGCTAATAGTCTAACATTTTCATCAATTCTTACTTGTATGGCATTAGTAGATGCAAAGGGATTCTCATTAGTTTCAGGTTTAGCAGCCATTTTATTCAAAGTAGATTGAGCTTCAGCCAAAGATGCTATATTTCTTTCAGCATTAGAGCGTTTTTCCTCAATAGTTTTCTTGAAAGCAGTTTGTTTACTAATAAACTCTTTAAGCATAACTTCAAGTTCAGAAGGAGCACTCTTATTATTGTTGTAAGAATTTGCA
The DNA here is from genome assembly GCA_023614405.1 of Avena insularis. Taxonomy (NCBI): domain Eukaryota; kingdom Viridiplantae; phylum Streptophyta; class Magnoliopsida; order Poales; family Poaceae; genus Avena; species Avena insularis. Next base: position 326,816,227 of record CM042684.1, on the reverse strand, counting down.
TAAGCATTACCATTGTTGGGAGGATATGGCTTATAATTGTTGTTACCAAAATTGTTCCTATAAGCATTATTACCATAAGCATTGTTGCCAAAGTTGTTATTTCTTATGAAGTTCACATCAACTTGCTCTTCTTGAGCAACCAAAGAGGCTAAAGGAACATTATTTGGATCAATATGGGCTTTCCCACTAACAAGCATAGACATAATAATATCCATCTTATCACTCAAGGAGGAGGTTTCTTCAACAGAATTTACCTTCTTACCTTGTGGAGCTCTCTCAATATGCCATTCAGAATAATTAACCATCATATTGTCCAAAAGTTTTGTTGAAGCACCCAAAGTAATGGTCATAAAGGTACCTCCAGCAGCTGAATCCAATAGGTTCCTTGAAGAATAGTTCAATCCTGCATAAAAAGTTTGGATGATCATCCAAGCAGTCAGTCCATGAGTGGGACAATTCTTTCCCAAGCTTGAGCAACATGCTCATTATCAAGTTGTTTAAACTTCATTATTTCACTTCTCATGGATATAATCTTAGCAGGAGGATAGTACTGTCCAATAAAAGCATCTTTGCACTTAGTCCAAGAATCAATACTATTCCTAGTTAAGGAATTCAACCATTCTTTAGATTTTCCTCTCAAAGAGAAAGGAAACAATTTCAGCTTAATAATATCACCATCTATATCCCTATGCTTTTGCATCTCACAAAGTTCAACAAAGTTATTTAGATGGGAGCAGCATCTTCATTACCAATACCAGAAAATTGTTCTCTCATAACAAGATTGAGCAAAGCAGGTTTTATCTCAAAGAAAGTATTTTCAGCCATAGGTGGAGCAATAGGTGTGCTCATAAAATCATTGTTGTTGGTGCTAGTGAAGTCACACAACTTAGTGTTTTCAAGAGTAGTCATTTTTTTTGGTTTTCAAATAAGAAAGAAAACAAGTAAAACTAAATTTTTTTGTGTTTTTTGAAGAACAAAACAAGCAAACAAAGCAAAAAGAAGCTAAGCAAAACAAAAACAACAAAGTAAAGAGATTGGTTATGAGGGACTCCCCTTGTGAAGATGTCCTTGACTCCCCGGCAACGGCGCCAGAAAATAGCTTAATGCACTCGACGATCGACGTAGAGCTCGTTGGGAACCCCAAGAGGAAGGTATGATGAGCACATCAGCAAGTTTTCCCTTAGTTATGAAACCAAGGTTTAATCGAACCAGTAGGAGCAAGGAAACACCCCAAAGGTGTTACTAGCTGAGCTTTGGCAGGGCGCACTAGCGGTGCTAGTAGCAACGTGGAGACCTGCACAACATAACCACAGAACTTTGTCCCCAACTTGCGATGAGGTTGTCAATCTCACCGTGTTTCACGGAAAACAAAGGATTAAACGTATCGAATGGAAAGAAGTAAAAGTTTGCAGAAAGTAAACACAAAGCAGTAAAAGATTGTAGATTCTATGTAAAGAAAAAGGACCGGGATCCATAGTTCACTAGAGGTGGCTCTCCTTAGATAGATAACATGTTGGGTGAACAAATTACAGCGGGGCAATTGACAAATACCGAGAAAGCAATACATGCATATACTAATCATCTTGACTCCTTTGAGACTTGATTGGTCATTACAACATAATACATAGACCGCCATCCAACTGCATCTATGACTAATAATCCACCTTCAGGTTGTCATCCGAACCCCCTCCAGTATTAAGTTGCAAGCAACAGATTATTGCTTTACGAACTGCGTGTAAAGTAAACAATACGATTGTTCTATGAACAAAGGATTGTTGTTTCTCCCTAGTAGCAACAGCACATCTAGTACCTTAGAGATTTCTGTCACTTCCCAGTTACGGAGGCATGAACCCACTATTGAGCATAAATACTAACTCTTGGAGTTGCTAGCATCTACTTGGCCAAGATAGCTACTAACAACAGAAAGCATGCAAGATCTCAAATAACAAAGACATGATAGAATCAATAATCAATCTGAAATAGCATCTCAATATCCATCGGATCCCCGCAAACACAACATGTATGAATTACAAATAGATGATCTTGATCATGAACGGAGCTCACAAGATCTAAACATGAAAGCACAAAGGAGGAGAAACCAGCCATCTAGCTACTACATGGATCCGTAGTCCAAGGATGAACTACTCACGCATCACACCGGAGGCTTGCATGGTGATGAAGAAGGCCTCTGTGGTGAATTCCCTATCCCAGTGGTGCCGGAAGAGCTTCAGATCCCTCCCGATCTAGGGATGGAGATGACGTGCCATGACTCTTTCGTGGATTTTTGATCGGGTACTTAGGGTTTTCGTCCCGAGGGCAACTTATAGGCGGAAGGAGAGGCCGAGGGGGTGCTGGGGTCGGCCAGACCACCCCCTGGCGTGGGCCAGGCCGGGCCGCGCGGCCAGGTGGTGTGGCCGGTCCCCGGCCCTTCTCCGTCTCGTATTCTGACACTTGATCTCTTCTAAAAAATAGGCACTTTGGCTTTTGTCCCGTCCAATTCCGAGAATATTCATTTTCTGAGTTTCCTGGAACCAAAAACAGCAGAAAATAGGCAGCTGGCACTGTGGCTCTTGTTAATAGGTTAGTCCAAGAAATCATATGAAAAGTACTCCAAAGTTGGAACAAAACACAAGAAAGTGGATAAAACCAAGCATGGAACATCAAAAATTATAGATACATTTGCAATGTATCAATTATCTATCACTTTTAGCTTTATTTTATAAGCCACTTTAGATTTTGGCTTTTTGCTTATACGATCATTCAACCATGTCAGAGTAAAAGCTAAAAAATAAAGCCAAAACACATTCGTGGCTTATAAGCCAAAAATCAAAAGCCGAAATTAGAGCCCAACAAAACAACGCCTAAATCTCACAGAACTCTTGGTGTTTCTACCTTGTTTTAGTACTTGGGTAAATTCAATTGAATTTAATAAAAAATATGACCAAGCAGGTATCATCGACTTGTAGACCAACTTTTTAGATTCTTCCATTAAATTGCTGTAACACCATTCTGTTCCATGAATATAACCACAAAGCTTGAACATATTATTGAGAATTCACGGAATCATAAACCTTAAACTCTAAACCCTGACCAAGCAGGTATCGTGCACTTATATATCAAAATTTGAGACACTTTCATTAAATTGGGTTACACCATTCTATTCCACGAATATAAGCATAAAGCTTAAACATTATTGAAAATTCCCAAAATCCTAAACCTCTAAAACCCAAACCCTAAACCCTAAAACCCTAAACACTGAACACTGACCAAGCACGTAGAATGCACTTGTAGACCAAAATTCTAGATGTTTTCGTTAAATTGGGTAACGCCATTCTATTTGACGAATATAAGCATAAATCTTGAGCATTATCGAAAATTCCCTAAACCTTAAACCATAAACAACCCCTAAACCTAAACCTTAAAACCCTAAATCCTCATCCCATAAACCCTAACCAAGCAGGTGTCATGCACTCATAAATCAAAATTTGAGATACTTTCATTAAATCAGGTAACACCATTCTATTCGATGAATATAAGCATGAGCATTATTGAAAATTCGCCGAACCCTAAACAACCCATAAAACCTAAATCGTAAAACCGTAAAACCCTAAATCCTCGACCCATAAACCCTAACCAAGCAGGTACCGTGTACTTCTAGATCAAAATTTGAGATACTACCATTAAATTGCGGTAATGCCATTCCATTCCACGAATATAAGTATAAAGCTTGAACATTATTGAAAATTAAAAACCCTAAACCCTAACCTCCTAACCCTAGAACCCTAAACCCTTAACCCTAACCCCTAACCTCCCAACCCTAGAACCCTAAACCCTTAACAAGTAGGTATAATGCACTTATAGATCAAAGTTTGAGATACTTTCATTAAATTGTGATAACGCCATTCTATTCCATGAATGTAAGCATATATATAAAGCTTGAACATTATTATTAAAAAATCCCTACACCCTAAAACCCTAAACAACCCTAAACGCTAAATCCTGAATCCCAACCCTAAATCATGAACCCTAAACCCCTAAACTCTAAAGCCTAAACCCTAAGGGTTTGTTTGATTCAAAGGAATTTCAGAGGAAATTTGGAGGATTTTGATCCTTAGGAATTTTTCCTTTGTGCATCGTTTGATTCGTAGGATTACATCCATAGGATTTTTTCTCATAGGATTGCATTGCACTATGTTTTGGAGGAAAATTTCCATCCACCCAAACATCATGTTACAATTCCTTTAACTTTCATGTGAATCAAACACTCATTTAAGCTATAGTCTCCAAATCCTATAGGATTCAAGTGGACATGACATTCTAATCCTCCATTTTTCCTATTCCTATGTTTTTCCTATCCTGCGAATCAAACAAGCCCTTATAACTATGAACCCCTAAACCCTCAACCCAAAATAAACCCTGGACCCTAAACCCTAGGCTATATATACTTTGTGTGAAAACTGAGGCAGCGGGATTTTGTGCCATATTTTGTAGTTTCTTCATGACAAAAGCCATCGTTGTGCCTTAGAAAATTGAAATAACTTCGAATTTGGAAGCTTCCTTTGTAAATAATATTTTAAATGCCAATACGCACCAACTACCAAATATGGACAGGTTATTATAAACTATAGAAAATATATGTCCATCATGACCTTGGTCATGTGGTTTGAAAGCCATGCATATTCATAAATGGTAATCCATATATTGCGGAACAAGTTTTTTTTCAAAAGTTATCAAATTTTAAGATTATTTTTTCCATGGAAACTATCTAGTGCACATAGTGAGACACCAAGAGAGAAAAGAATGGTTGTATTTCTATTTCTATTTTGTTTCTTTGTATTTTTTAAAACAAATGGCCAAAAATTGGTGTCATTACCATTCATATCAAAAAGTTGAATATTGCGAAACTCTCGGTGGTTCTCCAATATTTGAATACTTGGTACCTTTGAATTATTTTTAAAAAGTCAAGAGGAAGGTATATAACACACTTCATAGTTCGAAATTAGACATACTTACTTCATATTATCAAAATTTCATGAAACTAGGGCATTATCCGACAAATCTAGAATCTTCTTTTGAAATGCCAAGATGCAGCGATCTAATAGATATGGACACTCTATCATAAAATATATATCAGAGATATGGCTGTGACCTTGGTCATCTTGTATGAAACCCTTCAAAATATAATGTTCATCAATTTCCGCGAATGTGTGGACACTCATTTAAATGTTGGTAAGCATAATGTCGCTGGTGTGTGGGTCTAGACAGGGCCAACATGTGAGAGCGGCCGCGTTGGAGTAGCATACGTCAGAAGCTTCAACCTCAAAATTTTCACAGAGCGCCAAAACATCCTGCACATCTATTCAAATATCCCACCCCGCTTTTTGCAAATGCAAAATTCGTCTTCTATCCCTAATCCAGAAACAAGGACCGAAGGAGTACTGCAATAATAGAGGGGTATATGTGATAAATGTGCATCATCCCACCTATATCCCCCATCGCCTCTTCCCTGCCCACACCCCTCCGACCTCGACCTTCCTCCAGTTGCTTCACCATCGGCCCTCTCTTCCACACCGGAGCTCCTTCACTGTCGTCGCTCTCTTCCACACCGGAACTATTTCACTGACTCCCTCGCCACACCGGATCTGCTTCACCAACACCGTCGTTTACCCTATGGGGGCGCTTCACCAAATCACTCGTCTCTGACCCCGAAATGCCCAGCCGCCACCCCCGCCGCTCTATTTCTCGTCCCACCCGTCCTCGCCGCGCAGCGGTAATTTCTCTTCCCTTTTGCTATTTTTTGGTACTCGTAAGCTACAAAATCATTAGAATGTTTCTCAATAACATGCATGATATTCCTATTTCGTTTGCACCCCACATCTGCTAGGTCCTATCCACATCATTAGCTTCTCTCTTTTATTACCTTTCTTACATTCTCACATTATTGGTATAATCCTGCAACACTAACTCATAGATGCTATTCTTTCCGAGCGCTCGCACGGTTCATGCAAATAGCTCATAGAGGATCCAACACTAACAATCTGATGCCAAGAAAGGCTGAAGTGCGAGGTTTCCTCATGTTACTTAGGAAAATTTCTTGTCATGTTAATAAGTTATATAACCTGCATGCCTAATAAGTTAATTAGTCATATTACCTAAAACCTTGCCATGACATTTGCATTCATGTTATATTGTGTTTCTATTTGCGAATGCTTAATTTAGAAAATGTACATCTAGTTTGAATCATATACCTGGTCATTTTTAGTGCTATATTTTTGGTGTTTTCACCTACTTTCATCCTTCCAAACCAGCTATCTAGTTTGAATCATACATCTGGTAATTTTTAATGCAATGTTTTTGGTGTTTTTCAAGAGTTTTCATCCTTCCAAACCAACTAACTGGGTTTTAAAAGTCATGTCTTAATGCAAAGAAATGACAATGGAGTACAAGGACCAGAGTTCCAGCTGCTCGGCTCAGAATCTTCTAGCAGATTAACCAGGAGTCGCACCCTCTTGAGAAGGAGCTACTGTCAGCCTGAACGTGCTATTGTAAGTTCATACTTACTTTAAATGATCTCTACTTTATATTGTTTCCCTTGTTATTTGTTTTAACCTCTTTCATCATATTTTAGCAGGCTGCAGTTAAAACCAAGCAGGGGTCCTCGGAAGGCAGGACTAAAAGTTGTGATCCCTCCTCCCATTCATCCTCCCATTGCATTTCTGAAGAAAACAACTTACTTAACAGTCCACCTAGAACAACTCCTGCAGGTGATAAATATATAAAGGCTATATTGCATGCAGAAAGAAAGGGTGTGGCTACTCTTATATCTGTAGCTGAAATGTTGGAGAAGAGGACAAATGATACATTGAAGCGAATCTCCATGTACCGATCTATTATTGATGATACCAACACTTTGTAATCTTTCAGAATGTCGATCTTGTTGTATAATCTGTTGTAATAAACTTGTATTGTTGTGTAATAAGTAGTTTAAATTTGTGCGTGTTTATTAATTGATGTCTTGATATTCTTGTGTTATTCTGCAAAAAAGTAGGCGCTAGTAAAAAAGTCCGAAATAGTAACTTGCCAGAGCACTACCATGCCGAGCATTGAAAAAACGTGACCATATGGCCAAAACGAAAACTTAAAGGCCAAAACACTAGAAGGCCAGAATAGTAGAAGGCCAGAACAGTAGAAGGCTGGAACAGTAGAAGGGCGAAACTCTAAAGGACAGAACAATAGAAGGCCGGAACAGTGAAAGGCCAGAATAGTGAAAGACAAGAACAGTAGAAGACCAAAACTGTAAAAGGCCTGAATAGTAGAAAGCCAGAATAGTGAATGGCCTGAATAGTGGAAGGCCCAAAAAGTGAATGGCCTCAATAGTAGAAGGTCGAAACTCATAAGGGCAGAACAGTAGAAGGCTGGAAGAGTAAATGGCCAGAACAGTAAAATGCCAGAATAGTAGAACGCTAGAACATTGAAATACCAGTACAGTGGTAGGCCACTACAATAACATGCCAAACTGTACCGACCTGAATAGCCAAAATCCCAAACACTAAACGGCCTAAACAGTAACAGGGCCAAAAATCCTAAAAGGCTGGAAAAGTAACAGGCATGAACAGTAAAGGACTAGATTGACACCAGGTATGAACAGTAATGTGCCGTCTTGGTGCAGGCCTCAAGTGGCCACATAGTGTTGGGCTAACCTGGGCCTCATGCAGGCTGAAACAGTATCGGGCCCAAAAGTACACGGGTCACGGCTGGGTGCAGTACTAGGCAGATTCCCAACAGTGCAGGACAAAACAATAAAGGGTCGTATTCACATTGGGCTCTCCTCATGGGCTGGCCCAGTTAATAATTAGCAGGTCTTGGCTAGGCCTGGCTTCTACCATCAGTTGTTAACGGCGGCTCCCATGTGGCAGTTTGCATGACGTCAAAAGTCAGCATGGCTGGTGAGCAGATCTCTGACGGAACAAGTTTTCATGGCCGAAGGGTGTGATCCACCATGGTCGGAAAAAAACCATGGTTGATTAATTTCTGATGGGGCTTTTACCATGAAGGCCATCTGCCGTGGAAGAATTTTTATCCACAAAAAACGGGCCTTCAACCACAAAAATTGTCTATTGTAAAAGCCAACTTTTCTTGTAGTGTAATGATGACTGCAAGTGCACAGACCAATTGTAGCTAGTTTCGAAGTAAATATATCGAACCCACAGAGAGCTATTGGTAAAGGTCTTTATGCCCCTCGTTACTATTCACTAGAGAGTACTTGTAAGTTATCTTTAATTCCAAGTAAAGGGTGTGTAAAGAGTGTGTTTGATTAAGTGCCAAAGTAAACAAGAACAAAGTGAATAACAAAAGTAAACTAAAGAAAGAGAGTATCTATGAAGTGTTGTGTAATATGATTGAGGGGTTCTCAAGGAGTGTAGGATTCACCACTAGCATGGAATAATTATGAATGATTAGAATAATCTATTCCTTATGTCATGACATGTGTGGAGAGAGCTCCATAATAAGATGTTCCCTACAAGGCTCGTAGGAAGCCACTTTGTTGAGCCAAGAGTAAGGTCACCTCTAAATAACCACTGCGATGTCTGAGAGCAGTCACCCATAAAAACCACCGCAACTAAGGGTTTCCCCGTGGATATCGTAATTAGATTAGGGAGTCTCTCTTTAATCCTCCTTTGACCATGTAGGTTACGAGATGGCACCAATCTGTCATGGGGCATTCCGGGTACGCTTCCCATACACGTCCAAAGGATTTCTCCCTCCCTTTAGTCCCAAGGGAAAATGATATGTGGTCGACTTTCACATATCATCTAAAGAGAGAGATCAAACACAATTCATAGATCAATGGATCTTTGTACACAAGTAATAGATCATCTTTATTTCAAAGCATAATAATAGTAGGGTTTCACCATCTCTCCCCAAGAACAAGGAAACTACTCATACATGAAGGGGATCAACATCATGGCAATTGTATGGATGCAATATGAAGGTACAATTGAATACAAGTGCAAATCAACAATAGATATTGGACTACAACAAAGTAAACAAAGGGGATTGATGTGAAGATGATGTTGATGAAGATGGCGATGAAGATCGATGCGTAGCCCTTCAATATGCAGTATCCTCTCTCCCTTGAGTGCTATGGTGATGTAGATATCGTGGGCGGCGGCTATGGAGGCGGCGGAGCAGAAGGGCTCCGCCCCTATGGCGTGTGTGGACTCTCTTCCTCGTTTTAGGGTTTTCCTCTCTTTAAATAGGCATCTGGAGGTCGGTTTTGCAAACAGACGGAGCTGGGGGCCGATGCCCATTGGGCCTTCACAAATGTTATTCCATTTGATGAAACAATCCATCGGAGGGAGGACGTCAATGCAGGCGGAGCTCTGCCGTCTGATTAGTCATTATCTTGCCTTGATACTCATGATGTTTTGGCCGCTATTTCTTCATACGGACTCCGATTGAGGTGTTCTTTGGCTCGTTGGATTCGTATAGATGAGGGATACAACACCATGGCCTTGGATCTTCATTTGGAGTTGATGGAAATATCCACTTCTTCCTCCCCTGAAATGGCTAAGTCTGGTGCCTACAACTCCTCCATATCGAATCCTTTTCGCTCCTTTTATCGGTGATTCTCCATAGCACCTACACACATATCAAAGACAAGAAAAAGTTAATAAAATCCTAATAAAACTAATATTGTACAAAGCCCATGTGGAAATGAATGAAAACTGAAAATCAAACATAATAGGCATAGTTATAGAAAGATGTAACATGTAATGAGTGAAAATATGAATAAATTTTATACTTAAATATTTCTCAATTTTGGACAAATAAAATTCCCCAAGCTAGACTCTTGCTCGTCCCGAGCAAAAAAGTGGATTATGGACAAGGTCATCGTCTTCATGAGGCACGAGTCAATAACACAAATGAGGCAAAAATTGAAACTAAAGTATAATACTGGATGTACAAGATCAATGCCGTGTATCCTTATTTTCCCTGCAAGCTCAAAGTAAGAAAGAACATATTCATACAAGGAAACACAAGCTTAGTTATGTCAATCTATAAAATATCAATTAAAACTTCAATGCTCCATGTCAAAAAGTGAATCTAGCTTGAAAACAAACGTGTGATCCTTTTATTGAGCCTTTTAATAAGTTTTGTATCTCATTACTTTTGTATAGTAAGGGCTTCAACAGGAATATGAATTCACTTACGGTTGGCAATGATATGCGTTAAGCACTTCATCCATTTGTAAAGATCATCAAAGTTAGAGAGATGTCAAGAATACTATACAAGCTTAGGTAAATTAGGTAAATCAAAGTAGAGTTTAATATAAGTATAAATAACTAGAAATGCAATGATCAATCCAATTCTTCTAGTTAACTCTCAGCTTGCCAAGGAACACTAGTATGTTTTAATAGCAAGATTGAGTTAGAGAGTTTCATGTCCCAAGTAGTATAACAATGAAGTGTCTTATTTACACCCACATTAATAAATCAAGTCTATCAAAAACACTTCTAATCCAGTCATCTTCTTCCATGAAAATTCGTAAAGTAGTAATGAGACCATGCCAAGGACTTGTTATGTGGATCCTCATAGATATATTTTTTATTTCTTTCATTTTTTTCAAGGATTGCTGAATGTTTCTTTTGCAAGTATTTGCACAACCTGTGAGAGTACCAATACTTTTGCCCATATATTGACATGTATGCCACTCATGTCATCAACTCAGCCGAATCCAGGGTTATACCATAGATCGTTCAAAAGTTAGCGGAGTTGTTGGCATCCCAAAGGTGTGCATTAGAGACATAGAACAAAGTTGTCTCACGTTTTTTGAGCTAGTACCGCGGTTTGGTCCACAAGGTTAGCTTTAGCATGCATCACAATTGCCACTAGACTTTATTTCAATCAAACAATTCCTTTCATGAGTGTCGTCAAGACTATCAAAATATCTATGGGGTTAAGTATAATCAAGGGTATACTCAAGACAATCATTCATCAAACAAGTCGTAAATTTCAGATTTTTTCTTAATATACTTGTTTGGCAATATTATTTCAAAGGCAAGACTCGGTTAGTTACAAGAACTACAGCAAAAGCTTCCACAACTAATCATCATACCAATAAAAAGCTTTACTCTAACTACTTTGAATTACTCCCACTAGCATGGCATCTTCATAAATAAACTAACTAGGATAAACAATTCAAACTTCAAAACTGGGAGACAAAGGTTTTAAGTGTAGAAATCATGGCAATGTATTTTTTAGATGATCACAATGTTCTTCTCAAGCCGGATAAAGATATTAACAACATGCATCAAGCTCTAACTCAAGTCTTATGAATCCCAACAAAAGCAAGTGCATCCATTATACAAAAAATGAAACACAACTTACCTAAGCAAGCATTCAAAAGCAGCAGATACGTGATTGCACAAAGAGTTTCATAGAACAAGAATATTGCACAAGACTCTACAAATATAGAAGTAACTTCCCCAAGCTAGAACTTTTGTAAGAACCAAACTTGAATAGATTACCATAAGAAAAGAGAAAATGCAATTATCAAAAGAGAGTATGAGAAGTGGTTACCTCCCCAAGCTTGAGCAAAGAAAGGGTGACACACTACCGTTGAGGTACGAATAACCTCACTTTTGATGGACATGGACCTTTGGTTCAACAAATACTTCCTTGTTGAAGTGTTGAGTTGAAACAACCAAGTGGCTTCTGCAAGTATTTACACGGTTGACACAAACCATGCACGTCATCACACAAGGTTCAAGTCCCTACGAAAATAACAAACGAAGTAAAAGCAAATGATTTGGTGTACGAACGAAGTTCGTTCACCCAATCGTGAGAAGAAAATAAAAGAAACTTGAAACACTACAAAGAATTATAGGGTAGGGAGTTTCGAAGGTAGGTAAAATAAAATGAAGTATAAAAGAACATATAGAAGGTAACCCACTAACATGATATTGTCAAAATAAAAAGATTGGAGGGGTTATAACCTTTTTGTACTCATCCTTGCCCTTACTGCGTGATGCTGCTCCTTGGTACGGGTGCGTGGTACGGACGGGCTCCGCCCGTACTGCACCTTGTCTTCTTCGTCTTTTTTTGAACATTTCCGTCGAAGTTGGTACGACCGGGTGGTATGGGCGGGATGTGCCCATACCAGTGGTTGTTAAAACTTCTGAGTCCTCTTCATGTTTTCTTTGCCTGATAACGAGGTCGGTACGGGCGGACGGTACGGATAGGTCCCACCGTACCGGTGCTCGTTAAGCTTGCGGTAGCTTTTCTAGACAATTTTCTGTTTCTTCCGATGTGTCACATGGGCGGTACGGGCACGCGGTACGGACGTGTCCGCCTGTAATGCTGCTCGTTTAGCTTGCAGTGAACTCCGGAACGAGTTATTTTCCCCAAAAATTTTACTAAGGACCTGAAATGTTAGTCTAGCATCCAAACAAAGCAAACATATATTTTTGATGAGAAGATTTAACCAAGATATATAATGCATCATTAGAGGAACAAATAATTATACCTATGGAAAATAGTCCCAAGCCAACTCTAATAGGAAATCATGCATATATACAAGTGTCAATGCAACATGAATGCAACTAGATCAAGACACAAAATTAAGAAAGACACCTAAAAACTTCCGGGTTGCCTCCCGGGAAGCACTTTATTTAAATCCATATAGCCAGGCTTAGATGCTTCATTAAATCATCCTCCTGGATCCTAGGGGATATCAATTCGAGGTGTGATTGTACTTACCTCCATCAAAGGATTGGAGCACCTCATAGTAGAGTACTGTCGAAGTCGCACCCTCTTGCGGTGCATCAACATCACATAGATAAATAAGCTCTTGCTTACAAGAGAGCGTGGATGCACCAAGTGTGGTGAGCATGCCTCCTTATGTAGCTGCAACGAGAGGATTATAGGTTGAAATACAATTATTGAACTTTTACCTTGGTTACCATTCTAGGGGAACACTTCATAATATTGTTTCTTTGCAATAAGGAGTAAATCAGGTCCCTGCATATTAGCATCGAAAGATTCATAGCAAGGTTCTATCTCTAGTTCATCAATAGTAATGCTCTCCTCATGAGTGTCTAGGCAAAAGGCCTCCGTAGATAAATTACAATCAGTTTTAGCATTATAAGAATCATTACTAGAGAGAGAGACATCATAAACAAATGTAGTATTGTAATGTACCAATCTTTGTCAACCTCACATTTTTGTTGTTTCTCCTCTTTATCTTGTGGTTCCTGCAAATGGTTATCTTTGGGCACTACGGTTTTAGACCGTGCCTTACTCTCTACCACAAGTGGATTATCACTAAGATGTTCTTAGCAATAAGATTGTAACTTTGGTAACAAGTTGGGAAGTTGCATAAGAAGTATACTATCACTACTCTTTCTCATAATTAAATCTTTTGAGAGTAGATCATGGACACCTTTATAAACCAAATACTCTAAGACTTCAACTCTAGTGTAAGATACTAGGGATTCTTCAAGAATAATGGAACATTGAAAACTAAGGTGGCCAACTGCCATACATTTATCTCAAATCTCATGATATGAATTACAAAATGATTTTGCACAACAATCTAGCAGCTCATACAAATTAAACAAACCCATACCAGTGGCAGTAGTATCTTCGCTGTGGTGTATATCCTCATCTTCTTTCTTCCGTGAGTCCTGCAAAAGGTTAATCTCTTCCATGGCTATCCGCTTGTGAGCAATCACTAATGCATTATCACAAAAGTTATCAATACAATAAGAGTATATAAGGGATATTATTTCATAGATCTTATCGAGTACGTCATCTTCTCTTTTTATATCACTCATGCGAGCTAGCAACTCACAACAACCGGTAAAAAGTACTCTCTCATAAACCTCCATATTAGCAGAGAATTCGACATTCCCATTATAAAGTGCTAATTTGATATCAGCGGTATTATTCTTACATTGATAATTAAAATGATCTTTGGAACCACAACATTCACAAGTAAAATTGTGTGAGGTACATAATGTGGATGAATAGCCTTTCAACCAACTCACCCATTCTTCTAATACCTTTTACCTTGTAATATAATATCCAAAAGTTCCAACTTTCGTCTCCTCTATTGTGAGCTTCATCTGTTCAAACATAGCAATCTCAGAAGACATGATTAGTAGCAAATGTTTTTATAGTTTTTGTATTATAATTTTTTATGGGTTTTTAGTTTTATATTTTCTTCTTCTTTGCAAATAACTAAAAGAAGTAAAACGTAATAAATAGAAATAACTTGAAACTCGTCAACAACTTTTTAGTACAGAAACAATAAATTAGCAACTAAAGAGAAAGACCAAAAGCGCTTAGCTCCCTGGCAACGGCGCCATAAAATAGCTTGATGACTGCAAGTGCACAGACCAATTGTAGCTAGTTTCTAAGTAAAGATATCGAACCCACATAGAGCTATTGGTAAAGGTCTTTATGCCCCTTGTTACTATTCACTAGAGAGTACTTGTAAGTTATCTTTAATTCCAAGTAAAGGGTGTGTAAAGAGTGTGTTTGATTAAGTGACAAAGTAAACAAGAACAAAGTGAATAACAAAAGTAAACTAAAAAAAGAGAGTATCTATGAAGTGTTGTGTAATATGATTGAGGGGTTCTCAAGGAGTGTAGGATTCGCCACTATCATGGAATAATTATGAATGATTAGAATAACCTATTCCTTATGTCATGACATGTGTGGAGAGAGCTCCAAAATAAGATATTCCCTACAAGGCTCGTAGGAAGCCACTTTGTTGAGCCAAGAGTAAGGTCATCTCTAAATTACCATTGCGTTGTCTACGAGCAGTCACCCATACAAACCACCACAATTAAGGGTTTCCCCATGGATATCGTAATTAGCTTAGGGAGTCTCTCTTTAATCCTCCTTTAACTGTGTAGGTTACAAGCCGGCGCCAATCTGTCATAGGGCATTCCGCGTACGCTTCCAAGACACGTCCAAAGGATTTCTCCCTCCCTTTAGTCCCAAGGGCAAATAATATGTGGTTGACTTTCACATATCATCTAAAGAGAGAGATCAAACACAATTCATAGATCAATGGATCTTTGTACACAAGTAATAGATCTTCTTTATTTTAATGCATAATAATACTAGGGTTTCACCATCTCTCCCCAAGAACAAGGAAACTACTCATACATAAAGGGAATCAACATCATGGCAATTGTATGGATGCAATATGAAGGTACAATTGAATACAAGTGCAAATCCACAATAGAGATTGGACTACAACAAAGTAAACAAAGGGGATTGATGTGAAGACGATGTTGATGAAGATGGCGATGAAGATCGATGCGTAGCCCTTCAAGATGCAGTCTCCTCTCTCCCTTGAGTGTTATGGTGATGTAGATATCGTGGGAGGTGGCTATGGAGGCGGTGGAGTGGCAGGACTCTTCCCCTATGGCGTGTGTGGACTCTCTTCCTCGTTTTAGAGTTTCCCCTCTTTAAATAGGCATCTGGAGGTTGGTTTTGCAAACTGACGGAGCTGGGGGGCCGAATATGCCCATTGGGCCTTTACAAATGTTGTTCAATTTGACGAAACAAAGCCGTCAGAGGGCGGTGCAGCTATACGGTATGGGCGGGCTCCGCCCGTACCATTGGTCGATACGCACGCAGTACTCCGCAGTGTTTTTTCCGTCGTTTCTTCATACGGACTCCGATTGAGGTGTTCTTTGGATCGTTGGATTCGTATGGACGAGGGATACAACACCACGGCCTTGGATCTTCATTTGGAGTTGATGGAAAAATCCACCTCTTCCTCCCCTCAAATGGCTAAGTCTGGTGCCTGCAACTCCTCCATATTGAATCCTCTTCGCTCCTTTTATTCATGATTCTCCATAGCACCTACACACATATCAAAGACAAGAAAAAGGTAATAAAATCCTAATAAAACTAATATTGTGCAAAGTCCATGTGGAAATGAATGAAAACTAAAAATCAAACATAATAGGCATAGTTGTAGAAAGATGTAACATGTAGTGAGTGAAAATATGAATAAATTTTATACTGAAATATGCATCAATTTTGGACTCATCATGTAACATAATTACGATATCCAAGGGGAGAACCTTAATTGCAGTGGTCTGTATGGGTGACTTCTCTCATACATCGCGGTGGTTATTTAGAGATGACCTCATTCTTGGCTAAAAAAGTGACTGCCTACGAGCCTTGTAGTGAACATATTATTATGGAGCTCTCTACACGCATGTAATGACATAAGAAATAGGTTATCCTAATTATGATTAATTACAACATGCTAGTGGTGTATCCTACATCCCTGAGAACGCTTTAGCCTTATTGAGTTCAACCACCATTTCCAAACGCTTTTGTTACTTATTTTCTTTTACTTGTTTAGTTTACCTTTCTCTATTCAACCAAAAACCTTTCAAACACCCTTCACTTGAAATCAAAGGCGGATTACAAGTATCCTTTGGTAGATAGTGACGAGGGGCATAAATACCTTAACCATATAGCTCTGTGCGGGTTCGATACTCTTATTTCGAAACTAGCTACAATCGATCTGTGCACTTGCTGTCATAAAGCTATTTTATGGTGTCGTTGCCGTGGAGCTAAGTAATTTTGGTATTTGTTCTTAGTTGCTTATTCTAATAGTTGTTTTACTAAAGTTGTTTACTAGTTTTAGGTAAGCACCAGGACTGCACCCGGACTGATGAATTAGCTCGATGCAGCTAAACATCTCGGGAAGTTCAATAGAGGACTTGTCAAAGAATTCCCGAGTGGGAGCAAACTAGAATACGAGGTTAACCCACGCTTTATCGCTATTATTATAGAAAAAACTTTTGCAGGAGATGATCTAGATGACGATCCTTACACTCATTTAATGCATTTTACCGAGTTATGTTGGACACTTAAATTGAGAGGCTATTCTGATGACGAATTGAAACTTAAATTGTTTAGCCAATCTCTAACCAACATTGCTTTAGCTTAGTATAGAATTTCCCCTGTAGAGAAAATTGATACTTGGGAAAAACTCAAAGGAGAATTCATATTTCGATTCTTTCCCAAGGTAAAGACGGCTGAGGTAAGAAGGGTGATCATGAACTTCAAAAACCGCCCGGGTGAAATCTTGGTAAGGGCTTTCAAAAGGTATAAACCTATACTTAATAAATGTCCTCACCATGATTTACTTGAATGGTATGTTTTACATATTTTCTATGGGGGACTTAATCAAGAAATTAAACATGAGCTAGGCACAAATCCGGAGGCTCTTTTATGGATCTAACTATAACTAAAGCTTGGGAACTCCTAGAATGTATATGTTGCAATAGAGAAACTTGGGGATTTGATTTAGGTGGAGAAGTAGGTATAGAAATTGAATATGATTGTCTCAATGCTTATAAGGAATCCGGTAAGGTAAGAGAAACTACTAATGAACTTCAACTTGATGATGATATTATTTTGCAAATCCTTTAGTCTTTTGTAAAACACATAGAAGCTCCAAAAAAGGATTGGCTTCAATGTATTCCGCCACCTGATGCAGTTGAATATATTCAATAATTGCACCTCATATAGAGCCATTAAGGAAGATACCCCCCATATGTTGAACCCCTTCCTTTTCCAAAGACCATGAGAAAACATATGATGGCTCAGTAGATCGAAGATCCACGTGAAGAAGAAAGAATGTTCCTCAAGATGCTAGAAGAAGAGGCAAAAGCAATAAAAACTAACGAAGTAACTATGCGGGAGACTGGGGAACCAACAAAAGAAGATATCCTAACCATGTTTGCACATTGCAACGTGAAAGAACTAGATACTGAAGCCTCACAGTTTGTTGAAGGAAAGATAAAAGCTAAAGAAGTTGGTAAACCTATTCTCCCTTGTACTTTTGGTGGATCTTCTTATTATGGCCTCTATGATATAATCCTCTATAAGTTTTATCTAAAAATCAAAATAAACTAGCCCTAGCTGAATTAGAGGATAATGATATGGCAATAATGCTTGCAGATAAAAAACTAAGAGTTCCTATGGGAATAATTAGAGATGTACCAATCTGTATTGGACCATATAAGTACCCCATTGACTTTGTACTTGTTGATATGCCTACTGATGTTTATTGTCCAATTATTTTTGGAAGAAACCTTTTGATCTATTCTGTGAGGCTAGCCATGAAGATGTTGGAGCAATTCTTTGCCAGTATGATGGTGATGAACTCAATATCATTCATCATGCTAGCTGCACCTTAAATGGTGCCCAAAAGAATTACCCCATGGCAGAAAAGGAATTTTTCACTGTGGTTTTTTCCTGCAATAAGTTTAGGTCTTATATTATTGACTCTAAGGTAAGAGTGCATACTGATCGTATTGGCTTGAAATAAATTATTGAAAGGACTGACGTTAAGCCAAGGATGATCTGTTGGACTTTACTTCTGCAAGAAATTGATTTACAGATTCTCCAAACAAAACAAGAACCGGAGGAAGCATCCATGGACACTAAGGAAATCGAACCACCTGGAGAAGTGTCATCCATCTGCATACCCTCAGGGACTACAACTCCTAAAATAAAGTTTCCAATTTATCTTTGCAATGGTTTTAGCAATTTCTTGCAACCAACCTTGTTCAAAGGAAAAAAGAAAAGGTTGATTTAAGAATTAAAAGGACATGAAGGCACCCAAGTAAACTCATTTCCACTAGATGAACAAGATAATTGATATCTTGATTCATCTTTGTTCTGGATGATTGTTTGCTTTTCCTATTCGTATTTTTTGTTTCCTGGTGTTACTTCGAAGTTACTGTCAGTTTTACGAGTCTAGTACAGGTGGACGGTACGACCAAACCTACCCGTACCACTACTCGTTAAACGGTTAGTACTTCCTTGTTGTTTTTAAGAGTTTCGGTACTACCACACCGTACAGGCACACCCGACCATACGGCAGGTCGTTACCTGCCCTGCATTCTCTCGTTTGTTTGGTTTGTTACTTGATGAAAAAAACAAAGTCAGTAATCACCAGTACGGTCAGACCGTACGGGTCCCGCCCACACCACTTGGTCGGTTGATATCTTACCGACATTGAAGAGTCGGGTTTTAGAAAAAGACCTGGTACGGGTGCGCTATACAGGCGTCCGACCGTACCAGTGGTCGTTATAGTTTCGTTTTCTTCCTTTTTCTCTTATTTCTTTCCTTATTTGTTGGGATTCTTTTCTTGGCTGACCCTTTTTCTTCTAGTACGACTTTTTACCTGTGCCTGACCCTTAATAAGCCTCCTCAGAGGTCTTCCTCCCTCTTATATCAATAGATCCAATCTCCTTGACACGCTACCCAGTTATAGACAAAGGCAAACATCTAGGCCTCATGGCTCCTTTGTGTGATAGCTTCAAGACTTCCTCCATTGAAGCAGATAACCGTGAAGCTCAAGGCCTAAGCCCAAGAATAAGAGGTATGCTTATGACTCTGATGATGAGGAGGAGGAATTCGAGACCTTCATGGAGCAAACAAAGAGAGCATGAAAGTAGCCAGATTATCTGGCTATGGTGAAGCCTGAGGATGAATAAGAAGCAAAGAAACCCCATGGGAAGGGGTGCACGGAGTCACTCAATTTCATCGCCGCCAACTACTCTTCACCCAAGCGTAAGAAAGCTAACCGACCTGATGCAGGAACTTATCTGGAGACTATGTCGCACACTTCTACAACAAAGAATATTACCCTAAACACGCGCATGAGTGTGAAGCCACAAGAATATTGGGAGTTCAACCTTCTAGACGTGCCCATCATCCCACGCGTTCCAGAAAATGAACAATGTCTTTTAAAGATAGAGAAGGATCAGAAGGAAGAACTCCTCCATCGGGAGATTGTGTGTAAACGCCTCTTAGATCTTGAAAGCGAGAAGGAGCTCAATGACGTGCTAAGAAGGGTCATTGAAGGAATGTTCTGCTTGTGTTCAGATCTGCAGAAGTGTCTTCATCGCATATCTTCCCTGGAGGAGACAAACAAGAAACTTCGCACAACTCTCTCCAACAGAACTCCTTCACCTTGAAGAATGCCACGGTATCAAATAATTACAAGGGATTATTTGATCCCACCGGCTTGATCCCAGGTTTGGGGAGATCTATAACACCTTGTAATCTATCTTATAGTTTTAGCATATTTACTTTACTGCACACATTAATTCAAGAATTTGCATTAGTTGCATCATCTTCAATCTCCCTTCTGTTTAAGGAAAGAGTTATATCCATTGAGTTTCAAGACTTTATGATATTTGAAGTAATCTTTTTGATTCATGACTACTATATTAGATGATTGAATTAGGTTGAGTGTTATGATACTTGTATAGCTGTTATGATTTTAGGGTCTTCCACACCAATAAAAGTATTGATTAAATTATGAGAAGAAAAATCTTGGTAGCATATTATAGTCACATGTTTGATTTTACAAGAGCCATGAAAAGTAGTGAGCATGATTAAGTAGCTCTGCTAGAAAAAAAGGAAGAGAAGAGAGATAAAAGATTCAGTTATCAAGAGAATTTCAAGGAAAAAGAAAAGTACAAGCTTGAAAAGAGAAAAATAAAAAGAATGATCATGAATTTTCATTATTCAAATCAAGTTCTCAACCAATTTAACCTTATGATTAAATAATATGTTTAAATACTAAAAGATTCTTATAACTTCATTGATACAAAAAGGTGTGGAAGCCTCTAAGTCATATGATGTGTAAAAGTGTGATAAAACTCCCAATGTAACTCTACATCTGATATTGTACTCCTGTTTCATTTTTGCCTCATTTATTGTAATGACTCGTGCCTCATGAACATGATGATCTTGTCCATAAGCCACCATCTTGCTCGGTGACGAGCAAGAGATAGCTTGCGGGAGTTGATGAGTCCAAAATTGAAGCATATTTACCTTTTGTTTTTGCATAAGTAGATTAGGGTTTTTGGTATTATACTGCGTTTGCGCGCACCTTTTGTCCTTGTTTCAACAGGATCCTGAATTTCTAAGGAGGAATAAAGAGTGATTCACTAAGCTAATTACGATATCCACATGGAGACCCTTAATTGCGGTGGTCTGTATGGGTGACTACTCCCAGACATCGCGGTGGTTATTTATAGATGACCTCATTCTTGACTCAACAAAGTGACTATATATGAGCCTTGTAGTGAACACCTTATCATGGAGCTCCCTCCACACATGTCATGACATAAGAAATAGGTTATCCTAATTATGATTAATTACAACATGCTAGTGGTGTATCCTACATCTCCGAGAACGCTTTAGCCTTATTTGAGTTCAACCACCATTTCCAAATTATTTTGTTACTTGTTTTATTTACTTTTACACATTCAACCAAAACCTTTCAAACGCCTTTACTTAAAATCAAAGGCAGCTTACACGTATCCTTTGGTTGATAGTGACGAGGGGCATAAAGACCTTGATCAAATAGCTCTTTGTTGGTTCGATACTCTTATTTCGAAACTAGCTACAATCTATTTGTGCACTTGCAGTCATCATGGAGCCATATCAAAGACTCTTCCACAAGCTCAAAAGAACTGGTCATCATTTGCGCTGTTGGAGAAAATCTCTCTTCTCCAAAGCCAAAGTGGAACTCCATATGGCCCTCGAATTTATTCTCTGTTTTTACGTTTCTCAAGAAAGTAGATCCCTTAGACAACAAGAGAGGGACTTGCGCTCAAGGCTAAAGAAAAGAGCCATTGGGCTTGCAGCCATAGAAAGAAGATACTTCCATCTTTGTGGCAATGCTAGAGGAAGGAAGAATCTTATTCATAGGTTGAAACACAATAATGGTTGGGTCACCGAGCATGAGCAAAAGAAATCCATCATCCATAAACATTTCAAGAAAGTCATCAAGAGAGGACAACCTAGAACAAAAAACTTTTATTGGGACAACATACGAATTGCCCAATGTGACCTTAGTGGTCTTGGCGATCTGTTCTTGGAAGAGGGGGTCAAACTCACGGTGGACAGATCCACAAATGATAAGGTACCGGGGCCGGATGGTTACACGAGAAATTTCTTTAAAGCTTGTTGGGACACAATCAAAGTGGACATTATGGCGGTCATCAAAAAATTCTCCGACATCCATACAAATGAGCTCCATTGTCTAAACACTGCAAAGATGCCCTCATCCCAAAAAAGGATGGAGCCGAAAACATCTCAGACTTTCGTCCTATAAGCCTCATCCACGCCATTGCCAAGCTCATAGCAAAAATGATGGCCACTAGACTCGCCCCCCATATGAACAAGATCGTCTCCAATGCTGAAAGTGCCTTCATCAAGACAAGAAGCATCCACTTCCTCTATGCAAGAAACCTTGCGAGAAAGCTCCATAAGGCCAAACCCCCCTTGCTTCTCTTCAAGCTCGATATCAAGAAGGCCTTTGATTCGGTGAGTTGGGACTACTTGATGGATCTTCTCCAACATTTTGGGTTCCCAAGCAACTTTAGGAATTGGGTGTTGGCTCTCCTCTCTACTTCATCCTCAAGGGTTCTCTTGAATAGTATCATCAGAGACCCAATTCAGCATGGGTGGGGATTTCGTCAAGGGGACCCCCTTTCTCCACTTGTATTTGTGTTGGCTATTGACCCTCTACACCGTATCCTCTCCAAGGCGACCAAGAAAGATCTCTTGCATAAGCTCAAGGGAAGAAAGCCCATGATCCAAACTTCCCTCTATGCGGACGATGCTGCTATCTTCATCACCCCAAATGGAAATGATATCAACTTTTTGGCCTCTACTTTGGATAGCTTCGTAAATGTTGTTGGGCTTGTCACCAACTGTGAAAAGAGTCAAGTGGTCCCTATTCATTTTGAAGCGATTGATCTTGACAATATCCTACAAGCTTTCCCGACATCTAGAGCTAACTTCCCTTTGAAATATCTTGGTCTCCCTTTATCGGTTCATAGACTAAAGTGAATTCACTTCCAACCTCTCGAAGACAAGGTGGCCGCCAAGTTGATCCCTTGGGTTGGGAAGCATGTTAATATGGTCGGCCGATCAACTCTCTCGAGGTGCCGATGGAGGTTCTCTTGAAGATTGATGGCATTATATGTGCCTTCCTATGGGCGGCTTGCGACAAGGTCATCAGAGGAAAGTTCAAGGTCGCTTGGGAGAATGTTTGCAAACCTAAAGATCTTGGTGGGCTTGGAATCATCAACCTCAAAAAGTTCGCTTCAGCCCTTAGGATGAGGTGCCTTTGGTATGAATGGAAAGAGGATGGCAAGCCTATGGTCGGATTGCGCAACCCTTGCACACCCCTTGATACTGGCCTTTTTTCGGCGGCTACAAGAGTTACTCTTGGAAATGGCAAGAAGGACCTTTTTTGGGAGGATCCATGGCTAAATGGCTTGAGGGCTAAAGATGTGGCTCCTCTTATTTTTTACCTTTGAAATAAGAAGCGTGCCATGGTATACAAGGCATTGACAAATAATTTTTGGATTGGCCAAATAAATACGCAAGATGACCTCTCTCTCCTACACATTGAGCAATTCTACAACCTATGGGAGAGGCTTCAAGGCGTTACTTTGGAATTGAACTCTTTGGATGCTATTGTTTGGAAGCTTTCTAACAACGAGGCCTACTCGGCTAAGTCAGCATACATGATGCAATTTCTTGGCCTTATGTCTTCTTTTCTTCCATCCTTGGTTTGGAAGCCTTGGGCAACCCCGAAGTGCAAGATTTTCGCTTGGTTGATCCTACAAAATAGAGTTTGGACGACCGATAGATTAGAGCGTAGAGGTTGGAAAAATTGTGGCCGTTGCAAATTATGCAATCAAGTTCAAGAATTGGCCGCGCATCTCCTGTTCAAGTGTCGGTATACCGTTAGAATTTGGACAAGCTTAAAGTCTTGGTTGGGCTTATCGATCTTGAGCCAAGGGATTGGCAAGATTTCAGAAGTGTTAAAGATTCGTGGATGCATGCCATCGCCAAGAACGGTGACTCTCGGAGAGCTTTGGCTTCCCTAACCATGTTGGTGTCTTGGGAGATTTGAAAGGAACGAAATGGGAGGGTCTTTAGGAACCAATATTCCACCGTCAACATGATCATTGCAAAAATCAAGGAGGAGGCGAATTTGTGGAGCCTCGCAGGTCCTAAAGCGCTTTGTAACTTGATGCCACGAGAATAAACTCCTTGTGTTTCTTGTTCTTTGCTTTGGCCAAGGGTGGGTTCGTAAGATCTTTTCTAAAAAAACTCATCTCTATTAATGAAAATAGCAAGTATTTTGCTTTGTTTCAAAAAAAAAATCATATTCGTTCTTTTTTCCATTGAATTGGACATAGTAGCAGGTACCACAATTCCAAATTCTGAATCAAACTTGCCAATGCACACACAGCTAGTCAGAAATTAACTACTGTCACTTTGTTTTTATTTTTAGAACTAGCAATACAAATGAAATGAAATCACAGTATCAGATCATAACACGATGAACGAACCATCCAAGAAATTAGATATTCAAACTCGCTGCCATATTTGCTAAATTGTGCGCACTGCCTGCTGTTGGTCCAATCCGAATATTGTGGATTCATTTTTCCTAAAGACTGCGCGGAGTTAGCTTGCGCGCCAGCTTCTCGCTCACCCACACCGGCCAAAGCTTCCAAGATGCCCATGATGGATTGGTTTAGGTCAACTGACCCGACATGGATGCCATCGCCTTCCTCTCCCGCAGTTGTACCGCTCGCTGCTGTTGCCTCATCTTAGATAGCCAAGCTGAAAGGAAGATTCAAGAGCATCCTGTCAAAGACTGCAGAAGAACAGCCCCAGCACCGTGTGTCCGCCTGCCTCAGCCGCTGGCCGATTTGCCGGAGTATAGACACTCTGCTCGGGAGCCGCTTCTTCATCCAGAACAATGGCAATTGATCTTTCAACGGCCATATCCGAAACCTACGCGCCACTAGATTAATGAGCACGCGACCCTGTACCACGGTCTAGAAAGCCGCTAAATATCTGTTCCACAGGTCCAAATGTCCAAATTGTCGTGGTTTACACCTCCGTCACCGCTCGTAGGCTACATGTAGGACCGTATGCACAGCTGGCCGTGTATTCCACAATTACTACAACACGTATGACATTAATTTAATGCCACTCATCAATCTCAGCACAGTATTGGCGGTCCAGATAGCAAGAGCATATGGACTCAGGAGCCAAAACTCCATGCCTACTAGTGTATAGATATAGATACAGATTGATATAGATGTTGATATAGGTATAGATATAGATATAAATATAAATATAAATATAGATAATATAGATGTTGATATAGAGATAACAGATAAGGAACCTATCAGTCAATGCATGTAGTGCCAATTTTTGCGTACAAGTCTGCCCTAAAATTACCCAACAACATGTTTGGTTGGAGGGAGTTTGACGCGAAGAATGGGATTTTAGGGTAGTGAGGTTTTTAATTCCTTGATCGGTTGGTTGGAATGGTACTTTGGGAGGGAAGAGGCAAGCGAATTCACATGTTAAAACTTTCATAAATCTATTACTACTTCTGGTCCATACTAATAACCTCAATTTTATCTAGATTCGTATGTATCTAATTAAATATTTAAACTGGATGCATTTATATCTAAACAAGTTGAAACCATTAATATAAATTGAAAGAAGTACCACCTCCTGGTGATCTAGACGGGGATGGGGAATAGGCGTTCAACTCGCAATCCCCATCCTGTAAAGAGCAACGTCTGGCCACTATCATTATCAGGAGCGGTCCGGGTCCGAGGGACGGCGTTAACTGCCCCTGTCTGTTGGTGACTGCGGGGCACCGACCCAACAAAATCATCAGAACATCATATATACCGGATGTCCATATCAACGCTTATTAGTGGCTTTATTAATTCTTTAGACCGTCGATGCGAAGTTTTACATAGCTGAAGGACAGAAGCGTTTCCCCCGCAAAAAAAAAAAAAAAAAAGGACAGAAGCGTTCGATGCAAAACACGTGTACTCATGCAGGAAGCCCCATGTTAAACCGAGGTATAGTACATATCTTGCCTATAAGTACCACGAGGCCACGAACGCCGCAACTCCCAGTTCCACGGTCACTGCTGCTGCGCACTTGAGCTGGACGAACCAGTTCAGTTGTTGGCTCGACACACACGTCCGTTCACACAGATGTCCGAGAAGGCCGTAGCGAAGGCGCGCGTGGCGATGTGCGCGGTGGCGGCTGCCCTCGTTGCCGTCGCCGTCGTCTTCGTCGTGGCGCTGACCGTGGTAGCGATGGTCACGTCATCGGGCAAGGCGTCCGCTTCAGGTGGGGAGGCGGGGGAACAGTGCAACACAGGGCACCTGGTGGTGTGCGTGGCGGCAATAATCGGCGGGGCGGCGCCGTCGGCGTCGTGCTGCTCGAACCTGCGGTCGCAGCAGGGCTGCTTCTGCCAGTATGCGCGCAACCCGACGTACGGCAGGTACATCGACAGCCCCACCGCCCGCAGGGCCATCGCCGCCTGCCTTGTGGACGTCCCGACCTGCTAGCTGGCTAGGCAGCGGGAGGCGCGCTGGCACGATCGTACGTGTGACTGTATTTTCTTTTCAAGGACTGTATATATGTGATTCAGATGGTGCGTGTCGAACCGTTGGTCGAGCAAGTGCGCGCATATTTTCTTCTCAGAAACCAGTGCGTAATTGGTAAGTTTGATCGGTGGATATCGATCAATATACGTACTAGTAGTTTCTCTATCAGTTAATAACTGGACCATGGGCACCCCCTGTGCTTAGTCTAGCTTATGATAGTCTGGTTCTCTGCTTTGGACTCAGGTTTTTTCTGGTTTTGTTAGACTCCTTTTATGTTTGGTACTCAGACATTTGTTCTGTTATCTCTATTGATAATGGAACCCGACTCGTGAGAGTCATATGGAAAAAAAATAACTGGACCATGAATGCTCGCGTTGTCGCGCCCCTCCAATCTAGACAGTAGAACAAAAATAACGATATTAGAACAATAGAAGAAATCACAAACAGTACAAATATCCAAAATAAAATGACCAATTCGTGTTGTGTGATATTAGGGCCAAATATCATAGGGATTTTGCAAGTTTACATAATTTATTGTAAATGCCAACTTTATTACAGATTTTCTTAACACTGTACCATGTACTCTGGAAAGTTCATAAGAAGCTCTAAACAGAAAATATGGAAACATACCACACTAGAGCAATCTTGACTGAATGAGTAGATGACAATAAAGATAAATAAAGTGTATGCATTATTATTTAAGACAGAATGGTACTATATATAAACGAAAGTAAACCGGATACTTATCATAGCCAATCTGAGAGAAACAGAGAAGGTCTCACACGAAGTATCATTACAGAAATGTCAAATTCCAATGTCACTTCAATGAAAGAGAGTTTTGCATCGCGATACCATGAAAGAGGAAGTAGGGGACTGGGTTTTGCTTCCGTTATTAACTTTTGATGAGGCAGCCTTAGAAGATTAGAAACCTCAGATGTTGAATACTAAAAAATCCAGATAATTTACTTTTTTAATTTAAAATCCAAGATAAAATACATCAACTTCAAACTTCTTAGCGGGATATAAAACTTCTAACAAATATATTTCGATATCAGAAACCCTAAAGTCAAGCCAGTACTATGTTGGTCCAATCTGAAGCTCATAATATCGATGATATTATATAACAAGCATGGAATTTGTTGTGGCACAGAAAAGCTATTTATGTCATGTACCAGATGTATGACGGCATGTGCAAGCAGTAAATTTGAAGTACCTGGTAGAAATAAAAGATAGGGGAGAATACTTCACAGTACAAATTATAACCCTACTCAAACTAACATACTCTGTAAGAACCGGAGGTTTCAAGAGCACAAAGAACCCTGCAGAAAAAAAAAGGCAATAGCCAATTGATATAAGCAGCAAGTGGGCTACTGATTCCGTAAACAAGAAAATATATGTTGGAACAACAATGATGATAATATACAATGTATTGTTCCATAGAGATGTTATGTGACTCGGTCTAGAGACATCTATTAAAAAAATTGACACTGCACAGGCAAGGCTTACGCCAGCGTGAACCAATTTTTATCAAGCCGAACTAAGGTACAGAAAACTAAGAGATGATGGGGGTTGAGAGAGGGAGGGGAAATTAACAAAAGAGTTTACAATCTCTCAGAAAGGTGAAAAAACAAAGAGCTCCAATCTTTAATTAAGTGAACTACCAGAGCAATAGAGCAATTATTAAACCAAAGTATGAGATCATCAGCACAACGACGAGCTGTCAGGTGGCTAGTTTAACCTCTTACCTGATTTCTGTGTGCTGTTGGATTGGTGCATCAGATGCAAAATTCTTCCCTTTCCAACTCCTATGTGATGTATGTATTCTCATAGCGAGTAAATTTGTGGTACATGATATTACAACACTATCTATAATGCATATATTAAAATTTGACACATGAACAAGAATCAGTCAGGTCATCTATGAGTCTCACACATCTCACCTGCTACGCAGTTGGGGCAGAGACTCGCCTTATAGCTGTTGTAGCCTTGTAGGAAATTATGCTTGTAGGTACTGTAGATGCTGATTAGGTGAAAAACTAAATAAAATAGAAAAACAGATATATATGTGTTGAGGAATTTCAAATTCAGTCCAAACCTCTATCCATGCCGCTGCTGGAAGTTTTGATCCTCGCAGGGAACGCCCTATTGCACAAGGGAGCCACATCAGGGATGCCACAATCACATCACGCTGAGCACGAGTGGCAACACCTTTGGCTGCTATTCTTCTCCTTTCTTGGCCACTTGGGAAGCTCCCGCACGATTTGAGCCCGACAGATCAGTCGAAGGCGATACAGGACGGAAGCAAGATGCGGAGCATATATAAAGAACTGGGTAGCCATGAAACGGTCTTCCATCACAACCAGAAAGACCGGAAACTGAAAGTGGTGCACCTGGTATGCCATTAGTCACACCAATAATCAGCGATGGCACCACCATGGCCTCCCCCTACCGCTGCTCTGTCTGCTGAATAGAGGGAACCCTGGTCAGCGGCAGTACACGAACAGGTTAACCGATGAACTGGGCCGACCATAGGACTCCATGTTCGTCCAACTGGGGAGAAACAGAAGAGATGAAGCATGCGGGCTTGACCTCAATCCAGCAAAAATTGGGCTATTTCGCGGGCCGATGAACCACCGAACATCCAGATCCGTTTTCGGAGCAGCCGCCCAGTAACGAACGCTGGCCTCTTTAACGCGATCGAGGGAAGTAATACTGAGCGA
Source organism: Avena insularis (assembly GCA_023614405.1). NCBI lineage: Eukaryota > Viridiplantae > Streptophyta > Magnoliopsida > Poales > Poaceae > Avena > Avena insularis. Next base: position 326,786,985 of record CM042684.1, on the reverse strand, counting down.
CATATTCTGTAAACTTCATTGATGTAGACCGTTAGATCTCTAGATCTGACGATTTAGAAAGTCAAAACGGTGAGGAGTCATAGCTAGGTGAGTATATCACGGGTAGGTTTTTTTTTAATTGAAAGCACTATATATTAGGTCTGCAAGCCGCCTCATTAAAACCTTTCAGTCCCTTTCAGTATCCTGGTAAAGAAAAAGAGTGCGTCAGAAACTTGCAGCCTCTGGGTTCAACACAGTTACATCATTCGAGCGGTTACATCATGAATTACATCAGATAAAATAAACCCCGGAGGTTCCCCATCCCAAACTAAAACCTCTTTTGAAACATACACATGTTTAGCTAGTAGATGAGCCACTCCATTTGCTTCCCGCATACAGTGCTTGAAGGAGATTCCAGGTATTGTGTTTGCTTTAACAAAGCATTCCACCAAGATAGCCGAATAGGGGTTCCATACTTCCATTGTTCCATTGCAGCATTCGATCAGCTCAAGACAATCTGATTCAATGATCACCTTTGAGCATCCCTTCTCTTCAATAAACTCCAGACCTTTTAACAAACAAGCTGCTTCCGCCGCTGCAGCTGAGAGGGTGTTGTTTATAGGACAATAGAAACCTGCAATCGCCTCACCCGTATGATATCGAAGAACACCACCTGCAGCACCAGAGCCATCAATATGGTAGGAAGCATCAATATTGAGTTTATATGAGCCAACCTCTGGTTTTACCCATCTCGGCGGCTCCATCTTCAGATTTGAACTAGCTGTATTATAATTGGATGTCAATGCATTAATCGCAAAAGCTGTATTCCTTGGCGTATTCACGCGCTCCCCATGGACTGATTGTCGTCGTTGCCACCAAATATACCAACAACCAACCCCAATAGACTCCTGCAGTCCCAAATTTTCCAGTACAGGCGATTTTCTATTTGGGTTACACAGAAGACCTTCAAGAACCACCGAACCAGACCGATCAGTCCCCATAGCTCGATAGATGATTTCATATAAACCTAAAGCCTTCCAAACTTGTTTCGCTCGTACACAACTGAAGAGAAGATGCTTTATATCCTCCGCTCCCTGAAAGCAAACGGGGCAGACGGCCTGAACAGGGATATGTCTGTTTGCAAGGATCGCTCTCCACAAGGAATTTTTTATCTTACTTGGTATCTGTAGTTTCCACACAATCTCCCATACCGGGTTGATCCTTGAAGAACCCTGGCCGTCACTCCTACTAGACGAGCACCAAACTGATGTTCCCATTCCAAAAAATATGCAGAGCGTACAGAGAACATATAGTTCTTAGTGAAATGTCAGGCGATAAAATCGTCCGTGAGATGCTCACTAAGTGGGATCTTTAGAATTCGCTCCACATCTACCTGCATCAGATTCTCTCTCAAGATGGCTTCATCCCAAGTACCCGTGATAGGGTTTATGAGCTCATCCACTGTCCTTAGAATACATTGGCCACGACTCGACATCACCTTTCTTGTATAACCCGTAGGAATCCAGTGATCCTCCCATATATCACGGGTAGGTTAGTTGTCAATAGACCTGCAAAAAAAAAGTTAGTTGTCAATATGACCAAGTCTTAGGGCACGCAGACTGGTTTATAAGACCGTTTTAATTTAGTCAGTGCATGTTGTTTAGAGAAAATAAAAGAACATGTTATACAATAGATTATCACATCTAAAACGATTAATGTTTGCATTTTCCAGAATTATGGCATGATTAAAACTATATACTACTACTACAAAACCAATATATAAGAGGCACCTCGAACATTAGAGTAAAATGTGTTACTTCCTCCGATCCAAATTAGTTGACTAGATTTGTCTAGATTCAACTGTATTTCTACTATTTTAGTGCCGGATATATCTAAATTTAGACAAACCAAGTCAACTAATTTAGATCAGAAGAAGTACCTTTTAACTAAGATCATGTCTTAGCAACGAGAAGGATTTTTTTTATTTTTCTCCCCTCAACTCAACAATTGTTCTACGTGGTGGTCCTAAGATAAACCATTATACACTCCCATAAGTTTATCATGCGACCACGATTGAACACACGGGCTGGTCCATCAACGGAAACTATCAATGACCTGTAAAGATGTCTGGGATTTGTTGATGGATCCAACGACTCATTCATTCTTTAATTAAAAAACAGTAAAACTCACCTAGCTAGGACCTCTCGCAGCGATTTGACACCTGAACCGTCGCATCTGATACTTGAACGCTCCAGATCAACCGAGCATACCGAACCGTCTCTAATCACTCTTGCTTCGTCCGATCACGGTAAACAGGCAAGACCACCGTGATCGGGCTGCTACTCCGCAGGTTAAGTTAGCGCGCTTCTGATTCACCGGGCTGTAGAATGCTCATATGGGCCGCAACGGTTGAGCCTCACTAAAAAAAGCTAAGGCAACCCGATGACCTGAAAAAAGCTAACGCAGCCCGATGTCGCACATCGGTACCGCTATTCCCCTACTCCCGCCCCTTGCCTCATCGGCGCTTAGCTTCACAAGCGATTCACGCCGGCAGGGAACCTATTAGGCAACGCTGCCAAAGATGTGGGTCTGCTGGTTGCTGAACTCGATCTATTTTGCGTCGATTAGAAGAGGCCACCCAATTCAGGCGCTTCATCTCTACTTGTCAACACCCGGATTTTTAATCCCAGATGCATGTTATGCCATACATCGCAATCCCAGGATTACCATTTTTGCGAGACATAACAGAATTGGTACCATAGTACATCATCCATTACAAACCATAATAAAGGTCTTACAAATAAAGGATCTCATGATCCAGTCTTAATACAACCAAAGCAGCGGAAAGTAAACGTAGTAGGGGCTCCATCTTCAGGATCACAGGAAATGCTGACGATGGGAGATGATCCTAGGTTTCATAGACCTCCCGCTGTCCATCTTCCTGGTAGTCCTCCTCATAGTCTGGCCACGGGGATAGCCAGGAACAAAACCATGAGTACTCTTTAAGTACTCGCAAACTATCACTAACAAGTAAGGTAGTTCTAGTAGGAATCTTAAGCTCTAGGTTGATTTGCAAAAAGGCAGGTTTACTTCATAAGAGTTCAAAAGTAAAGAATCGAATTTAATCACTTAAGTGGGAACCTATTTTTCATATCCACAATCCTGTTGTGGTCAAGTCAATTTCATAGTTCAATTCACAAGTTATTTTGAAAACATCTGACAACGGAACAGTATGGCCACTCCAACTGTCCATGACCGCGGACGCGGCTATTCGAATAGTTTGACACTCTGCAGAGGTGGTATACTTTCACCATAAAACTCGATACATCAGTCAGGGATAACCCTGAATCATCATACTTAGTATGCGAATAATCAATCATAACCTTTTAATTACACACTCTAGTATATGCACCTCCCCTATGAGCTTGGCCTCCCAGCCATGGCCATCTGCCATCCTGGGCACTGCATAGGTGGACATTCACACTCACGAGGTGGCCTTAGCTCAACCTATTTCCGTGAGGGGACCCATACTAAGGCATATAAACTTCCAGTTAAGCCCTACCAAATTCAGGTATTGTGGTTGTACGGTAAAATTGGAATGATATCGCATCCGAACCTAACTATCAGTTTTTAAAAAGGGTCAAGGCTCATGCCTCAATACTTTCATCTTGAACCATTGTGTTTGTCAACACATGTCAAAACATTTTAATAGAATGACTCATCATTTCAAGGTTTTCATAATCATTTTCACCAAGTATTCCTATCTACAGTGATCAACTTTTATGCTTAGCACTAGGTACTAAAGTTGAGGGTATTCACTAATGAGGGGTGCTAATCAAGTGTAACTATCCAACTCTAGTTTATGCCTTTTTATGACATCTAAGTATAACTACTTAGGCCTAGTTTTATACTCTTTATGGTATCTATCATATTTTTCCAACACTCACAATTCACTAACTAAAGGTAAAGAACTTTGGTAAAAAGTAAACGAATAAACCTTGCAAGTAAAACTTGGGATTGGTATAATCAAGGTTGCATAACTAAGCATGCCTAATGCATCTTGCATAGGTTATCTTGCAAGGATGGCTTGCATAGTTAACTTGTAGTGTTAGGCTTGCACATATATGAGGTTTGCAAGTGTTAGCTTGCCTTGAGTAGTGCAGTGCTTGAAGTTTTCTTCTTCTTCTTCGTAGTACTCCTCCTCCTCATATTTCTGGTCGGTACTATCGTCTATAAATGAATACGAGGTACACAATCACCAAACAATACTTAACTACTTCTATTTAGCACACTAAGGCTCACACTTGATGATCTAGAATCATCACAAACATCACATGAAATAAAGACCTAATTTTATTTATATTATTTTGGAAAAGTAATTCCTACTCATTGAAAATACTTAAGATTTAATATTCTCCAATTAAAATATGGGATCATGTTGACACATGTCATCACCACATATTCTAATACTTGGGAATGTGATTTAAAGTGGTGGTCACATTTTATAAAGATTAACATTACCATTTAATACAATTAAAGTGACTAGAAATGCCTATATCGCATTCTTTTGGTACTAGTCCAAGATTACTGCATGTAAACCTACATATTTTTACATATTCAGATAGATATTGTCAAATGTGATTTTTGAGAGTTGGAATCAACTCAAAAGCATTTATGGTTGATTTTTGAAAAATGTTTGAATGTGTAAAAGTCTCAGTCTTGTTATTTTTACTATAGGTGATCTATAATTTCAAATGGTTTGAATCAAACTTATTTGGATAGATAATTTGAATACCTTTCTAATAAAATTGTAATCGTGCAATTTGGTTCAGTGAATCTCTTTAAATTGATTTTGAATCTACTGACAGAATCTAGTTTTAACTAAAATAGAAAAAGCTTATTTGAATCTTTGGACTCTGCGCGGGAAACTATCTGGGCCAGCCCAACTGCACTGCGTTGGCGTAGCGGGCTGCTGACAGGACGGTCCCACACGTCAGCGACTATATTAACCCGAAACAGTATCTTTCAATCTGGACCGTGCGATTAGACTAGGATCTACGGCCGTGGTTCGTCGTCTTCGGTGAACAGCTCCGGCGAGGAACGAACCCTAACGCGACGATGGGGGTACGTGGGGGCTCACCTAGGCTCCAGCTAAGGTCGGCGATGGGGGCGAATGACGTTGTAGACGACGGCGGTTCGAATGGTGGTCACGGCGGCTCCTGGGGCGACTCCAATCAACGACGCCCTTCCTCGACTGCAGCGGCGGGCTCCGGTGGAATTCCGGCGATGTGGTGCTCGCCTTGCTTTGGGGAGAGGTGTGAGAGGTGTCTGAGAGAGAGGGGAGTGGAATGGTGTGGTGAATTGGAGCTGGGGTGGCCTCTATTTATACAACGGCGAGAGGGACAGAGTGGGATGGCTCGGCCTCGTCGGCGACGTTGATACAGGGGGCTATAGGCATGGATGAGGGTAGGGGTCGACGTGGTGCTTCAGGGTGGTCGTCGTGCAAGTGATGGCGCGGCAAGGGGCGGTCGAGAATGGTTGGGAACGGTCGGTGCTCTAGGCAGAAACGGCGGCATTCAAGATGGCGCACAGGGGCTACGGGTCGCGCGGCGGTGAACGGACATGTCTGGGGGGTAGCTAGGGTCACGGCGAGTGCGGGCACACGCGGTGAGGGAAAGGCGCGGCGTGTGTGCGTGTGTCGGCTGCGGAGCTCTGGCATGCTCTCGGCATGGCAGGCAGAGAAATGGGCACGGCCCTTGTGGGTGGTTCATGGTGTGTCTCTTTGTCTAGGAGTGGATAGAGGGTGGCGGTGGACGGTTGCCTGTCTCCTAGACATCGTGGGAGAGGGCGGCACTGGCTGTGGTGAGTTGTACGTGGTCGACCGGCATGGCGAGCTTCGGGTGGCGTTGCACTGGCGCAACGGCAGAGGGGAAGCTGCTCTGCTGTGCTGCTAGGCACTAAGTGAGACCAGGGGAGTGAAATGAGGGGCTAGTGGCGATTGATCACTTCTCAAAATAGTAGAAGTTAGGCAGGTATTTTCTATGTCTGCCAAGTGCTCGACCAAATGGCCGCATGAACACAAGATTTGAATTTTTGGCTAAATTTTGGTGAGTGTGTTTATCACATGCTTGACTGTCTATGGTTGCTTCGGTTTGCCAAGGTGGATTGGTTTGAGTGGTTTTTTCAAAATGGTGATCTATGCATATGAACTTGATTCAATTTTGCAATATCCTTTAAATAGATTTGTAATTGGTTTCTGTTGGTTTGTAAAGTGGGCTTGGGTTCACTTTTACTTGGTCTAGCAAGGGGTGAAAAGAATTGAGAAAGTTTCTATTAGGAATATTTTACTAGAAACACCCAAAATGGTCTAGTGGTTAATTTTGGTCAAAATGACCATTTGATCATATGATTCATATTTGAATTTCCTTTCTTTGGATTTTGTTTGTAATTGTCCTAGATGATGTAGTATTCATCTTTAAACCATTCCTTATCATTTGTAACAATCAAACATGGCAATTGCACTCATTCATACACTAATGCAATTCACACATACACTCATATTAAATTTAATAATAAAAGTTTTTGTTAACCCTAAACTTGGGTAATTAGAACTTGATAATCTTGATTAATATTTTTGGGGTGTTACAAACCTTTCCTGCTTAAACAAAATCTCGTCCCAAGATTTAAGGAAAACTAGGAACTAAAGAGATTTGGAAACTCAGTCCTAATATAATCTTCTCGCTCCCAAGTAGCTTCTTCTTCAGTATGATTGCTCCACTTGATCTTGAGAAACTTGATACTCCGGGTCCTGGTGGTTTGATACATTGCAAATGTATCTATAATTTTTGATGTTCCATGCTTGATTTTATCGACTTTCTTGTGTTTTGTTCCAACTTTGGAGTACTTTTCATATGATTTCTTGGACTAACCTATTAACAAGATGCCACAGTGCCAGTTGCATGTTTTCTGCTGTTTTTGGTTCTAGGAAAGTCAGAAAATCAATATTCTCGGAATTGGACCGAACAAAAGCCAAAGTTGATATTTTCCCGGAAGATTCACGGAGCCAGAAGGAGACACGAAGGGGGGCCACAGGGTGGCCGCACCACCCCTTGGCGCGGGCCAGCCCAGGTCGCGCCAGGGCATGGTGTGGGCCCCCTGGCTATCCACCAACCTTGCCTCCTTCGCCTATATATTCCTCCCGAGGCAGAAACCCTAAATCGTCAATCAGAAAGCCACGAAAAGTTCCACAGCACCGCCGCCACCAAGGGGAGATTCGGGGGACAGAAAGTCTCTGTTCCGGCACCCTGTCGGGATGGGGAAGTGCCCCCGGAGCCATCTCCATCGATCTCCACCACCATCTCCATCACCGTCGATGATTCCCATGATGAGGAGGGAGTAGTTCTCTCTCGAGGCTAAGGGTTCTACCGGTAGCTATGTGTTAATCTCTCTCTCTATGCATGATCTTATTAAGATCATGAGCTTGTAATCTATAAATCTACCTTGCTACTCAAGTGCTTTAATAGATCTATGCTCTCCCCATGTGTGTGAAAGTGACAGCGTGCACACCATGGTGGCACTTAGGCTAGAGATTACAAATACTTGTTATGAGTTATATTTGGAGTTGGATGTCTTTATGAAATTGTGGTGTTTGTTGGAACCATCTAGTGCTCAAGGTGACAGTGTGGGGTTTTCTAGATGGGAAAGGCTTACTTTGAGGTGTGCTGTTATAGCCCTACCATTGATTAGAGTATCCAACCGGAGAGTAGTTAAGAGTATTATCATAAAGAGAAGATATTTATAGGAGAGTGATCACTAGTGAAAGTATGATCCCTAGGCCTTGTTTCTTAGCATTGATACACCGTTTGTAATTAGATCTGTTACATGTCTGCTTACTTCCTTCTTTATTTCAGTTTGCCTTTAGTCTTTTACCACGTCAACCACACGCCAGCAAGCTATTTTCTATCACCGTTACCACTTATAATTATCCATACCACTTGTATTTCACTATCTCTTCGCCGAACTAGTGCACATATACACCTGACAAGTGTATTGGGTGTGTTGGGGACACAAGAGACTTCTTGTATCTTGATTGCAGGGTTGCTTGAGAGGGGATACCTTTGACCACTTCCTCCCTGAGTTTGATAAACCTTGGGTGATCCACTTAAGGGAAACTTGCTGCTGTTCTACAAACCTCTGCACTTGGAGGCCCAACAACTGTCTACAAGAATAGAAGTGCGTAGACATCAAGCTATTTTCTAGCGTCGTTGCCGGGGAGGTAAGGTAAAAGGTACTCACATCCTCCGGTGTGAGTGCTCGAAGTTATTTCCTTTAGATTCTGCAATTTTGTCTTTTTGTTTCTTGTTTTCACTAGTTAGGCTTAATGGAAAACAACAACAAAATTAGAGAGCTTTTTAGTATTTTTCCTAATATAGAACTTTAATTGTTTGAAAAGAAAATTAAAAAACCCATGGAACTTTCTTTGCATGCTAATATCAATGTTATTAGTATGAATCTTTTGAACACCTTTGTTACTAATGCTATGGAAACGTCTAAGCTTGGGGAAGTTAGTTTTTATGAAAATGATCTTTTTAGTTCCCCAACTTTAAAGAAGAAAATTTGCTCTGATGATACTTTATCTCCCATATGTGGTAATTCTGATGATACTTGTGATATTTTAAATCCACATACTGAAAGCACCCCTTTTAAAATACTTACAAAAATTGTTGAACGTGTTATGAATAACTGCTATTTTGGAGATGGAACTATCCATCCTGGTGATAATTTACTCCTTATACATGAATTATGCGAGTTGTTCAAGTGTGCAGGTATTTCAATGAACCAAGTTAAGAGGAAGCTATTCCCTATTTCACTTAAGGGCAAAGCAAGGGAGTGGTATGAGCTACTAGATGATCCTCATCATTTGGAGTGGAAGGAACTTGAATCTCTCTTTTACTCTAAATTTTATCCTCCTCGTGAAATTCATAAAGATAGGAATTACATTTATAATTTTCATCCTCATGATGGAGAAAGTATTGCCCAAGCATGGGGGAGACTGAAGTCACTAATGCTCAAATGTACCATTCATGAGATCCCCAGTAATATTGTTATTAATAATTTCTATGCAAGGCTTTCAGGACATTACATGGACTATCTAGATACTTGTTTAGAGGGATCCTTCACAATTAAGCAGGTCAAAGCTAAGTGGGATCTTCTTGAAACAATTCAAAGCAATACCGAAGATTGGGATAACAACAAAGGTAAAGAACCAGGTATAAACTATGAGTATGATTGCATTAAGTCTTTTGCTGAAACTATTGATTTTCAAGAGCTTAGTGCTAAATATGGTCTTGATCCTCAAATTCTTGTTGATTGTTATAGAACCTTTGCTTCTCATATTAATGCTCCTAAATAAAAATGGGACATCTATCATGAGCCTTATAAAGACACTTGCATGTAAAATGAAATTGTTATTAATGATAGCAATAAACATGCTCAAACCTCTGAAAGTACTACTTCTTATAAGCATGTTAATTTTTGTGGAATACATAGACCTTGTGAGAATAATCAAATTGAAGAAGAATATTGTATCACCCACAGGAATGAAAAAACTAGAACGTGGTATAGGGCTCTAAATGATCTTGGTAAAAAAGTTTGTGCCCTCTATTCTTTTATTTGTGAACTTTGCTTTGAAGTGGGTCATTTCAATTTTCAATGCTCAGGACATAATAATAGCCCTTCTAATCCAATGAGTACTGCAAGTTTGTATTGTGATGACATGATCACTCCTAATCAGCATGATGAACTTACATTATTTTTGGGGTGTGAAGAATTATCAAGAAAAACTTCTTTGGTAGATATGAGTGCTATTGGTATGAATAATGTCATGCATGGTTGTCATCTTTATTGTGTTGATAATTGTCACACAAATACTTACATACAAAATATTATAGAAGATGAGATTTTACCAAAATATGATAGGGCTAATATGTGTTTTGATCTTATTAATGAAAAGAAAGAATCCTCCAAAGTTTCTTCTATTGTCTCTAACAATAAACCAGGGTATATGGAGAAGCTTCCTTTCAAGCCTCTCCCTCCTAAAGAGAGGAAGAAAAAGAAGAGGAGGAGTAAAAGAAGAGAGGAAACGGTATTTTCCCCTAAGCATGTTGCTCCTATTATAGTTTTTGATGAGTCTGAACTCGATGATGTTCCTATGCCTATTACCTATAGTAGTGATCATGATTGGGAAAAGCACACTACCTTTGATATTGAAAATCTATTCGGTACCAATTCTGAAAATGATGATATTAATAATTGCTATACTATTAGTGCTATCCATGATCCTTCCAATGATGATATGTTTACAAATGAACACACTTGGGAAGATCACTATTCTATTGCTTATGATGATGCTATACCTCCAATATATGATGATTGCAATGATGAGTATGATATTTTCAGTCCATCTACTATTGAGGAGGAAATTAATTATGATTACAATATGCCTCCTATATTTGATGATTATGGTGATGAAAATAATAATGATAGCTATTTTGTTGAATTTTCTCCCACTATAATCAATAAGAATGACTATGTTTATGTGGGGAGTATTAATTCTTTTATGCATGTGGCTCATGATAAGAATGTTTTATGTGATAGTTATATTGTTAATTTTATTCATGATGCTACTGAAATTTATTATGAGAGAGGGAAACATGGTTTTATGTATCTCAATAATATTAAGTTTCCCCTATTTATGTTGAAAATTTTGAAGTTGCACTTGTTTTGCTTTACTATGCTTGTTGATTTGTGCTTTCATGACTTGTTTCTTTACAAGATTCCTATGCATAGGAAGTGGGTTAGACTTAAATTTGCTTTGAATTTGCTTCTTGATGCTCTCTTTTACTTCAATTCATATTTCTTATATGAGCATCTTCTCAAACTATCATGCCTAACTTAAAGGCGTTAAAAAAAGTACTTATTGGGAGATAACCCAAAAGTTTTAGATGAGTCTTGGAAGTTATTACCTCAGTAATAAGCTCTCCTTATCCTTTTTATTTGCTTTTTGTGCCAAGAGTAACCTCTAATGAGAGAGAAGTAATGATTGGGAAAGTTGCTGCTCCAAAATAGATTTCTGTGCTTCACCGTAAACATTCGTGTAAAATCTCTGTAGGTCCTTTTGAGGCATTAATTTTTGTACTTCTGCCCCAGGTTGTTATATAACTTTTGTTAGTTCAACACTTTTTGATTTGAGCAACAGAAGGTCTTCGAAAAAATTTGTCTTTACCAGCTGGTCTGTTTTGACAGATTTCTGCCATTATTTGCATTTGCTTCTTGTTGGTTCCTTTTTGAGTTCTTTTGGGGAATTGAGCTTTTTGAGGGAAATGCTACAGTAGCTAGTGTTTTAATGGAAGTTTTATTGGTGTTATAACTGAACCTTAAAGACTTATTATCTTGAGTGCACTAATGTTGCTAATAAAGATTGTGTGAAGTTTTGTATGAAGGAAAAAATTTAGGTGTATGAAAGGAATGAGTAATGAGATGAAGGATGGACTAAAGCTCAAGCTTGCGGATGCCACGTGTGTCACCCCAAGAAATATCCAAGAAGTAAAAGCGTCAAAGCTTAGGGATGCCCAAGGCATCCCCTTCTTCATCAATAAAAATTCCAGGTTTCTTCCAAACGCTTCATTTTTATTGTTTCATGCACAGTTGTGTTGTTCTTGGAGCGTCTTATTTTTTGTTTTCATTTTGGTTTTTTGTTTGATTGGTTTGCTTAGTTTGCTGAATAAATTGGTTGGACCCCCTCTTTCATACATTGGTTTTCAAATAGTTTGGTTTGGTTTGGAGAAGAGTAGGAAAGTTCATGCTGAAGTGTTAAAGAGAGCTTGTTTTTGACTGTGGCCTATGCTTTGTCATGCCATGCTTGATATTGTTTTGGCTTTATGATTAGTATTTTTTGATGTAGCATCACTTGTTATAAACAATTGTGATTGCTTAATGTGCCTTGGATGAATCATGCGTTGTTTTAGCATTTTAAAGCATAGTATAGTGGTATTCTCCTTTGATGCTTTATTTGGGTTGACTTGGCGCATGCTCACACCATGTTGTGACTATCCAAAGTCACCATAGCCTTTATGATCCTTTAGTTTTCAACTTGTAGTATCACTTTATGCTTTGATCAATGATGTTTTGTCGCTCTCCATGATTATGGCCATTATTGCTCTCTTAGTTTGTCGCTCCTAGTCTTTTGCTAGCCTCCGTAACCAAGTATGAGTTCCACTCATGCATCCAACTCCCTAAACCAGGTTATTCCAAAGAGTCCACCATACCTACCTATTAGCATATTCTATTCCAAGTATATTCATGCTTTTTTTACCTTCCAAATTAAACTTGTTATGATAAAACTAGTGATTAAAGCTCTCATGAACTTGATGGCACACTTTACTTTTTTACATCTAATAAACTTGAACCATTGTGTCGTCTATGTTGTATATGCTTGCACTTATTTGTTGGGGATTAGCAGAACCATGCTATCATGGATAACGCTTTCAACATTGCACTTGTACTTTGTACCTAGTTGATATCATGCTCTTTTGTCTATGGATGTCATCGGTGTAAAATTAAAGGGGAGCTTGTAAGTCCATGGAGTTATGTATGTGTGTTAGAGAAACTCCTGGGCCGCTGGTCTAATCCATGCTGACATGGTGGAAACCTGCAGCGCAACCATAATGAGCTGTCTATGAAGCATTCTTCTTATAAAAAAAGAGTCAGATATTGAGAAAAAAGAGAAAAAGAAAAAAAAAGAGATTATGAAAAGAGGAAAGAGAGAAAAAGCACCATATTCCCATGGTAAATAAGAAGATTGCTGAGATGCTCGTTGTCTGCTTGCCTTGTCATTTTGATATGGGGATTCTTCTGTATCATCGGGCAAGGGGTATCCCGTTGGCGGTTCTCTTTGATACACATGTACTTATGATGACAAGAACTTACCGGTGACTAAACTTGAGTAGCATGAGGAGCGGCCCTCGTATTCAAGGGACATGAGATTTCTAACTTATACTTCGTCAAGCATGTACACCATAGTTTGTTCACTTTAACCTTAATCACTTCAAGATGCTTATGATAGGGGCAATGAGAGCTGAAAGCTATAAGTACCATAATTTTTGGAAGCTCTTTATGAGACTTGAATCCCTTCTTCCTTCTATGAAGGCCTTTCTTCCACCATTATATTGAGTCTCCACCTTCTATCTTTGTGCACTTACTTTGAGAGCATAGTGGTCATTCTTAGTTCTATGTGCATTGTCCCAAGACTAGTTGATTGATGCATAACTTGATATTGCTTGTTTTAAACTATTTGTATCTAGTCACTCTTATGAACTTTGAAGGTGTCCTATGCATTTATGTTTGCTACTCTATGAGGGACAAGCTGGATGCCATTATGCTATGTTTTCTTTATGTGAAACAAACAAACATCTTGCAAAGCATTATTATTCATGAATCTTTTGTTTGTGCCTTTTCATGTTGCAACATAGTTTCTTTGTCTTATTGCTAGAACTTTGTCTTTCATGCTATGATTGAAGTACTATGATCCCAGCTTTGAATGTTTTACAAATACTTTGATCAAGTTTATGATGGTGCATGTCACCTCAAAATTTATTCTTTATTTTTATCACTTACCTACTCGAGGACGAGCAGGAGTTAAGCTTGGGGATGTTGATACATTGCAAATGTATCTATAATTTTTGATGTTCCATGCTTGGTTTTATCTACTTTCTTGTGTTTTGTTCCAACTTTGGAGTACTTTTCATATGATTTCTTGGACTAAACTATTAACAAGATGCCACGGTGCAGTTACTGTTTTACGCTGTTTTGGTTCCAGGAAAGTCAGAAAATCAATATTCTCGGAATTGGACCGGACAAAAGCCAAAGTTGATATTTTCCCAGAAGATTCACGGAGCCAAAAGGAGACACGAAGGGGGGCCACAGGGTGGCCACACCACCCCTTGGCGTGGGCCATCCCAGGCCGCGCTAGGGCATGGTGTGGGCCCCCTGGCTGGCCACCGACCTTGCCTCCTTCGCCTATATATTCCTCCCAAGGCAAAAACCCTAAATCGTCAATCAGAAAGCCATGAAAAGTTCCGCAGAACCGCCACCACCGAAGGGGAGATTCGAGGGATAGAAAGTCTCTGTTCTGGCACCCTGTCGGGACGGGGAAGTGCCCCCGGAGCCATGTCCATCGATCTCCACCACCATCTCCATCACCGTTGCTGATTCCCATGATGAGGAGGGAGTAGTTTTCTCTCGAGGCTAAGGGTTCTACCGGTAGCTATGTGTTCATCTCTCTCTATGCATGATCTTATTGAGATCATGAGCTTGTAATCTATAAATCTACCTTGCTACTCAAGTGCTTTAATAGATCTATGCTCTCCCCATGTGTGTGAAAGTGACAGCGTGCACACCATGGTGGCACTTAGGCTAGAGATTACAAATACTTGTTATCAGTTATATTTGGAGTTGGATGTCTTTATGAAATTGTGGTGTTTGTTGGAACCATCCAATGCTCAAGGTGACAGTGTGGGGTTTTCTAGATGGGAAAGGCTTACTTTGAGGTGTGCTGTTATAGCCCTACCATGGATTAGAGTGTCCAACCGGAGAGTAGTTAAGAGTAGTATCATAAAGAGAAGATATTTATATGAGAGTGATCACTAGTGAATCTATGATCCCTAGGCCTTGTTTCTTAGCATTGATACACCATTTGCAATTAGATATGTTACATGTCTGCTTGCTTCCTTCTTTATTTCAGTTTGTCTTTAGTCTTTTCCCACGTCAACCACACGCCAGCAAGCTATTTTCTATCACTGTTACCACTTATAATTACCCATACCACTTGTATTTCACTATCTCTTCGCCGAACTAGTGCACCTATACACCTGACAAGTGTATTGGGTGTGTTGGGGACACAAGAGACTTCTTGTATCTTGATTGCAGGGTTACTTGAGAGGGGATACCTTTGACCACTTCCTCCCTGAGTTCGATAAACCTTGGGTGATCCACTTAAGGGAAACTTGTTGCTGTTCTACAAACCTCTGCACTTGGAGGCCCAACAACTGTCTACAAGAATAGAAGTGCGTAGACATCATGGTTCTGAAGGCTTCTTACAAAATACGAATGGGTACTTCACGATATGTTAGATCCTTGTTGATATCTATGGCTCGGTGATCGATGTT
Source organism: Avena insularis (assembly GCA_023614405.1). Lineage (NCBI taxonomy): Eukaryota > Viridiplantae > Streptophyta > Magnoliopsida > Poales > Poaceae > Avena > Avena insularis. The sequence continues at coordinate 326,771,782 of CM042684.1, read as the reverse complement.
CTTGAAAACTTCGGTCTTCTCCGGAACTTCTAAGCATTTGCGAAGTAACGAGATATGGAACACATTGTGTATGGCTGACATCTCTTCCAGCAGTTCCAGTTGATATGATACTTGTCCTCGGCGATTCAAAATCTTGAAGGGTCCAATATATCTGGGGGATAACTTCCTTTCAGTTGAAAACGTTGCATTCCTTTCAAGGGTGATACTTTGAGATACACAAAATCTCTGACATTGAAGGTCAGGTCTCGATGTCTTTTGTCAGCATAACTCTTCTGTCTGGATTGGGCGGTCTTGAGGTGTTCACGGACTTTGTGAACCTTCTCTTCGGCTTCTCATATGATGTTAGGTCCGAAAATATGACTCTCTCCTACTTGCAACCAATTGAAGGGGGTACGACACTTCCTTCCATACAGAAATTCAAAGGAGGCCATTTGCAAACTGGCTTGATAACTATTATTGTATGAGAATTCTGCGAAAGGCAGGCAATCTTCCCATTTTGATCTATATTCTAGCACATAAGCTCTCAACATATCTTCTAAGATTTGGTAGACTCTTTCAGTTTGTCCATCGGTTTGCGGGTGATAAGCTGTGCTGAAGTTCAGCTTGGTTCCTAATCCTTCTTGGACTTTCTACCAAAATCTTGAGGTAAACTGGGTTCCTCGATCCGATACTATGGTCTTAGGGGTTCCATGCAAACTGATGATTCTATCAATGTACAGCTCTGCTAGCTTCGAACTCTGGTAGGTAGTCTTGACAGGTATAAAATGGGCTACCTTGGACAGTCTATCAACTATGACCCAAATAGAGTCATTTCCCCTACTAGAAGTAGGCAAACCGGTGATAAAATCCATTCCGACAGAATCCCATTTCCATTCCGGAATCTGCAATGGTTGCAAAAGTCCTACAGGTCGTTGATGTTCCGCTTTGACTCTCTGACAGATATCACACTTGGCTATGTAGCTTCCGATTTCTATCTTCATCTTCTGCCACCAAAATTGCTCTTTCAAATCCTGATACATCTTCATTCCTCCGGGGTGGATAGAATAAAGAGTATCATGACCTTACTGCATGATAACTTGCTTCGGCTCGGAATCTGTTGGCACATAGATATGTCCTTTGTACCACAAAACTCCTTCTTCATCTTCGGTGAATCTGGGTACCTTTCCTATACCGATACGGCGCTTGATTCCGTCGATACTTGCATTTCCTTTCTGTGCCTCCTTGATCTGCCTGATCAAAGTGGATTGAAGTTCAATGCTAGCTAAAAATCCTTTGCTAACTAGCTCTTTTCTAAACTTCTCCAACTCTTCATGCAAACTTGGTTGGGCTTCTTTAATCATGGTGTTTAATCTACACGGCAATCTGCTAAGAGCATCCGCTACCACATTGGCTTTGCCGGGGTGATAGTGAATGTCAAGGTCATAATCCTTGATTAACTCTATCCATCTCCTTTGCCTCATATTCAGCTCCTTTTGGGTGAAAATATACTTCAGGCTCTTGTGATCCGAATAAATCTCACAGTGGTTACCCATAAGGTAATGACGCCATGTCTTCAAAGCTAAAACTACAGCTGCTAGTTCTAAGTCATGGGTAGGGTAGTTTTGCTCATGTTGCTTCAGTTATCTGGACAGATATGCTATGACTTTGCCTTCCTGCATCAACACACGTCCGAGACAATTCTTGGATGCATCACGATACACATCAAAAGGCTTCTTGATATCTGGCATAATCAGAATTGGGGCTGAAATCAATCTCTTCTTGAGCTCTTGAGAACTTGCTTCACATTTATCCGTCCATTCAAACTTCTTATCTTTCTTCAATAATTGGGTAATTGGTCTTGCGATGCTTGAAAATCCTTCTACGAACTTGCGGTAATATCCTGCTAATCCGAGAAATGCACGGACTTGGGTTTGAGTGGTTGGGGGTTTCCATTCTTCAACATCTTTAATCTTGGTGGGATCGACAGCAACTTCTCCTGCCGACACGATATGTCCTAGGAATCCTACTTCCTTTAACCAGAACTCGCATTTGCTAAACTTGGCATACAACTGATGCTCTCTAAGGGTTTCAAGGATGGTTCTCAGGTGTAGCTCATGGTCTTATTATGACTTGGAATAGATCAGAATATCATCGATAAAGACAACAACAAACTTATCCAGGAAGTTCATAAAAATCTTATTCATGAGATTCATGAAATAAGCGGGGCATTGGTTAATCCAAAAGACATAACCGTGTACTCATACAATCCATATCTGGTGGTATAGGCAGTCTTTGGAATATCCATTGCATGAATCTTGAGTTGATGATAACCAGTTCTAAGATCAATCTTAGAAAACATGCTGGCACCAGTCAACTGGTCAAATAGATCCTCTATCTTCGGTAGTGGGTACTTGTTCTTGATGGTGACGTCATTCAGCTTCCGGTAATCCGTACACAAACGATTACCTCCATCTTTCCTATCCACAAACAAAACAGGCGATATCCATGGCGATGCGCTTGGTTGAATCAGACCTTTCTCTAGCATAGCATCAAATTGCTTCTTCAGCTCCACTAATTCCGATGGGTTCATACTATAAGGTCTCTGAGCTATGGGTCCAGTTCCAGGAACTAGTTCAATGATGAACTCGATATCCCGATCTGGGGGCATACCGGGCAATTCATCTGGGAACACGTCGGTGTATTCACAGACTACGCTGACTTAGTCTAGGGTTGGTTGGGCTAGACTCTTGTTGCATTTGAATTGACGGGGCAATGTCTCAGATACATGCTCTACTAATACTCTAGTGCTACTGGTCATGGTTATGGCTTTCTTGGCACAGTCGATTAATCCTTTATGTTTCGACATCCAATCCATTCCTAGTACTACTTCCAAACCTTTGGTTCCATGTACTATTAGATTAGCATAAAACTCTATTCCATGGATTCTGATAGGTACAGCCTTGCAAATTTGTCTAGCTTTCGTGGTTGAACTATCATAACATGCTTCAATTTTGTTGGTTGAATCTTACTAGTGCATGCAAATTCTTCTGTAACAAACGAGTGCGATGCTCAAGAATCAAACAACACTCTTGCAAGTACTGAGTTAACAAAAAACATACCCAGCACGACAGCTGGCGCTTCCTGAGCTTCTTCAACATTCATGTGGAATAGACGGCCGTTGCAGTTCAGCGAGTTCCCTAGGGCAAATCTCCTTCCAGGCTGAACACGGCGTTGTTGCTGAGTGGGTGCATTCACATTGGTGGTTGCTGCAAGCTTCTTGGATCACTCGTTGGAGTAGTGACCATTGACTCTGCATTCAAAGCAAGTAATCAGGGACTTGTCTTTTCCTGCAATAGGAACAACATTGCTTCCAATCCTTGGGGCAGTATTGTTGTTGTTGGTGTTGTTATTGTTGGACTTGGGCGGTGCACGGTTGAAGTTATTGGAGTTGTCGGGGTTATTGTTGTGGTTTCCTGCAGACCTTGGGTTTCCTCCTCCACGGTTGGGATAGCTTGGACGGGAGATAGGGGTATGTTGTTTCTTGGGGCATATCCTGCAGACGGGTTGGGGCAATACTTATGGGTATGGTGGGATCCAGGCTGGTGCATAATCCTATGCTTCCGATTGTCATTGGCTTGGTTTTTCTTCCCTTCCATCTGAATGGCAGAATCCACTAGAGCTTCAAGATCATCAAAGGGAATGTTGACTAGCACGGTTTGCATCTCATCATGCAGTCTGTTCATGTCAACACCCGGATTTTTAATCCCAGATGCCTGTTATGCCATACATCGCAATCCCAGGATTACCATTTTTGCGAGACATAACAGAATTGGTACCACAGTACATCATCCATTACAAACCATAATAAAGGTCTTACAAATAAAGGATCTCATGATCTAGTCTTAATACAATCAAAGCATCAGAAAGTAAACATAGTAGGGGCTCCATCTTCAGGGTCACAGACAATGCTGATGATGGGAGATGATCCTAGTTGTCATAGACCTCCTGCTGTCCATCTTCCTGGTAGTCCTCCTCATAGTCTAGCCACGGGAATAGCTAGGGACAAAGCCATGTGTACTCTTTAAGTACTCGCAAACTATCACTAACAAGTAAGGTAGTTCTAGTAGGAATCTTAAGCTCTAGGTTGATTTGCAAAAAGGCAGGTTTACTTCATAAGAGTTCAAAAGTAAAGAATCTAATTTAATCACTTAAGTGGGAACCTAGTTTTCATATCCACAACCTTGTTGTGGTCAAGTCAATTTCATAGTTAAATTCACAAGTCATTTTGAAAACATCTGACAACGGAACAGTATGGCCACTCTAACTATCCATGACCGCGGATGCGGCTATTCGAATAATTTGACACTCTGCAGAGGTGGTACACTTTCACCACAAAATCCGATACATCCGTCAGGGATAACCCTGAATCATCATACTTGGTATGCGGATAATCATTCATAACCTTTCAATTACACACTCTAGTATAGGCACCTCCCCTATGAGCTTGGCCTCCGAGCCATGGCCATCTGCCATCCTAGGCACTGCATAGGTGGACATTCACATTCACGAGGTAGCCTCAGCTCAACCTCTTTCCGCGAGGGAACCCATACTAAGGCATATAAACTTCCAGCTAATCCCTACCCAATTTGGGTATTGTGGTTGTACGGTAAAATTGGAATGGTATCGCATCCAAACCCAACCATCAGTTTTCATAAAGGGCTATGGCTCATGCCTCAACATTTTCATCATCAAAATCCTTTAGTGTTTCTCAACACATGTCAAAACATTTCAATAGAATGAATCATCATTCTAAGGTTTTCATAATCATTTTCACCAAGTATTCCCATCTAAAGTGATCAACTTTTATGCTTAGCACTAGCCACTAAAGTTGAGGGTATTTACTAAAGAGGGGTGCTAATCAAGTGTAACTATCCAACTCTAATCTCATGCCTTGAAATGACATCTAAGTATAACTACTTAGGCCTAGTTTTATACTATTTATGGTATCTATAATATTTTTCCAATACTCACAAAGCACTAACTAAAAGTAAAGAACTTTGGTAAAGTAAAAGAATAAAGCTTACAAGTAAAACTTGGGATTGGTAGAATCAAAGTTATATAACCAAGCATGCTTAAGGCATCTTGCATAGGTTATCTTGCAAGGATAACTTGCATGGTTCTAGCTTGCAATTAGTGATAGCTTGCCTTGAGTAGAGCAGTGGTTGAAGTTTTCTTCTTCTTCTTGGTAGTACTCCTCCTCCTCGTATCCCGGGTCGATACTATCGTCTATAAATCAATACGAGGTACACAATCACCAAACAATACTTAACTACTTCTATTTAGCACACTAAGGCTCACACTTGATGATCTAGCATCATCACAATCATCACATGACATAAAGACTTAGTCTTATTTATCTTATTTTAGAAAAGTAATTTCTACTCATTGAAAATAATTAAGATTTAATATTCTCCAATTAAAATATGGGATCATGTTGACACATGTCATCACCACATATTCTAATACATGGGAATGTGATTTAAAGTGTTGGTCATATTTTATAAAGTTTAAGATTATCATTTAATAGAATTAAAGTGACTAGAAATGCCTAATAACATTCTTTTGGTACTAGTCCAATGTCACTGCATGTAAACCGAACTATATTTACATATTCAGATATATCTTGTCAAATGTTATTTTTGAGAGTTGGAAACAACTCAAAAGAATTTATGGTTGCTTTTTGAAAAATGTTTGAATGTGGAAAAGTCACTGTCTTGTTATTTTTAGTATAGGTGATCCCTAATTCCAAATGACTTGAATCCAATGGGCTTGGGTAGATAATTTAAATACCTTTCTAAAAAAATAGAATCATGCAATTTGGTTTAGTGAATGTCTTTGAAATAATTTTTGAATCTACTGACAGAATATGGTTTTAACTAAATTGGAAAATAACTATTTGAATTCACAGTTCGCTGCTGAAAACTAAGGCCGCCCAATCAAGACGCGCAGCAATGGCTGTCGATGTGGGGTTCCCACTAGTTAGCGACTCTATCTAACCGAAATGGTATCTTTCAATCTAGGCCCTATGATTAGAAAGCGATCCAACGGCTGAGGTTCATCATCGACGACGAACAGCTCCGGTGAGGTCTGAACCCTAACGCAGCAGTGGGGGTCGTGTGAGGCTCACCTGGGCTCCAGCTAGGGTCGGTGATGGGGGCGAATGACGTTGTCGATGACGGAGGTTCGAACGGTGGTCGTAGCAGCTCCTGGGGCGGCTCCAATCGACGATGCCCTTCCTTCACTGCAGCGGCGGGCTCCGGTGAAATTCCGGCAATGCGGTGCTCACCTTGCTCCGGGAAGAAGTGTGGGAGGGTCTGTGACGAGTGGGGAGTGAGGTGGTGTGGAGAATTGAGGCGGAGAGGGCCTCTATTTATACACCGGTGAGGGGACCGAGCGGGATGGCCTAGCTTCTCCGACGATGGTGGTACAGCATGCTGGCGGCATGGCTAAGGGTAGGGGGCGACATAGTGCTCCATGGCAGTCATCACGGGCTTAATGGCACGACACGGGTTGGTCGAGGACGGTCGGGCACGTGCGGTGCTCTGCGCGGAACCAGCGGTGTTCGAGACGGCGCACGGGGGCTACGGGTCATGCGGTGGCGAACGGGGATGTCTGTGGGCTAGTTGGGTTTATGGCGAGTGCGTGCACGCGCGGAGAGGGCAAGGCGCGGTGCGTGCGAGCTGGTCGATTGTGGCGCTCTGGCGCGCTCTCGGCACGGCATAGAGATAGTGGGCGCAGCGTTGCTAGGGTGGTCCAGGGCCTGGCTGCGGGCAAGGGATGGACAGGGGGTGGCGATGGACGGTCACCTCTCTTCTGGTCATCGTGGGAGAGGGCGGCGTGGTCCGTGGCGCTCTGTCCATGGTCGGCCGGCGAGGGTGGCTTCGGGCGACGCTCCACTGGCGCAACGACAAAGGGGGGATGCGTGTCTAGTGCTGCTAGGGACTAGGAGAGACAGGGGGAGTGCAATGGGGGCATTTGGTTGAATGATCACTGCTCAAAACAGTGTAGTTAGGCAGAGTTTGAATTGTGTCTGCAAGGTGTTTGATTAAATGGCCAAAAGAAATTAAGTTTGAAAATTTTGAATGAAATTTGGTGAGTGATCTAACCTTATGCTTAGTAGTCTCTGGTTTCTTGGGTTTGCCAAGGTGAATTGATTTGAGGGGTTTTTGCAAAATGGTGATCTTACCATATGAACTTGATTCAATTTTGAACTGTCCTTTAATATATTTGAAAATAGTTTTTGTGAGTTTGTAAAGTGGGCTTGGGTTCACTTTTACTTGGTCTAGCAAGGGGTGAAAAGAAGTGGAAATGTTGTTGTTAGAAATCCTTTACTAGGAACACTCAAAGTGGCCTAGTGGTTAACTTTGGTCAAAATGACCATTTGCCTAATTGATTTATATTTGATTTCTTTTTCTTTGGATTTTGTTTGTAATTGTCCTAGATGATGTAGTATTCATCTTTAAACCATTTATTATCATTTGTAGCAATCAAACATGGCAATTTCACTCAATCATACACTAATGCAAATCACACATGCATTCATATTCAATTTAGTAATAAAAGTTTTGTTACCCTAAATTTGGGTGATTAGAACTTGATAATCTTGATTAGTATTTTTGGGGTGTTACAGTTCAGGAATCTCTTTTTCTTCTTTGCTTCGGTGTCAATCTCATCAAGGGCATATCTAGCTAGTGACAGAAATTTGTCACAGTATTCTACCACAACCATTCTTCCTTGTTTCAATTCTCTGAACTCGTCCCTCATCCTCTTAATCAAACCCGGGGGCACATGAGTCCTTTTGAACTTGATTTTGAACTTATCCCAAGTCATCATCTAACCTCCGTTCATGGTACGTGTGCTATTCCACTAGGCTCTTGCATCACCTTCCAGATAATGGGTGGCAAATAGTACTTTTTCATTGGCCTCAACTCCTGCGACCTCTAGGTTGTTCTCCATGGTTTGCAGCCATTTATCAGCATCTAAGGGCTCTTTAGACTTACTAAAGATAGGTGGGTTGGTATTCTGAAAGTTCTTGAGCTTGGATCCATGGTTATCATGGTTTCCGTGGACTTGATTATTGTGGGCCATCTGAGCTATCTGTTGAAGAGTGGCTAAGTTGGCTTGACGTTCCGCTCTACTAGCTTCACGGTTAGAAACTAGCATTTGCAGAATCTGCAGCATTGGGTCCTGAGATGAACTGCTTCCTCCGGGATTTTGATGAGTCATCTGAAGATTGAGATAGATAGTGAGATAAGAGGGAAATTTCTAAGGTTCATGGTTTTGATTTAAAAGTTTTAACTTTGAGTTTTGACTCGGGTTTTGCAAACTAACAACTTCCTCTCATTCATTCATTCAAGGCACACAATACAAACACACACCACAACACAAATACAAAAACAGATGGTTTTAAGAACCATTCTGTGAAACTACAATACAGTGGGACCGGGTACAACTCATTCCTATGGTAGTGCTCAAGTGCATCTAATCATCATCAATGAAGGCGGAATCATCATCATCAGTGTGGAACTCCATGGCATCGTCCTCCAGGTAGTCATCATCATCATTGAGGTAAGAGTAGAGATCTCCATGGATATCTTCACCTTCCTCCTCCTTCGCTTCAAGATGGACCTCCTGCTCACGGATGGTCTTCTCGAGAGTGGCCACCTTCTTGCAGAGACGATCGATGATGCGCTCCTTCTTGTCACGCTGACGACGAAGTGATTGGCGCTCCTTGGCGAGGATGGCGAGGGTCTGGTTCTTCTTGACTGCAATGGCATGGTTATGGTTGGCGTAGGCATGAGCGTTGTCCAACTCCTTCTGTCTATTATACAACATGAAGTCGAGATTATCCACTTGGTGCTTCAGCTCCTAGTGTCCTTGCATCTCCAAAGTCATTCCCATAGAATCACGCTTTGCGTAGTGAGCAAAGAGAGTTCCCTGGATCTGGTTGATGTTTTGCCCACACAGACGGGCAAGAGCTTCTTGCATAGCCCTGGCTAATCCATCTAGCCAGTTGTTCTCCCGAACGCTGAATTGGATCTTCTCCGAAGTGGGTGCTTCCATCTTGCCTCTAAGATCTGCAACTATCAGGAATGATAGCTCTCCTCCTTGCTGATCATTGAGTTGGGCCCCGAAGAACTCCGGGTACGGGTGCTCAAGGTACTCTGCGAGTGCATCGAGATCCCTCCCAAAGATCAGGTGGCCTCTGTTGCCCAGTTGGTAGAACTTGCTATACTTTACCTCCATCTATAATAAATTAGGGTGAGCAAGTTAGTGGGGTGATCAAGTGTGTCAAATTTTATGTAGGATTGCAGGAATTTTTAAGGAACATGAATTTTTTTTGAAAGAATCTCAAGGATAAGAGTGGGAATAGGTTTTCATGAATATTCACTTCTTTTTTTTTGAAACTAAGTTTTTGTTCGGACATCCATTCTAACTAGGGTCTCCTATGGTCAGGATGGCTCTGATACCAACTTGTCAACACCCGGATTTTTAATCCCAGATGCCTGTTATGCCATACATCGCAATCCTAGGATTACCATTTTTGCGAGACATAACTGAATTGGTACCACAGTACATCATCCATTACAAACCATAATAAAGTTCTTACAAATAAAGGATCTCATGATCTAGTCTTAATACAATCAAAGCATCAGAAAGTAAACATAGTAGGGGCTCCATCTTCAGGGTCACAGGCAATGCTGATGATGGGAGATGATCCTAGTTGTCATAGACCTCCTGCTGTCCATCTTCCTGGTAGTCCTCCTCATAGTCTAGCCACAGGAATAGCTAGGGACAAAGCCATGTGTACTCTTTAAGTACTCGCAAACTATCACTAACAAGTAAGGTAGTTCTAGTAGGAATCTTAAGCTCTAGGTTGATTTGCAAAAAGCCAGGTTTACTTCATAAGAGTTCAAAAGTAAAGAATCTAATTTAATCACTTAAGTGGGAACCTAGTTTTCATATCCACAACCCTGTTGTGGTCAAGTCAATTTCATAGTTCAATTCACAAGTCATTTTGAAAACATCTGACAACGGAACAGTATGGCCACTCCAACTGTCCATGACCGTGGACGCGGCTATTCGAATAGTTTGACACTCTGCAGAGGTGGTACACTTTCACCACAAAATTCAATACATACGTCAGGGATAACCCTGAATCATCATACTTAGTATGCGGATAATCAATCATAACCTTTCAATTACACACTCTAGTATAGGCACCTCCCCTATGAGCTTGGCCTCCCAGCCATGGCCATCTGCCATCCTGGGCACTGCATAGGTGGACATTCACACTCACGAGGTAGCCTCAGCTCAACCTCTTTCCACGAGGGAACCCATGCTAAGGCATATAAACTTCCAGTTAAGCCCTACCCAATTCAGGTATTGTGGTTGTACGGTAAAATTGGAATGGTATCGCATCCGAACCCAACTATCAGTTTTTAAAAAGGGTCAAGGCTAATGCCTCAACATTTTCATCATCAACCATTGTGTTTCTCAACACATGTCAAAACATTTCAATAGAATGACTTAATATTCCAAGGTTTTCATAATCATTTTCACCAAGTATTCCCATCTAAAGTGATCAACTTTTATGCTTAGCACTAGCCACTAAAGTTGAGGGTATTCACTAATGACGGGTGCTAATCAAGTGTAGCTATCCAACTCTAGTTTATGCCTTTTTATGACATCTAAGTATAACTACTTAGGCCTAGTTTTATACTCTTTATGGTATCTATCCTATTTTTCCAATACTCACAATTCACTAACTAAAGGTAAAGAACTTTGGTAAAAAGTAAAAGAATAAAGCTTGCAAGTAAAATTTGGGATTGGTATAATCAAGGTTGCATAACCAAGCATGCCTAATGCATCTTGCATAGGTTATCTTGCAAGATGGCTTGCATAGTTAACTTGTAGTGTTAGGCTTGCACATATATGTGGTTTGCAAGTGTTACCTTGCCTTGAGTAGTGAAGTGGTTGAAGTTCTCTTCTTCGTAGTACTCCTCCTCCTCGTATCCTGGGTCGGTACTATCGACTATAAATGAATACGAGGTACACAATCACCAAACAATACTTAACTACTTCTATTTATCACACTAAGGCTCACACTTGATGATCTAGCATCATCAAAAACATCACATGAAATAAAGACCTAATTTTATTTATCTTATTCTGGAAAAGTAATTTCTACTCATTGAAAATACTTAAGATTTAATATTCTCCAATTAAAATATGGGATCATGTTGACACATGTCATCACCACATATTATAATACTTGGTAATGTGATTTAAAGTGGTGGTCACATTTTATAAAGATTAACATTACCATTTAATACAATTAAAGTGATTATAAATGCCTATATAGCATTCTTTTGGTACTAGTCCAAGATCACTGCATGTAAACCTACATATTTTTACATATTCAGATAGATCTTGTCAAATGTGATTTTTGAGAGTTGGAATCAACTCAAAAGCATTTATGGTTGATTTTTGAAAAATGTTTGAATGTGTAAAAGTCTCAGTCTTGTTATTTTTACTATAGGTGATCTATAATTTCAAATGGTTTGAATCTAATGGAATTGGATAGATAATTTGAGTACCTTTCTAACAAAATTGGAATCATGCAATTTGGTTCAGTGAATCTCTTTGAATTGATTTTTAAATCTACTGATAGAATCTAGTTTTAACTAAAATAGAAAAAGCTTATTTGAATCTTTGGGCTCTGCGCGGGAAACTAACTCGGCCGGCCCAACAGCACTGCGCTGGCGTAGCGGGCTGCTGACAGGACGGTCCCACACATCAGCGACTATATTAACCCGAAACGGTATCTTTCAATCTGGACTGTGCGATTAGACTAGGATTTACGGTCGTGGTTCGTCGTCTCCGACGGACAGCTCCGGCGAAGAACGAACCCTAACGCGACGGTGGGGGTACGTGGGGGATCACTTGGGCTCCAGCTAAGATCGACGATGGGGGCGAATGACGTTGTAGACGACAGCGGTTCGAATGGTGGTCAGGACGGCTCCTGGAGCGGCTCCAATCAACGGCGCCCTTCCTCCACTATAGCGGCAGGCTCCGGTGGAATTCCGGCGGTGTGGTGCTCGCCTTGCTCCGGGGAGAGGTGTGAGAGGTGTCTGAGAGAGAGGGGAGTGGGATGGTGTGGTGAACTGGAGCTGGGGCGGCCTCTATTTATACAACGATGAGAGGGACAGAGCGGGATGGCTCGGCCTCGTCGGCGACGTCGATACAGGGGGCTATAGGCATGGCTGAGGGTAGGGGTCGACGTGGTGCTTCAGGGCGGTCGTCGTGCAAGTGATGGCACGGCAAGGGGCGGTCGAGAACGGTCAGGAACAGTCGGTGCTCTGGGCGAAAACGGCGGCATTCGAGACGGCGCACAGGGGCTACGGGTCGTGCGGCGGCGAACGGGCATGTCTGGGGGTAGCTAGGGTCACGGCGAGTGCGGGCACGCGCGGTGAGGGCAAGGCGCAGCGTGTGTGCATGTGTCAGCTGCGGCGCTCTGGCACGCTCTCGGCATGGCAGGCAGAGAAATGGGCACGGCGCTTGTGGGTGGTCCATGGTGTGTCTCTGGTCTAGCGGTGGATAGAGGTGGCGGTGGACGGTTGCCTGTCTCCTGGACATCGTGGGAGAGGGCGGCGTTGGCTGTGGTGAGCTGTGCGTGGTCGACCGGCGCGTCGAGCTTTGGGCGACGTTGCACTGGTGCAACGGCGGAGGGGAAGCTAGTCTGCTGCGCTGTTAGGCACTAAGGGAGACCAGGGGAGTGAAATAAGGGGCTAGTGACGATTGATCACTGCTCAAAGCAGTAGAAGTTAGGTAGGTGTTTTCTGTGTCTGCCAAGTGCTCGACCAAATGGCCGCATGAACACAAGATTTGAATTTTTGGCTTGGTGAGTGTGTTTGTCACATTCTTGAGTGTCTATGGTTGCTTGGGTTTGCCAAGGTGAATTGGTTTGAATGGTTTTTGCAAAATGGTGATCTATGCATATGAACTTGATTCAATTTTGCAATGTCCTTTAAATAGATTTGGAATTGGTTTCTGTTGGTTTGTAAAGTGGGCTTGGGTTCACTTTTACTTGGTCTAGCAAGGGGTGAAAAGAATTGAGAAAGTTTCTATTAGAAATCTTTTACTAGAAACACCCAAAATGGTCTAGTGGTTAATTTTGGTCAAAATAACCATTTAATCATATGATTCATATTTGAATTTCCTTTCTTTGGAGTTTGTTTGTAATTGGCCTAGATGATGTAGTATTCATCTTTAAACCATTCCTTATCATTTGTAGCAATCAAACATGGCAATTGCACTCATTCATGCACTAATGCAATTCACACATACACTCATATTAAATTTAATAATAAAAGTTTTTGTTAACCCTAAACTTGGGTAATTAGAACTTGATAATCTTGATTAATATTTTTGGGATGTTACCCTCCACCCATGCCGGCGCGATGGCGCCAGCTCCAACTCCGATTCTGAATCTGACAGCGCCTGCGGGGACGAGGGCGTGGCTAGCTCGTCCAAGCCCCACCTTGTCGAGTTCAAAGCCACGGTGAGTGTTGGCCTCTCTGCTGGGCATGCGGATATTTCTCATCTTCTGCTTACTCCTTGCTACATGGTGACGACGAGTGCAGGAGCAACGCCAACTCAACCCCCTGTTCGTGTGAAGGCTCAAGAGCGACTTGCTGCTGCATCTATCATCCTTTTCTCTAATCCTGCCGAGCAGCCTAGGTATAGTTCCCACACATTAGTATTTTCTCTCCTATTGGTGGGTGGTTGTGTGGACTGTGGAGTAGCATGCGCAACTGTCCTTGTGATTAAATTAACATCATTAAGATACAGTGAAGGAGTGAAGATATGCAAATTGGTTTTGTTTCTTCAGATTGTATTCACTATTTCTCCTACCTATTGGCAGGACGCCTATTGCGTGTGCACATGCTTAGCGGTATTCTCTATTTAGGAGGAGGCCCCGTCTGCTCTAAATATTAGATTGGAACCCAGAGGTGTGGTTTTTATCTTTTGTACTACCTCTTTTCGGGATTATAAGTTCAGAGAGCTTTTTTATATTGTTTGAAATTATAAGGGCTATCTCATTATTAGTCTCTCCCTTTCAATGCATGTTCTCCTTTTTCCATCACTTCTCTCATACATGTAAAACTATTGGTGCATGCATAAATTAATGAGAGACAGTTATGAAGCGTCTTGGTACTAGCAACTTGGCCCTTAGGACTAATAATCCCGAACAGAGGTAGTATATGTTTAGCATCATGATAAATTTCAGGATGTAATTTTCCGATCCTAATAAAGCTATACCTCTATTATCATGCTTTAATGTATTTTTCTTGATTTTATAGATGGGGAAGAATTCAGATGCCAGGGTCTGCTCGAATTGCTTGTATCAGTTGCTTATGAATAATGTTTATTGTATATTATACTGCATCACATGTATAGCCAGTGGTTACCTTTCAGCATTTGTTCTTAGGGTCATTTACCCATTTAAGAAAAAGTCAAATAGTAAAATTAGAACATGTCATCACAAATACACTTCTTCTGTTCCAACATACTTGTTGTGGTTTTAGTTCAAATTTGAACCAAAACCACGACAAGTATTTTGGAAGCGGAGGGAGTATTCAAGTGCTAACCGGCAAGATGCAATATTAACTATTCTTACGATGCCTCGCATATATTAGCCATGATTCTGCTAGGGGAAGTAATAATAACCAGTTTTTGTTGCACAGTTAATTTGGTCACAACAGGTTGTTTTCATGTTCAGCTGTTGTCTAGAATCTAGATTTGTTGGCAGCAATAAACTACAGGCTGGGCCCAACTGAGTTGGTGTACCTAGGTGATATATTGTCTAGCATTTTGTGCTGAGGTGAGTAGCTTCTTGCACATCAGTTACAAAGTTAAAAATTGTACAGTTATGAAATTGTTATACAACACTCACTACTACAGACGATTGATTAATTTTGTAAGCATGTTAAGTCACCATGAACAAGATGCTTTAGGATTGTAATTCTTATTGTGTTTCATGACAGTAATTAGATCCTTATCTTGCTGAATGGATATATATGAAAATAATATCAGTTATGTGTAGTAGCTCTTGTCATTTGATGCATTATTATCCATGCATGCCAGATCCCATTCGGGAAAGGGAAAATTATGCACATATACACTCTGAACATGTGCTCATTTTGTAATCCATAATGAGCATATTTTGTTTCTAGATCCACTTCACATCGCGGAACGGGCTTTCCATAAAAAATGTATGCAACTGACAATTGGAAATGCCAAGATCTATATTGGGACAATATATACATGCAGGTTAGGATGAATAACATTAACAGAACCCAAGAGTGCATTGATTGTTTCTTTTATATCTTTGTTGTTTAATAAGACCTTAACTAGCTGAGTGCATACAAAATATAGCTTATCATGCTTAATCATGTCGTGGTCTCTTCTGAACCTAGGTTCAAACTGTATTTGGTTGATTTCACATATTTTTGGGTATTTGCCTACATAAATATAAATCTTGGTGCTATTTTGTTTAACAAAACATTATGGAATCCCAAGGTTGATTGGTTGCATCGGCCGCAACTTTGGAGGAAAGGATCTCAACTGCTTATGTGTCTTGTTTTTTCTCCGGCGTAGAGCTAGGTTGCCAGCCTTTTTCATACTTCGACATTACGAGTTTCTTAATTCTTGCTGCTAGGGGGCTCCGTAAGTTTGCTGTAGAATCATTGATTGTGTTCCATATGTTCAAAATGAGGAGAGTTGTTTCGAAATCTTGTCTCTTTTGGCATTACTCGTGATACTGGCAAATGTAAAAAAATAATCAATTCTCTCTATTAGTGGACCCATTATAACTGCACATAATAATGCCCTATCTACATTGTAATTTAAGTCATTCAGATTTCATAAAATATTACTTCCTCCGGCCCACATTAGTTGACTCAAATTTGTCAAGATACGGATGTATCTAATACTAAATCATGTCTAGATACAATCGAATCAAGGTCAACTAATTTGGATCGAAGGGAGTAATAATTCTGTCCTATGGCCTCTATTGTGGAATTGTAAATTAAGCCATTCAGATTTCATGAAATATTTCTGTTGTTAAACATTTTTCAAATATACCATTTTTTGCATAAGATAACGGGCGCAACAACGAGCGCTTTCGTGGTCTAGTTCTCTCGAAAACTGAGAACATGCGGTGAGCAGGAGTGCGTCCGGGTGACCTATGTCAAAAATAATATTCTGTCGATGTTCAACGAAACATCAACTTGCTCTGTTAGATATGGTGGGTCGATTGAAAATCCAATTCAGCTCGATGAACCTATTATTTAAAAATATATTTTGAAATTTTTAAAATATCAGCAAAAAAATATTCTCACGTACAATCAGACATTTTATGTCTGCACATAAATTTTGGCGGGGGGGGGGGGGGGATATTTTTTCGTGTCCCTTAAAAAAGACAGGTTTTGATGTCTAACATGACTATTTATGGACAATTTTTTGTGTTTTTACACAAGACACATAAAATATTCTTTACTCTTGAAAACTTCCGTGCGAACGTAGTGTCTGGATGTCCATGCAAAAAAATCTGATTTTTTTAACATTTTAAAATTTTGTTTTGACGGAGTTTCGTAATAGATTCATTTGGACCCCGTGAGCTAAAAAAAAATTCTCTCGTTTCGTTTAGATAATTCTATTCTCTCTACGTTGGTGTTGAAATGCAAACGATCTGTTCCTTACACTCACTACTACTGGTGTTTCCCAACTTAAAAGTCTCCAAGCTAATGAATAAATATGGGTGGAGTGCTCCTGCCGCACCCATCCCTAACCAGGGGTCCATCTCTACTACTTACATGCAAAGAAACGGTAAAGATTTTACTTTGTATACCCTGTAAATCACACACAGATGGAATACAACCACACGATCAGGCACACTTAAGATAATTAGCACATGAGCTTAGCCTAATCAAATTTCCATGTACGCAACGTCGGATGAAAACTCATCCACACAGAGAAGATAGGAAACACAGTTCCCAGCGTCCTCAACACCTGATCGCTTACCGAAAGGAAAACGAGCAAACCACACACCGCTCGTCATCACCGCGACCTTATACTGCGCCCTCACTAAGATCCTGGTCGACGCCCTCGCAGCGGCATATCTGGACGACGCCCTCGCCGAGATCCTGGTTGACGCACTCGCCGCCACGGTGTTCTTGGACAACACCCACCATCGCCCGCAATCACGCTGAGAACCTGAACGACACCCTCACTGTTGCTTGCGTCACGTCGAGAACTGGACAACGCCCTTGTCGTGGCGTTCCTGGACGACACCCTTGTCGTGGCCCACGTCACGTCGTGCCAAGAACCTGAGTGTAGAAGGGTTTGGAGGAAAGCCACACACGTAAAACCGTGGGATTCCATGTATATTTATAGGAGGCCAGAGGCCGGTACAACTACAATACAGTCCTACTATAAATACAATATATACAATCTAACACCCCCTTCCCCCCCTGCAGTCCTAGCGAAAGGTTCTCGGACGTTGAGATTGGACCGAAAGTTGAGGAAGAGCTGACTCGGCAATCCCTTCGTCATGACATCCGCGAACTAGTAGGATGAAGGAACATGTAGAACACGAACCTCTCCCAAGGACACCTTCTCGCGGACGAAGTGTATGTCGATCTCAATGTGCTTGGTACGTTTGTGTTGCACCGGATTCAAGGATATGTAGATGGCGGACACATTGTCGTAGTAGACAACACTGGCGGAGCTCATGGGATGATGGAGTTCCTGGAGCAGCTGGCGGAGCCAACAACACTTGGTGACGGTGTGGGCGACGGCGCGGTACTCAACTTCTGCAGAGGAACGGCACACGTTGGTCTGGCGCTTGGAGGACCAAGAGATGAGACTAGCACTGTAGTAGACGCAGTAACCGGAGGTGGAGCGGCGCGAGTCCGGGCAGCCGACCTAGTCGGCATCGGAGTAGGCCACTAGGGCGGTTGACGATGATGCATGGAGTTGTAGACCGAACTCCAGTGTAGCACGGACGTACCTTGGAACACGTTGAGCATGCATGTGGAGGTAGATCTGCTGAACCGCATAGGAGATGTCGGGGCGCGTCAGTGTGAGATAATAAAGGGCACCGGCGAGACTCCGATAGTCGGTGGCGTCGGAGAGGAGCTCTCCGTCGGAGGCGGAGAGCTTCGAGGATGTGTCAACCGGTGTAGGTGAGGGGTGACAGTCTGTCATGCCAGCACGCTGAAGAACAGCGAAGGCATACTGTTGCTACGATAGAAACAAACCAGCAGAGGAGCGGCTGACCGCAATGCCTAGGAAGTAGTGGATATCCCCGAGATCAGTCATAGCAAACTCGCTGTGCAGTCGCATGAGAAGCCCCTAAAGAAATCTCGTCGGCGAAGCGGTGTCAATGATGTCATCCACGTAGAGCAACAAGTACGTCGTGTCGGCCCCAGAACGGAGGACAAACAGGGAGGTGTCCGTGGCGGAAGCAACAAATCCTAGTGTTGCGGTGTACAAGGCAAACCGGTGGTACCATGAATGAGGATCCTGCTTCAGGCCGTACAAGGACTTGTGGAGGCGGCAGACATGATCCGGGCGAGACTCCTCAACAAATCCAGGAGGCTGCTGATAGTAGACCACTTCATCCAGTGAGCCATTAAGGAACGCATTCTTGACATCAAGCTGCCGAATGGGCCAAAAGCTAGAGACAACAATATGAAGAACGAGCCGGATCGTTGCGGGCTTGACAACAGGGCTAAAAGTCTCCTCATAGTCGATGTCGGGGCACTGAGAGTACCCACGAACGACCCATCGCGCCTTGTTGCGGACGAGAGTACCATCGGAGTGGAACTTCTGACGATAGATCCACTTGCCGGTGATCACGTTGGTGCACGGAGGGCGAGGAACGAGAGACCAAGTGATGTTGTCGACGAGAGCCTGGTACTCAGCGAACATGGCAGCCCGCCACTGAGGATCCTACATCGCTTGGCGGAAAGTGGTGGGGACGGTGTCGATGACGGAGTCCAGAGCTGAGAGATTCAGCCTGTCCACGGGATGCACTTGGCGTCCGGAGAGCGTCTGCGGAAGGGCGGGTGCCCCACTGGAGGGGGGTATCGAGGCAGCAGCAGTAGTAGCATGTCGAGGTCACGCACGTGGCGCGGCAGAGGTCTGCCGTGGTAGAGAAACGACATGATTTCATGCCGCGGCAGCCTACTGTGGTAGAGAAACGGCCAGAATTCCTGTCGTGGCAGCGTGCCGCGACAGAGAAAACGCCGTATTTTCTGTCGCGGCGGCGGACCAGGCAGGGCGAGTCGGCGATGAGGCGGGCAATGCAGGGGCGCTCAGTGGGGGCACGATCAGTGTGCCAAAGAGGTTGTCCAGGCAGCGTGGCGCAGGTGGCTCAGGCGTGGACGACGATGCTGCATACTGAAAGGGAAAACAGTCTCATCAAAGACAACATGGCGCGATACGAGAATTTTTCCAGTGACAGGATTATAGCAGCGATAACCACGATGGTTGGAGGGGTACCCAAGAAACACACATGCCATGGATCGTGCACTGAGCTTGTGGGGAGTGGTGGACGCGATGTTAGGATAACAAGACAACTAAAGACACGAAGATCAGTGTAAGAGGGAGGACGACCATGGAGACGTGTGTAAGGAACTTGGGATTGTATGGTTGTACTAGGACGGCGGTTTAGGAGATAGGTGGCAGTAGCTAGCGCCTCGTCCCAGAGATGATCTAGGATGTGAGCCTGGAACATAAGGGTGCGCATAGTGTCATTAATGGTACACATGGCACGCTCAGCCTTGTTGTTTTGCTGGGAAGTGTATGTGCATGACAACCGCAACGCGGTGCCATGGGTGGTGAGGAGAGTATCAATAGTTTTGTTGAGGAACTCGGTACCGTTGTTGTTTGGAGAGAGCGAACAGTGACACCAAACTACGTGCGCGCGTAAGCGATTTTTTTTTCGAGAGTACGTGCAGCACATGACTTTTGACATAATAGAAAAAACCAATAAAAGTGCGAGAAGTCGTCGACAATAACAATATAATATCGAAAACAAGAGGTACTAATAATTGGAGATGTACACAAATCACAATGTATCAAATCAAAGATGGCACTAGACATTGTAGTAGACTGACTGAACGGTAAACAGACGTGCTTGCCAAGTTGATAGGCATGACACTACTAGAGAAAAGGCTATAGGAAACATCCTTATAGGAGGCGCATTTAGGCCATATAAGCCTCCTATAAAATAGCCGAGGCGCACTGCCTTGGCATGCGTCTCTAGTATCAAAATAGTCGAGGCGCATATTATAAGGATGTGTCTCCTATAATCCCTGTACGAACGAAATCTGGCAGCCCTAGATTATGCGAGGCGCGTGCTAATAATATGCGCCTCCTATATCAGATAGGCGAGGTGCATGTGGGAAGAATGCGCCTCACATAAGCTGCGTGAGCCCGGGATGAGGTCGGTGGTCAAATATGCGAGGCACATATGGTCATATGCGCCTCTTATACTTGATAATATGCGAGGCGCGTGCAGCAGAGTGCGCCTCAAGTAACTCATACGGGCTCGGGTGGAGGTAGGTGGCCGCATAGGCGAGGCGCATATGGCCATATGCGCCTCGTATAGTTTAGAGTATAGGAGGCACATATGTAGAAATATGTGGCTCCTATAACCTGGCACCACCTTTTTTGAAGCTTTTGGCACATGGAGCCAATACCACCCCACTCACTTCTCTCACTTCTTCCTCCTCCACCAAAAGACAGATTTGGTCGCCCCCTCCTCCTCCCCACCTGCTTTTCCACATTGATTCACCATAGAAGCTTGCTCAATCTCCATTGGTTGACACTCATATGTAAGTGAAGTCTCTTGCTCCTCTAGATCTACAACATGTCCCTTTACTTCTCCTTCAGCTGTCTTGTGCAAGTAGTCGTTGGAGGAAGCGTGAAAGCGTTGCTTGCATGTATGCGCGTTGTCGGTGATACCAACTATATGATTGTGTTGTGGTGCTTATTTTTGTGCAGGGATTTTATTTGAGATGCCAATGTTTCACCGTAATGTCGATTCATTTCTTTTCCGGCGAATTTCTGGCACTCGCGGATGTCCTCTTTTTAGGGGAGGTCATGCAGAATTTTTTCGGCGATCCACGTCCATATATGCTCTAATTATTCTCTTGCTCTTTGTACCGCGTGCACATGCGACCATGGTACGACCACTGATCCGCAAAGCCCTCGTGGATAGGTGGATGAGATGCGTGAGGGCCGACATGGCACGCGCAAACAAGACGGAGATAAGATGTCTCTGTCACGACTGCAAGCTGATGTATCTGATAAGGCACAATTTCGGAATGCTGGAGTCGCACCTGCTCCGACGTAGTTTCATGGATGGCTACACTCGGTGGATACGTGATGATGAAGATGATGACGAGGATGTCAATAATGGTGAAGATCAAGATGCCGGTCACGATCATGAAGATCAAGACGCCGGCGGCGGGACAGGTGATGATCATGAAGATTAGGGCGGCGCCGGGCATGGACACGAAGATGATCAAGGTGGTGCCAGGCATGAACACGAAGATCAAGGTGTCGGCCATGATTCGAGCTGGCTGTGAGACCCACATGTCCAAGATCTGCTTCGACAACAACATTGGATTCTGGCACGATATTCTTCCCAAGAAGGGGAACACATGTCTGACTAGTATCGCTGAGGCTAAGAAAGTCACGTGACCTCTCAATCTACCGCATGTGAAATACCACGTTTGCATAAATGATTGCATCATCTACCTGGGCGAGGACACGGAGAAGACCACGTGTCCGGTGTGTAAGACCTCTCGATACAAGAGAGGGACCAAGAAAGCTCCTAGAAAGGTGGTGTGGTACTTTCCTCTAACTCCTTGTCTGCAGGAGTATTTCACGGACCCTAAGGAAGCAGAGCTCATGCGATGGCACGTGGAAAGAAAGAGGCCGGAAGACGATGATCTAGAGAAGGAGGAAATGCTGAGGCACCCTTCGGATGCTTTCCAAGGGAAGGCATTGGACCTCCAATATTACCAACATTTCAGGAAAGAGTCAAGGAATCTCAGGCTGGGCGTGAGCACCGATGGACTCAATCTGTTCGGAAGCCAGAGAAGCACACACAGCACTTGGCCCATGTTTGTATGGATTTACAACCTCCCCCTGGTTGTGCATGAAGAAGAAGTATGTACCATGAGTATGTTGGTTCAAGGACCAAAACAACCCGGTACAGACATCAATCTGTATCTCACGCTGTTGAAAGAGGAGTTGGCCACGTTATGGGAAGAAGGAGCCCGTACGTGGGACGCCGCGAGACAAGAATACTTCGACATGAGAGCGGCGGTGATCACGACGGTGCAAGACTATCCCGGTTACGGATACTTCTTGGGGCAGGTGGTCCAAGGATTCTATGGGTGCGTTAGGTGCAAGGATAATACAACGTACCGCCAGCTACATAAAGATCCTGGGTCCGGGAAAACCGTGTTCCTTGGGGCTCGGAGGTGGCTTCCCAAGAATCATGCATGGAGAAAGCTAGGAGATCTATTCAATGGGATGGTCGAGCTCCGAGGAATCCCGGCCCAGAGGAGCGGTGCAGAAATCTACGAGCTGTTGAATAACTAGAAGGAGTGCCCTGCACCGGGAAAGACCCAGAAGAAGCCAGAGCCGCTGCTGAAGTTATGGAAAGCGAGGTCTATTTTCTGGGACTTGCCATACTGGAAGATCCTCCGCGTGCCTCATAGCCTCGATCTCATGCATATCACGAAGAACGTGGGCAAGAGTCTGCTTGCCACCCTCCTTAACACAGACAAGACCAAAGATGGGCCGAAGGCAAGGAACGACTTGAAGCATATGAGCATCAGGGATGAACTTCAACCACCACCTAGCGATGACGAGGAGGAAGAGACAGAAACGCAGAATAGCCATCGTCGCAAGGGCAAAAAGCAGGTCAAGAAGGGCGAGGTCAAGCTCAAGGCCTCCTGCTCACTCTGAGTAAGAAGGAGGCCATACAGTTTATGAAGTGCCTCCTCGGAGTCAAATTTCCGAACGACTACTCGGGGAAGATAAGCAAATGGCTAGACGAGGTGAAGTAGCACTTCAGCGGGATGAAGTCTCATGACGTCGCTGTGCTGATGACGCAGGTACTCTTGGCCGATCCGAGGTATAATGGACAAGCACGTCCGTGAAACACTGTTTGGCCTCTGCAACTTCTTTGACGTCATCTCTTGGAAGTCGATAGGCATTAAGAAGCTCACGAGGCTACAGGACGAGATCGTGGTGATAATATGCAAGCTCGAGATCTATCCCCCCCCCCGCTTTCTTCGACATCATGCTTCATCTGCTTCTCCATGTCGTGGAGGATATCATCCAGCTCGTTCCTCCGTTTCTGCGAAGCATGATGCCATTCGAAAGGCTCAATGGACACATCAAGGGATACGTTAAGAACAGGTCCCGTCTAGATGGAAGCATAGCAAACGGCTTCTTGGCCGAAGAGTGCATCTCTTTCTGCTCGAACTTTCTACAAACCGAGACCCCTCTTGGTCTGCCATTCAACAAGCACCTCGGGAGGCTCGCTGGATGGGGTCACCACGAGGGTCGGTGCCCAAAGCATGTCGACCTCGAGGGCCGAACTAAGGACTCTGAAATAGCAAACTTGGTCTCGCTGCAACACCTGCAGGTGGTCGATCCATACATATATGAGCATAAAGAGTTTATCAAGAAGAGTTACGCTGACCGGGGGCGCTAGGTCCCGAGGGAGGAAGATGTTATCATGGAGCACAACTCCGGTTTCACACGGTGGTTCAGGGAGAAGGTCATTGCTAATCCACTACAGGGCGAGTACTCGGAGGAAGATAAACTCATATTCTCCTTATCACAGGGCGCCTCGCACAACCTGATGACCTATCAAGCATACGATATCAACGGATACACGTTCTACATTGAGGAAAAGGACATAACTGCGATTACCAGAACTCAGGGGTAACTGGGATATTCTACACCGGCGGTGTCCTGGAAAGATACTATGCAAGGATCGAGGAGATTTGGGAGCTCGACTATGTTATGGAGAAGGTGCTGATGTTCCGTTTTAGGTAGGCCAAGAGCGTCGAGAAAGAAGCAGGTATTTTACCACCATGGTTATACCGTCAAAGACCACCAGCGTGAAAGAACCCGCGAGAAATGAGCCTTGGGTTCTAGCTAGCAAAGTCGACCAATGCTGGTACATCACAGACCCATCAAAGCCTAGCCGGTTTGTCGTCACGAGAGGCAAAAGGAACATCATCAGAATGGACGGAGTCACCAACGAGCAAGACTTTGACCAGAACGACAACCTAAAGATGGAAGACAGATACGGCAACCAAGCACCGTACACCACAACCCTACCTAAGAAAGGACTCCCATTCAAGAGAAGTAGTGAAGACGTCTCGGACCTAACCTATGCAACCGCGACAAAGAAGGGCAAGAAGACGACCATTGTCAAGAAGCGCTAGCGCACTCCAACCATTGTCAAGAATCATCGTGTGTGTGTGGCCTACTATTATGTATCGAAACATTCATAATTATCATTTTTTGTATGTTATAATATTGCATTGAGAATATTATGTATCAACGAGACACATTCATAACACTCACTTTAATTTGTTGTTTTGGCAATATTTGAATATTTAAAATATTTGCAGTATATTTTATAGTTCATATTGTGTTTGGACAATGTTTTTACATGAAAAATGGCCTTTAAAAAAGTTTCCAAAAAAATGTTGCCACCGGGATTCGAACCTGGGTGGCTAGGGTTCAGAATAGGACAAGGAACGTAATGAGTGGGCTAGTGTGTGTTTGTTGAAAAAGACCAGTGCACTGTGCTGTTTGACTAGACTGAAGAATATCCGAGGTGCATTCTGGCCAGATGCGCCTCGCTTAATCTTATATGAGGCGCACTTTGCAATATGCGCCTCGCATAAGTTGGTAGCTGCCTAAAATGATTGAGGGCTCTCGATCGATTCCCCTTTTCTCTCTCGATTAATCTCACTCTAGAGACTTCCTGTCGCGCCGGTCGCCGGCGTCCAGCTCTTCCGGAAGCTTCACGCAAGATACGCGTTCCCGGGTGATGAGGAACACAAGTACAATAATGACAATCTCAAAGGGAATCCGGTTTAACAAGTATGCCCTCAGGAAGATGACTAAGGCCTTGTTGAATTGGAAGGTCCGGGTGAAGAAGCTGATATTCGAGGACAAGCTAAGTTACTCGAGGACAAGCTAAGTTATTCGGAGGTCAAGGAAGAAGACTTCAAGGTGTTCAAGTCCAGATGTGAATCTGCCGTGCGGAAGGCCAAGACTCTGTACTTCAAGGAGTTGTGCGAGATGAACATTGGTACCCACCATCTTGGCTCCGGTGGTTATAGAGCTGCGATTCCCAAATGGGAGAAGGAGGACACCGACGCTCGTGCAAAGGGGTTGACACCTCCCTTTGACGACATAAAGGAGAAGCAAGCAAAGAACTTTGCCAGGGCCTAGTTTGCCAAGCCGAAAGGGAGTTCTGGTTATTCCTCAGAGCCCGTAGGCCCGTTCGCTACGAAGGTGACGCACTTCATGAAAAAATATGTAAGTAGTTTGCATGCAAGTCGATTAATTGCATTCACGATTAATCAATGAAGTCCAGTTTTCTGATCAAATGCCTCACGTTCCTTGTGCGCATGACAAGGAGTGTAGGAGCTCCTCATCCTAGGGGTCGATGCCTGTCGCCAAGTGGGACACCACTTTTAACAGGGCGCTGAACCGGACCAAGAATGTCGAGCCCCTGGTGGCCCCGTCGTCGGCTGGTCGTGTGGTCGGCTTTGGCGGCATTACATGGTCCAAGTACTATGGCACCCTGAGCAGAAGGGCAAAAAGGTCGAAAGAGCCAAGGTAAGACACCTAAGGGAACAGGTGGAAGCCTTTCCCAATATAGTCTAAGATGCCATGAACCAGGCTATGTCAGCTGCCGAGATAAAGTTCCAAGAAAGAGTTCAAACACAAGTCTAGGAACAATTCCAGTCACAAGTGAACGAGAAGCTCAACACCATCCTTCCCGTCTACATGGAAAAGTACAGCAAGTGGCAGAAGGGTGGTAAACGAGGGCCGCCACCGGTTCCCAACTTTGAGAGCGCCCAATCGGACAACATAGCACGGCCGAAGGCACTGGTGACTCCTCCAGCAGGGCCGGTGGTGGTGGAGACTCCTCCATCTCCGGAGCTTAACTTGCCCGCTACGGCAAAGGCGTCGGCCCGCACCTCCGTGGCATCAAGCAGCCACTCCGCCACTTGTGTGCTCAAGCCTGTCGGCGGCGGTGCCTCGACATTGGCCGAGTTCGACGCCCTCAAGGTAACTAACTAATTAAAGCGAGAGTTGGGAGGCTTAACCACACCGATGACTTGATCTCCGTTTTACTGACGCTCGACCTACATGTCTTTCGCAAGGAGACACTCCTTGCACTCTAATGCACTGGGTGGGCAGCCAGTTGAAGGATGTTGCCAAGGGTACTATCATTCAACCGGAGAACCACAAAATGCACAATGTCACAATGCCACCCGACATGATGAGGGTCATATACAGTATGGTGCTTCCGGGCTACGAGCAAGTGGAACCTCCCTCTCGACCTCAAGGACGGGATGATGAGGAGACGGTGGCGGTCCTCAATACCGGCTTTGGCTACATGTACTTATGGCCGAAGAGCCAGATCCGTTTGGGGACGGAGGACCAGCTCAACATCACCCCAGAGGCAGCACAACCAACACAGCCAGCACATGATGAAGACTTCGAGATGGCAGACTTGGAGAACATGGAACAGAATCCCTATGATGATGATGGAGAAATTGACCCGAACTTTAGTGACCAGTTCGTTAACACAAGGTTTTCTAATTGGTATGAGCCGGCACCATCAGGCACACATCAAGTTGCCGATACCCAACTAGCACCGGTGAAACCCCCTTGCCAGGTGCGTCTCTTCCCAACTAGTCAGGAGACGCTGCCACCCGCCCCCTTCACCGAGCCTCCGAGGCCAATAGTTCCTTTGATTAGCCCCATCATCCTCCATAAGGCGATCGGTGAGGTGAATGTGGTGGCCGACACTGTAAAGGGCAAGAAGTAGGGTCGCAAAAGGAAGCCTAATGGTGACCAGGGCAAGGATCCAAATCTTATTCTCTGGGCTTAGGACAGCCCTGCGGGGCAAGCCAGGAATCAGCAGCACGTGACAGGTGCACCGATGATGTGTAACTCGTTGCTCGAGGTCGCAGGCTTGCAAATGCACAATCTTCATTATAGCTATCTCACAACTAAGGAGCACAGTATTTGCGAGAACGATCAGTCGTACTTTGGTTTCAAGGCTAAGGTGCCTTCTCATGTGCTGTGCTTCGTCAGTGTACCCCCAGGGGATATCTTCTACGTGCGGCATACCAACCTCTTCGACATGTTGAACGGGTTCCGGCTGCACAATACCCTGGTCCGGCTGTTCTCCCTCAATATGGCCATGGAGATCACCAGAGACAAGATCCCAAGCATCCAGATAGTGGATCCCTACTACATGCGTGACGTCGTCCTAAAAGATGCTGAGGACATAGAGCTAGTGACCTACTACCTCTCAACCTTCCTGCAAACATACTCGGATAAGGAGGTGGATCTCCTTCCCTACCATCCCATCATAGAGGGTGATTGGACAGGCTGCATGCTCATCATCTTGAATTTGAAACGCTCAAAAACCGTGTACCTCGACTCAAACAGTGTGATCTGTAAAAACTACACCAATATCAAGAAAATTCTTGATGGTGCTCTCACTGGCTACGTCGCAGCGGGAGCCGTCAAACCGACAATGCCACATGTTAAGTTCGGCGTGCATGTGTTCGTCCAAATTATGAAGTTCGCTTGTGTCAAGCAGCCGTCTGGCAGCGGGAAGGATGCGTTCTACGCCCTTTACCCCATGAAGGCGTTCTTCAATGACATGGAGAGCAAAACGCTGCCATCTGACCTCGTGAGGTGGGCTGAAAGGCTTGCATGCATACAGGATCGCAACCTCAGGCAGCACTTCTTCGACATCTAGGAGGAGATCGTGACAATCGTGCACCAGGGAGTCATGAAATTCGGGGGCACCTTCTACGGTGGCTATACACCCCCAACAGGGAGATAGATGAATTCTTAGCATAGCAGGGTCACGGCAGGACGTTCATGCAGATGGCAAAAACTCGGTCGGGATTCATTAATGCCCCCCCCAAAGCCGACTCAACAGCCGAAGAAGTCTCGATGATTGCATTGCCTGGGTAGCTAGCTGTTAGTTCTGAAATCATGTTGTAACCTCTTATCACTATGTTAAACTTGCCTAGCAAAACCTCTAGAGTATGTTTCATCAACTATTGAACTTGATTGTGAGCGACACTAGCTACTTATTTGTGTTATGAACTATTTTAAGTGCGTGTTGCTTTTCATTTGTTATTGCCTCCCTACTTCTTTTCGTATGCTTTCTTTGTCTTTCTTTGAAATGTCGATGATTAAAATATGTTGTGGCGTCATGTGTGTGACCATGCCGTTGCTGGATCTGGTGTGCCAAGTAGACTAGAGGTTTGTGCATATACTCTACTTGCCGCACCAGATCCATTAGCGGCATTGTCATTTTCCGTTCCCAACCTAAGTATGAGGCAAGTAGACTTGTAACAATGTCACCCAAGTGTTGGGTTCGCAGCATAGAAAACAAAAAATTTCCTACGATGGGAACTATACGCCAAGATCTATCTACTAGATACAAGCAACGGGTGAATATACATCCATAGAGAACTTACCCTCAAAGACAACAAAGCTTTGTTAACGAGATGGAACTCGTGGATGATGTAGTCATACACTTGCCGATCTCAAGATCGTGATGAAGTCCAGCAGGTCCGGCTCCAGCACGTCCATCAGATCCAGCTCCAGCAAGTCCAGCACCACCAAGTCCAGCACCACAAAGCAGCGGTGCATCCGTGATCGCACACACGTCCGGTACCCCGACAACCTCCGTCCCTCGCTCTAGCAAAGCAGCAGAAGCAGCAACTCCTTTCTAGATAAAGCCATCGGGAACATGTATCTCGCTAATCCGAGACCGTGGGGAATAACTAGAGGGGGAGAGAGATCCTTCACGAGGAGGTGTGTGTTGTGAGGAGGAGAGGGGGGCCTTTTATAGGGAAGAGGGGTCACCCAAGGGCCATGGCATGGCAGCCATGGTGGTGCCCCCACCTCTTCCACATTCATGTGGGTGGAGCTCCCACTCCCATAAAAAGCCTCCACTCAAAAATCCACTCACACATGCATTATATTTCCACCAAATTTAATGAAAGCTCTCATTAAATAAAACTATTTTATTTATTTTATTCAGAGTTTTGTTAATTACATTAATTAACAAACATTCACATAAACCCCCTCCAACATTTCAATATCACATGCATAACCAATTTCAGCAATTTCACTCGAAACAGTTTCGGTGTCTATTGAAATAATTCCAGCCCTTTCTTAAATCTTTATCTGAAATATATTTGCTCCAAATGGTGTCGGTATCCCTTAAGTGTGTCACCCTACAGTTCATGAATAATGCAGACATGATCGAGACCCCTCTCTGATCAATAATCAGCAGCGGGACCTGGAGATCCGTACTGACTCCCACATATTCAATAATGACTCTTATGATCGTGTGAACCTTTAACGTCATAACTAAATCCCTTTGTCTCACAATATACTACATGTCCGAGATTCGATCATCGGTATCCAAATACCTAGTTTGATCTCGTTACCGACATGCACTCTTTTCTTGTTCCCGTGATATAACATTCTAGTGATCACATCACTTGCTTGCAAGCTATTTCAATGTGATATCACCGAGAGGGCCCAGAGTATATCTATCCATCATCGGGATGGACAAATCCCACTCTTGATCCATGAGCCTCAACATAACACCTTCGTAGCACTGAACCCACCTTTATAGTCACCCTGTTACGGTGTGACGTTTGATGTTATCAAGATACTCTTCCGGTGTTAGTGATTAACATGATCTCATGGTCTAAGGACTAAGATTACTTCGTATGATGTTATAGCAATATAAACATAATGATTTTGATCGTAATGCTATACTTTGGATGAATGTTCATCACATCATTTCATAAATGCTGCGACCTCGGTATTAACAACATCCAATGTCCATGATCAGGAAACCTTGATCATCTTGTTAATCAACAAGCTAGTATATAAGAGAGGCATAACTAGGAACCTTTTATTTGTTTATTAAACACACATGTACTAACGTTTCCAATCAATACAATTATAGCATGCAAAATAAACATTTATCATAAACAAGGAATAAGATAATAACCACTTTATTATTGCCTCTCGGGCATATTCCCTTCAGTCTCCCACTTGCACTAGAGTCAATAATCTAGTTTGAAAAACTTTGCGTATTGAACACCTATGGCTTTCCGGTGCTGCATATACGCGATTGCTAGTGGTTAACATAATCTCCGGCTCTGACAGTTTCAGGTCCGTGTGTATTTGCATGTCTTTGCGTCTCTATGCATCACTCATTCTCAAATGAGATGGCATTGTATAAATTTGGTCCTTGGTGAGACCTTTAATTCGTTCGGGTTAAAATATGTTGATATTATTGTCATTCAATATATCTTCATAGTATTAGCCCACTTTGAACCACACCTAGTTTGATAACAAACTACTTAACACAAATGCCCTCCTTTGCTGCTACTATATCAGTCATATACTTAGCCTTTTGTTGTAGTATCCGTCACAATATCTCAACTTTGGAACTCATCCAAATTCATAATGGAACATCCTTTCCATTGCATTGTGCCACCCATAGTCTAAAATGAGATAAATTTAATTTGTATCTTGTGACAAAACTAGTATCAATGTAACACTTTACAATGAACTACCTTTAACTATTTATCACTTATACATGATATATTCTTAGTTCTTCCAAAGCTCAAAAGAAAATCTTTACTATCGTCCAATGATCATCTTATGAATCATTCTGGTATGTGCTCATAACTTTTAGAGCATATAACATATCTGGATATATACATATCATGGTATAATCGATCAAAATATTCATGTGATTTTACTCACCAAGTGTTGAAACACTTGAATCTTGATACAATCCTTTCCATGCAGCAAGAACCTTTCTTGTTGTTTCCATATTGAACCCTTTCAATATCTCATATGTACGTCTGGCATAACCATATTAGTGCCTCAATCTATCCATATAGACATTGATGCCAAACATTCTGGTTTTGCCCAAGTCTTTCACCAAAATCCTATTTTAATGAAATTTTTAACGTGTGTCAATAAAAGATACATCATTTCCAATCAACAATATGTACTCTGCATAATGTATTGGAAATTTGTCTCAGCGCTCCCACTTAATTTCTTGCAAATGCAAGCATCGTCATCGTCTCCGATGAAATTAAATTCCTTTAACATTTTCATCATGGTGAAGATTCCAACTCCACTATGCTCACTTCAACTATTGAAGTTTGCATGCCCTTTTAGCACCCTTTGAATTAACAAAACCCTTCGGACCATGTCTTGTGCATGTCCTAGGTAACCATTCTATTAGAAATAACATTGTTTTGTTTGTTCAACTACCATACACCAAATTATATGTAGTGGTTGCTACATTAATCCGTCAAGACTAAATATCACTATGAAAGATCAAATCTTGTCATAGTCAACTCCTTGAACATTGCCGTAAACTTCTTTCCAACATGTCGACTATTTCATAGATGTTAAACATCCATGTCTATTTCTTTATAGATCTAAACACGACCGATAGGCTTCACGCCTTTTCGGAGGGTCTTCCAAGTTCAGAAACTTGATTTCTCGTGTATGGATACTATCACAGATTCTATGACTTCTAGTCATTTTATGGAGTCAGGGCCCATCATCGCTTCTTTGCATGCAGTCGGTTCATCATTGTCAAAACAATAACGACTTCTGTTTCAAATCTTACTATTTGATTCTTACCGGTCCACATGGTTCAATAGGAACTCTAATCTCCAAGATCACACCTTTTGTAATCACGAGAGCCATGAGCATTGTGGCCGCCACCGGGACACTTTCCCGTGATGCGCTACTTAGCACATATAGCTAAGGTTCAACAACCTTATCAAATTTCTATTCTCCTCCCACTTAACTTTTCACGAAAAAATCCTTCTCAAGAAACTTGACGTTCCAAGCAACAAACTCTTTTGTCCTCGGTGTTATGGAGGAATTCCCAACAAATTCTTTGGGATAACCTACAAAGACGTGCTTATCCGACTTTGGTTGTAAATATTTTACTTATGCATAGCATACCAAAATTTAAGAAAAGACAATTCGGGTTTTATCCCAGACCATAACTCATATGGTGTCATTTCAACGGATCACGATGGTGCTCTTTTCAGTGTAAAAGCGGTAGTCTCTAAAGCTTTAATCCTTAAAACATAATGCCAGTTTTATAAATGACACCTTTGATCTTACCATGTCAAACAAGGTTTGATTTGATCTCTCGAACATACCATACTCCTATGTTTTATCGGGAAATGCAAATTCATGGAACAATTCTTGAATTCTTAGGTGTTTTGCTAAACCTGTAAATCAAATATCTTCCTTTATGATCAAATCATAAACTCTTTTATTTTCTTGTTACAATGATTTTTCACTTCATCTTGAAAGTCTTTGAATCAATTTTCAAATGTTTCATACTTCTTCCTTATTAAGTAAATATATAGATATATTCACTCAAATTTTTGGAGAAAGCATATGAAGCAAAAAAAGATCCATCGCATATGGCTACATGTAATGAACTATATACATCAACATGCATAATATCCAATAAGTTAGTCATCCGTTCCTCTTTGGCCTATGGACGGAGTTTCAATTATCTCGAGGAAAGTTTCACAAGCGTCAATTGATCAAAATCAAAAGACTCCAAAAATTATCAACGCATGGAGTTTCTTCATGTTTACTTTCTAATATAATTCAAACAGCGATGTCACTTCATAAGTGATTTTCCAATCATTTGTCTTACGACATTTTAGCAATAATGTTTATGGATGTGATTTCTCTAACTAGACTTGTAAAAGTTCATCCATCCTTTATGGAATACGGTAATTATTTGAACAACCATTGTTCTCGTAATACTGGAACAAAATAAAAATTATTAAAACAAATCTTGAAGGCTAGGTTTGACGACAACAAAAACACAATAACACTTTATTTGTTTTCGATGAACATCATCACTTATTCTCTTGCCAGTTACTTAGGCTGTTGAAGTTCATGAATTTTGTTGTTCTGTATGACACTTCACACCAACCAATTCAGTATCCAATACCGGTATCCAATACCTCAGAACCACATTGTTTAACAAGCAAGGAATACAGCCATAACATGTATATCTTCTATATACCTAAGTTGGACGTCTCCAGCCTTTTCTTTTCTGCCAAATATTTTATAGATTCTCTTTCAACAATTCCTTTTCTTTTAAAAGAACCTATCAACATCAATAGTGGTTTCATTCACATGACACATAGTACAAAGTATATATAGTCAAATACTAATACCTTTGGACTTGCACTTTGAAGTGGATCACCATCATCAAATGTTTGGTGTTCTTTCAAAAATCCATTCTTTAGTAATCTATTAGTGTAGTAAACATTTTACTTACATATTATATTCATCCTTATCATGAAAACTTTCATGATCAAGCTACTATAGCCTATAAGGAAGAATCGCGAGTATAATGTTAGTTCCCAAAACCTTTTTGGGAGATGCGGATGCCTAGCATCTACATCCTTCACAAATTCTCATACAATATGAGAACATGTATTTGCTAAATTATACTCTATCATAATGCAACCAAAAAACATTGTTTCAGATATCACAATATCTTCCACACATGATGGTTTCTGAAATAATTTTTTAGCTCCTAGATAATCTTGATATTAAAACAACTTTTGAATATCAATAATCATGGAGGCAAACATGATACTTTAGATACTAACATTGGAATTCTTACTCTTGATTTAATACTACTTATTAAACTTCATGGAGTAAATAGAATTTGCTAAAAGTTTGCAATAGGACTTCTAACTTTAAATTGACATTCAAAACAATACGATACCAGTTCGTAAAGTAAATATCCAGAATTCTATAGTTCTATTATCTCAATTAAAACTAAGCACAAGGTAGTGAACAGATGCCAATGAGTACAAAAAATTATGCAAATTCACTTTGATTTAGTTTATGACAAATTGAGTTCGACTAATCCAAATTAGAAATGAACTCCCACTCAAAAACGACATCCCTCGTGCCTTTTTGGTGATTACATGAACCAAATCCACTACACCAAGTCCGATCATCACGTGAGTCGGTGTAGCTTCAAAGGCGAGCATCAATATGGGCATCACATCAATTATATGACTCATGCTTAACCTTTCGGTCCGTGTTCCAAGGACATGTCTGTACATGTTAGGCTCACCAAGTAAGAACCTTAGTATTCGCATGTGTAAAACTGTCTTACACCCGTTGTATGAAAGCGTAGTGTTGAGTACACCCGACCATCACGTGATGTCTCGAAACACGATCCATAGAACGGTGCATACTTAAGGAAGAACACATTTTATCTTGATATTTAAATGAGGGATTATCTTACAATGCTACTAAAAGCGCCAAACTAGCAATATAAGATGCAAACATCTAATGTGTAAAGTGGGATGATATGCTCCATGCATTTGATCTCTATCATATGCATCGTGGTATGATCTCTATCATTCCTTTGTGTGTAAGGCCAAGGTCTATGGAACTTACACGTTAAGTGTGTTGTAAGAGTATCTATCATACATCTACTTACAGCAGTACCATATCATGACACTAGCCCAGCAATGATCTAAACTAGACGCCTCTAATTTATCCATTGCAAGTTTTACGTGGCTTAGGCCTTTCCAAGATAGAACCAGTCTTACCTACGAATATGGAACCACAACGATGATAACTAAGTTATTAGCAACTCGTTGTAAATCAGATATTGACTATAGTAGGAGAGACAGACACCTGCCAGCCACTTATGCAAAACTAGTTGCATGTCAGTTGTGGAACCAGTCTCATGTGCGATGACATGTAAGGTTGGTCCGGGCCGCTTCATCCCACTATGCCACCAATATCCAAAATACATGAAAGGAGCAATAATATGATCATCATCACCCACATATAAACATATGTGTACTACCCGTGCAAAGCACCTACGCGTAGATCAGGCTTTGATACCACTGTTGGGTTCGCAGCATAGAAAACAAAAAAAATCCTATGATGGGAACTATACGCCAAGATCTATCTACTAGATACAAGCAACGGGTGGATATACATCCATAGAGAACTTACCCTCAAAGACAACAAAGCTTTGTTAACAAGATGGAACTCGTGGATGATGTAGTCGTACACTTGCTGATCTCAATATCATGATGAAGTCCAGCAGGTCCGGCTCCAGCACGTCCATAAAATCCAGCTCCAGCAAGTCTAGCACCACCAAGTCCAGCACCGCAAAGCAGCGGTGCATCCGTGATCGCACACACGTTCGGTACCCCGACAACCTCCATCCCTCGCTCCAGCAAAGCAGCGGAAGCAGCAACTCCTTTCCAGATAAAGCCATTGGGAACATGTATCTCGCTAATCCGAGACCTTAGGGAATAACTAGAGGGGGAGAGAGATCCTTCACGAGGAGGTGTGTGTTGTGAGGAGGAGAGGGAGGCCTTTTATAGGGAAGAGGGAGGCACCCAAGGGCCATGGCGTGGCAGCCATGGTGGTGCCCCCACCTCTTCCACATTCATGTGGATGGAGCTCCCACTCCCATAAAAAGCCTCCACTCAAAAATCCACTCACACATACATTAAATTTCCACCAAATTTAATGCAAGCTCTCATTAAATAAAACTATTTTATTTATTTTATTCAGAATTTTGTTAATTACATTAATTAAAAAACATTCACATAAAAACTCCGAAAACATTTCAATATCACATGCAGAACCAATTTCAGCAATTTCACCCAAAACAGTTTCGGTGTCTATTGAAATAATTCCAGCGCTTTCTTAAATCTTTATCTGAAACATATTTGCTCCAAATGGTGTCGGTATCCCTTAAGTGTGTCACCTTACAGTTCGTGAATAATGCAGATATGATCAAGACCCCTCTCCGATCAATAATCAGCAGCGGGACCTGGAGATCTATACTGACTCCCGCATATTCAACGATGACTCTTGTGATCGTGTGAACCTTTAACGTCATAACTAAATCCCTTTGTCTCGCGATATATTACATGTCCAAGATTCGATCATCGGTATCCAAATACCTAGTTTGATCTCGTCACCGACATGCACTCTTTTCTTGTTCCCGTGATATAACATTCTAGTGATCATATCACTTGTTTGCAAGCTATTTCAATGTGATATCACCGAGAGGGCCTAGAGTATATCTATCCATCATCGAGATGGAAAAATCCCACTCTTGATCCATGAGCCTCAACATAACACCTTTGTAGCACTGAACCCACCTTTATAGTCACCCTGTTATGGTGTGACGTTTGATGTTATCAAGATACTCTTCCGGTGTTAGTGATTAACATGATCTCATGGTCTAAGGACTAAGATTACTTCGTATGATGTTATAGCAATATAAACATAATGACTTTGATCGTAATGCTATACTTCGGATGAATGTTCATCACATCATTTCATAAATGTTGCGACCTCGTTATTAACAACATCCAATGTCCATGATCAGGAAACCTTGATCATCTTGTTAATCAACAAGCTAGTCTATAAGAGAGGCATAACTAGGAACCTTTTATTTGTTTATTAAACACACATGTATTGATGTTTCCAATCAATACAATTATAGCATGCAAAATAAACATTTATCATAAACAAGGAATAAGATAATAACCACTTTATTATTGCCTCTCGGACATATTCCCTTCACCAAGTTAATACTATTTCATATCATAGCCCCAAAGTCGAAAGAGGACAAATATTTTCAAGATTCATATACATAAGACATAATATGTTTAGGGGTAAACCAAGGAAAGGATTGTAGGTCCATAGCAATGACTCCTTTCGACACACCAAACTCGAAATGAGTCGTTGTCATGGAGACCGAATCCTTTCTTTGGTTTACCACTAGACATATCATGCCCATGCTATATGAATCATGGAAGTATTTCTCTTCTTTTGTCTTTGGCGATACGAATAGATTAGATAGCATGAATTAAATGAAATGGTGAATTATGTAGTTTCAAATATCTCATTGTAGCCCCAAAGTCGAAAGGAAAGACATTACTTCACTATTCGTATAGCATTGGTGACATTGTTATATGAATCGTGGAATGGTTTCTTTCCTTTTGTCTTTGGCGATACAATGAAATGATAAACTATTTCATCTCGTAGCCCCAAAGTCGAAAGAGGACAAATATTTTTGAGGTTCATATACATAAGACATAATATGTTGAGTGGTAAGCCAAGGAAAGGATTCTAGGTCCACATGTCAACGATTCCTTGCGACACACCAAACTCAAAATGAGTCGTTACCGTGGAGACCGAATCCTTTCTTTGGTTTACCGCTCGACATATCATGCCCATGCTATATGAATCATGGAAGTATTTCTCTTCTTTTGTCTTTGGCGATACGAATAGATTAGATAGTGTGAATTAAATTAAATGGTGAAGTATTTAGTTTCAAATTATCTCATTGTAGCCCCAAAGTCGAAAGGAAATACATTACTTCACTATTCATATAGCATTGACGATATTGTTATATGAATCGTGGAATGATTTCTTTCCTTTTGTCTTTGGTGATACAATGAAATGATAAAATATTTCATCTCGTAGCCCCAAAGTTGAAATAGGACAAATATTTTCGAGGTTCATATACATAAGACATAATATGTTGAGTGGTAAGCCAAGGAAAGGATTCTGGATCCACGTTTCAACGACTCCTTGCGACACACAAAACTTGAAATGAGTTGTTGCCATGGAGACCGAATCCTTTCTTTGGTTTACCGCTCGACATATCATGCCCATGCTATATTAATCGTGGAAGTATTTCTCTTCTTTT
This sequence comes from Avena insularis, assembly GCA_023614405.1. NCBI lineage: Eukaryota > Viridiplantae > Streptophyta > Magnoliopsida > Poales > Poaceae > Avena > Avena insularis. The sequence continues at coordinate 326,733,543 of CM042684.1, read as the reverse complement.
GTCTTTGGCGATACGAATAGATTACATAGCGTGAATTAAATAAAATGATGAAGTATTTAGTTTCAAATATCTCATTGTAGCCCCAAAGTCGAAAGGAAAGACATTACTTCACTATTCGTATAGCATTGGCGACATTGTTATATGAATCATGGAATGATTTATTTCCTTTCGTCTTTGGCGATACAATGAAATGATAAACTATTTCATCTCGTAGCCTCAAAGTCGAAAGAGGATAAATATTTTCGAGGTTCATATACATAAGACATAATATGTTGAGTGGTAAGCCAAGGAAAGAATTATGGGTCCACATGTCAACGACTCCTTGTGACACACCAAACTTGAAATGAGTCGATTCCGTGGAGACAGAATCCTTTCTTTGGTTTACCGCTCGACATATCATGCCCGTGCTATATAAATTGTGGAAGTATTTCTCTTCTTTTGTCTTTGGTGATATGAATAGATTAGATAGCATTAATTAAATGAAATGGTGAAGTATTTAGTTTCAAATATCTCATCGTAGCCCCAAAGTCGAAAGGAAAGACATTACTTCACTATTCGTATAGCATTGGCGACATTGGCGACATTGTTATATGAATCATGGAATGATTTCTTTCCTTTCATCATTGGCGATATAATGAAATGATAAACTATTTCATCTCGTAGCCCCAAAGTCAAAAGAGGACAAATATTTTCGAGATTCATATACATAAGACATAATATGTTCAATGGTAAGCCAAGGAAAGGATTCTGGGTCCACAGCAACGACTCCTTTCGACACACCAAACTCAAAATGAGTTGTTGCCGTGGAGACCGAATCCTTTCCTTGCTTTACCATTGGACATAACATGCCCATGCTATATGAATCATGGAAGTATTTCTCTTCTTTTGTCTTTGGCGATACAAATAGTATGAAGCACGAATCCAAGTCATTCTTTGTTTGCTTTTTTTGGTCTTTCTTCGAAATGCCGATGATTAGAACATGTTGTGGCATCATGTGTATGACTATGTCGCTGTTCGATCTGGTGTGCCAAGTAGACTAGTAATTTGGGCATATACTCTACTTGCCGCACGAGATCGAACAGCGAGCATTGTTATTTCCGTGCCCAACCTAAGTATGAAGCACGAATCCAAGTCATTCTTGGTTTGCTTTTTTTGGTCTTTCTTTGAAATGCGAATGATTAGAACGTGTTTTCTTACATCTTGTTGCACCCATATATATATGCATGATCTTCTTCTGAACTGCTATTGCTTTCCACTGACATAGATAATATCATCTATCTTGTGTACAGGAGATGGCGAAGAAGTGCTATGTCATGTACGTCGGTAAGGTTCCAGGTGTGTACGAGGAGAGGGAAGACTGCCAGAAGCAAGTGAACGAATTCTTGGGCAACAGCTACAAAGGCTACAAGACTAGAGAGGTGGCAGAAGAGAAGTGGAGGAGACATGGGAGGAAGAAGTGGAGGAACTTCCTCGTGATCACCACCTTGTTCCTCTTCATGGTAGGTTATGTGATCTACTTCATCTAGCTAGAGCTCCATCGTCGGAGTTGTAATGTGATTGTGAATTTGTATACTCGGAGGTGTGAACTTGTGGCGCAAACACTTGGTGTTGTGTGATAACTTGGCACTTGTTGATTCTAGTTGATGTATGAACTCGTATGTCGCGATTGATGTGTAATGTACTTGTATTCATGTTGGTTCTATTATGCTTTGGCCAATTGCAAGTTTCTGGAAAATTCGGTGTTGTTTATACTATATTCTGGTCTGCATTGTATATTTGAATACCTGTATACTGTTATGTATATTTGAAAATTACCGTAAAACTTGAATTTCCAAAACATTATAGGAGGCACATATAGGGTACTATAGGAGGCGCATATACTATCAACATGCAAGGCGCATTGTAAAACATATGCGAGGCGCGTATGATATGCACCTCCTATACTTCACATATGCGAGGCACATATCAGTATATGCGCCTCGCATGAAGTATAGTAGGCGCATATCATATGCGCCTCACATAATAAATAGTATAGGAGGCGCATATCATATGTGCCTTGCATAATAAATATTGGAGGCGCGGCGCTAGAGGCGCATATGATATGCGCCTTGCATAGCATTTTTAGTGCGCCTCACATAGCATTTTCCCTAGTAGTGTGACACACCCGAGCACGACTAATTTTATTACATTTGATAAAATCTAGACGCTGAAGAGCCGACATGGCATCATGACCAGGGTGACCAAGACGCTAGTGCCATAAATCGGCGGTGGCGGTGACGAACATGGAGGTGGAGGAAGAACGGCTAAAGCTGCTGCTCCCGGGAAAGGTGTAGAGACCTCCGTCACTATTGCAATGAAGAATCACGTGACAGGTCTTCAGGTCCTTCACAGCGAAACCAAAGGCATAAAACTCAATGGAACACATGTTATCACGGGTAAACTTGTGAACAGAAAGCAAATTGCGAATAATGTGCGGTACTAGAAGAACATGGTTGAGTCTAAAGACATGACCGGAAGGTGTGCGAAAAGAGATGAAACCAGAAGAAGAAATAGGTATGGCGGTGCCATCACTGACGGTGACAAAGTGTGGAATACGAAGAGGGGATGAACGAGTCAAGTTACTGTCTTCGTTGGTCATGTGCGAGGAGGCGCCGGAGTCCATGACCCAGCCACCTTGCTAAAGCGTGAGGTTGTTGAGGGCGGCAATGAGGGCCGAGTTGTCCCATGTTGGCGTCGAGGACGACGACGCGGTGGCGGTGTACGCCTGGGGCCGGGGGCCGAGGATGCCTTGTCCAGAGGAGGGCGCCATGGCCAGCCCCTGAGAAGCAGCACCGGGCCAGCGGCGTGGGTGGTCTAGGTGGCGCCCCCACCTTAGCGGCCGCTGTTGCGCCCCTTCGACTTGGTCGGTGCCTTTCCCTTCCCGGGAGTCGTGCCAGGGGCGGGGCCATCGTCACGGTAGCCAGGGCCGACGCGAGGAGGGGCTGGAGCGCGGGCCTGAGCGACCAGGGCGATAGAGGCGGAGTTGGCCGCCGCGTTGGCCTGCTGCATCTCCTTCATCAGGAGCATCGCCCGAGTATGGAGGAAGGTGGGCAGAGGGTTGGTCATGGAGATGACTGTGGCAGCGGAGGCGAAGCAGGGACCGATACCACGCAGGGTGTTAAGGACGAGGGTGCGGTCGCTCATGGGGGAGTCATTTTCGGCAAGCGCGTTGGCGAGGTGCTTCTGATGGCGACAGTACTCGTGGATGGAGAGACCCCCCTGCAGGAGCAGGCGAAAGTCATTGTCGAGGTAGATGGCTTTGTTCGCCTTGTTCACGGTGAAGAGATCGCGAGCCACCAGCCACATCTAACGTGTGGTCTGATTCCCCGCGAGGATCATGTCCGCGACGTCTTCGTCGATGGCAGCGTAGAGGTGGTTGAGGACGGTGTAGTCGGCGGTGCTCCAGGTGTCGTAGGTGGGAGCAGTGGGCGTGGTGCCGTCGATGTGGCCGAGGTAGCCAGAGCGGCCGAGGGAAGCGTTGATACGTCCATTTTGCATCACTATTCTATGTCTTAATTCACTATTATTCATTGATATATTTCGTACCGAGAGGTGGTACTTATGTTAGTTCAACTATTTTTGCATGGTTGATGACTTTTGGAGCATGGACCCTTGCAGTCAGGATTCTGATGGAAAAGGTGCTGTTTGGAGGCAAAATTCGCGAAGATCAGAAAATCCGGGAAAATATATGGAAAATCCTATTTTTCCAGAAGACTAAGGATGCCAGAAGATGGAGTGGAGGTGGGCCACAGGGGGCCCACACCACCCCATGGCGCGGGCAGGCCTAGGCCACGCCTGGAGGTGGTGTGGCTGCCCTGGCCCACTCCAGCCTATCCCCTCTGGCGTATATCATCCTCCCGAAACCCTAAGACTCGGGGAGCGACCACAGAAAGATTTCGCCGCATCTGCGGGGCAGAAAACACCGAGAGAGAAAGATCTCTTCGGCAGACAGATTTCTATCGGGGGAATTCCTTCCCGGAGAGGGGATATCGTCGCCATCAACACCACCATCAAGCTGGACTTCATCGGGATCATCATCATCATCACCACCACCATCATCACCATCAGCACCCTCATCACCATCTCCATATTGCTGTAGCAATTGCGTTGGATCTTGCTATAGTTCATAGGGGAAACTTTCCCGGTGTTGATTACTCTTTGTAGTTGATGCTATTGAGTGAACCATTTAATTATTGTTCATGTTCAGATTGTTATACATCATTATTCCATCTCTGATCATGATCCATATGATGTCTTGTGAGTAGTTTGTTTTGTTCTTGAGGACATGGGAGAAGTCATGTTGTTAGTAGTGGAGTTATGTTGAGAAAGATTCAATAGATTGTTATTTAAGTTGTGGTGTACTTCTTCTAGTGGTGTCATGTGAACGTCGACTACATGACACTTCACCTATATGGGCCTAGGGGAATGCATTGTGTATTTGGCTACTAATCGTAGGGGTTGTCGGAGTGACAGAAACCTGAACCCCCGTTAGGAAACCATTGCACAAGGGACGTAAGGGTCTTAGAGTTTAAAGTTGTGGTTAGGTTTCTACCTTAATTACTTTCTTGTACTTACGGATGTTTGCAAGGGATATAATCACAAGTATGTATTAGTCTTGGATGGGGCGGTACATTAGCACAGGTTCACCCACACAACACTTAGCAAGCTAGAGAAGATTAATCAGCTATATGAAGCGAAAGCACTTGACAGTCTTCCCATGTGTCCTCGAGAACATTTGGTCATCTATAGAAATACAACCGGCTTGTCCTTTGCTGCATAAAGGATTGGGCCACTTGCTGCATTCATCCCTACTGTCTTTTATTTACTCGTACTTTGTTTACTTGCTTTATCGAAAATCCCTAAAAATCTGTTTGCTAAGTATTTGCAGAGAATTCTTGATACATACCACTAGCCAGCACCTTCTGCTCCTCGTTGGGTTTGACACTCTTACTTATCGAAAATACTGCGATACACCCCCTATACTTGTGGGTCATCAAGACTATTTTCTGGCGCCATTTCCGGGGAGTGAAGCGCTATTGGAGAGTGGAACTGGTAAAGGAAACTTCTACTGTGAGTATTGTTTACTTCTGCAACTTGCTTTATTTTCGTTATGGATAATTCGCTGAGTTTCTTATTTGGTAATGCTACTACCACTGCTAAGGTAGTAGATAAGCCACCACCTGCTGAGAAAGATGTTTTCAAAATACCTACAAGAATTATTGATCGTGTTATGGATAACTACTATGTTGGGGATGGAACTGTCCATCCCGGTGATCATTTACTCTTTATACACGAATTATGTGGGTTGTTCAAGTGTGCAGGTATTACTACAGATCAAGTTAAGAAGAAGTTATTCTCATTATCACTGAAAGGAAGAGCTGAGGAATGGTATAAGCTGCTGAAGAATGGGCAAGCTCTGGAATGGGAGGAAATAGTGCCTCTCTTTTATTCAAAGTTTTATCCTCCTAGTGAGATTCATAAAGATAGGAATCAGATATACAACTTTTGGCCTCTTGATGGAGAGAGTACAGCTCAAGCTTGGGGGAGATTGAAGTTACTAATGCTCAAATGTCCCATTCATGAGCTCCCCAACAATATTATTATCAATAAATTCTATGCAAGGCTCCCTCTACATGATAAAGATTTATTGGATGCTTCTTGTGCTGGATCATTCACTCGCATGGAAGAAAAAGCTAAATGGGACCTTCTAGACCGTATTCAAGACAATGCTGAAGCTTGGGAGAATGACAAAGGTAGAAAGTCAGGTATAAATTATGATTATGAATGCACTGAATCTTTTATGGGAACTCATGACTTTCAAAATATTAAAAATGCTTATGGTCTAGACTCTCAAGCTATTGCTTCTTATTTTAAGGCTTTTGCTTCCTACATTGAAGTGCCTAAAAAGAAGTGGAATAAGTATCATGAACCTTATAAAGATTTTGCTAAGAGTGTTCCTACAAGAAATACTGAAGTTTATACTGTTAATCATGTTTTACCTGAACCTTATATTGAGAAAATGCCTTTTTCAGTTAAGGTAAAGGAACATTCTATGATAGCTAGTATGGTTAATGAAAGTATGAATAAGGCTGTTGAACCTGATAAAAAATGGTTGATGAACCTATAGTAGCATATGTGAAAGACTTTGTTGCTAATTATGAAAAAGAGGGACACACGATCCTTTGTAAGGATACCTCTAATATTGTTTCACAAAGTAGTGTTATGAGAGCTAGTATTCCCGTGTTTTCTGTTAGAATAAGTGATCATTGCTATGATAGTCCTTGTGATAACTAATATTGTTAAGTTTATGCATGATACTGAAAGTTACTATGAGAGAGGGAAAAGTGTTCTTATGTATCTCAATAATATCAAGTTTCCTCGCTTTATGCTGAAAGTTTTTATATTGCGCTTCTTTTGCCTTCTTATGCAAGTTGCCTTTGGTTTCAATAACTTGTTTGTTTACAAAATCCCCTTGCATAGGAAGTGGGTTAGACTTAAATGTGTGTGTTTTTGCTTCTTAATGCTCTCTTTCACTTCAATTCATATCCCTATGAGAGATTCTTCAAAATTATCATGCCCATCTTAATGGCTATAAAGAAAGAGCTTTATGGGAGACAACCCAATTTGTTTTTGCTTTCAGTTTGTTTTTGTTTATTTGAGACTTGGAAGTTATTACTTCGGTAATAACTGCTCCTTATCCGTTTTGTTCGGTTTTTGTGTCAAGATCAACCTCTAATGAGAGAAAAGTAATATTTGGGGAAGTTGCTGTCCCGAAACAGATTTTTTGTGCTTCACCGTAAAAATTCGTGAGAGATCTATGTATGTCGGATTGAGCTGTAATTTTTTGTGCTTCTGCCCCAGGGTGTTATTTAACTTTCGTCAGTTTTGCACTTTTTGATTTGAGCAATAGAAGATTTTCGAAAAAATTGATCTTTACCTGCTGGTCTGTTTTGACAGATTTAGCCAATCTTGCATTTGCTTCTTTATTCGATTTCCTTTTTGAATTCTTTTTGGGTTTTCGGAAGGAGTTGCTACAGTAGCTTTTGTTTTGATGGTTTTCAGTTGAAATTGTACTCAAAAAGTTTTATCACTTCACTTATACTAATGTTGCTAATGAGAACTGTGTGAAGTTTTGTGTGAAAGAAATTTCCAGGAAGTGGAGACAATGGTGTAATAAGGAAGAGAAGGGTTTTATGACTCAAGTAATAAGTGTATGAAGATGAAGATATTGATGTTATTCAAGTGGTGACTCTGGAGAAATTCATCGAGGACCAAATTCAGAGACCTGCAGAGTCTGTTTTCAAATAGGTAACAATTCTGGTAAGAAAAGTTCCACGCAAATACAATACAACTATATTTTTGCAGTTTTCAGTCGATAAGCAAAGTTACGAAGCGAAAAAGGGATGGAACCGGAGCCAGGGTGGCTCACACCACCTTGTGGCGCGGGCCCACCCCTGGCCGTGCCACCAGGTGGTGAGGCCACTCCGGACTCCGTCTCCGACTCGATTTCTCCCAGTACCTTCCTTTTGATGTGAAACTTCGTAATATATAACCCCCCGGATCTTCCGAGGTTCGTATAGCGTGTTTTCGTCGTGTTTTCGTTTCAATCTGTTTCTGCCAGGAACTATCTTTGGAGCTTAGAAGCACAATGGTGTCCGCCAAGGATAAAGGGAAGGAGCCTATGGAGGAAGATCTCCAAGACCCCAAGCAGGGGTTGGTACTTTTAGTCACTTGCCCTGCATCAACGAAATCCCTACGAGTCACCAAGGAGTTCTGCGATAAGTACCGAGACTTGAGGAGGAAGGTGGACATGCTTCAATGGGAGAATAATAGGCTTCGCAAGATGTTGGAAGATTTCCTCACGTCAACTAAGAAAATATTACCACCACCACCAAAGGAGTAATTCGTCATCAGGTTTGGCATCCCCTTGGTTTGTTCCAAGCTTGGGGGAGTGCCGCGGTATCACATCACTATCTTCTATCTTTTTACCTTATTAGTAGAGTCATATCTTGAATAGAGGAGTTATTATGTAGTATGGTTTGCATTATGGAAGTGTCCCCTCTCTCGTTAGATATGTATCCCTTGGTGTGAGTTTCCGTTTTGGAATATTAATGAGAAGTTCTATCATTCACTCTTTTGCATAGCTTATATTAGTTTTCAATTCGTGGTTATATGATTGATCTTGTTGTTAGTATTGGTAGCACTCTGGGATCATTGAGTTAATTTAGTTGGTTTTGGCAAACCTGGCTCGGTCAGTAGCAACACCTTTTTGAGAGTTGAAAAGAAAAAGATAGAAGTACTCTAGAGAAAAATAATTTCATCATCTTTCTTTCTTGATTTGCTCATAAGTCTAGTATTCTCGAGTTAAGATCTTTTGTGCTTCCAAGAAAGATTGCATGTTTGTCTTTATCACTTGTATGTTTGTTTGTTTCCTTCAACTCTTATACTTGCTACCCAGCCTTGCTAGCCAAAAACCTGTACTGAGAGGGTATTCTTCTCGTGCATCCACCCTCTTTAAACCAAAACCTTTGCCATTTGTGTCCACCATACCTACCTAGTAGCATTATTACTATTCCAAGTAAATTCTTGTTTTATCTACCTCCCAAATTAAACTTGTTATGTGAAAATTAGTGATTAAAGCTCTCACGAACTTGATGGCACACTTTACTTTCTTGCAATTAATAAACTTGAACCATTGTGCTCACCTATGTTGCGTATATGCTTGCTCTTTGTAAGTTGTGAATTAGCAGAACCATGCTGTCATGGGGAACGCTTTCAACATTGCACTGGTACATTGTACCAAGTTGATATCATGTTCTTTTGTCTATGGATGTCGTCGGTGTGAAATGAAAGGGGAGCTTGTAAGTCCATGGAGTTATGCATATGTGTTAGAGAAACGCCTGGGCCACTGGTCTAATCCATGCTAACATGGTGGAAACCTGCAGCGTAACCATAACGAGTATCTATTAAGCTTTCTTCTTATAAAAAAAAGAGATAGAGATTGAGAAAAAAGAGAAAAAGAAAAAAAAGAGACATTATGAAAAGAGGAAAAAGAGAAAAAAGCACCATATTCCCATGGTAAATAAGAAGATTGCTGAGATACCTGTTGTCTGCTTGCCTTGTCATTTTGATATGGGGATTCTTCCGTATCATCGGGCAAGGGGTACCCCATTGGCGGTTCTCATTGATACACATATGCTTACAATGACAAGAACTTACCGGTGACTAAACTTGAGTAGCATGAGGAGCGGCCCTCGTATTCAAGGGACATGAGATTCTCAACTTACAACTTGTCAATGCATATCCTCATTTTTGATCACTTTAACCTTAATAACCTCAAGATGCCTATGATAGGGGCAATGAGAGCTGAAAGCTAGTAAGTATCATAATTTTTGGGAGCTCTTTATGAGACTTGCAATCCCTGCTTCCCTCTTTGAAGGGCCTTTCTTTTACTTTGTAGTTGAGTCAGTAAACCTACTCCCTTCTATCTCAGCAAGTATTTTGAGTTGTCGTGTTTCATTCATTCATATGATGATTTATGCAATCATGTCTTATGTTCCTTGTTTTGCACATTGCTCTTATCTTGAAGTTTACTACTTTGAAAGCTATCATTGAAAAGCCAGCTATTTGTGAACTCCAGCAAATTATCAACTATTCTTCGACCAAGAGCTAAGTTTGCCATTACCAATTATGATTCACTTTATGTATCTTTATTGCGTTTCCTTTACTCATTGCAAGATGAGTTATATAATAGTGAGTTGTCTTCTATTGTGATCTATGTATTTGATAAATGTGATGCTTCTTGTCCGTATTCTTTTATCGACTCTTCACTCCATAAACCTGAGGTCATGTTTATTGAGCTCAGTTTCGCTTGGGGACAAGCAAAGTCTAAGCTTGGGGGGAGTTGATACGTCCATTTTGCATCACTATTCTATGTCTTAATTCACTATTATTCATTGATATATTCGTACTGAGAGGTGATACTTATGTTATTTCATCTATTTTTGCATGGTTGATGACTTTTGGAGCATGGACCGCTGCAGTCAGGATTCTGATGGAAAAGGTGCTGTTTGGAGGCAAAATTCGCGAAGATCAGAAAATCCGGGAAAATATATGGAAAATCCTATTTTTCCAGAAGACTAAGGATGCCAGAAGATGGAGTGGAGGTGGGCCATAGGGGGCCCACACCATCCCATGGCGCGGGCAGGCCTAGGCCACGCCTGGAGGTGGTGTGGCACCCTGGCCCACTCCAGCCTCTCCCCTCTGGTGTATATCATCCTCCCGAAACCCTAAGACTCGGGGAGCGACCACAGAAAGATTTCTCCGCCTCTGTGGGGCGGAAAACACCAAGAGAGAAAGATCTCTCCGGCAAACAAATTTTTTCCGAGGGAATTCCTTCCCGGAGAGGGGAGATCATCGCCATCAACACCACCATCAAGCTGGACTTCATTGGGATCATCATCATCACCACCATCATCACCATCAGCACCCTCATCACCATCTCCATATTGCTGTAACAATTGTGTTGGATCTTGTTATAGTTCATAGGGGAAACTTTCCTGGTGTTGATTACTCTTTTTAGTTGATGCTATTGAGTGAACCATTGAATTATTGTTCATGTTCAAATTGTTATACATCATTATTCCATCTCTGATCATGATCCATATGATGTCTTGTGAGTAGTTCGTTTTGTTCTTGAGGACATGGAAGAAGTCATGTTGTTAGTAGTGGAGTTGTGTTGAGAAAGATTCAATAGATTGTTATTTAAGTTGTGGTGTACTTCTTCTAGTGGTGTCATGTGAACGTCAACTACATAACACTTCACCTATATGGGCCTAGGGGAATCCATTGTGTATTTGGCTACTAATCGTAGGGGTTGCCGGAGTGACAGAAACCTGAACCCCCGTTAGGAAACCATTGCACAAGGGACGTAAGGATCTTAGAGTTTAAAGCTGTGGTTAGGTTTCTACCTTAATTACTTTCTTGTACTTACGGATGTTTGCAAGGGGTATAATCACAAGTATGTATTAGTCTTGGATGGGGCGGTACATTAGCACAGGTTCACCCACACAACACTTAGCTAGCTAGAGAAGATTAATCAGCTATATGAAGCGAAAGCACTTGACAGTCTTTCCATGTGTCCTCGAGAACGTTTGGTCATCTGTAGAAATACAACCGGCTTGTCCTTTGCTGCATAAAGGATTGGGCCACTTGCTGCATTCATTCCTACTGTCTTTTATTTACTCGTACTTTGTTTACTTGCTTTATCGAAAATCCCTAAAAATCCGTTTGCTAAGTATTTGCAGAGAATTCCTGATCCATACCACTAGCCAGCATTTTCTGCTCCTCGTTGGGTTCGACACTCTTACTTATCGAAAATACTGCGATACACCCCCTATACTTGTGGGTCATCAAGCGCGCATATAGATGCACCACTTGGTGTAGTTTCCGGCAGCAATGGAGAGGACGATGGGGTCGACATGTCGAGGAGCGCCGCCGGCAGGAACGAGGGCGGAGGGGGCCGGAGATTCGTTGGTCCCATCGGTGAGGGCGGGGAATGACATCGCAGCGGAAGGTTGGGTTGGGCTGGTGGCGGCGGCGGCCAGACATAGGACGGCAACAGCCGAGGAGGCGGCGGCGGCTAGGTTTTAGGATCGAGGGGAGGCTGATACCATGTAGATGGGTTTGGGGGAAGCCACACACGTAAAACCATGGGGTTCCATGTATATTTATGGGAGGCCACGTGCCGGTACAATTACAATACAGTCCTACTATAAATACAATATATATAATCAAACACTGAGCGACATCGTCACCCGCATCATGTGGAGAACCTAGACGACGCCCTCGTCATTGCATTCCTGGACAACGCCCTTGCTGTCGCCCGTGTCACGCCGAGAACCTCGATGACGCCCTTGTCATCGCCCGCGTCGTGCCGAGAACCTAGATGACGCCCTCGTCGTGGCGTTGCTTCACGATGCCCTTGACGTCGCCCGCACCGTGTCGCGTCGAGAACCTGGACGACAGCCACACCACAACGTTCCTGGATGACGCCCTCGTCCTTGCCTGCGTCATGCCAAGAACCTGGACGACGACCTCGCTGCGGCATTCCTGGATGGCGCCATTGCTATTTGTATTTAGACACAGTTGAGTCACTTATTGCTTAACTAAGGGAGTACTATTAAAATGGAAGTTGTAAATAAATCATCCCTCTCTTCAAACTGATGTGATTTAACAATACTAACAGTGGCATGCTTTTTTTGAATCAAGGGCTCGGCACACGCCCCCATCTTTCAATACGAAAGCTACAAAACAGCTTGCTATAATAACTCTAGTTGGCGTTCTCGATGTAGCTATGCACTGTAGAAGACCGACAGAGGAACACGAAAAAACCCCTTGTCCATCATTCACCATCTCTCTAACCAGCCTAATGTGACGAGATAATATTGCGAACCATCTTACCCATATCCCTCGATACCTACCCGCCAACATCGCCACTCTCTCTTTGCAGGCCGCCCCACTCTTCTCCTTGTAAAACCCCCAATAGTCCTACTCAGATTTTCCCTCGCCCCTAATCCATCCGGACGTGATGGTGGATTCGAAGAACGGCCAACGGTACTACAGTTGGAGCAAGATCTGTCATGACATCTTCAATGAAATCACTATGCATATGGACACTACCAGCACTGTATGACTAGCCATATGCTCCAAATAGCTATATCGCCAAGTCACCAACGAAAAAGGTAGCAGATGCCTCAACAAAGACTGCAAGACACTGGTCGCCTACCGCCAGTTCCATGACCACATGATCGCATGCCCACTCGGCCCGTGCACCTGCATGGAGCGTGGTTGCATGTTCACTTCCCTGCCGACATCTCTCCTTGTCCATGTCCGAGAAGCCCACTCCATGAGGGTGCGCACATTCCGCTATGGCAAGATCGCCAGGTACATTTCTAAGTCGGTGTCAGAATCGGGTCCCGGAGAGTAGAGGTCATGGGACCCGGAGATGATGGTACGGTGTTCGCCATGATATTTGACACAAATGAGAGACGTTCACTTACATATTCACCTTGTGCGTTAGGTCAGCGGCGTACTAATCGCTGCAGTACAAGGTAAAGTTGTGGTGTAACTGGGTGAGGTCAGGGAGTCGTAGGGAGAGAATGTGGGGTTAATTTCATGGTGAGGAGCATTGTATCACCAGACGGCCTCGTGAAAAAAATATTGTAATGATGACTACTTGTGGATTCGATGGGAGAGCATGGTCGTTTGTCAACCGGAGTTCACCATGGAATACCGATTTCGCATCGAGAGGATTCACTAGATACATAACACATTAATCTTATTGTTGGTAGAATAGATTTTGGATGCAAAGTAGTTCTACTAGTAGTTCTATTTAGGATTATTTTGTATCTAGTTCTGCTAGTATATTGTTGTATGTACTGATACTTGTTTAGATCAGGTACAGGAGATGGTCTCTCGTTTCCTTTCAAACATGATGTTATACTGGTACTTGTTTAGATCAAAGGAAGGAGATGTTTCTCTCCCTCAAAATATGGTCTTGTACCGGTACAATGATTATAATGGTTAGTTTGGTTACTCATATTTACTTGATCATATTTTCTTTGAAAATTTTGACATCTTAACATGTTGGCAAAAATTCATAAGGGGATGCCTCAAGTTGGTTTGAGGTTCAGAAATCTAGTCGAGATTTGGACCTTTCTGGATGCATATAAGGGTCGTCACATAGGCATTGATGTGAGAATGAGGTATGCAAATAAAAGAAGACTTAATGGTCAGTTTTTTTTCATTGACCAAGGATGTTCAAAGAAAAGGGTCCCCAAAGAAAAAGGAAAACTTTGGTCGTGTGTCAAAGCTTTGTAGAACTTATGAAATACGAATTCATTCTGTTTGTATTGATATTGAATTTCATTGTCTATATTATTGAATCTGTCATTATTTTGAAATGGTAACTTTGTAATGTTGTTGAATCTGTAAAGTGTTGTTGAATATCAACTGCTGAATTTGTCGATATTTTTTCCTTCTGTACTGCTGACTCGGTAACTTTGAAATGCTATTATGGATCCGTTTGGTTCTACTATGGATTCTGTAAAAGCTGTTGTGAGCAGGTAACTGTGAAAAAACAGAAAGCAGTTTGGTTAGACTAACCGTGAAACTATGACTTCGGTAAAAAAAATGTCTATAATATTGTGACCCTGAGATACAGTTTATTTGCTAATTCACCATAAACACCAAATTATATGCAGATTGTCATGCAAATGACCGTTTTGAGAAAAATAATAATTCGCTTGAGGGTCCGTTTGGTACTATGGATTTGTAGAAGCTGTTGTGAGTAGGTAACTGTGAAAAAGCAGAAAGCAGTTTGGTTAGACCAACTGTGAAACTATGGCTTTGATAAAAAAAATATATGTAATATTGTGACCTTGAGATACAGTTTATTTGCTAATTCCCATAAACACCAAAATTAGTGCGGATTGTCATGCAAATGACCGTTTTGAGAAAAATAATAATTCACAATAAAATAATTACACATGGTGTAGTCTTGCTCATTGTTTTCTTGTTTATGCGCAATTGTGTCCCTACATAATAGTTCAGTCATATGCATGCAACCCTATAAAGAACGAACAACTTCATTTTCTTGTCATGTAAAAAAACTTCATTTTCTTGTGACTTCCGCCCTCGATTCCCTGAGTATGAACACCGGCAGTGGCAATGACAGGGCTCATATACTGATCTACAGGCCTCCTGATGGAAACATACGTAGCTCGCTAGCAATGCAATGAACTAGATCGATCTGTTTCTATCTAGCTTTCTCACACGCGAATGCTGCCTTACAACAAATCATTCATGTAGAGACGCCTAATCTATCTGTTAGAGACGCTATAAACCATCTTTAGGAGCTCATAAAGTCGTTTATTAAAGCGTCCTAGGAGTGACTTGTTATGCACCTCTCAAGCAATGTAACGACGCTTTGTAGGCGTGTCTAGGGAAAAAGGAGACGTATGCAAAGCATGCCTACATATCGTCTCAGAACAGAACATACATTCATACATAATGTTGTAAATGCGACTAGACAAAATAGTGTTTCATATATTTTTGAAATAGCTGGAATCAACTAGCTACAGCTTTCTACTTTCGACATTGGTCCTTTGGCTCCTCATCTTCATGCCTTATGTAGATTTCAAGTACAATCTTCCATTTCTGCTCGTTACAATCTTCTACTTCATCTCATCAACCTTCTACTTCGGCTCATTACAATCTTCTACTTCGGCTCATCTACTTCATGACTTGTGTAGATTTCACATCCAATGTTCTATTTTTCTGCTGAAAATTCCTCGTGGAAAAACTATCCTGCAGAGAAAAAGTGCAAAGATAATTGTATTCACCCATTGGGGACAAATAATATGAATGAGATAATATGCATCCAGAAGAACGCCACTAGTTAAAAGTTGTACTTTAGCATGCACCTGAGTAAATATTGTGTGCACAATGTGAGAAGGACTATATATGAAGAGGAAACTCAGAGCCACTGATCATGCGAGAGTACAAACATACCACAGCCACTAATCATGTGAATACACGTACAAAAGGCTCTATGTTACCTTGAATAATTGATCATGTGCTGGTTTAGGAGGAGAAACTAGGTGCTCAATTCACATCTTGTAACAACCAGTGGTAATGCAAGCCTATCAACGACCAACAACAATTTGACCTCACAAAGTATATACAGGTTAGTAAGCATACAAGTCGTCAAAGTAATCTCACCGAAGGAATGAAAAATTCTCAAGTAGTCTAGCACCAAATTTGCCGTCGCTTCTACTGAAGCTATCAAAATTATGTAGAAGAAAGACAGTATTTACTGCAGAAAAAGAAGTTGCATTCGTATGTCAATGAATGAATCTTCCAAAATTAATAAGCCCTAGGAGCAAAGAAGATCATCATAGATGTGGGATGCCCGATAATTCCCAAGAGAGTGAGACAAGTAAGCTAGGAGTACATCATAAGTACAAGGGGGGAAGGTGTTACATCTGAAAATGAAAGGAAATAAGCACCACCGCAAGGTTACAGTTATTTTTTAACGACAACAGGGAAAATAAATTGCAAAATTTCTGAGATGTGTGCATAATTCTGAAATGCTTACAGGTGCATTTAAGCAGACACGCAGTTAAAACAGTTCATCCCTTGGCCTGAAGGTCACTACTGTCAAAAAGATGTAGTTGTACTATTAGTACTGGCATCGCGAAATAATTTCATTGCCGCAGATCATTCTTAAATACCTCATCCCCAATTAGCTCACCACTGCTAACCCGAGAGTTCAGGTTATCCATGCCATCACGAATCTGGCATTTTCAATTGCCATTATGCCCAATGCTCCAGATCGTAACTGAATGACAGATCAAAATACAATTTTCGTGCACAAGAATAGAACAACAACAAAAAATAACCACAGATCCATAAGATGCACGCAGACACGCAGTTCAGAGATCTGAGGATGGGAGAGGAGGAGAACCTGAACCATGGACGTCGATAGGGGTTGCTCACCTTTCTAGATAATCAGATGGATCAGGGTAAGGGAGAAGGACGCCGGTGGTGGATAGGTAACCGCACGCACACTGGTAGAAAGCTCGACGTCACGCGCCGCCACGGATCTCGGAACAAAGACCTACCGCAGCCAAACGAGAGACCGACGACCGGAGGAAATTGGTGGTCGTGTTGTGAGGGGGTTGTGGGGAGTTCGATGGAGCAAAGCGGTGCAGCACGGAGAAGCTGCCGGCGAGAGTGCCGTGGTGGGATTTGTGGAACCGGCGGCTATGATGCTAGGTTTCTGATCTGTATTGGACTGAAAGCTGCAAGTTTTTCCAATAAAAGATATGGGATAAGGAAACTGTTAGTCGGCCAACATAAATAAATTATGACGATTTGCCCAGCGTCTCAAAGAGGGAAATAGACAAAAATAACCCTGAAAAAAACAAATTCGCAAAATAAACTCTAGACGAAAGTATTTCACATGGACTAACCTTTTTTGTAGCGCCTAACATAAAGGCGTTATACTCTACAGTATAGCGCCTTTGCCATAGACGCTATGGTCCTGACAATGATGGCGGCCCTTTAGCCCCATCCACGAAAGCGCCTAGACGCTATGTCCCAATGTGTAGCGCCTATGGGAAAGACGCTACACATTAGGCGCTACACATTAAGACTTAGTCCCAACCGTGCGGCCCCCCTCCCCACCCCGACCCACTCACTCCCAGTAGCAGGAGCAGGAGGAAGAGCAGTGGCGACCTCTCCTCCTCAAATCACCCTAAAACCTCTGAGATCTGAAGTATTTTGTGGGGGATTTGCTCCCCAATCTCTCCCTCAAGGTATTCTCCTCCGATCCTCTTTTTCATCCAAAAAATCTTGCACATTTTAGTCTTATTTGCTTGGAACCCTAGTCTCTAGATGGATTCATATTTAGGCTGATTTTTTCATGGTTTTTGGTTATTTGGTAGTTGTATGCTAGTTGTATTTGTTAGGGAATGGCAATGCGTTGTTGATTTAATTTGTATATGATGGTTATATATGGATTTGTATAAATGTTTCAATAATATGCTCCCATATCCTTTGTAGTTACTTGTAGAAACTAAAACAATGGCCACCGATGATGGTTGTATATGGATTTGTATAAATGTTTCAATAATATGCTCCCATATCCTTCGTAGTTACTTGTAGAAACTAAAACAATGACCACCGATGATGGTTGTATATAGATTTGATATTTGGAATATATTTGTAGGATGGTGTGGCTACTTGATGATTACTATGATACAAAACACCGTGCATACTTGATGGCGGAGAAGCATATGGTAATAAAACCATGTTGGACTTGTTTGTCTTAATTTTTCTATTGATTCAATTGTGTTGGACCCGTAAAGAAGCATAATATTTTAACTTGTATGTATGCAGAAGCTAGGTCTCCTGAAGATTCGCTCTCATGGCGCATCCTCGAGTGATATGTCGTACGACGAGCGGTACACTCCGTATATCCAGCAGCTAGGCTTCCTTCCTTTTATCACGCTTGTGACCCGGTCGACACCGAACCTCAACGCGGCTGCCCTCACCGCACTTGTCGACCGGTGGAGGCTGGAGACGCACACTTTCCACCTCCGGACTGGCGAGATCACCCCCACCTTTCAGGATGTTTCCATGATCTTTGGGCTTCCTATTGCTGGGAACCCTTTGTGTATGAACACAGATTCTAACGGGTGGTGCAATGAGATGCGGCTACTTATGGGGAGGGCTCCTGTAGAACTTGAAGACAAGAGTAAAGATAGAGTCCCAGCAGGCGCGACATACGCATGGATTATGGCGAACTTTGCGCACTACCCGGAGCCAGCCGAGGTTGAGGTGATCGAGACACATGCTCGTGTGTATGTGTGGTATGTCCTCTCCAGGACGTTGTTCTTGTCAATGAGGTAGGACCGCTCAATGGATGTGGTGAAGGCTCTAACGCACTTTCATAGCAACATTAGGCTGGGGTTGGCGGCTCTTGCCTACTTATGCAAGCAAGTAATCGCTTGTTCATGTCGCCTTTATACACTTCCAATCCACACGTATCATATCGACATTTTTACTTTACTTGCGGTTGGATGATGCTTGTTGTAGGTCAGCGTAGCAGGAATAGGTGGTGCTATGGTTCTCCTCTCGGTATGGGAGGAACGTTTACCATGGAGTCGCCTGAAAGAGGTGGGTTACCTTCCTTGGCCAGAATTTGGGAGACAACCTCTACGCTCACCCACTTGGGCTTACAAGTGGGACGTCGTGTCGGAGATGACTAGCGATGTTGATGCCATGTACATGAAGTACACAACAAGTTCGATACGCTTATGCCCGAGCAGGTAAATTTGTGTCTTTACATCACTTCCTAGAGTGTTTTACCCACTAGTAGAAATCTACAAGAAACATGTTCTTGTGATATGTTGCAGGTGGAGTGGGAGCCTTATGGTTACGGGGACGATTTTGGTGTTGCTCCCGGGTTTGATCTTAACCCGAAATGTTTGGAGGAAAAGAATCTTTGTGTACGGTGAATTACGCTCCTAGTACAAGCCTGGATGATCAGAAATGGTTGAAATAGTACGGTGGGGCCCAAATGCCACTCACAGGTAGACCTTCCGGCCGTCCCAACCATTTCCAAACATCGGGACAAGAACGGGCGGCATAATCGGCAGGCGAAGGGATCAACTACATACACAAATGAGTATGTATGCAAGCCACCATACAATAGTACATCAGAGCCATTCCATCTAAAAAGAAAGGAAATATAGCAACGCCATACGGCAAGATCCAAATATCCTAGATAGATATAATAGTTTAGGATATCTCCTCATACATCAATCAACAGAGTATCAAGCGGAAGCGGAAGACAAAATCTGAGTACGGATAAGAAGCAAATCAGCATAAGATGCCCCATAAATAAGCACATCCCGCCCACAGATCTCACGGATCCCCGTTCCCGGAATCTCTACACCGAATGATCGTTGCCCACATCGTCCGTCTCTTCCACCCAGTATCCATCTTGCGAGTGTACCTGTTCATCTGAACCAATAATTTATCGTGTGAGACCCTAGAATTTTCAGCAAGTCTTTATGCCTCTAAAGGGGACACAACAGGGTGACGCAATGGCAGCAAAAGATAAACCCTAGCAATCCTATAGAAACTGCTAACCATCCGCCTAACCATAGATGAGCGGATGTCCATGAATTAATAACAAGTTATAACGATTAAGCGGTAATATCCACAGATCCGTCCTCCTCCTCGCTTCATCGAGGAAGCGGACGAACAACCCCATCCGTTGGCAGTTTTATTATCCATTCCGTGAGTGTTGCACTATTTACTAGTCGGTACCTATTCTAGTCAAATTAAAAGCGGTACTTTAGTTATGCTTGTCTATGATCAAGCGTGCTCCAAGTCGTCCATAACGCGGACACGGCTTTGAAAGTTTTACCTGCGGTGCACAAATAACAACACACACTCGATATGCCTCGGAAAAACCAAATCAAAACCCAACAGGCGATCCACGACAAAGCGATCACAGGATTTAGAAATATTTCAGGGGCCACCCCATTGAGCTACCATAGCGAAGTTAGTGACTCGAGACGGCCTCAAGGTTTGCGTCAATGGCTGTGAACATCGGGAACCGAAAATGTGATTGGGCTTGTCGACACCGAAAACACTCCGCTTTCCTAAAGTGTGCTCCTCGCACAATTTTAAATAAAGCGATAAAGCATGGCATAAGTACAGGATAGTAAATAAAACCTCAAACTAGTTTGTGGCCCCAAGAAATAAGAATGAATCAAGCTCACCTCGGGGGTTCATAAGCCTCCCGGATGTGGATAGCGCGAATATTCAAGGAACAGGAATCAAGTACTCGGGGTCCTACGGGACACAAGTGAGCCTGAAAAACCAAATAGCGAATATGGCTCACCGATGCCACTTTCATTAGTTATCCCATTACTACTCAGGTTAAGTTGTTTAGGTACCTCGTTATCCATCAGACACTCACGTACCCTACACATGCTGTTCTACGACTCGCATGGCTCAAACAACTCCTGTAGTAATGGCTCATGGGATGGAGGAACAAGCTTCGGTGGGGTTTAAAAGTAAAGGCTATGCAATACTTGGGATTCAGATTAATGCAATCGCGACTCAATGATGCAAGAATAAGATAGAGGCAATAGATACTATATGTATGCAAGCATGTGGTAGTGCTTGCCTGGCAGCTCAGTTGAAGCAAGGGATGGATCTGGGTAGTGCTCCTGGTTCTCTTGATATCTCCCCTGCTCAGCGTCTATTCGGAGAAGAACCAAACAAACAAGGGCCAACATAAATAAAGTGCACAAGCATATGTATAAATGCATCAAGCAAACAATCATGCCATGATGAATGATGCACAATTGGCATGGCAATAAAGTAGCATGGCATGGGTGAGGTGTGGAATACAAGAATAAACCATTTTATGGGGTTTTATTCACATTTTATACTCATTTAAGTTGCTGTACCCATTATATTTATATGATGCATGCTTCAAATCAAACCATGGAAAGCATAGACAGAAAGGTCTCGTCGAGCTAATCATTTTAGACATATTATTTGTTAAATTTGGAGTTATAAAACAAAAGTTATTAATTAATTAAGGAAAAAGGGCAATTTAATGTAATTTAAATAAACTTGGAATTTTAATTGTTCAAAATAGATTTTGAAAGGCATATTTGAATTCCTCATATTTTTCTGATTTGAAACATATATTATTTGTTCAATTTGGATTTGTATTTTAAAAGTTATTTAAAAACAGAAATAAATTTGAATTTGAATTATTTTGAAAAAGATTTAAATTAAAACAGATATGCAGAAATACTTTTGATACTCAGCGTTCTAGCCCTAGGCGCTGTGGGGGCTCGCTGACTCAGCAGTGGGGCTCGGCGGCATGAGGCTTTTCTCACCGGGTTCTGTTCTAACCTCGCCCATGACAGGTGGGCCAGAGGAGCAGCAGGGCCACATCACACATGCGGCTATCGTTGGGCGACACGTGGGCAATCCAGGGATTGCTGGTATCTGAAGAGCTGAGGGCTGTTTTGCAAAATGGATCGGTGGTGGCGTGGTGGGGTTCGGAGCTGCGGGTTGAGGCGGGAAAAGGCGGGGACCTCTTTACAAAACCATCCTGGAAGGCATCGTGGCGAAAGATCGTGTCGCCGAGGACAATTGAAACCGATCTTAGCAACGAAGATGGCGACTTAACCGCTCTGAATCTTACGATGATGCAAAAAAGAAAGATGGAGAGGGATGATAGGGCTACAACTTTCGTGTTTGGGGTTTCTCGGAGGAGGCTCGATCTCGGAAAACAAGGAGGAACAGAGGCAGGTCGAGATCTGCTGCATTTCTTCTTGTGTCTGTCTGTGGCGTGACCCGTCCGTCTTGTGAGGTGCTCGACGGAAGGTGGCGCGCCTTCTGGTGCACTAGAGGAAGGGGCATGTTTGGGAGGTCAAGGGGCTCACCGTGGGGGTCAGGCGTGGTCGAAGGCGGGAGGTTCTTGAGGGATCGGGAGGCGGGCTCGTGGCCGTGGAGCCAGTTCCTCCGGCTATGGCGGCAGCGGCTCTCTGGGCTTCTCGGGCTCCCTCTGGTGCTGGTCGGAAGAGGATTCAGGAGCCTCCTGGACATCTGGGCTCTGCCCTATCACAGATCTAGACGCCTCCTATGCTCTTTGGCCGAAGATAGGGTTTAAGTGGTGAGGAGATGATCATGGTGGGGAGTAGGAAGAAGAAGTGAGGATGGAGAGGTGCAGGCACTCCCGGATGGGATCAGAGCACTGGGGTAGCTGGTTGAGGTAGAGAGGGAGGAAGGAGCACATGGGGTCACCTTTATGCACAAGGGAGGAGGAGGTGGCCCGGGTTAGAGCTCGGGGTTGGAGAGAGGGGACCCAGGGGGAGGCACATGGGATGGGGTGGTTCGAGGGTCGGTGGGCCTCTGGCAAGGAGAGGAGGAAGCCAAGAGAGAGGAGAGATGAACTAGGGTTAACGAGAGGGGTATGGCTCGTTAGCTAGGTTTAGAGAGAGGAGAGGTGGCTCGGGGGTGACTAGGGTTCGGAGCGAGGGGGTCTGGTGGTATCTAGGGTTTGGAGCTAGGGGTGTGGGTTTGGATTTAGAGGGGGTGATAAAAGAGGGTATGATAGATTAGGGTTTTAGAGAGAGAGAGATGTGGTGTGGTTCTCTTAACTAGATCAAGGATGATCAACCAAAGCTCAAGCAAGGTAGCTAAAGAGAGAAAAGGAGAAAAAGGGGTGATGGCATAGATGGACATGGTGATGGGGTTTAAGCAAGATCAACTAGATCAAGCCAAAGAGAGAGATAGAGAGTGAGATGATCCACTCAAAACCAAATACTAGAAAAGGTTGCACTTGCATGGCCCATGCAAAATATTTATTGCCATGTTGATTCTTGTGAAAACAATATTATCACATGGCATTATTATGCATTCCCAAAATTGGAATAAAAGCCAAGCAAAAGAATGATAAGGATGCCCCATGTGGAGTAGATGGAGATAACCATTTTGAAATACAATGGGACTTGCTAGTGTGTATATGCCACTAGGTAGTTGATAAGCCCACAAAATATCCCAACATGATGATAACCCCAAAACAACACATATGGTAGCTAGATATAGGGTTCCACCCACAAGGCATGCAAAGGTGGCCATGTGGCTCTCATATATCAATAATGTGAAAACAAAATGATGCCAAGATGAGAGCATGTGGAAAAGAATTGGATCCATCCCAAACCACATGAGCTAGAGGTAAAACCAATAAGTGCCAAGCTCATATTTAGTTGGATGGTGGAATTATAAGGTGGTGAAAGAAAGGTGGTGGAGTTAATAAAAGATATGCCCCCAACTCAACTTGGGCATTTAACAATATATCAAGAACCAAATACAATATCAAGAGGCAAATACAATTTACAATGCATATGAGAGAAGAACCAAAACAAAAGGGTTTTATGTGATGCTCAAATGCAAGGTGGCATGATGACATGAGCATGATATAATTACGATGCAACAATTATATATTTGAAGTAGCCATTATATAGACTAGGCTAGTAGCATTGCAATTGTTAGACAATTGGGATGCTACAACTCTCCCCTACTAAACAAGAATCTCGCCCCGAGATTCCTAGGAAAAAGAAAACAACACAAGGAGGCGGGTGTTGAGCGAAGGTGACCCTCACGTTCCCAAGTTGATAAACAACGGAATGGTGCGACCACTACACCTTGCAAAACTTGCTAGACTTGTTGCGAGTCTTGCGTTTGCTTGAGAAACAACGGGTTGGAAGAGCCGAAGGATTGTCGTTAGACAAGAAAGATAGGATGGACATAGCTCCGGATTTCTCAAGAAACATGATAAAAGAATAGAACCACTTGTGTAAGAAAGGACAGGATGATGCATCATGGATATAGAAAAGCACCGTTGAGATTAAAGATTTACTGATACGGGATAGGATGAATCTTTGTGTCGCCGGAAGAAAAAGTGCTATATTGGAGAGGTTTCAACCACTATGACAATAGCATCGTATCCTCTCTCGGATTTGAGAAATGAAGTTCGGAAACAATATTGCCTTCAAACAATAGAGTCCCTTGATATGAACAGAAAGATTTAGTTAGACATCGCCGGATTAGATTCTTCTTGCGCCGGTAAGAACCAGAAGATCACGCAATTGAGGTGCGCGGATATAACTTCCAGAGATGGATGTGAAGGTAGATCATGGTGGAATCCCGAGAAGCAAAGAATATGGAGGTTCTGGAGTTTATTGTAGAGATACTTATTGCTTTCTTTAGCCTTGAGGCTAACGCAATAGATTTGCAGCTGATGGCATCAACCATAATTGGCTTTAGCACAGAAAAAGAACTGATGAAACAGAGATAGAGATAGTTTCCTTCCATCTTGTTTGGGAATGTCGAGCATCGGTAGAAAGACGAGGATATAAAAGAGTTTGCGTTTGCTTCCACCAGATAATTGAAGATTTTGCTCCGTGTAGGAAAAGACGAAATCACCAACAAGAGATTATTGATTACTTTCTTCGAGGGAGCACTCCGGAAAAACAAGGACGGAAGTAAAAGTATCGAGGGATAAAGGCCACTTCTAACTTCCGTGGAATGAGTGAAATCACATTAATTTACCAATTCAATGTACAAGAGCGAATGATAAGAGTAGTGGTATGGTAGCTACTCCATCCCGCACTCAAAGCATTACTCCGCACATGAATAAGAAAACCATGCAACCCAACTACCGAAACAGACTGAAGGTATTGACAAGAAGAGCTCATGGAACTCCGTTAGAAACAAGGATAGATGCAAACGATTCACCGGATCCAAGATAGATAAGGGTGATGATGTTGTCGTCATATCATAAGTAACCAGCCACTAGAAAGATATGAAGGAAGATCACGGGGACAACTGCAAGATTCCACAGATAAAGAAAAAGATAGCACCACTTGAACAGAAGGATTACGAAAGATCTGAAAAGTCTTCATGGCCTCCGGTGGATTGAGCATAGATGATAGAACGAGAGGGTTTCAAAAGATCACTTGATGAGACTGAGGTGAAAGAACTCCATGTTCTTCTTGAAAAGATTGGGAGAGATTTAGCGGTCTTGAGGAAAACTTCAGCGAAACGATGATGATAACTTGCCAACAAGGAACAACTCCGGATTTGATTGAAGATGGAAGATGGAATTAACAATGAACTTGCTGATTCCAGAATTGAAGTGATATATTTAGCAGAAGGACGTGGCCGAGATAGGTGACTTCAAGAAGCCAGAATTCACGCTTTGTGAACTTTGCACACAGGCAGTGCTCACGAAGCTTGAGAGAAAGAGACACAGATGATCTTCCATGTCCTTCCATTGATATGGAATAGGTAAGCATATTATCAACATATACCACCATGGATTAACAGGATATTCCCAGAATAACAAGTTCAAGAGGCGGGAGAAACGAACAAATGCTCGAAACACTTTCTGAACTCAACGCTCTTTTGAAAGATCAACATTAAGAGCACGGGTTCGTGTTGAAGAAGATGCCTTTGGAAGAATAGATTATCTGGTCCTTGGAAGAAAAGAGATGACACTGGTTCACATTGTCGATCGGATCACCGGTTACAAAGATAAGGAGATCTTGGATAAAGAAAAGATGATATAGCTTTGCTTATGGTATGAGCTATCAGAGACGAAAAAGATGTGCAGATATGGAGTTGAAAAAGATGTGCAGCATGATGAACAGATGATAGACCGCCGTAGTGCCTTGAGAAACTCCGGATTGCCAAAGATGCTTGAATATGATAAAGATATGATCACGGTATACTCAAAATCACAGGAGATAACCTTATCCTCCAGATGGTGACGGTTGATAGCATTTTTCCATATTCCAATCGACACTTATCATGAGTGGAATATAGCTATGCCGAGAGCCAAATTACAATCATCAGCATCGGATCGACACACGTTATGTAATCAGCCCAAGAGAAAAGGAGATGAAAAGGAACTCCAGGATTAAGCGCCGGTGACAAAAGAATGAGTTAGCATGGACATGCTGATAAAAGGGAGATAGATAATGTTTCACACACGACTGAAAAGGAGTGTGGAAACACAGCTGTATCAAAGAAAAAATTCGCATTTTTCGCATTAAAATACCAATAGATCATAAAATCACTTATCAGGTAAAGATTAGCAACAGATGCTTACACAGAATGTGGAGTTGCTAGAAGGAAGGACACCCTTAAGAAGATGGCACCGGTTAACAAGGAGTCAAATAGATCGCACCGGTTTTCAAAAGCCTGTCAGTATGGAATGTACCAACAGTTGATAACCAAAGGCAGATTGTGATAACAAAAGGATGCAACAGATAGACAATGAATTACACACACACACACTCACACACAGATACACAACCTATGGTACTACAGAAACCCAGAACACGTGAATCCTAGTTTGAATTTTAAGAAGAGGATTGAAAACGTTACACTCCCTTACTAGAAAAGGGTGGGTGGTTGGGTAAGAAGAAAAGTGGAAGCAGTCCTACTCTCACGTTTTGTTTTTCCCTAGTATACATAGCTACCAAAATATTTGCTAAACTGACAACGACCATTTGGCTGAGACCCTGAAGGTCGGGATGGCTCTGATACCAATTGTAACTACCTCGGTGAATTACGCTCCTAGTACAAGCCTGGATGATCAGAAATGGTTGAAATAAGTGCAATTGGGGCCCAAATGCCACTCACAGTGAACCTTCGGCCGTCCCAACCATTTCCAAACATCGGGACAAGAGCAGGCATAATCGGCAAAAGAAGGATCAACTACATACACAAATGAGTATGTATGCAAGCCACCATACAATAGTACATCAGAGCCATTCCGTCTAAAAAGAAAGGAAATATAGCAACGCCATACGGCAAGATCCAAATATCCTAGATAGATATAATAGTTTAGGATATCTCCTCATACATCAATCAACAGAGTATCAAGCGGAAGCGGAAGACAAAATCTGAGTACGGATAAGAAGCAAATCAGCATAAGATGCCCCATAAATAAGCACATCCCGCCCACAGATCTCACGGATCCCCGTTCCCGGAATCTCTACACCGAATGATCGTTGCCCACATCGTCCGTCTCTTCCACCCAGTATCCATCTTGCGAGTGTACCTGTTCATCTGAACCAATAATTTATCGTGTGAGACCCTAGGGGTACTCAGCAAGTCTTTATGCCTCTAAAGGGGACACAACCTGGGGTGACGCAATGGCAGCAAAAGATAAACCCTAGCAATCCTATAGAAACTCGCTAACCATCCGCCTAACCATAGATAGACGGATGTCCATGAATTAATAACAACAGTTATAACAGTTAAAACGGTAATATCCACAGATCCGTCCTCCTCCTCGCTTACCGACGAGGAAGCGGACGAACAAACCCCATCCGTTGGCAGTTTTATTATCCATTCCGTGAGTGTTGCACTATTTACTAGTCAGGTACCTATTCTAGTCAAATTAAAAGCGGTACTTTAGTTATGCTTGTCTATGATCAAGAAACTGTGCTCCAAGTCGTCCATAACCGCGGACACGGCTTTCAGAAAGTTTTACCTACTTGGGTGCACAAATAACAACACACTCGATATGCCTCGGAAAAACCAAATCAAAACCCAACGAGGCGATCACGACAAAGCGATCACAGGATTTAGAAATATTTCAGGCCACCCATTGAGCTACCATAGCGAAGTTAGCCGACTCGAGACGGCCTCAAGGTTTGCATCAATGGCTGTGAGCGGGAACCGAAAATGTGATTGGGCTTGTCGACACATGAAAACACTCCGCTTTCCTAAATACAGTGTGCTCCTCGCACAATTTTAAATAAAGCGATAAAGCATGGCATAAGTACAGGATAGTAAATAAAACCTCAAACTAGTTTGTGGCCCCAAGAAATAAGAATGAATCAAGCTACGGCTCGGGGGTTCATAAGCCTCCCGGATGTGGATAAGCGAATATTCAAGACAGAATCAAGTACTCGGGGTCCTGGGACACAAGTGAGCCTGAAAAACCAAATAGCGAATATGGCTCACCGATGCCACTTTCATTAGTTATCCCATTACTACTCGGGTTAAGTTGTTTAGGTACCTCGTTATCCATCGACACTCACGTACCCTACACATGTTGTTCTCGACTCGCATGGCTCAAACAACTCCTGTAGTAATGGCTCATGGGATGGAGGAACAAGCTTCGGTGGGGTTTAAAAGTAAAGGCTATGCAATACTTGGGATTCAGATTAATGCAATCGCGACTCAATGATGCAAGAATAAGATAGAGGCAATAGATACTATATGTATGCAAGCATGTGGTAGTGCTTGCCTGGCAGCTCAGTTGAAGCAAGGGATGGATCTGGGTAGTGCTCCTGGTTCTCTTGATATCTCCCCTGCTCAGCGTCTATTCGGAGAAGAACCAAACAAACAAGGGCCAACATAAATAAAGTGCACAAGCATATGTATAAATGCATCAAGCAAACAATCATGCCATGATGAATGATGCACAATTGGCATGGCAATAAAGTAGCATGGCATGGGTGAGGTGTGGAATACAAGAATAAACCATTTTATGGGGTTTTATTCACATTTTATACTCATTTAAGTTGCTGTACCCATTATATTTATATGATGCATGCTTCAAATCAAACCATGGAAAGCATAGACAGAAAGGTCTCGTCGAGCTAATCATTTTAGACATATTATTTGTTAAATTTGGAGTTATAAAACAAAAGTTATTAATTAATTAAGGAAAAAGGGCAATTTAATGTAATTTAAATAAACTTGGAATTTTAATTGTTCAAAATAGATTTTGAAAGGCATATTTGAATTCCTCATATTTTTCTGATTTGAAACATATATTATTTGTTCAATTTGGATTTGTATTTTAAAAGTTATTTAAAAACAGAAATAAATTTGAATTTGAATTATTTTGAAAAAGATTTAAATTAAAACAGATATGCAGAAATACTTTTGATACTCAGCTCGTTCTAGCCCTAGACGCTGACGGGTGGGGCTCGCGCTGACTCAGCAGCAGGTGGGGCTCGGCGGTCGCGCGGGGCTTTTCTCACCGGGTTCTGTTCTAACCTCGCCCATGACAGGTGGGCCAGAGGAGCAGCAGGGCCACATCACACGCGCGGCTATCGTTGGGCGACACGTGGGCAATCCAGGGGACTGCACGCTGAGGCGCTGAAGAGCTGAGGGGCTGTTTTGCAAAATGGATCGGGTGGCTGACTGGTGGGGTTCGGTGGGACTGCGGGTTGAGGCGGGAAAAAGGGCAGGGACCTCTTTACAAAACCATCCTGGAAGCTGTCTGACGAACTGAAGATCGTATCAGCGAGGACAGCTAGCTGAACTGATCTTGCAACGAAGATGGCGACTTAACCGCTACGAATCTTACGATGATGCAAAAAGAAAAGATGGAGAGGGATGATAGGGCTACAACTTTCGTGTTTGGGGTTTCTCCGGAGGAGGGCTCGATCGCCAGGAAAACAAGGAGGAAAAGAGGCAGGTCAGATGTCGCGATGTCGGCTGCTGCTCATCTGTCTGTGCGTGACCGTCGTCTTGTGGGTGCTCGGCGGAAGGTGGCGGCGCTACGGTGCACTAGAGGGAAGGGGGGCATGTTTGGGAGGTCAAGGGGCTCACCGTGGGGTCGCCGGCGTGGTCGAAGGCGCTGAGGTTGCGGGGATCGGGAGGCGGGCTCGTGACCGTGGAGCTTCGGTTCCTCCCGGCTATGGCGACGCGACGGCTCTCTGGGGCTTCTCAGACGCTCCCTCTGGTGCTGGTCGACGATGAGGATGCAGGGGAGCCTCCTGGACATCTGGGCTCTGCCCTATCACAGCTCTAGACGCCTCCTCTGCTGTTTGGCCGAAGATAGGGTTTAGGTGGTGAGGAGATGATCATGGTGGGGAGGAGGAAGAAGAAGGGAGGATGGAGAGGGGGCTGGGCACTCCCAGATGGGATCGGGAGCACTGGGGTAGCTGGTTGAGGTAGAGAGGGGAGGAAGGAGCACATGGGGTCACCTTTATGCAAAAGGGAGGAGGAGGTGGCTCGGGTTAGAGCTAGGGTTTGGAGAGAGGGGGACCAGGGGGAGGCACATGGGATGGGGTGGTTCCAGGGGGTCAGGTGGGTCCTGCTGGCAAGGAGAGGGAGGGAAGCCAAGAGAGAGGGAGAGATGAACTAGGGTTAACGAGAGGGGGTATGGCTCGGGTTAGCTAGGTTTAGAGAGAGGAGAGGTGGCTCGGGGGTGACTAGGGTTAGGAGAGAGGGGGTATGGTGGTATCTAGGGTTTGGAGCTAGGGGTGTGGGTTTGGATTTAGAGGGGGTGATAAAAGAGGGTATGATAGATTAGGGTTTTAGAGAGAGAGAGATGTGGTGTGGTTCTCTTAACTAGATCAAGGATGATCAACCAAAGCTCAAGCAAGGTAGCCAAAGAGAGAAAAGGAGAAAAAGGGGTGATGGCATAGATGGACATGGTGATGGGGTTTTAAGCAAGATCAACTAGATCAAGCCAAAAGAGAGAGATAGAGAGAGTGAGATGATCCACTCAAAAACCAAATACTAGAAAAGGTTGCACTTGCATGGCCCATGCAAAAATATTTATTGCCATGTTGATTCTTGTGAAAACAATATTATCACATGGCATTATTATTATGCATTCCCAAAATTGGAATAAAAGCCAAGCAAAAGAATGATAAGGATGCCCCATGTGGAGTAGATGGAGATAACCATTTTGAAATACAATGGGACTTGCTAGTGTGTATATGCCACTAGGTAGTTGATAAGCCCACAAAATATCCCAACATGATGATAACCCCAAAACAACACATATGGTAGCTAGATATAGGGTTCCACCCACAAGGCATGCAAAGGTGGCCATGTGGCTCTCATATATCAATAATGTGAAAACAAAATGATGCCAAGATGAGAGCATGTGGAAAAGAATTGGATCCATCCCAAACCGCATGAGCTAGAGGTAAAACCAATAAGTGCCAAGCTCATATTTAGTTGGATGGTGGAATTATAAGGTGGTGAAAGAAAGGTGGTGGAGTTAATAAAAGATATGCCCCCAACTCAACTTGGGCATTTAACAATATATCAAGAACCAAATACAATATCAAGAGGCAAATACAATTTACAATGCATATGAGAGAAGAACCAAAACAAAAGGGTTTTATGTGATGCTCAAATGCAAGGTGGCATGATGACATGAGCATGATATAATTACGATGCAACAATTATATATTTGAAGTAGCCATTATATAGACTAGGCTAGTAGCATTGCAATTGTTAGACAATTGGGATGCTACACTTTGGCTCATGTGCTGTCCATTAATTTGTAATTGGGCGGTTGAGCACCATCTTCCACACCGTGTGATGAGCAGTTCGGGTTGTTCTAGGCTCACCCTCCCGCATATAAGAACACCGACAAGGAGCTTCATAGGTAAGTTAGCATCAGAACCCTTTTCCTCAATTGCATCGTCGTCTTCTATTTGGTTGTAGTAACAAATTTCTTTGTTGTCCTGCAGGTTGGACAGGAAAAAGCAGAGAAAGATTAAGAAGTGGGATCACCATCATAGGAAGTATGTCATGGAGTTCTTGCTATCTGTGGAGCAGGCTCAGCAAACAGAATGAAATAGTGGAAGAGCTCATTGCCCAATTGCATGGGACAACTACCTTCGTTGGTTTCTTGAAAATACTCCTGTCTCCATTTACCCGCCGTCTTACGAGGAGGAAATATTAGAAGAACCGTGCGTATTCGATGAGATTGACTGCAATGAATACAACAAGCTTGTCAGGGAGGGGCACGAAATCCCGATATCTTCCTCGCTCAACTTTGCGGTAAAGTTTTCCTAGCCCTTCCATTACTTTACTTGCCCTTCCATTGCTTTATTTCCTAACATGTTTGCCTTCTTTACTCCGTAGCGAAAGGAGATAAAGAAACATGCTGACGAAACCGAGGACATTCTCCATGATTGGCTGAAGGGGAAAAAGGCAGAAGGCATACTTAAAAACTTCCTCAAGGTATGGTTGAAAATGAAAGGAGTACTTATAGGGCATGTTGTGCTACACGCTTTGACTTCTCGTTTACTTTATTACAGCGGACGGCCAAAAAGATGCGTCGGTTATCTAACCTATTAGGTTGTCGCGACCCCGAGTACACAACACCGTCAAATTCTAGGTCCAAGTCGATTTCTGACCCAACGGCTAATCTTGAGGATGACGAAGAGGAAGAGGCCACCTCGGCGGCTCGTATGGAGGATGAGGTATGGGACGACCTTACATTTCTTAACTGCATTAAGTGCCTTTGGTTTGTTTGCCGTACATTTCCTTAGGCATACATTCATACATGTAGATGCCTCGTATGGAGAATGAGACAGAGGAACATTACCGGATTCGTTCCGCTTACCTATTGAAGCCAAGGAGAGGGTTCACTCCCTGGACAGTGGAGGACTTCCGTAACAAAGGGAAGGCTAACGTTATTGAACACGAGCCGCCACGGAGGTCAAGAGCTAGTAGGAGGATGAGGGGTCTAGACTATGATGATGATGAAGAGGAAGAAGAAGAAGCAGAAGAAGAGGCGGCGGTGACACAGAAGATGGCTTCGAGGAGGGGTTGACGCCCAAGAACGCGTGGACGGAAGTAGTTCTATGCACTTAGTGGTGTGCGCTATGAGATGATGTTGTTCTATGCACTATGTGTTGATCTATGTGATGATGTAGTACTATTGCACTATTTGTTGGCACTATGATGTAGTTGTATTGCACTATATGGACGGAAGTAGTTAATCTATGCACTATGTGTTGCCACTATGAATAACTCTATTTTTGTTCTGTGTATTTGTTCTATAAATTTGCAGGTTAAACTGAACTGAATTCAGTTCAGAGGCATAGCGCCTACCTGACAGGCGCTATGCATATGTAGCGTCTACCTGATAGGCGCTACACTTTGATTTTTTTTGATCCAGCCAATACAAAGAGCAAATCGAGTTGCGCCTGCTGGGAATTTCGCTAAGTCAATTTGTAGCGCCTACCTGACAGGCGCTATGCATGTGTAGCGCCTACCTGATAGGCGCTATGCTTTGGGTTTTTGTTGCTCCACGTCTGAGAGAGTATCTTGAGAAATCGAGTTTGCGCCATGGAAATTTTGCTAAGTCATTGTGTAGCGCCTACGGCGGTAGCTATGCTATCATGTGGCGCCTATCGGCAGGCGCTACATTGACTCAAGTTTTCTAGCGCGCTCGATTTTTCTCTCGATATACTCTGTATCGTTGAGCAACAAAATCAAAAGTATAGCCTATTAGGTGGTATCTACATAATAAACGCTCGTAAGCTATGCTCCTGAACTGAATTCAGTTCAGTCATTTCTCAGTTTAGATTATAAGGTATACCAGAATTGTATTACAAGTTTGCAAATATAACAGAATTGAGAACACACTCAAAGTTCATCACATACTCATACATGGTGTTTTTCCCTTAAGGGGCTTTACATTCTCAAAGTTCACAACATACTCATACTCAAAGTTCATCACATACTCAAAGTTCATGTCATACTCATACACCACGAGCCTCCACCATGGCCTCCGTCTACAAGTCTAGAACACGAGGCCATTTCCCCTTCTTCTTGCGCTCCTCTTCTTCCTCCTGGGAGCACCACGCCGTTTGACGCTTCCTTTCCCTCTCCGCATCACGAGCCTCCTTAGTGATGTGCTTCTCTTCCTCTTCTTGCTTGCGACGCTCGTCCTCACGCTGCTTGTGCCTTGCCGCCATCTCCTCGTTACGCACAGCTTCTTGGTACCGACGTCTAAGTATTGCACTATCGATCTCCTGGATAGTCTTCGTAGCTTCAGATTGCTCGAGGTCTATCCAAGTGTAGTACCTGCATATTGGAGGGGGGACTACAAGATAATAGAGCATGTTATTAATATGATATGGAATAAAGGTTCTTAAATTAAATTGCTTTGTGCATACCGGTGGAGTCTCATACGGGTTGCGGGTACGCACGGGAGAGCGAGCGTAGTTGGCACACATGAAGAACTTTCTTCCCCAAGTATCGGAATTGTAGTCGATGGACTCCTTAACAATGCAATCATCTTCGCACCAACAAATTGGAACCTCCTTTCCATGGGCCTTGGATGTACGATACGCCCTCAGTGGCCTTTCCGCTTGATCGGCGCAAGGTGGCCTAGCATTGGACCTCCTCTTCCTCTCCTCATCTTCCTTCTCCTTTTTCTTCTTCATCTCTTCCTCTTCCTTCTCTTTTTTCCTCTTCCTCTCTTCCTCTTCCTTCTTCCTCTTCTTCTCTTCTGCTTCGTCCTCCTTTTTTCTCAAGTCGTGAGCAAGTTGAACCACCGAATCGAATTCATGAGCAAATGTCTCCTTCCGCTTCCTCTCTTTATCTTCCTCAACTTCCTTCCTCTTCCTCTCCTCCTCTTCCTCTTTCTCCTTCCTCTCTCTCACCACCGCCAAAGCATCCGCCCATAACTTCGAGTAGTTCACACCATCCCCATCATTGTTCTTGTTGGCCATACCTATAATAAGAAAAAAGGTAAAAGTTAGTTAAGTAAGCATGAATGTGAACAATAGTGGTTTGAAAAATATTAGTATGAAAGCTAGTAAAATAAGCATGGAAGGTAGTAAAGTAAGCATAAAAGTGTGATCATTATTTCGCCATACCTATGCACATACGGATTTGGTCCTCCCAAATAACCTATCATACTAGCCGGATTTGGTCCACGCCCTATTCCTCTACTAAGCCCAAGGGATCGACCTCTTCCTCTACTAAGCCCAAGTGATCGACCGCTTTTTTGCCTAGGAGCTTGTTGCCTAGGAGCATGTTGGCTACTTCTCCCTTGGCTTGGCACATGTTGGCTACTTCTACCTTGGCCCTGCACTTGTTGGCTACTTCTCCCTTGGCTTGGCACATGTTGGCTACTTTGCCCTTGGCTTGGCACGTGTTGGCTACTTTGCCCTTGGCTTGGCACTTGTTGGCTACTTCTCCCTTGGCTTGGCACTTGTTGGCTACTTTGTCCTTGGCTTGGCACTTGTTGGCTACAAATCGGTTGGCTTGTGCTTGCTTCATTTCCTTTTGCTCTCTTCCTTTGGGTACACGTTCTTGCATTATGCCCTTCAACATTGCACGTTCCACACCGCGCTCTCTCACGAGGCTCTTGGAATTGGTCGTTGCCTGTTTCTCGACCACCACCACGGCCCCATCCATCCATGTCACTCCTAAAGCGTTTTGTAGTGCGTCTTCCACGTTTAATCACCTTCCATTTCGGATCGGGCCATAGTTGAATTCCATGGTACTCCGGCCATTGTGATTGGTCCAGGTATGGGTGAAATCGAGGGGCCCATGTCTGCTTAGTAGTCTCGATAGAGAACTCGGACTCTCTCACCGTGAGCGTATTATTATAGTCCAAATGTCGTCTGCGAGCCGTGGTTAGCAAGTGCGAGCATGGAAGATGAAGCAACAATGGCCTTCCGCATGTGCACTCACAAGTAGTAAGCGAGACCTTGAACGCACGACCTCCGTGTTGGACACCATCAGTCGTGGTTCCTCCCGGATCCGTAACTTGGTATATAAGCTCATCATTATCAAATTCCATGACACCTTGGGAGTCCGCTTTCCTTGACTGATATTCTATCCAATCGTCAACCTTCGGTGGGAACTTGTATATATGATTGTTCTTGTAGTCTCCTGCAATCTGCCTATCTGTTTCAGCTGAGTATTTTAGGAAACACTCATTCAACATGTCAAATGTATATTGGACTATTGCCGTGATGGCCAATGCATGGACACCTTTGAGCAACTTGTTGAAGCATTCTGCCATGTTGCTTGTCATTTGACCGTACCTTCGGCCACCATCATCGTAAGCTCGTGCCCACTTTCCCATATCTCCAATGTTTCCAAGGAGAAACTCTTTGCCCCCCGCATTGAGTTCTCTGTTATGGAACAATTTGTTGTACAAGTTTGAGAAATGGTGCTCCGTGAAAGCGAGACAACAATCTTGTAGGTCATCGGACAAGTCCTTACTCTTGCATGCTCTATAGAAGTTTGAAACAAAATGTCTCATGCACCATCGATGGTGCAATGGGACATGTCCGGGAATGTCAAGCATCACCGCATTGAGAATTCCTTGATGACGATCCGAGATGACACATAATTCCCTTTGAGCGGGTAACACCTTGGTTCTCAAAATATGGAAGAACCACTCCCAATTGTCATTGTTTTCCACCTCAACCAAAGCAAACACCAAAGGAACCAACCGGTTGTTGGCATCGCTAGCTATTGCAATCAAGATAGTTCCCTTGTATTGTCGGGTCAAGAAGGTGCCATCAACGGATATAACAGGCCTACAATGTTCAAAAGCCCAAACACATTGCTCGAAACCCCAAAATGCATGTCCAAATACTCGAACGGTTTTTCCGTTCATTATCCTTGTCTTGTTCCCATAAGGTTCAATGATATGAATCATGCCCGGGTTAGCATTGGCCATCGCTAACAACAACCTAGGGATCCGGTTATAAGATTCCCCCCAATCACCGTACAACATCTTGAATGCGGCTTGCTTCGCCTTCCATGCCTTCCCGTACTTCACCTCGTAGTGAAAGACGGCTTTCACAAGCTCCATGACCATCTTGATGCTCATTATTGGAAATGACTTGACGTCATTGGAAATCCTATAAGCAATGAACTCGGAGGTGAGTTATCGGTGCCCGTGCTTCACATCCTTGCCATCCACCTTTAGGCCTCGGAATGTGAGTTGATACACAACTAGATATGTGCCAATTGGGACCTCCCTTGAATGGTCTTGCACGCACAATCCAAGGACATCTATCCTTCTCACATTTAACCGTGTAGCGCTTCTTCAAATCCGAGTGCACCACCATGTAAGGACGATGATGCTTAACCGAGAAGGCCTTTATCCATTGCTTAAATTCTAGCAAGGTCTTGAATCTCGTTCCACGAGTAATCCCATTATTCTCTTCATTACCATCTCGGTAAGAACTTGACATTGGTCCAAGCACTATGCCCTTCCCGCCATCAACCGTGGCTTCATCCGCGAGACTAACATCACGGAACAAAGATACCATGTGGTTCCGCCCCAATACGTTCTCGTGGATTTCGGCCTCTCTAGCCGTGAACCCCTCCTCGTCAAGTTCTTCTTCGGGACCATCATCATCTGAGTCCGATGCATACCCTCGAGCATAGGGGATGTCACGGTCCATGTTCTCTTGCGTAATATATTTGTCCAAATCTCCAACATTGTTGTCATGAAGCTCAACCTCATTCTCATCTTGCCCATAATCATCATTGTTCTCTTCCCATACTTCATCTTGGTACTTCGAAATCAGGCTCAATGTTTGGGTTAAAGGAGGGTCACTCAATACCTCTTGGTTGAAGGGTGGGGGACTCCTAGAATCCAATGGGGAGGCACAACGGTTCAAGTCCAAAGGCAACAAACTATTAACCTTCTTGGTGGCAAATAGTTCAAGAGCCTTGTCTAGTGATTCCGCAACCACCTCCTTGTATGCAACCCAACATGCCTCGGAAGAGATACGCATGGTCTTCCAACGGACATGCATTCCCAAACTCACATTATGTCTTCCCTCCAACTCAACAATATCACTTGGGTCCATCCATTTCAATTCTATCCTAACTTGCTTCAAGACCTCGGTGTAGGTTGGACTACGTCCAAACACCATGTCTAGCTCATTCGGGTCCGGTTCTATATTGCCTTTCAAAAATGCATCCTTGTCCACATGATGAACATGAACAATTCTTGCCATACCTAATGTTGGGGGGATACCCCCGGGTAGGGTCACATCGGGGTATAAAGGCCAAGATAGCCGAGGTACGGCGAGGTGAAAGCGAGTGCTGGCCGAGTAACCTCAAGGCAGGCCGAATCACGAAGTAACCCGGACCAGGGGATGTCCACCTAACTGGGTCTCAACCGACTTATGCCGTATGTCGGTAAGATGAATCTAACTTATATGCAGGTACTGGTGTGGCCGGATCTACTAAGTGCGATCCGGGTTATATCAAGCTTGTAAGAGAAGGAAGGTATCTCGCTGGTCAAAGGGTGACCACTGTACGCAGAGCGTGAGCGAAGTGGACAGAGGCCATGACCACCAAGGCATGGCCGACAAGGGTGACGATGCCTGTGTCGGATGACGCGGGCACCACAGAGGCTCACGTAGCCTCTACATGGATGACGCTGGGCAAAAGTGACCCGGTCGGCTTACTATTTTGGGAGGAGGCTTATTCCTTGGAATATGCCTCCACGTATGCCCTAATTGGAGACTTAGCCACCCCTATATAAGGAGGGCTAGGGCCTCTGTAGAAGGGGTTGGTCTTTGACTGGTTGAGCTCTAGAGA
Organism: Avena insularis; assembly: GCA_023614405.1. Lineage (NCBI taxonomy): Eukaryota > Viridiplantae > Streptophyta > Magnoliopsida > Poales > Poaceae > Avena > Avena insularis. Next base: position 326,695,017 of record CM042684.1, on the reverse strand, counting down.
CTTGTGTGTGTTCCTGAGAGCTAGCTAGTGGTGAGAGTAAGAGAGTCCCTTCTTCCTCCTCTCCCCAATACAGCTCGAGGAGCACTTGTAATCTGTGGAAGTGAATCAAATACAAAGCAACTGTGTGTGGAATCACCACACTATCCCTCTCTGGATTCCCCTAGTGCATTTAGTCCCCACCTTTAGCCTATTCATGGCATCTGCCATGACACCACCACGACAGTTGACGCCCACCGTGGGGCTAGCAGCGCTAGCAGGGGTGAAGATCCGGACGGGAAACTTCATCGGCACTGGCGAACGCATCGTCTCTGGGCTCATTCAGCGCTGGATTTCGTCAGCGACAACGCTGGCTGCTTCGGCAAGCGTCCTCTCCCGCGCAACGGCCTCTTCGTCAAGCTCGGCACGCACAAGATCTATGTTGCTGTCGATGTGTCGTGCGTTCACCCGTGGCACATCGTCGAAGGAGGCGAGCCACCCCTTAGCGTGGTTCACGGGGCGCGTATCACTCACTCCCCGGACCGTGCCGAAGTGATGATGACTGCGCCTGGTGCTGGCGCAAGCAAGGATCCAACACCAGATCCGGAGGTAACACCAAAGGCACCAAGGAAAAGTAGAGGACCTCCTCTAGAGAGGCCAGAGAATGTCTTTGCGGCGCGATGGATAACTGGCAAACCCGATGTAGCCAGTAGTAGACCCGCTCGCACAAGCCGAAGTTAGATTAGACTAGGCAAAAAATACTAGAGGTGCGAAAAAGATAGCGCGGCTCAGCAGTCGTTGAACATGACAACTGCATTAGTCACTAAAAGGCAAATAAGGTAGATGCTGTAAAAGTGAAGGGGAGAAACCTCATGAGTGAAATGAACAAAGAAGGTGATACTAGGATTGAGGAATCAGAGAACTGTTTGTCCGTGGGGCTGCCGAAGTATAGTACCCTGGCAAAAAACCTCAGAGCAGCAGATGCTGCTGCATCCGAGTTAGAGGGTCTGATGGGTGAAGCCCATCAGAGACAGCAAGATAGGGTCAATGAGTTGGTTCGAATCGCGAACAGGCAAAATGAGGAGTTGCTCAGGGCAAACCTAGAAAGAGCTGGGGCCTCCAAAATCGTTCATTCGGCGGTGGGTAACCCGGAGAAATCCGCTGGAGCTGCATCATCTCCTCATGGTGGTCCTAGGAGAGAAGAGGTAGTAACCTCGGCCAGGAGGAACAAGCAGATAGTCCCATATGACCCGGCAAGGGCAGGGAAAGGAAAAGCAGTGCAGACAAATGATGATCGACGAAGTGTCAGCCGAGGTGAAGCTGGCCGAGGTAACCGCGACCAAGGCAATGCCGGTCAAGGGAATGTTGTAAACGGCAATGCCGGACAGCGTAATTCGGTAGGTGCAGGGCAACCACACCAGCAGAATATACCAAGGCAAGAGCAAAGTGCCGGCCGAGGTATGCAACAGAGAGGTGCTCCACGAGAGCAAGACAGATATAATGATGGTGATTCGAAAATGGTGAATGCGGGATACCCAAGGCCGGACTATCATGTGATAGGGTCAAGATTGGGGAGCGGGGATTTGATGCCTGACGATGCCAGGTTAAAACTGGATCGGCTGTATAGGTCGGAGCAAATTGAATGCCAAGGTCCTCCGGGTCCTGTGTGTTTTGGGCCCCGGATCATGAAAGAACCTCCAGTACCTAACTTCCAGCTACCTAGAGGCACTAAGACATATGACGGCGGTACAAAGCCGGAGGATTGGTTGATTAACTATGCTACAGCGGTGAAAATCGCAACAGGCAACTTGAGATGGGCTGTGAGGTACGTACCTCAAATGCTGGAGGGACCGGCAAGGGTATAGCTGAACAATTTGCCACCCGGAAGTATGAATTATTGGATTGACTTTGAGGAAATGTTTGTAAGCAACTTCTCGAGCATGTATTAGAGGCCGAATAGGCCACAGACCCTAGCAATGTGCAAGCAGAGACCGAATGAGACAGACCGGGAATTCCTAACCCGGTGGTGTACCATGCGCAACTCATGTGAGGGTGTGATCGAGTCACAGGCAATAGCATGGTTTGCGCAAGGATGCAGATATGCAAGCATGTTGTGGTAAAGATTGCAAAGGGATATGCCAACTACATTGACAGAGACAATCCGGATTGCTGATTCATATGCATTGGGTGATCCGACTCAACCCAGGCTTGTGTCAAACGAGTCAAATGAGGAGTACTACCAGAGAGATGGAGCCGGATCATCCCGAAGGAATGACTATCGGGGTAAAAGAAGAGATGACAGACCGGATTACCGGTACAGTTCGCAACAAGTTGCTGCTGTGAATCAAGATCAACCCGGGCGAGGGCAATCAACGTCAGAAAACTGGAGGGCAACAATGGACTCCGAGAAATGATGGCAAGAAAACTTGGACGCCAGAGCAGAAGAAACAGTGGCAAGAAAAGAAGGACCGTCCGAGGTATACCTATGAGGCAATGCTGGATCAGCCGTGTAAATTTCACACGCCAAATCTGAGTAACCCAGCGGGTCACACGACTCGGCAATGTGAGTGGATGAGGAAGATAGAACAAAGTGGTTCGAGGAATGCTCAGGCACCTCGGAATGATCAACATCGGCAGGAGTTACCCCGGCAGCAATTGCTCTCCGGAGAGAACACGCAATAGTTAATGTTGCATCCCCCTCCGCCGAGGTATGACAACCACGAGAGAAGGGATGCAGTGCATCAATTGGAAGACCAGCATCAACGGATCGAGGTACCACAGAAGCGAGGGAGGAATGAGTCTGAGAGCATCATCGAACTCTTGTGTGTTTACCACGGAAGAGACAGACAAAAGAGTTTGCTGACACATGGAGGTGAATGCGGTAATGCAGCGATGTGAGAATATGCCTTGGTCGGATCGGAAATCACAGGTATCAAGGATCACCCCAAGCTTATGCCTAGCCCCGGTTCATATGCGTTAGTGCTGGACCCAACATTCATAGGGCCAAATATCAATGTGAGATTCTCCAAGGTGCTGATAGATAATGGCAGCAACATTAATATCATGTATGCGGATACAATGCGCAAGTTGGGTATCTCGGAGAGCATGCTCTAGGCTACCAGAACAACTTTCCATGGCATTGTGCCAGGCATTTCTTGTGATCCCATAGGCAAGGTCCGGGTTGACGTATTGTTCGGCACAAGAGATAACTGCCGAACTGAGAATTTGGAGTTTGAAGTGGTGAACTTAGAAAGTGCGTATCACACGTTACTCGGTAGGCCAGCACTGAACAAGTTCATGGCAAGTTGTCACATCAGTTATCTGAAGATGAAGTTGCCTGGGCCAAATGGAGTAATTACCATAGCTGGAGATTTCCGACATTCCATTGAGTGTGCGTCATCCGGGTCTAACCTAGCCGAGTCACTCGTGATTGCGTAAGAGAAAAGAAAGATATTGGAAGTGGCGACATTGGCTCAGTCCGCGTAGCAGTATATGCTGGCGTTGAGTAACCCGCATGGTAGTGTTTCGTTCCAGGCGACAAAAGATACCAAGAAAGTGCATGTTGATGATATGTTCCTAGAGCGCACCGTAACAATTGGTGCCGGGTTAAATGATAAATAGGAAAGCGAGCTCGTCAACTTCCTCCGTGAGAATCGGGATATTTTTGCTTGGTCCACACAGGACTTGCAAGGTGTTCCGAGGGAGTTGGCCGAGCACTCTTTGAACGTGAGACCCGGAGCAAAGCCGGTGAAGCAACCTCTCCGCCGCTTCGCCGAAGATAGGAGAAAAGTCATAGGAGATGAGATAGCTCGGTTGCTAGCAGCAGGATTTATCATGGAAGTACTTTACCCGGATTGGCTGTCTAATCCGGTGCTGGTGGAGAAGAAGAAGGACGATCCGAACATGGTAGTGGTTTGGCGCATGTGTATCGATTACACGAACCTAAATAAGGCGTGTCCAAAAGATCCATTTCCACTGCCAAGGATAGATCAAGTCATAGATTCAACTGCTGGGTGTGAACTGTTGTCATTCATAGATGCATATTCTGGTTTCCACCAGATACCTCTGAATCCGAGTGATCAAATAAAGACTGCATTTATCACCCCATATGGGGCTTATTGTTATCGCACCATGCCGTTTGGTTTACGTAATGCAGGGGCAACATACCAAAGATGTATGCAGAAATGTTTGCACGACCAAATTGGTCAAAATGTGCAGGTGTATGTGGATGATGTTGTTATCAAGACCAAGGAAAGCAAAACGCTCCTTGACGATATCAGGCAAACATTCGTGAACCTAAGGAGGTTCCGAATGAAGCTTAACCCGGAGAAATGTACCTTCGGTGTCCCGGCTAGAAAATTACTTGGATTTCTTGTATCCAGCCGAGGTATCGAAGTCAACCCAACTAAAATCTGGGCCATAGAGCGAATGGAACTGCCGAAGTGCCTTAACGATGTCCAGAAGTTCACCGGTTGCCTGGCATCCTTAAGTCGGTTTGTATGTCGGTTGGGGGAAAAGGCATTGCCTCTCTATCAACTCATGAAAAAGTCAGACAAGTTCATTTGGACGCCGCAGGCCAATGAAGCCTTTATCCAATTAAAGAAAATGTTACTTGCACGGTGTTAGCCTCTCCACTATCAAAGGAGACAATGTTGCTCTATATAGCCGCAACCAACCGAGTTGTAAGTGTAGTAATTGTGGTAGAGCGCGATGAAGAGGGTAAGTCAGTGCAAAGGCCAATATATTACCTAAGCGAGGTGTTATCCGCACTATCAGAAAGTGGCATATGGTGTGTACATGTTGGCTAAGAAGCTAAAACACTATTTTGAGGAGCACCCCATCAAAGTAATATGTGAAGCTCCCATATCCGAGATAATGAGTAACAAAGCTGCAAGTGGCAGGATTGCAAAATGGGAAATTGAGCTAGCCCCTTATGCGCCACAGTATGACAGAAGAGAAGCAATCAAGTCTCAGGCTGTGGCCGACTTTTTTGTGGATTGGGCCGAGGTGCAATATGAGCCACCATTGCCAGATCCTAATTATTGGAGGATGCACTTTGACGGGTCAAAAACAAAAACCGGGTTAGGCGCCAGAGTAGTACTTACCTCGCCAAAAAATGACCAGCTGAAGTATGTGCTGCAGATCCATTTCGCAGCATCAAACAATGTCGCCGAATATGAGGCACTTGTGCACGGTCTCAAAGTGGCAAAAGAAATTGGGATACGTCGGATCCAATGCTTTAGCGACTCGGATTTGGTAGTTCAGCAAGTCTCAGGGCTGTGGGACGCTCTTGATCCAAACATGGCATTATACAGATTCCATGTGCAGAAGATATGTGGTTACTTTGAGGGATGCAAATTTCACCATGTACCTCGGGTGGAAAATGAGGTTGCCGACGTATTGTCAAAGCTCGGATCAACCCGACAAGCAATTCCACCGGGTGTAGCATTAGAACACCTCAGAAAACTATCCATCAGGCCGTCCCTAGAAACCGATTCAATCTACATCCCGGAAGATCCAGAGTCCGGAGCCATACCCATGGACATTGACGTGGGAGGTGGTTCACAAAACCCGGGGACTGCCTCGGCAAACCCGGGGACTACCTCACAAGACCCAAGGACTGTTCAGCGCGATCCAGCCGAGGTTATGCCGGTGGATCAGATGGAAATTGATGAGGATGTGTTCCCAGTGCGAGCTGTACCAGCTTGGGCACTCCCTATATTTCAATTCTTGAAAGATGGAACTTTACCCGCTGAGGAGGTGCTTTCCAAGCAAACTCAGAGGAGAGCAAAAGCATACACGATCATCAATTCCGAGCTATATAAAAGGAGTGTGAATAATGTCCTCCAGCGATGTGTTGACCCGGAGGAAGGACTGGACATCCTCCGAGATATACATTAGGGGGAATGTGGGCATCATGCTTCGTCTAGAGCCTTAGTAGCAAAAGCTTTTCGGCATGGATTCTACTGGCCAAGTGCCTTAGAAAAAGCAGAGGATTTGGTAAGAAAATGCAATGGTTATCAGAGATATGCTACCAAGACACATATGCCAATGTCGGAGCTCAAGACCATACCAATCACCTGGCCATTTGCCGTATGGTGTTTGGATATGGTTGGCCCGTTCAAACCGGCAAGGGGAAATATGACTCATGTTTTGGTCATGGTTGATAAATTTACAAAGTGGATTGAAGTAAAGCCAATAAGAAAATGTAATGGAGCTACGGCCGTGACATTCCTCAAAGACATCATCTTGAGATACGGTTACCTTCACAGTATAATAACAGATAATGGCACAAATTTTGTTGAAGGAGCATTTGCGCGATTCTGCCGAGATAAGAAGATCCGGCTGGACGTAGCCTCGGTAGCTCACCCTGCATCGAACGGACAAGTGGAGAGATCCAACGGATCAGTATTATCTGGGATAAAACCCTGGCTCATTGAGCCGCTACAGAGATCAGCGGGGTGCTGGATAAAAGAACTACCAGCGGTACTGTGGAGTTTAAGAACAACTCTGAATCGATCAACAGGCTATACGCCATTCTTTCTGGTATATGGGGCAGAAGATGTATTACCAGCCGACATAGAGCATGACTCGCCGGGGGTCACCCAATACACAGAAGCCGAAGTGCAAGAAGCCCGGCAAAATGATGTTGATATGCTAGAAGAAGCGAGAGAATTGGCATTGTCCAGATCCGCCATATATGAGCAAAATCTCCGACGCTATCATAGCCGGAAAGTAAACCCCCGAGTTTTCCGGGAAGGTGATCTGGTACTCCGGTTGGTACAACGTACTGCTGGCATGCACAAGTTATCCCCCCATGGGAAGGGCCATTCATTGTGAGCAAAGCATTGCACAATGATTCATATTATCTCATTGATGCAAAACCACAGGAGAAGAACAAGGCGGACAGGTCCAGCGAGGAATCTAAGCATCCACATATAGCTCTACTTTGTCCTTTCTACACTTAGCAAAGAAGTGTATGTATCCGAGTCACTCATATGTCGGTATGTATGCCGGCAATGAGCCTATCAATGAAATGTGGGCACCTCGAGCAGTAACTCGAGGACTGCCTTGATAATATTTGTTGTCTTCTGTATTTATTATTTATACGTCGGCTGGCGTAAGTTGTTTCTATTTAAGCCGGATTAGTAGTGTGTGAGCACCAAGAACCTAACTCTTCGACTTCTATTGGCCAACAAGATTTGGCTTCATGTCAAGCAAGAGAACAAGTTTGGAATTGCATAGCACATGAAAAACGACTAAGGAAAGGAACTTAATCGAGCCGACGTTTGTTTTTTGGACTAACCTTATGCTTACTTTAAATTTACTTTGCTGAATTATTTTGAGCTAATCCTAAAGTTTCCAAGTATTGTTAAGTCAGTGTTTGAAGCTCGGACTCGTAAGTCATAAAACCGAACCAAGGTAGACATGAGCTGAGCCAAGAAATTGGAGGAACAAGAAAATGAAACTCGGGGACTACGCCCAAGTTAATCCGGCACAAAAACTTAGTAGAAAAATATCACTTATGTGCTTAATACAATTGCACCCGGCATACCGGGGATCTGATGAAATTCAAAGTATTTCTGATTAAGGAGCAGCGGGAGGAGGTAATTCGGCACCAGCAGGTGTAGCTCTAGCTTCGGCTTCAGCATCCTCTTCATCCTCTTCAACATCTGAGGCTTCGTACTCTTCTTCATCACCTGAACCCTCTCCAACATATTCGTCATCGACGACGCCAAGGAAACTTGGTCCCTCATTCCATTGATGGATGGGGGCATATTGAATGAGGTTATGGGCGCAAGCCTTGCACCGAGCTATCCATTCCGGGTCAGTGGACCACCTTTATCCGGTGCGCATGCGCTCGAGAAGCTTCAGGTTTATCTTTTCGTACCAAGTGAGCACATAGTGGAGGACAATTTCAGCTCCGGCACGTCCGGCAGATTCTCTCTAGAGATCGAGCTGAGTCTCGCACTCCATAAGCCTGGCAAAAAGAAAAGTGGCACTCTCCGGAGTATCTTCTTCAGGCCAAAAGACATTGAAGATCCGGACTACTACATCCAAGATATCCTTGCCGTAGTTCTTCACAATCTCAACTCGGGAGGACAAGCTGACTATCAAATCCTCTAGATCAAGAGGAATGGTGCCAGGACTAGATGGAGTACCTCTCTGCTTGCGGAACTTGGTAACAGTATTGGATGCAATGACATCACTCTCCGGGAATTTGCCTGAAAAAACAAGACAGATGGAGTAAGTAAAGGAAGTAGTACCGAAAAGATCAACGTCGGTTGAAGGAAAAGAACTTACAGGAAATATGGCTGTGAACCCGGGTCAGCTCCTTGGTGCAGTTGTCGCGCCTCTCCCGGAGTTGCACAAGTTCAGCATTCGCCGACTCAAGCTTGACGGTGGCCTTCTTAAGCAATTCTTGGTCCTTGGCGATCTGGAGGTTGAGGCGCTCGCGCTCTTTAGTAAAGTCTTGGCCTGCTTTCTCCAGTTCAGATTTGTGCTGCGCCTTGAGCTTCTTCATGTCTGCCTTAAGCTTGGCAATCTCGTCATCTTTGGTTCAGAGGAGGGCAAGCTCATCATATTTCTTTTTGAGTTCGGCCTGGTGCTGCCCTGCTTGTTTGAGAAAATGCAGCATCATATCTGGCATGGGCACACTATCTTCAAGAGATGCTAAAATAGTTTGTTGACCCGGCAAAGCCGTGGTATGAATATTTGCCGAGCCAAGAAGAAAATAAGATAGGGCGCAAAGAGAGATTGAGCAAGAATGACTTACCCTTTATCTGATCCAGATTTTTTCTCATGAGGATATTCTCAGCCTCCACTCAGCTGCGAAATCCGAACGATGGATTAGTTTGGCGAAAAAAGACAAAGGGAAATGAAAAATGTCAAGGAGAGAACTTACCCCTTTTCTCGTGATCAGCGAGAAGTGTAGTATGTTTTGCGCGCAGCATCTTGTGAGTATCCAAGAGACACTGAATGACGAGGTTTAATCTCGTCAATGCCCATTGTTATGGACTTGGGTTTTGGAGAAGATGGGGATGCTGGAGATCGTGGCACGGTTAACAGACAAGCAACCAGGGGACACGAGATTTACCCAGGTTCAGGCCTCCGGAGGGAAAACCCTACTCTGTATGCGCTCTTTGATTACGGCGGAACCGAAGGTTCTGAGGTGCAGATTCGATCTGGCGTGGATGCGTCGCGAAAGTATGAGTCGAGTCCGTATATCAGAGATCTGTCTATTATTGTACGTGCCCTCCTCGTTGGACCCTCCTAGCCTTTATATATGGGGAGGCTAGGTCTCGGTATGTCTGAGTTGGTTACAAGTTGTATTCAAACTCTAGTCTTGAGGTATCCTTGTCTTGTGCGCTTTGGAGTCCGTGTCCATATGTGCTTCGTGCAGCCGAAATGTCTTGGGCGTCCTGGACCTTGGCAGATCGTCGAGTGGGCCTTCCGTCAGCGGACCAGGTATACTAACATTGGGTACCCGTAGGGTATAACCATGTCAGTAGCCCCCGAGTGTCCATCCGAAACATAGATTCGGGTGGAGACTTAGTTGTCTTGAACCTTGTATTTGGATGTCAGAGTCGAAAGTTGTGTCGAGTGCAAAGCACTTCACCCGGAAGTTCATCGGGTCAGCTGAATTTGTTCGGCTGTTGTAAAGGAATCGACATTATGGACGTAGTCAACACAATGGACTATAGGGTGCGCGACCAGTATCCTATGGGAGTATGTGAGTGTCTGTTCGAGTCGTAGACTCGAGCAGAGACTTTAATTCAGCCATTGTTTGCTTCAGGTCCGTAGGACACAATTTTTTCGGATGCTTGAATCAATCCTTCCTATGGGAGTAGCCCCCGAGTCCGTAGTGGAGTCGTAGACTCGGTGTAGGACTCGAAGATCTTGTGTATGCTCGACCAGCGCTCTAGTTTGGAGTAGCCCCCGAGTGTCTGGCGGAGTCGTAGACTTGGGCAGAGACTCGAGTCTTCGTGCAGTTGTAGCCGAAAATCTCGTGGGCGTACCGCTGACCCGGAAGTACATCGGGTACGCGACCAGCGCTCCTGATAGGAGTAGCCCCCGAGTGTCTACTCGAGTCGCAGACTCGAGTGGAGACTCATGCGAGGAGAAACCACTGATCCGGAAGTGCATCGAGTCATGCAACCATCCGAGGAGTGACTTGACTCGGGTCTCGAGCTTATGGCGTAGCCAGTTGTTTTGTCGACTCCTTTTGGAGGACCCGATAGAATAGCTTTCGATCGCAATGTCCTTGTAAGCTGCAGAAAACATAAAAAGTTGTGAAGTACTTGTATCTTGTAAAGAATATTTTCCTGTCGGCTTGTATAGTAAGATTCTGGTGCCGATCGAGTCAGACACTTTTGCACTGTATGCTAGGCCTTTTCGTTAGCCTGATTACCCTTAGTCTCAGTACCTTGCCGATGCACTCGGAGTTTAAGGATTCGACGATCAGGCAGAATCAGCTACTCGGGCGGTCGCGTTCGAGGTGCTCGAGTGCGTGGAGCTGATGGCACATTAGGTTACTCGAAGAGGGCGCAGCCCCCGAGTGTTTCGAGTGCGAGTTAAAGATAAAAGAAATCAGCTCTAAGTAGAGGGAAACTTAGCTTTATGGGTAGTTGTCGTGGACGAAGTCGATGCGGTAACGGGTCACGCGGCGGACGTAGTCGACGCGGCGGACCACGGTTATAGCAGCGACGGGTTCCTGAGGTCGATGGCGATAGCGAGCTCCGCATCCGAAGATTGTTGCAATCGAAGTCCACGCTAGGTCGTCACATCCGAAGGATGTATCAGGTTACCGCAGCTGAAAACCGCGGCTGGTCGCCGAAACGGAGGGAGCCCCCGAGTCGTTGGAGCCGAAGATCGTAGAGGATGACCGGAGTCGAAGGGTACAACAAGTCATCATGGTCGTAGACCACAACGGGTCTCGTGGCGAAGTTGGCGTATCCCCCGGTGCAGATTCGATGTAGTTGGAGAGAATCGACGCGGCGACGTGTCGCGTGGTGTTTAACCGGATGAAGTCGATCCCATGGTTGAAGTCGTTGTTGGCCGAGGCGAAAGCGAAGATGGCTATGGCGAAATCGAAGTATCTTTTGAGTTGTCGATATAGCCCGGTGACTCGCCGATATACTAGATTGTTTGTCTTCAATAGGTACGTATGTACGTACAAGCTAGCTCTAGCTAGCAGCTTGAGCGATCTTTCTCTTTTTATTTTATTCCATACGGTACGTGAAGTAGCACCTTGGATTGCTATAATCGTGACGGTATACGGCTGTCAGATACCCATAATACCTTTTTGGCCTTGACAAGTCGTAGTGTAGCAAGAGACTTTGCTATCACTTAAAGTACTATTGACTGATGCGTGTGTGTTTCCGAGATGGACACCAATTTGAGTGGAAGGCGGCCAATCAATTTTTATCTCTTTTGTTACTTGTGCTCCACCGGTAGACAAGATCTGGTGAGAGACTTTTTCCTTTGCTTCAATCGATCTTGATGAGAAACTTTTTCCTTTGCATCGACGTGGTGACATGGTTTTCGTTGTACCGTTGCTTCCGCTCAGACGTCTTCCAAACAAAGAAAGAGTAACCGGCCGGGACCAGTAGTATACGCATCCAATCGGGACTTGATTCACGAACTTGATCAGCTTCTCTACTCCATGGTGTCTGCTTCTTTCCCGACGCAGATGAATAGACCAGATGTGATCTGATCTAGCTGATGTTGATAATGAGGGAGATGAATTGAATCTGATCTTTGAAGCTCGTTGAGTCGTAGATTTTTTGAGTCGTTAAATTCAAAGGCGTTTCCTCGTCGGTTTGGATATGATCGCGCAGATAGCGCCTACAGATTGGTTGGCTGCTGCCGCAGCTTTCGGATCCGGAACCGTAGGTCCCTTCATCCGAAGGTGGATCGCACAGATCGGAGTTGCAGCTGCTGCTGCTGTAAAACTCATCCGTTGATGGTGGCGTCGGGTGTGGAGCCCATGCAGGTGTGCGGGCCTGATTGACGGCACGGGCACCCGCTCAGGGAGGCGGAGGGTGCCAGTTTGTCCCACCTGGAAGCAGAAGGTCCCGAACAGAATTTCGAGTCCGTCGCCTACGGGATCGAAATCCTTCATGGTGTCCGGCGAGTGGGCGGTGAAGTCGAAAGCGCCGAAGAGGAGGTGATTCTCCGTCGCCGCGGAGTTGTAGATCGATCGGGTTGGAACCGTCACGACCGCACAATCAGCAGCCCCAATCCCCATGGACGGCGCCAATTGACGAGGTTTAATCTCGTCAATGCCCATTGTTATGGACTTGGGTTTTGGAGAAGATGGGGATGCTGGAGATCGTGGCACGGTTAACAGACAAGCAACCAGGGGACACGAGATTTACCGAGTTCAGGCCGAGGGAAAACCCTACTCCTGCTTGTCTGCTCTTTGATTACGGCAGAACCGAAGGTTACAGGGTGCGCATATTCGATCTGGCGTGGATGCGTGTGCGAAAGTATGAGTCGAGTCCGTAGATCTGTAGATCTGTCTATTGTGTACGTGCCCTCCTCGTTGGACCCTCCTAGCCTTTATATATGGGGAGGCTAGGTCTCGGTATGTCTGAGTTGGTTACAAGTTGTATTCAAACTCTAGTCTTGAGGTATCCTTGTCTTGTGCGCTTTGGAGTCCGTGTCCATATGTGCTTCGTGCAGCCGAAATGTCTTGGGCGTCCTGGACCTTGGCAGATCGTCGAGTGGGCCTTCCGTCAGCGGACCAGGTATACTAACATTGGGTACCCGTAGGGTATAACCATGTCACTGAAACTCAGCACTCTAGCGATTGGTGGTCACTTGAAAAGAGTACAAAAAGATAGCTTAGTCTTGTGCATATTCGAAGTGTACAAGATCCGGGCCAAGTGGAACATAACCCGACTCTAGGTGTGTGCATATTCAAAGTGTACAAGATCCGGGCCAAGTGGAACCTAACCCGGCTCTAGGTGTGTGCATATTCGAAGTGTACAGGATTCGGGCCAAGTGGAACTTAACCCGGCTCTAGGTGTGTGCATATTCGAAGTGTACAAGATCCGGGCCAAGTGGAACATAACCCGGCTCTAGGTGTGTGCATATTCGAAGTGTACAAGATCCGGGCCAAGTGGAACCTAACCCGGCTCTAGGTGTGTGCATATTCGAAGTGTACAAGATTCGGGCCAAGTGGAACTTAACCCGGCTCTAGGTGTGTGCATATTCGAAGTGTACAAGATCCGGGCCAAGTGTAACTTAACCTGGCTCTAGGTGTGTGCATATTAGAAGTGTACAAGATCTAGGCCAAGTGGAACTTAACCCGGCTCTAGGTGTGTGCATATTCGAAGTGTACAAGATCCGGGCCAAGTGGAACTTAACCCGGCTCTAGGTGTGTGCATATTCGAAGTGTACAAGATCCGGGCCAAGTGGAACTTAACCCGGCTCTAGATGTGTGCATATTCGAAGTGTACAAGATCCGGGCCAAGTGGAACTTAACCCGGCTCTAGGTGTGTGCATATTCGAAGTTATTAAGGAGCTACGTTAGTTCTCTAAGGAGCATCTAGCCGAGTAACAAGTTACTCCCCCGGAGGCTTGGGGACTAATGGCTATATCACTAATATCTACTGCATGTTAAGGAAAAGACGAAGTAACGTACCTCCATCATCCGACCTGCAAGGTTGATTGCCTTGGCAGCGGTATTCATCTGGACAACAAACTCAGCGGGCCCGAATTTCTCCAAGAGATCATCATTGTGAACGAACTCCGCTTTGTTCCAGTTGTTTACAAACTCGATCAAGGTCAGAGGATAACGTTCGCCGTTGAGCATGTGGGGTGCAACTAGACCCTTAGCGTGGGCTTCCCTCCTCTCAACCTGGTCAACGACAGGGCTGGTGTGCAAAACGAGTTGCGCATCAGCTGACCCGGCAGAGGTGTCAGTTGTCGGTGGGGCCTTCTTCGAAAGCATGGACGCGAGTGTACGCTGTCCAGCCTCGATTGAGGCTGCCCTGGTGGTGTCAGGAGCCTTTTTGCCCTTGGGCTGCTGCTGAGAAGTTGAAGTTGCTGCAACAGATTTGCCCTTGGGAGCTGCCTTGGTGCTAGCCTTGGTACTGCTGATGTCTTCTCGCCGAGCCTTGGAAGACTCGGACGAGGCGGAGGGGCTTGGTGTTGCTTTGCTTTGCTGCTTGTGTCTTGGAGTGATGATGGTGCTGGTGCTGATTTCTGTTTCGGCAGGGGTGCTGAAGGAACCTCGTTGGTGGCTGGTTGCGGCTGTGCCAAAGAAGGAGCAACCGCTGCCTCGGCAGAACCGCTTCCCCCCGTTCCTAGGTTGCCTTCCTCTTGACGAGGTGGGCTAGAACCCGGAGCGGCCGCTGAACCCTCCTGAATGGGGCTCAACGGGCGTGAATCGTCGCCACGAGGGGGAGAAGGGCTATGTCGGAGCGGCGAGGCTATGCCGGATCCACTCTGCGGAACCTCCACCGCGGCCCTGCCGAATCAGATCATGAATGATGAGAAACTTTAACAAAGGAAGAACAAGTGAATAGCAAAGGGAGAAGTGACTTACTCATCCGAAGTCAAGGGCTCCTTGGGCTTGCGAGCTCTCCGGGCCACGGCCTTAGTCATGGCCTTGGTGGCAGCTTTGTCTGCAGACTTCTTTCGCCTTTTAGTTGGCTGAGAAGGTCTGGAGGAAGAAGCAGATGCGGCCCCCTCTTCTTCGGCGCGTCCGGGACAGGCTCACCCGTGGCAAGGGGAGGATCTTCATGGATCTACCCACCAGGGTTAGCTGATGTCAGAAAAGCATAAGAAAGGGGGACATCATCAAATGCCTCCATCACCTCAATGTCCGAATCATCTTCATCGTCGGGCCAATCTCTAATGGAAGAGAGTTTACCGGTGTGCCGCTTGGTCGCATCAGCCATCGGCAAGAACATCTCCTGATCCGGCTCCTCCTCATCCGAGGTGTCTCGATCAGGCGCCCATTTGAGAGAAGGCTCGGTGCCATCCTCAATGGTTTGCTGGAGAAACATCTAAGGGAAAGAAAAGACAAAGGGATTAAACCTACA
Organism: Avena insularis; assembly: GCA_023614405.1. NCBI lineage: Eukaryota > Viridiplantae > Streptophyta > Magnoliopsida > Poales > Poaceae > Avena > Avena insularis. Next base: position 326,679,985 of record CM042684.1, on the reverse strand, counting down.
ACAGAAACCGACATATGATATAATTCGGAGAAGGTTTGGGGCACGAGACTTACCGCGGGGGGAAGCCTATCTCGGCAGAAGTGTTCGATCCCCCACGTCCACTCGGCAGAGAAGTCCTTCTTAGTGGTGAAGAGGGCCTTGACCCGGCGGAAGACCTCGGTGTTGCTCAACTTAAATGAGGAGGTCCGGTTGGGGTCACGGCCCCAGCTCATGTGGCAAACTTTATGTGTACGTTTCTGGAGGGGGGAGATCCGGTTGCGGGCGAATGTGATCATCGCGTCCTCGTTGCGCAATCCCAAGTCCTTCAGCTCCTGGAACCTTTTGTTGACTTGGTTCGCCAGGATGGTGGGCTTCTTGGGGACCTTATCCCACAGATCCGGATTAGGAGGACCCGGAGCGTAGGGGCGCAAACGGATCAAATCTTCAGTTGTGCCGTTTCGGACATAGAAGAAGGTTCGGGCCCAGCCCTTGCAGGAATCAAGCCCCGTGACTCGGGGGAAGATGGACTGCTTCCAGGGAGAGATGGTGAAGGGAATATGCCCGAGAGGCAATAATAAAGTGGTTATTATCTTATTCCATGTTTATGATAAATGTTTATTTTGCATGCTATAATTGTATTGATCGGAAACATCAATACATGTGTGTTTAATAAACAAAAAGGGTTCCTAGTTATGCCTCTCTTATAGACTAGCTTGTTGATTAACAAGATGATCAAGGTTTCCTGATCATAGACATTGGATGTTGTTAATAACAAGGTCACACCATTGGTGGAATGATGTGATGAACATTCATCCGAAGTATAGCATTACGATCAAGTCATTATGTTTATATTGCTATAACATCATACGAAGTAATCTTAGTCCTTAGACCATGAGATCATGTTAATTGCTAACACCGGAAGAGTATCTTGATAACATCAAACGTCACACCGTAACAGGGTGACTATAAAGGTGGGTTCAGTGCTACGGAGGTGTTATGTTGAGGCTCATGGATCAAGAGTGAAATTTGTCAATCCCGATGACGGATAGATATACTCTGGGCCCTCTCGGTGATATCACATTGAAATAGCTTGCAAGCAAGTGATGTGATCACTAGAATGTTATATCACGGGAACGAGAAAAGAGTGCATGTCGGTAACGAGATCAAACTAGGTATGGAGATACCGATGATCGAATCTCGGACATGTAATATATCATGGGACAAAGGGATTTAGTTACTAGCGTTAAAGGTTCTCACGATCACAGAAGTCATTGTTGAATGTGTAGGAGTCAGTATGGATCTCCAGGTCCCGCTGCTGATTATTGATCGGAGAGGGGTCTCGATCATGTCTGCATTATTCACGAACCGTAGGGTGACACAGTTAAGGGATACCGACACCATTTGGAGCAAATATGTTTCAGATAAAGATTTAAGAAAGCGCTGGAATTATTTCAATAGACACCGAAACTGTTTCGGGTGAAATTGCTGAAATTGGTACTGCATGTAATATTGAAATGTTGCAGGGGGTTTTATGTGAATGTTTGTTAATTAAAGTAATTAACAAAATTGTGAATAAAAACAATAAAAGAGTTTTATTAAATGAGAGAGCATTAAATTTGGAGAAATTTAATGCATTTAAAGTGGAGACTTTAAAAGAGAATGTGAAGGGGCAAATTTATGTGGAGGGAGTTACCACCACATGAATGGAGGAGGTGAAGAGTCACCTCCTCCATGCACCGGCCATGAAGGAGGGGCACCCCCCTCCTCCTATAAAAGGCCACCCCCTCCTCACTTCTCACACACACCTCCTTGTGAAGGATCTCTCTCCCCCTCTAGTATTATTTCCCCATGGTCTCGGATTAGCGAGATACATGTTCCCGGTGGCTTTATATGGAAAGGAGTTGCTGCTTCCGCTACTTTGCTGGAGCGAGGGGCGGAGGTTGTCGGGGTACCGGACGTGTGTGCGATCACGGATGCACCGCTGCTTTGCGGTGCTGGACTTGGTGGTGCTGGAGCTGGATCTGATGGACGTGCTAGAGCCGGACCTGCTGGACTTCATCATGATCTTGAGATCGGCAAGTGTACGACTACATCAACCACGAGTTCCTACTTGTTAACAAAGCTCGTTGTCTACGAGGGTAAGTTATCGTTGGATGTATGTCCACCCGTTGCTTTGTACCTAGTAGATAGATCTTGGCGTGTAGTTCACACCGTAGGAAATTTTTTGTTTTCCATGTTGCGGACCCAACAGATGGAAGCTGTGCCGAACTGCGTGAGCTGCTTGTCCTCCAGATTAAGCTGTATATTCGGAATCACGTTCCGGCGAAGGCCAAAGAACCGGATCCAAAGCTCCTTTGTGGGCCATAGTCCGGCATAGCCCTCGATGGTGGAAGCGAAAGCAGAGAGTGAGGTAATGACGTTAGCCGGAAGGTGGTGCGGCTGAAGCTCGTAGGTGTTGAGCCAGTCGTTGAAGAAATCGCTAACTGGGAGCCCTAACCCACGTTGGAAGTGGGAGAGGAATACCACATACTCACCCAGATTAGGTGAGGGGGCAAGCTCCACAGCGGCAAGACGCGCGATGACGCCCTCCGGGATACGCCGGGTGCGGTACAACCAATTGAGGTCGTCTTTTGGCACACCCAGGACCCAGCCCAGGCGCCGCGGTCGGCGTTCCCCGTGTCCTCCTCCATTTCCTGCTCTGCGACGGCGATCTCCTCCTCTGTCATCTCGAGGTCACTGTCCTCACTGGCGCTAGCGGTGGTGGGGGGCAGTGGCCTGGACTAGCGAGGACCCGTGGCGGAGGAGATGCGCGGGGATGGCGGTGACGCAAGTGCGCGAGGAAACGGTGCGGCGGCGGCGCAGCTATGCAAGTGCGGTGCCGGCGGCGCTGTCGCTGGAGAGGAAGGGGAAGAGGAAGAGTCAGAGGGGCGCGAGAGTGGGGAAAGGACCCAAGGGGCGCGCCCCTCCCCTATTTAACCACGCCCTTAAGGGGTAGTGGGATCGCGCTGTGCGGGCAGGCCACATGGTGTGGACGTGTATGACCCGGATCAGCCAATGAGCGATGAGCCACAGGAAGGGCCACAGGGCGTAGGAAATCCCATGACATGACGTTATGATACAGTTAACGAGGAAGCAGGCACGATACGACGTGCGCTACAGTAATATCTGACAATAACTGCGGCGGTTACTGTCGCATGCCCTTAAAATGAGGCAAAGTAATGATTAGCCTCCACGTGGGGAAGCGTATGAGAGAAGGAAGAATGACCCGGATAAGTATGAGGTGACCCGGCCAGCGAGTGAAAACTCGGAATGTGCCAAGGAAAGTAAGCCTATGAAATCCAGACTATGAGATAACTCGGAAAAGGAGCAAAAGACTCGGTAAAATTGAACCTGCTGTGGCCTTAGCGGCTAACGCATCTAAGACCACACCAGCTTCGGGGACTAATGTTGGGGATACCCCCGGGTAGGGTCACATCGGGGTATAAAGGCCAAGATAGCCGAGGTACGGCGAGGTGAAAGCGAGTGCTGGCCGAGTAACCTCAAGGCAGGCCAAATCACGAAGTAACCCGGACCAGTGGATGTCCACCTAACTAGGTCTCAACCGACTTATGCCGTATGTCGGTAAGATGAATCTAACTTATATGCAGGTACTGTGTGGTCGGATCTACTAAGTGCGATCCGGGTTATATCAAGCTTGTAAGAGAAGGAAGGTATCTCGTTGGTCAAAGGGTGACCACTGTACACAGAGCGTGAGCGAAGTGGACAGAGGCCATGACCACCGAGGCATGGCCGACAAGGGTGACGATGCCTGTGTCGGATGACGCGGGCACCACAGAGGCTCACGTAGCCTCTACATGGATGACGCTGGGCAAAAGTGACCCGGTCGGCTTACTATTTTGGGAGGAGGCTTATTCCTTGGAATATGCCTCCACGTATGCCCTAATTGGAGACCTAGCCACCCCTATATAAGGAGGGCTAGGGCCTCTGTAGAAGGGGTTGGTCTTTGACTGGTTGAGCTCTAGAGAGTTGTGTGTGTTCCTGAGAGCTAGCTAGTGGTGAGAGTAAGAGAGTCCCTTCTTCCTCCTCTCCCCAATACAACTCGAGGAGCACTTGTAATCTGTGGAAGTGAATCAAATACAAAGCAACTGTGTGTGGAATCACCACACTATCCCTCCCTGGATTCCCCTAGTGCATTTAGTCCCCACCTTTAGCCTATTCATGGCATCTGCCGTGACACCACCACGACACCTAACACATAAGAGAATATGATCATTAACTACCCATGGCAAGATGAATAAAAATATAGTAGTCACATTATGAAACAATTTATCTAACAAGAACACCATCCCTTACATGAGCAAACCCTAACCCTACCATAGCCATAACATTCCAATAAACCAAACTCTAACAATCCAAGAACCCTAAACCTAACTAAATGCTTCTTAGACACCATTCTACCCAACATTGGCCAATAAACCCAACAAATTTCCAAACATTTCCTCACAAATCAAATTTCTAGGGTTTCAACTCAAATCCCACCAAAATGAAAGATTTCAATCGGTAAAAACAGAGGGAATAGAGGGAGGGTACCTCTAGCAGCCGGGGAGGGTCGAAATCCACCAAGTGAAGCCTCCAATCTAAGGGATTTGAGGAGGGAGGAGAGAGGGTCGCCGCTGGGTGTTCTTCTCTGTTCTTGGACGAGCTGGGAGTGAGTGGGTCGGGGTGGGGTGGGGGCATAGCGCCTAGGCGCTGCACGGCCCAGGCTCAATGCCCAGGAGCTACTCGGCCAGGTGGGGCCAGGGTGGGCCAGGCGGCCACCACACTGTCAGGGACCATAGCGCCTGTGGCAAAGGCGCTATACTGTAGAGTATAGCGCATTTATGTTAGGCGCTACAAAAAGGGTTAGCCAGAGTTCATTTTGCGAATTTGTTTTTTTAGGGGTTATTTTTGTCCATTTCCCTCTCAAAGAACGTCTCTACGCTATAAGTACATGATACATGCCTTCACACATAGACACGAAAGAAAAAGCGTCGTTTTCCCCCACGCGCCGCCAGGGAGGAAAAAAGAGATCTTGCCTAGGGTACTCGCCTTCCAACGCCGGCCTCCGGCGGCTCCCCCCTTCGGCGCCCTAGGTCGTCGGTGGTGAGGGGGGTCGTCGAATCCACGCGTGTGGATAGTTTTAGTCTAAATTAGATTCGTTTTTAGGCTGTTCATCGACTTGGCTTTGGGGATGAAGATGACGGTGCTGAATAAATTTTCTCTAGATCCTTCCCTAATGGATTTGGAGATCAGTCTATCCAAGCAAGGATGGTGTGGTGCCGACGCCATCCTCGTGGTGGATTTGTCCTCGTCTCCAGCCTCAGGCGTGCCTCTCTAGTGCCGGCGGAACACAGGAGGTAGTCCAGGAGCGGATGCAGATTGTGATCTGCATCGACGGCATCTAGAAGATGGTGGATCGTGTGCTGGGTCTGTGGTTCGTGGATGGCAGGTGTGGCTTCCTTCTTCGACATCTTAGTCGTGCGGAGGGGCTAGATCTGGAGCTCGATGGCGTGTCCGGGGTGTTGCCCCGGTCTGATTCGTTCAACGGTAATGGTTTCACCTTGGGTGAGCCACCTTGGAGGTCCGCAAAGCTGCATGGTAGCGATGGAGCCGCATCGAGCTCAGGGGAGGAGGTGATCCATCATTCTTTCATTTGGTGGCCGTTATGGTGGTGCCAGAGGCAGGTGATGGGCGTCGACGTCATGCTCAGAGGTTTCTTCGGTTTAGATTGTTTTCTTTCTTGGCTGGTGGTCCTTTGCGCAAAAGCTTGCGTTTTGTTGTCTTTTCAGTTTTGTCAGGTCGGTGTTTACGTGGCTTGTACTATGATCTTTATGATATATAAATGAGACACGTATTACCATGCAAAAAAAGCGTCGAAGGGAGAACGTCTTTACGTGCTCGTTTTTTTGTAGTGCTAATTCCAACAAACGGCCCGCTGTCGCTAGACCTGCTTGCCTAGCCGTAAAGCGTCGGCACCAGCAGGCCCGGTCATCTTTGTCGGGGCAGAGAAGAAAGTTGTGACACATACGGATATGGAGCCAGTCGGTGACGAGGTTCCAAAGGGTTTGTCCGAGGGGAAAGGCTTCCCCAACTCTAGAAACTGCCAGTCTTGGAGAGCAGCGCTCGTGAGTGGCCATACTGAAGGTCCTAGGGGCAGGGACGGCGAGGAAAGCCGTGTGGGGAGGGGATCAAAGGAGTTTGGCGACCCTCCAACGGCTGGACGGCTAGAGGAGCAAGGCGGGGTGGCAAAAATCGCAGCTAGGGCATGCCTATAGGAGAGAGTAGTGTCGGTACCGGGAAGAGGAAGACGACTCGCTTGGGGAGAGGATGAATTCGATGATCTCGTCTTCGAGGAAGAAGAAGATGCTCCGAAGGAGGGCATGAAGTGGATGGCCCTCACGAAGGTACATACACCAAATTATTTTAGCCCTTGGACGTTCGAACAACACATGAGGGTGGCTTGGAGTCTAGCCAGAGAGGTCCGATTCCAACATCTTGAAGGTAACTTGTTTACAATCAAGTGTTTCTGTCTGGGAGATTAGCTGAAGGTTTCAGAAGGAGGACCATGGATGTTTCGTCAAGCTATTATATCGATTGAGCCGTATGATGGGCTAGCAGATCCAGAGTCCATTGATCTCAACTTCTTTTCAACTTGGATCCAAATCCTAAGGTCCTTGTTGGCTATAGGAACAAAACCCTAATTATAAATCTGACGGAAAAGAAAGTTGGAAAGGTGCAAGAGGTGCAGATTGATGTCCAAGGTCCAGGGAACTTCGTCCAGGCTAGGGTGAGGTTGGATGTGCGTAAGACTCTAGCTCGCTTGTTTCTATGTCAAGAGCCGGTCAAAGAGAGGTTTATCAAGTTAAATATGAAAAAATGTCCAGGTTTTGTGGTGCTTGTGGTTTCATTGGACATTCACACTTAGAGTGTGGATCAGACGAGCATGATGCTGATAATCTTAAGTAGGGCGAGTGGCAAAAGGAAGACTGGGAAAGTTGGCATGCTAGAGGTCCTATGGGTGGCCGTGGTGGCGGCAGGACTAGCCGAGGTTGTCGCGTGGGTAGAGGTGGTCGTGACAATAACACAGGAAGAGGGCATGGTCGTTGAAGGGCTCTGTAGCATAAAAAATTACTATGTTGGAACGCCCTCACTGCTCAAGATCTATCTATATAGTAATGCAGTAACGACCGGAGCATATAAAATACATACCCTTATAGACCATATGCGATTAACATTCCGAGAGGAACGTGGTTGAAGTAGTCGATTCGTAGCCGATCTCAAGGTCGTGAAGCTCCTCGTAGGTCACCCCTTGCTCCATCTTCATCATGCAGCAGCTCCGGCTCACGACATCCAAGATGCTGCTCTTGCAGCACCCTCAAGGTTCATACACATTTCTTGTGCAATGACGACCTCCGCCCCCCTTGATCCCTGCTGGGAGTGCGGAAGTAGATCCGGCTTGGAATCACTGTATCGCAATAGCATGCTGTAGGTGTGCCGTCTCCTAAGCGTATAGACCTTTCTTGGGATCGTGCCAACACAAGGAGATAACTAGAGAGAAAGAGGGAGGGATTTTCTAAGGAAAATGCCTTAGAGAACATCTCAAATTAGTGTGTCTATTCCCACCCATGGGCACCCCTTTACATAGGGGGAGGGAGGTGTGCCTGATGACCCACAAGTATAGGGGGTGTATCGTAGTATTTTCGAGGGAAGTGAAACCCAATTTATTGATTCGACACAAGGGAGCCAAAGAATATTTATAAGCCTTAACAACTGAGTTGTCAATTCAGCTTACACTGAAACAATCTTGCTCACAAGAGTTTATCATGAGAGTTTTGTAGTAGGAATAGTAAAGTAACATCAGTAGTAAAGCAAAGACAGTAGTAACAAAAGCAGTAAACAGTGGGATTCGAGTGCGGTAGGCATAGTGATGGATGGATGGGCGTTGCATGGACAAGACAATCCACATAGCAATCAGAACATAGGGCAATTGCAGATAAATAAGATAAAGCATCCAAGTACTAGATAATCCTAGGCATGTGTTCCATATATAGTCATACGTGCTACTTAATGAGAACTTGCACAACATCTTTTGTCCTGACAGCCCGTTTGCAGCGGGCCTCTAGGAACTATCGGCAATTAAGGTGCTCCTTTTAATAGAGCACCGAGCAAAGCATTAACACTCCGTGAACACATGTGATCCTCGCATCAAAGCCATTCCTTCCGGTTATCCCGATTTACATCACTTGAGGCCATAGGTTCCGACAACAACGTGTGTATACAACTTGTAGATAAGACCAAAAACAATACTATCATAATGAATCAATAACATGTTCAGATCTGAAATCATGGCACTCGGGCCCTAGTGACAAGCATTAAGCACAACAAGTCGCAACAAAGTCATAAAGCACTAATAAAAGATACTAGGCACCATGCCCTAACAATCTGATGCCATTACATGAACGATCTCATCCAATCCCTACCATCCCCATAGACTACAGCGGGGGATTACTCACTCATAGATGGGGGAAACATGGATGGTCGATGGAGAAGCGATGGTGATGATGATGGCGATGATCTCCTCAATTCCTGTCGTGAGGTGCCGAATGGAGTTTCTGGTGCTGTTTCGTGGAATCTGGTGGTGGCGGCGGAGCGGAACTCCTTCTAGAAAAACGTCGAACCCCCCGGTGTTTTTAGGTCAGAAGGCTTCTTATAGGTGAAGAGGGAGACCGAGGGGGTGCTTGGGGCCACCACACCATGCCCTGGCGTGGCCAGGCCCAGCCCGCACCTGGGGTGGTGTGGCCAGCCCTTGGCCCTCCTCCATCTCGTATTCTGGCTCCTGGAGTCTTCTGGAAAAATAGGCACTTTGGCTTTTGTCCCGTCCAATTCCGAGAATGTTCATTTTCTGACTTTCCTGGAACCAAAAACAGCAGAAAACAGGCCATTGTGGCTCTTGTTAATAGGTTAGTCCAAGAAATCATATGAAAAGTACTCCAAAGTGTGGAAAAACACAAGAAAGTGGATAAAACCAAGCATGGAGCATCAAAAATTATAGATACATTTGCAATGTATCAACATCCCCAAGCTTAACTCCTGCTCGTCCTCGAGTAGGTAAGTGATAAAAAGAAAGAATAATTTTTGAGGTGACATGCACCATCATAAACTTGATCAAAGCATTTGTAAAACATTCAAAACTGGGATCATAGTACTTCAATCATAACATGAAAGACAAAGTTCTAGCAATAAGACAAAGAAACTATGATGCAACATGAAAAGGCACAAACAAAAGATTCATGAATAACAATGCTTTGCAAGACATTTGTTTGTTTCACATAAAGAAAACATAGCATAGTGGCACTCAGCTTGTCCCTCATAGAGTAGCAAACATAAATGCATAGGACACCTTCAAAGTTTACAAGAGTGACTAGATACAAATAGTTTAAAACAAGCAATATCAAGGTATGCATCAATCAACAAGTCTTGGGACAATGCACATAGAACTAAGAATGGCCACTATGCTCTCAAGAAGGTGCTCAAAGAAAATGTGGAGACTCAACAAGGAAATGAACAGGTTTTGAAAAGTTTGAAAGGCTTGTTGGAGATATGCCCAAGAGGCAATAATAAAGTGGTTATTATTATATCTTTATGTTTATGATAAATGTTTACATCCCATGCTATAATTGTATTAACCGGAAACATTAATACTTGTGTGTTTTGTAAACATAAAAGAGTCCCTAGTAAGCCTCTTGTTAAGCTAGCTTGTTGATTAATGGATGATCATGGTTTCCTGATCATGGACATTGGATTTCGTTAATAACAAGATCATATCATTAGGAGAATGATGTGATGGACACACACCCATAGTAAGCATAGCATAATATCAAGTCATTAAGTTCGTTTTGCTACAAGCTTTCAAATGCATAGTAACCTAATCCTTCGACCATGAGGTTATGTTAATCACCATCACCGGATGGATACTTTGATGATATCAAATGCCGCTTTGTAACTGGGTGGTTATAAAGGTGTCATTGGGTATTCTGAAAGTATGTGTTGAAGCGCATGGACCAAGATTGGGATTTGTCCATCCATATGACGGATAGATATGCTCTGGGCCCTCTCGATGGAATGTCATCTAGTTAGCTTGCAAGCATGTGACTAGGTCACAAGGGATGACATATCATTGAACGAGTAAAGAGTACTTATCAGTAATGAGGTAGAACTAGGTATGGAGATACCGATGATCAAACCTCGGATAAGTAGAGTATCGCGTGACAAAGGGAATTGGTTTCGTATGTTAATGGTTCTATCGATCACGAAGTCATCGTTGAGTATGTGGGAGCCGTTATGGATCTCCAGCCGCTAATGGTTATTGATCGGAGATGTGTATCCATCATGTCTACATGTTCACGAACCGTAGGGTGACACACTTAAGGTTCGAAGTTGTTTTAAGTAGATATGGAATGTGTGTTGGAGACCGAATGTTGTTCGGAGTCTCGGATTGGATCCGGGACATCACGAGGAGATCCGGAATTGTCCGGAGAATAAGATTTATATATTGGGGATCATTTTCTAAGTTAGGAAATGTTCCGGAGTGTTTGTATGGAGATTCTAGAAGGTTTTAGAATGTTCTGGAAGGTTCTAGAAGATTTCTTGGAGTTTGCTTGAAAACCAAGAAAGGATCAAGGAGTCTTTGTGGGGCAAGACACGGATTCGTGGGGGAGGAGGATTCCTCCCCCCTCCCAATCCGCCGGCCAAGGAGGGAGGGGAGTCCTACTAGGAATCCCCCTCCCATGGCGCCTCCCTCCTTTAAATAGAGGGGAGGGGGCCCCACCCCCTAGACCTCTACCATAACAAACCCTAGCCGCCGCCTCTCTCCTCCTCCTTCGCTCTACTCCGGCTTAGGCGAAGCCCTGCAGAAATCTCTACTCCACCACCACCACCACACCGTCATGCTGCTGGGATTCCGTGGAGAAGATCTACTACCTCCGCTGCTCGCTAGAACAGGGAGAGGAAGGTCTGCTTCGACTCCGCACGTGTGACCGATTGAGCTGTTGCCTTGGAGCAGCGGTGCGGAAGGATCGTCCACACGATCTTGAGATCGGCAAGTGATCGACTACATCAACCCCGAGATCTAATGTCGTAACGCTTTCGGTTCTACGAGGGTTAGTACAGATCTATCCCGTTGCACATGTCTAATAGATTAGATCTTGGCTTCTATCTAGATTAGATCTGGGTTTTGTTCGTTCTTGTGGTAGAAATTTTTTGTTTTCCATGCTACGAACCCATCAGTGGTATCAGAGCCGTATCTATGCGTAGATCTATTGCACGAGTAGAACACAATGGTTTTGTGGGCGTTGGTGCTCGTGCCGTCTTTTGCTTTGTGTACTTTGCATCTTGCGGTATGGTGGGATGAAGCGGCTCGGGATAACCTTACATGTCATCGCACATGAGACTTGCTCCACAGTTGACGTGCAACTCGTATTGCACAAGTGGCTTTCTTGGGTCATCTGTCTCTCCCATCATAGTATAGATCCAATCTACACTTTGCACTTGATAGCACTTGTATCAACGTTGTGGTTCAGTTTCGTAGGTAAGATCCGTTCTTATTTGAAAGCCCCAAACCACGTAAAACATGCAAAGAAAATTAGAGGCGTCTAACTTGTTTTTGCAGGGGTTTTGTGATGTGATATGGCCATCATGTGATTGTGATTATATTTGATGTATGCAATGATCCTTGTTGTAATATGGCAACGGCGAGAACTAATGGTTGTCTTTAATTCTGTTAAGACCTGCGTGTCTATTCATCTTGTAATAGCTTTATTCCAAGTAGTTGTAATAGTTGCTCGTGATGATGGACAACCATGAAGTGGCGCCCTTGACCTTGGCCTTAATCTTGGTGATGATGGAGATCATGTCTGTGTTTTGGAGATGGAGATCAAAGGCATAAGAAGAAAGGGCCATATCATATCACACTAATTATGAATTGCCTGTGATGTTAATCCTTTATGCATCTTGTATTGCTTAGATCATGACGGTAGCATTATAAGATGATCCCTCTCACTAAATATCAAGTAATAAAGTGTTCTTCCTTAGTAGGCACCGTTGCTAAGACTAAATCGTTTGAAGCATCTCGTGATGATCGGGTGTGATAGATTCTCGTGTGCATCATCTGACGGGTGCAAGCCAGATTTGCACATGCGGATACTAAGGTTAACCTTGACGAGCCTAGCATGTACAGACATGGTCTCAGAACACGGAATACCGAAAGGTAAAGCATGAGTCATATGGATGATATGATGAACATGTTGATTGTTCGCCTTTAAAGCTACATCATCTCATGTGATGATCGGACTTGGTGTAGAGTATTTGGTTCGTGTAATCACTAAAACAACTCGAGGGATGTTGTTTTGAGTGGGAGTTCATTTGTAATTTGGATTAGTCAAACTCAATTTATCATAGACACAATCAAAGTGAATTTGCATAGTTTGTTGTAGTCATTGGCATCCGTTCACCACCTTACGCTTAGTTATAGTTGAGATAGTGGAACTATAGAAATTCTGGATATTTGCTTCTGTTGGTATCGTATTGTTTTGAGTGTCAATCTAAAGTTTAAAAGTCATATTGCAAACTTTCAGCAAACTTCGTTTACTCTGTGAAGTTTAATAAACAGTATTAAATCAAGAGTAACAATTCCAGTGTTAGTATCTAATGTATCATGTTTGCCTCCATGATTCTTGATACTCAAAAGATTTTTTTTAATATCAAGTTTATCTAAGAGCTGAAAGCAATGTTTCAGAAACCATCATATGTGAAAGGTATTGCGATATCTAAAACAATGTATTGGTTACAACATGATAGAGTATACGTCCTCATATTTGATGAGAATTTGTGAAGGTTGAAGGCATGATCGTCCTAATCCTCCAAAAGGTTTTGGAAAAGAAACATTATACTCGCAATTCACCTTTTATAAGCTATAGCAGCTTGATCATGAAAATTGTCATGATAAGGATGAATAGAAGATGTAAGTAAAATGTTTACTACACTAAAAGATTACTAAAGAATGGAATTTTGAAAGAATGCCAAACATTTGATGAAGGTGATCCACTTCAAAGCGCAAGTCCAAAGGTATTAGTATTTGACTATACACACTTTGTACTATGTGTCATGTGAATGACACCACTATTGATGTTGATAGATTCTTTTAAAAGAAAAGGAATTGTTGAAAGAGAATCTATAAAATATTTGGTAGAAAAGAAAAGATTGGAGATATCCAACTTAGGTATATAGAAGATACATGTTATGGTTGTATTCCTTGGTTGTTAAACAATGTGGTTCTGCCGTATTGGATACCGAATTGGTTGGTATGAAGTGTCATACAGGACAACACAATTCATGAACTGCAATAGCCTAAGTAACTAGCAAGAGAATATGTGATGATGTTCATCGAAAACAAACAAAGGGTTGTTGTGTTGCTCGTTAACATCAAAGCTTGCCTTCAAGATTTCTTTCAATAATTGTTATTTTGATTAGGTATTATGACGACAAAAGGTTGTTCAAATAATTACCGTATTCCATAATAGATGGATGATATACAAGTCTGGTTGGAGAAATAACAACCATAAAACTAATGCTAAAATGTCGCAAGACAAATGATTGAAAGATCACTTGTGAAGTGACATCGCCGTTTAAATTATATTAGGGATACATGAAGAAACTCCATGTTGATGGATTTTTTGGAGTCTTTGATTTTGATCAAATGACGCTTGTGATACTTTCCTGGAGATAATTAAAACTCCGTTCATAGGCCAAAAGAGGAACAGACGACTAACTGATTGGAATTTGTACATATTGATGTATATAGTCCATTATGTGTAGTCGTGGGCAATGGATTTCAACTTCATATGCTTTCTCCGAAGATTTGAGTGAGTATATGTATATACTTACTCAATAAGGAAGAAGTATGAAACATTTGAAAATGTTCAAAGACTTTCAAGATGAAGTGGAAAATTATTGTAACAAGAAAATAAAAAAAAGTTTATGATTGGATCATAAAGATGTTTGAGTTACAAGTTTAGCAAAACACCTAAGATTTGAGGAATCGTTCCATGGATTTGCATTTCCCAAAAACACCATAGGAGTATGGAGTGTTCAAGATATGTAATGAAACCTTGTTTGACATGGTAAGATCAAAGGTGTCATTTATAAAACTGCCATTATATTTTAAAGATTAAAGCTTTAGTGACTACCGCTTTTACACTGAAAAGAGCTCCATCGTGATCCATTGAAATGACACCATATTAGTCATGGTTTGGGATAAAACCCAAGCTGTCATTTCTTAAATTTTTGGTATGCTAGGCATAAGTAAAATGTTTACAACCAAAGTCGGATGAGCATGTCTTTGTAGGTTATTTCGAATAACCATTGGGTATTCCTCCATAACACCGAAGACAAAATTGTTTGTCGCTTAGAGTGTCGAGTTTCTTGAGAAGGAATTTTTGGTGAAAAGTCAAGTGGGAGGACAATAGAAATTTGACAAGGTTGTTGAACCTTGGCTAATATGTGCTGAGTTGCGCAGCGTCGGTAAGTGTCCCGGAGGCAGCAACAATGCTCATGGATCACGTGCCTCAAAGGATGTGGTCACGGGGATCTAAGTTACTATTGAACCAAGTAGGTCGGGTAAGTAATCAAATGCCAAGATTTGAGAGTTAAATCATTGTTGTTTGACAATGATGAACCGACTACATGCAAAGAAGCAATGATGGGCCCTGACTTCGTTAAGTGGCTTGAAGCCATAAAATCCGTGATAATTCCATACACGAGAAATCAATCTTTGAATTTGAAAGACCCTCTGGAAAGGTGCAAGACCTTACAGTCGTATATGGAACTATAAAGAAATAGACATGGATGTTTCACATTTATGAAATAGTCGACATGTCGGAAAGAGTTTACGACAATGTTCAAGGAATTGACTATGATAAGATTTGATCTTTCATAGCGATATTTAGTCTGGACGGATTAATGTAGCAACCACTACATATATTTTGGTATATGGTAGTTGAACAAACAAAACAAGTTCTTCTAATAGAATGGTTACCTAGGATGTGTCCATGACACGATCCAAAGGGTTTTGTTAATTCAAAGGAGGCTAAAAGAGTATGCAAAACTTCAATGGTTGAAGTGAGCATCGCGGAGTTGGAATCTTCACCATGATGAAACCGTTAAAGGGTTTAATTTCATCAGAGACAATGAAGATGTTTGCATTTTGCAAGAAATTAAGTGGGAGCGCTAAGACATATTTCTAATACATTATGTGAAAGACATATTGTTGATTAGAAATGATGTATCTTTTATTGACACAGGTTAAGAATTTCATTTCGATGAAAGACTTAGGCATAACCCAAGAATTAGGCATCAATGTCTATATGGATAGATTGAGGCGCTAATATGGTTTTGCCAAATGTACATAGATAAGATGTTGAATGAGTTCAATATGGAAACAACAAGAAAGGTTCTTGACGCACGGAAAGGACTGAATCAAGATTTGAAGTTGTTTTAAATAGATATGGAATGTGCGTTGGAGACCGAATGTTGTTCGGAGTCTCGGATTGGATCCGGAACATCACGAGGAGATCCGGAATTGTCCGGAGAATAATATTTATATATTGGGGATCATTTTCTAAGTTAGGAAATGTTCCGGAGTGTTTGTATGGAGATTCTAGAAGGTTTCGGAATGTTCTGGAAGGTTCTAGAAGATTTCTTGGAGTTTGCTTGAAAACCAAGAAAGGATCAAGGAGTCTTTGTGGGGCAAGACACGGATTAGGTGGGAGGAGGATTCCTCCCCTCCCAATCCGCCGGCCAAGGAGGGAGGGGAGTCCTACTAGGACTCCCCCTCCCATGGCGCCTCCCTCCTTTAAATAGAGGGGAGGGGGCGCCACCCCCTAGACCTCTACCATAACAAACCCTAGCCGCTGCCTCTCTCCTCCTCCTTCGCTCTGCTCCGGCTTAGGTGAAGCCCTGCAGAAATCTCTACTCCACCACCACCACCACACCGTCGTGCTGCTGGGATTCTGTGGAGAAGATCTACTACCTCATTGCTTTCATTTGGAGCAGGGAGAAGAAGGTCTGCCGACTCCGCGTGTGGACCATTGCGGAAGCTGCCATTAACGCTGCGGAAGGATCGTCCACACGATCTTGAGATCGGCAAGTGATCGACTACATCAACCCCGAGATCTAATCTCGTAGCGCTTTCGGTTCTACGAGGGTTAGTACAGATCTATCTCGTTGCACATGTCAATAGATTAGATCTTGGCTTTTATCTAGATTAGATCTGGGTTTTGTTCGTTCTTGCGGTAGAAATTTTTTGTTTTCCATGCTACGAACCCATCAAGGCTTGCAAATGCTAAAAGTATGGTACTCATTAGCTTTGAGCTCTCATTGCCCCTATCATAAGCATCTTTAAATGGTTAAGGTTAAAGTGACACAACTAAGAGGATATGCTTGACAAGTTATAAATCGAAGCCTCATGCCCCTTACTTACGAAGACCGATCCTCATGCTACTCAACTTCAGTCACAAGTAAGCTCTTGTCATTGTAAGTATATACGTATCATAGAGAACCACCAATGGGGTACCCCTTGCACATGACACAGGAGCTATCCCATAATCAAAATGACAAGGCAAGCAGACAATGAGCATCTCAGCGATCTTTTTATTTACTATGTGCATAGATTTTTATTGAGGATGCTTCATAGAATGCTCATTATGGTTATGCTGCAAGTTTCCACCATGATTAGGCATGGCTTAGGCTAGCGGCCCAGGCGTTTCTCTAACATACATACAAACTCCATGATCTTACAAATTCCACTTTTATTTCACACCGCCGGGATCCATAAGCAAAAGAACATGATATCAACGAGGTACTAAGTACCAATGAAGTGTTGAAAACTTTCCCCATGAAACATGGTTCTGCTAACTTCAACTTATAAAGCACAAGCATATACGCAACAAAGAAGGACGCAATGGTTCAGGTTTATTAAGTGCAAGAAAATAAAGTGTGCCATCAAGTTTGTGAGAGCTTTACTAACTAACTTTCTCATAACAAGCAAACATTTTATTCGGAAGAAAACAAGGCATATTGAATATGCACGGAAGTAGTAAATGATGCTAATAGGTAGGTATGGTGGACACTTTGGAAATATTTGGTTTAGGGAGTTGGAAACTTGAGTAAAACATACTCAGTGAAAGTGAAGGCTAGCAATAGTAAGGGAGCGACAAACGAGAGAGCATAATGGCCATAATCATGCAGAGCGACAAAACATCATTGATCAAAGCATAAAATGATACTACAAGTTGAAAACTAAAGGATCATAAAGGCTTATGGTGACTTGGGATAGTCATAACATGGTGTGAGCATGTGCCAAGTCAACCCAAATAAAGCATCAAAGGAGAATACCACAATACTACGCTTTAATATGCTAAAACATCGCATGATTCTTCCAAAGCACATTAAGCAATCTCAATTGTTTATAACAAGTCATGCTACAGCAAAGAATACTAAGCATAAAGCCAAAACAATATCAAGCATGGCATTACAAAGCATAGGCCACAGTCAAAAACAAGCTCTCTTTACCACTTAAGCTTCCTACTATTTTCCAATCCAAACCAAACTATTTGAACACCAATGCATGAAAGAGGAGGTCCAACCAATTTATTTAGCAAACTAAGCAAACCATGCAAACTAAAAACCAAAATGAAAACGAAAAATAAGACGCTCCAAGAACAACACAATTGTGCATGAAACAATAAAAATGAAGTGTTTGGAAGAAACCTGGGATTTTTATTGATGAAGAGGGGGATGCCTTGGGCATCCCCAAGCTTTGATGCTTGTACTTCTTGGATATTTCTTGGGGTGACACGCGTGGCATCCCCAAGCTTGAGCTTTAGTCCATCCTTCATCTCATTACTCATTCCTTCCATACACCTGAATTTTTTCCTTCATACAAAACTTCACACAATCTTTATTAGCAACATTAGTGCACTCAAGATAAATAAGTCTTAAGGTTCAGTTATAACACCAAATAAACTTCCATTAGAACACTAGTACCTGTAGCACTTCCCTCAAAAAGCTCAATTCCCCAAAAGAACTCAAAAAGGAACCAACAAGAAGCAAATGCAGAAAATGACAGAAATTTGTCAAAACAGACCAGCACGTAAAGACGAATTTTTTCGAAGACCTTCTGTTGCTCAAATCAAAAAGTATTGAACTAACTAAAGTTAGGTAACAACCTGGGTCAGAAGCACAAAAATTCACGCCTCAAAAAGACGTTCAGAGATTTTACACGAATTTTTACGGTGAAGCACAGAAATCTGTTTCAGGACAGAAACTTTTCCAATCATTACTTCTCTCTCATTAGAGGTTATTCTTGGCACAAAAAAGCAAATAAAAAGGATAAGGAGCGGTTATTACCGAAGTAATAACTTCCAAGACACATCTAAAACTTTTGGGTTATCTCCCAATAAGTACTTTTCTTTAACGCCTTTAAGTTAGACAAAAGCAAAAACTGAAAATGGATAAAATAGAAGTAAGCGGAGATAATCATGGTGAAAACATTGTTTTGTTCAATGAAATCCTTTTGTTAACAAGGTTGATCAGGTCTTGTTACCAAAACAATTTCATATGATACAAAACTTTGTATCCCACTAATGATTATGTTACCTCAACCTTGATAGCAATGGTCCCAATCATAATAGTTTCAAATTTTTCTCTTGGTATGGGACAATATATTTCTCCAACTTGAATGCCTTCAACATTTTCAATTGAATTCAAACCATAAGTCCTTTCAATCTTCTTGGGTAAATAGACAGTATGTTCCTTGCCATTAACATTGAAGGTCACCTTTCCTTGATTACAATTAATAACAGCTCCTGCAGTATTAAGAAAAGGTCTCCCAAGAATAATAGACATATTATCATCTTCGGGCATTTCAAGCACAACAAAATCAGTTAATATCAAGCAATTGTCAGCCACCTGAACAAGTACATCCTCACAAATACCCACAGGAATAGTGGTAGATTTATCAGCCATTTGCAAAGATATATCAGTTGGTATTAATTTTTCAAGTTGAAGCCTCTTATAGAGAGAGAAAGGCATAACACTAACTCCAGCTCCCAAATCACACAAAGCAGTTCTAACATAACTATTTTTAATAGAGCAAGGGATAGTTGGAATCCCTGGGTCTCCAAGTTTCTTAGGAACCTTACCATTAAAGGAATAATTAGCAAGCAAAGTAGAAATTTCTTCATTAGGGATCTTCCTTTTATTCGAGACAATATCCTTCATATACTTTGAGTAAGGAGGCAATTTAATAGCATCAGTCAAAGGAATTTGCAGGAATAAAGGTTTCATCCACTCGCAAAACTTATTATAGTGTTCATCTTCCTTTGACTTGTGTTTCTTATCAGGGAAAGGCATAGGTTTTTGGACCCAAGGTTCTCTTTCACTACCATGTTTCTTAGCAATAAAATCTTCTTTGGTGTATTTAGTATTCTTAGTGTGGTTTTCAGGTTCTTCTTCAACTTTTTCTTCATTAGGAACTTCATTTTCTTCATTACCACTTTCAGTTTCAGCAACAGAGTTAGATGTACTATTAGGATCTATAGCAGGTTTAGAGGGTTCTACAATAGTTTTATGTTTCTTTTTCCTTTTCTTACGAGTAGAACCACTATTTTCAGCTTGTTGAGAATCCTGCTCAATTCTTTTGGGATGCCCCTCAGGATATAGAGGATCCTGGGTAGCAGCACCACTTCTAGTTCTAATTTCATAAGCATGTTTTTCTTTAGCAACATTAACTAGCAAGTCGTTTTGCACTTTAACCAGTTGATCTATTTGAGTTTGAACCATTTGAAAGTGTTTAACAATCATTTTAACATCATTAGAGGTTCTTTCCACAATATCTTTCAACTCAACAATATCTCTAGTGTTTTCCATTAGATGCTTTTGCACCCTTTTATTAAAGTTATCTTGCTTAACAATAAAGATATCAAATTCTTCTAAGCATTGATCAGGAGGTTTAGAGTAAGGGATATCACCTTCATCAAATTGTTGGAGAGAGTGTACCTCAATAGTGGATGAGTAGGGAATAGGCTTACATAATTCTTCTATAGGAGGTAAATTATTGACATCTGCAGCTTTAATTCCCTTCTCCTTAAGACATTTCTTAGCTTCCTTCATCACTTCATTATTTAATTCAATAACTCCCCTCTTCTTTGATGTTGGAATAGGCACCGAAATAGATGGTTCAGGTACAATTACTTCAGGTATACCTTGTTTAGGAGGAGTCAAATCTTCATAGTTTTTACTTATTTTAGCCATTAATTCCTCAGCTTCCTTAGGAGTCCTATTCCTGAAAACACAATCAGCACAACTATCTAGGTATGTCCTAGATTCCTCGGTTAGTCCATTATAAAATATATCAAGAAGCTCATTCTTAGGTAATGGACTTCCAGCTTGTGCATGAATCAAAGCACAAAACCTTGCCCAAGATTCAGGCAATACCTCTTTTTCTCCCTGTTTAAAATCAAAAAGTTCCTGCAAAACAGCATGTCTAGCACTAGGAGGAAAATATTTCTGTAGGAAAGTACTAATCAAGCACTCAGGGCTATCAATAGATCCAGGAGGTAAATTACAAAACCAAGTTTTAGCTTCTCCTTTCAGTGAAAAGGGAAAAATCTTAGCAACAAAGTAAGTACGCGTCTTAATATCATCAGAAAACAAGCCACTCATGGTAGAAAGTTCATTCATATGTGCTACCACACTTTCATTCTTAGTCCCACGAAAAGGTTCTTTCTCGACAATAGCTATGTAAGATAGATCGAGAGAGAAATCTTAATCTTCATCTATAATGTTTATGGGAGAAGCAGCAAACTTAGCAGCAGGAGATAATTTGGGTCTAATAGTACGCCTCTCAAGGAGACTCTTAGCAGCGCTCCTATCATGGGTGTTCTTACATTCTTTAATAAACTCGTCGGTCATCTCAACATAACCATCTTCAATATCATAACTCTCATTAGACTCAGGTGAGCTAACAGGTGTGGTAGTGTCTTCATTAGGAGTTTCGGTATTTCCAGCTACAGTTCTAGCAATCGTAGCATCTAAGAAATGACCTAATGAACCACTCTTATCAAGCACAGTAGAAGCAGCATCATAAGCATCAGAAGTTTCAGATTCAGCAGCAGTAGCAGTGTGTGTAGCATGTGTATGTGGTGGTGTAAGGAACTTACTCGAGCAGAACGGTGAATCAAAGAGCAGAGGTGTTCTTAACCGTACCTCTTCTTGTAGTGGATGGTAAAATAGAAACCTTGCCATCACGAGAATTACCCATGATGGATGGATAGCAGCGAACAATAGAGAATCCAAGTGAACTTGATAAATAAAGCTATGCTCCCCGGCAACGGCGCCAGAAAATAGTCTTGATGACCCACAAGTATAGGGGGTGTATCGCAGTATTTTCGAGGGAAGTGAAACCCAATTTATTGATTCGACACAAGGGGAGCCAAAGAATATTTATAAGCCTTAACAACTGAGTTGTCAATTCAGCTGCACCTGGAAACAATCTTGCTCACAACAGTTTATCAGTAGCAATAGTTTTGTAGTAGGAATAGTAAAGTAACAACAGTAGTAAAGTAAAGACAGTAGTAACAATAGTAGTAAATAGTAGGATTCGAGTGCGGTAGGCATAGGGATGGATGGACGGGCATTGCATGGACAAGACAATTCACATAGCAATCAGAACTTAGGGCAATTGCAGATAAATAAGATAAAGCATCCAAGTAGTAGATAATCCTAGGCATGTGTTCCATATATAGTCATACGTGCTTGCAATGAGAACTTGCACAACAACTTTTGTCCTGCCAGCCCGTTTGCAGCGGGGCCTCAAGGGAACTACTGGAAATTAAGGTGCTCCTTTTAATAGAGCACCGGAGCAAAGCATTAACAGTCTGTGAACACATGTGATCCTCACATCAAAGCCATTCCCTCTGGTTATCCCGATTTCTGTCACTTCGGGGCCATTGGTTCTGGACAACAACGTGTGTATACAAGTTGTAGATAAGACGAAAAACAATACTATCATAATGAATCAATAACATGTCCAGATCTAAAATCATGGCACTCGGGCCCTAGTGACAAACATTAAGCATAACAAGTCGCAACAAAGTCATAAAGCACTAATAAAAGATACTAGGCACCATGCCCTAACAATCTGATGCCATTACATGAACGATCTCATCCAATCCCTACCATCCCCATAGCCTACAGCGGGGGATTACTCACTCATAGATGGGGGAAACATGGATGGTCGATGGAGAAGCGATGGTGATGATGATGGCGATGATCTCCTCAATTCCCGTCCGTGAGTGCGAAGCGGAGTTTACGGTGCTGTTTAAATGGAATCTGGTGGTGGCGTGAGCGGAACTCCTTACGGAAAAACGTTGAACCCCCCGAGTTTTTAGGTCGAAGGCAACTTATAAGCGAAGGGGAGACCAAGGCGATGCAGGCGGCGGACCACCCTGGCGCGGCCTAGGCTTGCACGCGCAGCCAGGTGGTGTGGCCTAGGCCTATCCCCCCTCCGTCTCGTATTCTGGCTCCAGGAGTCTTCTGGTGAAATAGGATTTTTGGCATATTTTCCGGGATTTTTCCTGATAGTTGATTTTCTGCACAAAAAGTAGACACCAATGCAATTCTGCTGAAAACAGCGTCAGTCCGCGTTAGTTGCATCCAAATCACACAAGTTTAGAGGAGAAACAATAGCAAAAGTGTTCGGGAAAGTAGATACGTTTTGGACGTATCAACTCCCCCAAGCTTAGCTTATTGCTTGTCCTCAAGCAATTCAGTTGAAAACTGAGTGCGATAAAAGAACTTTCACGAACACATTTGCTTCATATGATGTATATATTCTCAGCATGTGATCAACTACTTAGGCAATTCATAATAAAGAGTATGCTACTGAGTCTACTTAATAGTCATTGCAAGCTATGAAGAGATTCCAACTCAAAAATAATAAGTAGCATGAAACATAAACATAAGCAACATTGCAATGCTCATAACAAGGTATGATAGAGTGGTATCTCGCTTGCCTTTGATTGTGAATACCAAGGCACCTCTAAAGTTCAGGTGAAGACTGGAAGTAAAAATGTCAAAGATACAAGCATCAAAGTCATAACACAAATAGTCAACTAATGGGACAAGCACAAAGAATGACAACTATGCTCTCAAGAAGGTGCTCAAAGAATATGTGGAGACTCAACAAGGAAATGAAAAGGTTTTGAATAGTTTGAAAGGCTTCCAAATGCTGAAAGTATGGTACTCATTAGCTTTGAGCTCTCATTGCCCCTATCATAAGCATCTTTAATGTGGTTAAGGTGAAAGTGACACAACTAAGAGGATATGCTTGACAAGTTATAAATCGAAGCCTCATGCCCCTTACTTACGAAGATCGATCCTCATGCTACTCAACTTTAGTCACAAGTAAGCTCTTGTCATTGTAAGTATATACGTATCATAGAGAACCGCCAACGGGGTACCCCTTGCACATGACACATGAGCTATCCCATAATCAAAATGACAAGGCAAGCAGACAATGAGCATCTCAGCGATCTTTTTATTTACTATGTGCATAGATTTTTATTGAGGATGCTTCATAGAATGCTCATTATGGTTATGCTGCAAGTTTCCACCATGACTAGGCATGGCTTAGGCTAGCGGCCCAGGCGTTTCTCTAACATACATACAAACTCCATGATCTTACAAGTTCCACTTTTATTTCACACCGCCGGGATCCATAAGCAAAAGAACATGATATCAACGAGGTACTAAGTACCAATGAAATGTTGAAAACGTTCCCCATGAAACATGGTTCTGCTAACTTCAACTTACAAAGCGCAAGCATATACGCAACAAAGAAGGACGCAATGGTTCAGGTTTATTAAATGCAAGAAAATAAAGTGTGCCATCAAGTTTGTGAGAGCTTACTAACTAACTTTCTCATAATAAGCAAACATTTTATTCGGAAGAAAACAAGGCATATTGAATATGCACGGAAGTAGCAAATGATGCTAATAGGTAGGTATGGTGGACACTTTGGAAATATTTGGTTTAGGGAGTTGGAAACTTGAGTAAAACATACTCAGTGTAGGTGAAGGCTAGCAATAGTAAGGGAGCGACAAACGAGAGAGCAATAGCTGTCATAATCATGCTTGCAACAAAACAGGACTAGTCATGGCATGAAAGTAATTCAAGATCCTCAAGGCAAAATAATTCATCAAGGCTTAACTGATTATTACAGTCATGTGCATGCGTGAGCATGTGCCAAGTCAATTCAAATGAAACATTCAGAGGAGGATACCACGGTGTCATACCAATTTATGAATAGAGCAATGCAAGCAAACACTCATAAGACATGCTACAAACTATTAGCAAGCTGGAGCTGATCATAAGAAAGCAAGAACTACTAAGCATCCAAAGATAACATACACCCTACACGAACAGACTAAGCATGCCCACAATGATGAGTATATGTACAAAAATGAAAACAAATAGAGTTCGTTACCAGCCTCTTACCACGCCTAAAGTTGTCATTAATTCTCATTATTGCTCTTCACTTGTGTGGCTTGAATAATAATATGAAACTAATATCCACTGAGGACTGCTGAACCCTGTAGCAAACTTACAAAACCAAAGAAGAACGACAAATATTTTTGTTGTTTTCGATTTTTAAAACAAAAACCAAAGAGGAAAAACAAGCAAAGCAAAATCTTTTTGGGTTTTTCGAATAGTCCAAACAAAGCAAAAGGGAAAAGCAAACCAAGGCAAAAAGAAGAAGCAAACCAAAGAGAAACAACATAAATATTTTTGGTCTTTTTGTGTTTTTAGAAAGCAAAAGCAAAGAAAGAACAAAAACTAAAAAGAGAACGAAACATGAATATACAAAGTATCGACGCAACATGATATGGAGAAGAGTGCGGCGTCGGCATACCTCCCCCCAAGCTTAGGATTTTGGCCTAAGTGGGTATCAATCCCAAGCCGTCCAGGATGATGTGTCACCATAGTATGACAAGGAGGTCCCCTCGTCCTGGTGCGAGCTCGAGTACGTCCCTCCGTAGTGTGCGGAGTAGTCGTAGGAGGGTACATCTTCCTGGTGCTGCTCGTGGAAACCTAGCAAGCGAAGCTGCTCGTCCACCTCCTCCTTGGAGCGCGACCACGGTCTCCTGTGAACACTAAACAAAGAAGACTGCGGCAAAGGGATCTCCCTCTCATCCCCTGTCAGTAAATAGCATCCTATATACTAGACTGTCCAAATTAGAAGTAGTAGTGACAAAGTTTTGAGTTTTCATAGCAACAAGGTCAAGCCTCTGTGGTGCCAGTACAGTATCATTGGGGTCCACTAAAGACCTAATGCATTGACCATACGCGAGGCAATGATGCCCCCATAGATAGGCCCCCTAGCAGCTAGGCGGCGAGCAATAAGTGAGCCAAGGTTGTACCGAGTATCATTGTTAAGCGCAATAGCAAGGAAGGCTAAATGATAGTTGGAGATATTACTTGTGTTCTCCCTACCAAGTATGCTAGTAGCAAGGCGAAGTATTTGAGAGCAGGGAGTTGGATGTTTCTTATCTTTCCGTGTTGTGCCACGTGGTCATCGTCATTGGTCACCCCTCGGTAAAGCTCCAGCAAATCAGCGGGTCGCCCTTGAATTTTCTTCACGGTCCCTGTCATGCTTACACCTACAATACTGTAAAGTCTCTCCAATGGCATGGTAAAGGGCAGATTATAAATTTTGAAAGAGACAGTTGACTGATAAGACGTGTTAGTAAACGTGAAGCTCTCAACAAAGGTTTTAGTGAGCATAGCGTATTTCTCACTCTCATCTTGCATATATGAGGTCAAACCAACCCTCTCAATCAGTAGCAAGAAATCATCAAGAATCCCTATAGCTTGTAAGAAAGTAAAATAAGGAAAAGTAGATGGGTGAGCATCCCCATCATCCCTTTCATTACCAATACGAGTTGCATTGAGATCTTTGTTGTATGATGGCCTAAACTGAGAGGCTGATCTTGAGGACCTCGACCTCCTAGGTGCATCACTCTCAAATATCTATCCAAAGGTATGGTTGTTCATGCTTGGTATTCTGAATTTTAAACACCTATTAAACAAGTGATTGCAAAGTGAATATAATGAAGGGTACTACTCATAGGGACTTGTAAGAGGCCTAAACATGCATCAAAACTATATCTCTAAGCATCAAACAAGCTTACAAGCCCTCATAACCTATCACCTATAGCAGCAAAATACTCAAGATATAATCCACTAAACACAAATCTACTTGGACACGGGGAGGAGTCACATACCAAAGAACAAGTGCTCCAAATTTCAGCAACAAAGATGGGCTGAGCAAGGAGATCGAAAAAATCGAGAGCAAGCACATCAAGAACACGATTTTGAGCACTGAACTAGATCTTACTCGGGAGAGAGAGGAAAGTGGCAGGTGAGAGAGTTAGTGGAGGGCCAGGGGTGGCCCACACCATGGCATGGCGCCACCCAGGGCAGGCCGCGGCACCCGGTGGTGAGCCTGCCTGGTGGGCCCCCTTGGCACCTCCCAGGCACTCCTCTGCCCCTTTTTTCACGTAAAAATTTAATATGAATTTTCTGGGATTTTTCGAGACACTTTATTTTTGGGCATTTTTCAGGCATAGAAAAATGATTTTCTGACAGACAGATTTTTTTTGGAATGATGCACTGAAAAAACAAGGCTAGGACTATAGAAGTTCTAAGACACTCTAACATGCAAGCAACTAACAACAAAGAAAACTAAATGAAAAAAACTAAAATGGATAGTAATAGAAGTAAATGGAGATAATCATAGTGAAAACATTGTTTTGTTCAACAAAATCCTTTTGTTAACAAGGTTGATCAGGTCTTGTTACCAAAACAATTTCATATGAGACAAAACTTTGTATTCCACTAATGATTATGTTACCTCAACCTTGATAGCAATGGTCCCAATCATAATAGTTTCAAATTTTTCTCTTGGTATGGGACAATATATTTCTCCAACTTGAATGCCCTCAACATGTTCAATTGAATTCAAACCATAAGTCCTTTCAATCTTCTTGGGGAAATAGACAGTATGTTCCTTGTCATTAACATTGAAAGTCACCTTTCCTTGATTACAATTAATAACAGCTCCTGCAGTATTAAGAAAAGGTCTCCCAAGAATAATAGACATATTATCATCTTCAGGCATTTCAAGCACAACAAAATTAGTTAATATCAAGCAATTATGAGCCACTTGAACAGGTACATCCTCACATATACCAACATGAATAGTGGTAGATTTATCAGCCATTTGCAAAGATATATCAGTTGGTATCAGTTTTTCTAGTTGAAGCCTCTTATAGAGAGAGAAAGGCATAACACTAACTCCAGCTCCCAAATCACACAAAGCAGTTCTAACATAACTATTTTTAATAGAGCAAGGGATAGTTGGAATCCCTGGGTCTCCAAGTTTCTTAGGAACCTTACCATTAAAGGAATAATTAGCAAGCAAAGTAGAAATTTCTTCATTAGGGATCTTCCTTTTATTCGAGACAATATCCTTCATATACTTTGAGTAAGGAGGCAATTTAATAGCATCAGTCAAAGGAATTTGCAGGAATAAAGGTTTCATCCACTGCATAAAACTTATTATAGTGTTCATCTTCCTTTGACTTGTGTTTCTTATCAGGGAAAGGCATAGGTTTTTGGACCCAAGGTTCTCTTTCACTACCATGTTTCTTAGCAATAAAATCTTCTTTGGTGTATTTAGTATTCTTAGTGTGGTTTTCAGGTTCTTCTTCAACTTTTTCTTCATTAGGAACTTCATTTTCTTCATTACCACTTTCAGTTTCAGCAACAGAGTTAGATGTACTATTAGGATCTATAGCAGGTTCAGAGGGTTCTACAATAGTTTTATGTTTCTTTTTCCTTTTCTTATGAGTAGAACCACTATTTTCAGCTTGTTGAGAATCCTGCTCAATTCTTTTGGGATGCCCCTCAGGATATAGAGGATCCTGGGTAGCAGCACCACTTCTAGTTCTAATTTCATAAGCATGTTTTTCTTTAGCAACATTAACTAGCAAGTCGTTTTACACTTTAACCAGTTGATCTATTTGAGTTTGAACCATTTGAAAGTGTTTAACAATCATTTTAACATTATTAGAGGTTCTTTCCACAATATCTTTCAACTCAACAATAGCTCTAGTGTTTTCCATTAGATGATTTTGCACCCTTTTATTAAAATTATCTTGCTTAACAATAAAGATATCAAATTATTCTAAGCATTGATCAGGAGGTTTAGAGTAAGGGATATCACCTTCATCAAAGTGTTGGAGAGAGTGTACCTCAATAGTGGGTGAGTAGGGAATAGGCTTACATAATTCTTCTATAGGAGGTAAATTCTTGACATCTGCAGCTTTAATTCCCTTCTCCTTAAGACATTTCTTATCTTCCTTCATCACTTCATCATTTAATTCAATAACTCCCCTCTTATTTGATGTTGGAATAGGCACCGGAATAGTAGGTTCAGGTACAATTACTTCAGGTATAGCTTGTTTAGGAGGAGTCCAATCTTCATAGTTCTTACTTATTTTAGCGATTAATTCCTCAGCTTCCTTAGGAGTCCTATTCCTGAAAACACAATCAGCACAACTATCTAGGTATGTCCTAGATTCTTCAGTTAGTCCATTATAAAATATATCAAGAAGCTCATTCTTAGGTAATGGACTTCCAGCTTGTGCATGAATCAAAGCACAAAACCTTGCCCATGATTTAGGCAATATCTCTTTTTCTCGCTGTTTAAAATCAAAAAGTTCCTGCAAAATAGCATGTCTAGCACTAGGAGGAAAATATTTCTGCAGGAAAGTACTAATCAAGCAATCAGGGCTATCAATAGATCCAGGAGGTAAATTACTAAACCAAGTTTTAGCTTCTCCTTTCAGTGAAAAAGGGAAAATCTTAGCAACAAAGTAAGTATGCATCTTAATATCATCAGAAAACATGCCACTCATGGTTGAAAGTTTATTCATATGTGCTACCGCACTTTCATTCTTAGTCCCACAAAAAGGTTCTTTCTCAACAATAGCTATTTAAGATAGATCGAGAGAGAAATCATAATCTTTATCTATAATGTTTATGGGAGAAGCAGCAAACTTAGCAATAGGAGATAATTTGGGTCTAATAGTACGCCTCTCAAGGAGACTCCTAGCAGCGCTCCTATCATGGGTGTTTTTACATTCTTTAATAAATTCATCGGTCATCTCAACATAACTATCTTCAATATCATAACTCTCACTAGACTCAGGTGAACTAACAGGTGTGGTAGTGTCTTCATTAGGAGTTCAAGTATTTCTAGCTATAGTTCTAGCAATCGTAGCATCTAGGAAAGGACCTAATGAACCACTCTTATCAAGCAAAGTAGAAGCAGCATCATAAGCATCAGAAGTTTCAGATTCAGCGAGTAGCGATTGTGTAGCATGTGTATGTGGTGGTGTAACGAGCTTACTCATAACAGATGGTGAATCAAGAGCAATGGAGGTGTTCAGAACCGTACCTCTTCTTGAAGTGGATGGTAAAATAGGAACCTTGCCATCACGAGAATTACCCATGATGGATGGATAGCAGCGAACAATAGAGAACCCAAGTGAACTTGATAAATAAAGCTATGCTCCCCGGCAACGGCGCCAGAAAATAGTTTTGATGACCCACAAGTATAGGGGGTGTATCGCAGTATTTTCGAGGGAAGTGAAACCCAATTTATTGATTTGACACAAGGGGAGCCAAAGAATATTTATAAGCCTTAACAACTGAGTTGTCAATTCAGCTACACCTGGAAATAATCTTGCTCATAGCAGTTTATCAGTAGCGACAGTTTTGTAGTAGGAATAGTAAAGTAACAACAGTAGTAAAGTAAAGACAATAGTAACAATAGCAGTAAATAGTAGGATTCGAGTGCGGTAGGTATAGGGATGGATGGACGGGCGTTGCATGGACAAGACAATTCACATAGCAATCAGAACATAGGGCAATTGCAGTTAAATAAGATAAAGCATCCAAGTACTAAATAATCCTAGGCATGTGTTCCATATATAGTCATACGTACTCGCAATGAGAAGTTGCACAACATCTTTTGTCCTGCCAGCCCGTTTGCAGCGGGGCCTCAAGGGAACTACTGACAATTAAGGTGCTCCTTTTAATAGAGCACCGGAGCAAAGCATTAACACTCCATGAACACATGTGATCCTCACATCAAAGCCATTCCCTCCGGTTATCCCGATTTACATCGCCGGGGCCATTGGTTCCGGACAACAACGTGTGTATACAACTTGTAGATAAGACCAAAAACAATACTATCATAATGAATCAATAACATGTTCAGATATGAAATCATGGCTCTCGGGCCCTAGTGACAAGCATTAAGCATAACAAGTCGCAACAAAGTCATAAAGCACTAATAAAAGATACTAGGCACCATGCCCTAACAATCTGATGCCATTACATGAACGATCTCATCCAATCCCTACCATCCCCATAGACTACAGCGGGAGATTACTCACTCATATATGGGGGAAACATGGATGGTCGATGGAGAAACGATGGTGATGATCTCCTCCAATTCCCTGTCCCGGCAGGGTGCCAGAACGGAGTTTCTGGTGCTGTTTCGTGGAATCTGGTGGTGGCGGTGGAGCGGAACTCCTTCTGGAAAAACGTCGAACCCCCCCTGAGTTTTTAGGTCAGAAGGCAACTTATAGGCAAAGAGGGAGACCGAGGCGCGGGCAGGGCGGACCACCGGCGCGGCCCAGGCTTGCCCGCGCGGCCAGGTGGTGTGGCCTGGGCCCAACCCCCCTCCATCTCGTATTCTGGCTCCGGGAGTCTTCTGGTGAAATAGGATTTTTGGCATATTTTCCGGGACTTTTCCTGATAGTTGTTTTTCTGCACAAAAAGTAGACACCAATGCAATTCTGCTGAAAACGGCGTCAATCCGCGTTAGCTGCATCCAAATCACACAAGTTTAGAGGAGAAACAATAGGAAAAGCGTTCAGGAAAGTAGATACGTTTTGGACGTATCAGATTCTCATCTATAAACAATGGGAAGCTATCTTTCCTTTAGTTACTGTACATAAACTAACTAGAGAAGTCTCTGATCATAGTCCTTTGATTGTTGACACTATGGAGGGACAAAATGTAGGTAAAAAGATTTTATATTTGAAAAAAGTTGGTTAACAAACCCTGAGCTTATAAAGAGAATTGAAAAGGTTTGGAATAAGCCTGTTAGATGCAGAAATAGTCTGGATAGAATTCAAAAGAAATTGAAGAATGTGAGAAGTGATCTTAAAGGTTGGGGTGCTCATATCAGGGGGCAGGAGAAGAAAATGAGAAAGCAGTTAACTGATGAGTTGCAGGAACTAGAAGGCATTGAGGAGCTGATTTTGCTGAATAAGACACAACAAATTCGTAAAGCTCAAATTCATCATCAACTCTTTGAAATATATGAGAAAGAAGAACAATATTGGCAACAAAGATCAAGATATTCGTGGCTGCTTAAAGGAGATAGTAACACTGAACGGCTAATGATGTCAGAAGGAAGAAAATGATTTACTCTTTGCAAAGTGGAAATGGTGAGATCAAAAGGACCTATGATCTCTTGACTCATGCCACTGCTTTTTCCAAAACCTTGTTTGGCCCTGCTGAAGGTTTTGCCATCAGGTTGTCTGATGATAATTGGGAGAGTTGGGAAAAGCTAAATGACTATGATAGAGAAGAAATGAGTAGACCTTTCACAGAGGAGGAGATTAGGGAGGTTGTGAATCAGATGGAAAAGAAGAAAGCTGCTGGCCCTGATGGGATGCCAATAGAGTTCTTTCAACTTTGCTACATGTTATAAGGGGTGATATTATGGAAGCTTTTGAGGATTTCCATTCACATAAAATTGATCTGAGCAGTATCAACTATGGCACAATTACTTTGATACCGAAAAGTGAGGATGCTGATGTAATACAAAAATTCAGACCTATTTGTCTGCTGCAAGTGCTCTTCAAAATCTTTAAAAAAGCCCTCACTATCAGGTCTGAACCTGTGATGAATAAGTTGATAGATACCCATCAGGCAGCTTTCATCAAAGGGAGATATATTTCAGATGGGGTCACTCTTTTGCATGAGATTTTGAAAGAATCCAGAGTTCAGAAACAACAGGGGGTAGTGTTGAAGTTGGACTTTGAGAAGGCATATGACAAAGTCAATTGGGAGTTTTTGTTTCACTTCTGTAAACAGAAGGGCTTCAGTGAAGATTGGTTGATTTGGCTAAAAAGTGTTGTTACAATGGGGACCTTGAATGTAAAGGTGAATGGTGAAATGGGTCCTTATTTTGGGAGTCATAAAGGGTTCAGGCAGGGGGGGTCCTTTCTCTCCTTTCTTATTCAATATGGTCGGAGACTGTTTGGCTAAAATGGTGTTGAATGCTTAGGCAGGTGGCCTCATAACTGGTTTGGCAGATAATTTTGTTTGCTAAAGGCATTGCTATCTTACAATATGCTGATGACACTATTCTATTCATCAAGGATGATGTGGAGGGAGCTAGAAATTTGAAATTGCTTCTGTATCTCTTTGAAGCTATGTCGGGTCTGAAAATCAATTTTGAAAAAAGTGAGGTGCTGTTGATCTTAGAAGATGATGAGAAGCAAGGGATGTATGCAGATCTTTTTAATTGTCAAAATGGTGAATGGCCAATCAAATACCTGGGCCTACTTGTCTGTAGTAGAAAATGTTTCGTGGCTGAATTAAAGTTCATTGGAAAGAGGCTGTGCAAGAAGATGGATGGTTGGGTGGGAGGTGCTTTATCTGTTGGAGGGAGATATGTGAAAATCACTGCTTGTATGTCAAGTATAGCAGTTTATCCTATGTCTATGTTTCTTCTACACAAAACAAATGTGGAGGAAATAGAGAAACCCACCAGAGCTTTCTTCTGGTATGGGAAATCAGGCAGGAAAAAGTATCAAATGGTGAAGTGGAAATATATTTGCAGACCTAAAGAAAAAGGTGGTTTGGGTATAAAAAATGTAAGGATTTTTAATATCAGTCTGCTATGTAAGTGGTGGTGGAGATTGGAGGCTGAGGAAGGGCCTTGGCAGACTTTTGTGAGAAGGAAATATCTGGGCAGTGGGGGAATCTATTTTGTGAGACATAAAAAATCTGACTCTGCTTGTTGGTCTGACCTGCTGAAGGTAAGAGACATTTATCTGGCAGGGAGAAGGATGATTGATGGAAATGGCATGAAAACACATTTTTGGGGTGATGCTTGGTATATGTATGCTCCTTTGAAAATCATTTTCCCTGAATTGTTTGATATTTGCTGTGATCAGAATGTGTCAGTTGCTGTCATGGCTGCAAGAAATTGGCACTGCTCTTTTAGAAGGGTGCTAGGTGGTGACAAGCAAGAAAAGTATAACAGATTACAGATGATGGCGAGGGGAGTTTCCTTGTCATCTGAGGTGGATAGACCCAGGTGGTTGTGGAATAAGAGTGGCACCTTCACTGTTAAATCAATGTATAGTCATATTTCCAACAGAGGTGTGGATAGGAGTTTTAAACATCCGTGAAAAGCTAAAATCCCTTTGAAAATCAAGATATGGCTATGGCTAATCTGGCACAACGCCATACCCACAAAGGACAATATGAAAAAAAATAAAGTGGACTGGAGATACAAGATGCAGGTTTTGTGATCAGGAGGAATCTATTGGTCACCTATTCTTTACCTGTGGGACTGCAAAATATGTATGGGGGGGTAATTGCGAAGTCAGTAGGTGCTGTGGACATGCCTGGGTCCTTTTCACAGTACTTCTGGTGGATTCTGAGACATCTTTCTGTTAGTTGTAATATTCAAATTATGTCTTTAGCTTCTATCTGTTGGGCCATTTGGAAACTCAGAAACAGAGCATGTTTTGAACAAAAATTGATTAACTCCCCTGTTGATTTGATCATGTTTGCCTGTGTTTTTATCAAATACTGGGTAGGTCTTCACAATGAAGATGAGAGGGAGGCACTAAAGAGTGGTGCTGAATTTTTGCAAAGGAATGCTCTGTCTGATGCTGAGGCCATGGACACAGCCCCAGTTCCGCTGCTAGGCCTACCTTCTACTAGTAGGAAACGTGCAAGATCCCTAGAAGATGCCGAGAAGGAGGAATGATGCAAAAAACAGCAAAAGTTCCCTGGGATGCCTATCTGAGATGTTATTCATGAGGTTGCTTTGAAGTGTCTTTTGTGGGGGGAGATGGTCTATCTGATATCTCTTGCTCTTTTGTTTGTCTGGATGTAAAACACTAGCGCTATGCAGTGGCTCTTGCGTCTCTCTATCCATCTCTCCTGATCCTTGCTATCTTTTGGCATAGATCTGTCTGTATATAGTGCTAAGCTCCAGGAGTTTAAAAACCTGATTCCTTTTTTTGTATGGTGGACGTGTGGGTGTTTGTTCCGTTATCTGTTGATAGTGGAACCCAATCCCTATGTCATGGGGATTGTATGGAAAAAAATGTCATTATTGAACTTTGGATATCCTTTAGCATTCTAATCCTTTATAAATGCTTAAACTATTATCATTAACATAGTGATGAGAATAACTTATTTATAATCGTAATATGACCATAAAGGTATTATTCCTAAGAACAACACAACTGGCTTGTAACTTATTCATATTAATAATCGTCTCGCTAAAAGAAAGACATACAAACAAGGATTACAAAATTATATTTAAGTCCACTAATCCAAATGATAAACTTTTAGGAAAGGGGTGATGTCGGTTATCAACTATTTTGCTTTACATCATCAAGCCATATTGTCTCATTTCCAGCAATTCTCAAGAAGACAATCATGTTTTTATAAAACAGGATAAGTATCCAATACTTTTGTAAACTGCAACGATTTTTACACGAATTATATTTATAACTTTATATATCTAACATATACCTTTTCATGCATTATCTCCATTACAATCAAGCCCTTCTGAGAGTTCTCAACTCTAATGCAAGATTACCAAGTGACTCTCCAAATATTCTGTTTTTATCCATGGAGGAAAACTTATCCAACGGCTCATACTTTATGTGCTTGATCTTGTAGAATAGAACATTGTAGTTTAACTCTCCATCGAATGGAGAATGGCTTATTAGATGATTATGGAGAAAACACAAATGTTGCGAAGTCATCGGACTATCTCGTAATGGTTATTGTATCAAGAAGAGAAGATTATCCAATTACGAGGATATTCTTCAGGCGTGGATATTAATCTATGAAGTTAGACCCTTCTTCTAAGTTCCATATCAAGCAAGAAATTTCCCATGGTCGCAAAGGACCTCAATGGAATAGGCCATAATCTACTAAGATATTTGCAAACAGACATATAGACTAAGTTCATAATATAAGTTCAATCCTAATTGAGCTCCCACTAAAATTGTCATCCCCTGGATGATTTTAGCGATCACACGATCCCAATCCACTATACCACCCCCGATCATCATGGTTGGCAATGTAGTTTCAAAGGTATACATTCCCTAATGTCAATCACATAATCCATATGACTCATGCTCGATCTTCCAGTCTCTTGTGTTCCGAGGACATGGGTGTACATGCTAGGCTCGCCGGGAAAGTATCCAGCGAAACAAAGAAATTGGTGCACCCTATGCACCCAACTTCAGTTGGCTACGTAAAAAGTTTCCAAAAAATCTGAAAAAAGTCTTGGCATAGATAGTACTTGTACGTAACATCTTAAAAAATTTCACCTCGAAATTCATTAATATAGATCAAGAAAAAATATAGACAAAATGAATAGTACAAAATGCAAGCTGGGATTTGAATCTGGCCCATCACTATGCTATAACAAATTTGTCATTTTCTTTTTTTATGTTATGTGTAAAATTTAGACTTGGTTTTGTGTGAAAATGTATATTTAGGTCATGTCAATAACCCAGCTTGTTTTTATTTTTTTAAAAAACTTTTAAACTTGTCAACCAAGCTGGGTGCACCTATTCCTTGGTTTCACAAGATACTTAGTGTATTTGCGTGGCACATACATGCTTCTTACTCACACTCGTATGCGAACATAGATATGTCTAGTCCCCAATCGTCACTGCGAACTTTGTTGGTGTTTGCACACATAAGGAAGAACATTATCATTGGAATTATTTGGGAATCATCTTATATAATATGCTATCGTTGAGTATCTAATTAAAAAAGTTAAGTATCTAATTAAGAAACAGTAAAACTAAACGAGCTACGGCCTCTCACAGCAATTTGGTCGTTGGATTTTACCATTAAACAGTCCAGATCAAAGCCAATAAGCCCGCAACGTCGCTGATATTTTTTAATTGGTCGAATCGCTTTAATGTGCCTATCCACCATGACCGGGCTGCTGCTCCGCAGGTCGACTCTGGTGCCTTCGCGTACACTGGGCTGGCACAACGTGGGCTCTTTTGCCGCGACGATATGGCCCCGTTACGAGCAACTCTATTCGGGCCGGCAACAGCGGAGTGGAGAAGCTCAGCGGTCCGCCCTTCGGTTACTCTCTCTTGTAATGGTGACTGATTGCCTTGCCTCAAAAAAATTAATGGCGATTGATGGTGCATGCCCGGCCGTGAAAGAATCACTCCCTCGAAACAGGCATGAAAGAATCACTTGAAGCAAGGAAGATCGGACGCCCTCCCTTGCCCCCATTTCCTACTAGACTTCCCTCATGAACCCCGCTGCCTCCTTGATCTGGCAGCTCCCCTTTGTCTCTCTTCTCTAGCGAGCGTTCGGTAAACTTAGTTGCACCCTTGTGCTGGCGCCTGCAGCGAGGGCGTCAAGATGCAGGGGATCTTCTAGCCCATCATGTGGCTCCTCTCTCACCCATGGAGGTATGTGCGCACCGTTGTCTGCTCTCTCCTCTTGTTGTCGCTTGTTACCTGCACACAGGTGCAAAAACAACAACGAAGTCTGGTGCTGATTTCTTTGCCCATGGAGATGGAGTGTGTAAAAAATTCAGTTTTGGTGATTGATTTTTAGATTTCAATCTATGTCCATGTTCATTTCTTGATACTGACTTTGAATTTATTTTCCCTTCACGCACAGTCGTGTCATGTTTCTCATATAACCTGTCCTTTTTCTTATTTGTTATTCCTTTTGAATCCTGTCTTTTGCCTACGCACGCTTCGGCCTCACAAATCCTGTCTTTACTATGCTTCCCTGATTTGGATAGTTGCCGATACAAATAGTTTTGATTCAGGTATACAATCCATGTCATGTTGAATTACGTGTTACATATGGCATGCATCTTCGGTCAGTTGTCGTATCTCCAAATGTGTTTTGGTCATGCATGATTTGTTGCACATGGTATCAAGTCTTCTTCATCGCTTCCATTTATTTGCTTTATTCAATTTTCCTTTTGATTTCATCATAATAATAACGTGGAAACATTCCATCCCTTTTTCTAGCTCTTTTAAGTTTGCATGTGTTCTTTGTAATTTTGAGCCTTTTCATTTATGTTGTAACAAGAGCGACAGGTACTCATTACTTCACTAGGAATCTGAAATTAGTAGGCAAAAATGTAGAGAAAGGTGAGAGCTAGCTACTCGATAATATAAGTGTGCAGTTATATATTGCAACTTCCATTTGTTTTTGTGTTTTCGAGATAGAAGGCTGCACACATACAACTCGAGGTGCAATTCTAATGCTTTTTTATTTGGGGCTTCTCATATTGCAAAATTTTATGAATCTGAACAAGTTGCTGCTATAATGACAGGTGAAGTGATGTCGTACTCTCATACATCGATGATAACTAGAGGGTGGGAGTACTCTCACCATCTATTTATATGGTTGATTCTGGTGACATATAAACATGTTTTGTTCTTTCATTTTGCATTGCCCTCTTGCTACCGCTCTTCCATTTTTATATGCCATGATACGATTCTAAGTGTTTTCTTCTAAAATTATATACATATTGACACCGTATACATCTTGATAAAAGGGAGGTGCTTCAGGATCCGTCATTTTTTTATTTTACCACTATATTGCATAATATTATATTGTTTGATGGATTAATATTATGTTGTATATCCAAGGCATTACAATCTTGCAATTCAAATTATCAAATGTTCCTACCATTTCAAATTTTCCTAATATTTTGATCAGTCTATCCTTTATACCGGTGGGCGCAGCAATGCGCGTTTACATGGTCTAGTACTAGCATACACTAAGATGAAAAACAGGTATCAACATCATATGTATATTGTGATATGATATGGTCCTTCTTGCGTCTTGTTCTCCATCGAGCTCTCCGGCATGGTCTCCATATTGCCCCGGTTTGACGCCAAGTCCACGACGCCACCAGTAGGTCATCCATCGGAATGATGACTACTACTATACTACTTAGTAACAGAAAAGTAAATTACTTTACCTTCATAACAACCAAGACCATATCACAACACAAGCCCTCCCGCAAAATAAAGTTAGACGCCTTTACTTTATCTTTTGCAAGTTTTACGTGCCTGTTAGGGCTTTCGTAATAGAACTGTTTCTAATCTACGAACATTTTAACCACAACATGGATCCAACAGTTGTCTCTACTACACCCTATTCGGGGCCCTCCATTATAAATGCTATATCAACTATTGAATGAGAGACAGACACCTGCTAGCCACTTATACGGGACAAGTTGTATGTGGAGCATGGAACCAGTCTCGCGTACGAATACACGTAAGATCGGTCCAGGCCGCTTCATCAAACAATATTAGGATATAAGCAAGTACACGTTAGAGGGTAACAACTAGGGGATCAATGCCCGCACAAAACATGTGCGTACTGGCCGTACAACACTCCTATGCATAGATCGTCTCTGATACCACTGAAGGGTTCCGTAGCAAAAAACAAAAAAATTCCTACGTTGGAACGCCCTAACTGTCCAAGATCTATCTATGTAGTAATGCAGTAACAACCGGTGTCGTGGTGGTGTCACGACAGATGCCATGGATAGACTAAATGTGGGGATTAATACACGCTAGAGGTCCAGGGAGGGATAGTGAAGTGATTCTCCACACAGAAGATTGTATTCCTTTCCTTTCAAGATTACAAGTGCTCCTAGAGCTGTATTGGCGAGAGGAGGAAGAAGGAGTTCTCTTTCTCTCAGCCTCAGTTCACCCCTAGAATCTTAGCCAAATCGGTATAGAAGAAAACGCAACCCCTTCCACTGAAACCCTAGCTCCCCTTATATAGAGGCGGCCTGGTCTCTGCCTAGGGCATACGTGGAGACATATTCCTAAGAATATGCCTCCTCTCAAAGTGGTAACCCGACCGGGGTGCTTTTCCCCCGCGTCACACATGCTTTAGCTACGTGAGCCTCTGCGGCGCCTGCGTCAGCCGACATGGGCGTCGTCACCCTTGTCGGCCATGACCCGGTGGTCCTGCCCTTGCTTGCTTCGCTCATGCAGTGCGTACTGGGCCTTCTTTTTGACCAGAGAGATTCCTTCCTTCTCCCAGAAGCTAAACGGGACCCGAATCATGGTAGATACGGCTGATGGGTTCGTAGCATGGAAAACAAAAAATTTCTACCGCAAGAACTGTTGGGTCCGCAGCATAGAAAACAAAAAATTTCCTACGATGTGAACTACACGCCAAGATCTATCTACTAGGTACAAAGCAACGGGTGGAAACGAGAACTTACCCTCGTAGACAACGAGCTTTGTTAACGAGTAGGAACTCGTGGTTGATGTAGTCGTACACTTGCCAAGCTCAAGATCGTGATGAAGTCCAGCAGGTCCGGCTCTAGCATGTCCATCAGATCCAGCTCCAGCACCACCAAGTCCAGCACCGCAAAGCAGCGGTGCATCCGTGATCGCACACACGTCCGGTACCCCGACAACCTCCGTCCCTCGCTCCAGCAAAGCAGCGGAAGCAGCAACTCTTTTCCAGATAAATACACCGGGAACATGTATCTCGCTAATCCGAGACCATGGGGGAATAATACTAGAGGGGGAGAGAGATCCTTCACAAGGAGGTGTCTGTGAGAAGTGAGGAGAGGGTGGCCTTTTATAGGAGGAGGGGGGTTGCCCCTCCTTCATGGCCGGTGCATGGAGGAGGTGACCCTTCACCTCCTCCATTCATGTGGTGGTAACTCCCTCCACATAAATTTGCCCCTTCACATTCTCTTTTAAAGTCTCCACTTTAAATCTCCAAATTTAATGCTCTCTCATTTAATAAAACTCTTTTATTATTTTATTCAGAATTTTGTTAATTACTTTAATTAACAAACATTCACATAAAACCCCCTGCAACATTTCAATATTACATGCAGAACCAATTTCAGTAATTTCATCCGAAACAGTTTCGGTGTCTATTGAAATAATTCCAGCGCTTTCTTAAATCTTTATCTGAAACATATTTGCTCCAAATGGTGTCGGTATCCCTTAAGTGTGTCACCCTACGGTTCGCGAATAATGCAGACATGATCGAGACCCCTCTCCGATCAATAATCAGCAGCGGGACCTGGAGATCCATACTAACTCCTACAC
This sequence comes from Avena insularis, assembly GCA_023614405.1. Lineage (NCBI taxonomy): Eukaryota > Viridiplantae > Streptophyta > Magnoliopsida > Poales > Poaceae > Avena > Avena insularis. The sequence goes on along the minus strand of CM042684.1, from coordinate 326,639,354 downwards.
ATTCAACGACGACTTCTGTGATCGTGAGAACCTTTAACGCTAGTAACTAAATCCCTTTGTCCTGCGATATATTACATGTCCGAGATTCGATCATCGGTATCTCCATACCTAGTTTGATCTTGTTACCGACATGCACTCTTTTCTCGTTCCCGTGATATAACATTCTTGTGATCACATCACTTGCTTGCAAGCTATTTCAATGTGATATCACCGAGAGGGCCCAGAGTATATCTATCCGTCATCAGGATGGACAAATCCCACTCTTGATCCATGAGCCTCAACATAACGCCTTCGTAGCACTGAACCCACCTTCATAGTCACCCTGTTACGGTGTGACGTTTGATGTTATCAAGATACTCTTCCGGTGTTAGCAATTAACATGATCTCATGGTCTAAGGATAAAGATTACTTCGTATGATGTTATAGCAATATAAACATAATGACTTTGATCGTAATGCTATGCTTCGGATGAATGTTAATCACATCATTCCACCAATGTTGTGACCTCGTTATTAACAACATCCAATGTCCATGATCAGGAAACCTTGATCATCTTGTTAATCAACAAGCTAGTCTATAAGAGAGGCATAACTAGGAACCTTTTTTTGTTTATTAAACACACATGTATTGATGTTTTCGATCAATACAATTCTAGCATGTAAAATAAACATTTATCATAAACATGGAATAAGATAATAACCACTTTATTATTGCCTCTCGGGCATATTCCCTTCAGTCTCCCACTTGCACTAGAGTCAATAATCTAGTTTGAAAAACTTTGCGTATTGAACACATATAGCTTTCTGGTGTTGCATATACGCAATTGCTAGTGGTTAACATAATCTCCTGATCTGACAGTTTCAGGTCCATGTGTATTTGCATGTCTTTGCGTCTCTACGCATCACTCATTCTCAAATTCCTTCTCAAGAAACTTGACGTTCCAAGCGACAAACTCTTTTGTCCTCGGTGTTATGGAGAAATTCCCAACAAATTCTTTGGGATAACCTACAAAGACGTGCTTATCCGACTTTGGTTGTAAACATTTTACTTATGCATAGCATACCAAAATTTAAGAAAAGACAATTCGGGTTTTATCCCAAACCATAACTCATATGGTGTCATTTCAACGGATCACGATGGTGCTCTTTTCAGTGTAAAAGCGGTAGTCTCTAAAGCTTTAATCCTTAAAACATAATGGCAGTTTTATAAATGACACCTTTGATCTTACCTTGTCAAACATGGTTTGATTTCATCTCTCGAATATGCCATACTCCTATGGTTTATCGGGAAACACAAATCATGGAACAATTCCTCAAGTCTTAGGTGTTTTTGCTAAACATGTAACTCAAATATCTTCCTTTATGATCGAATCATAAACTCTTTATTTTCTTGTTACAATGATTTTCCACTTCATCTTGAAAGTCTTTGAACAATTTTCAAATGTTTCATACTTCTTCCTTATTAAGTAAATATACAGATATATTCACTCAAATTTTCGGAGAAAGCATATGAAGCAAAAAGATCCATCGTGATATGGCTACACATAATGGACTATGCACATCAGCATGCACAATTTCCAATAAGCTAGTCATCCGTTCCTCTCTGGCCTATGGACGGAGTTTCAATTATCTCGAGGAAAGTCTCACATGCGTCAATTGATCAAAATCAAAGACTCCAAAAATCCATCAACATGGAGTTTCTTCATGTTTTCTTTTAAATATAATTTAAACAGTGATGTCACTTCATAAGTGATCTTTCAATCATTTGTCTTGTGACATTTTAGCAATAGTGTTTATGGATGTGATTTCTCCAACTAGACTTGTAAAAGTTCATCCATCCTTTATGGAATATGGTAATTATTTGAACAGCCATTATTCTCATGATACCGGAACAAAATAACAATTATTTAAACAAATCTTGAAGGCTTGGTTTGATGACAACGAAAAACACAATAACACTTTATTTTTTTTTCGATGAACATCATCACTCATTCTCTTGCTGGTTACTTAGGCCATTGTAGTTCATGAATTGCGTTGTCCTGTATGCCACTTCATACCAACCAATTCGGTATCCAATACCTAAGAACCACATTGTTTAACAAGCAAGGAATATAGCCATAACATGTATATCTTCTATATACCTAAGTTGGACATCTCCAACCTTTTATTTTCTGCCAAATATTTTATAGATTCTCTTTCAGCAATTCCTTTTCTTTTAAAAGAATCTATCAACATCAATAGTGGTGTCATCAACATGACACATGGTACAAAGCGTATATAGTCAAATACTAATACCTTTGGACTTGCACTTTGAAGTGGATCACCATCATCAAATGTTTGGTGTTATTTCAAAAATCCATTCTTTAGTAATCTATTAGTGTAGTAAACATTTTACTTACAGCTTCTATTCATCCTTATCATGACAACTTTCATGATCAAGCTACTATAGCTTATAAGGAAGAATCACGAGTATAATATCAGTTCCCAAAACCTTTTTGGTAGATTCGGATGCCTAGCATCTCCATCCTTCACAAATTCTCATAAAATATGAGAACATGTATTTTGCTAAATTATACTTTATCATAATGCAACCAAAAAACATTGTTTCAGATATCACAATATCTTTCACACATGATGGTTTCTGAAACAATTTTCAGCTCCAATATAATCTTGATATTAAAACAACGTTTTGAATATCAATAATTATGGAGGCAAATATGATACTTTAGATACTAACATTGGAATTCTTACTCTCTATTTAATACTACTTATTAAACTTCATGGAGTAAATAGAGTTTGCTGAAAGTTTGCAATAGGACTTATAAACTTTAAATTGACATTCAAAACAATACGATACCAGTTCGTAAAGTAAATATCCAGAATTCTATAGTTCTATTATCTCAAATAAAAACTAAGCATAAGGTAGAAAACGAATGCCAATGACTACAACAAACTATGCAAATTCACTTTGATTTAATTTATGACAAATTGAGTTCTACTAATCCAAATTAGAATTGAACTCCCACTCAAAAACGACATCCCTCGTGCCTTTTTGGTGATTACATGAACCAAATCCACTACACCAAGTCCGATCATCACGTGAGTCAGTGTAGCTTCAAAGGCGAGCATCAATATGGTCATCACATCAACTATGTGACTCATGCTTAACCTTTCGGTCCGTGTTCCGAGGCCATGTCTGTACATGCTAGGATCGCCAAGTAAGAACCTTAGTATTCGCGTGTGTAAAACTGTCTTACACCCGTTGCATGAAAGCGTAGAGTTGAGAACACCCGATCATCACGTGATGTCTCGAAACACGATCCATAGAACGGTGCATACTTAAGGAAGAACACATTTTTATCTTGATATCTAAAAGAGGGATCATCTTACAATGCTACAGAAAGCACCAAACTAGCAGTATAAGATGCTAACATCTAATGTGTAAAGTGAGATGATATGGTCCATACATTTGATCTCTATCACTTGCATCGTGGTATGATCTCTATCATTCCTTTGTGTGTAAGGCCAAGGTCTATGGAACTTACACGTTAAGTGTGTTGTAAGAGTATCTATCATACATCTACTTACAACAATACCATATAATTACACTATCCCAGCAACGATCTAAACTAGACGCCTCTAATTTATCAATTGCAAGTTTTACGTGGCTTAGGGCTTTCGGAGATAGAACCGTTCTTACCTACGAACATGAACCACAACGAGGATAACTAATTTATTAGCAACTCGTTGTAAATCAGATATTGACTATAGTAGGAGAGACAGACACCCGCCAGCCACTTATGCAAAACAAGTTGCATGTCAGTCGTGGAACCGGTCTCATGTACGATGACATGTAAGGTTGGTCTGGGCCGCTTCATCCCACTATGCCACCAATATCCAAAATACATAGAAGATGCAATAACATGATCATCATCGCCCACATATCAACCATATGTGTACTACCCGTGCTAAGCACCTACGCATAGATCAGGATCTGATATCACTGTTGGGTCCGCAGCATAGAAAACAAAAAATTTCCTACGGTGTGAACTACACGCCAAGATCTATCTACTAGGTACAAAGCAACGGGTGGAAACGAGAACTTACCCTCGTAGACAACGAGCTTTGTTAACGAGTAGGAACTCGTGGTTGATGTAGTCGTACACTTGCCGATCTCAAGATCGTGATGAAGTCCAGCAGGTCCGGCTCCGGCCGTCCATCGATCCAGCTCCAGCACCACCAAGTCCAGCACTGCAGCGGTGCATCCGTGATCGCACACACGTCCGGTACCCGACAACCTCCGCCCCTCGCTCCAGCAAAGCAGCAGGCAACTCCTTTCGAGATAAAGCCACGGGAACATGTATCTCGCTAATCCGAGACCATGGGGAATAATACTAGAGGGGAGAGAGATCCTTCACAAGGAGGTGTGTGTGAGAAGTGAGAAGGGGTGGCCTTTTATAGGAGGAGGGGTTGCCCTCCTTCATGGATTTGCGTATGGAGGAGGTGACCCTTCACCTCCTCCATTCATGTGGTGGTAACTCCCTCCACATAAATTTGCCCCTTCACATTCTCTTTTAAAGTCTCCACTTTAAATGCATTAAATTTCTCCAAATTTAATGCTCTCTCATTTAATAAAACTCTTTTATTATTTTATTCAGAATTTTGTTAATTACTTTAATTAACAAACATTCACATAAAAATCCCTGCAACATTTCAATATTATATGCAGAACCAATTTCAGCAATTTCACCCGAAACAGTTTCGGTGTCTATTGAAATAATTCCAGCGCTTTCTTAAATCTTTATCTGAAACATATTTGCTCCAAATGGTGTCGGCATACCTTAAGTGTGTCACCCTACGGTTCGCGAATAATGCAGACATGATCGAGACCCCTCTCCGATCAATAATCAGCAATGGGACACGGAGATCCATCTCGACTCCTACACATTCAACGATGACTTCTGTGATCGTGAGAACCTTTAACACTAGTAACTAAATCCCTTTGTCCTGGGATATATTACATGTCCGAGATTCGATCATCGGTATCTCCATACCTAGTTTGATCTCGTTACCGACATGCACTCTTTTCTCGTTCCCGTGATATAACATTCTAGTGATCACATCACTTGCTTGCAAGCTATTTCAATGTGATATCACCGAGAGGGCCCAGAGTATATCTATCCGTCATCAGGATAGAAAAATCCCACTCTTGATCCATGAGCCTCAACATAACGCCTTCGTAGCACTGAACCCACCTTTATAGTCACCCTGTTACGGTGTGACGTTTGATGTTATCAAGATACTCTTCTGGTGTTAGCAATTAACATGATCTCATGGTCTAAGGATAAAGATTACTTCATATGATGTTATAGCAATATAAACATAATGACTTTGATTGTAATGCTATACATCGGATGAATGTTCATCACATCATTCCACCAATGTTGTGACCTCGTTATTAACAACATCCAATGTCCATGATCAGGAAACCTTGATCATCTTGTTAATCAACAAGCTAGTCTATAAGAGAGGCATAACTAGGAACCCTTTTTTTGTTTATTAAACACACATGTATTGATGTTTCCGATCAATACAATTCTAGCATGTAAAATAAACATTTATCATAAACATGGAATAAGATAATAACCACTTTATTATTGCCTCTCGGGCATATTCCCTTCAAGAACGAACAAAACCCAGATCTAATCTAGATAAAAGCCAAGATCTAATCTATTAGACATGTGCAACGAGATAGATCTGTACTAACCCTCGTAGAACCGAAAGCGTTACGAGATTAGATCTCGGGGTTGATGTAGTCGATCACTTTCCGATCTCAAGATCGTGTGGACGATCCTTCCAGCACCACGTTCCGGCAGCGCTTCCGCAGTCGGTCACACGTGCGGAGTTGAAGCAGACCTTCCTCTCCCCGTTCCAGCGAGCAACGGAGGTAGTAGATCTTCTCCACGGAATCCCAGCAGCACGACGGTGTGGTGGTGGTGGTGGAGGAGAGAATTATGCAGGGCTTCGCCTAAGCCGGAGCAGAGCGAAGGAGGAGGAGAGAGGCGGCGGCTAGGGATTGTTATGGGAGAGGTCTAGGGGGTGGCGCCCCCTCCCCTCTATTTAAAGGAGGGAGGCGCACCATGGGAGGGGGAGTCCTAGTAGGACTCCCCTCCCTCCTTGGCCGGCGAGTTGGGAAGGGGGGGAGGAGTCCTCCCCCACGAATCCGTGTCTAGCCCCACAAGGTTTCCTTGACTCTTTCTTGGTTTTCAAGCAAACTCCAAGAAATCTTTCTAGAACCTTCCAGAATATTCTGAAACCTTCTAGAATCTCCATACAAACACTCCAGAACATTTCCTAACTCAGAAAATGATCCCCAATATATGAATCTTATTCTCCGGACAATTCCGGATCTCCTCGTGAAGTCTCGGATCCAATCCGAGACTCCGAACAACATTTGGTCTCCAACGCATATTCCATATCTACTTAAAACAACTTCGAACCTTAAGTGTGTCACCCTACGGTTCGTGAATATGCAGACATGATGAAGACACCTCTCCGATCAATAACCATCAGCGGATCCGAGATCCATAACGGCTCCCACATACTCAACGATGACTTCGTGATCGATAGAACCATTAACATACGAAACCAATTCCCTTTGTCACGTGATATTCTACTTATCCGAGGTTTGATCATCGGTATCTCCATACCTAGTTCTACCTCGTTACTGATAAGTACTCTTTACTCGTTCCATGTTATGTCATCCCTTGTGACCTAGTCACATGATTGCAAGCTAACTAGATGACATTCCACCGAGAGGGCCCAGAGCATATATATCCGTCATATGGATGGACAAATCCCAATCTTGGTCCATGCGCTTCAACACATACTTTCAGAATACCCAATGACACATTTATAACCACCCAGTTACGAAGCGGTGTTTGATGTCATCAAAGTACCCATCCGGTGATGGTGATTAACATAACCTCATGGTCGAAGGATTAGGTTACTATGCATTTGAAAGCTTACAGCAATACGAACTTAATGACTTGATCTTATGCTACGCTTACTATGGATGTGTGTCCATCACATCATTCTCCTAATGATATAACCTTGTTATTAATGACATCCAATGTCCATGATCAGGAAACCATGATCATCATTTAATCAACAAGCTAGTTCCACAAGAGGCTTACTAGGGACTCTTTTATGTTTACAAAACACACATGTATCAGTGTTTCCTTATAATACAATTATAGCATGGGATGTAAACATTCATCATAAACACAAAGATATAATAATAACCACTTTTATTATTGCCTCTTGGGCATATCTCCAACCATCTACCACTTGCACTAGAGTCAATAATCTAGATTACATGGTAATATACCTAACACCCATGGCGTTCTGGTGTTGGTCATGCTTTGCTCTAGGGAGAGGTTTAGTCAACGGATGTGCCACATTCAGATCAGTGTGTACTTTGCAAATCTTTATGTCACCATCTCGGACATACTCGCGAATAGCATGGAAACATAGCTTGATGTGCTTCAGCTTGCTAGGTGACCTTGGCTCCTGTGCATTAGCTATGGCACCTGTGTTGTCACAGTAGATGGCCATCAGGTCCAACACACTGGGAACCACGCCAAGTTCAGTAATGAACTCCTTCATCCATATGGCTTCTTGTGCAGCCTTCGAAGCAGCTATGTATTCCGATTCAGTTGAAGATTTTGCCATAATGCTTTGCTTGGCACTCCTCCAGCTCACTGCAGCACCATTCAAAATAAATACGTATCCGGATTGTGACTTCGAGTCATCTGGATCGGTGTTCCAACTAGCATCAGTGTAACCGTTTACAACAAGTTGTTCATCACCTCCATAAGAAAGAACCATATCCTTAGTCCTATTCAGGTACTTTAGGATATTCTTGACCGCTGTCCAGTGCTCCATTCCAGGATCACTTTGATATCTGCTAGTCAAACTAACAGCATGTGCAATATCCGGTCTTGTACACAGCATGGCATACATGATAGAACCTATGGCCGAGGCATAGGGAATATTATTCATCTTTTCTCTATCTTCTACCATAGCCGGACTTTGAGTCTTACTCAAGGTCTTACCTGACAACATGGGCACGAACCCTTTCTTGCTCTCTTCCATTCTAAACTTCTTTAGAACTTTGTCTAAGTATGTACTTTGTGAAAGCGCTATTAGGCGTCTTGATCTATCTCTATAAATCTTGATGCCTAGAATATATGCCGCTTCGCCAAGATCCTTCATTGAAAAACTATTATTCAAATAGGTTTTGACGCTATTAAGAAGTTCTATATCATTCCCAATCAACAATATGTCATCTACATATAGTACTAGGAATGCTACAGAGCTCCCACTCACTTTCTTGTAAATACAAGCTTCTCCATAAGTTTGTATAAATCCAAAGTTTTTGATTACTTTATCAAAACGTTGATTCCAACTCCGGGATGCTTGCTTCAGTCCATAAATGGAACGCTGAAGTTTGCATACCTTGTTAGCATCTTTAGGATCGACAAAACCCTTGGGTTGTACCATATACAACTCTTCCTCAATGTCACCATTAAGGAACACCGTTTTGACATCCATCTGCCAAATCTCATAATCGAAATAAGCAGCAAGTGCTAACAAAATAGTCACAGACTTTAGCTTCGCTACTGGTGAGAAAGTCTCATCGTAGTCAACCCCTTGAATTTGTCGGAACCCTTTCGCGACAAGTCGAGCTTTATAGACGGTAACATTACCATCAGCATCTGTTTTTCTTTTGAAAATCCATTTGTTCTCGACAGCCTTACGGCCATCCGGTAAGTCCACCAAAGTCCACACTTGGTTTTCGTACATGGATCCCATCTCGGATTTCATGGCTTCTAGCCATTTGTCGGAATCTGGGCTCACCATAGCTTCTTCATACGTCGTAGGGTCACTAGTGTTGTCCACCAACATGACGTTCAAGGCAGAGTCATACCAATCAGGAGTGGTACGAACCCTTGTTGACCTGCGAGGTTCAGTAGTAACTTCGTTCGAAGTTTCATGATCACCATCATGAGCTTCCTCTCCAATTGGTGCAGGCGGCACAAAAACATCTTCCGGTGCTGCGCTACTCTCAACTCCGAGAGAAGGTTCAATAACCTCGTCGAGTTCTACTTTCCTTCCAGTTACTTCCTTCGAGAGAAACTCCTTCTCAAGAAAGGATCCATTCTTGGCAACGAAAACTTTGCCTTTGGATCTATGATAGAAGGTATACCCAATTGTTTCTTTAGGGTATCCTATGAAGACGCATTTCTCTGCTTTGGGTTCAAGCTTATCAGGCTGTAACTTCTTTACATACGCTTCGCAACCCCAAACTTTAAGGAACGACAACTTAGGTTTCTTACCAAACCACCATTCATACGGTGTCGTTTCAACGGATTTAGATGGTGCCCTATTTAAAGTGAATGCGGCTGTCTCTAATGCATAGCCCCAAAACGATAGTGGTAAATCTATAAGAGACATCATAGACCGAACCATATCTAAGAGAGTTCGATTACGACGTTCGGACACACCATTACGCTGTGGTGTTCCCGGTGTCAATCGTGAAATTATTCCACATTTCTTTAAATGCATGCCAAACTCATAACTCAGATATTCACCTCCGCGGTCAGAACGCAGAAACTTAATCTTCTTGTTACGATGATTTTCCACTTCACTTTGAAATTCCTTAAACTTCTCGAAAGTTTCGGACTTATGTTTCATAAAGTAGACATACCCATATCTACTTAAGTCATCCGTGAAAGTGAGAACATAACGATATCCACCACGCGATGCTACACTCATTGGACCGCACACATCGGTATGTATTATTTCCAATAAGTCCGTAGCTCGCTCCATTATTCCAGAGAATGGAGTCTTAGTCATTTTTCCCATTAGACATGCTTCGATCTTTAAAGTGATTCAAAATCAAGTGATTCAAGAAGTCCATCGAATGGAGTTTCTTCATACGCTTCACCCAATGTGACCAAGACGACAAAGGCCACATGTATGTAGAATTATCATTCAATTTTATTCGCTTAGCATCTATGTTGTGAACATGTGTATCACTACTATCGAGATTCAATAAGAATAAACCATTCATCTCAGGTGCATTACCATAAAAGATATTACTCATATAAATCGAACAACCTTTATTCTCAGACTTAAAAGAGTAACCGTCTCGCAATAAACAAGATCCAGATATAATGTTCATGCTTAACGCAGGCACCAAATAACAATTATTCAAATTTAAAACTAATCCCGAAGGTAGATGTAGAGGAGCGTCGACGGCGATCACATCAACCTTGGAGCCATTTCCAACGCGCATCGTCACCTCGTCTCTTGCCAGTCTTCGTTTATTCCGTAGCTCCTGTTTCGAGTTACAAATATGAGCAACCGAACCAGTATCAAATACCCAGGCACTACTACGACTACTAGTAAGATACACATCGATAACATGTATATCGAATATACCTTTCTTCTTGAGTTGCCGTTCTTTAGATCCGTCAGGTACTTGGGGCAGTTACGCTTTGAGTGACCAGCACCCTTGCAGTAGAAGCACTTAGTTTCAGGCTTAGGACCAGCCTTGGGCTTCTTAGCAGGTGCGGCAGCTTTCTTGCCGTCCTTCTTGAAGTTGCCCTTTTTCTTAGGCTTGCCCTGTTTCTTGAAATTGGCGGTCTTATTGACCATCAACACTTGGTGCTCCTTCTTGATCTCCACTTCAGCAGTTTTCAGCATGGACGATAATTCAGGCAACGTCTTGTTCATGCAGTGCATATTGTAGTTCATCACAAAGTTCTTATAACTCGGTGGCAGTGATTGGAGGACACGGTGAATCCCTAACTCATTAGGAATCATTATCCCCAACTCTTGGAGCTTGTTTGCGTGCCCAGACATGGTGAGCACGTTCTCGCTAACAGAGCTTCCCTCTTCCATCTTGCAGGTAAAGAACTTTTCGAAGGCCTCATAGCTCTCCACGGTCGCGTGAGTCTCCAAAATGAGCTTGAGCTCCTTAATGATCTCGAACAGGTCGTGGTGCTCAAAACGCTTCTGGAGCTCCGTTTCTAAACCGTACAGGATGGCACACTGAACTGTGGAGTAATGATTTTTCCGAGTGGCGTAAACATTCTTTACGTCATCGGTGGCATCATCTACAGGTGGGTCACCTAGTGGTGCTTCGAGCACATAGGTCATCTGACCAGCCCTGAGGACAATCCTTTCGCACACGGAGCCAGTCCGTGAAGTTGCTTCCATTGTTCTTAAGTTTTTCTTTCTCTAGGAACGCATTGAAATTGATGGAGAGATTCGACATAATCTACAACAAATTTGCAAGTAGTTTAGACTAAGTTTATGATAAATTGAGTTCAAATTTAATTCTTAAATTAACTAGGTGAACTCCCACTCAAAACAACATCCCTCACATTGTCTTAGTGATTACACGAACCAAGTCCACTACACCAAGTCCGATCTTCACGAGAGAAGATGTAGTTTCATCGGCGAACAATCTTTATGTTCATCATATCACTTATATGATTTATGCTCTACCTTTCGATATTCCGTGTTCTGAGACCATGTCTGTACATGCTAGGCTCGTCAAGATTAATCTTAGTTTCCGCATGTGCAAAGCTGGCTTGCACCCGTTGTATGCACACGTAGAATCTATCACATCCGATCATCACGAGATGCTTCGAGACGACGAGTCTTAGCAACGGTGCCAACTAAGGACGAGCACTTTTATTACTTGATATTTAGTGAGAGGGATCATCTTATAATGCTATCGTCGCGATCTAAGCAATACAAGATGCATAAAGGATTAACATCACAGGCAATTCATAATTAGTGTGATATGATATGGCCCTTTCTTCTTATGCCTTTGATCTTCATCTCCAAAGCATGGACATGATCTCCATCATCAACAGCATTGCGTCAAGGTCAGTGGCGCTGCTTCATGGTTGTCCATCATCACCAGCAACTATTACAACTACTTGGAATACAGCTATTACAAGATGAATAGACACGCATATCTTAACAGAATTAAAGACAACCATTAGGCTCCTGCCGGTTGCCATATTACAACAAGGATCATTGCATACATCAAATATAATCACAATCACATGATGGCCATATCACATCACAAAACCCCTGCAAAAACAAGTTAGACGCCTCTAATTTTCTTTGCATGTTTTACGTGGTTTGGGGATTTCGAATAAGAACGGATCTTACCTACGAAACTGAACCACAACGTTGATACAAGTGCTATCGAGTGCAAAGTGTAAATTGGATCTATACTATGGTGGGAGAGACAGACGCCCGCAAAGCCACTTGTGCAAAGCAAGTTACACGTCAAGCATGGAGCAATTCTCATGTGCGATGACATGTAAGGTTAGCCCAAGCCGCTTCATCCCACCATACCGCAAGATGCAAAGTACACAAAGCAAAAGACGGCACAAGCACCAACGCCCACAAAACAATTGTGTTCTACTCGTGCAACAGATCTACGCATAGATACGGCTCTGATACCACTTATGGGTTCGTAGCATGGAAAACAAAAATTTTCTACCGCAAGAACGAACAAAACCCAGATCTAATCTAGATAAAATCCAAGATCTAATCTATTAGACATGTGCAACGAGATAGACCTGTACTAACCCTCGTAGAACCGAAAGCGTTACGAGATTAGATCTCGGGTTGATGTAGTTGATCACTTGCCGATCTCAAGATCGTGTGGATGATCCTTCCGGCGCCGTTCCTGGCGCTTCCAATGGTCACACGTCGGAGTCGAAGCAGACCTTCCTCTCCCTGCTCCAAATGAAAGCAGGAGGTAGTAGATCTTCTCCACGGAATCCCAGCAGCACGACGGTGTGGTGGTGGTGGTGGAGGAGAGAATTCTGCAGGGCTTCGCCTAAGCCGGAGCAGAGCGAAGGAGGAGGAGAGAGGCGGCGGCTAGGGATTGTTATGGGAGAGGTCTAGGGGGTGGCGCCCCCTCCCCTCTATTTAAAGGAGGGAGGCGTGCCATGGGAGGGGGAGTCCTAGTAGGACTCCCCTCCCTCCTTGGCCGGCGGGTTGGGAAGGGGAGGGAGGAGTCCTCCTCCCCCACGAATCCGTGTCTAGCCCCACAAGGTTTCCTTGACCCTTTCTTGGTTTTCAAGCACACTCCAAGAAATCTTTCTAGAACCTTCCAGAACATTCTGAAACCTTCTAGAATCTCCATACAAACACTCCGGAACATTTCCTAACTTAGAAAATGATCCCCAATATATGAATCTTATTCTCCGGACAATTCCGGATCTCCTCGTGAAGTCTTGGATCCAATCCGAGACTCCGAACAACATTTGGTCTCCAACGCATATTCCATATCTACTTAAAACAACTTCGAACCTTAAGTGTGTCACCCTACGGTTCGTGAATATGCAGACATGATGAAGACACCTCTCCGATCAATAACCATCAGCAGGATCTGGAGATCCATAACGGCTCCCACATACTCAACGATGACTTCGTGATCGATAGAACCATTAACATACGAAACCAATTCCCTTTGTCACGCGATATTCTACTTATCCGAGGTTTGATCGTTGGTATCTCCATACCTAGTTCTACCTCATTACTGATAAGTACTCTTTACTCGTTCCATGTTATGTCATCCCTTGTGACCTAGTCACATGCTTGCAAGCTAACTAGATGACATTCCACCGAGAGGGCCCAGAGCATATCTATCCGTCATATGGATGGACAAATCCCAATCTTGGTCCATGCGCTTCAACACATACTTTCAGAATACCCAATGACACATTTATAGCCACCCAGTTACGAAGCGGTGTTTGATGTCATCAAAGTACCCATCCGGTGATGGTGATTAACATAACCTCATGGTCGAAGGATTAGGTTACTATGCATTTGAAAGCTTACAACAATACGAACTTAATGACTTGATCTTATGCTATGCTTACTATGGGTGTGTGTCCATCACATCATTCTCCTAATGATATAACCTTGTTATTAATGACATCCAATGTCCATGATCAGGAAACCATGATCATCATTTAATCAACAAGCTAGTTCCACAAGAGGCTTACTAGGGACTCTTTTATGTTTACAAAACACACATGTATCAGTGTTTCCTTATAATACAATTATAGCATGGGATGTAAACATTCATCATAAACACAAAGATATAATAATAACCACTTTTATTATTGCCTCTTGGGCATATCTCCAACACCGGCTACACCTGTTCCTGCATACAAGTTAGACAAGCACTTCCGACTTACTCCTTAAGTCGGCTGATATAATGTTAGGCGACCCCCCTAGTCCGGGTTACTCCGTGATCCGGCCTGCCTGGAGGTGACCCGGCCAGCATCCGCTTTGGCCTTGCCGAACCTCAGCTAACTCGGCCTTTATACCCCGTTGTGACCCTACCCGGGGTTATCCCCCCAACATTAGTCCCCGAAGCTGGTGCGGTCTTAGCAGCCTTGGCCGCTAAGGCCACATCAGGTTCATTTATGTTCGAGCCTTGGATGTTATTTCCGATTTAGCTCTTTATCTCGGATTATGTGGATTTACGTTCCCTTCGCACGTTCCAAGTTTTCGTCGGCCGGCTTACCAGTTTGACTCGGATTTCATGGATTTACGTTCCCTCTGCATATTCTAAGTTTTTACCTACTGTCCGGGTTACCATGGATTTATTCAGGCCTTGTTTCCTTCTTTCATACGCCAACCCATGTGGTGGCTAATCATTACGTTGTCTTATTTTAAGGGCCTGCAGTAACCGCGATAATTGTCGATTATTCTGTGGCGAGGTCACGTCGTGCCTGCCTCCTCGTTTACCGCATCAGTGCGTCACGTCATGGGATCGCCTCTACCCTGTGGCCCTCCGTGTGGCTCCTCACTGATTGGCCGATGCAGGTGATACACGGCCACACCACATGGCTCATTTGCAGGGTGCGATCCCACTCACCTTCTTAGGGGGTGGTTAAATAGCGGAGGGGCGCACCTCTTAGGATTTTTTCCTCTTCCGCCCCCCTCTGCCCGTTGCTCTTCTTCTTCATCTTCTTCGCGACTGCACCGTCGCCATTGCTCCTAGCAGCAGCGCCGCCGCCGCACTTTTCCCCGTGCCTCTGTGACGCAGCCACTATTGTGCGACTTCCTCGCCACGGGTCCTCGCCAATCCAGGCCTCAGATCCCCGCCTCCGCTAGCGCCAGCGAGGGTAGCGAGTACGAGATGACGGAGGAGGATCTCATCGTCTTCGAGCAATAAATGGAGGAGGACGCCGCTGCGGCAGACCGTGGTGCGTGGGCCGGGTCATGGGTTTGTCAAGATGACCTTGACTGGCTCTACCAGACCAGACGCATCCCTGCCGGTGTCGTCGCTCGTCTCTCCTTCGCCGAACTGGCCCCCTCACCCAATATAGGTGAGTTCATCGTGTTCTTGTCCCACTTCCAACGGGGGTTCAGCTTGCCGGTGAGCGACTTCTTCCGGGATTGGCTTAGCACCTACCACCTGCAGCC
Organism: Avena insularis; assembly: GCA_023614405.1. Lineage (NCBI taxonomy): Eukaryota > Viridiplantae > Streptophyta > Magnoliopsida > Poales > Poaceae > Avena > Avena insularis. Next base: position 326,623,812 of record CM042684.1, on the reverse strand, counting down.
ACACCATCTTCCAGCCAACGCTATCACCTCTCTCTGCTTTTGCTTCTATGATCGAGGGCTACACCAGAGTGTGGCCCACGAAGGAGCTGTGGATCCGGTTTTTCGGCCTTCGTCGTAACGTCATCCCCAACATCCAAGTTGAGTCGGAGGATAAGCAACTCACCCAATTCGGAGCTGCGTCCATCTCACCCCGGAGGACTTCTGTTTTCCCCCGGGTCACCGGGCTTGACTCCTGCAAAGGATGGGCCCGAACCTTCTTCTATGTCCGGAACGCGGGCACTGAAGATTTGATTCAGTTGCTCCCCTATACTCCGGGTCCACCTGATCCGGAATTTTGGGAGGAGGTCTCCAAGAAGCCCATGGCTCTGGCCAACCAGGTTAACAAGAGTTTCGCGGAACTGAAGAAACTCGGGTTGCGCAACGAGGATGCTATGATCACGTTCGTGCGCAACCGAATCTCTCCCCTCCAAAAGCGCACGCACAAGGTGTGCCACATGAGTTTCGGCCGCGACCCCAACCGAACCTCCTCCTTCGAGCTGAGCAACACGGAGATTTTTCGCCGGGTTAAGGCTCTCTTCACCACCCACAAGGATTTCTCCGCTGAATGGACATGGGGAATTGAGCACTTCTGCCGTGACAGGCTCCCTCCCAAGGTAAGCTTCGCGGGGCAAACTTACTTTGGATTAAATATGTGTCGGTTTTTGTTGTATTTTTGACTCTGTTCTTCATGCTTTCTCTCAGCTATTCCTTCAGCAAACCCTTGAGGATGGTATGGATCCGACCCTTAAGTGGGAGTCAGACCGAGAAATCCCGGATGAGGAGGAGCTGGACCAGGAGATGTTTCTCCCTATGACCGACGCTACAAAACGACCCAGCGGTAAACTCTCTTCTCTTAGAGACGGCCCGATGATGAGGATGACTCGGATGTCGACGTGATTGAACCTGTTGAGGCTGTCCCTCTTTCTTTTGCCTTTCTGGCATCAGCTAACCCCGGTGGGCATATCCACGAGGATCCTCCTCTTGCTACGGGCGAACCGGTTCCGGTGGCGTCGAAGAAGAGGCGCGGAGCCGCACCAAGTTCCTCCTCCGAACTTTCTCAACCCACAAAAAGGCGAAAGAAAGTCGGAGACAAGACTGCCTCCAAGCTGGCAGGCAAAGCCCCGGCACGAAGGGCTCGGAAACCCATGGAGGCCCAAACCTCGGATGCGTAAGTCATTTTTCGTTGCGTAACTCACTTCTCCTTGCATTGTTGTAATTTCTCTTTTGACATTATTCTCTTCTTCAGGGCTCCGGTGGAGGTCCCTCAGAGCGGATCTAGCATCTCTTCACCACTCCGATCTGGCCCTTCTCCTCCTCGTGACGACGAGTCACGTCCGCTGAGCCCTATTCCAGAGGGTTCTGCGTCTGTTCCAGGTTCCGCACTACCTCGTCGAGAGGAATGCAACCTCGGAGCAGGAGAGGCCGGCCCAGCCGAGGTGACGGCGTCCACAACTTCAGCATCGCCACAACCAGCAGCCACCGAGACTACCTCGACACCAGCACTAGCCCTAGCACCAGCAGCAGTTCCAGTACCAGTGACCAAACCGGCACCAGCACCCGTTCCGGCACCAAGAAAATCAACAACCGCTCCAAGTCCAGCTATAAGAGCTCCAGCACCAAGTTCTTCCGCCTCGTCCGAGTCATCTCAACCTCGGCGAGGAACTACTCCAGCAGCTCCTAAGGGGAAATCCGCTGTAGTTACTTCTTCCCAGCAAGCCAAGGGCAAAAAGGCTCCGGATGCTACCAAGTCAGCATTCGTCGAGGCTGGGCAGCGAACCCTATCGTCGATGCTTCCCAAGAAATCTCCAACAGCGAAGGATGCTCCTGCCGAGCCAACTGATGTGCAGCAAATGGTTCTGCATACCAGCTCAGCCCTTGCCTTGGTTGAGAGGAAAGAAGCGCACGCGAAGGGCTTGGTGGCACCCCATATTCCCACCGGTGAGCGGTACCCTCCGAGCCTGATTGAGTTCGTCATGAACTGGAACAAGGCGGAGTTCGTCCACAACGACGATCTCCCGGAAAAGTTCGGCCCCGCAGAATTTTCCGCCCAAAATGAATACAGCCGCTAAGGCAATTAACCTCGCGGGGCGGATGATGGAGGTATGTCGCTTCTCCTTTACATGCTGTAGATAGTAACCATTAGTCCCCGAGCCTTCGGTGGAGTAACTTGTTAGTCGGCCGGAGGCTCATTAGAAAACTAACGTAGCTCCATGTGAACCTCGAATATGCACACACCTAGAGCCGGGTTGAGTTCCACTTGGCCCGGATTCTGTACACTTCGAATATGCACACACCTAGAGTTGGGTTAAGTTCCACTTGGCTCGGATCTTCCACACTTCGAATATGCACACACCTAGAGCCGGGTTAAGTTCCACTTGGCCTGGATTTTGTACACTTCGAATATGCACACACCTAGAGCCGGGTTAAGTTTCACTTGGCCCGTATCTTGCACACTTCGAATATGCACACACCTAGAGCCAGGTTAAATTCCACTTGGCCCGGATTTTGTATACTTCGAATATGCACACACCTAGAGCCGGGTTAAGTTCCACTTGGGCCGGATCTTGCACACTTCGAATATGCACACACCTAGAGCCGGGTTAAGTTCCACTTGGCCTGGATTTTGTACACTTCGAATATGCACACACCTAGAGCCGGGTTAAATTCCACTTAGCCCAGATCTTGTACACTTCGAATATGAACCAAGCTAATTTTACACTTCTGTACTTTTTTCAGGTAACCACCAATCGCCGGAGTGCTGAATTCCAACTCCTGCTGGATACCCATAAGATGCTACACGCAAAGCACGTTGCACTTATAGCAGAACATGAAAAAAGGGTTAAGTTTCTCCCTTGGCGCTTTTTCGTTTCTCTTCATCTTCTTCTTCCGAACTAATCTCCTCATTCGGTTTCTGCAGCTGGGGTGGAGGCTGAGAACAAGATCATGCGAAAGAACCTGGAGCAGATCAAGGGTAAGTCCTTTTTGTCCGACCCTGCTTTGCTTTCCATCTTGTTTTCTTCTTGGCTCGGCAAACATTCATTCCTCGGCTCTGCCGGGTCCACATACTATTTCAGCATCGGTTGATGATAGTGTGCCCGTGCCTGATATGATGCTGCATTTTCTCGAACAAGCAGGGTAGCATCAAGCCGAGCTGAAGAAAAATGACGATGAGCTCGCTCTCCTCCGGACCAAGGACAATGAGATTGCCAGGCTCAAGGCTGAGATGGAGAAGATGAAGGCCCAGCACCAAACCGAGCTCCAAAAGGTTGGCCAGAACTTCACAGAAGAGCGCGAGCGCCTTACTCTCCAGATCTCCAAGCACCAGGACCTACTCAAAGAATCCGACATCCAGCTTGGATCGGCAAACACTGAGCTTGAGCAACTTCGCAAGAGACGTGATAACCGCATCAAGGAGTTGACCCGGATTCACAGCCATATTTCACGTAAGTTCTTTTCCCTTGTCCAACATAATTCTCCGGGTTACTTCATATGTCTTTTCTTCAGCTTCTTCCTTTGCCTTGTTTCCAGGCCACTTTCCAGAGGGTACTCCTATTGCGAGCGCTGCCGTTGCCAATTTCCACCGAGAGAGGGGTACTCCCGTCACTCTTGACGGTGAGAGCATTCCCTTAGACATGGAGGACCTATTGGTCAGCCTGTCATCTCGCGTGGATATCATCAAGAACTACGGAAAGGATCTCCTCGACGTTTCAGTTCGAGTTTTCAACACGTTCTGGCCCGTTGAGAGCGCTCCGAAGAGAATCACACTTCTTGCTGAAAAGCTGTCGGATATCGAGACCCAGCTCGACCTCTGGAGGGAGTCCGCTAGGCGTGCCGTAGCTGATACTATCCTTCACCACATACTCACATGGTATGAGAAGATCGACCTCAGCCTCCTTACACGCCGGCGCATCGGATCCAGATGGACTGATGACCCGGAGTGGGTAGCTCGGCGCCAGGCTTGCGCCTACAGCCTCATTGAATATTCTCCTATCCATGAATGGGTTGAAGGACCGAGCTTCCTGGAATCCGCTGGGGATGAGAACGCTGAGAACGCTGAAGACGGGTCGGATGAGGACGAAGAGGGCGATGCCTCAGATATTGAAGATAGCGAAGACGATGCCGAACTTCCTCCTCCTGCTGCTCCTTAGGTCAAAAACTTGAAAATTTATCAGATCCCCGGTATGCCGGGTGCAATCAGATCTTTGTGTATATGTGATATTTTGCTACTAAGTTCTTATGCCGGGTTAACTTGGGCGTAGTCCCCAAGTTTCTTTTTCTTGTTCGTCCAATCTTTTGGCTCGGATCGTGTCTACCTTGATTCGGTTTTATGACTTACAAATCCGAGCTTCAAAAATAGTCTTAACAATACTAAGAAACGTTCAGACTTAGCTCAAAAAATAAAGCTGCATAATAACTTGAAAATAAATGCAGGGTTAGTCCAAAAAACAAACGTTAGGTCGAATAAATTCGTTTCCTTAGTCACTTTTCATGTGCTACGTAATTCCAAACTTGTTCTCTTGCTTGCCATGAAGCCAATTCTTGTTGGACAACAGCAAGTCGAAGAGTTGGGTTTTTATTGCTCACACATTACTAATCCGGGTTAAGTAGAAAACCTATTCCAGCTAACGCACAAGAGACAACAACAATAATTATTAAGGCAGTCCCCGAGTTACAGCTCGAGGCGCTAGTATTTCATTGATAAGCTCATTGCCGATATACATACCGACATATGAGAAGACTCGAATACATACACTTCTTAGCTAAGTGTAGAAAGGACGAAGTAGTGCTACATTCCGCGGTCGCTTAGATTCCTCTCCGGACCTGTCCGCCTTGTTCTTTTCCTGTGGCTTTGCATCTATAAGATAGTAAGAATCATTGTGCAATGCTTTGCTCACAATGAATGGCCCTTCCCATGGAGGGATAATTTATGCATGCCAGTAGTACGTTGTACCAACCGGAGCACCAGATCGCCTTCCCGAAAGACTCGGGGGCACACTTTCCGGCTATGGTAGCGTCGGAGATTTTGCTGATATATGGCGGATCTGGATAGTGCCAGTTCTCTTGCTTCTTCTAGCAGATCAACATCATTTTGCCGGGCTTATTGCACTTCGGCTTCTGTGTATTGGGTGACCCTAGGCGAATCATGCTCTATGTCGGCTGGTAATACAGCTTCTGCCCCATATACCAGAAAAAACGGCGTATAGCCTGTTGATCGATTCAGAGTTGTTCTTAAACTCCACAGTACCGCCGGTAGTTCTTCTATCCAGCACCCCGCCGATCTTTGCAGCGGCTCAATGAGCCGGGGTTTTATCCCGGATAAAACTAATCCGTTGGATCTTTCCACTTGTCCGTTCGATGCGGGGTGGGCTACCGAGGCTATGTCGAGTCGGATCTTCTTGTCCCGGCAGAAGCGCGCAAATGCTCCTTCCGCAAAATTGGTGCCATTGTCAGTTATGATACTGTGAGGATAACCGTATCTCAAGATAATGTCTTTGAGAAACGTTACGGTCGTAGCTCCATCACATTTTCTTATAGGCTTCACTTCAATCCATTTTGTAAACTTATCCACCATGACGAAAATGTGTGTCATGTTTCCCCTTGCTGGTTTGAACGAGCCAACCATATCCAAGCACCATATGGCAAACGGCCATGTAATTGGTTTGGTCTTGAGTTCCGACATCGGCATATGTGACTTGGTAGCGTACCTCTGACAACCATTGCATTTTCTCACCAGATCCTCTGCTTGTTCTAAGGCACTTGGCCAGTAGAATCCATGCCGGAACGCTTTTGCCACCAAGGCTCGGGATGAGGCATGATGCCCGCATTCTCCTTGGTGTATATCTTGGAGGATGTCAAGCCCTTCTTCCGGGTCAACGCATCGCTGGAGGACATTGGTTACACTCCGTTTGTATAGCTCGGAATTAATGATTGTGTATGCTTTTTCTCTCCTCTGAGTTTGCCTGGCTAAAACCTCCTCAGTGGGTAACGTTCCCTCTTTCAGGAATTGGAATATAGGCAGTGCCCAAGCTGGTATTGCTCGTGCAGGGAACATGTCCTCATCAATTTCCATCTGATCTACCGGCATAACTTCAGCCGGATCATGCTGAGCAGTCCCCGGGTCGAGCGAGGTAGTCCCCGGGTTTGTTGAGGTAGTCCCCGGGTTTGTTGATGCAGTCCCCGGGTCTCGCGTACTACCTCCCGTGTCAATGTCCATGGGCTCAGCACCGGACTCTGTATCTTCCGGGACATAGATCGAGTCGGTTCCTGGGGACGGCCTGATAGATGGTTTTCTGAGGTGTTCCAATGCTACACCCGGTGGAATTGCCTGTCGGGTTGATCTGAGCTTCGATAGCATGTCGGCAGCCTCGTTTTCCACTCGGGGTACATGGTGAAATTCACAGCCCTCAAAGTAACCAGATATCTTTTACACATGAAACTTGTACAGTGCCATGTTTGGATCCAGGGCGTCCCACACTCCGGACACTTGTTGCACCACCAAATCTGAGTCGCCAAAGCATATTATCCGACGTATGCCAATCTCTTTTGCCACTTTGAGCCCATGCACAAGAGCCTCGTACTCAGCGACATTGTTTGATGCCGCGAAATGGATCTGTAATACATATTTTAGCTGGTCCTTCTTTGGCGAGGTAAGCACAACCCCGGCGCCTAATCCGGTTTTGGTTTTCGACCCGTCAAAATGCATCCTCCAGTAGTTCGGATCAGGTGGTGGTGGTTCGTATTGTACCTCGGCCCAATCTACAAAAAAGTCCGCCACAGCCTGAGACTTGATTGCTTCTCTTCTGTCGTATTGGGGCGCATAAGGAGCTAGCTCAATTGCCCATTTTGCAATTCTGCCACTCGCATCCTTGTTACCCATTATCTCGGATGTGGGAGCTTCACATATCACTTTGATGGGGTGCTCCTCAAAGTAATGCTTTAATTACTTTGCCGCCATATAGACACCATATGCCACCTTTTGAAAGTGCGGGTAGTTCTATTTTGATGCAGATAATACCTCGCTCAAGTATTACACTGGCCTCTGCACCGACTTACCCTCTTCATTGCGCTCTACTACAATCACTGCACTTACAACTCGGTTGGTTGCGGCTATGCAGAGCAACATTGGCTCCTTTGATAGTGGAGAGGCTAACACCGGTGCTGTGGCCAACATCTTTTTTAAGTGGGCAAAGGCTTCATCGGCCTGTGGTGTCCAAACGAACTTATCCGACTTATTCATGAGTTGGTAGAGAGGAAATGCCTTTTCTCCCAACCGACATACAAACCGACTTAACGATGCTAGGCACCCAGTGAACTTCTGGACATCGTTAAGACACTTCGGCAGCTCCATTTGTTCAATAGCCTGAATCTTAGTTGGATTAACCTCGATACCTCGGCTGGAGACGAGAAATCCGAGTAATTTTCCATCCGGGACACCGAAGGTACATTTTTCTGGGTTAAGCTTCATCCGGAACCTTCTCAAGTTCGCGAATGTCTGCCTGATGTCATCAAGGAGCGTTTTGCTTTCCTTGGTCTTGATAACCACATCATCCACGTATACTTGTACGTTTTGACCTATTTGGTCGTGCAAACATTTTTGCATACATCTTTGGTATGTTGCACCTGTATTACATAAACCAAACGGCATAGTGCGATAGCAATAAGCCCCGTACGGGGTGATAAACGCGGTCTTTATTTGATCATCCGGATTCAAAGGTATCTGGTGGAAACCAGAATATGCATCAATGAATGACAACAGTTCACATCCCGCGGTTGAGTCTATGACCTGATCTATCCTCGGCAGTGGAAATGGATCTTTTGGACACGCCTTATTCAGGTTCGTGTAATCGATACACATACGCCAAACCACTGCCACGTTCGGATTATCCTTCTTCTTTTCTACCAGCACCGGATTAGAAAGCCAATCCGGATATAGTACTTCCATGATAAATCCTGCTGCTAGCAACCGAGCTATCTCGTCTCCAATGACTTCTCTTGCGCAATCACGAGTGACTCGGCTAGGTTAGACCCAGCTGAGGCACACTCAATGGAACGTCGGAAATCTCCAGCAATGGTAATCACTCCATTTGGCCCGGGCAACTTCATCTTCAGATAACTGATGTGGCAGCTTGCCATGAACTTATTCAATGTTGGTCTTCCGAGTAACGCGTGATACGCACTTTCCAAGTTCACTACCTCAAACTCCAGATTCTCAGTTCGGCAATTATCTCTTGTGCCGAATAGCACGTCAACCCGGACTTTGCCTATGGGCTCACAAGAAATGCCTGGTACAATACCATGGAAAGTTGTCCTTGTAGCCTGGAGCATGTTCTCCGAGATGCCCAACTTGCACATTGTATCTGCATACATGATGTTAATGCTACTGCCATTGTCAATCAGTACCTTGGAGAACCTCACATTGATGTTCGGCCCAATGAACGTCGGGTCCAGCACTAGCGCATACGAACCTGGACTCGGCATAAGATTGGGATGATATTTGATGTTCCAGGTGATTTCTTGGTCCGACCAAGGCATGTACCTCGTCACTGCTGGCATTACCGCATTGACCTCCATATGTCGGCGCTGCAAGCTCTTCCTATCTGTTTCCTCAGTTGTGAACACACAATAGCTTGATGATGTTCTCTGTACTCATTCCTCCCCTCATTTCCGGGGTACCTCTGATCCGGCTGGTGCTGATTTTCCACCTGATGCACTGCATCCCTTCTCTCACTGTTGTCATACCTCGGCGGAGGGGGAGGCAACATTAGCTGTTGCGTGTTCGCTCCGGAGAGCAATTGCTGCCGAGGTAACTCCTGCCGAGGTTGATCATTCCGGGGTGCCTGAGCATTCCCCGAACCACCTTATTCTATCTTACGCATCCACTCACATTGCCTCGTTGTGTGACCCGCCGGGCTACTCGGATTTGGTGTGTGAAACTTACACGGCTGGTCCAACATCGACTCATAAGTATACCTCGGACGGTCTTTCTTTTCTTGCCATTGTTTCTTTTGCTCCGGCGTCCATGTTTTCTTGCCATTGTTTCTTGGAGTCCATTGCCCTCCAGTTTTTTGGCGCTGGTTGCTCCGTGCTCCGGGTTGATCTTGATTCACAGCTGCAACTTGTTGCGAACCGTAGCGATGATCCGGTCTATCATCTCTTCTTTTTCCTCTGTAGTCATTCCTCCGAGATGACCCGGCTCCATCCCTCTGATAGTATTCCTCGTTTGACTCGTTTGACGCGAGCCTAGGTTGAGTCGGATCACCCAAAGCATACGAATCGGCAATCCGGATCATCTCTGCCAACGTAATTGGCATTTTCCTTTGCAATTTCATCCACAGCTCGCTGCCATATCTGCACCCTTGCACAAACCACGCTATGGCCTATGACTCTATGACACCCTCACACGAGTTTCTCACGGTACACCACCGGGTCAAGAATTCATGGTCTGTCTCATTAGGTCTTTTCTTGCACATTGCTAGGGTTTGTGGCCTATTCGACCTCTGATATGTACTTGAGAAGTTGCTGACAAACATTTCTTCAAAATCTATCCAGCAGTTGATGCTTCCGGGTGGCAAATTGTTCAACCATACTCTGGCCGGACCTTCTAACATCTGGGTTACGTATCATACAGCCCATCTCAAGTTGCTAGTGGCAATTTTCACAGCCGTAGCATAGTTTATCAGCCAATCCTCCGACTTGGTACTGCCGTCATACGTCTTCGTGCCCCTGGGCAGCTGGAAGTTAGGTACCGGTGGATCCTTCATGATCCGAGGTCCAAAGCACGCTGGACCCGGTGTACCTTGACACTCGATCTGTTCCGACCTATAAAGGCGATCCAGTTTCAATCTTGCGTCATCCGGCATCAAATCCCTGCTTCCCAATCTTGACCCTATCAAATGATAGTCCGGTCTTGGGTACCCCGCGTTCACCATCTCTGAATCACCGTTGTTGTACTGGTTTTACTCTTGTGGCGCACCTCTCTGTTGCATACCTCGGCCGGCGCCTTGCTCTTGCCTTGGTATATTCCGCTGCTGCGGTTGTCCTGCTCCTGCCAAGTTTCGCTGTACGGCATTGCCGTTGGCAGCATTCCCTTGACCGGCATTGCCTTGGTCGTGGTTACCTCGGCCAACTTCACCTCGGCTCACACTTCGTCGATCATCATTTTTCTATGCCTCTTTTCCTTTTCCTTCCCGCGTCGGGTCGTACGGGACGATCTGTTTGTTCCGTCTGGCCGAGGTTACTACCTCTTCTCTCCTTGGACCGCCATGAGGAGACGATGCGGCTCCAGCGGATTTCTCCAGGTTACCCATCACCGAATGGACTATTTTGGAAGCTCCAGCTCTCTCCGGATTAGCTCTGAGTAGCTCTTTGTTCTGTCTGTTCGCGATCCAAACTAACTCGTTAACCCTATCTTGTTGTCTTTTACGGGCCTCACCCGTCAGACCCTCTAACTCGGATGCAGCCGCATCCGCTGCTCTGAGGTTCTTTGCCGGGGTACTATACTTCGGCAGCCCCACGGACAAATAGTTTTCCGATTCCTCGGCTCCAGTATCACCTTCTTTGTTCATCTCGCTCATGAGATTTCTCCCTTTTACCTTTACCATATCAACTTTGTTTGCTTTTGCATAATCACGCAATGTCATGTTCAACGACTGCTGAGCCGCGGCTATTTTCTTTGCGCCTTCTAGTATTTTTTGCCTAGTTTCCTCTAGCTCGGCCTGTGCCTGAGCCGGATCTACCACTGCTCCGACCGGGTTTGCCAAGCTATCCATAGCTTCCCTCAGTACATTCTCAGGCCTCTCTAGTGGGGGTCCTCTACCTTTCCTCGGTGCCTTAGGTGTTACCTCTGGGTCCGGTACTAGATCCTTGCTTGCGCCTGCACCCGGCGCAGTCATCATCACTTCAGCACGGTTCGGGGAGCGAGTGATACGCGCCCCGTGAACCACGCTAAGGGGTGGTTCCCCTGCCTCGACGACGCGCTGCGGATGAACGCATGATACGTCCACAGCAACGTAGACCTTGTGCGCACCCAACTTGACGAAGAGGCCGTTGCGCGAAAGTGGGCGCGTGCCGAAGCAGCCAGCGTTGTCGCTGATGAAGTCCAGCGCTCCAAAGCGCTGAACGAGCCCGGAGCTGCGTCACGCGGCCGATGAGGTTTCCCGTCCGGATCTTCACCCCTGCTAGCGCCGCTACCCCCATGGTGGGCGCCAACTGTCATGGTGGTGTCACGACAGATGCCATGGATAGGCTAAAGGTGGGGATTAATACACGCTAGGGGAATCCAGGGAGGGATAGTGAAGTGATTCTCCACACAGAAGATTGTATTCCTTTCCTTTCAAGATTACAAGTGCTCCTAGAGCTGTATTGGCGAGAGGAGGAAGAAGGACCTCTCTTTCTCTCACCCTCAGTTCACCCCTAGAACCTTAGACAAATCGGTATAGAAGAAAACGCAACCCCTTCCACTGAAACCCTAGCTCCCCTTATATAGAGGCGGCCTGGGGTCTCTGCCTAGGGCATACGTGCAGGCATATTCCTAAGAATATGCCTCCTCTCAAAGTGGTAACCCGACCGGGGTGCTTTTCCTCCGCGTCACACATGCTTTAGCTACGTGAGCCTCTGCGGCGCCTGCGTCAGCCGACATGGGCGTCGTCACCCTTGTCGGCCATGACCCGGTGGTCCTGCCCTTGCTTGCTTCGCTCATGCAGTGCGTACCGGGCCTTCTTTTTGACCAGAGAGATTCCTTCCTTCTCCCAGAAGCTAAACGGGACCCGAATCATGGTAGATCCGGCTACACCTGTTCCTGTATACAAGTTAGACAAGCACTTCCGACTTACTCCTTAAGTCGGCTGATATAATGTTAGGCGACCCCCCTGGTCCGGGTTACTCTGTGATCCGGCCTGCCTGGAGGTGACCCGGCCAGCATCCGCTTTGGCCTTGCCGAACCTCAGCTAACTCGGCCTTTATACCCCGGTGTGACCCTACCCGGGGTTATCCCCCCAACAACTGGAGCGTATAGAATACATATCCTTGAATACATATCATCGTGCAGTAGCTCCAGCTCACGACATCCAAGATGCTGCTCTTGCAGCACCCTTGAGGTTTTGTACACATCTGGTGTACGATGATGACCTCTGACCCCCTTGATCCCTGCCAGGAGTGTGTAAGTAGATCTCCGGCTTGGAATCCATACAACACAACTGAAAGGTCATGTATGCCCCCATGTGTGGTTTGGTAATTAATGACAATCTCTATGGACTAATGTATAAATTGAGTTTCACTTGTAGGTTTGTCCATTGGCATCGCTTGGACCATGTGTTGGTCTCAAGGTTGAAAAAGAAGAAGAAATGTCCAAGGGCTTTGTGCCTTTTGGAATCAAGTAGAAGAAGAAGAAGATCAAGTATGTATTGAAAAAGAAGATGGAGTGCCTCATGTCTTGAAGAAGAAGAAGAAGAAGAAAAAGAAGAAGATGGAGTTCCTCATGGCTATCTTCAAGACATCATCAAGAATTGAAGTGCAAGCTCAAGATGCGTCATCTCTAGAAGATCTCATGCTTGAAGCTTGCCATCCTCGCCAATCATGGAATGATGAAGACAAGTTCGAAGAAGAGGCTTCCCCATGGAGTATGGGGGAGCATTTATCAAGCCTTCATCAAGCAAGAGCAAGCAAGTGCAATCAACAAAGGCGATCCATCTTGAGAAGGACAAGACGGTCTACATACAGCTCAAGTGGAATGCTCAAGGCAAAGGTATGATCTCAATAGGTTTTCTATTTTACCGGTCTCTTGTAGTGTTGGGAGACTGGGTATAGGACAGATAGCCATACTATCAAGAGGGGCTCTCAAGTGGGTGACTCGTTCATATCTTTCGGAAGAGCTCAAACCTTTGCATTCATAGCATCATCTTTCTTGGTTGTTGTTTGGTTCTTGTCCGTGTGAGGATCTAGAGCTCGTGGTTATCATCATAACAAGCTCTAGTTCATCAAAAATGGATTTCCCTTGCATATCTTTTTGTGTTTTTTATCTTGCGGGTTTTCCGGCTCCACGCCTTGGGAGATATCTCACATATATATTCATAGTATTTTCTCCCTTGGTGATACCCAATATCTCTACACATCGTTATCTCTCCAACAAAATTGGTTTCATCTCGTTTGGAGTTTGGATGCGAAAATTATTGTAGTTTTGGTTCTAAAGGATTTTCATGACCGGTAGTTAGGTCACGGTAGTATCGCTAGGGCAGTTTGCCACCGGTAGTACCGGTGTTAATTCTAGCCCAACTTTTGGTAACCCCATTTTCTGTTCAGTAACCTCTCTATTTTGGTCGTGCATATTTGTCGGAACTTTGATCGGAATTTCTGGCAGTAGTTCCGACCAGGATTTCTGATCTTTTCGCGTCGCGTTTCGACCATTGGTTGGGTGCCACCCACCGGTACTACCGGTTGTGCACGAAAATGTGCATAACAGGCAGATCGGGGAGCCCTTTAAAATGAGCTCCCCTTCCCCTTGTGGGGTTAGTTCTTTGGTCCGTTTTTCACTCTCTCTCTCTCTCCTCAATTGTTGACATTGAAGATCTTGCCCTCTCCCCTTCCCCCTCCTATGATTCTTGCATTTTTTTGAGGGATTTGAGAGAGGAGATCTAGATCTATAACCCCCACCAAACCAAACCCTTCTTTGTGAAGGAATCCTTGGGATCTAGATCTTAGAGAGTTTTGTGTTCTCCTCTTGTGTTCTTCCTCTCTTTATTGCCCCAATATCTTTTGTAGCTTTGGTGGAATTTGAGAGTGAATGACTTGCCTATTGCATTTGGTGCATAGGTTTGAGTTCACCTTGGAGATTCGACGAGTTCAAGCTCTTGGTCTTGTTTCTCTTGGGTTCTTGGAACACTAGACGATTGTGTGGAGTCGTGGTGTGTTCTTGAGGCCTCCAATTGAGTTGTGGAGATTCCTCAAGATTTTTGGCCTATTGTGGCATTGTGGAGCCTTTGTGGCATTTCTTGGGAGACCTCCAATTGAGTTGTGGAGATTTCCCCAAGCCTTGTATGGGTTCGGTGACCGCCCTCAAGTGTCCCATAGTGGAACGTGAGTAGGCCTTTGTGGCAAGATCACGGGAGAATAGGGTGAGACTTTTGTGGCACCGGTGAGTTGCGTGACTTTGCATCTTGGGGTGAGGTTTTGTGTGGCGTTGGGTGAGCATCGAGCCACCACACCTCGAGGTGAGCCACTTGTGGCGTTTGAAGTACATTGCACCCCCGCACCTCTCCAATGGAGACATAGCTTCTTTGGAAGTGAACTTCGGAAATAACCATCGCCTCCGCGTCCATCGATTATCTCTCAACCGATCCCTTTACTTATGCAATTTACATTGTGATAGCCATCGTGCTTGAAGTATTATATCTTGCTTTCACCTTGTTGCTTGTCTTGCTTAGCATAGGTTGTTGGTGCACTTACTTGAACCTAGTGGATATAGGCTTTGGCTTGATAAATTAAACGTTAAGTTTTATTCCACATTTATTAGACCCTAAACCGTAATAATTTTAAAACGCCTATTCACCCCCTCTAGGCGACATCCGTTTCCCTTTCAACAACGGCGTGCTGCAGGTGTGCCATCTCTTGCGCGTATAATCCTTTATTGGGACCGTGCCAACACAAGGAGACAACTAGAGAGAACGAGAGAGGGAGAAATTCTCTAAGGAAAGTGCCTTCTAGAACATCTCAAATTGGTTTGTCTATTCCCATCCATAGGCACCCCTTTATATAGGGGGAGGAAGGTGTGCCCTCCCTTTTGGGTTTTCCCTATGAGACTAAACAAGGGAGAGAGAGGGGGAGGGGGAGGCGCATGGGCCCTAGGGCTCCATGGGCCAACTGGCCAGGAGGAGCCCTACCCCGTGCGTAGCCCAAGGCTGGCCGGGTGGGCCCCATGTGACGACTGGCCCCTTTGGCCCTTCCCTCTAGCAGTTTTCCCCCATTGGCCCTTTTCCCTATAAATTTGGCCCATTAGTGAAAAACCCTTTCAAATTAGATTTTAATATTATATTTAATATTAATTACATTAATTAATATGTAGATACATATTATAAAATCCGATTTGACCTGAAACACCTTTCGGTTCCCTTTCAATTTCACCCGAACGATTTCGGAACATTCTGGAACGATTCCGGATCTCTCACGGAAACTTTTCCGGTTTCCTTTTCTCTTATATGGTGATTCCAACTTACAGAGGATCTCTAGCTTATCGTACCCTTAAGCGTATTTCCCCACGGCTCGGGAATGGCACAGACATGATCTCCATCAATGATCAATAGTGGGACCGGGATGCCCATAATGACCCATATGCATTCCACGATGATAATGTCGTTTGAACCGTAAAACGTCGAGTCCAATTCCCTTTGTTTCTATGATACTACTTGTCTAAGATCCGATCATTGGTATCACATATCTTGTTCAATTTCATTATGGATAAGTTTTGTTTTACTTTTTACCGTGATATTACACGCCCGTGACCTAGTCACATGTTGCAACATTATGGATGTAATATGACCAAGTCAGTTGTATGTATCTTACCCGTCACGTGGATGAACAAATCCCGGTCTTGAGTCACATGTCATCTACTATTCCTATGGAGTACCTAGCATACACCTTTATAATCACCGTTTAACCGAGTGACATTTGATGCAGTTAAGGCAATCTCGGGAGACAGTGAGTAATACAATCTTACGGCCTAAGGAGAAGGAGACTACATTTCTAACTATTGCAACAATGAACTTTATGACTTGATCGTGTCGCAATTTTTGGGTAGTGTCCATCACATCATTCACCAATGATATGACCTCGTTGTCAATTGGCATAAAAGCTCCATGATCAGGAAACCTTGATCATTAGTTGCCCAACGAACTAGTTTGAATAGAGTCTACTAGGGACTTGGTTTGTTTCATACCACACCTACACCAATGTTTCCACTTAATACAGTTATAGCATAATATGAAACTATTACGAACTAACTGAGATATGACAATAAAAATCTATTTATTATTTGCCTCTAGGGCATATCTCATTCAGTCGTGACCCCAAGGGCGGAGGACCTGGCATCAATCTAGATGGAAGGCACAATACATCTATGCTTCCTACAATTGGGGATCGCAATGAAAATGAGTTGGAGGATATCACAACCAGTCCAGGGAAAATTGCTGATATCAATATGGAGGATAGGCTGAGTTCAGAGTCTGGTGTGAAAAGAGTGATTGATCTCGGTCCACTTGGGACATCTCCTGAGCATGTTCATGAAGTGGATACACATATGATTACTGAGAATGTTGTTCCAACTGGCCTGGGAATAACAGAAGCTGTAGCAGCTGAGAGTAACAAAAGGCTAAAGAAGGATGGATCTAACTCCTCTTCACTAGGATCAGTAGGTCCCCGGGAGGATCCTGTCAGGGTGCAATGATGATTCTAGGATTGAACTATCGGGGCTTAGGTAACACCCTGACAGTTCGCGTGCTTTCGAATATTCGAAGGCAGTGTAACCCTGAGGTGATATTTTTGTCGGAGACACATCTTGATGATTATCCGGCGGAGATCCTGAGAAGTACTCTTAATATGGACTTCAAAAATTTTAATCCGGGTGATGGAAGAAGTGGTGGTGTGATTATGCTTTGGAAGAAGGAAATTATGGTGTATCAAATCTTTTGACATCCCAAATGCATTGATGTTCGCATTGTGGAGAGTGCGGACAAGCAATGGAGGTTAACTGGCATTTATGGTGAGCCTCGATGAGAAGATAAATCTAAAACCCGAGACAAACTGAGAGAGTTAAATACTAGCCATGTTTTACCGTGGGTGGTATTTGGTGACTTTAATGAGATTTTGTTTTCACATGAGAAGGAGGGAGGTAATCCCCACCCACATAATTATATGCAGGCGTTCCAAGACGCTTTGGTGGACTGTAATCTGGAGGATCTTGGTTATACAGGTGACACATTTACCTGGAGGAGAGGACAGATCCACGAATGGCTCGATAGGGTAGTGGCAAATGAGGAGTGGACACAAATGCATCCGGGTGCGGTGGTTCAGCATCTAAACTACATACGATCTGATCACCGTCCTATTCTCATCGACACGGAGTTCCAGAAGTTTGTTCCCAACTGACGTAGGGGTCGTAGGTTTGAGGCAAAATGGCTAAGTTTTTTTTTTGAGGTTGTGGTTAAACAGAAGTGGGAGACGGTCTCTGCGGATGGTGACACGGTGGACTTCTGGACAAGCCGAACGAGTTGCACCAGCAGGTGCATGCAATGAAGATGGAAAAAGCAATGGCTGGACCTATGACCGATGAAAATGAAGCTATAGCCAAGTGTTAGAGTATGATACGTACACGGTTATTGTGGTAGTTTAGGATAGTTAGGATTCTAGCCTAACTCGTCTTGTACTCCAAGTTGATCCCTGTACGCCTATATATACTCGCCCATGAGGCTCAATACTATATCCATCATATTCCGCCAAACTCATACTCTTTCATGGCATCAACCTAAATTAATCTGAAACCCTAGCTTCCGCCGCGCTACCCCCGGAGAGATCGATCTCCATGATCTCCGCTGGGGACTGCGCAACCCGTATGCAGGGTTCGTCCGCTGATCCATGATCGACTGCTCCGTAAGTCTTTTTCTCCGATCTCTTAATCGGCTTTCTTTTTGATTTACCGATCTTAGATCAGATTGAGTCGCCCACCGCCGTCGTTATCGCCGCGCCTCTACTTCGACCATCGGTATCGAGGATCTACATCACGTCCGTGCGTCTGCCCCCTCCGCTGCCTCGGCGGTAGCCTCACGGAAACTGCTGCGCTGCGTGAACAGCTACGCCTTCCTCGGAAGGCTACCGCGGACGCCCCCCCTCGGATCCTCTTCGTTGTCATCGTCCGGGACTTCACCGACAATTTCGCCATTGAATCCGATCTACGCGCCGTCCATGCCATAGGGCATACGGTGCACCGTCGGTCTGATCAACCGATCCCGCGCCTGTCTACGCCAAGCATGTCCCCGAGCACACGCCTACCACCGATCGAGCTACGGGCTGCCGTTGTGCCGCCCCGTAGGGCCGCAGCGCCGCCGCCTTTGGTCCATGCTACCGGATTTCAACGCGCCTTCCTTGGCGTGTACGTCGCTGCTGGTCTCCCAGCCGCTGCACCGACTTGCGCCCTGCAGCTATGTCGCCCCCTTGGGTCGTAACGTGGCTGCACGCAGTCTACTTCGCCGTCCTCGTGCATCGTCGGCCTCGACTTTCACCGCACCATCTCCTATAGCGGGGATCGCCGCTGTCTGCACATGGTCTTCGTCACGTCGCCGGGTCTTCCTTGCCTACTTCGAACACCACTGCCACGCTTCACAAGGTAACCTATAGGGCGCCCTCTCGTCGTCGCAGGTCCCGCCGACTACCCCATCGCCACTCTAGGCATCCAGCATGACTAACCTAGGTCGCCACTGGTTTCGTCGCCTTCTACGTCTTCATCCACTACAACTTCACTGCCAACGTCATCGCCTCATCCCCGACTACACCACCTGCTACTCTACTCCGATAACCATGGATAGCACCGGCATCTCTCCCTTAGCCACTCTGCGCGTCGCAACCGCTCTAGAGGCTTTCTCTGCTAGTCTTTCTGGAATGGCGACAAGTTCATGATGGTCCCTGCCCCCACACGCCTGGTACTGGCAACACCGGGAGTGCCTTCGTTCCCAACGCGTTCTCGAGTCTGGCAAACTCGGATTGGCGCCTCGTCTTCATCGGCTTCGACAACATCTTTTTCGGTATCGACCCATCTACGACTGCCTCGACCGCGTCACCGACGAGTTCTTCTTTGCATACTCGATTCTGGAAAAACCGGAGTGTGCGTTCGTCCCCGACGTGCGCCTCGTTCTGGCAAAACTATGGCCGCACCTCGTCCTCGACGGCTCGTACTGCATCGACTTCGGCATCGACACCCTCAATGACTGCCTCAACGCGTATCCGTCATCCTCCTCGCGCACTATGCGCATGCGGCTACCTCGACACGGGCATCCCCGACCACGACATCGACCACGGCGACCCATTACACGGCTACCTCGACCATGGCACCGTCTCACGCTCTCGGCTCCCTCGACATCGGCACAAGGGCTACCACCTCACTTGAGCATCACTAGCTTCCTCTACAGTTCAAGCTACCGTGATGCGACACCATCCAAAACGTTTCCTCTACGACTGCGAGGGGAGGGGATGTCAGCCTACTGGATGCTACTTCGGTTTATGTCTAGTTTGATCGTCCGCGACGTTCCGGTTGTTCATGACGCTACCGCTACAACTGTGGGGGGATGTTAGAGTATGATACGTACATGGTTATTGTGATAGTTTAGGATTGTTAGGATTGTAGCCTAACTCGTCTTGTACTCCAAGTTGATCCCTATACGCCTATATATACTCGTCCATGAGGCTCAATAATATATCCATCATATTCCGCCAAA
The DNA here is from genome assembly GCA_023614405.1 of Avena insularis. NCBI lineage: Eukaryota > Viridiplantae > Streptophyta > Magnoliopsida > Poales > Poaceae > Avena > Avena insularis. The sequence goes on along the minus strand of CM042684.1, from coordinate 326,604,301 downwards.
CTCATACTCTTTCACCAAGGAGATGGCAGACCTTATTGATCTTCTGTTAGAACATCAGGAAATTCATTGGATGCAACGGTTTAACCAATTGGCTGTAACATGTGGCGATCGGAACACTAACTTTTTCATAACTTTGCTACAGCCAAACGAAAGAAGAACTGGAACATCAGGTAAATGAGATTGATCCTGCGATGATGGAGAAAATCGTACCGAAGATGACGCATGAGATGAATAAGAGACTTTTAGTCCCCTTCACCCCAGAGGACGTAAAAAAGGTGGCTTTCAGTATTGGATATTTCAAGGCCCCGACCTAGATGGACTTCATGCGGTGTTTTGTAAAAAAAAGTTGGAACATATGTCGTGAGGATATTACTAAAGAAGTTCTGCATGCTCTAAATACAGGGCTTATTCCTAATGGGTGGAATGATACTATGGTCGTTCTTATTCCAAAGATTGATGATCCAATGTTGGTAACTCAATTTTGCCCAATAAGCCTTTGTAATGTTATTTACAAAATAATCTCAAAGATGCTTGAAGCTTGGCTGAAATCCATTCTTCCTGATGTTATTTCCCCAATGTAAAGTGCCTTTGTCCCGGGGCGCTTGATCACTGATAATGTTCTTGTTGCCTATGAAAGCATTCATGCAATAAAAACAAAAGATCTGGGAACTCATGGTATTGTGCTGTGAAGTTGGACATGCATAAAGCATACGATAGAATGGAGTGTTTTTTGAAGAATATGATGAGAAAACTCGGGTTTGATGAGAGATGGATTTCATTAATGATGGCTTGTGTGAGTTTTGTAAGATACCAAGTGAGGTTCAATTCTGAGAAGACCGACATGTTCATCCCAACACGAGGTCTTCGTTAGGGGGATCCCTTCTCCCCATATTTGTTCCTCTTATGCGTAAAGGGGTTATCTATCCTTTGGGGTTATCTATCCTTTTGTTGTATGAAGAAGAAGTTGGTGGCATTGATGGGATAAGGTGTGCAGGAATGCACCGTCAGTTTCACACCTTTTATTTGCTGATGATTCCCTGATTCTCATGAAAACAGACATGACTAATACAACTTCCTTACAACATGTGTTAGATACTTATTGTGCAAACTCAGGCCAACTGGCGAGTCTTGCTAAGTCTAGCATATTTTTCTCACCCAATACAAATGTCTTGTTGAGAGCTAATTTTTTTGAAGCCCTCCATATTGATACGGAGGCCCTCTCGAATAAATATTTGGGGTTGCCCGCTTTAGTGGGAGCGGATAGAAGCGACACATTCAAGCATTTCATTGAGAGGATAATTCAACGTATTAATGGCTAGAAGGATAAAATCTTATCTATAGGTAGTAAAGAAATTCTCTTAAAAGCAGTGGCTCAAGCAATCCCAATTTATGCTATGTCAGTGTTTTTACTTCCAAAGGGAATTTGTAAGAGGATGATGGATGCTATTTCTAAATTCTGGTGGGGAGATGATGATAATAGCAACAAAATGCATTGGTAAACCCCAAAAAGGAAGGAGGTACGGGTTTTAGAGATTTTCACTCTTTTAACCTTGCCATGCTTGCCAAACAGGTTTGTAGATTGATAAATGAGCCAAACTGTTTATGTGCACGGGTGCTACGAGCAAAATACTATCCACATGGGAACATATTGTTGGCTGGTCCTAAGTCAGGATCCTCTTTTACTTGGCAAAGTCTTATTGCTGGTTTATCCACATTTAAGAGATGATACATATAGCGTGTGGGCAATGGAGAAAACATTAATATTTGGACAGATCCATGGATACCAAGCAGCCCTAATAGGAGAATTCTAACTCAGCATGGTGGAGCTATCCTTACTAAGGTTGTGCAATTAATTGATCCATATACTGGGACATGGGATGAGGCCCTAGTTCGGTCTATTTGTATGACGGTGGATGCCAACCGAATATTAGAAATACCTATAAATAACCATGGATTTAATGATTTTGTGGCATGGAGTTTTACTAAGCATGCGAGATATGCTGTGTGTTCTGGATATCACACACAATGGAGGCACCAGTTTGGGGTGTCGGCTAACCAACTAGCTCTGCCAGGGACATCCGTTAGTAATCCTGTTTGGAAATCATTATGGCATCTAAAAATTCCAAGCAAGATCAAGATCTTTTGTTGGCGAGCTCTACATGGTATTCTTCCTCTTAAAAGAATTCTCGTTAATAGACACATTGGATCCTCGGGTCAATGTCCTATCTGCAACCAAGCCCCACAGGATATTATGCACCTACTATTTCAATGTCAAATGGCCTAGGATATGTCGCACACTCTTGGCCTTGCTGATCTAATTAGTGATACCATTGTTGATCGATCGTGGTCAGTTGTGTTAGAAGAACTGCTTAGACGGGATGATGGTGGACTACAGAGTCATGAGAATATTGAAATCAAAGAACTAACTGCGACTACCTGCTGGTACTTATGGTGGATTAGACGCAGGCACACACACAATGAGGTAGTTCCCCCTCTATTTAGATGCAAAATGTATATTTTGTCTATGGTTTCCAATGCTGCAACAGTAGTTAAACCGCAACGGTCTATAGCTGAAGCTAGGTGGGAAAGACACGATCGTAGGCAGATGGAAGTGAATGTTGATGCGGCATTCTATGAAGAATCACGTACTGGTGCAATTGGAGCAGTTCTTACAGCCTATCAAGGATAGTTCGTCTCGGCTGCTGTCAAATACTTGCCCCACGCGCTTCGGCATCAATGGCAGAGGCGATTGCAATGCAGGAAGGCCTTGGCCTGGCGAACAGGAGGGGCTGCAACAACATTATAGCCGAAGGAGATTCTTTAGAGACAATGAAAACATGTAATGGTTGGACACATCGGCAATTTTTGCGGATTGTGTTGACCTGGTTGCTTCTATTGGCAATGCAAAAATCAGGCACTGTCCAAGGGAGGTTAATAAATCGGCGCATGAGTTAGCAAGGTCTAGTTTTATTGATAAAATATCTTGTATTTGAGGCGATGATCCCATAGCTTTATTCTCGGCAATCTTGTGAACGATGTAACTTTTATTTGAAATCAATAAAGCCTCACAGCAGGACGGAGTCCGGCTATTTCCCTAAAAACACTAGGGGAATTAGGTTGGCTTTGTAAAATCTGCTATGAACATAATCTCTTTGGTTAGCTTTTAACTTTTCCTTCGAGGAAATAGGCTGGAAAAGCAGAACTAAACACACACTGGACCTGTCAAGTGCTAGTGAATATGTCGATATTTTTCTGTCTGTATTGCTAAATTGGTAACTTTGTAATACTGTTGAATCTATCAAGTGCTGCTGAATATGAATTGTTGAATCTATTGATACCTTTTCTATTTATACTGGTGAATCTTTCAAATGCTACTCAATCTATCAAATACTGGTGAATAACTTGTTATGTCATCGCAACCGTTTGATGTGCTTTCGGATAGAGATTATAGGGGTAGAGATACAATGTGAATCAGTGAAATGTCCAAGTGAACTGACTAGATATCAGTCCAGTTCTGGTAAAAGTGGGGTGTGTGACCCTGGTTTTCTAGATTTTTCACATGATTATCTGTCAAAAAAATTACCCCTTATTTTTTTCCCTTGGTGAGGCCTTTGTTTCGAACCTGACCAAGCCACATCACAATGCATTTTTACTAACGAGCACATGAAGGCTAGATCACTCGTCCCCAGTATAGCCCAAAACCTTCTTATTCGGTCTTTTTGGGGTTAGGGGACTCTGATCCCAACCAAACTAATTTATAAAATATCCCATGGAGAAGAGCCCACACAACTATCCCATGGTGAAGAGCCGATGGAAAGCAGCCCATGGAGAAGAGCCCGTAAAATATAGCCCATGGATAATAGCCTAGAATATTTTTAATTTAGCCTTTTTGGGCAATGTCCCGCCTACCCCTAAACAAATCCTTGTCTTCTCATGTTTTCTAGAACCACTCCATTATGTAGCATTTTTAGTTGAGATTTCAGGAGCGTTGACCCTTAATTTTAAGAGATATAAACATGGACAAAGAAAATCCTTTTAAGAAGACAAATACATAAGTTATAATTAGTATATTTCTTTTAATGTTATGATATCATTTATTGTATCTAGCGTAGTGGCAACAAACACAGTTGAATGGAGTTGAAGTCTCGAGTTAAAATCTTGGGCATGTATACATACATATATATATATATATTCTATGTGGTTTATATTTTTTTAAAAAAAATATTTTTATACTAAGAGGCGGACATCGCAGCACCACACCATCCTGCAATGCCCCTTAACCTTTACAAGGTCATGTTTAAGGGGCAGGTTCTCAAATAAAATTTAATTATCCAGAAATCATCTGTAACAAGTTATTCAAGATAATTGTATAGAGAGGCTGGTATCAGGTACTAGCAGTCAGATCAAACATGACGTAACAAGTAACGTTGGCAAGGCAAAACAGCGATCGTGATTCGCAACCGAAAAACTGTCCAACATACACACGTTTGCCATACAAAGAGGTTGACATCCGGGGCCTGCATCGAGAAACTTTTCCAAGTTACAAATAGGAAGCGTGAGGAGAACAAGAAAATCCATCATGCACACGTTTCTTCTAATGAGAGGCTAATATCTAGGACCCAACAGACTGATTTAATGGCCGATGCATCGAACAAACGTTTTCAATTTCTAAATAGGGGTGCTCAATCAGAAAAAGAAATTCCATCATATACATATTTCATTTACATAGTGGCTAACACCTGGCACCTAGTGTAGTCTAACTAAATAGTTGTTACATCGAGCAACGTTATCATGTCGAAAATAGGGAGGCGCAAGCAAAAAAAAAAGTCCATCATATGCACGTTTCTTCTAATGAGAGCCTGATTTATGAGACCCAACGTCCATACTAAAAATGGTATCAATTTCAAAACAGTGAGGCACGGTCGAAAAAATTGGTCCGCTAGAGACACTGACATCATGGCCCACGGGTTTCAAAAAACTTCAGTGGCATCGTCCAGAGTGAAAATCACACGAGGAACCAACAATATAACATCCACCACGGACCGGCCGAGCTTATGCCACATTTCTAACGATTTTGTGGTAGTAGGGTGCCTTGAAAACAGAAAAAAATCCATCTATCATGGGAAAAATAGCGAAGTCGTGGTAGAAAGTGCACCTTCTACCATGCTCAGCAGATCAAACAGTTGTGGATTGTGACTTTTCTTGTAGTGGGTATGGTATATGGTTGGTGGAGATTCTATTTGCACATGAATTTATCATCTATTAATAACCAATATCGTTAGTGATTCTAGCATCATGTATTGCGTGTTGACTATAAGATCTGGAATGAGACGGAAAAGTCAGCTGGATCTTCTTCCTTTCACATGCTGATGGATGACCATATTGTAAGTTGTATTTCCGCGGGACTACATTCACATGGATGGAACCACATAATGGTCCACGGTATTGGTATCTATGATGGTCTATAAGGGGCTATCAGAGGTATCATGTATGTCTTCCCACAGGGGGATACCAAGGGTAGATATGTTTGCAGATAGTGGTGGGTATGCAGGGTTGCGGGAAGGACAGTGAATGGCTTAGACCTTAGACTGGGCCTCATACCAAGGAAGTATGAACCAGATTCGTAACCCGGCTATGCAACAAAGCTAAGATCTCTTATGGGTAAAGGAACACACATTTGCAGAGTGTACAAAAATTGTGACATGTTACTTCCTGTTCTGGGAAAGAACCGCGAACACGGCAGGAAAGAAACTCCATAAAGTTCTAATAAACATATGAAGGCCGACGAACATAGTTTTTGGACATAAAAAAACATTTTGAAGAAATGTTTACGAAAACTTGCATATCCTTAGACCTATGGTTCAAGGTTGTAGATAGTGCATCAGACAATCCTTTTTAATGAACTTGCTGAGTACGCTCCTACTCAACCGTATTTTCTTAACCCTTGCTAGATTTCGGAGTTATTGAAGGCATCCTCACATCCAATAAGTTCTAGTAGAGAACTATTACAAACTACCAAATCTATCGAGTGAAGAAATGGAGTCAATAATTATATCCATCATGGTGGAAATGAAGCCACAAATCAGGAGTATATAATAGCGCTAGATTGTTTCAGCTTAAACTATTATCCACACCGTCCCGATTCTTTTTGGTCGTGGGATGGAGACCGAAAAGGGCACGGGGCAACGTAGGAATGGAGCCCAGCTATCCCGTGAGGCGTGCCCTGCTGTAGGCTAGGGCGAAAGATTCTAGACTGCGGGTTGGTGTCGCCCGGGCCATCGTACCCGCGTCGCAGGAAGGTGGGCCACACGCATGACATGGGCCCGCCGTAAGCATACGCGGGTAGGACCGCGCTCTATTAGAGGCATTCCCGGCGCGACATGCCTCCATACCCGCTGGGTGGTGGGGCCCGCCAAAAGCCGACGTGGCGCCGTGAACCCATGCCGGCTGCGGTTTCTCCTGGACATGGGGCTCACACATGGTTGTCATGGCGCGGTGACCCTATACCGGTCACGATTACTCTCGGTCATAGGACCCACTAAAAGCCAACGTGGCGCCGTGATCCTGGCCCAGACGCGGTATCTCATGGACGAGTGGACCGACTATATCAAACGTGGTGCGTAAGCCCATGACGTTCGTGGTTCTCACAGACATAGGGCCGCCCCGAGCCGGCGTGGCAATGTAAGCCCATGCCATCTCTTACCATAGACATTAGATGACACGGATTCTTGCAGGCAGAGAGATGACTTGGCACCGTAGATCATAGACGTCCGCGTGTTCTCGCGGAGATGTCGTACCGTGCGTCCCGTCCATAGCCGAGCTAGCAGTTTTAGATGGTACACGTATGTGGGTTCTCTTCATGGTTCTCGTAGCTACGACGTGCATCGTGGCCCAACTGGCAGCGTTATCTCTCGCCATCTTCGGGTTCTCACGGTGAGGTCATGCATAGCCTATAGAAGACATCTTCGTCTTCATGGTTTTTTAAGTCACATTTCCTTCTCTCTCCCCTCCATCCATCTTGCCTTTCCTGAACAGTGTCCTAGAAGTGACACCACTGCCCACCGGCTACCATATATCTTCCATCACTGTTCATCGACACGCTTGGTGTCTTCTTGGTCTTCGATTTGACCTGCACGGTATCTTTTTCTGTTTCCTTCACGTTCATTAGTTTAATTCTTTGCTGCCACTATTTCATGTGATTTCTTCCTAACGCTTCTTTGAACGTATTTCGCAAAGGTATGTCCTGGAACGAGTTCCGTCCTACCGGAAGGAAGAGAAGGAGACTCATGACGATGAACATACACGACTCTAGTTTGACATGGATCAAGATGCATCGGATCTTGGCGGCCTCTTAGCACCTCACACCGATGTCACTATCGTATAGGAAAGCCCCGAAGCTTGAAGACATGAAGCCACTGTCGGCTAGTGTATTTTGTTCCACCCCATGCTCCATGTTGCGCTCCCCTGTGATGGCGGAAGCGTGTTCGCCGCCATGGTACGCGAAAGGTGACATCGACGATGAGGAGTACGATCATGAAGACCTAAACTTCTTTGATATGCTCATCAAGAGTATTGAGGATTAGGATGGCCACGAGTCACCGTGCCTTGTTTAGTTCTTAGTACTAGATTCTTTGTAGTAGATAAGTGTAGGCGTTTATGTTTTCTGTATGATTGAAAGATGTAAGTTCCGTGGGGTGACGATGAATAAAAATACCATCATATTATCGTGTTTGTCTCTTGTTGTATGTTATTCATGTTTTCAAAACATATAAGTTTATGTGTCAACAAAATAAAAATGTGGCTGATAGTCTTAGTGTTTATTTTTTGCTAACAAATCTTCTCCTTTCGTGTTCTTCTTGTCTATCTTCTTTTGTTAAATCTTCTTCCTTTTTGTGCTCGTCTATGATGATGGAAGCGTGTACAACACCGATACGCGGAAGATGGCGTCAAGGAAGAGGAGCATGGCCTCGAAGAGCTAGACTTGTTCGATAGCCTTCTCAAGAGTCCCTAGGATTAGGATGGCCACGCATTATCGTTCGTTGCTTCTCATGAAAATTCCGTGAGTTCATGAAGAATAAAAATGCCATCATGTTACCATGTTTGTCTCTTGATTTATTTTATATGTATTATTGAAACATATATATTTAGCTGTCTGATGAATCTAAATGTCGTCCCGTGTCTTTACGTTTATCTTTTTCTGTAAAATCTTACTCTCTTGTTGTATGTTATCTATATTATTGAAACCTCTTTATTTAGCCGACTCTTTGCGTTTGTCTCCTGCTATAAAATCGTGTTACTACGCCCTACTTAGAATGCGTCTGAAAAAACTGTAGATCTTTGCTCTCAGGTACGTGTGTCAAGTACACAATGCTTTTTATTTTGTATAATTATTCACACCACTATACATATGAAGCTTTTCTGGATCTTTTGTAGTGAGCTAAACAGTCATCGGTAATATGTGGACCCACGATGTTTCCAGTGTACTACTCTGAGGATGTAATAAAACAGTGTTTTCATTAAGGTTTTGTCTATGGCTGGTGTACTACAACATGCAGTTGTAAGCACCACATAGTGGCTGCCAGATTGGCACACATGAGCTCATCCTCCGAGCTAGATTCATCATGGTTATGATCTTTCGGAGGTGGAACATTTCTTCCAGTACATGGAACGACACTTGTGCTGGGAAGTTATTATGAGCCCGACTTCAATTGTCACCACATGTGAAACAAGCCCCTTCGACTTGCGGAAGGAACGCAATGCTTCCAGCTTCTCATCCCAATGAGGAGTGTCATTTTTCTTGGCATCATCAGCATGAGCCACTGTCTATTCCTTTTCTCCACAACTACTTGCTTTGTAACTGAACTTTGATGCTGCTATGTGCTGGTGGTGTTGCTGACGGAGATTCTCCTTCTATGCTTCCTGCAAGAGAGCCATCAAACTCGCAGTATCCACATCTTCAGGTAACCGTAAAAGTACAACATATAATAGATCATCAGATAAACCAACAATGTAACGCTCTACAAATAAAACCTCAATGGTATGTAGATCATTTAACAACCTTAGACACCAGCCATCGCCATACCCATCGGGTCATCGTGCCTCCGTGCCCAACGTCGTTGATGTACGCATCACTGCTGATGAATGAGATTTTTGGGGAGGTTGCGACTCGGTCACTCCCAACCGCACCGCCGAACCCTCATCATGGAGCTAGAGCACGGACATGGAAGAGGAGAGGTCGGCGATCGCCGTGTCCATGTTCTTCATCCAGCTCGCACGCCCCGCGGTCTATGTCACAACTGCGTCAATCTTCTCGTTGGTGGCTTGAGCTTGCTCCACAACGGTGGTCATGGCTTATGACATCTGCCACTCCGCCATGTAGGTCGCTTGGGTGCCAGCTCATTGCCCAACCTCTCCGATCACACTGTCGATCAGACTTACAACAGCTGGTCGAGATCCGTCGCCACTCTCTCTTTGGAATTACTGATCAAAAAATTGGGGGTGGTGGAGATGAGGCTCTTGATACCAGATGTTATAATCACACTTAGGGTTCCTCACGATTTCAATGTTGGGATACAATCTCTCCGACATCAGAGTTACATGAAGGAAAATGGAACAAGTTTCTAATATGTTCGATATGATCCCCACGTAATCTCTTGCTCAGTGTTGACCTCCTAGGCTTGGGCCTTGTGTCCACCTTCGCATATGTCACGGTCCAAGTAGTGTTGGGCTAGGTCATGACATAAAGGTGGGTACGAAGGGGAGGGACGTAGTCGAGACTCGAGAGAGGGATCAGGCGAGTATGGAATGGGGAACACAGTTGAGACATGGGAGGCAACTTGCAGGGGCAGTGCAGAGGTAGGTGACGGGGTTCTTTTGTTTTAGCTGGTGACTGGGTGGATTCTGAGAGTGACCAAGTGACTATGGGTGCTATCCACCACTTTTTGATTCAAGTGTGTCCGATTTAGGTGTGGTTGCGATCTTCCATATATAGATAGGGGTGTCTACCTATCACAAGGGCTTAAAATGAAGGGATTACTATTTTCGTGCCCCTAGTTCGTTAGTTGTACTCAGTTTTCTCCAGCCGCTTAACTTTTCCTCACTTTTGCCATCTCCTTCTACGAAACTCATCAAAGAGCTCGAACGCAGCTGCCGTTAGGTTGACCATTGGCTGACGTGGGGGCTGCGCGGTGTGGGGCCACGTGGGGTCGGTTGGTCAGGAACGTGTTATGCTGATGTGTGGGGTTGTGCCATGTGGGACTCCGTGGGGCCGGTTTGTTGGGAACGCGTTATGCGGACGTGGTGTGGGACCATGTGGGGCGCGTTTGGTTGTTACGTGCACCCTATCGTCTAAATTGTAAGTTTTCTTTTTTGTTATTTTTATGATTGGCCTTTTTTAGAGCGCCTTTTGCCCTCTCTCTCGCTAACAGTTGTGTTTTTTTGCCATAAAAGGTAGCGAATCTAGAGCAGCTTCTCTCTTCATTTATTATTCCTTTTGGCCCTTATTTTTTTCCCAATCTTGTAGCAAATCTAGAGCAGCAAATCTAACCAGCACCATAAATACATTCAGTAAACAGAGCAAATGTATATAAAACAGCTAATATAGGATATATAGCAGATGTAGATAAAGCAGCTAATATAGGATATATATAGTATGATACTTAATGAGGTTTGACAATTAGTCTGCTTAGCGGCAGCAGCGGACAAGTTCAACATAGACAATACAAAAGAACCTGCTTTGCAGCAGCATCAACACAAGATCAGTGGCCCCTCATGACCTCCGCCAGGAGGGCCTCCGCCTCCTCCCTCTAGCGCCTCCTCCACTTCTTGCTGCCCAGTTCCTTGACCTTGGGTGCCTTAGGCTTGATCGGGGGCATGCGACCCTCCTCGGTGGCCACCTTCTAGAGGTTGCGGAGGTAAAGACCGAGCGCCTGGTGCTTGGCTCTGAAGCTGTGGACGTTCACGGACTCGCCGCAGGTCCTCATGTCCTTGGCATGCTTCACGAGGGAGTTGAAGTCAGTGGCGTGGAGCCTCCTAGTGGTGCAAAAGGGACACCTATAGACATCGTCGGCGAAGAAGTTGTCGTACTGGCCGGACTTCAGCCTCCTCAGCACATGGCGAGTCTTGGTGTCCTTGGACTCGTCGTCGCTGCAGACGTTGTTGCTATCCTCCGGTTGAAAAAAAGTAGAGTGCAATAAGGACATGATTTAGATATATTGATTATCGAGATTGATTATTTGCATAAATTAACCGATTGAGATCTCCTGATTATTCCCCAAATCGAATACTGATCCCAACTATAGATCGTCACTAGTACTAACTAGGGAATCCCTTAACTGCAACTCGGAGGACAAATAAAATAGGATTGAAATACAAACAGGGGGTTCATCGAAATACGAGATCTAACATAAGAGGATTAGCTACTGTAAAAATACCTAGCACCCAACAATTGAAAATATGAACATCCGAACCCTAATAACATACGATCTAGCTTCCAACGATGAGAACGGGGGAAGAACAAGGGAAGAGGAGAAAATCCTAGTTACCTCTGACCATTGGTCGGTGATGTTGGTGTCGTAGGAGACGGCGGCTGCCTTCGATGCCTCGACGGGGGCCTATATGGGGACGGGGGCCTCCTCGTCGGCGGCCTTTGGAGTTTTCTTGGGGATTTGCAGAAGGTGATAGGACAGTGAAAACGTTTGCATGAGTGAGCAAGTGAGTAATGAGCGAGAGTGAGGAGGCCTATATATAGGAGAATGGAAGGGACATTTCGTTGCACCACCGTGTACCGCGTAACCGTGTACACTACTTCACCGTGCACGGCCACACGTGTCTGCTACCGCCCTATGCACCACGACACGCGTACCATGAGTCATGTTTTTTCCCTCGTGTCTAACCCTGATGACTTAGTTGTGCTCAGTTATACCCTTGAGTGTAGCACTGGCAATTTAGTTCTACTCAGATTTTCTCTCTAGTACTAACACTGTCTTGTACAATATACTCAGTTTTACCCTCCGGTGACTGGTCAACAGAGAGTCAACGAATGGATTTTAGCTAGCTAATTGAGTCATTTTATGCACAACAAATTTAAAAAGATCAAAACATAGTGACATCTATCCAGGAAGTCTTATTATGTGACCTGCCACCATAAGAAATGTATAGAAATCAAGTTTTAACCTAAATGACCACTTCATAAATCACCTACTACCTATGAAGGTTAATGGCTTTCTACTCAAGTATCTTATCAAAACATCTCTCCCCAAAACATAGTTTGTCTGAATGGAACAATAATTGTCAAATTGATGTATATTTGAATTGCAAATAGTTTGATGTATGCCAAGATGTATTTTATTATATAGAAGATGCATTTTCCATTTTTAATCTCTTTCTATTTTCTATTTAAATCCCTTTGTCAGTTTTTCCCTTGGTTTTTAAGTTCTACTCAGTTTTCCCCTCTCTCTTAGTCACAAACTCTCACACATATGCTCATCTTACATGCTACGCTCTGATTGGTTGAGACAGCTGTCACGCGGATTGTGCCCACCAACTATTGATTCTCTATGATCTAGCGGATAGGATAACCCCTATATCTGTCGGGAGCACCCCTCTATCCATGCAAAATAACGAGTTTGCCACCGGTACTTTAACTCTATAAAAAATGATTTTGAATATAATTTGAAGGGAAAGTGTTTAAAGGTGTATAATTTTCGTATATGCATGTTTGTGCATTACATTCCACTCTATGAAAATGATAATCTCTCAAGATTTTATTAGCACAACATTATCACGTATTAAGTGCGATTTTAAAAGAGTTCAAATGTGTATAATTTTCGTATATGCAAGTTTATGCATTACATTCCACTCTATGAAAATAGGGGAGAAAATGATAATCTCTCAAAATTTTGTTAGCACATCATTGTCACATATAAGTACGATTTCACAGTGTTCAAAGGTTTATAATTTTCATATACGCAAGTTTATGCATTATATTTCACTCTATGGAAATGATAAATGATCACGATTTTATTAGCACAACATTATCATGTCCTAAGTGTGATTTCAAAGAATTCAAAGATGTATAATTTTCGTATATACAAGTTTATGCATTACATTCCACTATATGAAAATAATAATCTCTCAAGATTTTCTTAGCACAACATTGTCACGTATTAAGTGTGATTTTAAAGAGTTCAAATATGTATAATTTTCATATATGCAAGTTTATGCATTACATTCCACTCTATGAAAATGGGGGAGAAAATGATAATCTCTCAAAAAATTTGTTAGCACATCATTATCACGTATTAAGTGTGATTTCACAGTGTTCAAAGGTTTATAATTTTCGTATATGCAAGTTTGTGCATTACATTCCACTCTATGATAATAATAATAATCTCTCAAGATTTTCTTAGCACAACATTATCACGTATTAAGTGCGATTTCAAAGAGTTCAAATGTCTATAATTTTCGTATGTGCAAGATTATGCATTAGATTCCACTCCATGGAAATGGGGGAGAAAATGATAATCTCTTAAAAATTTGTTAGCACACCATTATCACGTAATAAGTGTGATTTCATAGTGTTCAAAGATTTACAATTTTCGTATACGCAAGTTTATGTATTATATTTCATTCCATGGAAATGATAAATGATCAGGATTTTATTAGCACAATATTATCATGTCCTAAGTGCATTTCAAAGTATTTAAAGGTGTATAATTTTCGTATATGCAAATTTATGCATTACATTCCACTATATGAAAATGAAACTAGACAAAGGGCCTCCGTCGCCGGAGAAGGGCCACCGTCGTCGGAGAAGAAGAAGAAGAAAGGGGAGGAAACACCACGGGCGCGAGCGTGGGGCTGGCTCGGGGTCCCATCTTGCAATGCCAACCTCGCTAAGCTGTGGGTCCGGCGCTCACGTGGATAAGATGTGGGTCCCATGCTGATCTGGATAAGTGGAGAGAGGTGTCCACTATGGGGAACCGACTGAATGCGGCTCTACTTGTCAGCATGTAATGGCAATAGTCCACTACGAAACCCGACAAAACACAGACTCACTTTTCAGCACGTAATCGTGAGGGTCCACTACGGGACCCGACTGAACACGGCCCCACTTATCAGCACGTAACGACAAGACTGACGGACAACGAGCAGACCGTGTGAGAGTTTCATAAAAGGAGATGGACAAAAGTGAGAAAAAGTTAAACGGCTGGAAAAAACTGAGTACAACTAACGAACAAGGGCACGAAAATAGAAATCCCTAAAATGAAATGTTCGGTCATGATAGTTTGATGATTTTAAATTTTCTTATAAAACAATTTATATAGATTAATTATTTTTATTGGATAATTCAAATTCCAGAATCATGCTGCATGTCATGCTGGTCATATGTGGTCCGTGGACGCCTAAATTTCATGGAATATTTCACGATTTTTTTTACCATACACTATATTTTCCATATATCTTGATACTTATTTCTGTAATTGCGACCGTGTACACATGTGATCATGATTTTCTAATAAGTTCTTGAAGTGTGTAGGTGATTCTGAATTTTATGTGAAAACGTGTGAGTGGATCATCTGTCCCACAGTGCACTCATAACGTTTGGCACGAGTCACATTTAAGTGGCTCGGTAAAGAGAAACTCGTCAAAAGAGATACAAGATTTGAATAAATGTTTTATATAAATTATGACAAGTACGTTGCACTTGCACGTGCACGCTTACTAGTGACAATAAATACGATTCTAAGTTTCCATGAAAGGAAAAAAAACATCACCATTATGATCCCTTAATCCCATTTAAGAATTCAGGTAGCAGCCGGGACTGGTACAGTAGTACGGTGTCCCAACGTCATTGTGAAGTCAAGAGCACTGCATTCAAGCTATTCAGCGGACGCATCCCTCAGACATGTACGAAATACGTGACATCATTTTATTGAAACGACGGCAAAAAAATTACCTAATCCCATTAAGTAAGAAGAAGTTTAAGATTCCTTACAAAGCCCAGAAAAGCTCGGGGAACAAACATTCACTCTCGCGGCATTATTGAACCCAAGTGCCTAGCGCCATCATGCTCCAAAGATTTGCATCTCCCTTAATTTTATTTACAACAATTGTAGGTGTAGTAGAGATCGTTGCGGAAAACCTAGCGTTGCACTCATTCCAATTTTCTGGAGAAATACTAACATAATGAGACATATAAGGGATTTCTGTCTAGTGCCATTGGGTAGACGAAAGAAATCCACCAATCTTTAAACGTATCAAAGGTGGCCCAAGTATATGTGTCCACCAAAGAAATACCTAGCCAAGAGATGATTGAGCCATGGATTTGGGCTCCCTTTTTCAAAGTTGGCAAGCCCCACATGACCACCCTTGTCTTCATAACCAGTCGGTTGTCCAAACCCGGTCTTGCAAAATGAGTCATGGAAAAGGTTTGCATTTTGGAGGGGCCTAAATATTCCACGCTGTCTTTGAATGAAGGACTTATCCATGCCCTCGAATTGGTCTTTGATCGCGGACTCCGCCATGTATGTTCCAGAATTGGTGGATTTCAAAATGATGCCATCCGGAGTGCCCTCATTAAGGTAAACCTCACTTACCCGCGTCCAAAGGTCAACAAATTCTGCAATGTGATGCGCCCGTGAGCCCCTCTTGGGTGTTGATTTTGGATATCCAAAAATCTTGTTGTATACCCTTGCTAACCATGAAGTTTTTGTGCTTTCAGATAGCAAAAACGGAGGGAGCTATGTCCTTCTGTTTTCTTCATTCTAGCCAAGGTGCATGCCAAAAGCTTGTAACACGTCCATCTCCGATAATGATCGTATTGGTCGCATAGAAAAAATTCATATCATTTCATCACATGTATGATCACTGCCAATCCATGCCTTCGAAGGGTCTTTGGAAAGAAGCCAAGGCTGTCAAAGTCTCAAAGCCCTCAAAAATTTGTCTAGATCATAATGCCAAGCCCCCTTTTATTTGAGCCTACAAACAAGTTCCCAATTAACCTTGCATTGGCCGCCATACACTTTTCTGTGCCTGCCCAAAGAAAGGACCTCTCAAGGTTTTTTATGATCCGTAAAACTTCGGGGGAACGACAAGAGATGTGATATGGAAGATGGCTTGGGAGGTAATCACCGATTTGACTAGGGGTACCTCTCAAGCAGCAGCAATGTTCTTTTCATTCCAAGGCACAAGCATGGATGCCACCTTGTCAATGAGAGGCTGCACATCTACACTCTTTAGTTGCCTAGGTGAGAGCGACAAACCAAGGTATTTTATTGGGAAGTTTGATCGTTGGACCGATAAGGGCATGTCCTAAAAATCTAGGTGGAACATCTAATGGGACACTGGTGGAAAAAGGGCCTCTAGTCCCGGTTCATAAGGGTCATTGGTCCCGGTTCGGAAACCGGGACCAATCACTTGGGACTAATGCTGGTCCCGGTTAGGTACCTGAACCGGGACCAATGGGTTCTCACGTGGTAGCGATGAGGGGGTGGATCATTGGTCTCGGTTCGTGGAACAAACCAGGACCAATGGGTCTCCACGTGGGAGTGCGAGAGACGAGCAGAGGTGGATCATTGGTCCCGGCTCGTGGCACGAACCGGGATTGTTGGTCTCTATGTCTACGCACTTCTATTCTTGTAGACAGTTGTTGGGCCTCCAAGTGTAGAGGTTTGTAGAACAGCAGCAAGTTTTCCCTTAAGTGGATCACCCAAGGTTTATCGAACTCAGGGAGGAAGTGGTCAAATGTATTCCCTCAAACCCCTGCAATCAAGATACAAGAAGTCTCTTGTGTCCCCAACACACCCAATACACTTGTCAGGTGTATAGGTGCACTAGTTCGGCGAAGAGATAGTGAAATACAAGTGGTATAGATAATTATAAGTGGTAACGGTGATAGAAAATAGCTTGATGGCGTGGAAAAGACTAAAGGAAAAAAGATGGAAGCAAGCAAACATGTAACAGATCTAGTTGCAAACGGTGTTTCAATGCTTAGAAACAAGGCCTAGGGATCATACTTTCGCTAGTGAACACTCTCATATAAATATCTTCTCTTTATGATACTACTTTTAACTACTCTCTGGTTGGACACTCTAATCCATGGTAGGGCTATAACAACACACCTTAAAGTAAGCCTTTCCCATCTAGAAAACCCCACACTGTCACCTTGAGCACTAGATGGTTCCAACAAACACCACGATTTCATAGAGACATCCAACTCCAAATATAACTCATAACAAGTATTTGTAATCTCTAGCCTAAGTGCCACCATGGTGTGCACGCTGTCACTTTTACACACATGGGGAGAGCAGAGATCTATTAAAGCACTTGAGTAGCAAAGTAGATCTACTTGATTACGAAGCTCATGATCACAATATGATCATGCATAGAGAGAGAGATGAACACATAGCTACCGGTAGAGCCCTTAGCCTCTCGAGAGAACTACTCCCTCCTCATCATGGGAATCAGCAATGGTGATGGAGATGGTGGTGGAGATCGATGGAGATGGCTCCGGGGGCACTTCCCCGTCCTGGCAGGGTGCCGGAACAGAGACTTTCTGTCCCCCGAATCTCCCCTTCGGTGGCAGCGGTGCTGCGGAACTTTTCGTGGCTGGAGGCTTGATGATTTAGGGTTTCTGTATCAGGAGGAATATATAGGCGAAGGGGCGAGGTCGGTGGCCAGCCAGGGGGCCCACACCATGCCCTGGCGTGGCTTGGGGGGACCCGCTCCTAGGGGTGGTTTGGCCACCCTGTGGCCCCTCTCTGTCTCGTCTTCTAGCTCCGTGAGTATTCAGGTAAAATAATAACTTTGGCTTTTATCCGGTCCAATTCCGAGAATATTGATTTTCTGACTTTCCTGGAACCAAAATCAGCAGAAAACAGGCAACTAGCACTGTGGCTCTTGTTAATAGGTTAGTCCGAGAAATCATATGAAAAGTACTCCAAAGTGTAGACAAAACACAAGAAAGTGGATAAAACCAAGCATGGAACATCAAAAATTATAGATATATTTGCAATGTATCAACATCCCCAGGCTTAACTCCTCCTCGTCCTCGAGTAGGTAAGTGATAAAAAGAAAGAATAATTTTTGAGGTGACATGCACCATCATAAACTTGATCAAAGTATTTGTAAAACATTCAAAATTGGGATCATAGTACTTCAATCATAACATGAAAGACAAAGTTCTAGCAATAAGACAAAGAAACTATGTTGCAACATGAAAAGGCACAAACAAAATATTCAAGAATAACAATGCTTTGCAAGACGTTTGTTTGTTTCACATAAATAAAACATAGCATAGTGGCATTCAGCTTGTCCCTCATAGAGTAGCAAACATAAATGCATAGGGCACCTTCAAAGATCATAAGAGTGACTAGATACAAATAGTTTAAAACAAGCAATATCAAAGCTATGCATCAATCAACAAGTCTTGGGACAATGCACATAGAACTAAGAATGGCCACTATGCTCTCAAAGTAGGTGCATAAAGGTAGAAGGTGGAGACTCAACATAAAAGTAAAAGAAAGGCCTTCATAGAAGGAAGTAGGGATTCAAGTTTCATAAAGAGCTTCCAAAAATTATGGTACTTAATAGCTTTCAGCTCTCATTGACCCTATCATAAGAATCTTGAAGGGATTAAGGTTAAAGTGAACAAACTATGGTGTATATGCTTGACGAAGTATAAGTTGTAAATCTCATGTCCCTTGAATACGAGGGCCGCTCCTCATGCTACTCAAGTTTAGTCACCGGTAAGTTCTTGTCATTGTAAGTACATGTGTATCATAGAGAACCGCCAATGGGGTACCCCTTTCCTGATGATACGGAAGAATCCCCATATCAAAATGACAAGGCAAGCAGACAACAAGCATCTCAGCAATCTTCTTATTTACCATGGGAATATGGTGCCTTTTCTCTCTTTCCTCTTTTCATAATATTTTTTTTCTCTTTTTTTCTCAATATCGGACTCTTTTTTATAAGAAGAATGCTTCATAGACAGCTCATTATGGTTATGCTGCAGGTTTCCACCATGTCAGCATGGATTAGACCAGCGGCCCAGGCATTTCTCTAACACATATACATAACTCCATGGACTTACAAGCTCCCCTTTCATTTCACACCGACGACATCCATAGACAAAAGAGCATGATATCAACTAGGTACAAAGTACCCGTGCAATGTTGAAAGCGTTCCCCATGACAACATGGTTCTGCTAATCCCCAAGAAATAAGTGCAAGCATATACAACATAGACGACACAATGGTTCAAGTTTATTAAGGGCAAGAAAAGTAAAGTGTGCCGTCAAGTTTGTGAGAGCTTTAATCGCTAGTTTTCTCATAACAAGTTTAATTCGGAAGGCAGATAAAAACATGAATATACTTGGAATAGCAAATGCTAATAGGTAGGTATGGTGGACTCTTTGGAATAACTTGGTTTTAGGAGTTGGATGCATGAGTGGAACTCATACTTGGTTATGGAGGCTAGCAAAAGACTGGGAGCGACCAACTAAGAGAGCAACAATGGCCATAATCATGCAAAGAGACAAAACATCATTAATCAAAGCATAAAGTGATACTACAAGTTGAAAACTAAAGGATCATAAAGGCTATGGTGACTTGGGATAGTCATAACATGGTGTGAGCATGCGCCAAGTCAACCCAAATAAAGCATCAAAGGAGAATACCACTATACTATGCTTTAATATGCTAAAACAACGCATGATTCATCCAAGTCACATTAAGCAATCTCAATTGTTTATAACAAGTCATGCTACAGCAAAGAATACTAAGCATAAATCTAAAACAATATCAAGCATGGCATGACAAAGCATAGGCCACAGTCAAAAACAAGCTCTCTTTACCACTTAAGCGTGAACTTTCCTACTCTTTTCCAATCCAAACCAAACTATTTGAAAACCAATGTATGAAAGAGGGGGTCCAACCAATTTATTCAGGAATCTAAGCAAACAAAAAACCAAAACGAAAACGAAAAAGAAGACGCTCCAAGAACAACACAACTGTGCATGAAACAATAAAAATTAAGCCTTTGGAAGAAACCTGGGATTTTTATTGATGAAGAAGGGGATGCCTTGGGCATCCCCAAGCTTTGACGCTTGTACTTCTTGGATATTACTTGGGGTGACACGCGTGGCATCCCCAAGCTTGAGCTTTAGTCCATCCTTCATCTCATTACTCATTCCTTCCATACACCTGAAATTTTTCCTTCATACAAAACTTCACACAATCTTTATTAGCAACATTAGTGTACTCAAGAAAATAGGTCTTTGGGTTCAGTTCTAACACCAAATAAACTTCCAACAAAACACTAGCTACTGTAGCACTTCCCTCAAAAATCTCAATTCCCCAAACGAACTCAAAAAGGAACCAACAAGAAGCAAATGCAAAAAATGGCAGAAATCTGTCAAAACAGACCAGCAGGTAAAGACGAATTGTTTCGAAGACCTTCTGTTGCTCAAATCAAAAAGTGTTGAACTAACTAAAGTTAGATAACAACCTGGGGCAGAAGCACAAAAATTCACGCCTCAAAAGGACTTATAGAGATTTTACACGAATTTGTACGGTGAAGCATAGAAATCTGTTTCGGGATAGCAACTTTCCCAATCATTACTTCTCTCTCATTAGAGGTTACTCTTGGCACAAAAAGCAAATAAAAAGGATAAGGAGCGGTTATTACAGAGGTAATAACTTCCAAGACTCATCTAAAACTTTTGGGTTATCTCCCAATAAGTACTTTTCTTTAAAGCCTTTAAGTTAGGCATGATAGTTTGAGAAGATGCTCACATAAGAAATATGAATTGAAGTAAAAGAGAGCATCAAGAAGAAAATTCAAAGCACATTTAAGTCTAACCCACTTCCTATGCATAAGAATCTTGTAAAGAAACAAGTCATGGAAGCACAAAGCAACAAGCATAGTAAAGCAAATCAAGTGCAACTTCAGGACTTTCAACATAAAGAGGGGAAACTTAATATTATTGAGATGCATAAAACCATGTTTGCCTCTCTCATAATAACTTTCAGTAGCATCATAAACAAAGTTAACAATATAACTATCACATAAAACATTCTTATCATGAGCCACATGCATATAATCATTATTACTCTCCACATAAGCATAGTTATTCTTATTAATTGTAGTGGGAGAAAATTCAACAAAATAGCTATCATTATTATTCTCATCACCATAATCATCAAATATAGGAGGCATATTGTAATCATAATTAATTTTCTCCTCAATAGTAGGTGGACTGAAAATATCATACTCATCATTGTAATCATCATATATTGGAGGCATAGTATCATCATAAGCAATATAATAGCTATCTTCCAAAGCCGGGGAACTAAAAAGATCATTTTCATAAAAACTAGCTTCCCCAAGCTTAGACTTTTCCATAGCATTAGCAATAATGGTGTCCAAAGATTTCATACTAACAACATTGCTATTAGCATGCAAATAAAGTTCCATAGGTTTTTTAATTTTCTCTTCAAACACTTCATGTCCTAACTCAAGATAAATACTATAAAGCTCTCTAATTTTGTTGTTGTTTTCCATTAAGCCTAACTAGTGAAAATAAAAACAAGAAAAAAAAAGACAAAATTGCAGAACCTAAAGGAAATAACTTCGAGAACTCACACCGGAGGATGTGAGTACCTTTTACCTTACCTCCCTGGCAACGGCGCCAACAAATAGCTTGATGTCTACGCACTTCTATTCTTGTAGACAATTGTTGGGCCTCCAAGTGCAGAGTTTTGTAGAATAGCAGCAAGTTTTCCCTTAAGTGGATCACCAAGGTTTATCAAACTCAGGGAGGAAGTGGTCAAAGGTATTCCCTCTCAAGCAACCCTTCAATCGAGATACAAGAAGTCTCTTGTGTCCCCAACACACCCAATACACTTGTCAGGTGTATAGGTGCACTAGTTCGGCGAAGAGATAGTGAAATACAAGTGGTATAGATAATTATAAGTGGTAACAGTGATAGAAAATAGCTTGATGGCGTGGAAAAGACTAAAGGAAAAAAGATGGAAGCAAGCAAACATGTAACATATCTAGTTGCAAACGGTATTTCAATGCTTAGAAACAAGGCCTAGGGATCATACTTTCGCTAGTGAACACTCTCATATAAATATCTTCTCTTTATGATACTACTCTTAACTACTCTTTGGTTGGACACTCTAATCCATGGTAGGGCTATAACAGCACACCTCAAAGTAAGCCTTTCCCATCTAGAAAACCCCACACTGTCACCTTGAGCACTAGATGGTTCCAACAAACACCACAATTTCATAGAGACATCCAACTCCAAATATAACTGATAACAAGTATTTATAATCTCTAGCCTAAGTGCCACCATGGTGTGCACGCTGTCACTTTCACACACATCGGGAGAGCAGAGATCTATTAAAGCACTTGAGTAGCAAACTACATCTACTTGATTACAAAGCTCATGATCACAATATGATCATGCATAGAGTGAGAGATGAACACATAGCTACTGATAGAGCCCTTAGCCTCGAGAGAGAACTACTCCCTCCTTATCATGGGAATCAGCAATGGTGATGGAGATGGTGGTGAGATTGATGGAGATGGCTCCGGAGGCACTTCCCTGTCCCGGAAGGGTGCCGGAACAGAGACTTTCTGTCCCTCGAATCTCCCATTTGGTGGCTTCAGCGCTGCGGAACTTTTCGTGGATGGAGGCTTGATGATTTAGGGTTTCTGTATCAGGAGGAATATATAGGCGAAGGGGCGAGGTCGGTGGCCAGCCGGGGGCCCACACCATGCCCTGGCGCGGCCTAGGGGGACCCGTGCCTAGGGGTGGTTTGGCCACCCTGTGGCCCCTCTTCATCTCGTCTTCTGGCTCCGTGAGTATTCCGGTAAAATATTAACTTTGGCTTTTGTCCGGTCCAATTTCGAGAATATTGATTTTCTGACTTTCCTGGAACCAAAATCAGCAGAAAACAGGCAACTGGCACTGTGGCTCTTGTTAATAGGTTAGCCCAAGAAATCATATGAAAAGTACTCCAAAGTGTGGACAAAACATAAGAAAGTAGATAAAACCAAGCATAGAACATCAAAAATTATAGATACATTTGCAATGTATCAATGATCACAAATATATTATACACCGTCTCATCCGTCTTCTTGGTTGAAACATATTATAATTACAAACGGTACTCTTAAACGAATTTGATCTAATTTACATCTTCTTTTTTACACTTCACCCTTCCAAATGAAGCGGGTAATAGTATTCTCCTTTCGGATCTATGACTTGTTCTAACAAGAATCCGGCAATTTCCTCTTGAATTGCTTGCACGCATGACCGTCCCGCATCCGTTCGATCTAATTTAAAGAAGGGGATCAATATATAATAATGGAACTAAACACAATTGGTGGTAATAAAATAAAGTTGTGATTATTGTTTATCGTACTTCAATTTTTTTGATGTTCTGGTCTGCGCCCTTCTCTTTGGTCGTCTGGCGAATGAACTCGCAGACATAGTATCCACATAAGTTATTCCCGGCTTCCCGCGTCAAGCACTTTACGAGAATGGAGTTCAATCAAAATAATAATCAAGCATGATAATGGTGGTATTGAAACTAGAATCAAAGAGATGCGTGGATCTAGCAAGTAGTACTTACAGTCAATGGTTGAAATGTAAGCTCTGGCTTCCAAACACCCCTAGTTTTGGCGGTGAACCATTTCCAAGCCTTCTGGAGGCATTCCTGCATGTTCGCCCACTTTTCTAATGGTGTGTGTTTCGAGTCTAGGACTTTTACTACTCCGGTGTCAACAATAATGATTAACAGAATATAGTGGAAGCTGGACACACTAACAAAATATAACACGAGTCAATTATACGCTTAACATCGAGTAAGCGAAAATAGAATGTGTACAAGATAGTAACACTCACCCAGCGTTGTAAGGAAATAGTATTTCCCTTCTGTTGCTGAAATGCTTCAACACTTGTAGCAAGTTATCCTTTATCTCTTTGGGTTTCATTTTTAGAGTAACTTCATGAATGAAATTGCAGTCAACAAACCCAAGGTCATAGATTTGTCCTTTGTTGCATTCGAGAATCTTCATTCTACATATATAATTAGTATAGTGATGAGTAAGATTATACAAGCAACGAATGAGCTGAGCTAGAAAGACTTAATTACAGAAATTAATAATACTTACAAACAAGAGGCACTGACGATAGTTTTGTTGAGGGCGTCTTGTTGGTAAAACTAAAATAATTCTGGAAATTCGATCAGTAGGAAGCCATCTCCATGACCGTAATGGTGGTGTTTATATGCAGCATAGATCCAGTTTTTGGATTCAGCACAGGCTTGCATGTATCAGTTATGCAATCTTCGCATTTTTTGTTGGTAGATCTATGAATATCTCAGGTTTGACGAGAGGAGCCCCGTACTGGTACACATATGCTATTTCTTGGTACCCCTCGAAATCATCCATACAGCTCATGTACTTAGTAATAGACAGTCCATATATTTGGGCCTTTTCTCCATACAGTCGAACAAACTCCGGATCAATGTTCGGATCATGTCGCTCCTGGGCTCTCCACTCATTGGTATCGTACACTTTGAGCGGTTCGATCGATTGATTTTTCTGTTGTCCGAGCTGGGCAACTTCTTTCCCGACTCTCCGCTCTTTTGCCTCAGCCAACTTGGTAATAGAGCGATTATAGTCTGATGTGAGCGCTATGGGTTGGTGAAGCTGAATCTGAAGCGCGGCTACTTTGGCTTTATCTTCTGCAGTGACCGGGAAGAATGCCTCTATCGGCCTTTTCTTGTTAGCCATGTCAATCTTCCACTTTTCATAATAGGCATCTGCGGCCGCAACAGTTTCCTCATCTGTCTTCCCGCAAGGTAGCCTCTTCATATTATTATGAGGTACTTTTGGGAGGGGTGATAGCTTACGTTTAGGTGATTGGAACGTGCTCTTGCTGCTGCTCGTGGTGTTGCCCCTCTTAGTATACTTCCGCTTTTGTCTCTGAGGCTCAGGGGACGGAGACGGCTGAGGCGGCGGCGGAGACGGCTGAGGCAGCGATGGAGACGGTTGCGCTAAGTGGTGAGGCGGTGAAGGCGACGGTTGCGTTGGAGAATGGTGAGGTGGCGATGAAGGTGGATTGCTTCTCTGAGGAGTGGTTGGCCTTGGCAGCACATAATTTGGAAGCACGATGCGCTCCTTTGGCCATAAAATAGTCCCCCCTTTGGCTTCTCCTAGTTGAGTCAGCTCCATATCTTCCCCCGCAGGGTGGTCTAGCTTTAGCTCCTCAAAATCTTCCTTCACATCATCCACCGTGACAACATCGTACCCTTTTGGAACCGGTCTGCAATGCCAAGTTGGGTTAGGCGCAATTGGTACGGCCATGCCGACCGCCGCCGTCACCCTTAAGTTCATAACCTACACCTTTATCTCACAAGCCGTGCTCTCCGTGATATCATCCACTGGGTAGAATTTAGGAGGAGATGTCGTCGGTGCATCATCATCAACATCATGGAGCTGCGTGGAAGTGATGCTACTTTTCTTATTCGATAGGGCGCCGGTACCCTCGAATGCAGCTTCTACCACGTGCCGCTGAGATTGGCCGCTATTACCTTGCTGGCTAAGTCTGTCGAGTTGATCCTGGTGCCGCTTTAATGCTTCTTCTACATTACGCAGCCGGTCTGCAGCGGCCGCTTTCTCAGCTGCCTCCCTTTCCTTTCTCCTCTGATGGCTTTTATCGGGACATCTCTTCATTTCCGCGGGGAAGGCAACCTTCCATGGCTTGGAGCCTGGTGTACCTCGTGCTCGTTCATCGTGTTCAGGATTTTTAAGGGCGCGTGTGAGCTCATCGTTCTCTCTATCGGGAATGAACCGTCCCGCTTCAACATCATCTACTGCATTTCTAATATCCTCGATGGGCAGTAGGAGATCATCTTTGTGTTTCTGATTATATATTGCCCTCCCTTCTTTGTCCAACGTGCCCCCATGGCCGTAAAACCAGTTTCTCGCCCATGGTGTCCA
Organism: Avena insularis; assembly: GCA_023614405.1. Taxonomy (NCBI): domain Eukaryota; kingdom Viridiplantae; phylum Streptophyta; class Magnoliopsida; order Poales; family Poaceae; genus Avena; species Avena insularis. The sequence continues at coordinate 326,578,276 of CM042684.1, read as the reverse complement.
TGTTGCGGGCTCTGGTCTGATCCCGGCAGCAATGTAATTGACCTCAAGTGCATCCCACTTAGGCATGCAACCGGCGTAGCTAGCAGGCCCCATGTTATGATGGTACACTTTCTTAGGAGTGTTCTCCGTATTTATTCTAGACCTTTCCTTAGCTTTCTCCGATGTCTTGTACTTCACAAAATCCTCCCACTGGTGTCTTAACTTAGCATAGCCGCCTTGAGTGAAATCCGGAGTCTTCTCTACCTTGACAAAGTTATTGTACAGTTTCTTCTTCTAGTTCTTGAATGCATCGGCCATCTTGATGAGAGCAAACTTCTTGACTCTTTGCACAAGCTCCATTCTTGCTCTCTCCTCCTCATCTGGATTCACATCTGGCATCGGCAGGAGGAAATTAATCATGAGCTTCTAAAAACTCTTATCTTTGGCGTTGTCGCCGACATACGGGACTCCACCGCCGCTTGGCCGATTCCATTCTTGAACGATGATCGGGATATAGTCCCTCACAAGAACTCCGCATTGCTTGACAAATTTTCTTGTGACATCGATGGGAGCTTGCGGTTTGCCATCTACACTGACCACTTCGATCCTATACCTCATAGTGTCATCCAACTTTTTTGTTGGGCCTCGTTTCGTTCTTACGGAAGAAGTTCTCGATCCGGAGGGCTAAAAGAAGAAAGAGTGTTAATATATGATGTATATATATAGACAACAACATTTTAATTACAAAAATACATATATACACCTCGCCGGTGTTTGCGAGATTTAAGGTTCCACCGGAGCCGTCGCCTTCTCCCTCATCGGCTTCTCCCCTGTCCCAGGCTTCGGCTTCTTCCTCACCGGAGCCGTCTCCTCGGTTGAGAGACTCATATCCCTGATAGGAATCGTTCAGAAACTCACTGGTGACATTGATATTGATATCTTCATTTTCACAGATCATTCCATGGAGGATGTTTTCCTGATGTTCTGGAATCATAGTATCTTGTTGTGTTGGATCCATAGTATCTGCAAATTAAGATTTGCAAGTTACTATAATGCAAATAATGGAAAACACTATACACTCGATCTTCGATGGTGTTGATCTCGGTCTTCGATCTTGATCTCGATATCGTATTCTACCGGGAAGAAGCAAACACCGGAAAGAAAGGGGGAACAACAATCAACACATGGCATCGATGCAATGCTCAAGCAAAGATGATGATATGACAAGTTAATTAGTATTGTAATGAAACCCCATAGCATGCTTGGAAATTTAAGCGGGATCCGAGGGGTCCAAACCCTAATATAGGAGAGACCCTCGAATCACCTACTTGCGACAAGGGTTCATTTGTTCTTCTAATTAAACTTGTGATTAAAGTTGTTGAACAATGCATGATATTGATGGTAAAGTGTAGATATCATTTTTCTGAACATTTTGATATATTATTTGTATTTTTCTGACTTATAAATAATTACTTATTAAGTTTATTTCATTTATCCTTTTTTGAAATTATTAAAACAATTATTAAACCTTAATTGGGTCAGCATAGGTGAAGGATGACGTCACCTAGGGATGGGGAACCTTTTCTCACCAACACAACGCCTACCCACAGTGACTGATGAGTGGGGCCAGGGCCACGTCGGGCTGCCACGCTGGCAGAGCTTGCTCGATGCCCACGTCAAGGCGACATGAGCGACACCTTGGCGCCACATGGGCTCGCCGGAGGGCACGTCGGCCGGCGGTGGTGAGCGGCACTAGAGGGCTTGCTAGAACGTGCAGAAGGTAGGGTTCGAACGAGCGCGTCACGAGGAAGCTAACGATGGTTGTGCCGCCCCTTATTGGTCATCGGAGCATCGTCTGCAACGGCGTCCGACGGTGGCGGACAATGGCGCTTGGTGATAGAACGAAACAGAGCGAGAGAGAGAAATGAGAGGTCCTGGAGGACCAGCGGATCACCACGAAGACGATGGACGGGTCGACGAGGCCGGAGGATCTCAGAAGTAGCGGCAATGGCGACGGCCGGAGTCGGAGTAGACAGTGACCGTGGTGTCGATTTCCAGCGTGCGCGGTCGATTCCTCAGACGGTGGTGGCGTGGCGGCGGCGGGCGTCGACGGCATGAAGCGGCCGCTCTGGATTTGGGCAGCCTGACAGCGTGATTTTGCTCCGCCGCAAATTTTCCTTAGCCGCGCGTCGATGTGCTCTGTGATTTGGGGGAGTTGGGGAGGAGGAAGCGTCAAGGCTGTTAACTGTACAGGCCTTTGGTCCCGGTTCGTCCCACCAACCGGGTCCAAAGGATCAACGGTCCCGGTTGGTGGGACGAACCGGGACCAATGGTCTGGGAAGGAGTGTTGTTGTGCTGCCACGTGCGCAGGCCTTTGGTCCCGGTTCATCCTACCAACCGGGATCAAAGGATCTACGGTCCCGGTTGGTGGGATGAACCGGGACCAAAGGCATATTTATGGCAGCGCGCGCACCCAGGATCATCGGTTCCGGTTGGTGGGACGAACCGGGATCGTTGACCCGTTTTTCAGATTTTGGCCAACCTTTTGGTCTTCCCACCATTTTCAAATTTGTTTTTTTCTTTAATTAATAATATGTTTCAATTTAAGATGATTATTTATTTGGAATTTCAAAAAAACTTTTAACAGGAAAAGTGCTTCAATTTAAATAACTTATCAAAAACCATTTTTTGTTTTCCAATATTTTTATTTGAACTATACAATTTTACTATTTTCAATTAAAATTGTATTACCAAATATTTATTGCATAATTTGGAATTTGAAAAAACTTTCAACGGGAAAAGTGCTTCAATTTAAATAACAAATCAAAAACCATTTTCTGTTTTCAAATATTTTTATTTGAACTATACAATGTTACTATTTTTGATCAAAATTGCATTAACAAATATTTATTGCATAATTTGGAATTTCAAAAAACTTTCAGCAGGAAAAGTGCTTCAATTTCAATAACAAATCAAAAACCATTTTCTGTTTTCAAATATTTTTATTTGAACTATACAATTTTACTATTTTCAATTAAAATTGCATTAACAAATATTTATTGCATAATTTGGAATTTCAAAAAACTTTCAACTAGAAAAGTGCTTCAATTTCAATTTTTTTTAAATCATTTATAGGTTCACAACATGCTATTTCATCAGAGATCCACTTCAAGTTCAGCGAGGCTCAGCCCCGGGCTAAGAAGCTTCATGCCCATCGTTTTGAATATAGTTTGAAACGGGCATAAGAAATTCAAAAATGAACCAAACAATGTGAAACCTTCGCGTGGTGTCATATTATGTGTCACAGTTGCAAGGAAAAATATTGAACTTGAAAAATTGCAAACATCATAAAAAATCCTTTACAAAATGACCTATCATGTTCGAGGTTTCATGGCATTTAGGTCAAACCACCAATGTTATGGCTAGAATCTAGGCATAGTTTGTGATAATGTGCCCATATTGTGCACACATGTGCATCTTGGGATGGCTTACAATGTTGCAGGAGGAAGTTTTCCTTTTCGACGCACGAAAAAGCCAATTTCCATTTTTCAGGTGCCGAAATCGGGGTGTTCTGTGAAGCAACCACCAAATTAAAGTTTGGCATTGGTACCAACCCATTTTTCAAAAATACTAGACCACCTTATATGGACAATTTCCCAACCGGTATATCTGAAACCTTTCCGTCCATCCCTCATGAAAAAGACAAATTCCTGCTGAATCGGTAGGAGGTTGCCAAGATTTGAACTACAAGTACATGATATAATGCTTGTGATTTTATTTAAATATCACTTATAGGTTCATAACATGCTATTTTATTAGAGATCCACTTCAAGTTCAGCGAGGCTTAGCCCTGGGCTAGGAAGCTTCATGCCCGCCGTTTTGAATATAGTTTTAAACGGGTATAAGAAATTCAAAAATGATCCAAACAATGTGAAAACTTCGCATGGTGTCATATTATGTGTCACAGTTAAGGAAAAATATTGAACTTGAAAAATTGCAAACATCATTAAAAATCCTTCACAAAATGACCTATCATGTTCGAGGTTTCATGGCATTTAGGGCAAACCACCAATGTTATGGCTAGAATCAGGGCATAGTTTGTGATAATGTGCCCATATTGTGCACACATGTGCATCTTGGGATGGCTTACGATATTGCAGCAGGAAGTTTTCCGTTTCGACGCACGAAAAATCCAATTTCCATTTTTGAGGTGCCGAAATCGGGGTGTTCTGTGAAGCAACCACCAAATTAAAGTTTGGCATTGGTACCAACCCATTTTTCAAAAATACTAGACCACCTTATATGGACAATTTCCCAACCGGTGTATCTGGAACCTTTCCGTACATCCCTCATGAAAAATACAAATTCCTGCCGAATTGGTAGGAGGTTGCCAAGATTTGAACTACAAGTACATGATATAATGCTTGTGATTTTTTTTAAAAATCATTTATAGGTTCACAACATGCTATTTCATTAGAGATCCACTTCAAGTTCAGCGAGGCTCAGCCCCAGGCTAAGAAGCTTCATGCCCGCCGTTTTGAATATAGTTTGAAACGGGCATAAGAAATTCAAAAATGATACAAACAATGTGAAACCTTCGCGTGGTGTCATATTATGTGTCACAGTTACAAGGAAAAATATTGAACTTGAAAAATTTCAAACATCATAAAAAATCCTTCACAAAATGACCTATCATGTTCGAGGTTTCATGGCATTTAGGTCAAACCACCAATGTTATGGCTAGAATCAGAGCATAGTTTGTGATAATGTGCCCATATTGTGCACACATGTGCATCTTGGGATATCTTACGATGTTGTACGAGGAAGTTTTCCTTTTTGCTGCACGAAAAAGCCAATTTCCATTTTTGAGGTGCCGAAATCGGGGTGTTCTGTGAAGCAACCACCAAATTAATGTTTGGCATTGGTACCAACCCATTTAAAAAAATACTAGACCACCTTATATCGACAATTTCCCAACTGGTGTATCTGGAAGCTTTCCGTCCATCCCTCATGAAAAAGACAAATTCCTGCTGAATCGGTAGGAGGTTGCCAAGATTTGAACTACAAGTACATGACATAATGCTTGTGAATTTAAAAAAATCATTTATAGGTTCACACCATGCTATTTCATCAGAGATCCACTTCAAGTTCAGCGAGGCTTAGCCCCGGTCTAAGAAGCTTCATGCCCGCCGTTTTGAATATAGTTTGAAATGGGAATAAGAAATTCAAAAATGATCCAAACAATGTGAAACCTTCGCGTGGTGTCATATTATGTGTCACAGTTGCAAGGAAAAATATTGAACTTGAAAAATTGCAAACATCATAAAAAATCCTTCACAAAATGACCTATCATGTTGCATTTAGGTCAAACCACCAATGTTATGGCTAGAATCAGGGCATAGTTTGTGATAATGTGCCCATATTGTGCACATATGTGCATCTTGGGATGGCTTACGATGTTGCAGGAGGAAGTTTTCCTTTTCGACGCATGAAAAAGCCAATTTCCATTTTTGAGGTGCCGAAATCGGGGTGTTCTGTGAAGCAACCACCAAATTAAAGTTTGGCATTGGTACCAACCCATTTTTCAAAAATACTAGACCACCTTATATCGAAAATTTCCCAACCGGTGTATCTGGAAGCTTTCCGTCCATCCCTCATGAAAAAGACAAATTCCTGCCGAATCGGTAGGAGGTTGCCAAGGTTTGAACTACAAGTACATGATATAATGCTTGTGAATTTTTTTAAAAATCATTTATAGGTTCACAACATGCTATTTCATCAGAGATCCACTTCAAGTTCAGCGAGGCTCAGCCCCAGGCTAAGAAGCTTCATGCCCGCCGTTTTGAATATAGTTTGAAACGGGCATAAGAAATTGAAAAATGATCCAAACAATGTGAAACCTTCACGTGGTGTCATATTATGTGTCACAGTTGCAAGGAAAAATATTGAACTTGAAAAATTGCAAATATCATAAAAATGTTGGAGATATGCCCTAGAGGCAATAATAAATGTAGTTATTATTATATATCTTTGTGTTTATGATAAATGTTTACATTCATGCTATAATAGTATTAACAAGGAAACATTAATACTTGTGTGATTTGTAAACTTAATTTGAAGTCCCTAGTATAGCCTCTATACTTCACTAGCTTGTTGGTTGATTGATGATTGTGGTTTCCCTATCATGAACATTGAGATGTTATCAACAACAAGATCATATCGTTAGGAGAATGATATGGTGGACATACTCCTATAGACAAGCGTAGCATAAAGATCAAGTCATTTCAATAGTTCAATTGCTATATGCTTTCTGATACATAGTAACCTAATTCCTTCGACCATGAGATCATGCATATCACCTTTACTGGATGGATGCTTTGATGTCATCAAACACCACACCGTAACAGGGTGGCTATAAAGGTGGCATTGAGTGTTCGGAAAGTATTGGTTGAAACACATGGATCAAGAGTGGGATTTGTCCATCCACATGACGGATAGATATTCTCTGGTCCCTCTCGGTGAAATGTCATCCAATTAGCTTGCAAGCATGTGACTTGGTCACAAGGGATCACATATCACGAACGAGAAAAGAGTACTTATCGATGCGAGGTTGAACTAGGTATGCGGAGATACCGACGATCATAACCTCGGATAAGTAACATATCGTGAGACAAAGGGAAATTGGTATCGTATGTAAGTGGTTCATTCGATGCAAAGTAATCGTAGAAATATGTAGAGCCATATGAATTTCCAGATTCCTCTATTGGTTATTGTTAGGAGAAGTGTCTCGATCATGTCGCATAATTCACGAACCGTAGGGAGACACACTTAAGGATTCGACGTTGTTTGAGTAGTTATGGTATTATGAGAAAGAGACCGAATGTTGTTCGAGTCTCGGATGGGATCCGGATATCACGAGGTGATCCGGAATGGTCCGAGAATAAGATTCATATAAGGAAAGTTCCGTTTGAGTTGGGGAATGGTTAGGTGTTTTCATCGGGAACATTCTAGAAGGTCGGAATGTCCGGCACTCCGGAGGGAAGGGTACATGAATGTGTCATTGTAAGTTGGAATGATTGCATCATGTACTAAGTGTTCTCGCTGTCCAAAATAAAGGGTTTATTTAAATCCTAAATTGAAAAGTCAAGCGGCTAGTTTGAAAGTCAAACGGCAAGTTTTGGAAAGTGGAAAGAGGAGGAGAAGTGGAAACCGAGTTGGGGAGGATTCCTCCTCCCCAAGCAGCCCACCTCAAGGCCAAGTTGGGGAGGGACTCCACTCCCTCCCTTGGCCGCCTGCCCTCCCACCTATAAAGGAGGGGCAGGCCTCCCTCCAGCACACACAAGTTCCTATCCTCTAAACTAAACCCTAGACCTAAACCCCGGTTTAGAGCTATTTCGGTTTAGAGCCTTCTAATTGGTTTAGAGCCTTCTAATTGGTGTGTCTAATTACTAGACCACTAATAGCCTCTCTCATAAGCTCCACCATACTCGCACCGCTTAAGGCGAAGCCTGCAGATTTCCCTCTACCTCCGGTACCACGCCCGTTGTCTTTGCGGAATCGCGAGGAGAGTGCTACAACCTCCGCTGCTGCTGGAACAAGGAGAGGAAGGTCTTCGTCGAATCCAACGGTGTGACCGACTGCGGGGCGCTGCTGGGCGTGGAGCTGGAAGGATCGTCTCTGCGATCTTGAGATCGGAAGAAATCGACTACATCACCCGAGAATCTGCTCTCGTTAAACACTTTGGAATCTTCGAGGGTGAGTTATTCCATCGACTCGTTGCTGCAATCTAGTAGATAGATCTTGGCTTGTTTGTTTGTATGCGATAGAAATTTTTTGTTTTCCATGCTACGAACCCCTACAGTGGTATCAGAGCCGTGTCTATATGTAGATCTGTTGCACGAGTAGAACACAATGGTCATTGTGGGCGTTGATGCGTTTATTGTAGATTGCTTTTCGTGTACTTTGCATCTTGCGGTATGTTGGGATGAAGCGGCCCGGGCTAACCTTACATGACATCGTTCATGAGACTTGCTCCACGCTTGACATGCAACTTGTATTGCATAAGTGGCTTTATGGTGCTGTTTCTCCTAGCATAGTAAAGATCCAATTTACAACGGGTAATCAACAATGCTAGTATCAATGTTGTGGTTCTTGTTCGTAAGTTAGAACGACACTTATTGAAAGCCCCAAACCACGTAAAATATGCAAAGAAAGTAGAAGCGTCTAACTTTGTTTTGCAGGGGTGTCTGATGATATGATATGGCCATGATTGTGATTATATTTGATGTATGCAATGTTCCTTATTGTAAGTTGGCAACGGCGGGAAGCCATATGGTTGTCTTTAATTTCTGTTAAGACCTGCGTGTCTATTCAAAATAGTTGTAATAGTTGAAGCTGGTGGGCTACAACCATGAAGAAGCGTCATTGACCTTGATGCTATGCGGTGATGATGGAGATCATGTTCGTGCTTGAAGATGGAGATCGGAAGCACAAAGAAGAAAGGCCATATCATATCACATATTATGAATTGCATATGATGTTAATCCTTTATGCATCTTGTATTGCTTAGTAGACGACGGTAGCATTATAAGATGATCCCTCATGCACATAAATTTCAAGTTCTAAAGTGTTCACCCTTAGTATGCACCGTTGCCAAAGCTTTGCTTCAAGCACCACGTGATGATCGGGTGTCTTTGATTCATGGTGAATACAACGTAAAGCAAGCCAGATTTGCTTATGCGGTAGCTAAGGTTTGATCTTGACGAGCCTAGCATGTACGGACATGGCCTCGTGAACACGGATGCCGAAGGTAAAGCATGAATCATATAGTAGATATGATGAACATGATGATTGTTCGCCATTAAAACTATATCAACTCTCGTGATGATCGGTGTTGATGTAGTGGATTTGGTTCGATGTGATCACTAAAACAATGTGAGGGATGTTGTTTTGAGTGGGAGTTCACCTAGTTTAATTTCATTAATTAATTTGAACTCAATTTGTCATAAACTTAGTCTAAACTATTGCAAATATGTTGTAGATCAATGGCAGCCCCTACCATCAATTTTAATGCGTTCCTAGAGAAAGAAAAGTTGAAAAACAATGGAAGCAACCCGGCGGATTGGTTCCTAATTTGAGATTGTCCTCACGCTGGTAATTTGACCTATGTGCTGGATGCACCGCTAGGTGACCCACTGCGGTGATGCTACCGATGAAGTAAAGAATGTTTACCTTGCTCGGAAGAATCAGTACTCCATAGTTCAGTGTGCTATCTTGTATGGTTTAGAATCGGAGCTTCAAAAAAAGGTTTGAAGAGTCAGATCCATATGATATTGTCGAGGATCTCAAATTAATCTTTGAGACTCATGCGGCAATTGAAAGTTATGAAGCTTCAAAAGTTCTTTAAGCGCAAGATGGAAGAGGGCAGCTCGTCGGTGAGCATGTGCTTAAGATGTCCGGCACGCAAATAAACTTCAAAGCTTGGGTATAGTGATTCCTAATACTTTGGGGTTTACCGCATCCTCCAATCACTACCACCAAGTTACAAGAACTTTGTGATGAACTACAACATGCGAACATGAACAAAGAGTTGCGAACTGTTTGCTATGTTAAAATCTGAAGTGGAGATCAAGAAAGAGCACCAAGTGTTGATGGTCAATAAGACCACCAAATTCAAGAAAGGCAAGTCTAAGCGAAGGGACACTTCAAGAAGGGTGGTAAGAAAGTTACCATACCAATAAAGAAGACCAAAGCTGGACCTAAGCCTGCTGAATGCTTTTCTGCAAGGGAGAAGGTCCTTTGAGCGGAATTGCCCAAAGTACTTGGCGGATTTGAAGAACGGCAACATCAAGAAGAAAGGTATATCTGATATACATGTTATTGATGTGTATCTCACTAGTATTCGTAGTAGTGCACGGGTATTTGATCTTGGTTCGGTTGCTCATATTTGTAACTTTCGAAGCAGGGCTGCAGAATAAGCGGAAGCTAGTGAAGAACGAGGTGACGATGCGCGTGAAGCGGATCAAAGGTTGATGTAATCGCGGTTAAGACGCTACCTCTTCATCTACCATCGGGATTAGTTTTATACTTAAATAATTGTTATTTGGTGCCTGCGTTGAGCATGAACATTATATCGAGATCTTGTTTATTGCGAGACGGTTACTTGTTTAAATCCGAGAATAATGGTTGTTCGATTTATATGAGTAATATGTTTTATGCACATGCACCTTTGATAGATGGTCTATTCTTGTTGAATCTCGATAGTAGAAATACACATATTAATAACAGTGAAGCTAAACGATTGAAATCAGCGATAACTCGACCTATATGTGGCAGCTGCGTCTTGGTCACATTGGAGTGAAGCGTATGAAGAAACTCCATTCCGATGGACTTCTTGAATCACTTGATTTTGAATCACTTGAAAGATGCGAAGCATGTCTGATGGGTAAAATGACTAAGACTCCATTTTCTGGTATGATGGAGCGAGCTACGGACTTATTGGAAATCATACATACCGATGTGTGTGGTCCAATGAGTGTAGCATCATGTGGTTATCGTTATGTTCTTACCTTCACGGATGACTTGAGTAGATATGGGTATATCTATTTCATGAAACATAAGTCCGAAACTTTCGAGAAGTTTAAGGAGTTTCAAAGTGAGGTAGAGAATCAACGTAACAAGAAGATTAAATTTCTAATTTATGATCGTGGATGTTAATATCTAATTTACGAGTTTTGCGAGCATTTGAAGAAATGTGGAATACTTTCAGCTTGACACCGCCGAACACCACAGCGTAATGGTGTGTCTGAACGTCGAATCGAACTCTCTTAGATATGGTTCGTTCTATGATGTCACTTACGATTTACGCTATCATTTTGGGGTTATGCATTAGAAACAGCCGCATTCACTTTAAATAGGGCACCGTCTAAATCCGTTGAAACGACACCATATGAATTATGGTTTGGGAAGAAACCTAAATTGTCGTTCCTTAAAGTTTGGGGATGCGAAGCCTATGTAAAGAAGTTACAGCCGGACAAGCTTGAACCCAAAGCGGAAAAATGCGTCTTCATAGGATACCCAAGGAAACTATTGGGTATACCTTCTATCATAGATCCAAGGCAAAATCTTCGTTAAGAATGGATCCTTTCTAGAAGGAATTTCTCTTGAAAGAAGTGACTGAAGGAAAGTAGAACTTCGGCGAGGTTGTCGAACCTTCTCGAATTGCGAGTAGCGCGACCGGAAGAAGTTCCCTGGTGCCTGCACCAATAAGAGAGGAAGCTAATGATGGTGATCATGAAACTTCGGTTGAGGTTACTACAGAGCCTCGGAGGTCAACGAGAACTCGTACCACTCTAGATTGGTATGATTCCGTTATGAATGTCATGTTGGTGGACAACACCGATGACCCCGAGACATATGAGGAAGCGATGATGAGCCCAGATTCCAATAAATGGCAAGAAGCCATGAACCGAGATTGGATCCATGTACGAAAACCAAGTATGGACTTTGGTGGACTTACCGGATGGCGAAAGGTATCGAGAACAAATGGATTTTCAAGAAGAAAACAGATCTTGATGGTAATGTTCACATCTATAAAGCTCGACTTGTCGCAAAAGGGTTTCGACAAATTCAAGGAGTTGACTACGATGAGACTTTCTCACCGGTAGCGGTTAAAGTCGTGAGGTTATGTTAGCAATCGCTGCATATTATGATTATGAGATATGGCGATGGATGTCAAAACAGCATTCCTCAATGGAGACATTGATGAAGAGTTGTATATGATACAACCCAAAGGTTTTGTCGATCCTAAAGATGCTAACAAGGTATGCAAGCTTCAACGGTCCATCTATGGATTGAAGCAAGCATCCCGAAGTTGGAATCAACGTTTTGATAAGGTAATCAAAAGTTTTGGTTTTATACAAACTTATGGAGAAGCTTGTATTTACAAGAAAGTGAGTGGGAGCTCTGTAGCATTCTTAATACTATATGTGGATGACATATTGTTGATTGGGAATGATGTAGACCTTCTTAATAGTGTCAAAGAGTATTTGAATAATAGTTTTTCAATGAAGGATCTTGGCGAAGCAGCTTACATATTAGGCATAAAGATTTATAGAGATAGATCGAAACGCCAAATATCATTGTCACAAAGTACATATTTGGACAAAGTTCTAAAGAGGTTTGGAATGGAAGATAGCAAGAAAGGGTTCTTGCCCATGTTGCTAATCGACCTTGAGTAAAACTCAAAGTCCGACATCGGCAGAAGATAGAGAAAGGATGAGTAAGACTCCCTATGCCTCAGCCATAGGATCTCTAATGTATGCCATGCTATGTACTAGAACCGACATCGCATATGCTGTTAGTCTAACTAGCAGATATCAAAGTGATCCAGGAGTGGATCATTGGACAGCGGTCAAAAACATCCTTAAGTACTTGAGAAGAACTAAGGATATGGTTCTTTCTTATGGAGGTGATGAACAGCTAGTTGGAACACCGATCCGGATGATTCTAAATCACAATATGGATACGTATTTATTTTGAATGGTGCAGCAGTTAGCTGGAGGAGTGCAAAGCAAAGCGTTGTGGCGAGATCTTCAACTGAATCGGAATACATGGTCGCCGGAGGCTTCACAAGAAGCGATATGGATGAAAGAGTTCATTACTGAGCTGGGTGTGGTTCCTAGTGCGCTGGACCCAATGTTCATCTCATTGTGATAACATGGGCGCCATAGCCAATGCGCAAGAACCAAGGTCACACAAGAAGCTGAAGCATATCAAGCTGCGTTTCCACGCTATTCGAGAACATATCCAGGATGGGGATATAAAGATTTGCAAAGTACACACAGATCTGAATGTGGCGGATCCATTGACTAAACCTCTCCCGAGGGCAAAACATGACCAACACCAAACTGCCATGGGTGTTCGGTATATTACCATGTAATCTAGATTAGATGACTCTAGTGCAAGTGGGAGACTGTTGGAGATATGCCCTAGAGGCAATAATAAATATAGTTATTATTATATATCTTTGTGTTTATGATAAATGTTTACATTCATGCTATAATAGTATTAACAAGGAAACATTAATACTTGTGTGATTTGTAAACTTAATTTGAAGTCCCTAGTATAGCCTCTATACTTCACTAGCTTGTTGGTTGATTGATGATTGTGGTTTCCCTATCATGAACATTGAGATGTTATCAACAACAAGATCATATCGTTAGGAGAATGATATGGTGGACATACTCCTATAGACAAGCGTAGCATAAAGATCAAGTCATTTCAATAGTTCAATTGCTATATGCTTTCGATACAGAGTAACCTAATTCCTTCGACCATGAGATCATGCATATCACCTTTACTGGATGGATGCTTTGATGTCATCAAACACCACACCGTAACAGGGTGGCTATAAAGGTGGCATTGAGTGTTCGGAAAGTATTGGTTGAAACACATGGATCAAGAGTGGGATTTGTCCATCCACATGACGGATAGATATTCTCTGGGCCCTCTCGGTGAAATGTCATCCAATTAGCTTGCAAGCATGTGACTTGGTCACAAGGGATCACATATCACGGGAACAAGAAAAGAGTACTTATCAGTAACGAGGTTGAACTAGGTATGCAGAGATACCGACGATCATAACCTCGGATAAGTAACATATCGTGAGACAAAGGGAAATTGGTATCGTATGTAAGTGGTTCATTCGATCGCAAAGTAATCGTAGAAATATGTAGCCATATGAATTTCCAGATTCCTCTATTGGTTATTGTTAGGAGAAGTGTCTCGATCATGTCCGCATAATTCACGAACCGTAGGGAGACACACTTAAGGATTCGACGTTGTTTGAGTAGTTATGGTATTATGAGAAAGAGACCGAATGTTGTTCGGAGTCTCGGATGGGATCCGGGATATCACGAGGTGATCCGGAATGGTCCGGAGAATAAGATTCATATAAGGAAAGTCCCGTTTCGGAGTTGGGGAATGGTTCCGGTGTTTTCATCGGGAACATTCTAGAAGGTCCCGGAATGTCCGGCACTCGGTTGTGGGTTGGGTACATGAATGTGTCATTGTAAGTTGGAATGATTGCATCATGTACTAAGTGTTCTCGCTGTCCAAAATAAAGGGTTTATTTAAATCCTAAATTGAAAAGTCAAACGGCTAGTTTGAAAGTCAAACGGCAAGTTTTGGAAAGTGGAAAGAGGAGGAGAAGTGGAAACCGACTTGGGGGAGGATTCCTCCTCCCCAAGCCGGCGCCCACCTCAAGGCCGAGTTGGGGAGGGACTCCACTCCCTCCCCTTGGCCGCCGGCCCTCCCACCTATAAAGGGAGGGGCAGGGCCTCCCCTCCTTGCACACACAAGTTCCTATCCTCTAAACTAAACCCTAGACCTAAACCCCGGTTTAGAGCTATTTCGGTTTAGAGCCTTCTAATTGGTTTAGAGCCTTCTAATTGGTGTGTCTAATTACTAGACCACTAATAGCCTCTCTCATAAGCTCCACCATACTGCACCGCTTAAGGCGAAGCCTGATTTCCCTCTACCTCCGGTACACGCCACAGTCACGGGAATCGCGAGGAGAGTGCTACAACCTCCGTTTGCTGGAACAAGGGAGAGGAAGGTCTTGTCGAGTACGAGCGATGTGACCGACCGCGGGAGCTGCTGAACGTGGCGCTGGAAGGATCGCTCACGATCTTGAGATCGGAAAGAGTACGACTACATCACCCACGAGAATCTGCTCTCGTTAAACACTTTGGAATCTTCGAGGGTGAGTTATTCCATCGACTCGTTGCTGCAATCTAGTAGATAGATCTTGGCTTGTTTGTTTGTATGCGATAGAAAATTTTTGTTTTCCATGCTACGAACCCCTACAAAAAAATCCTTCACAAAATGACCTATCATGTTCGAGGTTTCATGGCATTTAGATCAAACCACCAATGTTATGGCTAGAATCAGGGCATAGTTTGTGATAATGTGCCCATATTGTGCACACATGTGCATCTTGGGATGGCTTATGATGTTGCAGGAGGAAGTTTTCCTTTTCGACGCACGAAAAAGACAATTTCCATTTTTGAGGTGCCGAAATCGGGGTGTTCTGTGAAGCAACCACCAAATTAAAGTTTGGCATTGGTACCAACCCATTTTTCAAAAATACTAGTCCACCTTATATGGACAATTTCCCAACTGGTGTATCTGGAACCTTTCCGTCCATCCCTCATGAAAAATACAAATTCCTGCCGAATCGGTAGGAGGTTGCCAAGATTTGAACTACAAGTACATGATATAATACTTGTGATTTTTTTTAAAAATCATTTATAGGTTCACAACATGCTATTTCATCAGAGATCCACTTCAAGTTCAGCAAGGCTCAGCCCCGGGCTAAGAAGCTTCATGCCCGCCGTTAGTCAATTAATTAGTACTAATCTAAAAAACAAAATTAAAGCCAACAACCGGGACTAAAGATATGATGAACTTTTAGTCCCGGTTGGAGGCACCAACCGGGACTAAATGTGGATGTGGCGACAACATGTCGACACTATGTCCTCAGTGGGCAGCACTAAGCTAGTAAATGCCGACACTATTTTGGGTGGGTGGCAGCACTATGACAGGGGTGAGTGTGTCGACATTATGTCATAAGTGCCAGAGGTGGGTGGCAGCACTATGCGGGTGGGTGGAAGCACTATGTCCATAGAGGCACTCCCTAATTTAATTTGGTAGCTCCCCAACATGTTCATGTTTCTGGTTTGCTTAAACGGCCGGTGATTAAAATGCTAGGGCACCACTATATATATGTATGCCTTCATAGTTTTGGTTCTTATTTTTGTTGCAATAGATTTTAGTACTAATCTAAAAAACAAAATTAAAGCCAACAACCAAGACTAAAGATATGATGAACCTTTAGTCCCTGTTGGAGGCACCAACCGGGACTAAATGTGGGCAGCACTAAGCCAGTAAATGATGACACTATTTTGGGTGAGTGGCAGCACTATTCTAGGGGTGAGTGAGTCGACATTATGTCATCAGTGCCAGGGGTGGGTGGCAGCACTATGCGGGTGGGTGGCAGCACTATGTCCATAGAGGCACTCCCTAATTTAATTTGGTAGCTCCCCGGCATGTTCATGTTTCTGGTTTGCTTAAACAGTCGCTGATTAAAATGCTAGGGCGCCACTATATATATGTATGCCTTCATACATCACATAAAGTTTCCATACATTACATAGATTTACATAGGGTTTTGGGTTTAGGGTATGAATTCTTCATCACGTATATCGATCCCTTGCCTATGATAGCTTCTTAGGCCGTAACCATGGAGCATCTTCTTTGCTTAACGGGATGCTTGGGTCAGTTTTCATGGTGAAGGGCGGAATTTCATCAAACTTATCATAATCTGCTGACATGTCTGTCTTGTCCTCAACTCCCGTGATGTTTCTTTTCCCTGAAAGAACTATGTGACGCCTGGGCTCATCGTCTGATGTATTTGTTTCCTTATTTTTCTTTTTTCGGTCTAGAGGACATGTCCTTCACATAAAAAACCTGAGCCACATCATTGGCTAGGACGAATGGTTCGTCTCTGTAACCAATATTCTTGAGATCCACTGTTGTCATTCCGTACAGCTGGTCTACCTTTACCCCTTCTCCATTCATGTTGACCCAACTGCACCAAAACAAAGGGACCTTAAAAGTAGGTCCATAGTCAAGTTCCCATATCTCCTCTATGTAACCATAGTATGTGTCTTTTTTCCCATTCTCGCATGTTGCATCAAAGCGGACACCACTGTTTTGGTTGGTGCTCTTTTTATCTTGTGCAATCGTGTAAAATGTATTCCCATTTATCTCGTACCCTTGGAAAGTCAATACAGTCGCAGATGGTGTCGCGGCCAACAAGTAGAGCTGATCTCCAATAGTGGTGTCCTTCATGAGATGTAATTGCAACCAAGTGACGAAAGTCTCCATGTGATTTTCTTTAATCCAGTATTCATCCTTCCCCGGGAACTTGGAGCGTACAACATTCATGTGTTCCTCGATATACGGAGCCACGAAGGTATAACTTTGTAGAACTGTGTAGTGTGCTTGATTCAAAGAATGCCCGTCCCTAAATATCATTGCCTTCTTTCCTAGCGTGCCTTTTCCACTCAGTCTCCCCTCATACCGTGATTCAGGAATACCAATCGGCTTAAGGTCAGGAAGAAAGTCTACACAGAACCCAATGACCTCCTCTGTTCCATAGACCTTGTAGATGCTTCCTTCTGGCCTAGCATGGTTACAAACATATTTCTTTAAGACTCCCATGAACCTCTCGAAGGGGAACATATTATGCAGAAATACAGGACCGAGAATGGAAATCTCTTCGACTAGGTGAACTAAGAGATGCTTCATAATATTGAAGAATGACGGGGGAACACCAACTCAAAACTGACAAGACATTGGACCACATCCTTCTGTAGCCTTTCCAGACTTTCTCATCGATTACCTTCTAAGATATTGCATTGAGGAATGCACATAGCTTCACAATCGCTAATCGAACATTTTCCGGTAGAAGCCCCCTCAATGCAACCGGAAGCAACTGCGTTATAATCACGTGGCAATCATGAGACTTCAGGTTCTGAAATTTTTTCTCTGCCATATTTATTATTCCCTTTATATTTGACGAGAAGCCAGCCGGGACCTTGATACTGTAAATGACTTCAAAAAAGATTTCCTTCTCTGCTTTGGTAAGAGCGTAGCTGCTTAAGTATTCACGTCCTTTATCAGTATGCTTGTTGTATGGGTCTTTGATACATTGTTGGTCCTCCCGTGCTTCTGGTGTATCTTTTATCTTCCCATACACGCCCAGGAAGCCTAGCAGGTTCACGCAAAGATTCTTCATCACGTGCATCACGTCGATTGAAGAACGGACCTCTAGGTCTTTCCAATACTCAAGCTCCCAAAATATAGATTTCTTTTCCACATGGCCATGTGTCCGGTAATGGGGTCTTTCAGAACAGATTGACCGCCAGGACCCTTTTCAAAGATTACTTCTAGGTCCTTCACCATACCAAATACATCAGCACCTTTAGGGAGCTTAGGCTTCTTCCGGTAATCTGCCTCACCGTTGAAATGCTTGCCTTTCTTTCTTACTTGATGATTGGTCGGAAGAAATTTACGACACCCTAAGTACACAACCTTCTTACATTTATCCAAATATGTACCTTTAGTCTTATCTAAACAGTGCGTGCATGCATTGTATCCCTTGTTTGACTGTCCTGAAATGTTACTAAGAGCAGGCCAATCATTGATGGTTACGAACAACAACGCTCGTAGGTCAAATGGCTCCTGTTTGTGCTCATCCCACACCTTTACACCTGGTTCTGCCCACAACTGCAAAAGTTCATCGACTAATGGCCTTAGGTACACATCAATATCGCGGTCGGGTTGCTTCGGTCCTTGGATGAGCACTGACATTATAATGAACTTCCGCTTCATGCACAACCAAGGAGGAAGGTTGTAGATACATAGAGTCACTGGCCAGGTGCTGTGACTACAGCTCTGCTCCCCAAAAGGATTCATGCCGTCTGTACTTAGACCAAACCATAAGTTCCTCGCGTCACCTGCAAAGTTCGAGTACTTTCTCTCGATGTTTCTCCACTGCGACCCATCGGCGGGGTGTCTCAGTTTCCCGTCTTTCTTACGCTCTTCTTTGTGCCATTGCAACAACCTGGAAAGCTCTTTGTTTTTGAACAGACGTTTCAACCGTGGTATTATAGAAGCATACCACATAACCTTAGTAGGAACCCTCTTCCTGGGGGGCTCGTCATCGCCCTCAACATCACCAGGGTCATCTTGTATGATCTTGTATCGATATGCAGTGTATAACGGGCATTTATCCATATTCTCGTACTTCTCACCGTGGTACAGGATGCAGTCATTAATGCATGCATGTATCTTCTCCACATCTAATCCTAGAGGGCAGATAGTCTTCTTTGCTTCGTACGTTGTCTCGGGCAGCTCGTTATCCTTTAGAAGCTTCGGCTTCATTATTTTCATTAACTTCTCAAATCTCTTGTCAGATAAGCTAGTCTCTGCCTTCCATTTCAGCAGTTCAAGTGTGGTACCGAGCTTTGTGCTGCCATCTTCGCAATTTGGGTACAACAACTTTTTGTGATCCTTTTGCATGGCCTCTAACTTAAGCTTCTCCCTTTCTGTATCGCATTGTTGCTTTGCATCAGAAATGACCCTACCAAGACCATCAGCAGGCTCATCTGATGCTCGTTGTTCTTCTTCATTGCCGCCTCCCTCTTCTTCATTGCCTTCCATTGTAGTATCACCGTATTCTTCAAGGAACATAGGATAGCTGTCATCATCCTCCTCTTCTTCATTTTCTTCCAGCCTAACCCCTCTTTCTCCGTGCATGACCCAACAATAATATCCGAGCATGAAACCTCTCCGAAGCAGATGGCTTTGAAGGATTCTCGGGGCAGAGTGCTCCGCCACGTTCTGACAGTCGACGCAGGGACAAGGTATAAAATTATCCACTTTGTTTGCCTTAGGCAAATCGATAAATTTATGCAGGCCTGAAATAAAATCGGAATCGCGTCGGTCGCCGTACATCCATCGCATCTGTGCATCGATCTGCGTCATAATAATTAACCATGACAATGACATCGTGAATAGTGAAATGACCAACCTACATGGACACATGCAATATTTTTGTATCAATTACAGATAAAGAAGATAAGGTTGCTAACCTCGGCCGAGGATACCGTGTTGTGCGAACTTAAGCATGGCTCGGACACTTCGTCGAACACCTTGTGTGCAGTGTGAAGAAAAAAGCCTAGCATCCACCTTCCACACAAAATTCCAGAAAAATAAGTGGATGGGCTGGGCTTATATATAGCCAGAGGAGGGTTTTTGGTCCCGGTTAATGCCACGAACTGGGACCAAAGCCCCTCCAGCAGCGGCCAGCGTTACAGAACGCTTTCACCAGGTCATTGGTCCCGGTTGATGGCACGACCTAGGACCAATGACCTGGGTGGAGGGTGCGGTTGCTGGGCCGCCACGTGTCGTGCGGGAGAGGCTTTGGTCCCGGTTCGTGGCATTAACCGGGACCAATGCCCACCGTCGCTTCGTCGTCCCCGTGTACAAATATGAGGCCACAGCGCGTCGCTTTCGCCATCGTCTCTGCCTCTCTACAGTCGATCTCCACCGCGCCATCGCCTCTCCCTCTGCACCTCTCTACCGCGCCGTCGTCTCGCCTCCCCTCCCTCTCCAATCTCCACCGCGCCACCATGGAGGTGCCAACGCTCAACTTCTACGAGGCGGCGATGTTCTCGTACTACGGCATCCTCGTGCCGCCACGCGCGACGGTGCCCGCCGGATGGCGCATCAGCGAGGCGGGTGTGCCGGTGGCTCCGCTCCTCGTCCCCGGCGGATACGAGATGGAGAGCGTAATCATGGAGCGTCGCCGCCAGATGCCCGCGTGGAAGAGGGCGTTGCCCTGGTATGCGGCGGCCAGCCCGTACTGGCCCCGGCTGTTCAAGAAGGAGCGGAAGGCCAAGCTTGTCAACCGCGTCGTGGACGGGCGCGTGGTACACCCGGATCTCCGCAACCGAGAAGGGCGGGAGATGTTCTGGTCCGTTCCTGGACGGACCATCTACACCGCCATCGACGCCGCTAGCCGCGCAGAGGAGCTCCGTCTCCCAACAATACCGAAATCGTGGAGGTTTCATCTGACGATAACGAGGAAGCCGGCGGCTCGGAGGACAGCGACAGCGGAAGTAAAATTATCGACTAGGAAAATTTGTAAAATCACACCTTTGTTTGGAAAGAATTTGTGGTCGAATTAATAAAATGTCTCGATTTATATCTTTGTCTCGATTAATTTGTGGAAGATTTTTTCAAAAATACCGATCAATTCAATTTCTGCCTCGAATTAATTTCTTCCTCGAATTAATTTCTGCCCCGAATTAATTTTGATTATCCCGGATTGCTGATCGTCGCGGGGTTTTTGGTCCCGGTTCGTGGCATGACCCGGGACCAATGCTCCACAGAGCGCCACGTGTGCGTCGCGGTTGCATTGGTCCCGGTTCATGCCACGAACCGGGACCAATGCTTAGAGATGAACTGGGACCAATGTCCAGGCGGCATGAACCGAAACCGGTGCCTGGCATTGGTCCCGATTAAGAAAACGAACCGGGACCAATGATATTTAGGTGCTGGACCAAAGACCATTTTTCTATCAGTGGGAGCAACCGTGATTTTTTGGACATTAGGAACCAGCCCGGTAACCTTTCCGAAGCCATCCAAGGTTTGGTAAGACCTCATGATGTGAATATTATCTTCATCTTGGTCGTTCCACGATGAAAATTTTTGATGATGCAAAAAGAAGGAAAACATGTATTCCCCAGTAATGGGTAGGCTCAAATATAGCGTTGTCTGCTCAAACTAAAAGATCGAAACTAAAAACGAGTTTGCAAGACCAATGTTGTCATTTTCTTGGCAGAGTGGAGGCAGGAAATAATGATCCTGGGGGCGAAGCAGAAAAAGTAAGTATTGAGAAGGGAAAGTGGTAAAAGATCATAGAACCTAGAAATGCAATGGCCTAGGCAGGTCCCCTGCCTCCGCCACTATTTCTTGGCTTTCATATATGAAAGTTGCCTTTTTTTTTGTAAGTCACAACCAATTATTTTTGAAAACTTTAGATTTTCATCCAAATTCGCATATGTTCGCGATGCAGCCGCAACAATTGTTTCCCCCATCTCCAGTGCTTCTCGGTCTGCCCATCGACCCTGCCCACCGGTTTCTCCCATGTCGAGCGCCGCCTCACCACCCCACTCTGACCTGATCGTGACCACAACCATTCCCATTGTCGTCCATGTCCACCCATCTAAGCCTCAAGGATGGCATGTTCTCGGCATCCTTCGCCTTCAACCTTAACACGGTGGTGGTTAAATATGTCCATGCTTATTGCATCCTCGCCTGAGCAGTCACCACTACGGCCAGCCACATCATCGCCGCCTACAACTGGGTCCTAGCACCGCTATGGTGTGGCCTCTATGACCAGCCATGTAACGTCATCTCCAGCTCGGTGTTGACTCAATTGCTATGTTGACGGCTTCAGCTCGGCTTGTGTGTCCCGCCACCAAAGAGGAAAAAGAAGCAAGGTGACTAGAATTTATGAAAAATTCAGTCATCTGTTATCTACTCCCTTCGTCTTGAAATATATAATGTTTTGATAAGACAAACAGACATGCTAAAACGTTCTTATATTTAAAAATAGAAAAGATAGCAAAATTAATGTGTTGCTTTTTAACACAATAGCCTAGAATAACTCGAAGCATACCTGATGTTTTCTTTCACCTTTCCCAGCCTTGCACGGCTCATTCAGGACGTGAAATAATTTCTGATGAAATTAATTTCGCCCACACGAGCCCTTAATAAAATGGGCTCCTAAAAGCCATGACCTTGCACGTGTGCTAGTCCTTGATTACTTCGGAAGTTGGAATCCAGGGCACATGCGCTGTATAGTTATAGTGTTGTTTGTGGCATAAGGCCGGTGCCTCCTTTTTGGGTAACCATATATTCCATTAGACAATCTGTTTACAGAGATTATATAGATGATCTATATATAAGATAAATATGTTTGTCAAGCAACTTTGTACAAAAAAGCCGCAATTAAAATTATAATTTCACCCTTTGAGAAACTTGTGCCTCGCCAAACCATCATCCATCATCCTCCCTACCACCAAGGTAGCGCTGGAAAAAAAGGTGAATAACCGTCGTACCTAGATTTGGAAGAGCACCATCGCATACAAGGATGTTTTTTGAGCAAATGAACCGGGTCGTCGCAAGCGATGAACCCGAGACATTGTGGCACGTCGGCCGGGGATCTTTCCCATGGTCACCGGATCCCGACACTATCATCTTCATCCGACATAGTCAAAAAAGAGAAACGTCGCCTGCCGTCTTCTAGGCACAGAGCTACAAAACGCCAAACACAACTACATCAATCGACGCGATCGCCACCCATGAGAGTGCAGAACGTCGATCACTAGATACAAATCTCACCGGATTCACAGACCAGCGAGAGGACTGGGCCACCTGCCCCTTGACGCCACCGATTGGAGCAACGCCGAGATGAAGAAAGAGTAAAAACAAATTATTTCGACGTGATGTAGCCTCCTCCATGAAAGACGCATCTCAAGAAAAAACAAGATCAGCCCTAACTACTGACCGGAGCCCGGGGTCCCCACCCCCTCCCATCGCCGAAGCGGTGGACAGAGGAGGCAGGGACCAGCAGCCGGTGGCTGGCTGTAGTTCGGGACAAGATGCGATCTCGGCGATCTTTTTCTACGGAGCTCACGCGTGTTGGGAGACGTGCACGGTTACGCGGCGTCGCCTTGTGCAGGAGCAAGGCCAATATTTTTCTTGCATAGTTGACGAACTGACTACGTCGATCTTATTTTTAGTACTTTTTTCGTCCTAAAGTAAGTGACTTTGATTTGTCTAGATTCGCATATATCTAAACTTAAAATATGTCTAGATATATAAATTCTAGACAAATTTAAGACATTTATTTTGAGACGGAGGGAGTAGATACATATCCTCTCAAACAGGCTAAGCTGTGTAGTATTAGCATCGTTTGCAAACCTGGGTAAGCATCCTCTGGCATAGCTCGATCGATCATTTAGGACCAAGAATTTTGATCGTACGTGCTACGTGGTGCAAGGAACGACGTTACGGCATGCATACGGACACGGGACATCAACCTACCTAGCAGGACTGCTGGCTTTTTTTTTCTATAAAGACCTAGCAGGACTGCTAGCTACGTAGAGTACCATTTTTTTTCCAAAATGGGGAGCTCTGTATGGTCTCTGCATCAATTGATGCACACAGCCGATTTATTACAAGGTTTATAAATTCAAAACTTTAAATTATTACAAAGATCAGTGATGGTTGAGACAAGTATCAACAAACGGAAGATGAAAAACAACAAAAAACTATCTATTTTGAAATCTACTAATAGACCGCCATCCAGTAGCCTGAAAATAGAAGTCCTGAGTAACCAATAGTAGCCTGTTCCATCCAATAGCCATGGGTTCCCGCTGATCCACCAGGAGAAGGCATAACCAAAGCTGAATCTAGTACACCGCTAGTCGAATAACTCGCATAAAATTTGTGGCCTGTTGTCTGTTAAGAACAATATTATTTCTACACGCCCATATGCACCAGCATAAAGCAAAAATGTCAATGCGTATTCTTGCTTTATCTCTCTTATCCACCCCATTAGCCAATTACCAAATATATTAGTAATATCGGATGATGGGGTAAATTATAAGCAAAGAAAACAATGCGCCAAATCATGCGTGCAAAGGGACATGATAAAAATAAGTGTTCTAGGTCTCCATTGAGTCACAAAAGCAACACTTTTTACAGCCATGCCAATTTCATTTTGCAAGATTGTTAAAAGAACTTTGTTTTTTAGGAACCACACGATTGTTTTATCTTAAGGGGTAATTTTTAGTTTCCATAGGTATTTGCGTAAGTAAACTGTGCCTCCATTCATGAGGTCCAAATACAAGGATTTGACAGTAAACCCACCATCTTTCGTGAGATTCCATACAAATTTATCAGGATTATCAGTAAGTTGAACTATCATTAATATATGACATAAATGTATCCACTCGTTTCACTTATTCCCAACTAACGTCCTTCTGAAAGCAATATTCAGAGGTATGCGACTTAAAACATTTGTAAAAAAAATATTCTATGTTGAATAATGTTATATAATGATAGATATTGCTGCGCTACAGAAATGTCCCCAAGCCATCCCCCACCTCAAAATAGCCTTGTTGAAAGAAATCATTTTTAACTCTCATTAGGCGTAGTCTCCGTGGGCCCACTTGGCGCAGTTAACGGCTGTCAGCTCTAGGCGTTATACGCCAATGGCATTGATGTCGGCCTAGGACGCCATGTGCCGCCCCTACAGCTGCCTACGAGGTCCTTACGCTGATGACCACACCGTCGTCTTAGGTGGGCTTGCTGGACCACGCAGGCCGACGGCCGTCGGCCTGGGTGGGCTCGCTGGGCCGCAGAAGTGTCTACGCCGACGGTGTTCCCGTCGGCCCAACTCCAACCGTGCCATATGGTCATCCCATTGCAGTCGGCGTAGATGTTGCCGTTTTTTTTTTGTATATTTCTATTTTGGATCATTTTATGCATATTTAAAATTTCCGCATCCCTGCAATAATAACCCAAATTCCAGGCACAACATTCAACACATGCACATAGACACAAACATAAGATCATCATCAAAATATCATAGCTAGATCATCCATATAGGTACATCATCATCATAATAAAATAGCTAGTATCCCTACACCTCCGGAGAGCCGCCCCGCAAAGGAGAGTCTCAGAGACTCATTTCTCCCGGCTTGAGAACAAACGAAGGATAATGTGGAGCAGACACTGTAGAACGACCACCGGAAGAAGGAGAAGCACCACCACCACCAGATGGAGAAGCATCACCACCACTGGAAGAAAAAGCACCACCACCACCGGAAGCACCAAGAGAACCACGGCCGGTATTAGCTAGTGTCATCGTGCGCGACATAGTCGGCGAGGCAGAAGCACAACCAAAGGGTCCAGTGGTGGAGCCTCCCGTTCCCTACATGTTTGAGCCAGAGTTAGCAACCACCAAGGCACAGTTGTGCGGTAACAACTAGTTTGGCAAATAACTTACCAGGGTCCCTAAGTAGAAGGTCAAAGCAATTTCATCTTTCGTTGGGAATATTGGCTGCAACCCCGGCCTAGCTGGCCGTGGCGGTAGCATATCCCGCTCTCAAGTGGTATAAAACTTCTGGTTAGCCTGCAAGATAGTTTAGATGTGAGGCGTTGCAGAAATAAAGGTTCAAACTAGGAAAAGAGGGACTTGTCATCATTTGCAAAAATAAAGGTTGAAACTTACAGTATCGCAACACTCATCCCACTCCTCGTAGGCCTCTTGTCTCTGCATCCATGCCTCAAGCGCCACCACATGTTCTGCATGAGCGGCCTTGTAGGCCGCCTCCAAAGCAGGCTACAATTTCAAAAATAATGAATCTCGTTAACTTATCCACTCAGGAACGAATGTCAGAAAGAGGATGGAAATGAGAAAAACTTACATCGTCGTTCGCTCGGGAAGGACATCGAGGAGGCGGGATAGCGGGGTCGTCGGCAGTGAGGGTAGCCTTGATCCGCGTGAGGCTCAAAGCAAGAGTTCGCGGGGTCACCCTATCGAGAACCTCCAAACGGCCGTGCTCCTGACCGTGCCCCGCCATGACCAACGCTCTCTCGTCGGTCTCCTCGGATCTAGGGTCTTCCACCTCTAGATGAAAAACACTAAACGCGGCGAGGTAGTTAGCACCATCAACCTCGGTAGTGTCGTAGAACTCAGGAAGCGAGGGCTGAGGTTGGGACAGATCGGGCCTCTTCTGCTTCAACTTTCCCAGACTTCAGAGTCGGAAACAGGCCTCCCTAGATGTGCCTCTTGCATCATCAAAGAAATGTTATGCATATCAAGTAGGAACATGAGGGAAATAAATGCTGGTTGTTTTATGTATATATACCATCTTGGCCTTGAAGCGATCATGGTTGAGGTTTCCCGCACAATGTGTCCCCCCGGAGCCGCGGTTTGCCTTGTTCCGCTCGCTCAAGGCGCTGAACTCGGGGTCTTCCCCGCGCCACCTTGCTGTCAACGCCTCCCATGCGTATTCCTTACCATCGGTCCACGCGGGCATAACCTGAAAAATCAATACTCGTTTGAAGAACGGATAATGCAATTACAACTTAGCAACAACATAGAATCTCATTGACAATTTACTTACCCCGACGTAATCTTCGTCGGGCAATTTTGGTTGTTCCTTCACACTCACATGCTCCGGCGCCTTCTTGCCCAACTTCTGGGAGCTATATAGATTGGTGGAGGTATGCTTCTGATTGTAGAACTCTTGTCGTGGCAACCTCGTACAAGCCCCTCGCAAGTCCTGTCTGCCTTGTCCTGCTCCTCTAGAAGCACCATATAGAATCTCTTTAATCATGCATAAAAAATTGTCAGAGTCATTAGTTAGCATGGTGGGGTGATCAACTATGAACGAAACTCGAAAAGATTGCCTTACCCCAAAACTTGGTGATCACGGCATAAGAAGCTTTCCCATAGCCCGAGTAATCGGCGGCCTCATAGTGTGCCCAATGGGTGGCTAGCTTCTTCTCGCCGTTGGGGATGCGAGTGTAAAAATTCGACCAAAACTTCCTAATCAGAGCTCCAACGAAGGTGTTAGGCGCACGGGTATCCGGAGGAAATGTCCAATTGCTGCACAATAATCAAACATTATTACATGCCAAATTTGTGCATATCTATGACCTTTATATTCGTGTCTACCTCACTATGAGTTTGTGCATTATTCTCGGGGTCCTCAAGACCTTGTAATTCAAAGTTCCCTTTCTCTTGATAGAAAATTCCCTCATATGTTTTAGGGTCAATGTTGTTGTAATCGTCGTCGAAGGGCATGGGTAGCTTACCATGTGGCGATACCTAGAACACGACTTCCCAGCCCTTGAGTTCCTTTTTCTGGAATGGGTAGGGAAAATAATAAGCTTGCTTGGCTTGTTGAGCTACAACATAGACATTAGATTCGCTATAGGTGGTTGAAGGCCTAACTTCAACTAACCGAATGGAAGGGGTACTTCTCTATCCACCGTGTGGGTCGAACCAGTGGCATTTGAACACAACGAGCTTGAGTTCTAGGGGCGTATTATTGAACGTCAGCTAGTATATGTTTTGTAAGCTTCCATAGTAATCCAAGTCATCGTCTCCTCTTATGAAGACCTCGGTATTTATAGTTTTTGCATTAGGCCGACGGTTCTGGTGAGACTCTGTATGGAAGCGATACCCATTCACATCATACTTCTCATACATCTCGACTACGGTTACAACCCTAGGAGACACATCTCAACTCATTCGACATCTCAACGTTGGGATAAGCTCCCTACAAGTTTAGTACAAATTGTGCATTAGTTATGTGTAGTAAGAGGGACAAGTTGTGGATTGCCAGGTAAGAGGGATAGGTTAAAAATTACCTTTTCATAGAACCAAGACATGAAATTTTTCTTTCTGGGGGCACCCTCTTTTAGAAGAGTGTCCAACTCCGCATCAGAGGGATCCGTCGTTCCCGACCACATTTCTGAATTGGCTAAAATAAGAAAATACGTATTAGACCGAAATCGAGTTATTATTTGCAAAGTAATTTGTCCACCATTTTACCAAAGGAAATTGGTCACTTGATTTTCTTCCTCCTCCTCCTCTTCCTTCTCACCGCGGACCACTTCCTTCATGTTCATAAGCACATAAAGCATTGTGCAATCCTTCTCTTCCCTTTTAAGATATAAATGGTTGCGCCACCAGCCTTGCCACCGGGACATTCCAAGAGGAGGAGCTTGGGGTCATGCTTGGGCTCGTCTACATTGTACCGACAAACCTGGTTATGCATAGTGGGAACATCATCGGCATAGTACATTGTCATGGCGTTTGTTATCTCCTGGAGGATAGTTGCCTCAGCTATGCGGGTTTCAATAGCACTTTTGTTTCCACATTTGTATTGAATATAATTGAGCTCTCTCTCAATACAAAACTGCCAATGAAACTGCATGGGCCCACCCAAGAGTGCCTCATTCGCGAGATGCACAATGAGATGTAACATCGGATTAAATAAGCCTGGTGGAAAGACTGTCTCTAACTTACATAGAAACTCTAGCACTAGATCATGCAACTTCTCAACAATCAGGGGACATATCTGCTTAGAACAGAGCATGCAGAAGAAATGGCTCAACTCCGCAAGAACTTGCCAGACATTCTCAGGGAGATACCATCGAACCATCACCGGCAAGAGCCGCTCAATCCCTATATGATTGTCCTGACTCTTGAGCCTAGTGACTTTTCTAGTTGAAAGATTGACTCCCTTGCTCATATTCGAACAATAACCATCAAGGAACATCACGACGAATTTGAGCCACTGGAATGACTCCTTCTTTTGGAGGCTATCAAGGCAGTAGTTGGCATGCGGCTTGAACAAATTTTTCCGATTGCGTTCAAGAGGTTGCATGTGTAGTCTCTTCCTATCACATAGCTCTTCAACATCGACTCTAGCCTTGACATTGTCCTTTGACTTCTTAGGAATGTTCAGGACTATGTAAAAGAGGGACTCTACGATGGTCTTTTTGGTGGGTGTCACATCGATGTTATGGGGAAGTTCGAAGTCCTTGTAGTACGCGAGCTTCATTATGCCTGCCTCGTGAGTCCAGTTGTGCGTTACACCATATCCCACAAATTGTGCGACACCGGACGCAGTACGCACGAGAGCACGTAGCTCGACATCAACAGCTGCACCATCGAACATTAGTATCTCTTTTTATTCAAGCACAAATTTTCCCTTGATGAAGTTCTGTTTGTCTTGTCTGAACCGATGCTCTCGTGGTGAGGTAGTCACGAATATAAATGACATAGATATACCTTGTTTTTCCATGTAGGTATGACCTAAACAAACCTAAACCACCAAAAAAGTACATTGGTCAACCCTCGTATGGAGAATGCTAGGGGGCTAGCCTTCGGGGCCCTCAGATTAGGGTTCCGTTGGAGAAGGACCGCCTGAGTTCCGGGATGCCACGATAACATGCATGTGGCCCTAGAATACATGCACAAGGGTGGTGGAAGCTTCATATATGCACCACCTAGCTCCCAGGTGTGATCGTCTGCGGCTGCATGCGATAACACTTAGAGAATTGCTAGACATGTAGGAGGAAACTCCCGCTGCGGTTCAAACAGAGTGAAACCAGTGGAATTTTGGGCCGAGCCTTGTTTTTCCATGTAGGTATGACGTAAACAAACCTAAAACACCAAAAAGTACATTGGTTAACCCTCGTACGGAGAATGCTAGGGGCTAGACCTAAGGGGCTCTCATATTAGGGTTTCGTCGAAAAAGGACCGCCTAAGCGCTGGGATGCCACGAGAACATGCATGTGTCCCTAGCATACATGCACAAGGGTGGTGTAAGCTTCATATATGCAGCACCTAGCTCCCGGGTGTGACCGTCTATGGCTGCATGCGATAACACTTAGAGAAGTGCTGGACGTGTAGGAGGAAACTCCCGCTATGGGTCAAACAGAGCAAAACCGGTGGAATCTTGGGCCGAGCCTTGGTTTTCCATGAAGGTATGACCTAAAAAACCTAAACCACCAAAAATGTACATTGGTAAACCCTCATATAGAGAATGCTAGTGGTCTAGACCTACGGGGCCCTCGGATTAGGGTTTCATCAAAAAATGACCACCTGAGCAACAGGATGCCACGAGAACATTCATGTGGCCCTATAATACATGAACAGGGGTGGTGGAAGCTTCATATATGCAGCACCTAGCTCCTGGGTGTGACCGTCTGTGGCTGAATGCGATAAAACTTAAAGAAGTGCTGGACATGTAGGAGGAAAATCCCGATGCGGGTCAAACAGAGTGAAACCGGTGGAATATTGGGTCGACCCTTGGTTTTACATGTAGTTATGACCTAAAAATATATAAAGCACCAAAAAAAAGTACATTGGTTAACCCTCGTACGGAGAATTCTAGGGGGCTAGACCTACGAGGCCCACGGATTAGGGTTTCGTCAGAAAAGGACCACCTCAGCGCCAGGATACCACGAGAACATGCATGTGCCCCTACCATACATACGCAAGGGTGGTGAAAGCTTCATATATGCAAAACCTAGCTCCTGGATGTGAGCGTCTGTGGCTACATGCGATAACACTTAGAGAAGTGCTGGACATGTAGGAGGAAACTCCCGCTGCGGCTCAAACAGAGTGAAACCGGTTGAATCTGGGACGAGCCTTGGTTTTTCATGTAGGTACGACCTAAACAAACCAAAACCACCAAAAAAGCACATTGGTCAACCATCGTATGCAGAATGCTAGGGGGCTAGACCTGCGGGGCCTTCGGATCAGGGTTTCGTCGGAAAAGGACCGCCTGAGCGCCGGGATGCCACGAGAACATGCATGTGGCCCTATCATACATGCACGGGTGGTGGAATCTGCATATATGAAGCACCTAGATCCCGAGTGTGACCGTCTGCGGCTGCATGCGATAACTCTTAGAGAAGTGCTGTACATAGAAGAGGAAACTCCCACTGCGGGTCAAACAGAGTGAAACTGATGGAATCCTGGGCCGAGCCTTTGTTTTTGATGTAGGTATGACCTAAAAAAACCTAAACCACAAAAAAGTACATTGGTCAACCCTCGCACGGAGAATGCTAGGGGGCTAGACCTACGGGGCCCTCGGATTGGGGTTTCGTCGGAAAAGGACCGCCTGAGCGCCGGAATGCCACGAAAACATACATGTGGCCCTAGCATACATACACAAGCGTAATGGAAGCTTCATATATGCAGCACCTAGCTGTCGGGTGTGACCGTCTACGGCTGCATGCGGTAACACTTAGAGAATTTCTGGACATGTAGGAGGAAACTCCCGCTGCTGGTCAAACGGAGTGAAACCGGTTGAATATTGGGTCGGGCCTTGGTTTTTCATGTACGTATGACCTAAGCAAACCTAAAACACCAAAAAGTACATTGGTCAACCCTCGTACGGAGAATGCTAGTGGGCTAGACCTGTGGGGCCCTTAGATTAGGGTTTCGTCAAAAAAGGACCGCCTGAGCGCCGGGATGCCACAAGAACATGCATGTGGCCCTAGAATACATGAACAAGGGTGGTGGAAGCACCTAGCTCTGGGGTGTGACCATATGCGGCTGAATGAGATAAAACTTAGAGAAGTGTTGGACATGTAGGAGGAAACTCCCGCTGCGGGTCAAACAGAGTGAAACCGGTGGAATATTGGACCAGGCCTTGGTTTTCCATGTAGTTATGACTTAAAAAAACCTAAACCACCAAAAAATTATATTGGTTAACCCTCGTACGGAGAATGCTAGGGGCTAAACCTACGGGGCCAGCGGATTAGGGTTTCGTCAGAAAAGGACCACCCTAGCACCTAGATGCCACGAGAACATGCATGTGGCCCTAAAATACATACACAAGGGTGGTGGAAGCTTCATATATGCAGCATGTAGCTGCCGGGTGTGACCGTCTACGGCTGCATGAGATAACACTTAGAGAAGTGCTGGACATGTGGGAGGAAAGTCCCGCTATGGCTCAAATAGAGTGAAGCCGGTTGAATCTTGGGCCGAACCTTGGTTTTTCATTTAGGTATGCCCTAAACAAACCTAAACCACCAAAAAAGTACTTTCATCAACCCTCGTACGGAGAATGCTAGGAGGCTAGACCTGCGAGGCCTTCGGATTAGGGTTTCGTCGGAAAAGGACCGCTTGAGCATCGGGATGCCACAAGAACATGCATGTGGCCCTAGCATACATGCACAAGGTTGGTGGAAGCTTCATATATGCAGCACCTAGCTCCCGAGTGTGACCGTCTGCGGCTGCATGCGATACCTCTTAGAGAAGTGCTAGACATAGAGGAGGAAACGCTCACTACGGGTCAAACGGAGGAAAACAGATGGAATCTTGGGCCGAGCCTTGGTTTTCCATGTAGGTATGACCTAAACAAACCTAAACCACCAAAAACGTACATTGGTCAACCCTCGTACGGAGAATGCTAGGGGTTTAGACCTGCGGGGCACTCGGATTTGGGTTTTGTCGGAAATGGACCGCCTGAGCACCAAAATGCCACAAAAACATACATGTGGCTGTAGCATACATGCACAAGCGTGATGGGAGCTTCATATATGCAGCACCTAGCTCTCGGATGTGCTCGTTTGCGGCTGCATGCGATGACACTTAGAGAAGTGCTGGACATGTAGGAGGAAACTCACATTGTGGCTCAAACAGAGTGAAACCAGTTGAATATTGGACCGAGCCTTGGTTTTTGATGTAGATATGACCTAAACAAACCTAAACCACCAAAAAAGTACATTTGTCAACCCTCGTACGGACCATGCTAGGGGGCTACACTTGCGGGGCCTTCAGATTTGGGTTTCGTCAGAAAAGGACCGCCAGAGCGCCGGGATGCAATGAGAACATGCATATGGCCCTAGCATACATGCACAACAGTGGTGGAAGCTTCATATATTCAGCACCTAGCTCCCGAGTGTGACCGTTTGTGGCTGCATGCGATAACTCTTAGAGAAGTGATGGACATAGAGGAGGAAACTCCCTCTGCGGGTCAAACGGAGGGAAACCGATGGAATCTTGGGCTGAGCCTTGGTTTTCCATGTAGGTATGATCTAAACAAACTTAAACCACCTGACGAGGGTTTAACTCGTCAATGCCCATTGTTATGGACTTGGGTTTTGGAGAAGGAGGGAGCGCTGGAGACATCTATCGGCTAGCAAACAAGCACACAGGGGACAAAGGATTTACCCAGGTTCAGGCCTCGTAGAGGTCCCTACTCCTGCTTATGCCTCGTGGAATTATCGAGGGAGTCGAAAGTTACAATGGTGCGCAGATGCAATCTGGCGAGGGTTGTGGAAACTAGGGTTGCGTGTGTCCTCCTCGCCGCCCCCTCCTAGCCTTTATATAGATAGGCTAGGTCTCAGGTAACAGGTCGAGTCGGTTACAAGTTAGGGTTTTCCCCTTCAAACTTTCTATCTTTAACTTCTTCTTGTCCTTCAAGCAATCGAGAGTCCGTAGGTTACTCGAGTCCCTCTATTCGGGCCTTGGCGACACCGTGGGCCTGTATGTATTTGGACCGTATATACCAAGCTCGAGTACCTGTAGGGTATACCCATGTCAGTAGCCCCCGAGTGTCCAGTGGAATCGCAGATTCGAGTAGGGACTTTTGAAGCCTTCGAGTGCCTGAATGAGTATATTTCGATTGCTTTTATTTGTGTCATAGGGATTGTTGATATACGTGCCTGATATAACCGAAGTATCGTTACTAGTTAACCACCTTAGGGTGAAACAACGCAATCTACTCGAATTCGAGTCCCCGGACTCGAATCCAGAAAAGTGCTGGTGTAATTCGACTCGGTAGCGGAGGTCTTACTGAGTCAATTCAGTTATATGGGTGTGAGCACTTGACGCGTCCGTCAAGGCATGTTCATCGTGCTTGTGGGCACGGATATATTTCTGGTAGTGCGCAGTTAAATGCGTTGCCAGGCCTTATTCAGGTCTTATCTTCACGCCGTAGGCGCAACATCTGAATTTTATCATCGCGGAGACGATTCGGGTAACCCAGGAGACGCAGTCTCTTTGTAGGGGAAAAATTATGAGGCGGTGTCGCCATGAGTTTCGAGTGTGGATGTTATCAACACACAGTTTTTTGTTCAAATAATCATAGGGTGCGCGATCAGCGCTCCCTATGGGAGTAACCCCCGAGTGCCTGGTTGAGTCGAAGACTCAGGCAGGGACTAAAAACTTTTGCGACTGCTGTCGTCTTTTGCTTGCTTGTTCAGTTGATGACCCAGGCAGGTACTAAAACACTTTCGTGACTGCTGTCGTCTTTTGCTTGCTTGTTTCCGGCGCTCCCTATGGGAGTAACCCATGTTCATAATCGAACTGTGTTTCGAGTGGTTGGGTTTGCTTTTTGTGATTTTCCATGTTCCTGCAACAAGAAAAAGAAAAGTCGTAGGAGGCGCGGCCAGCGCTCCCTATGGGAGTAGCCCCCGAGTGCTTGGTGGAGTCGAAGACTCCAGCAAGGACTAAAAATAGTCGAAGTTCTCCATTTCATAGCCTTTGGTGACGTCAGTGCTGACGCTTGTATGACCTTAGTTGCCCGCGTGAGCGATTTTGTGGACGCGTGACAAGCATGGGTCCCACTTTGATTTGACTGGGCGGGCATAATCTTATTTTTAATGCCTCCTCGATTTCCGCGTAATGGTAGAAGTGGGGGCGGTTCGCTAATTCTTCTCCACGTGTCCTCGCGATCGTGCCAGCGTCAATAGGGTTTTGTCGCCATTGGATTGCATCTTCCGGTGAAGTAGCGATCGCGGCGGTGGTAATTTTCCCATCGTGTTCTTTCTTCCTTGCTGCCATCGCCATTGCCCTTTGCTTTCTGCTTTTCTCTGCGCCCATCTTCTCCATGACGCTGGACCAGCTCTGTTCGTTCCCCAGTTATTTTCTTCGCTCTCATCGCTGCCGCGCAATAGGGAAGAAGAAGGGCGCTGCCGCTGATTCATGACCACCCTCGCGCAGCGAAGAAGAGGGTGGCTCATTCTTGTAGCCACCGGTGCCGCCGCCAGGAAGAAGAAGGTCGCGGGTACCCACGTGACGAATGGCGCATGGCGCCCCTCTATCATCAAGGTGTCGGATCTCTGTCTTCTTCGCCAAGACGGAGTGATTTCTGCATCAGTCGCCGATTCGCGCGTCCCCAGCGGTGAGACCGTTCCTGTACCTCCCGCTGGTTATCGAGTGATGTTTCTTGCATTCATCATTCGCGGTCTTTCCTTGCCTCTTCACCCTTTTCTTCGGGGTCTTCTGTGTTTCTATGGGCTCCAGCTCCATCAGCTGTCCCCAAATTCTCTCCTCCACATCACTTGTTTTATCACTCTCTACGAGTGCTGGCTCGGAATCGAGCCGCACTTTGGTCTTTTGAAACGCATTTTTAAATTGAAGCGTCAGTCCGCATCTGGCTCTTTAGTTTATGACGTAGGTGGTTGCGGAATCCATGTTGACCCATCCGCCACCTACTTCGATATCAAGCTCACCAAGTCCATCCAGGGATGGAGGGACAGATGGTTTTATGTGCGTGATCAGAAGGCCAAGGACGAGCACTTTGGACTCGCGCCCTTTGATCCCGTGACTCCCTGCAAGAAGATGCGTTCTTGGAAGAACGTGATCATGCCTTCCGAACTCACGGAGACAGGCGTGTTATATCAGCGCGTCCGCGACCTCGAGAGTCGCATAGGCGCAGAAGAGGGAGGATGCGCCCTTGTCAGGACTTGGCTGCGTCGTCGCGTCCAGCCTCTCCAGGCCAGGGTCCATCCCATGTTCCAATGGGGTGGCGCTGATGATCCCACTCGCGTGTCTGCCGATAGCATGTCCGCGAGTGAGGTAGATAAGAGGGTGCGACTGGTCACGAAGTATACCCTCAAGGATGTGCTTCCGAACGAGCCAGTCGTTCCTCCTTTCGATGCTTCGAATCCTCCTCCTGAGGTATGGTTGTGCTATGTAGTAGCGTATTTTCTCGATTGCGTCTTCTGTTGCTTATCCGTTTTACTTTTTGTATGCAGGAGTGGGCGGTGTCGCCTTGCATGCCTCCCCTCCCTGAGGGGATCATTCCTCGTGAAGCTTTGGAAGAGGACCAGTCTGAGTCGACTGTCCCTTCCGATGTGGAAGAGGAAGCCCCCGAGTCCGAGAGTCCGGATACTCGCAAGTGTTCGCGTAGCGAGGATTCCGACGCGTCGACTCCTTCCACTCCAGGAGGCGCGGCCGTTGGTGCGGAGTCGCCAATTCCCGCCGTTCCTGTGAGGGCTGTGGCACCGTCTTCTCGCAAGAAGATGCGATTGCCCAAAGAGTCTTCGTCGGAGTCGACGGAGGCCACATTTGATCTTGATAGATTTGACTGGTAAGTTTGCTAGTGCATTCGCTCGTCACTTGTTTTCTTCTTGTTGGATTTTCCCTGGAGTTTTCCTTTTCTGAGTGCGGATTTTGTCTTGCAGTTAAGAGGCGTCGTCATCTTCTGGTGACGTCGAATTTTTGAAGGAATCAGGAGTCGCGACCTCAAAGGCCAAGATAGAGGTCGAGCGTGCTCCTTCTCCTTCGGCGGCGGCCCACTCTGGGCACAATTCTTCGAGCTCTCCTCACGTAGGGGAGCATCGAGTAGTAGCTCGGATGATGGTTCAGCAATCTTCTTCGGAGTGGTTGAGAGTGAGTGTTCTATACTTACTCTTGTCGTCTTCTCTGTATTTTGGTATAATCGACTGACAGCCAGATTTTTGACTGCCCTATAGCTGAGCATAATGCTTTATTGCGTGATGTCGCCATGTTGGAGAAGACTCTGGCCGCAGCCGTGAAGGGGCGCGACGAGGCAATCGTGGCTCGTGATGAAGCCCAGAAGCGTGAAGAGGATCTGCGTGCCTCCTTTGCGGCCAGGGAGAAGTTGTTCGAAGAGCAACTGTTCTCAGTCGCCAAGGCCCTCTCAGGTACCTTTACTTGGTGGATATTTTATTGATGTTCTTCTCTTCCTCTGTAGCGCCGGTGGCATTAGAAGTTTGACCCGTGTGTGTTTTTTGGTGTAGATGCTGGTGGCTTGAGTTTTGATCCACGAGTCCTTGGTCGCGATGACGCTCTGGCGGGCGCGGTATCTGCGGTCGAAGACCGTAGCGCCGCTGTCCAAAATACGTTGTCCAAAGCCAAGGCCACCCTGAGTCGCCTCCAGGAGGAGCTGATGCCGAAGGCGGAGCTGGTCGACAATGTGGAGGAGCTGGTGGAGTCACTCGCTGGGGGTGTGCCTGCCACGTACAAGAACTCCCTCCGCGCAGCTGGCGCGACCATGTCGCTAGCCATGGTGCAAGCCCACGGAGTCGAAGTGGATCCCTCGGTGGTGTCGAAGACAATGCCTGTTGGCGCGGATGGTCAGCAGGTAGTGTTCGCTCCCTTTGCGACTGCCTGTGCCAAGTATGGCCATTCCTTGATAAACATTGTTGCCAAGTATTCGGAGGAGCTCAATCGCGCAAAGAAGGCGGCGAAAACTTCGGCCTCAGGGGCCGGCGGAAAGTTTGTGGCATCTGATACTGCCACGGACTTGATGAAGCCCCCGAGGCCCTCAAAGTCAAAGAAGCCAGCTGCTCCGTAGTTAGTTTCTTGTAATAGCTGATGAACTCGCTCTTTTGATTGGAGATCATGCCTGTTGGCGAATGTGTTTGTACATACTTTTATTGATCCTGAATGCACCTGTTACTTTTGACTTTTGAGTTGGTCGCCTTATTTTGCTTCTGGCTTGATTTTTTGGTAGGGTACGTCAAGTGGCCCTGTGGGGGGAACCCCGGACTCGCCATCTCTTGAGGATACAATGGCACCCCTTGCTCCAGAGTAGAGGAGCTTTCCTTGCTTTCGCGACTTCGTGATCGCGTTAAGCAGCTGGAGCGTGAGTTTCCTGTGATCCGTGGTGGCGTAGACGTGTGGAAGTCAAAGGCTGAAAAAGCCCCCGCCCGCGAGCAATAGCTGCTTGGCGAGGTGACGTAGCTGGGCGACCAGTTTAAGTCTTAGTTTGCTCATCCTCGTCTTTTCCTTTGTAGTTAATCGCAATGGTACGTTGTACTCATGATGTTGATGCTGCTTCATATAGTTGTTAGCGCACGTCGTCCGCATGAGGAGAGGGATAGGATTGCCATCCACCTTCATGATCTCACCCAAGAGCAACTTCAGGAGAGTGGATACTTCTGGGTAGATCATGATCGTGCGACTGCGTTAGCGACCCTGTAGGATCGCGCCTCGTGAGTGCTGCTCTTTTTGAAGAAGTCGCAATTGTGTTTGAAGAACATCTACCGGGCGATGTTCCCGCTGGATGATACTCCCTCAAGCCTGCTGGCCCTGCTGACGAAATTTCAAGATATGTCTGCGGTTCGCGAGTGCGTGAGGCAGCAGCTGGTGGCTGGTGCCAAGGCTGCGCTCTCCGTGGTGCGTTTGCACAGGCCTGACATGGATGTCGCCGTCATTGCATCTGGGCCACCGGCACCACCAGCAGGATCTTCCTGGAACATGGTGCCGTACTATCAGGCGGTGGATCGTCCAGCCGAGGAAATCGTCGACTTCTTCGAGGAACATACTAATGTTCTTCGGTTGCAAGGGTAGCCATATATGTATCCTGCATATAAGTGTACTGGTGTTGTAAAGCTCATATATATTTGTAGATAATTTATTGTTGAGTGTATACAAATAGCTTTATAAGCGTAGGGTGCGTTGCACTTGTGCGAGTCCTTTTCGTTAGCCTGGTCATCTTTGTGCCTTTCCCCTGTCAACCTGTCAGCTGCGTGGCAGCTGGGTTGTGTTTGTGTTAAGGGGTTCGATTGATGTGCCAGCTACTCAGGATGTCGCGTTATTGTTCGAAGAACATATGTAGATAGGGTGGCGCAGCCCCCGAGTATGAAAGTTGACAAAAGAAAAGAGAGCACGGAGTTTTGGGGCACTTAGCTTTTATTTATTCAGAGAGAAGTACGTAGTACAATGTGCGGCTAAGTAGCCTTGGCTGAATAGCCTTATTTGCGATGCAAAAGTAAAGAAGAAACGACTAAGAGTAGAAGCGTCGCAGTTGTGCGACGTTCTAAGGGTTGGAGTATGCGACTCCTGTCTCTAAATCTTGAAGGCGATAGGCGCCACAGGATTATACGTAATCACGTGCGGTCCTTCGGGGGACTCGAGCTTGAGATGCCCTGCTGCTTGATCGCGGACCAGGTCACCATCGACGAAGGATCTTGGTGAAGCCTTCGCTATGGTAGTTGCGAGTTACTGCTGGTAGATCGTAGATCTTTCTGCGGCAATTTCTCTTGCTTCGTCAAGGAGGTCGATGGAGTCTTGAGTCGAGGATGACTCCTTCTCGCTGTGGCGACTCTGGCGTGGCGCCTGTACCGTACCTCGTGGGTATACTGCCTCTGCTCCATGTACCATAAAGAATGGTGTGTAGCGGTGGCGCTGTTTGGAGTTGTCTGAGGCTCCAGTCTGGATTGCGATTCGTTTGGCCAGCAGCCAGCGGCTTGTTCGAGTGGCGGAGGAGCTTCTTTATGCCCGCAGACGAGCCCGTTTGCCTTTTCCACCGACCGTTGGTGCGGGTGTCTTGGCGAGGCATAGCTGATGTTGATCCCCAGGCTCTCGCAGAAATCTTGGAACTCCTTGGATGTAAAGTTCGTTCCGTTGTCGGTGATGATGATGTGTGGCACGCTGAAACGATAGACGATGGACTCGAAGAACTTGACTGCGTTGTGCCCTGATTGCTTGGTCACTGGCATGGCCTTGATCCACTTGGTGAACTTGTCGACTGCGACCAAGAGGTAGACATAGCCTCCTTGCGAGGACCTTGGAAGTTTGCCAACCATGTCGAGTCCCTACTGGGTGAAGGGCCAAGCCAATGGAATAGGTCGTAGTTCTGCGCCTGGTGCGTGTGGCTTGTCCGCGAATCGCTGACAGGCGTTGCACTTTTGGACTATGTCCTTGGCGTCGCGCATGGCCGTGGGCCAGTAAAATCTAGCTCGTAGAGCTTTGGCGACGAGGGCGCGGCTGCCGGCGTGGTGCCCGCAGGTCCCTTCATGGATGTCGAGGAGGACTGCTCTTCCATCGGCTAGGGAGACGCATCGCTGTAACACGCCTGTGATGCTGCGTTTATACAGTTCGCCGTTGATAACGGCGAATGCCTTGGAGCATCGCGCGATGTGTCGTGCACCTATCGGGTTGTCCGGTAGGCGCTTGCTGAGGAGGTACGTAATGTACGGCTGCGTCCAGGATTGTTCGATCATCATGACGCTCATTGGTCCCTCGAGTCCTGTGTCAAGCTCCAAATCATCGATTGTCATTGGCTCATTGGGTGGCATAGCCCCCGAGTCCATTGATGCGCTTGTTTTCTTCTCTGCGGCCTTTGGCTTGATGGAGCGTTCGCATATGCACTCGAGAAATACCCTAGGTGGTATGGGTGCGCAGGTGGAACCTATGTTGGCGAGTGCGTCCGCCTCCTCATTGCTTTCGCGACCTATGTGTCGCAACTCGCAGCCATCGAAGTCTCCTTCAAGTGTGTCGTAGAGGTCGCGCTATGTGATCATGTTGTCGTTTAGTGCGTCGCACTCGTGCATTGTTTGGTTGACGACTAGCTTGGAGTCTCCATATATGATTAGCCTCTTTGCTCCGCAGGCTTTTGCCATCCGCATCCCGTGTAACAGGGCCTCGTATTCAGCCTCGTTGTTTGTGGCTGTGAACTGCATTCGCAGGACGTACTTCAGCTTGTCCCCTTGAGGCGATGTCAGTATGACACCTGCTCCTGCTCCATCTTTTCTCTTGGACCCATCGAAGTGCATTGTCCAGAGGTAGGACATGTCTGGCTTGTCCGGGAGTTGGTTTTCCATCCAATGTACGAGGAAGTCCAGGAGGACTTGCGACTTGATTGCGCCGCGCTTTTCGTATGTGATGTCTCGTGGAGACAGTTTGATTCCCCAAAGCACGACTCGCCCTGTGGCGTCAGGGTTATTGAGGATATGTCCCAATGGGCGTCGTTGACTACCACGATTGGGTGTTCCTGGAAGTAGTGGCGTAGTCGCCGGGCGGTCATAAAGACGTCGTACGCCAGCTTCTGATAGTGCGGGTACCGCTGTTTTGTTGGCGTGAGGACCTCGCTGAGGTAGTATACCAGGCGTTGTACGCCATGGACCTTGTTTTCCTCGGCCCGTTCGACGACGAGCACTGTGCTAACCACTTGGTTGGTGGCGGAGATGTACAGCAGCAGTGGTTCCCTTTCTCGTGGAGTTACCAATACTGGCGAGGTGGATAGCGGTTGAGGTCTTGAATGCTTCTTGCGCTTCATTGGTCCACTCGAATTTGTCGGTTTTCGGAGGAGCTAATAGAAGGGCGGCGCCTTTTCTCCCATTCGACCGATCGTCGGCCGAGGGCATGATTCGCCCAGCTAGTTGCTGAATGCCTCTTATGCTCTTTGGCTTCTCCATGGACAGTATGGCCTTTATCTTTTTCGGGTTTGCCTCAATCCCTCTCACGGATATGAGATACCCGAGCAGTTCCCCAGAGGGTACGCCGAAGGTGCATTTGTCCAGATTGAGCTTTATTTGGTAGCGATCGAGATTGGCGAAGGTTTCGCGCAAGTCGTTGATTAGAGAGGCTTCTTCCTTGGTCTTGATTACTATGTCGTCGACATAGACTTGGATGTTGCGACCAAGTTGCTCTTTGAGGCAGGCCTGCATGCACCTCTGGTACGTGGCTCCTGCGTTTATTAGCCCGAAGGGAATTGTGTTGTAGCAGAACACGCCAAAGGGCGTTGTAAACGCGGTCTTCTCCTGGTCTTCCTCCTTCATTCGAATTTGTTATAGCCTGAGTAGGCGTCGAGGAAGCAGAGGCGCTCGCATCCAGAAGTGGAGTCGATGATTTGATCGATCCGTGGTAGCGGGAAGTGATCTTTTGGGTAGTGCTTGTTAAGAGAAGTGAAGTCCACGCACATCCGCAGGATATCCGTGTCCTTTTTTGGCACCAGCACCATATTAGCGAGCCAAGTGCTTTCCTTGATCTCGCGTATGAATTTGGCCTCGAGGAGTCTATTGATCTCCATTCCATTGCTGTGCCCGTGGCTCGAACGATCGCTGATTGTTTGTGGTAGCCTTGCGTCGGGGTTGGCGTTGAGTCGTGCTGGCGAATTCCACAGGAACTCTGGCATGTCCGTAGGACACCGGTAAAATTTC
Source organism: Avena insularis (assembly GCA_023614405.1). Taxonomy (NCBI): domain Eukaryota; kingdom Viridiplantae; phylum Streptophyta; class Magnoliopsida; order Poales; family Poaceae; genus Avena; species Avena insularis. The sequence continues at coordinate 326,535,913 of CM042684.1, read as the reverse complement.
CAGTGCTCACGGAGGAATTGACGAGCGAGTTCCTATCTTGGGACTCAAGTTGTTGGCGATGAGGGCCGTTTTAGCGGGATCTGATGGATGGACCTGCACCTTCTTTGTGTGCACGGATGAGTCGAAGGAGAGGTCAGGTGAGCTTGGCCTACTCAGGGGAGGCAGACTGTTGTCTGTCGTTTCTTTCAATCACGCGATTTCTTCCTGCATGCCGAAGGACTGGGAGATTCTGTTGAATTCCCTGTCACAACTGTCAGATCGCTCGAAACTCCCGTTGATCGTGATGATGCCGTTTGGACCTGGCATTTTCATCTGCAGGTAGGCGTAGTGGGGTACTGCCATGAACCTAGCGAACGCGACGCGCCCGAGGATGCAGTGGTATTGTGAGGGCCAGTCGACAACTTCAAAGTCGATGCGCTCGCGCCGGAAGTTCTTCGGCGTGCCGAATATGACGTCGAGGTTGATTTTGCCTAGGGGGTATACGCCTTTTCCTGGGACGATGCCGTGGAACGTTGTGTCCGATGCCTCCAAGCAGGTTAGAGGGATCCTCATTGCTCGCAAGGTACTCGCGAATATGAGGTTGATACCGCTTCCGCCATCCATGAAGACGCGACTCATGTCGAAGCCTCCAATTTGCACCTCGAGTACGAGGGGGCAATGACCTGTTCGAGCTACTTGAGGCGGGTGGTCGCGCTTGTCGAAGGTAATGCACGATTCGCTACCACTGAGGTACTCAGTGGTGGATGGTGGCGAGTGCGTGGCCAAATTGACTTGGCGAGTGATGGCCTTCTGCACCCTATTGGAAGGGCGCCCCTTTTGGATCATCATGGTACCCATGGCCCGTGGGTATGGTTCGCCTCCGTGATGCTGGTCCGGTGCAGCTCTCCGTTTGGCCCGGTGGTGTGGTGGTGGTGCGTCATGTGCTACTGCGCCTGGAGCGGTCCCGTAGCCTCTTTCGACTGCATTGCGGTTCATTTGAACCAACCCCTCATGTAGCTTGAGGAATTCGTGGCAGTCCTTGAGGAGGTGACTAGACTTTCTCTTGCCGTCATGCTTGTCGATATAGAAGTGTACCGTGCATGGCCCGAACAGTTTGTCCTCGATGGATGTCACGGGTGCTTCATCGCGAGTGCGGAGTTGCCACACTTGCGTGGTTTTCCCCGGAGTCGCGGTATCCGCCGCTGCGGTATCCGCTGTTGCGGTTATCGTCGCGTCTATCGGCGTAGCCGGCTGCGACCATGTTGACGTCATCGTGATCGTCGTAGACGCGCATACGACGTTTGCCTCGGCGGTCGCGTCTGAATTCCGCTTCCTCATCAGAGTGAACGCGGTTCTTCAGCGAATCTTCTCCATCAGCCCACCGATTCGCGATCTCCATCAGGTGGTCGATGGTCTTGGGCTTTGAGCGGCCTAGCTCCTCCCTGAGTTCCATGTGGCGGACACCACCGTTGAATGCATCAATCGAGCGGTCTTCCGAGATGTTCTCCGTGGAGTTCTTGATGATGGACCATCTTTGGATGTAAGAGCACAGCGATTCGCCAGATTTTTGCTGGCAGCATCTCAGTTCTTCGATTGAAGCGGGGCATTTGTACGTGCCCTTAAAGTTGCGTACGAAGCTGTAGACCAGCTCATCCCAGCTGCGAATGGATCCGCGTGGGAGGTTATTGAGCCATGCTCGGGCGGCGCCCTGCAGCTGTAGCTGCAAGCATTGCATGGCAGTACTTTGACTGCCTCCGTGCAGCCTGTTTGAGGAGATGTGATCCTCCAGCCAGATCTTGGGGTCCTGCAGACCGTCGAATTTCGGGTTCTCTGATGGGAGTTTGAACCCTTTAGGCATTCGCTTTTGCCTGATGGATCTGCTGAAGCATCTGGTGCCGCAGAGCTCCCCATCTTCTTCTTTCGAATCAGTCGACCGAGCACGTCGTGCCCTTGACTTGTCGATCTTGCACTGCGTGAGCTCGTCGCGTGCATCGTAGTCGCGATCGTGTCGTGAGCGCGTATCGAGACAGTCGTCGTGCCATCGCTGACGAGGCGAGGAGTAGCGTCTTGCTAACGCTTTGCCCTTTTTGGGTGCAATCTTGGTTCTTTGTCGAGGGCGGCCTCGATTAGTCCTAGGCCTGCGATCGTAGATCGGTGCATGGCCGTGCGTGGATCTCCAGCCGATGGCTGGTTATTGAGAAGGTACATGGTGGCCGCCGTTACTGCGGCTTGTGGCGTCCTGGGAACCACTTTGCCTCTTGTGTCGACTGTCATAGAGCCGAAGTCGAGGACTTTCGCGGCGTCTATGCGTTCTTGTTCGGTGAGGTGAGCCATCCGCGATTGCCTCTTTCTAGCGAGTTGCTCGTTGCCTCTTGAGGAGGATCCTCCGTAGGAGGAGAGCCCTGCGCGTCGAAGGCTTGACTCGTCTGCCGCCTTTTTACGCGCCTCAAGTTCCGCGATTGCTTTATTCTGGCGCTTGAATTCCTCCTTTAGGAGCCAGTGGTAGCCCATCAGCAGTTCTTGCAGGGACCTGAAGGGTAGAGGTGTACCTCGTAGGGCTTCCCGGCAGCGTTCCCACTCTTGCTCGTTGAGCCTGATCACAACACGTTCGCCGGTTTGCTCGTTGATTATGGTGGGGGGGTCGACTGCTCCTCCATTGCCACTGTTGCCGCCGTTGGCGGTGTTGGGCGGGTCGGTGCCGTTGCTGGTGTTACCATTGTTACCGCGGTTGGCGGAGGTGTCGCCCGTGTTGATGACGGCGCACATGAAGTGATTTGGGAAGCTGTTGCTTCCACAACTTTCAGATCCGGAACCGTAGGTTCCATCTTCAGTGGCCAGATCGCTTAGATCGGAGTCGCGACTGCTTCCGCTGACCATGTTCCCGACCACCGCTGGAGCATTGAGCTCGCTGAGGGTACCGATCGATGGAGGGAACCATGATGCTGGGGCAATCGCCGGTGCCGTCGGCTGATCGGGCATGCGTGGCGTCTTATCGACCAACTTGGAAGCGGAAGCTCCCAATTGCCAGGCTGATTCCTTCGCCCACGGAGTCGAAGGCCGGGCGAGTGGCCAGCGTGTGGACGGTGAAGTCGAAGGCGCCGAAAAGCTGGCGAATCTCCACTGTTGCAGAGTTGTAGATCGCGTTTGATGGGGCCGAAGAAGCCGCAACATCAGCACTCCCAATTCCCATAGACGGCGCCAATTGACGAGGGTTTAACTCGTCAATGCCCATTGTTATGGAGTTGGGTTTTGGAGAAGGAGGGAGCACTAGAGACATCTATTGGCTAGCAAACAAGCACACAGGGGACAAAGGATTTACCCAGGTTCAGGCCTCGTAGAGGTCCCTACTCCTGCTTGTCTGCTCGTGGAATTATCGAGGGAGTCGAAAGTTACAATGGTGCGCAGATGCAATCTGGCGAGGGTTGTGGAAACTAGGGTTGCGTGTGTCATCCTCGCCGCCTCCTAGCCTTTATATAGATAGGCTAGGTCTCGAATGTGGTCGAGTCGGTTACAAGTTAGGGTTTTCCTCTTCAAACTTTCTATCTTTAACTTCTTCTTGTCCTTCAAGCAATCGAGAGTCCGTAGGTTACTCGAGTCCCTCTATCCGGGCCTTGGCGACACCGTGGGCCTGTATGTATTTGGACCGTATATACCAAGCTCGAGTACCTGTAGGGTATACCCATGTCACCACCAAAAAAGTACATTGGTCAACCCTCGTATGGAGAATTCTAGGGGGCTAGACCTACGGGGCCCTCGGATTAAGGTTTCGTCGGAAATGGACCGTTTGAGCGCCGGAATGCCACGAAAACATACATGTGGCCTTAGCATACATGCAGAAGCGTGATGGAAGCTTCATATATGCCAGCTGGGATATGCGTGTGGAGATGTGCCCGACGGAGTAGATCATCACCGTGATGGAATGTCCATACATGCACAAGAAATGAAACAAATTATAGTTGAGACATATAAATTAAACAATATATTAGAAATATAATAGTGAGGAAAAAACTAAATGGGCCAACAGTTGTACTAAAAATAAATTAAAGAAAAAACTAACTAGGCCGACACCAAACCGTCGGCGTATGCTTAATCTGGTGAAAATAAAATAAATAAACAATAAAGAAAATATAATAGCTGGGCCGACAGCAAAGCCGTCGGCCTAGACCAACTATCGGGCCCAACTGCCCAAGTCGCCATGTGCCCCCGTCTTGTCCCCGACCCTCCCTAGAGCTGCCCAACCCTGTCCCGCCCGCCCCTCACCAAACCCCGCTCCGCCGCCACCCCGCACTACCACCAACATGCCCTCCTTCCCCTCCCTCCCCACAGTTGGCTCCACACCGCTGCGCCGCCACACCCTCCCTCCCCTCCCTCACCGATCTAGCGTCCCGCCGGCCGTCACCACGCCTCCCATGCCCCGTCCCGCCCTCTCCTCGGCTCCCTCCCCTCCATGCCTTGGCCCGCCCCTCCCTCACCTCTCCCTGCCCTAGCCCGCCCCGTCCCGCCCCTCCCTCATGTATGCATGCCCGTGCCCCACCCTGCCCTCACCGCACCGCCACGCCCTCCCTCCCCGCAGTCGGCGCTGTGCCACCGCCACACCCTCCATCCTTGGCCCCTCCCTCACCGAGCTTGTCCATGGAGGCTTTGGTATGTAGATTTTTTCTTTTTTCAATTTTTAGCAATTGTGCTAGATTATAGATATATGTTAGGTGCATGGTAGGTTAATTGTGGCAGATTATAGAAATTGTGGTAGATTGAAGATATATGTTAGGTGTATGGTAGAAATTGTGGTAGATATATGTTAGGTGCATGGTAGCAATTGACAATATTAATTAACTTCACTAATATTTTTCTTTTTGTACACTAGGTGCATGGTAGAAATTAGGTGTACATCGCTAGCTCCTGTCGCCGTCCCGACGGTCATCGTCCCAGATGTCGCTGTCCGAGAGGTCGTCGTCCAAGAGGTCGCCTACTTCCTCTACCGCCAAGGGTGATCTAGAACTCCATCTCCTCCCTCGTTTTTATGTATGTAGATTCCATTTCCACGTCAAGTCATGTCACATGGGTGTTATTTTCTATCCACAAGCATTACCCAGATAAATATGCATTAGAGGTCGGCATATTATGAACCGTAACACTTGCGGCATTTACGGGACCATCGGCGGATGCGTAGTTGGGTACGTTCTTCATGTTCTGCTCCGGTCCGAGTCAGGATTTCGACAGCATCTCCCCGTTGTTCTCTGGATCCACATCCTCTCGGCTTTTTGCTGAGACGTGTATCGGGAGAGCAGCGGGGAGGTGCTGCCAAAATTCTATCTTGGAGCGGGGTAGAGCTTGGAGAACATACTCAATCTATGGATCCGGTGGCTGCTAGGACCCTCTATACCTATTAGAGATGTAGGTCATACATTTTGTCCGGCAGAGAAATAAAAAATATGATGCATTTAGTTTTATGCTATTATTTGATATGAAATGGTATGTTTATTGTTTGGCTCCCAACAAAGAAGAGGATGACTGATAATGTGTGGATGTACAGTGGTTGTACTAGTGTTGTTGACAAAGCAGAGGAGTGGCTATCGAAGAACGATATCTTAGTGAAGGAGTTAGCACGTGGTTCAAGGGCAGGCCTTCTTCCAACTTGCCCTTGCGCTAATTGCAATAAGCGTCATCGTCAGTCCAAGGATGATATGAGAAAACACCTTTGGAAATCTTGGTATATGCCGGACTTCGTCACGACAATCGACTTTAGTCAGTACGACCGTGATAGAGGTGAGGTGATGCGGCAGCGGATCAATGGAAATCAGGGCGATGGGATTAGAAACTTGCTAGATGATCTCCATGATGTCGACATGCCAGATTTGCCACCTTCACGTGAACCAGAGGAACCACTAGAACCGGAAGAACCGCGTGAACTAGAGGAACCAAAGCCAACCGCGAAGGCCTTCTATCATATGATGTCCTCGGCTAAGAGGCCTCTATACGAGGGTTCAAAGATTTCTCAGTCGATGCCATCTCACAAGTACTAACCAAAAAGCTCCAGTACAACAACACCCATTCATGCTTTGAAGATCATCTGCAAACATATGCTAACATGTTGCCCGAAGGGCATTGTCTTCCTAAAGCCATGTACGAAGTGAAGAAAATAGTACAAGCACTCAACATGGAATACACAGAGATAGATTGTTGTCCAAAAGGCTGTCTCTTGTTTTGGAAACAGTTTGCAGATGACAAGTACTATAACAAGTGTGGGGCCTCTAGGTATCAAGAGGTAAAGGGAGCCGATGGTCAGATGACACAGTCAAAAGTCACTATGAAGATTCTTCATTATCTCCCGTTCATAAAAAGAATCCAGCGGCTTTACATGACCAAGGAATCTGCCACACAAATGACATGGCACAAGATGGGGAAGAGAGACGAGGATGAGAATGAACGGGTAAAGATGGGACATCCATCTGATGGTAAGGCATGGAAGAACTTTGATAGAGACCACCCTGATAAGGCAGGAGAGGCTGATGGCTCAGTGTTGATGTAGAGCTCGTTGGAAACCCCAAGAGTAAGGTATGATGAGCACAGCAGCAAGTTTCCCTCAGTTATGAAACCAAGGTTTAATCGAACCAGTAGGAGCAAGGAAACACCCCAAAGGTGTTGCTAGCTGAGCCTTGGCAGGGCGCACTACAGGTGCTAGTAGCAACATGGAGACCTGCACAACACAACCACAAAACTTTGTGCCCAACTTGCGATGAGGTTGTCAATCTCACCGTGTTTTGGTGAAAACAAAGGATTAAAGGTATCGAATGGAAGGAAGTAATAGTTTGCAGAAAGTAAACACAAAGAAGTAAACAGTTTATAGATTGTATGTAAAGAGAAGGACCGGGATCCATAGTTCACTAGAGGTGGCTCTCCTTAGATAGATAACATGCTGGGTGAACAAATTACAGCGGGGCAATTGACAAACATCGAGAAAGCAATACATGCATATACTAATCATCTTGACTCCTTTGGAACTTGATTGGGCATTAAAACATTATACATAGACCGCCATCCAACTGCATCTATGACTAATAATCCACCTTCAGGTTATCATCTGAACCCCCTCCAGTATTAAGTTGCAAGCAACAAATTATTGATTTACAAATTGCGTGTAATGTAAACAATATGATTGTTCTATGAACAAAAGATTGTTGTTTTCTCCCTAGTAGCAACAACACATTTAGTACCTTAGAGATTTCTGTCACTTCCCTAGATTACCAGAGGCATGAACCCACTATCGAGCATAAATACTAACTCTTGGAGTTGCTAGCATCTACTTGGCCAAGATAGCTACTAACAACGGAAAGCATGTAAGATCACAAATAACAAAGACATGATAGAATCAATAATCAATCTGAAATAGCATCTCAATATCCATCAGATCCCGCAAACATAACATGCAGAATTACAAATAGATGATCTTGATCATGAACGGAGCTCACAAGATCTAAACATGAAAGCACAAAGGAGGAGAACCAGCCATCTAGCTACTACATGGATCCGTAGTCCAAGGATGAGCTACTCACGCATCACACCGGAGGCTTGCATGGTGATGAAGAAGTCCTCCAGGGTGAATTCTCCTCTCCGGCAGGGTGCCAGGAAGAGCTTCAGATCCCTCCCGATCTAGGGATGGAGATGACAGAGGCTACAGACTCTTTCATGGATTTTTGATCGGGTACTTAGGGTTTCCGTCCCGAGGGCATCTTATAGGCGGAAGGAGAGGCCGAGGGGGTGCTGGGTTCGGCCAGACCACCCCCTGGCGCGGGCCAGGCCTGGCGGCCAGGTGTGGCCTCGCTCTCTCATAAATCTGATGACTTCCGGAAAAATAGGCACTTTGGCTTTTGTCCCATCCAATTCCGAGAATATTCATTTTCTAACTTTCCTGAAATCAAAAACAGTAGAAACTAGGCAGCTGGCACTGTGGCTCTTGTTAATAGGCTAGTCCAAGAAATCATATGAAAAGTAGTCCAAAGTATGGACAAAACACAACAAAGTGGATAAAACCAAGCATGGAACATCAAAAATTATAGATACATTTGCAATGTATCAACATCCCCAAGCTTAACTCCTGCTCGTCCTCGAGTAGGTAAGTGATAAAAAGAAAGAATAATTTTTGAGGTGACATGCACCATCAAAGACTTGATCGAAGTATTTGTAAAACATTCAAAGCTAGGATCATAGTACTTTAATCATAACATGAAAGATAAAGTTCTAGCAATAAGACAAAGAAACTATGATGCAACATGAAAAGGCACAAACAAAAGATTCATGAATAACAATGCTTTGCAAGATGTTTGTTTGTTTCACATAAATAAAACATAGCAAAATTGTATTCAGCTTGTCCCTCATAGAGTAGCAAATATAAATGCATAGGACACCTTCAAAGTTCATAAGAGTGACTAGATACAAATAGTTTAAAACAAGCAATATCAAGATATGCATCAATCAACTAGTATTGGGACAATGCACATAGAACTAAGAATGGCCACTATGCTCTCAAAGTAGGTGCATAAATATAGAAGGTGGAGACTCAATATAATGGTGGAAGAAAGGCCTTCATAGAAGGAAGTAGGGATTCAAGTCTCATAAAGAGCTTCCAAAAATTATGGTACTTATAGCTTTCATCTCTCATTTCCCCTATCATAAGCATCATGAAGTGATTAAGGTTAAAGTGAACAAACTATGGCATACATGCTTGACGAAGTATAAGTTAGGAATCTCATGTCCCTTGAATACGAGGGTCGCTCCTCATGCTACTCAAGTTTAGTCACCGGTAAGTTCTTGTCATCGTAAGTACATGTGTATCATAGAGAACCGCCAACGGGGTACCCCTTGCCCGATGATACAGAAGAATCCCCATATCAAAATGACAAGGCAAGCAGACAACGAGCATCTCAGCAATCTTCTTATTTACCATGGGAATATGGTGCTTTTTTTTTCTCTTTCATCTTTTCATAATCTTTTTTTCTTTTCTCTTTTTTCTCAATATAGGACTCTTTTTTATAAGAACAATGCTTCATAGACAGCTCATTATGGTTACGCTGCAGGTTTCCACCATGTCAGCATGGATTAGACCAGCGGCCCAGGCGTTTCTCTAACACATATACATAACTGTTGGAGATATGCCCAAGAGGCAATAATAAAAGTGGTTATTATTATATCTTTGTGTTTATGATGAATGTTTACATCCCATGCTATAATTGTATTATAAGGAAACACTAATACATGTGTGTTTTGTAAACATAAAAGAGTCCCTAGTAAGCCTCTTGTGGAACTAGCTTGTTGATTAAATGATGATCATGGTTTCCTGATCATGGACATTGGATGTCATTAATAACAAGGTTATATCATTAGGAGAATGATGTGTTGTACACACACCCATAGTAAGCGTAGCATAAGATCAAGTCATTAAGTTCGTATTGCTGTAAGCTTTCAAATGCATAGTAACCTAATCCTTCGACCATGAGGTTATGTTAATCACCATCACCGGATGGGTACTTTGGTGACATCAAACACCGCTTAAATGGCGGGTGGTTATAAAGGTGTCATTGGGTATTCTGAAAGTATGTGTTGAAGCGCATGAACCAAGATTGGGATTTGTCCATCCATATGACGGATAGATATGCTCTGGGCCCTTTCGGTGGAATGTCATCTAGTTAGCTTGCAAGCATGTGACTAGGTCACAAGGGATGACATAACATGGAACGAGTAAAGAGTACTTATCGATGTGAGGTAGAACTAGGTATGGAGATATCGACGATCAAACCTCAGATAAGTAGAATATCGCGTGACAAAGGGAATTGGTTTCGTATGTTAATGGTTCTATCGATCACGAAGTCATCGTTGAGTATGTGGGAGCCGTTATGGATCTCCAGATCCCGCTGATGGTTATTGATCGGAGAGGTGTCTCCATCATGTCTGCATATTCACGAACCGTAGGGTGACACACTTAAGGTTCGAAGTTGTTTTACGTAGATATGGAATGAGCGTTGGAAACCGAATGTTGTTCGGAGTCTCGGATTGGATCCGGGACATCACGAGGAGATCCGGAATGGTCTGGAGAATAAGATTCATATATTGGGAATCATTTTCTAAGTTAGGATATGTTCTGGAGTGTTTGTATGGAGATTTTAGAAAGTTTCGGAATGTTCTGGAAGGTTCTAGAAGAGTTCTTGGTGTTTGCTTGAAAACCAAGAAAGGTTCAAAGGAAACCTTGTGGGGCGAGACACAGATTCGTGGGGGAGGAGGACTCCTCCCCCCCTTCCCAACCCGCCGGCCATAGGAGGGGAGTCCTACTAGGACTCCCCCTCCCCAGGCGCGCCTCCCTCCTTTAAATAGAAGGAGGCGCCCCTCCTAACCCTCTCTCATAACAAGATCTAGTCGCCGCCTCTCTCCTCTACCTTCGCTCGCTCGGCTTAGGCGAAGCCTGCAATCTCTCCTCCACCACCACCACCACACCGTCGTCTGCTGAGATTTCGTGAGAAGATCTACTACCTCTGCTACTCGCTGGAGCAGGAGAGGAAGGTCTGCCGACTCCATGCGTGTGACCGATCATGAAGCGTTGCCGGAACGCAGCGCCGGAAGGATCGTCCACGATCTTGAGATCGGCAAGTGATCGACTACATCAACCCCGAGATCTAATCTCGTAACGCTTTCGGTTCTCTGAGGTTAGTACAAGATCTATCTCGTTGCTCATGTCTAATAGATTAGATCTTGGCTTTTATCTAGATTAGATCTAGGTTTTGTTCGTTCTTGCGGTAGAAATTTTTTGTTTTCCATGCTACGAACCCATCAATAACTCCATGGACTTACAAGCTCCTCTTTCATTTCACACCGACGACATCCATATACAAAAGAGCATGGTATCAACTAGGTACAAGTACCAAGTGCAATGTTGAAAGCGTTCCCCATGAAAGCATGGTTCTGCTAATTCCCAACAAATAAGTGCAAGCATATACAACATAGACGACACAATGGTTCAAGTTTATTAAGGGCAAGAAAAGTAAAGTGTGCCATCAAGTTCGTGAGAGCTTTAATCACTAGTTTTCTCATAACAAGTTTAATTCAGAAGGTAAACAAAAGCATGAATATACTTGGAATAGCATAAGCTAGTAGGTAGGTATGGTGGACTCTTTGGAATAACTTGGTTTAGGGATTTGGATGCATGAGTGGAACTCATACTTGGTTGTGGAGGCAAGCAAAAGACTGGGAGCGACAAACTAAGAGAGCAATAATGGCCATAATCATGCAGAGCGACAAAACATCATTGATCAAAGCATAAAGTGATACTATAAGTTGAAAACTAAAGGATCATAAAGGCTTATGGTGACTTGATATAGTCATAACATGGTGTGAGCATGCGCCAAGTCAACCCAAATAAAGCATCAAAGGAGAATACCACTATACTATGCTTTAATATGCTAAAACAATGCATGATTCATCCAAGGCACATTAAGCAATCTCAATTGTTTATAACAAGTCATGCTACAGCAAAGAATACTAAGCATAAAGCCAAAACAATATCAATCATGGCATGACAAAGCATAGGCCACAGTCAAAAACAAGCTCTTTTTACCATAAAAGCATGAACTTTCCTACTCTTTTCCAAACCCAAACAAACTATTTGAAAACCAATGTATGAAAGAGGGGGTCCAACCAATATATTCAGAAAACTAAGAAAACCAAGAAAACGAAATACTAAAACGAAAACGAAAAAGAAGACGCTCCAATAACAACACAACTGTGCATGAAACAATAAAAATGAAGCGTTTGGAAGAAACCTGGGATTTTTATTGATGAAGAAGGGGATGCCTTGGGCATCCCCAAGCTTTGACGCTTGTACTTATTGGATATTTCTTGGGGTGACTCGCGTGGAATCCCCAAGCTTGAGCTTTATTCCATCCTTCATCTCATTACTCATTCCTTCCATACACCTGAAAATTTTCCTTCATACAAAACTTCACACAATCTTTATTAGCAACATTAGTGCACTCAAGATAAATAAGTCTTAAGATTCAGTTCTAACAACAAATAAACTTCCATTAGAACACTAGCTACTTTAGCACTTCCCTCAAAAATCTCAATTCCCCAAAAGACCTCAAAAAGGAACCAACAAGAAGCAAATGCAGAAAATGGCAAAAATCTGTCAAAACAGACCAGCAGGTAAAGACGAATTTGTTCGAATACCTTCTGTTGCTCAAATCAAAAAGTGTTGAACTAACGAAAGTTAGATAACAACCTGGGGAAGAAGCACAAAAATTCACGCCTCAAAAAGATGTTCAGAGATTTTACACGAATTTTTACGGTGAAGCATAGAAATCTGTTTCAGGACAGCAACTTTCCCAATCATTACTTCTCTCTCATTAGAGGTTACTCTTGGCACAAAAAGCAAATAAAAAGGATAAGGAGCGGTTATTACTGAAGTAATAACTTCCAATACTCATCTAAAACTTTTGGGTTATCTCCCAATAAGTACTTTTCTTTAACGCCTTTAAGTTAGGCATAAGAAGCAAGAAAGAATCAAGTGTTCTCAAATGAAGAAGCATTAAGACCAAATTTTGTTTTCATAGGAGAATCAAAAGAAGACTTCTATCTCTTCTTAGGAAAGTGTTCTATACCTTTCTTGAGTGGGATTTGATATTTAATGGTGCCTTCTTTCATATCAATAATGGCACCAACAGTTCTAAGAAAAGGTCTTCCCAAAGTAATAGGACAAGAAGCATTGTATTCAACATCCAAAACATAGAAATCAACAGGGACATAGGCCTTGTTAACCATAATAAGAACATCATTAATACTCCCTATGAGTTTCTTTTTAGCATTATCATCAAGTGGGACATTTAAATAACAATCTTCAATTGGAGGCAAATCAAGCATATCATAAATCCTTCTAGGCATAATAGAAACACTACTATCAAGATCACATAAAGCTTTGAAATCAAAGCATTCACTTTCATATTATTGATGGGTTCCCAACCATCTTCTTGTTTTATAGGAATAGAAGATTTATGTTTCATCTTTTCTTCTTTAATCTTTATGAGAGCATCAGTAATGTGTTTTGTAAAGGCCATGTTCATAGCACTAGCATTAGGACTTTTAGCAACCTTTTGTAGGAACTTAATAACTTCAGAGATATTGCAACCATCAAGATCAAAATCAATATTATCCTCTAAAGTGTTAGAACTATTACTAGCCTCAACACTAGTGGTGGTAATAGTAGAAACAGTAATGTTTCTAGCAATTTCATCTTCTCTTTCCCACTTAGCATGTAATTCAGCTAATAGTCTAACATTTTCATCAATTCTTACTTATATAGCATTAGTAGATACAAAGGGATTATCATTAGTTTCAGGTTTAGCAGCCATTTTATTCAAAGAAGATTGAGCTTCATCCAAAGATGCTATATTTCTTTCAGCATTAGAGAGTTTTTCCTCAATAGTTTTATTGAAAGCAGTTTGTTTACTAATAAACTCTTTAAGCATAACTTCAAGTTCAGAGGGAGCACTCCTATTATTGTTGTAAGAATTTCCATAAGCATTACCATTGTTGGGAGGATAAGGCTTATAATTGTTGTTACCAAAATTACTCCTATAAGCATTATTGCCAAAATTATTATTTCCTATGAAGTTCACATCAACTTGCTCTTCTTGAGCAACCAAAGAGGCTAAAGGAACATTATTTGGATCAATATGGGATTTCCCATTAACAAGCATAAACATAATAATATCAATCTTATCACTCAAGGAGGAAGTTTCCTCAACAGAATTTACCTTCCTACCTTGTGGAGCTCTCTCAGTATGCCATTCAGAATAATTAACCATCATATTATTCAGAAGTTTTGTTGCAACACCCAAAGTGATGGTCATAAAGGTACCTCCAGCAGTAGAGTCCAATAGGTTCCTTGAAGAATAGTTCAATCCTGTATAAAAGGTTTGGATGATCATCCAAGTAGTCAGTCCATGAGTGGGACAATTCTTTACCAAAGATTTCATTCTTTCCCAAGCTTGAGCAACATGTTCATTATTAGATTGTTTAAACTTCATTATTTCACTTCTCATAGATATAATCTTAGCAGGAGGATAGTATTTTCCAATGAAAGCATCTTTGCACTTAGTCTAAGAATCAATACTATTACTAGTTAAGAAATTCAACCATTCTTTAGCTTTTCCTCTCAAAGAGAAAGGAAACAATTTCATCTTAATAATATCACCATCTACATCCCTATGCTTTTGCATCTCACAAAGTTCAACAAAATTATTTAGATGGGCAGCAGCATCTTCATTACCAATACCAGAAAATTGTTCTCTCATAACAAGATTGAGTAAAGCAGGTTTTATCTCAAAGAAAGTATCTTCAGGCACAGGTGGAGTAATAGGTGTGCTCATAAAATCATTGTTGTTGGTGCTAGTGAAGTCACACAACTTAGTGTTTTCAAGAGTAGTCATTTTTTTGGGTTTTCAAATAAGAAAGCAAACTAGTAAAACTATTTTTTTTGTGTTTTTGATAAAGAAACAAGCAAACAAACAAAAAGAAACTAAGCAAAACAAAAATAACAAAGTAAAGAGATTGGTTATGAGGGACTCCCCTTGTGAAGATGTCCTTGACTCCCCGGCAACGGCGCCAGAAAAATGCTTGATGGCTCAGTGTTGATGTAGAGCTCGTTGGAAACCCAAGAGGAAGGTATGATGAGCACAGCAGCAAGTTTCCCTCAGTTATGAAACCAAGGTTTAATCGAACCAGTAGGAGCAAGGAAACACCCCAAAGGTGTTGCTAGCTGAGCCTTGGCAGGGCGCACTACCGGTGCTAGTAGCAACGTGGAGACCTGCACAACACAACCATAGAACTTTGTCCCCAACTTGCGATGAGGTTGTCAATCTCACCGTGTTTTGCTAAAAACAGAGGATTAAACGTATCGAATGGAAGGAAGTAATAGTTTGTAGAAAGTAAACACAAAGCAGTAAACAGTTTATAGATTGTATGTAAAGAAAAAGGACCAGAATCCATAGTTCACTAGAGGTAGCTCTCCTAGATAGATAACATGCTAGGTGAACAAATTACAGAAGGGCAATTGACAAACATCAAGAAAGCAATACATGCATATACTAATCATCTTGACTCCTTTGGAACTTGACTGGGCATTACAACATTATACATAGACCGCCATCCAACTGCATCTATGACTAATAATCCACCTTCAGGTTATCATCCGACCCCCTCCAGAATTAAGTTGCAAGCAACATATTATTGCTTTACGAATTGCGTGTAATGTAAACAATACGATTGTTCTATGAACAAAAGATTGTTGTTTTCTCCCTAGTAGCAACAACACATCTAGTACCTTAGAGATTTCACTTCCCAGTTACGGTGAGGCATGAACCCACTATCGAGCATAAATACTAACTCTTGGAGTTGCTAGCATCTACTTGGCCAAGATAGCTACTAACAACGGAAATCATGCAAGATCACAAATAACAAAGACATGATAGAATCAATAATCAATCTGAAATAGCATCTCAATATCCATCGGATCCCCGCAAACACAGCATGCAAAATTACGAATAGATGATCTTGATCATGAATGGAGCTCACAAGATCTAAAAATGAAAGAACAAAGGAGAAGAACCAGCCATCTAGCTACTACATGGATCCGTAGTCCAAGGATGAGCTACTCACGCATCACACCGGAGGCTTGCATGGTGATTAAGAAGGCCTCCAGGGTGAATTCCCCTCTCCGGCAAGGTGCCGGGAAGAGCTTCAGATCCCTCTCGATCTAGGGATGGAGATGACGGTGGCTACAGACTCTTTCGTGGATTTTTGATCGGATACTTAGGGTTTCCGTCCCGAGGGCATCTTATAGGCGGAAGGAGAGGCCGAGGGGGTGCTGGGGTCGGCCAGACCACCCCCTGGCGCGGGCCAGGCCTGGCCGCACGACCAGGTGGTGTGGGTGGCCCCCAGCACTTCTCCGTCTCGTATTCTGACATCTGATGACTTCCGGAAAAATTGGCACTTTGGATTTTGTCCCGTCCAATTCCGAGAATATTCATTTTCTGACTTTCCTGGAACCAAAAACAGCAGAAAACAGGCAGCTGACACTGTGGCTCTTGTTAATAGTTTAGTCCAAGAAATCATATGAAAAGTACTCCAAGGTGTGGAGAAAACACAAGAAAGTGGATAAAACCAAGCATGGAACATCAAAAATTATAGATACATTTGCAATGTATCAGAGGCTCGGAACGTCAGAATTGTGATAACAACCGATGGATTCAATCCATATGGTATGTCGACTACCTCGTATAGTCGTTGGCCCGTGTTTGTTATTCCGCTCAATCTCCCTCCCGAAGCCCTAATGCAAAGGAAGACCATATTCCAGTCGCTGATTATTCCAGGATCTAAATACCCAGGGAAGAATTTGAGTGTCTACATGCAGCCACTTGTGGAAGATCTAAACCACTCTCGGCACCACGGGACATTGACATACGACCGTGCATTGAAGATAAACTTATACATGAAAGTTTGGTACCACTATTCCATGCATGACATGTCCAGGTACGCCTTATTTTGTGGATGGTGTACAACTGGTAAGTGGCCATGCCCAGTGTGCAGGCACCTACTTCAGCTCCTTTAGATAAACGTGAGTAAAAAGCATTCCGCATTTGACATGCATCGACCGTACCTCACAAGAGAGCATCGGTTCAGACAAGACAAAAAAACTTCATCAAGGGCAAAGCTGTGCTTGAAGAAAAATAAATACCAATGTTCGATGGTGTAGCTGTTGATGCCGAGCTATGTCCTCTCATGTGTATTGTGTCCAGTGTCCCATAATTTATGGGATATGGTGTAATGCACAACTAGACTAACGAGGCAGGCATAACTAATCTCGTGTATTACAAGGACCCCGAACTTCCCCATAACATCGATGTGATGCACACCAAAAAGAACGTCGCAGAGTCCCTCTTTTATATAGTCCTGAACATTTCTGAGAAGTCAAAGGACAATGTCAAGGATAGACTCGATGTTGAGGAGCTATGTGATAGGAAGAGACTACACATGTAACCTCCTGAACGCAACCGAAAAAATTGGATCAAGCCGCATGCCAACTACTACCTTGATAGCCTCCAAAAGGAGTCATTCCAGTGGCTCAATATCGTCGTGATGTTCCCTAATGGTTATTTTTCAAATATGAGCAAGGGAGTCAATCTTTCAAATGGAAAAGTCACTAGGCTCAAGAGTCACGACTATCATATATGGATTGAGCGGCTGATGTCGGTGATGGTTCGAGGGTATCTCCCTGAGCATGCCTGTGGAGTGCTTGAGGAGTTGAGCCATTTCTTCCGCATGCTCTATTCTAAGAAGATATGTCCCCTGATTATTGAGAAGTTGTATGATCAGGTGTCGAAGTTACTATGCAAGTCAGAGACAATCTTTCTGCCAGGCTTCTTTACTCCGATGTTACATCTCGTTGTGCATCTCGCGAAGGAGGCACTCTTGGGTGGGCCGGTGCAGTTTTGTTGGCAGTTTTGTATTGAGAGAGTTTAAGTATATTCGATACAAATGTGGAAACAAAAGTGTTATTGAAGTCAGCATAGCTAATGTAACTATCCTCTAGGAGATAACAAATGCCACGACAACATACTATGCTGATGATGTTCCCACTATGCATAACCAGGTCCGTCGGTACAATGTCAACGAGCCCAAGCATGACCCCAAGCTCCTCCTCTTCCAGTGTCCCAATGGCAAGGCCGGTGGCGCAACCATTTATACCTTAAAAAGGAAGAGAAGGATTGCATAATTCTCTATGTGCTTATGAACATGAAGGAAGTGGTCCGCGGTGAGAACGAAGAGGAGGAAGAGGAGGAGAAGGAGGAAGAAAATCAAGTGCCCAGTTTCCTTAGGTAGAATGGTGAACAGATTACATTGCATAAATAATTCGGTTTCGGTGTAATACGTATTTCCTCCTTTTAGCCAATTCACGGATGAAATGTGGGCGGGAACGACGGATCCCTCTGATGCGGAGTTGGAAACTCTTCTGAAAGAGGGTGCCCCTGAAAAGAAAAATTTCACGTCTTGGTTCTATGAAAAGGTAATTTTTAACATGTCCCTCTTACCCGGTAATCCGCGACTTGTCCCTCTTACTATATGTAACTAATGCACAATTTGTACTGAACTTGTAAGGAGTTGATCTCAATGTTGAGATGTATCTCCCAGGGTTGTAACCGTAGATTCAAGATGTATGAGAAGTATGATATGAATGGGTATCGCTTCCATATAGAGTCTCACCAGAACCGTCGGCCTAACGCAAAAACTACAAATACCGGGGTCTTCACAAGAGGAGACGATGACTTTGATTACTACAGAAGGTTACAAAATGTATACGAGCTGCCGTTCAATAATACGCCCCTAGAACTCAAGCTCGTTGTGTTTAAATTCCACTGGTTCGACCCACACAGTGGATAGAGAAGTACCCCTTTCATTGAGTTAGTTGAAGTTAGGCCTTCAACCACCTATAGCGGATCCGATGTCTATGTTGTGGCTCAACAAGCCAAAAAAGTTTATTATTTACCCTACTCATGCCAGAAAGAGGAACTCAAGGGCTCAGAAGTCGTGTTGCAGGTATCGCCACATGATAAGCTACTCATGACATCCGACAACATTACAACAATATTGACCCTAAAATATATGAGGGAATTTTCTTTCAAGACCAAGAGAACTTTGGGGACTTTGACTTACAAGGTCTTGAGGACCTCAAGAACGATGCAGAAACTTGTGGTGAAGTAGTCACGAATATAAAGGACATAGATATGCTCAACAAGTTACATTCGGCGTAGCCCTCATGCCCAAGCTACGCTGATGGCGTGCTGAGTTCCCTAACGCCGTGCCGCGCCCATCAGACTGGACGTTAACCTGGTCCACCTGGCCGTTTATGCCGATGGGTAAACTAACGCCGATGGTCACCGTCGGTCCGCTATAGGGCTACGCCGACGGTAATCCTACACCGTCGGCTGCCGTCGGCTCCTGTGGCCATACGCCGACCGCCGCGCAGCCTGGCTGCCGAGCCCGTCGACCTCGCCGACGGGCCCGACATTTAGCCATCGGCGTAGACAGAGGCTGTCGGCGTATCTAGTTATTCCTGTAGTGGGATTAATTTCTTCCAGTAATTCAAATTTTCTGGGGAAATACAGTCAATACGAAGAGAAACGCACATAAATTCTCTTTATTGTTTTTCTTCTGGTCGTCTACAATTAAACAAGCTACTTCGAGGCAGCTGGCTTGTGGCTGTCGATCATTAACACCTATCCTTGCCTGCAGGACAGTACTGTAAGTACGTTCCTGTCATCTATATCAATGCAGCCACGGCAGTCCAGTATGGAGAAAACCTAGACTAATCGAGTTATACAGTCTAGCTAATAATGTTGGTACGATCGAGCAGCCTGAATGTGCCGATGCTGACAGCCTAACATCCATTTGTGTATCTATCACCCTCCCCGTTGGTTGCGTAGTTGCTCTTATGTATGGGATGGCCTTGACGTTGCCCTGAATTGTGTTTAGCATCTGCCATGAGGTGTAATTTCGGTTCATCGAGCTTTTTTTTAAGGTTTTGCTAATTACCAGTCGACTGAGAGTCAAGTTAGAGCCCATTTAACTCTATAATCTTTGAATCTGCATTAAGATATCCGTGCGTTCTATGAGTTTCAAGTGCCTTTGCAATTAATATTTTCTAGTTGTAACTGGGGTTTCAACTTGAAAAAGAGTTAGCTGCAAGTGGCTTAGGACTGAGATTGTCGGCTCCAAATAGAGTGGCAACTCAGATTTTTTCCAGTTGTAAGTTAGATTCCAACTGAAATTTTTAATTTGTAAGCGGGATGAAATACGTGACCGAGAATTAAACTTCAGAAGTAGTCACATCCTTATTTAACAGCCCGAGCCTATACATTAAGACAGAATTGTGAGATCGAGAAGTCCAGCAGCGAAATTGATGCAACCAGTAGGGATTTTTCTGATAAAGAGTGTTTTATTACTTAAAGAGTTTTAAGTATTATAACTGATCTCTGCATAACTGCAATGAACAAAACCGATACAAGTCCGAAGTCGCATAACAAAATAAAATAGACAAATTACATATCATAATAAGAAATTGAAAATGCCTTAGGTGGTGGAGGACCGATCCAAAGATTATACTGCTATCCATGTCGGGTGAAGAAGTCTCTCATTGTATCCCCCAGACATGTAAAGAGGTCTCGAAACTCCACACGATATAGATATGACCAAACAGAGTGTACCGGTACACCTGTAGATAACCTGCAAGAGAGAAGAATATTTATCATTAAACACTTTATCGTTTCTACATAAGCATATCGACCAAATAATGACAATAGCTCCCACCCGAAGTTTTGGTTGTAATTGTGATCTATACCATGTAGCCAATTTCTAAAAATATTGAAACAATATGCAGTGGATACAAGTCTTAAGTTGTTTGGATGACTGACCATATAAAGCTGGCAAAATTGCATTGGAACAACAAATGCTTAATTGTCTTATTATGATGAGAAAAACACATTTTTTTACTCCTATGACAATTTCGTCTAACAATATTGTCTTTAGTAGAATAACCCCCGACGAAGACACCAATCAAAAAATGTTCTTTAGATGTATCTTCATCTTTCAAATTTTCTTATTATTATAAATTGGTAAGTCTAACTGGACTAGTGCATTGTACATATAAAGAAATGACAATTGACCATTCTCATCTAGATTACAGCGGAATTCATCAAGCCCGAGTGCTAATTGCGGATTAATGTCAAACACTGGAACAAGTCACTCCAAGAGGAAATTCTGGGTACAAGTAAATATCTTTTGAATGTCACATTCAGAGGAGAAATGTCCATCAATGTGGCGATTGTATAACCCTTATGACGAACAATAGCATACAAAGCAGGATACTATACCCGAAGTGTAGCATTGCCCAGCCACTTATCCTCCTAGAATTGTATCTCGAGTCCGTCCTTAATTGAAAAAGACCAAAGCGGAAGAAATGTTGTTCGTCGCCATTAGACCAGTCCAAAAAATGCGAGTCACCAGGTTTCAAACATACCTATGATAATGATTTCGAACCAACATATTTTTGTTTAATGAGAGCTTTCCATACCCATCTTTAATAAGTAACTTGAAAAACCATTTACCAAGAAGGGCTACATTTTTTACCTCAATATCATGAATACCAAACCAACCTTGGTCTTTGGGGTGGAAAACCACTCCGCTTAGCCAGTCGATTTTTTTTTGCTCACTCTAATCCTGCCAAAAGAATCTTGATCGGAAGTAATCTAATTATTTTAAGACTACTTTTGATAGATGGAAGAAGGATATCATGTGTAGTACCATGTTACTAAGTACTAAATTAATGAGAATCAATCTTTCCCCAGTGGTAACTATTTACCTTTCTAACTATTTAATCTTAATTGTAGACTTTCTCAATAAGCTTTCATTCAACATTTTAATTCTCCGATAATGTATCGGAATGCCCAAATACCTAATAGAAAATTGTCTTTGACCACAGCCAAATAACTTAGCATATAGACTAGCCTCGACTTGAGCCTCACAAAAGCAAAACAACTCACTCTTACGAAAGTTCATTTTTAGACCCGAAAATTGTTCAAAAGCTGAAAGATTTAACGTTACATTTCTCTTTTTTATATCAAATTGGATCGTATCATCGATATTAAGAAATAGTAAAACTCACCAAGCTAAGAACTCTCACAGCGATTTCGCTTCTTAGACCGTTGGATCTGGTCGTTCAACGGTCCAGATTAATCTCTCTTTCTCAGAGCGTCGCTCTGTGTCGTCTCGTTCCTCGAATCATGCCGAATGGGCCTGCCCAACATGACCGGGCAGCTACTCTGCTGACCGAGCTAGGTCACTTGGGGTTAATTGGGCCGCGAAAGGTTTAAACGGGCTCACGTCCTTCTTTTTATCAGCCGACCATGTCTCGTTCATTTTCTTCCCCTCTCTCTCTTTGTTGCGTCGTCTTTTCCCCTTCTCACATGTGACACTCCTGACTGGCGCCTCCGCGCTCGATTGGAGCCGGCAAAGAAACCGGCGAGGCAACACTCGCCGCGTCAGACAGCCGGCGATGGAGCTCTTGTTCGAGAGTTTCCATCTCTTTTCACCTCCTTCTGCGCACGGTAGTAATGGAGATGCGTTACTTTTCCTTTCATCTCCTTCCCATCTACTGATTTTGTTCGCATCACCTCCACCTTCCTGGTGACGCAGATCGGTGTCGCAGTAGTGCAACCCATGAGGAGATCCAAATAAGGCAGCGGCAGACTTCACACTTGCTGGAAAGCTGATACGAGATCAAGGAGGCACAAAGAATGGATGGAGATCTGGTACAGTACCACGTGGGTAGCTGCTCCAAGGAGGCAAGGAGCAGCAGGAGATCTACCATGAGTGGTTTGCCTTCTACAATTCAGGTTCAGTCGTCCAAATCCATTGCGCTTCTTCGTCTTATTGTGGCACCGACCTCGAGCAAGTATCCACTGATTCTTGTTGTTACGTCTCATCTTGTGTCAATGTGTATCTAGCTGCTGTTGGAAGCTCGTGGCATCTAATGTCTGGGCCATTATTGTACACCCCAAACATCTGGTCTACCATGGTTATGGCGAATGCACCATGGAGATGCAGGTTTTCCTCCCTACATGCTCATTTATCATTGTATCCTGCTATGGTAAGGCTTTGGTTGATGTCGATAGTAGTGCAAGGTCTGTCAGTCTATGGGAATAGTACTCTCATCTCTTTTCGATAAAAGGAATATATTAATACCAAAAGATATCAATTACACCCGCCTCTGCAACAACATAATGTCAAAAATACATCAACGATGCACACATCCAAAAAGGAAAAAAAAGTATGAGATTAGTTAAGATAGCCTTAAGCGAGATGGTCGTTGCTTAGCCACCAAATTTTTCGCTAGACTATTTGCTCCTTTAGTTAAGATTGAACAGTTTAATAGAAGGCCGTACTATTAACAAATGTATGAACCAAACCATCTTATTTGTGCAGGATTTCCTCAGGGACATGGACCTTCAACTAACCATCTGCTCAGCTAGATCTATGCCATGAAAGAAGGTATTGCTATGTTCTTCATTCCCTTTTTATTTGTTGAATCGAAAATCTATGTGAGGCATGAAGCTATGGCAAACTGTTAGCAAGTTTTATTTCCATCATGTTTCTTGTCGGACAGCCTATATATATATTTTCTGCTTTGCTGAATAAATGAACAGTGCGAGGTTACAACCATATTAGAAGTTCTTCATGCACGATACTGGTGGTGAAGGTGAAGCTTTGACATATAATAATTGAATTAGCAGTGGATATCTTAATTTTGAAAAATGATTATAGTCATCCTCTTATAATATTTACCTTTCAGTAGGGCATGTTTCCTCCCAAATATATATATTGATGCAAACCCAATGCTTATGCTCTTAGGTCAATATTCTACAGGGAAACATTTTTTATCAAGCACCTGAAGAAACAAGCTACCCAGGTTATTTACTTAGCAAATTTGTTTTCTGTAGTTTGCCAATTTAGTTCAGTTATATGAAGTGTGACTGTATCTTCTGCATTGCATGTGCTGATATTGGACCAGAGCCAACAACTGTCAGATTTGTTGTTATCATGGTAAACTTTAGTATTATCAAGTGTTTACATAGTAGGAATAGTAGGTGAATCTAATAATTATTGCCCCACATGTGAGTTGTTAAGGTAGTCAGTTCCTTTTCATTTTAGGTTAATGGGAATAGGACTATTATTTAATAATCAACTAATCACCTGTATTTTCAGAAGTGTTTGTCTCAATGGTGCTTATGGTTATGTGTGTGATACATTGCAAATGTATCTATAATTTTTGATGTTCCATGCTTGGTTTTATCTACTTTCTTGTGTTTTGTCCATACTTTGCAGTATTTTTCATATGATTTCTTGGGCTAACCTATTAACAAGAGCCATAGTGCCAGCTGTCTGTTTTCTGCTGCTTTTGGTTCTAGGAAGTCAGAAAATGAATATTCTCAGAATTGGACGGGACAAAAGCCAAAGTGTCTATTTTTCCGGAAGACATCTGATGCCAGAATACGAGATAGAGAAGAGCTGGGGGCCGGCCACACCACCTGGTCGTGCGACCAGGCCTGGCCCGCGCAAGGGGGTGGTCTGGCCGACCCCAACACCCCTTCGGCCTCTCATTCCGCCTATATATTGCCCTCGGGACAAAAACCCTAAGTACCCGATCAAAAATCAATGAAAGAGTCTGTAGCCGCCGTCATCTCCATCCCTAGATCGGGAGGGATCTGAAGCTCTTCCTGGCACCCTGCCGGAGAGGGGAATTCACCCTGGAGGCCTTCTTCATCATCATGCAAGCCTTCGGTGTGATGTGTGAGTAGTTCATCTTTGGACTACGGATCCATGTAGTAGCTAGATGGCTGGTTCTCCTCCTTTGTGATTTCATGTGTAGATTTTGTGAGCTCCGTTCATGATCAAGATAATCTATTTGTAATCCTGCATGTTGTGTTTGAGGGGATCCGATGGATATTGAGATGCTATTTCAGATTGATTATTGATTCTATCATGTCTTTGTTATTTGTGATCTTGTATACTTTCCGTTGTTAGTAGCTATCTTGGCCAAGTAGATGCTAGCAACTCCAAGAGTTAGTATTTATGCTCGATAGTGGGTTCATGCCTCTGGTAATCTGGGGAAGTGACAGAAATCGCTAAGGTACTAGATGTGTTGTTGCTACTAGGGAGAAAACAACAATCCTTTGTTCATAGAACAATCGCATTATTCACATTACACGCAATTCGTAAAGCAATAATCTGTTGCTTACAACTTAATACTGGAGGGGGTTCGGATGATAACCTGAAGGTGGATTATTAGTCATAGATGCAGTTGGATAGCGGTCTATGTATAATGTTATAATGCTCAATTGAGGTCCAAAGGAGTCAAGATGATTAGTATATGCATGTGTTGCTTTCTCGATGTTTGTCAATTCCCCCGCTGTAATTTGTTCACCCAACATGTTATCTATCTTAAGGAGAGCCACCTCTAGTGAACTATGGATCCCGGTCCTTTCTTTTACATACAATCTACAAACTGTTTACTGCTTTGTGTTACTTTCTACAAACTATTACTTCCTTCCATTCGATACGTTTAATCCTGTGTTTTCAGTAAAACCGGTGAGATTGACAACCTCGTCGTAAGTTGGGGACAAAGTTCTATGGTTGTGTTGTGCAGGTCTCCACGTTGCTACTAGCACCGGTAGTGCGCCCTGCCAAGACTCAGCTAGCAACACCTTTAGGGTGTTTCCTTGCTCATACTGGTTCGATTAAACCTTGGTTTCATAACTGAGGGAAACTTTCTGTTGTGCTCATCATACCTTCCTCTTGGGGTTCCCCAACGAGCTCCACATCAACACCGAGCCATTCAACATTTTTCTGGCGCCGTTGCCGGGGAGTCAAGGACATCTTCACAAGGGGAGTCCCTCATAACCAATCTCTTTACTTAGTTATTTTTGTTTTGCTTAGTTTTTTTTGCTTTGTTTGCTTGTTTCTTTATCAAAAACACAAAAAAATAGTTTTACAAGTTTTCTTTCTTATTTGAAAACACACAAAAAAATTAGTTCCTATTTTAAGTTGCCACTATGTCTAGCCTTACTCCAATCACTATGTCACCCGAGGAAATGATTTTCACTTTTAAACAAGGAATTGAGGAAAGCTTCAAGGAAGCTTGGTCTAGAATCTCTGATCTATAAGAAAAAACTGAGCCTAAAATGACTCAAAGCTTGTTTCTTAGCAGTTTTTACCTTGGAATTGCTCTTTGCTATAGATATGCTTTAGATGCAGTTGTGGGATGAGATTTCCTCCAATGTAATGAGGATGATGCTATTAATGCTATAAAGAAATTGATCCTTACTTACAACTTGCCTAGCAAAACTGATATTTCTTTTGCAAGCATATTTGCTAGATTAAACACTCTTGAGACCAGCACTTCTAGATTGAAAGATTGCTATAATATGCTTAGGGAGCATCATGATTATGTTCCAATAAATTCTGAACCATCAAAGTGGCTCCCCATAGTAAAGATTGATATAAATACTGAAACATTTCAAGCTCGCTGTGATATCATGTCTGAATTTTGTCTTATGTCCAAAGATATTTATGAATCTTTGAATCTTTGGGGGCTTACTGAAGGAGGAAAAGAAATATCTCTTGCTAATAATGCTACCATATTACCTACTGGAATAGCTGAAGGAGTGTTTACAAAGATCCTTGGGAAAATGATTTCTACTGATTATCTTGTTATTGAATGTGCAGGAAAAGGACAAATTACACTTGGAAGGTCCCTATTAGAATTCCTTGGAGCAATAATAGATGTGGCAAAGGGGACCATGCACCTTTATTATCCACCAAACAATCATATTTTCCCCAAGGTTAAGAATAAAAGTAAGAGAGGTAAGGGCAAAAATTTGGTTTTAATGCTTCTTCATTTGAGAACACTTGATTCTTCTTGCTTCTTATGCCTAACTTAAAGGCGTTAAAGAAAAATACTTATTGGGAGATAACCCAAAAGTTTTAGATGAGTCTTGGAAGTTATTACTTCAGTAATAACCGCTCCTTATCCTTTTTATTTGCCTTTTGTGCCAAGAGTAACCTCTAATGAGACAGAAGTAATGATTGGGGAAGTTGCTGTCCCGAAACAGATTTCTGTGCTTCACCGTAAATATTCGTGTAAAATCTCTGAACGAATTTTTGAGGCGTGAATTTTTGTGCTTCTGACCCAGGTTGTTATCTAACTTTCGTTAGTTCAACACTTTTTGATTTGAGCAACAGAAGGTCTTCGAAAAAATTATTCTTTACCTGCTGGTCTGTTTTTATAGATTTTTGCCATTTTCTGCATTTGCTTCTTGTTGGTTCCTTTTTGAGTTATTTTGGGGAATTGAGATTTTTGAGGAAAGTGATTCGGTAGCTAGTGTTCTAATGGAAGTTTATTGATGTTAGAACTGAACCTTAAGACCTATTATCTTGAGTGCACTAATGTTGCTAATAAAGATTGTGTGAAGTTTTGTATGAAGGAAAAATTTCAGGTGTATGGAAGGAATGAGTAATGAGATGAAGGATGGACTAAAGCTCAATCTTGGGGATGCCACGCGTGTCACCCCAAGAAATATCCAAGAAGTACAAGCGTCAAAGCTTGGGGATGCCCAAGGCATCCCCTTCTTCATCAATAAAAATCCCAGGTTTCTTCCAAACGCTTCATTTTTATTATTTCATGTACAGTTGTGTTGTTCTTGGAGAGTCTTCTTTTTCGTTTTCGTTTTGGTTTTTCGTTTGCTTGGTTTGCTTAGTTTGCTGAATAAATTGGTTGGACCCCCTCTTTCATACATTGCTTTTCAAATAGTTTGGTTTGGTTTGGAAAAGAGTAGGAAAGTTCATGCTTATGTGGTAAAAAGAGAGCTTGTTTTGACTGTGGCCTATGCTTTGTCAAGCCATGCTTGATATTGTTTTGGCTTTATGCTTAGTATTCTTTGCTATAGCATGACTTGTTATAAACAATTGAGATTTCTTAATGTGCCTTGGATGAATCATGCGTTGTTTTAGCATATTAAAGCATAGTATAGTGGTATTCTCTTTTGATGCTTTATTTGGGTTGACTTGGCGCATGCTCACACCATGTTATGACTATCTCAAGTCACCATAGCCTTTATGATCCTTTAGTTTTCAACTTATAGTATCACTTTATGCTTTGATCAATGATGTTTTGTCGCTCTGCATGATTATGGCCATTATTGCTCTCTTAGTTTGTCGCTCCCAGTCTTTTGCTAGCCTCCGCAATCAAGTATGAGTTCCACTCCTTCATCCAACTCCCTAAACCAAGTTATTCCAAAGAGTCCACCATACCTACCTACTAGCATATGCTATTTCAAGTATATTCATGCTTTTGTTTACCTTCCGAATTAAACTTGTTATGAGAAAACTAGTGATTAAAGCTCTCACGAACTTGATGGCACACTTTACTTTTCTTGCCCTTAATAAACTTGAACCATTGTGTCGTCTATGTTGTATATGCTTGCACTTATTTGTTGGGAATTAGCAGAACCATGCTATCATGGGGAACGCTTTCAACATTGCACGGGTACTTGTACCTAGTTGATATGATGCTCTTTTGTATATGGATGTCGTCGGTGTGAAATGAAAGGGGAGCTTGTAAGTCCATGGAGTTATGTATATGTGTTAGAGAAATGCCTGGGCCGCTGGTCTAATCCATGCTGACATGGTGGAAACCTACAGCGTAACCATAATGAGCTGTCTATGAAGCATTCTTCTTATAAAAAAAAAGAGTCCTATATTGAGAAAAAAGAGAGATTATGAAAAGAGGAAAGAGAGAAAAAAAGCACCATATTCCCATGGTAAATAAGAAGATTGCTGAGATGCTCATTGTCTGTTTGCCTTGTCATTCTGATATGGGGATTCTTCCGTATCAGCGGGCAAGGCGTACCCCGTTGGCGGTTCTCTATGATACACATGTACTTACGATGAAAATAACTTACGGGTAACTAAACTTGAGTAGCATGAGGAGCGGCCCTCGTATTCAAGGGACATGAGATTTCTGACTTATACTTCGTCAAGCATGTACACCATAGTTTGTTCACTTTAAGCTTAATCACTTCAAGATGCTTATGATAGGGGCAATGAGAGCTAAAAGCTATTAGTACCATAATTTTTGGAAGCTCTTTATGAGACTTGAATCCCTGCTTCCTTCTATGAAGGCCTTTCTTCCACCATTATATTGAGTCTCCACCTTCTACCTTTATGCACTTACTTTGAGAGCATAGTGGCCATTCTTAGTTCTATGTGCATTGTCCCAAGACTAGTTGATTGATGCATATCTTGATATTTCTTGTTTTAAACTATTTGTATCTAGTCACTCTTATGAACTTTGAAGGTGTCCTATGCATTTATATTTGCTACTCTATGAGGGACAAGCTGAATGCTATTATGCTATGTTTTCTTTATGTGAAACAAACAAATGTCTTACAAAGCATTGTTATTCATGAATCTTTTGTTTGTGCCTTTTCATGTTGCGTCTTAGTTTATTTGTCTTATTGCTAGAACCTTGTATTTCATGTTATGATTGAAGTACTATGATCCTAGCTTTGAATGTTTTATAAATACTTTGATCAAGTCTTTCATGGTGCATGTCACCTCAAAAATTATTCTTTCTTTTTATCACTTACCTACTCGAGGACAAGCAGGAGTTAAGCTTGGGGATGTTGATACATTGCAAATGTATATATAATTTTTGATGTTCCATGCTTGGTTTTATCTACTTTCTTGTGTTTTGTCCACACTTTGGAGTACTTTTCATATGATTTCTTGGACTAACCTATTAACAAGAGCCACAGTGCCTGTTTTCGCTTTTCATTGTTTTTGGTTCCAGGAAAGTCAGAAAATGAATATTCTCGGAATTGGACGGGACAAAAGCCAAAGTGCCTATTTTTCAGAAGACATCTGATGCTAGAATACGAGACGGAGAAGAGCTGGGGCCACACCACTGCACAGCGGCCAGGCCCGTGCTGGGTGGTCCCGACCCAGACGCCTCGCCTCTCCTTCCGCCTATATATTGCCCTCGGGACCAAAACCCTAAGTACCCGATCAAAAATCCACGAAAGAGTCTGTAGCCGCCTTCATCTCCATCCCTAGATCGGGAGGGATCTGAAGCTCTTCCCGGCACCCTGCCGAAGAGGGGAATTCACCCTGGAGGCCTTCTTCATCATCATGCAAGCCTCCGGTGTGATGCGCGAGTAGTTCATCTCTGGACTACGGGTCCATGCAGTAGCTAGATGGCTGGTTCTCCTCCTTTGTGCTTTCATGTCTAGATCTTGTGAGCTCCGTTCATGATCAAGATCATCTATTTGTAATTCTGCATGTTGTGTTTGCGGGGATCCGATGGATATTGAGATGCTATTTCAGATTGGTTATTGATTCTATCATGTCTTTGTTATTTGTGACCTTGCATGCTTTCCGTTGTTAGTAGCTATCTTAGCCAAGTAGATGCTAGCAACTCCAAGAGTTAGTATTTATGCTCGATAGTGGGTTCATGCCTCTAGTAATCTGGGGAAGTGACAGAAATCTCAAAGGTACTAGATGTGCTGTTGCTACTGGGGAGAAAACAACAATCCTTTGTTCATAGAACAATCGTATTGTTTACATTACACGCAATTTGTAAAGCAATAATCTGTTGCTTGCAACTTAATACTGGAGGGGGCTCGGATGATAACCTAAAGGTGGATTATTAGTCATAGATGCAGTTGGATGGCGGTCTATGTATAATGTTGTAATGACCAATTGAGTTCCAAATTAGTCAAGATGATTAGTATATGCATGTGTTGCTTTCTTGATGTTTATCAATTGCCTCACTGTAATTTGTTCACCCAGCATGTTATCTATCTTAAGGAGAGCCACCTCGAGTGAACTATGAATCCCGGTCCTTTCTTTTACATACAATCTACAAACTATTTACTGCTTTGTGTTTACTTTCTACAAACTATTACTTCCTTCCATTCGATACATTTAATCCTTTGTTTTCAGCAAAACCGGTGAGATTGACAACCTCATCGCAAGTTGGGGGCAAAGTTCTATGGTTGTGTTGTGCAGGTCTCCACGTTGCTACTAGCACCGGTAGTGCGCTCTGCCAAGGCTCAGCTAGCAGCACCTTTGGGGTGTTTCCTTGCTCCTACTGGTTCGATTAAACCTTGGTTTCATAACTGAGGGAAACTTGCTGCTGTGCTCATCATACCTTCCTCTTGGGGTTCCCCAACGAGCTCCACATCAACACCGAGCCATCAGTGCGCACCTGCTATTTTGGAGTGTATGTGTGATTTCCTTGTTATGGGTGTTCTCTTTCTAGGTTTGTCTGTATTTCCTTCCTGTTTCGCTTACATGCTACAGTTCATTACTCTCTTGTTATGTTGTTTGTGTGATATAAGTAAAAAAGGTTAAACCAGCTTAGATTCAACAGGATTGTTGGCATTTGTCCCTTCAGTTTTAGGTATTTTAGAGGCTTTTGGTTCATCTTTTGTTTACATTTTGTTGTAGTATTATTCTTACGAATGTGAAATGATGTCCATGTTGTGTTTGCCGTATAGAACATGGACATACGCAAGATTGAGTATAGGGTGTGGAACCCCTTCCGATGTAAGCGGCTGAACCTTATGCAAACCTATCTATATTCGTATATAATTGCTTATGGAATGTGTTGTTTTAATTTTCTATACAATGTGACGATTCTTGCTGCATGGATTGATGAACTCATCTCGATTTAATGAGCCTCATGTCATGAACTGAATTCCTACAAATCTCTATGTGCGTGTTGATTTGATAATTCCTTGTTAGATCGTCATATTACAGTTATACACATGAACGCACATGTTTTAACATAGAAAACTTTGACTTCTAGAATATGGAATCGAGCCTCTACATGATTGTTTCAAGCTGCTATAGGTTTGATCAATTTTGTACTACCTTTCTTGATGATCATGCTATTATTATTTTACAGTGGAATATCATGGATGTTGCTTTTCGTAGGAGATCATGTTGTTGGTTTGAATAGTGAGTATATGGACATAGCTGGGCAATCAAAAATTCTCATCATATTTTACGTGTCCTAGAGCCATAGATAATACCATTATATGTTCAGTTTTCCCTCTACCTCGACTTGTTGGCTTCACCTGGAGATTTCTTTATATCTTCAGGAAAGTAATAACAGTTTGCAACAGGACTTATTGAAGACAGAACAAGAGTAGGCTGCACACCTATAAGTAAAAAACCTGGAGAGCGTAAAAATTACATCGGTGCGTTCATGGTTACTTTAGGTGTCTCTCATCTACCAAAAAATGAGTAAGTTTCTCGTGATGCCACATGTTCTATACGACTGATTGGCCGATCTTTAACCTATGTTTAAACGTTCAGTCTATTTCATGGTATGAAGCATCTTGATGTGGTTGGTGGGAAGGTTAAAAATAATGTCTCTTCTGTAACCTCCCTTGGAATATATATGACGATATCCCATATATTGCGAAGGATAGAATGATAATACCCTAATTTACTATTTCTCTTCCATTGTTCGTCTTCCATAGGTAAGAAAAGTCGTACACTTCATCCAGATGGGGCTTAATGTATACCACTTCATCTTGGCAATTGCTTTTCTATTTTCTTTCATTATTTTTCCAAATTTAAATGTTCCCTTTCTTGAGTTATTAAAGGCTTTTACTCACTCACCAACACAGCTTTTGTGCTGTTGTAGAAAAGAAGTTCCCTTTCACGGGGAAGGCATTTTGTATGGTTTGTTGATTGATGCTTGGGAATGAGACGCTCCACTTGACGAAGAGTTAAATTATTTACAAGTCTAGAAGGGGCTAGCCTCTCTAGAGGATAAAATCTGATGAATTACTTTCATGTACATTATTTGAAGCTTCTATTTATGCCCGAGAAAATGTAAAGAACAATATATGTCCCACCATGTATATGAAGAAATTGTAATTAAACTCAAAATTATCAAATGTATCGTATTATCCAATTTATCGTTAACATTATTTCCCTACAGATCTTTTAAAATTCACCACTCACTACCTATGAATTTACATGACAGTTCATCTCAATTTATCTTTAACCTTCATTCCTTACATCCGTATAATTTATAGATTTTTTATGAGTTTATCTAAAAAATAAGCGGGCGCGGCAACGCGCGCTATCATGGTCTAGTACTATAGGATAGATAAGCCACCATCAATGATATGAGGAATCACATCTTTAATTTAGCTATTGGACTTGGCGTGCTCAATCATGACAGCTAATATATCAGCTAGTATTGAATAATATTGGTGATAATGGATCGTCTTTCCTTAGCCTTTTTTTTCTAGAAGTATTTGTCAACACCATCAATTAATTTAATGACCACACTACCTCCCAACATAAAGCTGAAGGAGTTATGCCCTAGAGGCAAATAATAAATAGGTTTTTATTAACATATCTCAATTAGTTCATAATAGTTTCATATTGTGCTATAACTGTATTAAGCGGAAACATTAGTACATGTGTGGTATGAAACAAACAAAGTCCCTAGTAGCCTCTATCCATACTAGTTCGTTGGTCAAGCGATGATCAAGTTTTCCTGATCATGGGCGTTTATATATGCCAATTGATAACAAGGTCATATCATTGGTAAATGATGTGATGGCCATTCATCAAAGATTGCGATATGATCAAGTCACAGAGTTCATTGTTGCAATAGCTAGAAACGTAATCTCCTTCTCCTTAGACCGTGAGATCATATTACTCACTGTTTCCCGAGGTTGCTTTGACTACATCAAACATCACTCGGTTAAACGGTGATCACAAAGGTGTATGTTGGGTATTCCAAAGGTACAGTAGATGACATGTGACTTCAAGAGCGGGATTTGTTCACCCACGTGATAGGTAAGATACATACGGCCGACTTGGTGAGATTACATTCATAAAGTAATATCACAAGGATGTAATATCACAGTAAAAGGTAAAACAGAACTTGTCGGTAACGAGATTGAACAAGGTATGTGATACCAATGATCGAATCTCGGACAAGTAGTATCACAGAAACAAGAGAATTGGACTCAATGTTTTACAGTTCATACAACATCGTTATCGTGGAGTGCATAGGGATCACATGGGCATCCCGGTTCCTCCTTTGATCATTGATATGGATCATGTCTAGAGCATTCCCGAGCCATGAGGGAATACACTTAAGGGTATGATAAGAAAGATCATTTGTAAGTTGGAATCACAGTAGAGAAAGAGAAAGCCAGAATTGTTCCGTGGAGAGATCCGAAGTTGTTCGGAGAAAGAAATAAAAGAAAAGGCCGAAAAGTGTTTTCAGATAAATGGCAATTTAATATATGTATTTATTATATGTTAATTATGAATTAATATATTTTAAATAAATATCTAAATTAAGATTTATAAAAGTAACTTTTATATTAGGCCAAATCTCTAGAGAGAATTGGCCTAGGCGAAATGCTGCAGAAAAACATAAAAGGGAAAATAGTTCAGGCCCACGCGGGCGGCGAATACTAGCCGCCACACGGGGCTGGATCGCAGCCAAATGGCCGTCGGGCCAGCCAGCTCGACCCCGGCCCACGCGGGCTCGCGGGAGAGACAGCCTGGCGGGCACGCAGCGGCCGCTGCCGGCCCACCCGGGCGCCAGCCGCCAGCTGCCGCACAAGGCACTAGGCGTGCTGGGCCGAGGTCGATTTGCACGCCCGCTGGCGTGAGCAACAACAACAATTCTTGCTATGGCTTAGGCTGCGGGGCCACGTGAGTGGCGCCAGCGTGCGTTGCTTCGGGCAGCGTGAGGCTCGCTGGCCCACCCGACTTGCTCTTCTTGGTGGGTTGGCGGGTTTGGCCCAGCCAAATTGCCCTGTTTTTCCTTTTTATTTCTTTATTTGATTAGTTCCACATGGCTAACCTAATGGGGAGGGCACACCTCCTCCGCCTATATAAAGGGGTGTCCATGGATGGGATTTGACACACCAATATACAATTGGAGAAGTCCTTTGATTGACTTTCTCCTCTCTCTCCCTTGTGACCATGGCCTCATGTATGGGCCGTGCGAACAGGACACACCTGCAGCACGCTGTTGTGCTGCAGTTATTTCAAGCCGGAGATCTACTTCCACACTCCTGGCAGGATCGGAGAGACGGAGGTCTCATCATACACCCGATATGTACGAAGCCATGATGTGCAACACCTGGGGAACTTTGGATGTTGTGAGCCGGAGCTACTGCACGATGAAGATGAAGAAAGGAGTGACCTGCGAGGAGCTTCGCGACCTTGAGGTCGGCTACGAGTTCGACTACATCAATCATGTTCTCCTCAGAACGTTAACCGCATACGGTCTACATGGGTATAGTATTCTATACGCTCCGGTGGTTACTGCATTACTACTACATAGATAGATCTTGAGCGTTAGGAAGTTCTAACATAGGAAGTTTTTTGTTTTCTGCTACGGAACCCTTCAGTGGTATCAAAGCCGATCTATGCATAGGAGTGTTGTACGGCCAATACTCACATGTATTGTGTGGGCATTGATCCTTAGTTATTATCCTCTAACATGTAGTTGTTTATGTCATGTTATTGTTTGATGAAGCGACCCAGACCGACCTTAAGGGCATTCGTACGCGAGACTGGTTCCACGCTCGACATACAGCTTGTTCCGTATAAGTGGCTAGCGGGTATCTATCTCTCATTCAATAGTTGATATACCATTTACAATGGAGGGTCCCGAAAGGGGTGTAGTAGAGACAACTGTTGGATCCATATTGTGGTTGGGAAGTTCGTAGATTAGAAACGTTTCTATTGCGAAAGTCCTAACAACCACGTAAAACTTGCAATAGATAAAGTAGATACATCTAACTTTATTTTGCAGGAGGGCATGTGATTTGATATGGTATTGGTCGTTACAAAGGTAAAATAGTTTACTTTTCTGTTACTAAGTAGTATAGTAATAGTCATCATTCCGATGGACGACCTGCTGGTGGCGTCATGGACTTGGCGTCAAACCGGTGGCAAGATGGAGTTCATGCCGGAGCGCTCGATGGAGATCAAGGTGCAAGAAGAAGGACTATATCATATCAGAATATACATGTGATGTTGCCTGTTTTTACATCTTAGTGTGTGCTAGTATTAGATACTCAATGGTAGCAAATAAGACAATCCCTATTAATTCCAATGATAGTGTTCCCCTTGTGTGTGCACCACCAAGAAAGTTCTTCGTTATGAAGCCGGTCATGATGATCGGGGGCTAGACATATCGACGTTCGCATACAGTGGGTGTAAGCCATATTGCACAACGAATACACACAAGTTAGATTTGGCGAGCCTAGCATGTGTTGACATGGTCTCGGAACACAAGAGATCGAAAGATCGAGCATGAGTCACATGGCTGATGTGATTGACATTGGGTAATGTCTACCTTTGAAACTGCAGTGATGTCCGTGACGATCAGGGGTGGTGTAGCAGATTGCGATCGTGTGATCACTAAAATCGTCCAGGGATGACAATTTTAGTGGGAGATCAATTATAAATTGAACTCATGTTATGAACTTAGTCTAGATGTCTATTGACAAATATCTTAGTAGATCATGGCCTATCCCATTGAGGTCCTTTGTGACCATGGGAAATTTGTTGCTTGATGTGGAACTTAGCAGAAGGGTCCAACTTCATAGATTAATACCCACGCATGAGGGATATCCTCGTAATTAGATGATCTTCTCTTCTTGATACAATAACCATTTGGATATAGTTCGATGACTCCACAACAGTTTTAGTGGAGGTCATGGATGAAAAGGGTATATGTAAGATATACAAATTATAAATGTGGTTCTGGCAAAACATGTTGCAGTTTGCAAAGTATTTGATAATTGTCCTGCTTTGTGAAAAAAGGATTGTATGCTTGAGAATTACTAGAGATAAGGAGAAGTGGCTTGATAACGGCAAGCAGAATAGTTGATGGCCGACATCACCCATTTCCCCAAAGTTTGTCATTTGGATTAGTGGACTTGAATCTAATTTTGTAATCCTTGTTTGTGTGTCTTGCTTTTGGCGAGATGATTATTCATATGAACGAGTTACAAGCCAGTTGTACTATTCTTATGAACAATACCGTTATGGTCACATTACGATTATAAATGAGTTATTCTCATCACTATGTTAATGATAATAGTTTAAACATTTATAAAGGATTAGAATGCTAAAAGATATCCAAATTTTAATAATGACATAATACTATAGTTTAAGTCATTTTGGTTATCGCATGTTTTTCATTCTAAATGAAGATAGGGGTCTTAGATGCTTAATATAGACACTTTACAAAACCATGCCTCGTTAGGCAGAATGACTAAAACTCCGCATTCTGGTAAAATGGTGATCTAAGGTCACTGTAGGCTCCTGGATACCGACCTCACTCTGTTGCCATAACTACTATATATGCACACAGAGGATGCAAAGTGTGTTTCAAAGTTTGCGTGACAACAGTGAAAGAAACCGTCATTGTAAACACTAGAAACAAACTCTCACTTTTGTCGCCAAATGAATACTTCAACCCATTATACGATAATGGTATCAATGTCAAAATTAGGAAGACATTAACGATTTGTAGAAGACATAATGATCTGGTAAAAGAGAACATAGACATGATGTTTTCCATAAGCATGCGAGATCAATAAACGCATATGTGATATGGTGTATGATGACTAAAATGCGAGCTAGATTATTTTTACTCTTGTGCAAGTGGAAGACTGAAGGAGTTATGCCCTAGAGATAAATAATAAATAGGTTTTTATTAACATATCTCAATTAGTTCATAATAGTTTCATAAAATGCAATAACTATATCAAGCGGAAACATTAGTACAAGTGTGGTATGAAACAAACAAAGTTCCTAGTAGCCTCTATTCATAGTAGTTCGTTGGTCAAGCGATGATCAATGTTTCCTAATCATGGGGCATTTATGCCAATTGACAACAAGGTCATATCATTGGTAAATGATGTGACGGACATTCCACAAAGATTGTGATACAATCAAGTCACATAGTTCATTTTTGCAATAGCTAGAAACGTAGTCTCCTTCTCCTTAGATCGTGAGATCATATTACTCACTGTTTCCCGAGGTTGCTTTGACTGCATCAAACGTCACTCGGTTAAACAGTGATCGTAAAGGTGTATGTTGGCTATTCCAAAGAAACTGTAGATGACATGTGACTTCAAGAGCGGGATTTGTTCACCCACGTGATGGGTGAGGTACATATGGCCGGCTTGGTGAGATTACATCCATAAATGTTGCAACATGTGACTAGGTCACGAGGATGTAATATCACAGTAACAAGTAAAACAGAACTTGTCGGTAACGAGATTGAACAAGGTATGTGATACCAATGATCGAATCTCGGACAAGTCGTATCATAGAAACAAAGGGAATTTGACTCGACGTTTTATGGTTCATACGACATCATTATCGTGGAATACATAGGGGTCACATGGGCATCCCGGTCCCTCAGTTGATCATTGATATGGATCATGTCTAGAGCATTCCTGAGCTGTGAGGGGATACACTTAAGGGTACGATGAGAAATATCATCTATAAGTTGGAATCATAGTAGAGAAAGAGAAAGCCGAAATTGTTCCGTGGAAAGATCCGAAGTTGTTCGGAGAAAGAAACAAAGGAAAATGCCGAAAAGTGTTTTTTGGATAAATGGAAATTTAATATATGTATTTATTATATGTTAATTATGAATTAATATATTCTAAATAAATATTTAAATGAAGATTTATAAAAGCAACTTTTATATTAAGCCAAATCCCCGGAGAGAATTGGCTTAGGAGAAAAGCTGCAGAAAAACAGAAAAGGGAAAACAGTTCAGGCCCACGCGGGTGGCGAATACTAGCCATTGCGCGAGGGCGGATCGCAGCCAAACGGCCACCGGGCCAGCCAGCTCGACCCAGACCACGCGGGCTCGCGGGGTAGCCAGCCTAGCGGGCAGGCATGCCGCTCAGCCCACCCGGGCCCTAGCCGCTAGGCTGGCTGGCTGGGCGTCTTGAGCCGCTGGGTCAGGCGGCCCACCCGGCTTGCTGCAGCGGCTGACGAGCTGGGCAAACGAAGAGAAGCCTAAAGAACTGGATTATAGCAACGTGCCAACACCTGAATATACCGTGGAAGATCTACTAAAGATGATCACCATGAAGAATCCCGGTATAGAACAAGATAATGATGCTATGTATCAACAATTTATTCAACAAGTAGAATCTAAAGTTTGAGATTTAGAGATGTAGTATAAGAGACTAGCTGATAAGTTTCCTGCTAAGCTAGATCATATATTTGAGCCCACTATTAAAATCAAGGTTGGGGTCAATGAGATATCTGCACTTTGTGATCTAGGTGCAAGCGTCTCAACGATTTCCAAAAGCCCGTTTGACAAGTTAAACTTGGGGCCATTTGCAACTAGTGAATTAAGATTCTATCTAGAGGATTCAACTTATAAACAAGCTATTGGGATAAAGAAAAATATAGTTATCAAAATTAAAGGTAGTCCCGCTCTTGTTGACCTTGTTATTGTGGACATGCTTGAAGATCCCATAACACCTTTAATTCTAGGTAGGCCCTTCCTAAGAATTATTAAAGAACTAATCAATTTACATAAAGGAAATGTGAGAATAGGACTACCATCTAGAGATCCTTTTATACTCTACTTTCCTAAGAAGAAGAAGGCCAAGGCTAATGATGATGATGGTATAATTACTTTGAAAGCCAATAATTTTGGAGTGGGTGTTCTACTCATTAAACCTAAATGATCACCATCTGGATCAAGCTAATTGACCGTAACTAGAAGCGCTTTATGGGAGGCAACCCATGTGAAATAAAATTTTCCACTCATGTGTTAGTTTAATTTAGTTTGTTTTTGTTTTTGTTTTGTTTTTAATAATGAGTGTTCAAGAAGACCTTTGGAGATAGGAGATGAAATAAGGCAATCCTCTATCTTTTATTTTTACTAACACATGGTCTAAGAAGTATTGCTGATTTTTTATGAAATCTATTTATTATTATTTTATCCTTCGATAAGATGTGTAAAGACGCACGAAGCTACTAATCAAATTCTTTGAGTTTTTTTAGCTCACTGGCCATATAACGACCAATGGTACGTCTGGAAGGGCCCGTACCGTGAGCCCGTACCGCATCAAGGCATTCGAAGATAGAAATTCCGATTTTTGCCATAGGAAACATTGCTCGTAACGACCACTGGTACGGTCGGATGTGCCCGCATTGTGTGCTCGTACCGTACCCTCGAGCAAACCATCAGATTTCAAGCAAAGGTACTAAACACATAGCGACTAGTAGTACAGGCTCGAGCGACTGTACTACGTGCATGTACCAAGTGCATTGCCAGAAGGGATTCATCACCCCCAAGGTATGTTACCCGGTACTAGCAGGCTCCAAACGTACCGCCCTCCCGTATCATATATGCGTCCGCCAAAACCCCACGAGGAGGTAACCTAAAAAACCCAAAAAAAAAATTCTCATTCTTCTTCCTCAAAACTCCAAACCACCTCCATTGGATCTTCAAATTTACTCAATATTTCTTTGATTTCTCGCATCCAATCGATCTAAGTTATGATTCTCCTCCGTTCCTCAGCTTATTTGCAACAAAACCCTGCTCAAACTTTCATCATTATCAGTCTAGACTTAGGTCTTGTTCTTGAGCTAATCTTAATGTTGAGCATGCTTAGTATTGTTTTTAGAAGAGTTTCTTTTATAACAAGTGTAGAGCATCGTTTGTGCTATGTTTCTATTGGACTAAAATCTTTAATTAGCAATTTTATTTATTTTGTTTTAGATGAACATGAGGAGCTGTACACGTGTGATGGGTGCAGAACCTTCCACACCACTCGTTGATATGTTGACCCCGGAGTAACTTGGTATCGAGTTCACCGAGGAGTTTCAGCTGAACCGTTTCGACCGTCTCAGGCTCTAAGAAATCAAGTCCACCAAGTGGGCGTGTCCCTATATCCTGAACCAACTTGGCATTCGTGGTGATTGTGATTTACTTTCCAACAATTTTGGTTTGTGTGACTTTGTTTTCAGGATATTGCCACGTATCGCCGCTTGACGCTTGAGTTCCTCAGCACTTTGATGCATACGGCGTGCTCTCACTATTGTTCAGAGGAGCAATTGCCTGGATTTGATCGCATCAACTTTCGTCTTATGAACTATGAGTACTCCTTGACACTCAACCAATGGACTCAATGCTTTGGGTTTGCCAACACCACCACCAACATACGCTCCGCCAACTTTGTTTTAAATCTTGCACCTTGGGAGTACTTTAATTTAATGAGAACTCGTAAAAACACACCCAAGGGGAACCAAATTGATCATCCTGCTATTCATTATTTGTTTTATGTTATTTCTAACACCTTGCAGGCACGTGGTGAGTTTACTAGAGTCAGTGAGGAGGACATGATGGTACTCGCAAAAGCTGCTATTATTAATTGTAACATAACGCCAAATTTGGGCGCCTTTCTTGTGTTTTACCTTAAACATCAAGATCTGCAATCTCGAGGACCCATACGCGGAGGAGGAATTGTAACCGTTCTTGTACGCGTACTTCACATCAACCTAGGTAACATCCAACCATTGACAGGAAGTCACCGTCTTGATTTTTCTACTCTAAGGTCATGTGGTATGATTTCTAGAACTAATTGTAGATACTTTCTTGATATACCTGGAGCGGATCATTTGATCCCAGCTCCCTCGCCTAATGGTCTATTCTCTATTGAGGACTTTGTGTTTTGACGTGCAGGTGGAGGCAGGTCTACCCCATCAATAAATACCCATGGGAGGAGGAGAAGAAGATGAAGAAGTAGAACAAGTGGGACTCAAACAAGATGTGCAGCCACCAAACTACTACACCACCTATGAAGTTATCTATGTGCTCGAAGGAAATATCCAAAACATTTTAAAACCTCTACATCAACCTTCGAGATGCTTCTACGAACCTTGCCACCCAGTTCCATGATTGGAGAAGCCAATGGAACATGGGAGATTATCCACAACCACCACAAGGAGCAACAAAACGGCTTGCAAAAGCCTGAGCTTTGGGATGTGTTCCCCGGGCAATTTTATTTGTGTAATAATGACGTTGTACTCCAGCTCCTTGAGAGCTTTGAAACACTTGTGTTGGTTTGTTCCGACACTTTGCCTTTTCCTTTGCTTTTGTTTTTAGTTTGCTTTTGTTTTTATTTTCTTAGTTCCTTGCTTTGTCGCAAGTTCTTTTCTATTCTTTAATCCCTATCCTCAAAAATACAAAATATTTTTTCTGTTTTTCCTTTTCTCGTGAATGTGGATTCGCACTTTGCCTCTTTGCTTTAATATTATTATGGGAATAATCATGCTTGAGTTTTGAAGGAACATATCTCTATAAGGAAGAGAATTATGAAGTCACTCATGAGAGGTATGTCCTATGTCTCCCACTTTTGAAGTTTGAGTTGTTTATTTAGTTGGTTGATTTGCTAAGATGCCATGCTAGTGGGAGTAATTCAAAATAGTTAGAGTAAAGCTTTTTATTGGTATGATGATTAGTTGTGGAAGATTTTTCTCTAGTTGTTTTAGCTAACTGAGTCTTTCCCTGGAAATAATATTACCAAACAAGTGCAACAAGAAAAAGTCTGAAATTTATGACTTGTTTGATGAATGATTGTCTTGAGAGTATACCCTTGAAGATACTTAACCCCATAGATGTTTTGATAGACTTGACGACACTCATGAAAGGAGTTGTTTGATTGAAATGAAGTCTAGTGGTAATTTTGATACATGCCAAAGCTAACCTTGTGGATCAAACCGTGGTACTAGCATAACAAGAGAAAAGCTAAAAAGTTCTATGTTTCTCATGCACACCTTTGGGATGCCAACAACTCCGCTAGGTTTTGAATGATCTATGGTATAACTCCGGATTTCGGCTATGATTTGATGACATGAGTGGCATACATGTCAATATATGGGCAAAAGTATTGGTACTCTCAAAGGTTGTGCAAGCACTTGTAAAAGAAACAGACAGTGATCATTGAAAGAGGAAGAAAACAAAGGGAGAAAAAGATATGTTTGAAGATCCACATAACAAGTCCTTGACATGGTCTTGTTATTACTTTATAAATTTTCTTGAAAGACAATGATTAGATTAGAAGTGTTTTGATAGCCTTGATTTACTGATGTGGGCGTCAATAAGACACTTCATTATTATGCTACTTAGGACATGAACTATCTTACTCAATTATGCTATTAAAACATCCTAGTGTTCCTTAGCTAGCTGAGAGTTAACTAGAAGAATTGGATTGATTGTTACACTTCTAGTTATTTATACTTATATAAAACTTTAGTTTGATTGTCTTGACTTACCGGATCTTGTATAGTATTCTTATCATGTCTCTAACTTTGATAAGCCTTTCAAATGGATGAAGTGCTGAGCGCATATGACTACCAACTATAAGTGAATTCTTATTCTCATTGTTTCAAGTTTAAGCGATGAAATCCTTATAGTTCTTTTCTTTCTTCTTGCTCGAGGGTGATCAAGGTTTGAGCTTTGGGGAGGTTGATGGCTCCAAAAATAGCCATCTTCCACCATGTTTAAACATTGTTTTTAGTATAGCAATTGACAATAAACTCTCAATCCTTGCCACTAATGACTAGTAATTGCAAAGATATGCAAATCGTTGCTTTGAATTGTGTTGTGCAGGAAATCATGCTTTTTAATGCAAAATCTTGAGTCATAATGAAAGTTTTGGAGGAAGTCCACACGACCAAGTAATTGTGGAGTCAATTCCAGGCGACAACGGCCGTACCACTGGCAGGGCCTACCCGTATCGTCCGCCTGTACCATGTGGCGGCGGCTCCATCTCGTCAAACCCTATAACTTTCGTGAAGACGCCTATATATTTTGAGGTCTCAGCCGCCACGCAGAAGGCCGCCATTCTCAGATTGCATCACAACACACCCAAGCAGACCCACACCATTGTTCATCCCTTCCATCTTCCATCCCCTCCATTAGCCAACTTTGTACTTTAGATCTTTGTGATTTGGCGACCATTATAAGAATATTTGATTTCAATCTAAGTATTTGGCACAATGTTTTCTATCCTTGATCTTATTGTTATGAGTGAGTAGTTCTCACGGGCTGCTGGTTGGGGAGAAACCTCGCAACGATTATGTGCATGTAATCTATTGGATCATTGTGTATTGTTTGGAATAGAGATTTGTATCTTTTGTTTCTTTGTCTCTTGTCTCGATATGTGGACTTGTAGATACCCAAGACCCCATAGATTGATAAAGGCTTTAGATGAGATACTTGGCTAGCAGAGATCATAGGAACCCCAGTGACAGAAAAGGTAGTACGGTCTTTGCTTAGCGACCCATTCGGTATCACAACAACATCAACACTTAGGGCTCGTTTGGTTGTAGGGTGTAAAAATCCCAGGGAAACAACCCTCGATAGGGAATTTTCACGTGCACACAGGATCCCCACCCATCTAGGGGAAAACTTATCCATTCCTTGTTGCCATTGGGTATAAAGGAGAGGGCTGGGGGAGAAAAAGAAGGCTGGACACAAAATTACCAAGAAAATAGAGAAATACAAACAGTTCTATTTTTTTAAAATTTCTCCCAGATAAATCGATTTCTTTGACAAATATATATTTAATATCAATTTCACACGACCACAAGTAGTCGAAAAGCTATAAATTCCAATAAGAGACCACAATATTACGGAACATCTTGTAGCTTTAATTTCTTGCAAAAATAAACACATATGCTAGCAAAAATTTATGCAGGTTAATTATCTAAATTTCACCAAAGATATCACAAAATAAACTATAGTATAGATATAGAAGTCTCACATACTTAG
Source organism: Avena insularis (assembly GCA_023614405.1). Classification (NCBI taxonomy): domain Eukaryota; kingdom Viridiplantae; phylum Streptophyta; class Magnoliopsida; order Poales; family Poaceae; genus Avena; species Avena insularis. The sequence goes on along the minus strand of CM042684.1, from coordinate 326,491,395 downwards.
GCATAAGATAGATGCCAACAAATTTAAGATTTGGTCCATTACTCCCATTCAAAACTTAAATAGTTTATTAACATGAAAACCAACAAAAAGTTGCATCGGCATGATGATTTGTGTCCTTTCACCCTTGCCGCCGCTAGAACTTCTACCATCTCCTTGTTGGGGACATTTTCATGAGCATCATTTCATGGTCTTGTTCTACTCGTCCCCTATCTTCAGAATAAAAAAATATTCAGTATATGCCCTTGTTAAAATAATCTACAACCTAAATATGAAGCTATGAATAAATTGTAGTTCTCCCGTAAAGTGACAACTACATAAAACTTTGATATTCTAGTCAGGTTACTTTGATGTTCTATAGTAAAGTGACAGCTAGAGATACAGTAAAAGTGACAGTTGTATCAAGGAATAATGTAAGATTATAGGAACTTTGCACTTTCATGTTCTAGCCAATATTAAATGCATGTATGTGCTTTTGGAGAATACTCATATATTACTCCCTAGCTAAACAACATATCCAAGATTTAGTATCAAACAAACCAATATGAGTAGGGAAGTCCTAGAAATTGTTCATCTCCAATGTGCAATAAAACAAAGAATATTTTTGGGGAAAGAAATAGTGGACAAACCTCACTCGTATGCATTAGCAAATGTGCAGTTAGCGAACTAAAGCAAACATTGTTAGGTTCCTTGCCATCTATACAGGTAAGTTTCAGCCCATCTATATTTATTTATACATCCATGCATACTTATCGATTGAATAACGTGATCTAGTTCATTAACTAACCAACATGGCATAAGCTTCGTTGAAAATTTCCTTATACTCATAATCCATCTAGCTAATTATATATGATGCATACTATTTCTAAAAAGTAATACATAAGGTGCTGCATATTATTCAGCTCTAGCATCAGTTGGAAATTCAGACTACAAGTGTATAATTACACACCTTATATTCTCTCTGTGGCGGCAATTTCTTCTTTCAACCAAAAGATTTGAAGAATTGGGTCCTTGGTGTTGAGGAAAATTTCTCGATTCAGTTGGCATATGAAAAGCCGTAGTGCCTTTGACTTCTCTGCAACTGTGAGATCTTCCATGGGTTCAAGTGTAGCCACACACTTGGCAATAGAGAACTGGTCCACTGATGTCTACAAGTGCACAGATCGTTTATAGCTAGTTTTGAAGTATAGACATGGATCCCACAGGGAGCCCAAAGGTAAGTGTTTATGGTGAAGTCTCTGTCACGCCCAAAGTTTTCACATGTCTTCGAGTGAATTGATTGCAATTGTAAAAATGAGAATGGATTTTGGATTAAACTGGTTGTATTAAATAAAACTAAAATATAAACTTCAGAAATAAAAAGCATAAAAGTAAAGAACGATTTAGTTGTTTGTTGTTTTCTACAGATAACGAAAGAGGAGCAGGGAGATACAGTTCATGGTGACAGTGACTGTGCCAAATGTACGAATAATGAGTGTAACAATTATAGTCTTATAAGTATATGTGTAGGCGAGCAACCAATAATTAGCCGGAACTCTTCTTGGTAGATTTCATCACAACTTTAATAATCCTACTAGTCTATTACCAAAACCATGGTCAGACACTAGATGATTAAGACCCTTCAGGTCGCTTAGCGATTAAGCTCCTTGGATCGAACTAATGCAATAAGCACGGTGATTCCTCATTATACTCGAGTCTACTAGTTTTCCATTGATATCCCCGTGTCACTCGGGGGTCGCCGGTCTGCTAGCGAACAAGATCCTATCTATGTAGAACAAAGCATCATGTTGTATGGGCCCTTAATTGGACAACAAGCATTAGGCATCCCACAGATAGTCAAGCACACATAATATAGTAATTAGAATAAATCACAAACTAATGGTAAATATATAGAGGCACATCACATCTCACCAATCCCTTACATCTCCCACGCCCAAGGAACTTACTCACACGTGAGAGAAGAAAGCATCATCAATATAATTAAATAAAGGGAGTTCTTCTCGATATTACCGTGGAGATCCACAATAAGAATAGAAAAGTAATCCAACACAATTAAAGATGGGAAGAAACAATAGCAAACCCTAGTCTTGCAAGGTGAAGATCTCTCTCTCTCTCTCAAGTACAAGTAATTGCAATGGGGGTGTATTGGCTAGGAGGTCGAAGATCATGGAGCGAGATGAAGAACGTCTTCCCCTTCTTCTCCGGATCTCTTCTTTCTCCCTTCTGGATGGGATGGCGGCTGTTGTGTTGTGTTTTCGTCCCTGGCCTCTTCACGGAAGTTGTCCGTTTTGACAAGACGGAGGCGGCGGAAGCTATACAGAGGGAACTATACAGCCGGAAAAATTGTTCCTGCCGTATAGTTGCTTATTAAAGTCTCTGTACGCTTCCCTCGATTTCTTCCAAAGAGAGACTTGCGTGTTTTCGCCTGAATATTGTGTTTCTCTAGTTAAAACCCTCTGTATTCAGAACCTGAAACACACATTAAAAACCAAGTTTTCTTTGCTACTGAAGTATTAGCATTAGGTAAAGGTAGAAAATGATCAAATCCGGGAGAAAACCATCAATAAAAACCATGAAAAATGTGTTGAATCTCATAGCTATCAACTCCCCCAAGCTTAGATGTTGCTCGCCCTCGAGTGACAAGGAAATAAACAAGAATCATGGAGATTCAAGACTGAAATAAAAGAACTTACAAGTGGATTAGTGTCAAATTCTTTTCTTCACAATCCCTGCAATCTTAAACATGATCATACAAGTATTTACAAGATTGCACTGATCCACTTCCCGACCACGTATATCTTCCTAGCAATTAAATCATATGCCCGAGCAAGTGTCAAAAGTTTAGCTAGGAAAGTGAGACAAATTCTTTTGGTATCTCTCTTTGTTGAGAGATGAATTTTTTTTGCTCTTATTTCTGTAATCAATTAAGAGTTCTCAAGTTGGCACAAAAGTATTCAATTTGAGAACAACTCATCTATTCCCATGTCAAAATTTCAAGTCTCTCAAAGCACATTTTTCCTTCCTTTGCCTTTCAAAAACTTCACATCTTTCATAGAGAAATCATGCCACTATTTTTTAACATGTTAATTGGGACTGTGTTGTGCACTCATGACCATGCCAATGAATATGTTGAGAAATAATGGGTCAGGGGAGTACTACAACTTCACTTGGAACGTGAAACCATGAGGAGACAAAAATTTCACCCGTCATAGCATTGCTGCTACAGACGTTTACATAACTCAATAGCCGAAATCAAGTGGTTTCCCACATTTAGATCGTTTGTTGGCCATCAGAGTTAATAGTTCCCCATGGAGCACGACAGTGTTATAATGACACGCGTAAAGCAATATCTTATGGTAATTATGAGAAAAATCAGTGGCATAATCTCTACTACTTTGAAGCATCCATTTTATCAAACAATTTCATTCAAGGGTACTATTGAGTCTATTCATATTAAGCTTAAATGGGATGGAGTAGTTCTAAAATCAAGTTCTTTGGGCTAAACATGGACTCGAGTCATCTTTTGGATGATTTTTCTTGTTGTAAAAATGTAGGAAATATTTTAACCAAGTTCATTTCTCATTGTTTCAAAGCTAAAAAGGAGACACTAGCAAAGGAATAGAATTTATAGGATAACAAGCTAAGTGGGGAGTGACTCCAGTGCAAGCGAGTAAATAATTGTAGGATCAATTTAAGGTTGTAGAAAAGGTGATGAAAGGAATGTGATACCTCCTCTTGCTTTCTTTGTTCTCGTATTTGAGTCGAACCCCCTCTGTATTTCCATATTGCCAAGTCACCTGAAATTGAGCAATCTCCGAGAGAAACAAAGAAACGAACTTGCAATAAAAGTTACAACTAATTTTTTTGGTATTTTTGTTTTAGTAATGCAAATTGAAAGTAAACATGCAATTTTTAAGAAGTAAAATAAATCAAAAGAAGAAATGAAAGTATGAATGCAAGGTTTAGAGGTTTTCAAACCTCCCCCAAGCTTAGGCTATTGCCAGGCTCAGTTGTTCCCATCATTCGGCGGCTGGTGAGGATGATGCTGGTAGTAGTCGGGGAAGTGGATCATGAAGTGACTGAAGTTGTGAGTTAAGGCACTCACATCTTCATTCACTCCTTGAAGAGTGTGGTCGATCTCCCCAACACGCTGGTTGAGATGTTGGAATTCTTGATAGGGCACATAGTTGTACCCCTGCTACGGCTAGTTGGGACATGGGTCCCAAGCTCCTCCTTGCTGTTGCTGCTGCTGCTGTCCCTCCCAAGCAGGGTTGTATCCTTGCTCATCCTCATGCTCCTGCTCATCCTCATCTTGCTGCTCTCCTTCTTCATCTTCCTCTTGATCAGGCTGGAGTTTAGCGATGATCTCCATCACTTGGTACTTGGTGAGGATCCAAGTGTCCTTCTCCACAATCGATAAAGCTTGGGGACAGGGCAACTGAACCTTCTCACCCTATGCATCACCAAGATAACCAAATTGATATGCTCGGAGCCTCTAGTTAGCTTGGTAAACACCAAGGAACCACAAGCAGTTAAATACTTGACGTCCATAAGTTTGGAGTCGTCAACAGATTGCATAATAGGTAATGTGATATTTAATGCATGGGCAAGGTGGGTTACCAATCCACCAATGCGAATATCACCTTTTGTCTTGTTGCTTTGGTGGCGAAAGTGCTGGATGAGTAGAGCTGCAGGATTGGGGCTTTGCGGTGCAGTGGGAAAGAGAGCCTTGGTGATCATTGCCATGTCCGCATTGGCCATGGAACCGGTATCACCTCTTCCCAATAGTGTGTTGGCAAGGAACAAGGCGTAGTAGCAAACTGTTGGGTTCTGAATGGTGGACATCTTCTTCTGGTAGAATTGGTGCCACCATTAATAGAAATAGCCTCCCAAGTTTCTCCACTTGTGATGCTATAGAGGTTAGTAACAGTTGACTCCCCAACGAGAGGGAAGCCGAAAGCATCACAAAATTGTTCAAAATTTATCTCACAAGGCTGCTGGTTCATGGTGAAGCTTACCATGCATGCATTACCTTTCTCCATGTGGTCATCGTAGAAGGAGGCGAGGAACTCATAGGTAAGCTCGGCGTAGGAGTCGTGGCTTGCATAGCCAAGCACTGTTAGCCCGGCCTTGTTACACATGAGGTCGAAGTCCGCCTTCAACCCTGCCGCGGTGAGAAAGCTATGGTCGGCCCAACGTGTGGGCAGCACCCTCCTTGATGAAACCGTAGCCAACTTGGGGTTGAGCTCGGTCCTTTCCCCCGAGCTCTCGCCACATTGGCGCTTGCTCTTGCGAAAAATATTACCGATTTTGTTCATCTTTATGCACTGAAAATTTTCACCATAAAACCTTAGGAATATAGTTTCTACATGATATACGAACGATCATACGTGAAAAAATTCAATCCTAAAATGAGGAATTAATAGGTAAAGCTAAACAAGCTTGAGTTCATCCACTAGATCAATGTGAGAGTTTCAACCATGGAAATCTGAAAATAAATCATGGATAGGGAGAGAAACATCCCGATCTATTGATTCCCCCACTCACATGAATGAAAACTGCGAAGAATCAGGAGTTCTATGGTGGTTTTGAGAAGTTTGGAGAGACAATATAAGAGAAATAATGAGGAAGGAGAAGAAACCTAGCCACCCTGCCCTGATTTTGTGGTCACGCCGAACTATACGGCCGGGATATGTAGTTCAGCCCGTATAGTTGCGGTGGTGCTGCCAACTAAGGTTTATTTATGCAGAACTCGGCTATACGGACACAACTATACGGCTGGATCATAATGATCCTGCCGTATAGTTGGTCATTAAATCATTAGTACCCTCGAGATAAACTCTCAAAAACAGGCATCGATATCTATATGACCGGAACTATACGGCCAGAATTTTGATTCCCACTATATAGTTGGTCGTGAAACAGTCAGTACCTTTGAGAAGAAATTGTACGAAGGCATCGATATCTATACGACCGGAGCTATACGACAGGAATTTTTATTCATGCCGTATAGTTGGTCGTTAAATTCTCTGTTCCTTTGAAAGAAAACTTGTTGATGGCAAAGATATCTATACGGCCAAACTATACGGCCAGAATTTTTATTCCCGTCGTATAGTTGGTCGTTAAACCATCGGTAGTCATCAAAAAATTTCTATTTCTTCGAGAATACCTTCTTATCCCGAAACTTAATGAAATACCTTATTTTTGATATAAAATGACAGTAGAAACTGTCGACCAACCTCAGCATGTAAATAAAGGGAGTTCTTCTCGATATTACCGTGGAGATCCACAATAAGAATAGAAAAGTAATCCAACACAATTCAAGATGGGAAGAAACAATCTTAAACCCTAGTCTTGCAAGGTGAAGATCTCTCTCTCAAGTACAAGTAATGGCTATGCTGTATTGGCTAGGAGGTCAAAGATCGTGGAGCGAGATGAAGAACGTAATCCCATTCTTCTCCGGATCTCTTCTTTCTCCCTTCTAGATGGGATGGCGGCTGCTATGTTGTGTTTTCGTCCCTGGCCTCTTCATGGAAGTTGTCTCTTTTGACAAGATGGAGGCGGCGGCAGCTATACGGCGGGAACTATATGGCCGGAAAAATTGTTAACGTCGTATAGTTGCTCGTTAAAGCCTCTGTGTGCTTCCCTCGATTTCGTCCAAAGAGAGACTTGCTTGTTTTCGCCGGAATATTGTGTTTCTCTAGTTAAAACCCTCTATTGACTTTCAGAACCTGAAACACACATTAAAAAACAAAATTTTATTCGCTACCGAAGTATTAGCGTTAGGTAAAGCTAGAAAACAATCAAATCCGGGAGAAAACCAACAATAAAAACCATAAAAAATGTGTCAAATCTCACATATATCATCCACTTGCTTTGGTTCCTTCATCTCCTCGACAAATTGCTGAGTTTGCTTCTTTCGGAAGTCCACGTAGTCTTCAAGCACTAGAGCAATCTAACTTTGTTTCCTTTTTCACAGGTTCTTCTCCTTTTTGGTCAGAGGTAGCACTTGTTTTAGGCTCAACATCCTAACTGTCGTGACCATGCAGATTTGAAGAGGACTGACCACCATCATGAGCAGTATAAAAGGAGTTACCATATTGATTTGTGGAGGAGTCTATGGAATAAATGGGTCCACTTATAAGGTCCGCTTGAGGTATTTATAGAAAATTGAGACCCCCCTAGCAATACTTCCTACAAAACATGAGAAATGGAACAACATATTGCTTAGGATTCAGTAGTACAAGCTAATGGATTAACTAGCAAAACTAAATTTGGAAAACAGACAAGAAGATATGAAACATACCTTAATACAGTGAGGCCAACCTAGGGAATAGCATAAATGGCTTTATCTCATATTTACTCACCATAGGATAGCATGCATAGGAAAGCACGATTTTTACCTTATTAATTTTCCCCCATATTTCCGGTTCAGCAATGATCATACTAAGTGAATCATCCCATCCAGTTCCATTCAGCTTTCTTGCTTGTTGAACTGCCTTGTAGTTCGCTTTCATATCCTTTTCTTTCTCTTGGATCTATTGTTTTGTATACTAAGCACATGGGAGCTTTTCATTGAATTTTGTTGTGATGCTTCTCTAGACTTGAGCCAACCACCCATTTTGACCTCTATATGTAGGAACATTATGTTTGACTAGTATATCTACAAGAGCTCTCTCATAGGAGTGCGCCCAAGACACACGTGATGTTTATTTCACCATAGCTACAATATTCAATGAACAAATGGTACAACACAATCAAATAATGTAAAACTAAGAACAATATGGTCTCGAATACATAAATAATAAATTACTCAATAGTACCAATACATCAAAAGGTTCAACAAGAAAAAGAAATCACAAAAACAATCATGTCCAACTAGTTGATATAATCATTCCACATGTGAAGCGCAATTTGATCTCTAAGAGCATTTCCATTGTTTGACTCACTTGATGTTGGTGGTGTGCATCATCTCCATCTGGAACATCAACATAGGTTGATGGTGGAATAAGTGTAGGTTGGTGATCCAACCATTTTGGGCTCTAATTATGTTGTGGAATGCAACACAGGCAGCATGAATCTTAATTTGGGATCCTATGGGATAATGGTTTCCCACTTTAAAAATAGGAAACTGCTTCTTCAAAACACATATTCCTCTTTCAATGTGGTTTTGAGCAAGTGTGTTCCATTGGTTGAAGAGCTCATGGTAATTAGCATAACCAGTATGAGAACCCCGACGCCTCCTAAATTCCCCGAGATGGTACCGAACTCTTGGGTATGGAGCAAGAAAAGAGGCCGTGTTTCCATATCCACCATCGACAGGATAGAATTTTCTGGGAGGCACATAAAACCCCTTGCTAATAGCAAACCGAAGAACTCCCGCATCAGATGCAGACCTTTCCCACTCACATGAAATGAATGTGAAATTCAGATCAAAGTCACATGCTATCGTCACGTTTTGAGAAAGAGTTCCTTTCCTATTCCTATATGGATCGCATTTTTCTTCGAAAATAGTTATGGGGATATGTGTCCCATCGATTGCCCCAATGCAATTCTGCATATTTAAAAACAACAACAGTGGCTTAGAAATATATATGGGTGTTCTTGGAAAAGTAGATATATGTATAGTGGTTCAAATGGAAATAAGGCCAAAAGCGAGTGTTTGACACGATCTCTTTGGGTGAGGCTAGAGAGAACTTGGAACCTTTATGAATCTCTAGACTAGAGTTGGGATTAAGTTGAAAATCTCATTCATCTTCCTATGAACTGTTTTGGCACCATGTTGGAATTTTTTTGTAGATCTTCATTGGTAGCATTATGTGAAATCATATACATGAACATGCCCAGCTGCTCTTCAACACTCACCCTCGGCGTGCCTTCCAGTAGATGATCTCTTCTAAGATAATTTGAGATGGACCTAAAAATCTCAGGCTCCATCCGAAATTCGACCCTATACCAACTCTCATGTCCTTCTAGTATCTCTTTAACCAATTTAGCACCGGGTAAAGACGATGTGTGGACTAGTCGTTTTTCCTCATAAAGAGACGAGTATATAGTAGGCACCAAAGCAAAGAAGAGTTCATCGTCTTCCTCTTGTTCTTGCAACATAAACTTCCTGATTTTTTCCCTTCTAGGACTCATCACTATTATTTCAACAAGAAATAAATTAATGAAATATTAAACGTGTTTCAATTGCTAAAAATAAATACATGCTAGCAAGCTCAAACTTTAGTAAAAAATGAGATCAAATAAGCCATGTTATGTCGGCGCCAATTGATTGTCTCCCATACTCAAAATTTTCCATATTATATAATAAGAGACTGATTCATACTCAGGTAAAAAATAACATGGGACAAGCATACAACAAGCATACCACCACTTTAGATCAGTTGACTCTTCTTCGTCCAAGATTATTGTCGAGATGACTCCTGAAACAATTAATCCAGGGTACCGGTGATGACCCACAAGTATAGGGGGTGTATCATAGTATTTTAGAGGGAAGTGAAACCCAATTTATTGATTCGACACAAGGGGAGCCAAAGAATATTTATAAGCCTTAACAACTGAGTTATCAATTCATCTACACCTGGAAACAATCTTGCTCATAGCAGTTTATCAGTAGCAACAATTTTGTAGTAGGAATAGTAAAGCAGCAAAAAGCAAAGATGAGTAACAAAAGCAAAGTAACAAAGGATTCGAGTGCGGTAGGCATAGGGATGGATAGACGGGCGTTGCATGGACAAGATAATTCACATAATAATCAGAACATAGGGCAATTGCAGATAAATAAGATAAAGCATCCAAGTACTAGACAATCCTAGGCATGTGTTCCTTATATAGTCATACGTGCTCGCAATGAGAATTTGCACAACATCTTTTGTCCTGCTAGCCCGTTTGGAGCGGGGCCTCTAGGGAACTACTGGCAATTAAGGTGCTCCTTTTAATAGAGCACCGGAGCAAAGCATTAACACTATGTGAACACATGTGATCCTCACATCAAAGCCATTCCCTTCTGATTATCCTGATTTCTGTCACTTCGGGGCCATATGTTCCGGACAACAACGTGTGTACACAACATGTAGATAAGACCAAAAACAATACTATCATAATGAATCAATAATACGTTCAGATATAAAATCATGGCACTCGGGCCCTAGTGACAATCATTAAGCACAACAAGTTGCAACAAAGTCATAAAGCACTAATATAAGATACTAGGCACTATGCCCTAACAATCTGATGCCATTACATGAACGATCTCATCCAATCCCTACCATCCCCATAGCCTACAGCGGGGGATTACTCACTCATAGATGGGGGAAACATGGATGGTCGATGGAGAAGCGATGGTGATGATGATGGCGATCTCCTCCAATTCCCGTCCGGCAGGTGCCGAATGGAGTTTCGTGCTGTTTGTGGAATCTGGTGGTGGCGTGAGCAGAACTCCTTCAAAAAACGCCGAACCCCCAAGTTTTTAGGTCAAGGCTCTTATAGACGAGAGAGAGGCCGAGGGTGCACAGGGGCCACACCACCCCTGGCTGCCTGGCCCGCGCCACTAGGTGGTGTGGCGACCCCAGGGCTCTTCTCCGTCTCGTATTCTGGCTCCTGGAGTCTTCGGGTGAAATAGGATTTTGGCATATTTTCCGGGATTTTTCCTGATAGACACCAAGGCAATTCTGCTGAAAACAGCGTCAGTTCGCATTAGTTGCATCCAAATCACACAAGTATAAAGGAGAAACAATAGCAAAAGTGTTCTGGAAAGTAGATACGTTTTGGACGTATCAACTCCCCCCAAGCTTAGCTTATTGCTTGTCCTCAAGCAATTCAGTTGAAAACTGAGTGCGATAAAAGAACTTTCACGAACACATTTGCTTCATATGATGTAAATATTCTCAGCAATGTGATCAAATTACTTGGACAATTCATAATAAAGAGTATGCAACTGAGTCTACTTAATAGTCATTGCAAGCTATGAAGATATTCCAACTCAAGAATAATAAGTAGCATAAAGCACGAACATAAGCAACATTACAATGCTCATAAAAAGGTATGATAGAGTGGTATCTCGCTTGCCTTTTATTATGAATGTCCAGGCACCTCTGAAGTTCAAGTGATGACTAGAATTAAAGATATCAAGAATTCAAGCATCAAAGTCATAACACAAATAATCAAGTATTGGAACAAACACAAAGTATGACAACTAAGCTCTCAAGAAGGTGCTCGGAGAATAAGTGGAGACTCAACAAGTAAAGGAAAAGGTTTTGAATAATTTTGAAACGCTTCCAAATGCTGAAAGTATGGTACTTGTTAGCTTTGAGCTCTCATTGCCCCTATCATAAGCATCTTTAACGTGGTTAAGGTGAAAGTGAGGTCCAATCTGAGTTATATGCTTGACAGACTATAAACTGAAAAGCCCAAGTCCCTTGAGTACAAGGGCCGCTCCTCATGCTACTCAACTTTAGTTACCGGTAAGTTCTTGTCATCGTAAGTATGTGCATATCATTGAGAACCACCAACGGGGTACCCCTTGCCCGATGATACGGAAGAATCCCCATATCAAAATGACAAGGCAAGCAGACAATGAGTATCTCAGCAATCTTCTTATTTACCATGGGAAAATGGTGCTTTTTTCTCTCTTTCCTCTTTTCATAAATCTCTTTTTTTTTCTCAATAGCTATAACTCTTTTTTATAAGAAGAATGCTTCATAGATATTATTATGGTTACGCTGCAGGTTTCCACCATGTCAAGATGGATTAGACCAATGACCAGCGTTTCTCTAACACACATACATAACTCCATGGACTTACAAGCTCCCCTTTTATTTCACACTGACGACATCCGCAAACAAAAGAGCAAGGTATCAACTGGGTATATATTTACAAGTGTTGAAAGCGTTCCCCGTGACAGCACGGTTCTGCTAATCCCCAGCCTATAATTTGCAAGCATGTAACTTTCATGGAGAGTTCACAATGGTTCAGGTTTATTAAGTGCAGAAAATAAAGTGTGCCATCAAGTTCATGAGAGCTTTGCTAACTAATTTTCCCATAACAGGCAAACATTTTATTCGGAGGAAAACAAGGCATAATAAATATGCACGGGAGTAGCAAGTGATGCTAATAGGTAGGTATAGTGGACACTTTGGAAATATTTGGTTTAGGGTGTTTGGAACTTGAGTAAAACACTCAGTGGAAGTGAAGGCTAGCAATAGTAAGGGAGCGACAAACGAGAGAGCAATAGCTGTCATTATCATGCTTGCAACAAAACAAGACTACTCATGGCATGAAAGTGATTCAAGATTCTCAAGGCAAAATAATTCATCAAGTCTTAACTGATTATTACAGTCATGTGCATGCGTGAGCATGTGCCAAGTCAATCAAATGAAACATTCAGAGGAGGATACCACGGTGTCATACCAATTTATGAATAGAGTAATGCAAGCAAACATTCATGAAACATGCTACAAACTATTAGTGAGCTGGAGCTAATCATAAGAAAGCAAGAACTACTAAGCATCCAAAGAAAACATACACTCTACATGAACGGACTAAGCATGCCCACAGTGATGATTACATGTACAAAGATGAAAACAAATAGAGTTCGTTACCAGCCTCTTACCACGCCTCAAGTTGTCATTGATCCTCATTATTGCTCTTCACTTATGTGGCTTGAATAATAATATGAAACCAATATCCTCTGAGTACTGCTGAACCCTGTAGCAAACACGCAAAAACCAAAGAAGAACGACAAATATTTTTGGTGTTTTTGAAAATAAGAACCAAAAGAGAAAAACAAGCAAAGCAAAATCTTTTTGGTTTTTTTGAATAGTTCAAACAAAGCAAAAAGGGAAAAGAAAACCAAGGCAAGAAGAAGAAGCAAACCAAAGAGAAACAACGAATTTTTTTTGGTCTTTTTGTGTTTTTAGAAAGCAAAAGCAAAGAAGAGCGAAAATTAAAAAGAGAACGAAAACGTGAATATACAAAGTACCGATGCAACATGATATGGAGATGAGTGTGGTGTTGGCGTACCTCCCCCAAGCTTAGGCTTTTGGCCTAAGTGGGTATCAATCCCAAGCTGGCCAGGATGAAGTATCACCGGGGTACGACGAGGAGGTACCCTCGTCCTGGTGCGAGCCCGAGTACGCCCCTCCGTAATGTGCGGAGTAATCATAGGAGGGCGCATCCTCCTGGTGCTGCTCGTGGAAACCCAACAAGCGAAGCTGCTCGTCCACCTCCTCCTTGGAGCGCGACCACGGTCTCCTGTCAACACTAAACAAAGCAGGCTATGGCAAAAGGATCTCCCTTTCATCCCCGTCAGTGAAAAGCATCCTATATACTAGATTGTTCAAATCAGAGGTAGCAGTGACAAAATGATGAGTTTTCATGGCAACAAGGTCGAGCCTCTGTGGTGCTAACATAGCATCATCGGGATCCACTAAAAGGCCTAATGCATTGACTACACGCGAGGCAATGATGCCCCCATAGATAGGCCCCCTAGCAGCTAGGCGGCGAGCAATAAGCGAGCCAAGATTGTACCGAGTATCATTGTTGAGCATAGCAACAAGGAAAGCTAAGTGATAGTTGGAGATATTACTAGTGTTCTCCCTACCAAATACGCTAGTGGCAAGATAATATGCAAAGTATCTAAGAGCAGGGAGTTGGATATTTCTTATCTTTCCGCGCTGCGCCACGCGGTCATCATCATTGGTCACCCCTCGGTAAATTTCCAACAAATCAGCGGGTCACCCTTGAATTTTCTTCACGGTCCCTGTCATACGCACACCTGCAATACTGCAAAATCTCTCCAAAGGCATGGTGAAGGGCATATCATAGATTTTAAAAGAGACAGTAGATTGATAGGGTGTGTTAGTAAATGAGAAGCTCTCAACAAAAGTTTGGTGAGCATGGCGTACTGTGCACTCTCATCTTGCATATAAGAGGTCAAGCCAACCCTCTCAATCAGTAGCAAGAAATCATCAAGAATACATGCAGCTTGCAAGAAAGTAAAACAAGGAAAAGAGGATGGGTGAGCATCTCCATCATCCCTTTCACTGCCAATACATGTTGCAATGAGGTCTTCATTGTATGAAGGCCTAGCTTGAGAGGCTGTTCTTGAGGGCCTCGACCTCCTAGGTGCATCACTCTCAAATATCTCTCCAAAAGTGTGGTTGTTCATGCTTGGTATTCTGAAATTTAAACACTTATCAAACAAGTGATTGCAAGGTAAATATAATGAAGGATTCTACTCATAGGGACTTGCAATAGGTCTAAACATGCATAAAAACTATATCTCTAAGCATCAAACAAGCTTACAAGCTCTCATAACCAGTCACCTACAGCAGCAAAATACTCAACATATAATCCACTAAACACAAATCTACTTGGACAAGGGGAGGAGTCACATACCAAGGAACAAATGCTCCAAATTTCAGCAGGAAAGATGGGCTAAGCAAGGAGATCGAAGAAATCGAGAGCAAGCACAGAAAGAACACGATTTTGAGCTACGAACTGGAGCTTACTCGGAAGAGAGAAGAAAGTGGCAGGTGAGAGAGTAAGTGGGGGGCCAGGGGTGGCCCACACCAGGGCATGGCGCCACCCAGGGCTGGCCGCGCCTGGTGGGCCCCCTGGTACCTACCAGATACTCCTCTGCCCCTTTTTTCACGTAAAAATTTAATATGAATTTTCTGGAATTTTTCGAGACATTTTATTTTTGGGATTTTTTCAGAAATAGAAGAATGATTTTTCTGACAGACATATTTTTTTTCTTTTGGAAACATGATGCAAGGACAAAACAAGGCTAGAACTACAGAAGTTCTAGCATGCAAGCAACTAACAACACAAAGAAAACTAAACAAAAGCAAAAACTAAAATGCAAAGGATAGAAATAAACGGAAATAATCATAATGAAAACATTGTTTTGTTCAATGGAATCCTTTTGTTAACAAGGTTGATCAAGTCTTGCTACCAAAACAATTGCATATGAGACAAAACTTTGTACTCCACTAATGATTATGTTACCTCAACCTTGATAGCAATGGTCCCAATCATAATAGTTTCAAAATTTTCTTTTGGTATGGGACAATATTCTCCAACTTGAATGCCTTCAACATGTTCAATTGAATTCAAGCCATAAGTCCTTTCAATCTTCTTGGGAAAATAGACAGTATGTTCCTTGTCATTAACATTGAAGGTCACCTTTCCTTGATTACAATTAATAACAGCTCCTGCAGTATTAAGAAAAGGTCTCCCAAGAATAATAGACATATTATCATCTTCAGGCATTTCAAGCACAACAAAATCAGTTAATATCAAGCAATTGTGAGCCACCTGAATAGGTACATCCTCACATATACCCACAGGAATAGTGGTAGATTTATCAGCCATTTGCAAAGATATATCAGTTGGTATCAATTTTTCAAGCTGAAGCCTCTTGTAGAGAGAGAAAGGCATAACACTAACTCCAGCTCCCAAATCACACAAAGCAGTTCTAACATAATTGTTCTTAATACAGCAAGGGATAGTTGGAATCCCTGGGTCTCCAAGTTTCTTAGGAACCTTACCATTGAAAGAATAATTAGCAAGCAAAGTAGAGATTTCTTCATTAGGGATCTTCCTTTTATTCGAGACAATGTCCTTCATATACTTTGAGTAAGGAGGCAACTTAATAGCACCAGTCAAAGGAATTTGCAAGAATAAAGGCTTCATCCACTCACAAAACTTATTATAGTGTTCATCTTCCTTTGACTTGTGTTTCTTATCGGGGAAAGGCATAGGTTTTTGGACCCAAGGTTCTCTTTCACTACCATGTTTCTTAGCAATAAAATCTTCTTTGGTGTATTTAGTAGTCTTAGTGTGGTTTTCGGGTTCTTCTTCAACTTTTTCTTCATTAGGAACTTCATTTTCTTCATTACCACTTTCAGTTTCAGCATCAGAGATAGATATACTATTAGGATCTATAGCAGGTTCAGAGGGTTCTATAACAGTTTTATGTTTCTTTTGCCTTTTCTTACGAGTAGAACCACTATTTTCAGCTTGTTGAGAATCCTGCTCAATTTTTTTAGGATGCCCCTCAGGCTATAGAGGATCCTGGGTAGCAGCACCACTTCTAGTTCTAATTTCATAAGCATGTTTTTCTTTAGCAGCATTAACTAGCAAGTCTTTTTGCGCTTTAACGAGTTGATCTATTTGAGTTTGAACCATTTGAAAGTGCTTAACAATCATTTTAACATCATTAGAGGTTTTTTCCACAATATCTTTCAACTCAGCAATAGCTCTAGTGTTTTCCATTAGATGATTTTTGCACCCTTTTATTAAAGTTATCTTGCTTAACAATAAAGATATCAAATTTTTCTAAGCATTGACCAGGAGGTTTCAAGTAAGGGATATCACCTTCATCAAAGTGTTGGAGAGAGTGTACCTCAATAGTGGGTGAGTAGGGAATAGGCTTACATAATTCTTCTATAGGGGGTAAATTCTTGACATCTGCAGCTTTAATTCCCTTCTCCTTAAGACATTTCTTAGCTTCCTTCATCACTTCATCATTTAATTCAATAACTCCCCTCTTCTTTGATGTTGGAATAGGCACAAGAATAGATGGTTCAGGTACAATTACTTCAGGTATAGCTTGTTTAGGAGGAGTCCAATCTTCATAATTCTTCCTTATTTTAGCCATTAATTCCTCAGCTTCCTTCGGAGTCCTATTCCTGAAAACACAATCAGCACAACTATCTAGGTATGTCCTAGATTCCTCGGTTAGTCCATTATAAAATATATAAAGAAGCTCATTCTTAGGTAATGGACTTCCAGCCTATGCATGAATCAAAGCACAAAACCTTGCCCAAGATTCAGGCAATACCTCTTTTTCTCCCTGTTTGAAATCAAAAAGTTCCTGCAAAATAGCATGTCTAGCACTGGGAGGAAAATATTTCTGCAGGAAAGTACTAATCAAGCATTCAGGGCTATCAATAGATCTAGGAGGTAAATTACTAAACCAAGTTTTAGCTTCTCCTTTCAGTGAAAACAAGCCACTCATGGTAGAAAGTTCATTCATATGTGCTACCGCACTTTCATTCTTAGTCCCACAAAAAGCTTCTTTCTCGACAATAGCTATATAAGATAGATCGAGAGAGAAATCATAATCTTCATCTGTAATGTTTATGGGAGAAGCAGCAAACTTAGCAGCAGGAGATAATTTGGGTCTAATAGTACGCCTCTCAAGGAGACTCTTAGCAGCGCTCCTATCATGGGTGTTCTTACATTCTTTAATAAACTCATCGGTCATCTCAACATAATCTTCTTCAATATCATAACTCTCACTAGACTCAGGTGAGTTAACATGTGTGGTAGTGTCTTCATTAGGAGTTTCGGTATTTCCAGCTATAGTTCTAGCAATCGTAGCATCTAGGAAAGGACCTAATGAACCACTCTTATCAAGCACAGTAGTAGCAGCATCAGAAGTTTCAGATTTAGCAGTAGTAGCAGTGTGTGTAGCATGTGTATGTGGTGGTGTAACGAGCTTACTTATAACAGATGGTGAATCAAGAGCAATAGAGGTGTTTAGAACCGTACCTCTTCTTGTAGTGGATGGTAAAATAGGAACCTTGCCATCACGAGACTTACCCATGATGGATGGATAGCAGCGAACAATAGAGAATCCAAGTGAACTTGATAAATAAAGCTATGGTCCCCGGCAATGGTGCCAGAAAATAGTCTTGATGACCCATAAGTATAGGGGTTGTATCGCAGTATTTTCGAGGGAAGTGAAACCCAATTTATTGATTCGACACAAGGGGAGCCAAAGAATATTTATAAGCCTTAACAACTGAGTTGTCAATTCAGCTGCACTTGGAAACAATATTGCTCACAGAAGTTTATCAGTAGCAACAGTTTTGAAGTAGGAATAGTAAAGAAGCAGCAGCAGTAAAGCAAAGACAGTAGTAACAAAAGCAGTAAACAGTGGGATTCGAGTGCGGTAGGCATAGGGGTGGATAGAGGGGCGTTGCATGGACAAGATAATTCACATAGTAATCAGAACATAGGGCAATTGCAGATAAATAAGATAAAGCATCCAAGTACTAGACAATCCTAGGCATGTGTTCCATATATAGTCATACGTGCTCGCAATGAGAACTTGCACAACATCTTTTGTCCTGCCAGCCCGTTTGCAGCGGGGCCTCTAGGGAACTACTGGCAATTAAGGTGATCCTTTTAATAGAGCATCGGAGCAAAGCATTAACACTCCATGAACACATGTGATCCTCACATCAAAGCCATTCCCTTCCGGTTATCCCGATTTCTGTCACTTCGGGGCCATAGATTCCGGACAACAACGTGTGTACACAACTTGTAGATAAGACGAAAAACAATACTATCATAATGAATCAATAATACGTTCAGATACGAAATCATGGCACTCGGGCCCTAGTGACAAGCATTAAGCACAACAAGTTGCAACAAAGTCATAAAGCACTAATAAAAGATACTAGGCACTATGCCCTAACAATCTGATGCCATTACATGAACGATCCCATCCAATCCCTACCATCCCCATAGCCTACAGCGGGGGATTACTCACTCATAGATGGGGGAAACATAGATGGTCGATGGAGAAGCGATGGTGATGATGATGGTGATGATCTCCTCCAATTCCCCGTCCCGGCAGGGTGCCAGAACGGAGTTTCTGGTGCTGTTTCGTGGAATCTGGTGGTGGCGGCGGAGCGGAACTCCTTCTGAAAAAACGTCGAACCCCCCGAAGTTTTTAGGTTAGAAGGCTCCTTATAGACGAAGAGAGAGGCCGAGGGGGTTCCTGGGGGGCCCACACCACCCCCTGGCGAGGCCTAGACTGGCCCGCGACACCAGGTGGTGTGGCCACCCCAGGGCTCTTCTCCGTCTCGTATTCTGGCTCCTGGAGTCTTCGGGTGAAATAGGATTTTTGGTATATTTTCCGGTATTTTTCCTGATAGCTGATTTTCTGCACAAAAAGTAGACACCAAGGCAATTCTGCTAAAAACAGCGTCAGTTCGCATTAGTTGCATCCAAATCACACAAGTATTGAGGAGAAACAATAGCAAAAGTGTTCGAAAAAGTAGATACGTTTTGGACGTATCAACTGGTATGACCTGCATCAAACCACATTCAGTCTACTGTTAAGGTAATGGTATACGCATGACCTAAGAAATAACTAGCGATATAAGCTTCTACGGGTGCCTCTTATTTTCAAATTTAGTCTGAACTTGTATGCATTTCATATTGACCCAAAGCGCGCAGTCACACTGTTTGTTATTCATGTCATTTGTGATTTCAAGGCAATGATATTTTGGCTTTCCTTGGCTGCAGGAGGTAAGGAGCCGAGATGCATAATGTTTTTGCCGTTCATTAGGAGTTGGAACAAAGAATGCCTTTCAATAGTTTCTTTGCTACACCGTGCACAGATGCTCTGCTCCTGCCATAGGGCTTTCTGTTTTCCAAGTATGTTTTGTACGGGTCCAAAATCTATAACTATCAAGAAGTAGGCAAATGAATTATACTTTTGAAGTTATGGAAGCCACCTAAGGTACCAAGAACCGCTTCATGAAACTGGGACTGTGGAAGATTTTCTATATGTGACAATGTACTCGGCTATCATTTTGCGGCCCGAAAGTTGGGGTGTACAGGCAACGCGGTACCCAAGTTCCCTAAAATCAGCCGGGATGACTACAGTTGGTGTGCCAAATACTCAGAGGGTCTTTTTCGGCACGAATTCAACTTTATGTTTCAATACAAAAAATCAGGCTAATGGCCGTCAAGTTGGGCCCTGATACATTGCAAATGTATCTATAATTTTTGATGTTCGATGCTTGGTTTTATCCACTTTCTTGTGTTTTGTCCAAACTTTGGAGTACTTTTCATATGATTTCTTGGACTAACCTATTAACAAGAGCCATAGTGTCAGTTGCCTGTTTTCTGCTGTTTTTGGTTCCAGGAAAGTCATAAAATCAATATTCTCGGAATTGGACAGGACAAAAGCCAAAGTTCCTATTTTACGAGAAGACTCACGGAGCCAGAAGCAGAGACGGAGGAGGGCCAGGGCCTGGCCACACCATATGGTGGCGCGGGCTAGCCCTGGCCATGCCACCAGGTAGTGTGGGCCCCCTGGCACTCCACCGACTTTGCCACTTCGCCTATAAGAAGCCTCCCGATGCATAAACCCTAGATCGTCAATCAGAAATCCACGAAAAGTTCCGCTGTGCCGCCGCCACCAAAGGGGAGATTCGGGCGACAGAAAGTCTCTGTTCCGGCACCCTACCGGGACGGGGAAGTTCCCCCGGAGCCATCTCCATCGATCTCCACCGCCATCTCCATCACCATTGCTGATTCCCATGATGAGGAGGGAGTAGTTCTCTCTCGAGGCTAAGGGTTCTACCGGTAGCTATGTGTTCATCTCTCTCTCTATGCACGATCTTATTGAGATCATGAGCTTTGTAATCAAGTAGATCTACCTTGCTACTCAAGTGCTTTAATAGATCTCTGCTCTCCCCATGTGTGTGAAAGTGACAGCGTGCACACCATGGTGGCACTTAGGCTAGAGATTACAAATACTTGTTATGAGTTATATTTGGAGTTGGATGTCTTTATGAAATTGTGGTGTTTGTTCGACGTATCTAGTGCTCAAGGACCTATCTACTGTTATAGCCCTACCATGGATTAGAGTGTCCAACCGGAGAGTAGTTCAGCGTAGTATCATAAAGAAGAATATATTTATATGAGAGTGTTCACTAGTGAAAGTATGATCCCTAGGCCTTGTTTCTAAGCATTGAAACACCATTTTCTATTAGATCTGTTACATGTTTGCTTGCTTCCTTCTTTATTAAATTTTACTTTAGTCTTTTCCACGCCACCAAGCTATTCTCTATCACCATTACCACTTATAATTATCCATCCCACTTGTATTTCACTATCTCTTCGCCGAACTAGTGCACCTATACACCTGACAAGTGTATTGGGTGTGTTGGGGACACAAGAGACTTCTTGTATCTTGATTGCAGGATTGCTTGAGAGGGGATACCTTTGACCACTTCCTCCCTGAGTTTGATAAACCTTGGGTGATCCACTTAAGGGAAAACTTGGTGCTGTTCTACAAACCTCTGCACTTGGAGGCCCAACAACTGTCTACAAGAATAGAAGTGCGTAGACATCAATCTATTTTCTGGCGTCGTTGCCGGGGAGGTAAGGTAAAAGGTATTCACACCAAAGGAATAAATAAGAAGAATCTCCCATGGCAAACGCCTATTTTCTGGCGCCGTTGCCGGGGAGGTAAGGTAAAAGATATTCACACCAGAGGATTAAAGAAGAAGAACCTCCCACGGCAAACGCCTATTTTCTAGCGCTGTTGCCGGGGAGGTAAGGTAAAAGGTACTCACATCCTCCGGTGTGAGTGCTCGAAGTTATTTCCTTTAGATTCTACAATTTTGTCTTTTTGTTTCTTATTTTCACTAGTTAGGCTTAATGGAAAACAACAACAAAAATAGAGAGCTCTATAGTATTTATCTTGAGTTAGGACATGAAGTGTTTGAAGAGAAAATTAAAAAACCTATGGAACTTTATTTGCATGCTAATAACAATGTTGTTAGTATGAATTCTTTGGACACCATTATTGCTAATGCTATGGAAAAGTCTAAGCTTGGGGAAGCTAGTTTTTATGAAAATGAACTTTTTAGTTCCCTAGCTTTGGAAGATAGTTATTCTATTGCTTATGATGATACCAATCCTCCAATATATGATGATTACAATGATGATTATGATATTTTCAGTCCACCTACTATTGAGGAGGAAATTAATTATGATTACAATATGCCTCCTATATTTGATTATTATGGTGATGAAAATAATAATGATAGCTATTTTGTTGAATTTTCTCCCACTACAATCAATGACTATGTTTATGTGGGGAGTATTAATTCTTTTATGCATATGGCTCATGATAAAAATGTTTCTTGTGATAGTTATATTGTTACTTTTATTCATGATGCTACTGAAAGTTATTATGAGAGAGGGAAACATGGTTCTATGCATCTCAATAATATTAAGTTTCCCCTCTTTATATTGAAAGTCTTGAAGTTGTACTTGTTTTGCTTTCTTATGCTTGTTGCTTTGTGCTTTCATGACTTGTTTCTTTACAAGATTCCTATGCATAGGAAGTGGGTTAGACTTAAATGTGTTTTGAATTTGCTTCTTGATGCTCTCTTTTACTTCAATTCATATTTCTTATGTGAGCATCTTCTCAAACTATCATGCCTAACTTAAAGGCGTTAAAGAAAAGTACTTATTGGGAGATAACCCAAAAGTTTTAGATGAGTCTTGGAAGTTATTACTTCAGTAATAACCGCTCCTTATCCTTTTTATTTGCCTTTTCTGCCAAGAGTAACCTCTAATGAGAGAGAAGTAATGATTGGGAAAGTTGCTGTCCCGAAACAGATTTTTGTGCTTCACCGTAAAAATTCGTGTAAAATCTCTGAACGTCTTTTTGAGGCGTTAATTTTTGTGCTTATGCCCCAGGTTGTTATATAACTTTCTTTAGTTCAAAACTTTTTTATTTGAGCAATAGAAGGTCTTCGAAAAAATTCGTCTTTACCTGCTGGTCTGTTTTGACAGATTTCTGCCATTTTCTGCATTTGCTTCTTGTTGGTTCCTTTTTGAGTTCTTTTGGGAAATTGAGCTGTTTGAGGGAAGTGATACAGTATCTAGTGTTCTAATGGAAGTTTATTTGGTGTTAGAACTGAACCTTAAGACTTATTTATCTTGAGTGCACTAATGTTGCTAATAAAGATTGTGTGAAGTTTTGTATGAAGGAAAATTTTCAGGTGTATGGAAGGAATGAGTAATGAGATGAAGGATGGACTAAAGCTCAAGCTTGGGGATGCCACGCGTGTCACCCCAAGAAATATCCAAGAAGTACAAGCGTCAAAGCTTGGGGATGCCCAAGGCATCCGCATCTTCATCAATAAAAATCCCACGTTTCTTCCAAACGCTTCATTTTTATTGTTTCATGCACAGTTGTGTTGTTCTTGGAGCATCTTCTTCTTCGTTTTGGTTTTTGTTTTTCGTTTGCTTGGTTTTCTTAGTTTTCTGAATAAATTGGTTGGATCCCCTCTTTCATACATTGGTTTGCAAATAGTTTGGTTTGGTTTGGAAAAGAGTAGGAAAGTTCATGCATATGTGGTAAAAAGAGCTCGTTTTTGACTGTGGCCTACCATGGATTAGAGTGTCCAACCGGAGAGTAGTTCAGCGTAGTATCATAAAGAAGAATATATTTATATGAGAGTGTTCACTAGTGAAAGTATAATCCCTAGGCCTTGTTTCTAAGCATTGAAACACCGTTTTCTATTAGATCTGTTACATGTTTGCTTGCTTCCTTCTTTATTTCAGTTTTACTTTAGTCTTTTCCATGCCACCAAGCTATTCTCTATCACCATTACCACTTATAATTATCCATCCCACTTGTATTTCACTATCTCTTCGCCGAACTAGTGCACCTATACACCTGACAAGTGTATTGGGTGTGTTAGGGACATAAGAGACTTCTTGTATCTTGATTGCAGGATTGCTTGAGAGGGGATACCTTTGACCACTTCCTCCCTGAGTTCGATAAACCTTGGGTGATCCACTTAAGGGAAAAGTTGGTGCTGTTCTACAAACCTCTGCACTTGGAGGCCCAACAAATGTCTACAAGAATAGAAGTGCGTAGACATTAGGCCCCCTATCAGTTCTCGTCGTTATGTCGCTCCGATCGCTTAGGCGGGGTGGCTGTCACGTAGGCTTGCAGTGTTGGCACAGTGGATAGGACAACACCCCCTGCCCACCCCCTACCCAGTGTATTGACGTGACAAAACAGGGCACATGTATCAGCGTTATAATTATTCTTTGTTTACTCAGAAGCTGGAATGTCCACCACCACGCGTCTCTCCTTAGACTTCCGTCCCAATCATTAACCACTACCTTAAAAGCGCATTGACGGTTCCACAGTTGCCTTGCCTCTTAGAAACCACTCTTCTTCTTCCTATCATATATCTTCTTCCCATCTTCTCCTTGCCGCCATGGAAGATCTACGCACTCTAGAGACAAGCTTCACTACCCATGACAATAAGAAGATAGACGTTGTCTACACCAATGAGGAGGAGACAGTGGTGCGTGTCCTGAGGATGTACGAGGGTTGGCTTGGGATAGACGAGGACAAGTTTGTGGGATTGGACCTCGAGTACACCCCGGAGCACCCATATGAAGGGAGTGAAGTCGCCGTCGTTCAACTGGCCATGCGGAAACACGTCCTCGTTTACCACCTCTCCTGGTTTGTAGATCTGCTCTCTATAGTCTAACCGCTTTTAGGGTTTTCTCCTCTTGTTCTTTATCCACTTTCTCATCTTGCAACTACTGGATTTTATTTAGGACCATATAAATTAGGGTTTGCCTATGTCTCAATCGACTGAGATTTTCTTTAGTCTCAATCACCTAAGAAAACTGCAACCGTAGTTAAAAGAAATGTGCAACTCGTTCAGTCGACTAAGAAATAGCAAAACCGAATAAATTATGACAAGACAATGTTGAGAGTCTTGATCTTGCATTTACTAAACTTTTCAAAATTATATTGAGATGATGATCTTGCATTGACAAAATATTTGTAGTTACAAATTTTGGTGATGACAAACTACATACTTTTAGGACTGACAGGAAATGTCCGGCACAGCGCCAGTTCCTTGTAGAAAAGGGAATTGTTTTCTGCACTGTCGACACAACAACTGATTTTTTGAAATTTTATCAAGAGGAAATTATAATTCCTGCGCACAACTGGATCGATATTCAGTGTCTTATCAAGATCCAGGGGGCTCGAGGAAGGATGAAATGGCATCACTTGCAACTAGAATCCTTGATGAGTCGTACGACAAAATGAAGGAAGATTTCCCTACGGATAGGCACGATTTATGAGACGAGTGGCCGTTGTCTGATATAAACCTGAAGTATGCAGCCATAGATGCTGACGTGACCTACCAGCTATACAAGAAGATCCATTTTTTTTCTATGTTACCTCGTGTTTTGCGCTATTTGCAAGAGGGCAGACGAGCTTAGGGGAGCCCTTTGTAGAAAATGCAGAATAGCTGAGTTTGAAGCTGCGTATGCAAAGAAAATGGCTGCATCTGAAGCAGCTGATAGAGAGGCTGCAGAAGCAGCTGAAAGAGAGCTTGCAGCTGAAGCAGAAGCAACAGACAGAGAGGCTGCATCTGAAGCGGCAAACGAAGAGGCATCATCTTCTAACGACAACAATCAAGCCTATGATGCACCGCTAATTGTGCCGCAGGACGCTGAAGATAGAGAAGCCAAGTCAGATCCCAGGTGGGACGAAGCATTTCATGAGCTGTGGAGTACCTGGAATGGTCGCAGTTTGTCGCCTAGGAACGATGGCAAGCGCCTCAAGTGGTCTGATGAGAAGTGAATTAAATTTTACTTGTCAGTGTTATGTTTCTGTTTTGTGGAACTCAGTTAGCTTGTCAAGATGCCTAGCACCTCAAGTGATACTAGTAAAATAAATTTAACCCTTATTGTGTTATGTTTATGTATGTGTCTTGTATCTTGTCAAGATGGTAGCTTGTTAACTGGCAGTTTGAAGAGTGTCCTTTTCCTCTCTCGCTAAAAAGATATGTTTCATTTTGCCCAAATTGGTAGCAAATCTAGAGAAGATTCTCACTTCGATAATTCGTTGCCGTTTGGACCTCTTTTTGCCTTCGATCAGGTAGCAAATCTAGAGCAGCAAATCACACCAGGCAGAATACATTCATTTAGAAACAAAACAAATGTAGATATAGTTGTGCGCATCTAAATACGATATAGCGATAGAAAGTAGGTTGCTTAACGAGGTTTGATGCATTTAGCCAGAAATAGGATATAGCTAGAAAGAAGCTGCTTAGCAGCAGCAGCCGCCGCAGCTGCAGGCACATCTTGCAAGCGCCCGCGCCACCGCCTCCTCCCTCCGGTGCTTCCTCCACTTCTTGCTGCCCAGTCGCTTGCTCTTGGGGGCCTTGGGCCTGATTGGAGGCATGCGACCCTCCTTGATGGCCACCCGCTGGAGGTTTCGGAGGTGAATGCAGAGAGACCGGTGTTCAGCGATGTAGGCGTTGATGTTCACGGTCTCACGCTTGCCGCCTTTGTGGATGCCAGAGCCCGCGGCCTCTACATACTTCAGTAAGGTGTTTAAGTCAGTGCCACCGGCATGACTCGTCAAGCAGTAGGTGACCCCCTTGCGAAAGGGGAAGCTATAGTCGCCGCGCCTGAGGAAGGTGTCGTACTGCCCGGCCCGCAGCCTCCTCAGCACCTGACGAGCCTTGGTGTGAATGGACTCGTCATCACTGCAGACGTCGTTGCCGGAAACCTATTGGAATAAAAGGAAAATGGGGGAGTAGATGATGTAAGAAGATCGAGCAATCGAAATGCGAACAAGCGAATCCTAATAAACCAAAACCTAGCATCCAACAATGGGAATAGTAGAAGAACCAGGGGAGGGGAGCAAACCCTAGTTACCTCCAACCATGGGTCGTCGATGCCGGTGTCGTAGGGGTTCAGCGAAGCGATGTACTTATCTGGATTGTAGGTGCCCAAGAAGTGCTTGATCTGCTTGTGACCGGCGGGGGGCTCCTCTTCGGCGGCTCCGTTAGTAGCGGGGACGGGGGCCTGGACGGGAATGGCGGCTACCATAGATGCCTCGACTGGGGCCTGGACAGGGACAGCGGCTGCTTTCAACGCGTCGAGAGGGACCGGCGAGGAGACGGGGGCCTCCTCGCCGGTGGCCATGGAGGCGACGATGGCCACCTTATCCTTCTCGGCAATCGCCAGCGCGGACGGGGTATTCTCGGGAGTTTGCGGGTGCTGGTGGGATAGTGGAGAGGGTTGCGTGAGGACAGTGAGCGAGAGTGAGGGTGGGTGTGCGGAGAGGGGCTCTATAGTTAAGGTGGGTGGAAGCAAGGGACGTTTCGTTGCACCACCATGCAACGCGCCGCGCAGTCTACTGCACCGTGCACCGCGACACGCGCACGGTACGTCACGTTTTTTTCTCGGGACATGCATGGCAGTTCTGTATTGAGCTACATGCAAAGGGCACACACACAATTTCTATGTACGAAGTTTGACACGGCCCTAAAATTGGAAATAGTTAAAAGTGGAAATGTAGAGGGGAAGGTAGGTGGCTGTACGGCGAGATTTGTGGGGTTGTGATAGATCGGGTAAATGGATGTGTTGATGGCTGCGAGTGACTCGATGAAGCCGGAGACGTTAGGTCTCGTCGAGCTCAGCTGTTCGGCCTCTGGCTAGAGCGTGCAAGCTTCTTACAGTGGGCCCCAGTTGGAAGTGAGATTGAGAGCCACTGCG
Source organism: Avena insularis (assembly GCA_023614405.1). NCBI lineage: Eukaryota > Viridiplantae > Streptophyta > Magnoliopsida > Poales > Poaceae > Avena > Avena insularis. The sequence continues at coordinate 326,464,014 of CM042684.1, read as the reverse complement.
TAAAAAATGGGATGTGTCTTATTAAAATCAAATGACAATAAATCGCAGCTGTCCATCGACGACCGTGCACTCGATGACGCATGTGTTGTGGCGTAGTAGTAGTAGTAGTAGGCTTTTCAGACTTGATTAAACGTGACATGACCGCTTGACGACTTTTTCCATGGACGGCATCGTGTTCCTTCTTGTAGAGGGAGACATCAAGATGGTGCCTCGTCAAGATGGTAGCTCGTTAACTGGCAGTTTGAAAGAGTACCCTTTTCCTCTCTCGCTAAAAAGATATGTTTCATTTCGCCCAAATTGGTAGCAAATCTAGAGAAGATTCTCTCTTCGATAATTCGTTCCCTTTTGGACCTCTTTTTGCCTCCGATCAGGTAGGAAATCTAGAATAGCAAATCACACCAGGAAGAATACATTCATTCAGAAAACAAAACAAATGTAGATATAGTTGTGCGCAGCTAAATAGGATATAGCGATAGAAAGTAGGTTGCTTAACGAGGTTCGATGCATTCAGCCAGAAATAGGATGCAAGCAAAATATAGAAAATCAAAAGAAGCTGCTTAGCAGCAGCAGCTGCCGTAGCAGCAGGTACATTCAGGGAGACATCCAACCCATTCATTCTCCAATGCCTCCACCTCCCTCTGGCGCCTCCGCCACTTCTTGCTGCCCAGTCCCTTGATCCTGGGGGGCTTGGGCCTGATTGGAGGAATGCGACCCTCTTTGATGGCCAACCGCTGGAGCTTTCGGAGGTGAATGTCGAGAACCCGGTGTTCAGCGATGTAGGTGTTGATTTTCACGGTCTCACGCTCGCCGCCTTTGTTGATGTCGGAGCCCGTGGCCTCTGCATGCTTCATTAAGGAGATGAAGTCGGTGCTGTCGGCGAGAGTCACACAACAGAAGTTGATCCCCTTGCGGAAGGGGCAGCGCCGAGGCCTCAAGAAGGCGTCGTCTTGGCTGCCGCCTCCTCGGACTGACGAGTCTTGGTGTGTATGGACTCGTCATAACTGTAGATGTCGCTGCCGGAAACCTATTGGAAGAAAAGGAAATGGCAGAGTAGATGATGTAAGAAGATCGAGCAATCGAAATGCAAACAAGCGAATCCTAATAAACCAAGATCTAGTATCCAACGATGGGAACGGTAGAATAACCAGGGGAGGGGAGCAAACCCTAGTTACCTCCGACCATGGGTCGTCGATGTCGGTGTCATAGGGTTTCAGCAGAGCGATGTACTTATCTGGATCGTAGGTTCCCAAGAAGTGCTTGATCTGCTTGTGACCGGCGAGGGCCTCCTCACCGGCGGGAGGCTCCTCTTCGGTGGCTCCATCGGTAGCAGGGACAGGGGCCTGGACGGGAACAGCGGCTGCCATCGATGCCTCGACTGGGGCCTGGACAGGGACGGCGGCTGCTTTCAACGCGTCGAGGGGGACCGGCAAGGAGACGGGGGCCTCCTCGCTGGCGGCCACGGAGGCGACGATGGCCACCTTATCCTCCTCGGCCATCGCCAGTGCGGACGGGGTATTCTCAGGAGTTTGCAGATGCTGGTGGGACAGTGGAGAGGGTTGCGTGGGGACAGTGAGCGAGAGTGGGAGTGGGTGTGCGGAGAGGGGCTCTATAGTTAAGGTGGATGGAAGCAAGGCACGTTTCGTTGCACCACCGCACAACGCGCCGCGCAGTCTACTGCACCGTGCACCGCGACACGCGCACGGTACGTCACGTTTTTTTCCCGGGCCATGCATGGCAGTTCTGTATTGAGCCGCATGCAAAGGGCGCATACACAATTTCTATGTATGAAGTTTGACACGGCCCTAAAATTAGCGATTGAGAGCCGCTGTGTAAAAAATGGGATATGTCTTATTAAAATCAAGTGGCAATAAATTGCAGCTGTCCATCGACGACCGTGCACTCGATGATGCATGCATTGTGGCGTAGTAGTAGCAGTAGTAGGCTTTTCAGACTTGATTAAACATGACATGACCGCTCGACGACTTTTTCCATGGACGGCATCGTGTTCTTTCTTGTAGACGTCTCGCTGAGGGAGACGTGCGTGCTGTCTCAAGCTGTACTGTGAAGGGCAAGACGTGTGCAACGATCATCGTTGGATCGCACAGAATCAATAGTTGGTGCGCATGATCCGCGTGACAACTGTAACAACCAATCAGGTAGTAGCAGACAGGGTGAGCACATGTTTGTGCTTCTACGAAAGATAGAGAGAGGGGGCAAAATTGAGTAGTACCACATAAAACCAAGGGCAAAACTGAGTAGAATAAAAATGGAAAGTGAGTGTCTTGTAGAATGAAATACACAGTGGCATACATCAAATTATGCCAAGATAGATCCACTAGAGTTCATTGGATGTGTGTTCTTCTCATAAACCACATGGACCCACACAAAGTGTCATTGCATGTGTGTTCTTCTCATTAACCACACATGGATCCACCAGTGTCATTGCATGTGTGTTCTTCCCATGAACCACATATGGATCCACCAGTGTCATTGCATGTGTGTCCTTTTCACAGACCACATATGGATCCACCAGTGTCATTTCATGTGTGTTCTTCCCACAGACCACACATGGATCCACGGTTACATTACATGTGTGTTCCTCTCATAGACCACACATGGATCCACCGGTGTCATCGCATGTCTACTCTTTTCATGAACCACAGTTAGAGTCATTGCATGTGTGTTCTTCTCATGAACCACATATCACTAGTGTCATTGCATGTGTGTTCTTCTCATAGACCACACATGGATCCACCAGTGTCATTGCATGTGTGTCCTTCCCATGAACCACACATGGATCCACCAGTGTCATTGCATGTGTGTCCTTCTCACAGACCACATATGGATCCACTAGTGTCATTGCATGTGTGTTCTTTCCACAGACCACACATGGATCCACCGGTGTCATTGCATGTGTGTCCTTCCCATGAACCACACATGGATCCACCGATGTCATCGCATGTTTGCTCTTTTCATGAACCACAGTTAGAGTCATTGCATGTGTGTTCTTCTCATGAACCACAATTAGAGTCATTGCATGTGTGTTCTTCTCACAAACCATATCATGAACCACACCTAGTGTCATTGCATGTGTGTTCTTATCATTAACCACACATGGATCCACCAATGTCATTGCATGTCTGCTCTTTTCATGAACCACAGTTAGAGTCATTGCATGTCTGTTCCTTTCACAAACCACATATCAACAGTTTCATTGCATGTGTGTTCTTCTCACAGACCACACATGGATCCACCAGTGTCATTGCATGTGTGTCCTTCCCATGAACCACACATGGATTCACCAGTGTCATTGCATGTGTGTCCTTCTCACAGACCACATATGGATCCACCAGTGTCATTGCATGTGTGTTCTTCCCACAGACCACACATTGATCCACCCGTGTCATTGCATGTGTGTCCTTCCCATGAACCACACATGGATCCACCGGTGTCATCGCATGTCTGCTCTTTTCATGAACCACTGTTAGAGTCATTGCATGTATGTTCTTCTCGTGAACCACAACTAGAGTCATTACATGTGTGTTCTTCTCACAAACCATATCATGAACCACACCCAGTGTCATTGCATGTGTGTTCTTCTGATTAACCACACATGGATCCACCAGTGTCATTGCATGTCTGCTCTTTTCATGAACCACAGTTAGAGTCATTGCATGTCTGTTCTTTTCACAAACCACCTATCACCAGTGTCATTGCATGTGTGTCCTTCTCACAGACCACACATGGATCCACCAGTGTCATTGCATGTGTGTCCTTCCCATGAACCACAGATGGATCCACCAGTGTCATTTCATGTGTGTCCTTCTCACAAACCACATATGGATCCACTAGTGTCATTGCATGTGTGTTCTTCTCACAGACCACGTAAGGATCCATCAGTGTCATTGTATGTGTGTCACGCTCATAAACCACACATGGATCCACCGGTGTCATCGCATGTCTGCTCTTTTCATGAACCACAGTTAGAGTCATTGCATTTGTGTTCTTCTCATGAACCATAGCTAGAGCCATTGCATGTATGTTCTTCTCACAAACCATAACATGAACCACACCCAGTGTCATTGCATGTGTGTTCTTCTCATTAACCACACATGGATCCACCAGTGTCATTGCATGTCTGCTCTTTTCATGAACCACAGTTAGAGTCATTGCATGTCTGTTCTTTTCACAAACCACATATCACCAGTGTCATTGCATGTGTGTCCTTCTCACAGACCATATATGGATCCACCAGTGTCATTGCATGTGTGTTCTTCTCACAGACCATGTAAGGATACAGTTAGAGTCATTGCATGTCTGTTCCTCTCATAGACCACACATGGAGATATAAAATGATAGGACCTCTAGACCGACACGATTTCTGAGGCATGCCTCTCTGAGTCCATCCCACCGGCACTCGCCGGCGCCACTCCGGCGCCGTCGCACACATATCCATGGGCTCGCTCACGGATTCATCCGTGGTGGCTGGAAAATCACCTATTCTGGAAGCTCCACCGATGGTAAGTTCCTTGTTGGATCTCTTATTCTCTCGGATAATCACTGGCTGGTCATTCTCAATGCCAATGGTTCACCACTGGAAGGTAGAAGTTTGGAAAATGGGGAGGTTCTCTTGATTGGTTCTGTGGTGAGGTTCCCCTCTCATCTTGCCAGGATCAATGATATTTTGCCACCATCTTCTGATTTTCTTGGGACTTCTCATGTTCATGAGTGCAAGAGTGATGATTTGAAACTTATGTGGCACGTTACTAGCTCTACCTTGCCTTCTGATGTTTTGGACAATGCTCCTGGTTTTCTGGTCCTGTATACTCTTGCTAAGCGGATTGTGTTACTAAATCGTGACAAGGTGGTTATTGATGCTAGATTCCTTCTTCAAGACGAGAAAGTTTCATCTGGTATTATCTTGGATCTTGTTGTCAAAAGTGTGGTGGTGGGTGATCAAATCTTAGATGGGCCCAATTCATCAACCAAACACAACTACATTTCTGTGGATTTCTCTAAAGGGAGAAGGTTTGAGGATATGTTCAAAAAATTTGGTCACCACATTAATTTCTCAGGAGGATTTCGCAGAAGACCTTTCTTCCTTGTTGGCTCATTTGGCCATGCAAATTTTAAGATTGATATTCATACTATTGGCATTGTTCTTCAAAGTTGTTTTGGGGGTCATGCATCAAAATATCAAGTAAAAATCCTCCAAGACAGAACCTTTAGATTCTCGGTGGCATCAAGAGCTGTGGGTTTTGAAATATATAATTCTGGTTCTTTCTCTGATGAATCATTCATACTGAGGATAAAACTTTGGGGTGATGGAGGCCCAAATTGGAAATTTGAAGAGAAGGAATGTTACAAAGAATTGGACAAGGATTGGACAACTATTTCATACAAAAAGAAAAAAAATCCTCTGTTTTTGATCGTATTGGTTCTTCGACGTTACAGGTACCATGCAATAACGGTCAAAATAATGACGACATTACTCATGTAGTAAGGGTGCATCATTTGGAAATTGTGATTAATGGCAAAGGTATTAAAGAGGAGAAAACTGCAGTCAACAAATCTCCTACAATTAATTTTCCTGGTCATTTACCATATTTGAAATTCCCCAATTTCCCTTCTTGTCCCTGGCCCGACAAATCTTACCTGCATTGGTTCAAGGCCCATGTCACGCCGCAAGTTTCGGCCCGTGGTGTATGACGTCTTAAGGATTTTGTTCTTGCCCAAAAATTATTTCGCTGAAACTCATGTCTCCTCAACTCCTCGCCGAGAAACCCCAACTGCCTTGTTTCTACTCATCGTCATGACAACCACCAACGAATGGCCAATATTCCACTTGACCCTCGACCATTTCTTCCCCATGGCTTAGATTATGCAGGTGGTATGGCAGGAATCAAGTCAAAAGGGTGGTGGTTCCTCGCCGACCAAGGACTCATGAACAGTATGCCATTGCGCACAGCCATCCCCTTCCCCCTGGTCCTGTCCCTTTTGGTAATATCAGGGATGTGTTGCAAGATTTCTTTATCAATGATGCACATGTCAAATTTCGTGATATTCAAGATTGCCCATTTGGTTCTGCATATGTTCAATTTGCAAATGTCAGTGACCGAGACCGTTAATTGTCATGGTCATATTCCTTCCAAGATGTTGCTATTTATTTTGATAGGCACAATGAAGGAATTAACTAGCATAGGACTCAGTTTAACAATGAATGTTGGGTTATGCTTCTGGGTCCTCCACTTGATCACTGGAATCATGATGACTTGAATGTTGTATTCTCTGATATTGGTAAAGTTCTGCTCTGGGAGAGGGACCCTGAGCACAAGGGCGGGATCATTGCAAATCTCAGAGTCACTGACCTCCTAGATGTTCCTAAAAGTGTTAGATTCACCATTGGGGACCTGGTGGAAACTGAATCATGGACCTTTTCTATGGAAATATTGAACAACAATCTCCTGGGGGGGGGGGGCACCTGATGAGGACCCACTACCTGGTGATGGTGCTGACCCACACCCTCTACCTGTGGTGGGACCCATATTTGGGCCCCCTTCTCCACCTCCTCCACCACAACCTGAAGGGGACATTGGTGGATGGGACCAATGGATTGACCACCTTACGAATAATGTTGGCTGGGGTAATCGGAATGCTGTCCAAGGACTCAGATTCTGAAGGTGTTGACATGCCCATTGACAACTAGGATTTGCCACCTCAGAGGCCGATTGCTATTTGGATCTATACCGTGCAAATGTTTCATCCGACAGGACAAGGCATCTGTCCATGGTGCAGAGGATATTGAGGTGGAGCAAAATATCGCTAATGTTGTTCAGATGTGGGCATGGGAGAAGGACTTAACATTCTGCAGAATTACCAAGATGAGGAGGAGGACACCAACCATGCTGATGAGGATAACATGCAAGATGACTGGATTATGGAGGACACTAACCTCCTCTCTCCAAATGAGGCACACCTCCAAGTTGGAATGGCCATTATTCCTTTTGTCAACTCATCTGAGATGCTCTCTGCTAGGAATTCTTTCTCAAAGCAAGGTCTTGAGCTATGGGATAGATTCTTTGCTCCACACATGAACCCCTCACCTGACAAAGGGAAACTACAATGTGACATTCCTGTAAGTTGGTTTGATTTTATCACTCTAATGCTCATCACACCTGAGAAATTCAGTTGGACTAGACATTTTCTCACATCACCCCTTTGGGAGATTATTAAAGAGCCAATTACTGAAGAAACTACTTTCACCTTCATTATACCTGATGAATGTGTTGGACAGATTCCACCTCATTGCCTAAATGATTCCCCATCAAGCATGATGGTACCAAATGCTCCTACAAAGAGGAGGAGGGGCAAAGAACCACTGGTGGAATCTGAGGTGAGAAGGAGCCCCAGAATTGTGGAACTTAATGGGGGTTTTAAAAGCCATTTAAATTGCTCTGATCATAATTGCCTCTCTTGCAATGCTACTCCACCTTGTCTCAGTAATAAGGTTGTTAAGAATCTTGCTGAATCATTTTGCAAGGTTAAAGAGGGGGAACTGGAGAAAAGGTTGCTGAAGAAGGGCAGGATCAATGACTTGATCATCAAGCCACCTGGAAAGCCTGGACCTAAGAAGACTGGTCCAGAACCATACCTTACAAGCAAGAAGAAGGGAGGTGCTGCTGAATCTTGTGGACATCATTCTAAGAAGAACGCACCTAAATAATGTGGTTAATGTTTACAAAAAACTTTCCTTTTGTGATTGGACCAGCTACTTTTCATATCTGTTATGAGTTGTTGCAGACCTATTTGATGTTGGACATGTTTATGAATTCAGTAACCTATGATATGTTCAGTATTATTTGTGTGACTACAAAATTTGTGTCACACCAAGGATCACCCAATTGGTTTATAAATGAGTAACAACCGAAACTAGAAGATTCTGAGCTGGAACCTCAGGGGAATTAACTCTGAGAAAAAATGGTTAGCACTAAAAAGCAAGACCATGGAATCTGAATGTGACATTATCTGTCTCCAAGAAACCAAGAGAGAAAACTTTGATATCAATTATTTAAAAAAAATTTGTCCGAACAAGTTTGACAGTTTTGACTTCTTACCATCAATTGGTGCTTCTGGAGGAATTATTACCATTTGGAACAGTACTTTATTCAATGGTACCATGGCTTTCCAAAATAATTTCTCAACTTCTATTACCTTCACCTCTCAATTATCAAATGATACCTGGACTCTCACTAATATCTATGGTCCTTGTCAAAATGATAGAAAGATGGATTTCTTAGACTGGTTTTCAAACATCACTATGCCTGATAGTATGGATTGGCTAGTGGTAGGAGATTTTAACCTTTTCAGAAGTCTCACTGATAGAAATAAAAGTGGGGGAGATATTAATGAAACTATGCTCTTCAATGATGCTATCTGCAACCTGGGTCTTATTGAGTTGCCACTAAAGGGTAGAAAATTCACCTGGAGTAACATGCAAAAAGAACCACTCCTGGAAAGACTGGACTGGTTCTTTACATCTAGTTCTTGGACAACCAAATACCCATACACTATGGTTACCCCACTATCCAAACCTACTTCTGATCATCTCCCCTGTGTCATATCCATTGGAACTAACATCCCCAAGGCTCAAATCTTTAGATTTGAAAATTACTGGCTTCATCATTCTGATTTTAAGATGATTGTACAAAATGCTTGGAATATTCCTATGAATTATCAGGACATGGCAAAAAGAATTTGTGCCAAGTTAAAAAATGTGAGGAGAGGTATCAAGATTTGGGCAAAACAGTTACCTTGCTTAAAGGATCAGATTGCTAAGGTGAATGACACCATTGATCTCTTGGACCTACTTGAAGAATATAGAACATTAACCATCAATGAGTGGCACCTCAGAGATATCCTGAAGTCCCATATTATCTCTCTTTTTCAGAACAAAAACACCTATTGGAAACAAAGAGGGAAAATTAAATGGGTAAAACTTGGAGATGAAAACACTAAGTTTTTCCATTCCAAAGCTACCATCAGTTATAGACATAACTATATATCAATGATCAAGAATGAATCAGGACAGGAATTTACAAATCACTATGACAAGGCTGATATCTTTTGGAATGACTTCAGGGCAAGAATGGGCACATCAGTCAAAACTGAGATGCATTATAATCTTGCTGACTTATATGGAAATGGAATGACTGATGAGATGAAGGAATCACTTGAAAAACCTTTCCTTGACAAGGAAATTGAGGAGGTTATCACTAATCTACCAAATGACAAGTCACCTGGACCTGATGGTTTTAATAATGAATTTATCAAAAGTTGCTGGTATATCATTGGATATGATATCAAATTACTGATTCATGATTTCTTTAATGAGAAAGTGTCCCTTGAGAGCATCAACTCTTCTTACATTATACTCATACCCAAAGTCACTTGCCCATCTACATCAGCTGATTTCAGACCAATCTCTCTATTGAACTGTATTGTCAAAATTATTACCAAACTTCCTGCAAATAGACTGCAATCTATCATTCTAAAATTGGTACATAAAAACAAATATGGTTTTCTCAACAACAGATCTATTCAAGATTGCATTGGTTGGGCATTTGAATACTTATTCCAATGCCACAAGTCAAAGGAGGAAATTTTAATTCTCAAACTTGATTTTGAGAAGGCATTTGATACAGTTGATCACTCTGCCATCATTAATATCCTTAAAGCTAGAGGATTTGGGAGAAAATGGATTAGGTGGATTGAAATGATCTTTGAATTTGGATCTTCTGAAATTCTTCTCAATGGTGTGCCTGGTAAAAAGTTCTACTGTAGAAGAGGTGTTAGACAAGGAGACCCACTTTCACCATTACTATTTGTCCTTACTACTGACCTCCTACAATCTGTCCTAAACAAGGCCATGCATAGGAATCTTCTAACTCCACCTATTGTGGGACCACCCAACAGTGACTTTCCAGTTATTCAATATCCTGATGACACATTGGTGATTCTTAAAGCTGATGCATCTCAACTATTATGCTTGAAAGCACTTCTTCAAACTTTTGCAGTTTCCACTAGACTCAAAGTCAATTACCTGAAATCTAGTATGATGCCAATAAACACATGTAATGATAGACTTATGCATTTTGCTATGACAATCAACTGTCAAACTGGATGCCTCCCTTTTACCTACCTTGGGCTTCCATTAAGCATTACAAAGCCATCTATGGATCACTTTCTTCCCATTGTTCAGATAGTGGAAAGAAGATTATGTGGAATTGCTGATTTCTTGAATTATGGAGGAAAACTGCAGCTGGTCAAATCTGTTCTCTCCTCACTTCCTCTATTTTATATGAGCTGTTTGGAGGTGCCAATAGCCATCAAGGATCAAATTATTAAATATATGAGATATTGTCTATGGAGAAAGAAGACTGATGATGTACAACCAAAGGACAAGCTCTTGTCTCATGGGACAAAATCTGCCATCCTAAAAACCAAGGGGGTTTAGGGGTACTGAACCTACAGATTCAAAATAATGCCCTACTTCTAAAAAATTTGGACAAATTCTACAACCATCAAGACATACCTTGGGTCAATCTCATATGGGAGACGTATTACAAAAATGGAAAATTACCTGGAAGAAGCATGGAGGGATCTTTCTGGTGGAAGTCACATATCAAATTAATTGATAACTATAAAGGCATGGATAAATGCAATCTGCAATCAGGCAAATCTGCTTACTTCTGGACTGACCTTTGGCAAGAAGAGTGCTTGATGAATAAATTCCCTCACCTTCTGTCCTATGCTAAGTCCACAACCATCAGTGTTCATGATTTCCTTCATGCTGAATTCCTCGAAGATAACTTCCACCTACCTATCTCTCTTCAAGCTTTCTCTGAGTTTTTAGTCCTGGAAGAAAGATGCCAGGAATTCAGGCACGTCACTCAGGAGGACACCCATGATAATTGGAACTATATTTGGGGATCAGATAAATTTGAAGTTAAAAAGGCATACTCAGCCATGATTGGACACTCACCATCACCACCTCACTTTTCCTGGGTTTGGGCAACCTCCTGTCAAAATAAACACAAGTTCTTTTTCTGGCTTTTGTTACTAGGCAGTTGAATACAAGAAACCTCTGATGAGAAAGAATTTCAACCTTCCTGATTACAATTGTGTTACATCAAACTACATCACAGAAGAATCAACAAATCATCTTTTCTGGGATTGTCCATTTGCAAAAAAATGTTGGGACCACATTTCCAGAAATAGAACTGCAAATCTAACAGGATTAGAAGCTATTTCAAACATCAAAGAAAAGTTACATCTACCATTTGCAATGGAAATTATTATCATGACTTCACAGGGTATCTGGATTTCTGAAATGAGAAGATTTTTAATGACAAAAGACCCACTTTTGATAGATGGAAAGCAATTTTCTACCAGGAAATGAGATGGATACAATTCAGAATCAAAGGAAAATACAAGGAGAATTCAAAGCCTGGCTCAGTCAACAATTAGATCAGGGATAGAATAGATTGTTCCAATTTAGATGTAACTGTTTATGATCTACCTTAGATCATTTTCTCAATGTAACATACACATATATAATAAAAAAATTGCAGTGGGTATTTTCCCCTACTGTTTCACCTCAAAAAAGACCACACATGGATCCACCGGTGTCATCGCATGTCTGCTCTTTTCATGAACCACAGTTAGAGTCATTGCATGTCTGTTCTTTTCACAAACCACCTATCACCAGTGTCATTGCATGTGTGTCCTTCTCACAGACCACACATGGATCCACCAGTGTCATTGCATGTGTGTCCTTCCCATGAACCACAGATGGATCCACCAGTGTCATTTCATGTGTGTCCTTCTCACAAACCACATATGGATCCACTAGTGTCATTGCATGTGTGTTCTTCTCACAGACCACATAAGGATCCATCAGTGTCATTGTATGTGTGTCACGCTCATAAACCACACATGGATCCACCGGTGTCATCGCATGTCTGCTCTTTTCATGAACCACAGTTAGAGTCATTGCATTTGTGTTCTTCTCATGAACCATAGCTAGAGCCATTGCATGTATGTTCTTCTCACAAACCATAACATGAACCACACCCAGTGTCATTGCATGTGTGTTCTTCTCATTAACCACACATGGATCCACCAGTGTCATTGCATGTCTGCTCTTTTCATGAACCACAGTTAGAGTCATTGCATGTCTGTTCTTTTCACAAACCACATATCACCAGTGTCATTGCATGTGTGTCCTTCTCACAGACCATATATGGATCCACCAGTGTCATTGCATGTGTGTTCTTCTCACAGACCATGTAAGGATACAGTTAGAGTCATTGCATGTCTGTTCCTCTCATAGACCACACATGGAGATATAAAATGATAGGACCTCTAGACCGACACGATTTCTGAGGCATGCCTCTCTGAGTCCATCCCACCGGCACTCGCCGGCGCCACTCCGGCGCCGTCGCACACATATCCATGGGCTCTCGTTCACTGGATTCATCTGGTGGTGGCTGGAAAATCACCTATTCTGGAAGCTCCACCGATGGTAAGTTCCTTGTTGGATCTCTTATTCTCTCGGATAATCACTGGCTGGTCATTCTCAATGCCAATGGTTCACCACTGGAAGGTAGAAGTTTGGAAAATGGGGAGGTTCTCTTGATTGGTTCTGTGGTGAGGTTCCCCTCTCATCTTGCCAGGATCAATGATATTTTGCCACCATCTTCTGATTTTCTTGGGACTTCTCATGTTCATGAGTGCAAGAGTGATGATTTGAAACTTATGTGGCACGTTACTAGCTCTACCTTGCCTTCTGATGTTTTGGACAATGCTCCTGGTTTTCTAGTCTTGTATACTCTTGCTAAGCGGATTGTGTTACTAAATCGTGACAAGGTGGTTATTGATGCTAGATTCCTTCTTCAAGACGAGAAAGTTTCATCTGGTATTATCTTGGATCTTGTTGTCAAAAGTGTGGTGGTGGGTGATCAAATCTTAGATGGGCCCAATTCATCAACCAAACACAACTACATTTCTGTGGATTTCTCTAAAGGGAGAAGGTTTGAGGATATGTTCAAAAAATTTGGTCACCACATTAATTTCTCAGGAGGATTTCGCAGAAGACCTTTCTTCCTTGTTGGCTCATTTGGCCATGCAAATTTTAAGATTGATATTCATACTATTGGTATTGTTCTTCAAAGTTGTTTTGGGGGTCATGCATCAAAATATCAAGTCAAAATCCTCCAAGACAGAACCTTTAGATTCTCGGTGGCATCAAGAGCTGTGGGTTTAGAAATATATAATTCTGGTTCTTTCTCTGATGAATCATTCATACTGAGGATAAAACTTTGGGGTGATGGAGGCCCAAATTGGAAATTTGAAGAGAAGGAATGTTACAAAGAATTGGACAAGGATTGGACAACTATTTCATACAAAAAGAAAAAAAATCCTCTGTTTTTGATCGTATTGGTTCTTCGACGTTACAGGTACCATGCAATAACGGTCAAAATAATGACGACATTACTCATGTAGTACCGGGTGCATCATTTGCGGAAATTGTGATTAATGGCAAAGGTATTAAAGAGGAGAAAACTGCAGTCAACAAATCTCCTACAATTAATTTTCCTGGTCATTTACCATATTTGAAATTCCCCAATTTCCCTTCTTGTCCCTGGCCCGACAAATCTTACCTGCATTGGTTCAAGGCCCATGTCACGCCGCAAGTTTCGCGGCCCAGGGTGTATGACTGTCTTAAGGATTTTGTTCTTGCCCAAAAAATTATTTCGGCTGAAACTCATGTCTCCTCAACTCCCTCGCCTGGAGAAACCCCAACTGCCTTGCTCTACTCATCGTCGGCGACAACCACCAACGCAATGGCCAATATTCCACTTGACCCTCGACCATTTCTTCCCCATGGCTTCGAGATTATGCAGGTGGCTGGCAGGAATCAAGTCAAAAGGGTGGTGGTTCCTCGCCGACCAAGGACTCATGAACAGTATGCCATTGCGCACAGCCATCCCCTTCCCCCTGGTCCTGTCCCTTTTGGTAATATCAGGGATGTGTTGCAAGATTTCTTTATCAATGATGCACATGTCAAATTTCGTGATATTCAAGATTGCCCATTTGGTTCTGCATATGTTCAATTTGCAAATGTCAGTGACCGAGACCGGTTAATTGCTGCGGGTCATATTCCCTTCCAAGATGTTGCTATTTATTTTGATAGGCACAATGAAGGAATTAACTAGCATAGGACTCAGTTTAACAATGAATGTTGGGTTATGCTTCTGGGTCCTCCACTTGATCACTGGAATCATGATGACTTGAATGTTGTATTCTCTGATATTGGTAAAGTTCTGCTCTGGGAGAGGGACCCTGAGCACAAGGGCGGGATCATTGCAAATCTCAGAGTCACTGACCTCCTAGATGTTCCTAAAAGTGTTAGATTCACCATTGGGGACCTGGTGGAAACTGAATCATGGACCTTTTCTATGGAAATATTGAACAACAATCTCCTGGGGGGGGGGGCACCTGATGAGGACCCACTACCTGGTGATGGTGCTGACCCACACCCTCTACCTGTGGTGGGACCCATATTTGGGCCCCCTTCTCCACCTCCTCCACCACAACCTGAAGGGGACATTGGTGGATGGGACCAATGGATTGACCACCTTACGTAATAATGTTGGCTGGGGTAACTGGAATGCTGTCCAAGGACCTGTATTTGCTGAAGGTGTTGACATGCCCATTGACAACTAGGATTTGCCACCTCAGGAGGCTGACAGTGCTATTACTGGATCTATACCTGGTGCAAATGTTTCATCTGACAGTGACAAGGCATCTGTCCATGGTGCAGAGGATATTGAGGTGGAGCAAAATATCGCTAATGTTGTTCAGGATGTGGGCATGGGAGAAGGACTGCTTAACATTCTGCAGAATTACCAAGATGAGGAGGAGGACACCAACCATGCTGATGAGGATAACATGCAAGATGACTGGATTATGGAGGACACTAACCTCCTCTCTCCAAATGAGGCACACCTCCAAGTTGGAATGGCCATTATTCCTTTTGTCAACTCATCTGAGATGCTCTCTGCTAGGAATTCTTTCTCAAAGCAAGGTCTTGAGCTATCGGACAGATTCTTTGCTCCACACATGAACCCCTCACCTGACAAAGGGAAACTACAATGTGACATTCCTGTAAGTTGGTTTGATTTTATCACTCTAATGCTCATCACACCTGAGAAATTCAGTTGGACTAGACATTTTCTCACATCACCCCTTTGGGAGATTATTAAAGAGCCAATTACTGAAGAAACTACTTTCACCTTCATTATACCTGATGAATGTGTTGGACAGATTCCACCTCATTGCCTAAATGATTCCCCATCAAGCATGATGGTACCAAATGCTCCTACAAAGAGGAGGAGGGGCAAAGAACCACTGGTGGAATCTGAGGTGAGAAGGAGCCCCAGAATTGTGGAACTTAATGGGGGTTTTAAAAGCCATTTAAATTGCTCTGATCATAATTGCCTCTCTTGCAATGCTACTCCACCTTGTCTCAGTAATAAGGTTGTTAAGAATCTTGCTGAATCATTTTGCAAGGTTAAAGAGGGGGAACTGGAGAAAAGGTTGCTGAAGAAGGGCAGGATCAATGACTTGATCATCAAGCCACCTGGAAAGCCTGGACCTAAGAAGACTGGTCCAGAACCATACCTTACAAGCAAGAAGAAGGGAGGTGCTGCTGAATCTTGTGGACATCATTCTAAGAAGAACGCACCTAAATAATGTGGTTAATGTTTACAAAAAACTTTCCTTTTGTGATTGGACCAGCTACTTTTCATATCTGTTATGAGTTGTTGCAGACCTATTTGATGTTGGACATGTTTATGAATTCAGTAACCTATGATATGTTCAGTATTATTTGTGTGACTACAAAATTTGTGTCACACCAAGGATCACCCAATTGGTTTATAAATGAGTAACAACCGAAACTAGAAGATTCTGAACTGGAACCTCAGGGGAATTAACTCTGAGAAAAAATGGTTATCACTAAAAAGCAAGACCATGGAATCTGAATGTGACATTATCTGTCTCCAAGAAACCAAGAGAGAAAACTTTGATATCAATTATTTAAAAAAAATTTGTCCGAACAAGTTTGACAGTTTTGACTTCTTACCATCAATTGGTGCTTCTGGAGGAATTATTACCATTTGGAACAGTACTTTATTCAATGGTACCATGGCTTTCCAAAATAATTTCTCAACTTCTATTACCTTCACCTCTCAATTATCAAATGATACCTGGACTCTCACTAATATCTATGGTCCTTGTCAAAATGATAGAAAGATGGATTTCTTAGACTGGTTTTCAAACATCACTATGCCTGATAGTATGGATTGGCTAGTGGTAGGAGATTTTAACCTTTTCAGAAGTCTCACTGATAGAAATAAAAGTGGGGGAGATATTAATGAAACTATGCTCTTCAATGATGCTATCTGCAACCTGGGTCTTATTGAGTTGCCACTAAAGGGTAGAAAATTCACCAGTAACATGCAAAAGAACCACTCATGGAAAGACTGGACTGGTTCTTTACATCTAGTTCTTGGACAACCAAATACCCATACACTATGGTTACCCCACTATCCAAACCTACTTCTGATCATCTCCCCTGTGTCATATCCATTGGAACTAACATCCCCAAGGCTCAAATCTTTAGATTTGAAAATTACTGGCTTCATCATTCTGATTTTAAGATGATTGTACAAAATGCTTGGAATATTCCTATGAATTATCAGGACATGGCAAAAAGAATTTGTGCCAAGTTAAAAAATGTGAGGAGAGGTATCAAGATTTGGGCAAAACAGTTACCTTGCTTAAAGGATCAGATTGCTAAGGTGAATGACACCATTGATCTCTTGGACCTACTTGAAGAATATAGAACATTAACCATCAATGAGTGGCACCTCAGAGATATCCTGAAGTCCCATATTATCTCTCTTTTTCAGAACAAAAACACCTATTGGAAACAAAGAGGGAAAATTAAATGGGTAAAACTTGGAGATGAAAACACTAAGTTTTTCCATTCCAAAGCTACCATCAGTTATAGACATAACTATATATCAATGATCAAGAATGAATCAGGACAGGAATTTACAAATCACTATGACAAGGCTGATATCTTTTGGAATGACTTCAGGGCAAGAATGGGCACATCAGTCAAAACTGAGATGCATTATAATCTTGCTGACTTATATGGAAATGGAATGACTGATGAGATGAAGGAATCACTTGAAAAACCTTTCCTTGACAAGGAAATTGAGGAGGTTATCACTAATCTACCAAATGACAAGTCACCTGGACCTGATGGTTTTAATAATGAATTTATCAAAAGTTGCTGGTATATCATTGGATATGATATCAAATTACTGATTCATGATTTCTTTAATGAGAAAGTGTCCCTTGAGAGCATCAACTCTTCTTACATTATACTCATACCCAAAGTCACTTGCCCATCTACATCAGCTGATTTCAGACCAATCTCTCTATTGAACTGTATTGTCAAAATTATTACCAAACTTCCTGCAAATAGACTGCAATCTATCATTCTGAAATTGGTACATAAAAACAAATATGGTTTTCTCAACAACAGATCTATTCAAGATTGCATTGGTTGGGCATTTGAATACTTATTCCAATGCCACAAGTCAAAGGAGGAAATTTTAATTCTCAAACTTGATTTTGAGAAGGCATTTGATACAGTTGATCACTCTGCCATCATTAATATCCTTAAAGCTAGAGGATTTGGGAGAAAATGGATTAGGTGGATTGAAATGATCTTTGAATTTGGATCTTCTGAAATTCTTCTCAATGGTGTGCCTGGTAAAAAGTTCTATTGTAGAAGAGGTGTTAGACAAGGAGACCCACTTTCACCATTACTATTTGTCCTTACTACTGACCTCCTACAATCTGTCCTAAACAAGGCCATGCATAGGAATCTTCTAACTCCACCTATTGTGGGACCACCCAACAGTGACTTTCCAGTTATTCAATATCCTGATGACACATTGGTGATTCTTAAAGCTGATGCATCTCAACTATTATGCTTGAAAGCACTTCTTCAAACTTTTGCAGTTTCCACTAGACTCAAAGTCAATTACCTGAAATCTAGTATGATGCCAATAAACACATGTAATGATAGACTTATGCATTTTGCTATGACAATCAACTGTCAAACTGGATGCCTCCCTTTTACCTACCTTGGGCTTCCATTAAGCATTACAAAGCCATCTATGGATCACTTTCTTCCCATTGTTCAGATAGTGGAAAGAAGATTATGTGGAATTGCTGATTTCTTGAATTATGGAGGAAAACTGCAGCTGGTCAAATCTGTTCTCTCCTCACTTCCTCTATTTTATATGAGCTGTTTGGAGGTGCCAATAGCCATCAAGGATCAAATTATTAAATATATGAGATATTGTCTATGGAGAAAGAAGACTGATGATGTACAACCAAAGGACAAGCTCTTGTCTCATGGGACAAAATCTGCCATCCTAAAAACCAAGGGGGTTTAGGGGTACTGAACCTACAGATTCAAAATAATGCCCTACTTCTAAAAAATTTGGACAAATTCTACAACCATCAAGACATACCTTGGGTCAATCTCATATGGGAGACGTATTACAAAAATGGAAAATTACGGAAGAAGCATGGAGGGATCTTTTACGGTGGAAGTCACATATCAAATTAATTGATAACTATAAAGGCATGGATAAATGCAATCTGCAATCAGGCAAATCTGCTTACTTCTGGACTGACCTTTGGCAAGAAGAGTGCTTGATGAATAAATTCCCTCACCTTCTGTCCTATGCTAAGTCCACAACCATCAGTGTTCATGATTTCCTTCATGCTGAATTCCTCGAAGATAACTTCCACCTACCTATCTCTCTTCAAGCTTTCTCTGAGTTTTTAGTCCTGGAAGAAAGATGCCAGGAATTCAGGCACGTCACTCAGGAGGACATCCATGATAATTGGAACTATATTTGGGGATCAGATAAATTTGAAGTTAAAAAGGCATACTCAGCCATGATTGGACACTCACCATCACCACCTCACTTTTCCTGGGTTTGGGCAACCTCCTGTCAAAATAAACACAAGTTCTTTTTCTGGCTTTTGTTACTAGACAGATTGAATACAAGAAACCTACTGATGAGAAAGAATTTCAACCTTCCTGATTACAATTGTGTTACATCAAACTACATCACAGAAGAATCAACAAATCATCTTTTCTGGGATTGTCCATTTGCAAAAAAATGTTGGGACCACATTTCCAGAAATAGAACTGCAAATCTAACAGGATTAGAAGCTATTTCAAACATCAAAGAAAAGTTACATCTACCATTTGCAATGGAAATTATTATCATGACTTCCTGGGGTATCTGGATTTACAGAAATGAGAAGATTTTTAATGACAAAAGACCCACTTTTGATAGATGGAAAGCAATTTTCTACCAGGAAATGAGATGGATACAATTCAGAATCAAAGGAAAATACAAGGAGAATTCAAAGCCTGGCTCAGTCAACAATTAGATCAGGGATAGAATAGATTGTTCCAATTTAGATGTAACTGTTTATGATCTACCTTAGATCATTTTCTCAATGTAACATACACATATATAATAAAAAAATTGCAGTGGGTATTTTCCCCTACTGTTTCACCTCAAAAAAGACCACACATGGATCCACCGGTGTCATCGCATGTCTGTTCTTTTCATGAACCATAGTTAGAGTCATTGCATGTGTGTTCTTCTCATGTACCACAACTAGAGTCTTTGCATGTGTGTTCTTCTCACAAACCATATCATGAACCACACCCAGTGTCATTGCATGTGTGTTCCTCACATTAACCACACATGGATCCACCAGTGTCATTGCATGTCTGCTCTTTTCATGAACCATAGTTAGAGTCATTGCATGTCTGTTCCTTTCACAAACCACCTATCACCAGTGTCATTGCATGTGTGTCCTTCTCACAGACCACACATGGATCCACCAGTGTCATTGCATGTGTGTCCTTCCCATGAACCACAGATGGATCCACCAGTGTCATTGCATGTGTGTCCTTCTCACAAACCACATATGGATCCACTAGTGTCATTGCATGTGTGTTCTTCTCACAGACCACGTAAGGATCCATCAATGTCATTGTATGTGTGTCACGCTCATAGACCACACATGGATCCACCGGTGTCATCGCATGTCTGCTCTTTTCATGGACCACAGTTAGAGTCATTGCATGTGTGTTCTTCTCATGAACCACAGCTAGAGTCATTGCATGTGTGTTCTTCTCACAAACCATATCATGAACCACACCCAGTGTCATTGCATGTGTGTTCTTCTCATTAACCACACATGGATCCACCTGTGTCATTGCATGTCTGCTCTTTTCATGAACCACAGTTAGAGTCATTGCATGTCTGTTCTTTTCACAAACCACATATCACCAGTGTCATTGCATGTGTGTTCTTCCCACAGAACACACATGGATCCATGAGTGTCATTGCATGTGTTTCCTTCCCATGAACCATAGATGGATCCACTAGTGTCATTGCACGTGTGTCCTCACAGACCAGATATGGATCCACTAGTGTCATTGCCTGTGTTTTCTTCCCACAGACCACGTATGGATCCACCGGTGTCATTGGATGTGTGTTCCTCTCATAGACCACATATGGATCCACCGGTGTCATCGCATGTCTGCTCTTTTCATGAACCACAGATAGGGTAATTGCATGTGTGTTCTTCTCATGGACCAAAGCTAGAGTCATTGCATGTGTGTTCTTCTCAGAAACCATATCATGAACCACACCTAGTGTCATTGCATGTGTGTTCTTCTGATTAACCACACATGGATCCACCAGTGTCATTGCATGTCTGATCTTTTCATCAACCATAGTTAGAGTCATTGCATGTCTGTTCTTTTCACAAACCACATATCACCAGTGTCATTGCATGTGTGTTCTTCCCACATACCACACATGGATGTACCAGTGTCATTGCATGTGTGTCCATCCCATGAACCACATATGGATCCACCAGTGTCATTGCATGTGTGTCCTTCTCACAAACCACATATGGATGCACTAGTGCCATTGCATGTGTGTTCTTCTCACATACCATGTAAGGATCCACTGGTGTCATTGGATGTGTTCCTCTCATAGACCACACATGGATCCACCGGTGTCATCGCATGTCTGCTCTTTTCATGAACCACATATGGATCAGCTCGAGTCATTGCATGTGTGTCCTTGTCACAAACCACATATGGATCCACCAGTGTCATTGCAAGTGTGTTCTTCCCACATACCACACATGGATCCACTAGTGTCATTGCATGTGTGTTCCTCTCATAGACCACACATGGATCCACCGGTGTCATCGCATGTCTGCTCTTTTCATGAACCACAGTTAGAGTCATTGCATGTGTGTTCTTCTCATGAACCACAGCTCGAGTCATTGCATGTGTGTTCTTCTCACAAACCATATCATGAACCACACCCAATGTCATTGCATGTGTGTTATTCTCATTAACCACACATGGATCCACCAGTGTCATTGCATGTCTGCTCTTTTCATGAACCATAGTTAGAGTCATTAAATGTGTGTTCTTCTAATGTACCATAGCTAGAGTCATTGCATGTGTGTTCTTCTCACAAACCATATCATGAACCACACCCAGTGTCATTGCATGTGTGTTCTTCTCATTAACCACACATGGATCCACCAGTGTCATTGCATGTCTGCTCTTTTCATGAACCACAGTTAGAGTCATTGTATGTCTGTTGTTTTCACAAACCACATATCAGCAGTGTAATTGCATGTGTGTTCTTCCCTTAGACCACAGATGGATCCACCAGTGTCATTGCATGTGTGTCCTTCTCACAGACCACATATGGATCCACCAGTGTCATTGCATGTGTGTTCTTCTCACAGACCACGTAAGGATCCACCGGTGTCATTGGATGTGTGTTCCTCTCATAGACCACATATGGATCCACTGGTGTCATCGCAAGTCTACTCTTTTCATGAACCACAGTTAGAGTCATTGCATGTGTGTTCTTCTCATTAACCACAGCTAGAGTCATTGCATGTGTGTTCTTCTCACAAACCATATCATGAACCACACCCAGTGTCATTGCATGTGTGTTCTTCTCATTAACCACACATGGATCCACCAGTGTCATTGCATGTCTGCTCTTTTCATGAACCACAGTTAGAGTCATTGCATGTCTGTTCTTTTCACAAACCACATATCACTAGTGTCATTGTATGTGTGTTCTTCCCACAGACCACACATGGATCCACCAGTGTCATTGCATGTGTGTCCTTCCCATGAACCACAGATGGATCCACCAGTGTCATTGCATGTGTGTCCTTCTCACAAACCACATATGGATCCACTAGTGTCATTGCATGTGTGTTCTTCTCACAGACCACGTAAGGATCCACCGGTGTCATTGGATGTGTGTTCCTCTCAAAGACCACACATGGATCCACTGGTGTCATCGCATGTCTTCTCTTTTCATGAACCACAGTTAGAGTCATTGTATGTGTGTTCTTCTCATGAACCACAACTAGAGTCATTGCAAGTGTGTTCTTCTCACAAACCATATCATGAACCGCACCCAGTGTCATTGCATGTGTGTTATTCTCATTAACCACACATGGATCCACCAGTGTCATTGCATGTCTGCTCTTTTCATGAATCACTGTTAGAGTCATTGAATGTCTGTTCGTCTCATAGACCACACATGGATCCACCGGTGTCATCGCATGTCTGTTCTTTTCATGAACCACAGTTAGATTCATTGCATGTGTGTTCTTCTCATGAACCACAATAGAGTCATTGCATGTGTGTTCTTCTCACAAACCATATCATGAACCACACCCAGTGTCATTGCATGTGTGTTCTTCTCATTAACCACACATGGATCCACCAGTGTCATTGCATGTCTGCTATTTTCATGAACCATAGTTAGAGTCACTGCATGTCTATTCCTTTCACAAACCACATATCATCAGTGTCATTGCATGTGTGTTCTTCCCACAGACCACACATGGATCCACCAATGTCATTGCATGTGTGTCCTTCTCACAAACCACAGATGGATCCACCAGTGTCATTGCATGTGTGTCCTTCTCACAGACCACATATGGATCCACTAGTGTCATTTCATGTGTTTTCTTCTCACAGACCACGTAAGGATCCACCGGTTTCATTGGATGTGTGTTCCTCTCATAGACCACATATGGATCCACCGGGTCATCGCATGTCTGCTCTTTTCATGAACCACAGGTAGAGTCATTGCATGTGTGTTCTTCTCATGAACCACAGCTAGAGTCATTGCATGTGTGTTCTTCTCACAAACCATATCATGAACCACACCTAGTGTCATTGCATGTGTGTTCTTCTCATTAACCACACATGGATCCACCAGTGTCATTGCATGTATGCTCTTTTCATGAAACACAGTTAGAGTCATTGTATGTCTGTTTTTTTTCACAAACCACATATCACCAGTGTCATTGCATGCGTGTTCTTCCCACAGACCACACACGGATCCACATGTGTCATTGCATGTGTGTCCTTCCCATGAACCACAGATGGATCCACCAGTGTCATTGCATGTGTGCCCTTCTCACAGACCACATATGGATCCACCAGTGTCATTGCATGTGTGTTCTTCTCACAGACCACGTAAGGATCCACCAGTGTCATTGGATGTGTGTTCCTCTCATAGACCATATATGGATCCACTGGTGTCATTGCATGTCTGCTCTTTTCATGAACCATAGTTAGAGTCATTGCATGTGTGTTCTTCTCATGAACCACAGCTCGAGTCATTGCATGTGTGTTCTTCTAACCATCCATATCATGAACCACACCCAGTGTCATTGCATGTGTGTTCTTCTCATTAACCACACATGGATCCACCAGTGTCATTGCATGTCTGCTCTTTTCATGAACCATAGTTCGAGTCATTGCATGTCTGTTCTTTTCACAAACCACATATGACCAGTGTCATTGCATGTGTGTTCTTTCCACAGACCACACATGGATCCACCAGTGTCATTGCATGTGTTTCCTTCCCATGAACCACAGATTGATCCACCAGTGTCATTGCATGTGTGTCCTTCTCACAAACCACATATGTATCCACTAGTGTCATTGCATGTGTGTTCTTCTCACAGACCACGTAAGGATCCACCGGTGTCATTGGATGTGTGTTCCTCTCATAGACCACGCATGGATCCACCGGTGTCATCGCATGTCTCCTCTTTTCATGAACCAAAGTTAGAGCCATTGCATGTGTGTTCTTCTCATGAACCACAACTAGAGTCATTGCATGTGTGTTCTTCTCACAAACCATATCAT
This sequence comes from Avena insularis, assembly GCA_023614405.1. Lineage (NCBI taxonomy): Eukaryota > Viridiplantae > Streptophyta > Magnoliopsida > Poales > Poaceae > Avena > Avena insularis. Next base: position 326,439,551 of record CM042684.1, on the reverse strand, counting down.
GAACCACACCCAGTGTCATTGCATGTGTGTTCTTCTCATTAACCACACTTGGATCCACCAGTGTCATTGCATGTCTGATCTTTTCATGAACCACAGTTGGAGTCATTGCATGTCTGTTGTTTTCACAAACCACATATCACCAGTGTCATTGCATGTGTGTTCTTCCCACAGACCACACATGGATCCACCAGTGTCATTGCATGTGTGTCCTTCCCATGAACCACACATGGATCCACCAGTGTCATTGCATGTGTGTCGTTCCCATGAACCACACATGGATCCACCAGTGTCATTGCATGTGTGTCCTTCTCACAAACAACATATGGATCCACTAGTGTCATTTCATGTGTGTTCTTCTCACAGACCACGTAAGGATCCACCAGTGTCATTGGATGTGTGTTCCTCTCATAGACCACACATGGATCCACCGGTGTCATCGCATGTTTGCTCTTTTCATGAACCATAGTTAGAGTCATTGCATGTGTGTTCTTCTCATGAACCACAGCTAGAGTCATTGCATGTGTGTTATTCTCACAAACCATATCATGAACCACACCCAGTGTCATTGCATGTGTGTTCCTCTCATAAACCACACATGGATCCACCAGTGTCATTGCATGTGTGTTCTTCTCACAAACCACATATGGATCCACCAGTGTCATTGGATGCATGTTCTTTTCATAAACCACATATGAATCCTAATTAACCTTAGGAGAGCCCTAACCTTAGCGTTAGACCGAGTCTTCTAGAAGGCACGCCCTAACACAGTTGTTCTGCTTGATGATTGTTACATACTGTTCGATCGGGGCGCTTGGACGATTGGGATGGTTTTAGTGAGATCGATCCACGAGTAGTCTGTTCTGCGACATGATTGGACACGCTTGCTCTGGACAAACTGGCAACACCCGGGGCTCCCCTGTTGCGAGTGTCACGACTCATGAGTTGAGTGGGCCATATCCTAGTGTCACGTCCCCATTACTTCTCTTCCTCCCCGTACTTCTCTTCCTTCCCCTCGAAGCCACTTTCCCCACTTCACTCCCATCCTGCCATAGCCGCAAGCCGACGTCGCCTCCATCCCAATTCCCTGTCCGGCAGCCACCCCCTCCCCTCTCGCCATGGGTTTAAAGGGGAGACGGCGAGGAACCGCGTCGTGACAACAAGGATGGTGATTTCGATGTGAGTCGTCTCATCTCTATCTCTATCATCCGTGGCAAGTTATCTATTTTTTGAGCCAGATCTACTCCGTTTACTCATGTGCGTATGATGTGTTAGGCCAACCAGACGATGTATGACACCGACTATCACGGTTTAGCGGATGAAGACAATCCTCTGGTATGTAAACATGGATATGTTCCCGCTAAATTTGTAGCATTCGAAGGACGAAACGCAGGCAGGAGGTTTCTACGGTGTCAAGGACATCGTGCAATGATGCGAGGCGGAAGTTGCGGTGTTGTCAAATGGGTAGATCCAGAGTGGCCCAAATTGATGCAGAAAATGCTGGACAAACTATGGGAAATGACTGTTGAGTTGAAAGAATCCGCATTCAGCTCACTTCTTGATAGTGTTGAGATGAAGCTATGGGAACCAGTTGACACGACCAAGCATAAGCGAGATCTCAGGTGGGTGGAAGACAAGGTTAGCAAAGTCAAGAAGGAGAGGGACGCGGCGTTGGCCCTGAAGGCTAAAGCAGAGCAAGAACTGACTCAAGCAAGGAAGGATCTTCACCAGGCCAACGTCCAGCAGTTCACAACTACGAGTATTGACAAGTGCATGAGGAAAGATGCAGAGAAACAATTGAAGCTGTGCAAGGAAGATGCTAAAAGGAAGGAGCAGACGATTCGATCCTTGCTCTCGTAGGAAGATGCGCATAGGGCTAAGATTAGGAAGATCAAGGAGATGTGTGATAACTAGTTCTATTTAGCTTAAGCTCCGTGCCTTTTTTTAAGTTGTAATAGATGTACTTGTTGACCTAGCGGTCTGAACTATTGGCCCCGGAGTGCTGGGAGTAAAAAATTTGGTCGCCCGTTAATCTGTCTTAACCCTGCATTACTTCCTTTTGTCTGACCAATGCCCCTTGGATATTCCGCCTATCGCTTCATCGTCCTCATGTACAAATAGGAGATGCCACAGCACGTCGCTTCATTGCCCATCCCCTCGCCCTCTCCAATCTCCACCACGCCATCGCTTCGTCGTCCACCCCCTCGCTCCCTCTCCAATCTCCACCGCGTCGCCATGGAGATGCCCTTGCTGAACTTCTACGAGGCGGCGATGTTCGTGCACTTCGACATCCTCGCGCCGCTGGCCGCGACGGTGCCCCACGGATGGCGCATCAGCTATGCGGGGGTGCTGGTGGATCTGCTCCTCGTCCCCGGCGGAGCCGTGATGGAGAGCGAAATCACGGCGCGCCGCCGCCAGATGCCCGCGTGGAAGAGGGCGCTGCCCTGGTAGGCCAGCCCGTACTGGCCGGCGCTGTTCAAGAAGGAGCGGAAGGCCAAGATTGGCAACCGCATCGTTTACAGGCGTGTGGTGCACCAGGATCTCCGCAACCGAGAAGGGCGGGAGAGGTTCTAGTCCGTCCCTGGACGGACCAAGTTCACCGTCATCGCCGCCGCTCATCGCGAAGAGGTGCTCCGTCTGGCGAACAATGCGGAAATCGTGGAGGTTCCATCCGACGACGACGAGGAAGCCGGCGGCTCGGAGGACAGCGGCAGCGGAAGTGAAATTGTTGACTAGTGGTTGAATTAATGTAGGATGTGAAACCGCACCTTTGTTTAGAAGAATTTGTGGTTGAATTAATGAAATGCCTCGATTTAGATCTCTATCTCGATTAATTTGTGGAAGAATTTGTGATTTAGATCAATTTCTGCCTCGATTTAGATCTCTGTCCCGGATTGGGAACGTGACCATGGACCAAAGACCCCTTTTCTACTAGTGTATTCTGACATTGGTGGTTTGTTTAAACGTAATCTACGTGGATTTGGCCACATGCAAATGGCACAACCACAATTTATAAAGTGGAAGCACGTACACCCGGTCACTGGAGATCCAGGAGCTTCGCCAGATGCAGGGGATGCAGGAGCAGAGAGGCGGTGAGATAGACGGGCTCAAGATTAGGCCAGAAAGTGGTACCACATCTGGGCATTATCGGTGAGAATATTGTTGTTTATGTTGCCACGTCGTTGTGCAGCATCTGAAATAAGTTGCTGCTTCGTGGAGTGTGGCAGCTTAAATAATTTATTTCTGTGCCACTTACATTCCGTCGTATTTGGAGACCTCCTGCCCCTCAGCAATCGTGGAACCGGTGGATCCTTGTTTTCAGATAGCAGTGGCACAATCACACTTTCGGATTCAACTACTAACTCGGGCGTTTCCAAACCCTAAGTCGCGGTACATTTTACTTAGAGAACGTGGGTAGATTGTTTCGTCCAGCAACGTGCCACACATAGAGCAATCAGAATTTAACAGAATTACATATATAGGTTCAAGTTCAACATATTACTATGCATCTTCATTGCCAGCAGCCTTCTTCCGCAGCCTGGGTGCCAAGCCTTCACGTCCACTGGCTTCTTAATTTCCTGCCTTCTTCCTCTTCCTCGGTGCCAATTTTCTTAGCTTCACGTACTCTGCATCGCCGAGACAATGGGCACCAGAATCGTGTCCAACATCATCTTTCCACTCGTTTTTAATTTCTTCGGGCAGCAAAATAACTGACCCGACAGTCATGTTTCTAACCTTGTGGCGCTTCCTGTCAAAGAAACAAGACTGTTGCATAACTTCCCAATATCTATAGAGTAAATAAAACAAAAATTACAATTCAACACAAACATGTGAACCCCAAGCGACCTTTGCTTACCAGGAGCTAATTGGGTTCGAGCAACCACCCTGTCCAAGAATAGAAGGGTGACTCCCAGTTGCAGCAGCTTCCACATCCAGTACATGGCATTTCAGGTCAAACATGGCAGCCGAAGCATACCTTTTCATCAACCCAATTAGTTGACTGTCACACGTTATAAGAACCATGATGCCACGTTCATCCATGAAGCTGAACTTTGCTGTCTTCTTCGGCCATAATTCAACATGATTATGTAGAGCAGCAACCATACTAGATATAGTGCAGATCTGCGCAGGCGCTTCTTCCATCGTGAAACAATGGCTTCCATACCACTTGCCCTTAGAGTCGTACCTATAGAGGACTACCGTAACCAGCTAAGGGGAGGTCCGCGCAGATCCCACTTGACAGAAAACTGTGGACAAAATATGTTTTTCAGCGTTGGGCTAACAAACAATTTGAGGTTCAGTAGCCAGCTAGCAATTATAATTAGTGCGAATAGCAAAGAGAAGGGTAGCTCACCCGCTTATAGCCAGAACTTCTTCTTCCTTGATAGTAGGATCTGCCATCCTCCGAACTGCCCGGCTCGTCGGCGGCGGAGGCGGGTTAGAGCCTCGCAATGGCGGCTACGGCATGCGCCATTGGTGCTCGGTGTCAGCGACTGGGCGCAGCAACTGGGCATAGCAACTTGGCCCAGGAAGTCAAATGTCCGAAGGGATCGTCCTGCCTGGAGGGTGGATTCTGACGCTGCCGGTGCTAGGGGAAAGCTGGGAATGGATTTGTGAAATTGGTCAACGCATCCAATCCACTTAGCTGCTCTATTTGCCTAAGAGGTTGCCGCGTTGGCGACCGCGTCACGGACAGATGACTGACATGTAGGTCCCGACCGTCTACTTCACGGGGAGGTTTAACGGAATGTTTGGATTTGGCAGGGGTGAGATAAGTTCGCCTCAAAATGGCCCCTCTTAGTAGTTGGCGGCCCAACTTTTCGAAACGCGGTAATTTTCAGGCAACTTAGGTACCGCCATGCGTTGTCCTGCGAACTTTGGTACCGCAGACGAACAGGCCCCATGAGTGCACCACAAACAAATACTCCATCAGATGCACTACAATGAGAGCATGTGACAATGTTCAGTGAGTACTATTTAGTGAACAATATCTTGTTGCTGCTTGCACTACAAACTGAGCTGCAAGCAAAGTTTGACTTATAACAACATTTGCTTGTCTACAAACTGCAAGCAAAGTTGTAACATCATTTTAATCAAGTTCTGGTATTGTGAAAATTTTGTTCTTTCGTGTCCCCTAATATGTGTGTTTATTTTGAACTAAACAGTTGCGATATACACTCTACTACTATATTATATTACGGTCTATCTACACCACCAGTTCAATTTTCCGACTTTTAGGTATTTCTATGGCATGTTAGTAACGCATCAATGCCCCGAATCTTCGTAAAAACTAACAAAATAAATACATAAGGATACACCATTCCAATATACTCCCTCTGTCTCAAAATAAAATTTACATGAGTTAGGTGCATCAGTACACTATGTGGCAGGAGTAGGGGACTAACCTTGTTTTGATTTTCTTCAAGAAGCTTTCAAGATATCATGACCATCGGCAGCCTACAAGATCTAAGAGAAGCAACTCATCACCTCGGGGATAAACAAGTCATGTACTAGAGAAAAAAACAAGGTGGGGAGAAGTACCAGGGGCTAACCTTCCGAGAAGAAAGACGGGCGCCACCATTGGGCCGTCGTCATCGCCGGAGGGGAGCAGAGGGGACCGGAGATCGAGCTAAGCGGATTTTGGAGAACGTCGTAGAGGGGGAGGCCGGAGAGGGAGAGAGGAAGGATTACAACGGCAGAGAGAGACGGTCGCCTGAGATCGTTGGCCTGCGTCACGCCCAACGTCGCCAGCTCCCTGTCGTATGAGAGAGAGTTGGCTAAAGGGTTTCCTCCCACCCCTCCCGACCAGTGGAAGATTATCCCGGGGAAAGGGAAGGGAAAGGTTGGGGTCCCCTCACCTATCGTCCACCAAATGTCCAGGTGAGGTCGCCCAGAGCCAAGCCGGCACGCGGTTTTCTCGGCCTGAGAAAACTCGTGGATCCGTTGGGAATGACCTGCAACCAAACGAGGCCTTAATGCTTTGATCTGTGTTTTATACATAATAATCGTTTGTAGCCCGTTGTTTCATGGTGCACTCGGTTCGATTAAAAGACTATTGCTATGCCCGCTGCATCACGGGGCCTCTAGTACATTAGGATGTGTTTCCCACAAGAGATTATCCCTATTAAAACTTTACACATGACTATGTTTATTATTATCTTCTATCCCATATGATGTGCAACTGCAGGTGGATCTTAAACCTTGGCCTATCTCCATCCATTAATTCAACCCATTATATAAGTAAACTAGATTGGTCTGGTAAATGAATGTAAAACTAAGAAACAAAGTCTTGCAGATGTGTCCTTTTTATTTCCTTTTAGCATTGCTTTTCAAAGTTTTGATTAAACCTAGGTCTTCTAGGGAAAAATCTATTATACTACATCCGTGAATCTAGATCAAATGTATCAAGGACCTTTGGGGAGAGATCAACGACACCAAGAACATAGTGATGATAGCAGATCAGTACTTCACCAATATGAAGGGGCTAGCCATCGAGCTTGCTGCAGTTTGCAAGCCCCTAGAGGATGATGAGTTGATCGGGTACCTGCTCCGTGGCCTCAATAAGCACCACTACAAATCCCTCATCACGTCCGTCAATGACAACCCTGACATCACGCTTGATGAGTTCTTCAGAAAACTCTACTCATATGACATGCACAACGGTGTCCAGCCGAGGCTAACGAGAGCTTCACTTCCTCGGCCAATGTCGCACGTCGCGACTCTGATCATGGCTATAACCTATGTGGCCGCAGCCCCGATCCTAGGTGCTTCGACCGTGGGCGTCAAGATCAGCGAGGAGGCGGTGGTGGCTCTCGTGACCGCCATGATCACCGCAATGGGTCTTGTGTAACATCCCAAAACTTCAATCCAAGCTTATCAAGATCTAAATCCACCAAAAATGGGGTTAACAAAAACTTTTCCAAATTTAAAATGAAAGCATCCATATATGTGTGCATTTAAAATAGGAGTTGTTTGAATTTCCATGATTAAGTGATCCAATGCTTGTAAAATGTTTGAATTTAAACATCATCTACATCATTCCCAAACTTTTCCTAAAGAAAATCAAATCAAAAAGAATTAAAAAGGAGGAATGGTCATTTTGGCCATTTTAATCCACTACACTACTTTGGCTATTCCTAGTACTCAATTCTTAACAAAAACAATTCTTGATTTTGTACCCCTTGCTAGTACACATAATGAGGTACCAAGGCCCACTTTTGGATCTGCTAAAAACATTCTTTTACTTATTTTAATTGGCATTTGAAAATTGAATCTAATGCATATGCATAGATCACCCCTATTTCAAAACCCATCCTTTTGAGCTCCACTTTCAAAACCCTTGCAACCAGAGACTACTTAGCACTAGTGGAGATCACTCAAAAAATTTGAAACCAAAATTCAAATTTTTTTCTCTTTCGGCCATTTCATCAAACACCTTGCTGGCAAGATCATATTGTCCTAACTAATACTATTTTGGGTTGATTTTGTCTAGCAATTTTAATGTGCTTTGATCAGCTTTGTCCCCCTCAAGCCTAACCAGACCAACCCCAGCCTCTTCCCTACCTCCTAGCTGCACTTCACTGCCATGCCGAGCCCCCTCTCGTCGGCCGACCGTGCACTCGCCGCAGCAGCCCTCTCCTGCCTCTCTCTCCATGTCTAGGAGGTAGCTCACACCTCACCGCCACCCCTGTCCCCTGTCCGAGCCCAGCCCTGTAGTGGACCACCGAGGATACCACGGGCCCAGTGCCACCACACCATGTCGGTGCCGCCCCCAGAGCGTGCTCTGTCCCCGCTCGCACAGACCACCCCTTGGACGCAGCCCGCGCCCGCCGCTCCGCCACGACCTGGAGAACACCCTAGACACCCCCGCTGGCCGCCCAACGCCTCACAGCCACCGCTCCCCGTGGACACCGCCGCCTCTGCCGCTCAGAGCGCCACCTTGCCCAGACCGCATGCCACCGCCCCTACGGCCGCATTCAATTCCTAGAGCACCGCCAGGGGACCGACCATCGATCGCCACCCTCAGCCATGCCTCTACCCCACAGAGCTGTGTCGCCACCGTCGCTGCCCATCCCGGTCTCACCGTCGAGCCTATAAAAGGCCTCCCAGCCTCTTCTCTCCATACCAATCCACTCCTCACCTCTCTGAACCTCACCCACCTCTCCTGGAGCCAAGCGAGCCTCACGGAATTGGGAGCAGAGCAGGAGGAGAAAGGCGCCGCTGATTGCGACCACCCCATGCTCCGCCGCAACCGCACCTCGCCTCGCCGTCGTCTTCCAGTTTGTTTGCCCGCCTCGCCGACCCTGCTGGAGCTCTGGTACGTCCCCAGCAGACCCCCACCAAGCCGCTAGGGTTCGAGCTCGCCGGCGACCTGTTCGTCGTTGACGGCGACCCTCAGCTGTAGATTCCTCTTCTAATCCTACGGCCCACAACGCGCGTACCGTTTCGCGTGTTAAGTGCCGCTGACAAGCGGGACCCCCCAGTCAGCTGAGCCCCGCGCCGCGGAGCGCCACTGGGCCGGCCCAAGTCTGTTCCCGCGCTAGCCCACCCGTTCAAATCTGGATTTTTCTTTTTAGTTTGAATCTAGTTTCTGTCCACTAGTTTAAAATTCAATTCAGAGAGTTTTATAAATCCAAATTGCATGAAACTAATTTTGTCTGAAAGGTATGGAAATGATCTATCCAAGCCCGTTAGATTTAATTCAATTAGAGTTATAGATCTCTCCTAATAAAAATAACAAAACAGAAGCATTTGCAACTTGCAACATTTTTATAAAATCAACCAAGTTAGCTTTTGAGTTGCTTCCAACTCTCAAAAATCACATTTCATCATATCTACCTAAATATGTAATAATATTAAGGTTTACATGCGGTGACTTTGGACTAGTACCAAAATAATGCTATATAGGCATTTCTAGTCACTTTAAATCATTAAATAATGAACTTAAACCAAAGTAATATTGATCTAACCCTTAAATCTCATTCCCACATGTTAGAATACATGGTGATAACATGTGTTAACATGATCCCATGTTTTAAGTGGTGAATATTAAATGTTAGTTAATTTTTCAATGAGTAGAAATTACTTTTCTAAATGAAAAAGGTTGAAACTAGTGAATTAAGCTTGTGATGCTTGTGATGATAATAGATCATCAATTGTGTGTCTTAGAATGCTATCTAGCCTAGTTAAGTATTGTTTGGTGATTGTGTACTCCGTGTGTATTTATAGAAGATAGTACCGACCAAGCTTACGAGGAGGAGGAGTGTTATCAAGACGAAGACGAAGAAAACTTCAACCACTGCACCAACCAAGGCAAGCCACCATTAGCGGTGCAAGCTAACCTTAGAAAGCTAGCAATACCCAAGTTTAACCCTTGCCAGTTTAGGGCTTAGCAAACTAGAAACAAACTAGATGGTTTAGCAAAGATGCCTTAAGCATGCTTTGATCACACCCCCTTTAACTATTAGTACCTCAAGTCTTATTGACAAGTTTTACTTCCCTTAGTTTACACAAAGTTCTTTACTTGTTTTGAAGGTAGCATAAAAAGTATAAAACTTGACCTACTTAGAAACCTTTAGATGTCATCCTATGGCATGAGATTGATCCCATCCTTCCACCTTAGTGCACACTCTTAACTTAGTATTTTAGAGTAGATCAAAAACTTGAGTCACCTTAGATGGGAACAATTGGTGAAAATGAATTGTGAAAACCTTGGAATGATGAGTCATTCTATTGAGATGTTTTGACATGTGTTGAGAAACACAACTGGTTTATGATGATGAAAATGATGAGGCATGAGCCTTAACCCTTTTATAAAACTGATGGTTGGATTCGGATGCGATACCATTCCAAATTTACCGTACAGCCACATTACCTGAATTGGGTAAGGCTTAGCTGGAAATTTATATGCATTAGTATTAGTTACCTCGCGGGAGAGGTCTGAGCTGAGGCTACCTCTCAATGATGTCCACCTATGCAGTGCCCAAGATGACTGATGTTCATGGTTGGGAGGCCATGATCAAAAATATCCTTCATGTTCCTAGTGCATCTAAAAATCTTTTATCAGTACATAAGTTTACTCTTGATAATCATGTGTTCACTGAGTTTCACCCTTTCTTCTTTTTAATCAAGGATGAAGCAACACGAAGAGTTATGTTTAGAGGCCCTGCCATGGTGGTCTCTACCCTTTGATGCCTATGTTCCATGAGACCTCCAAGCTTGCCTTCCTCACAATAAATCCATCATCCTCTACATGGCATCGCCGTTTAGGACATCCATCTTATTTCATGGTTCAACAAGTTCTTAGGAGAAATAAAATAGCTTACACCCCAGAAAGTACACCATATGTTTGTGAATCTTGTCAACTAGCCAAGATCCACCAACTTCCATATCCCATATCTACTAGTGTTTCTACTGCTCCCTTAGAGTAAGTATTTTCTGATGTATGGGGACCTGCCCCTCTTTCTATGGGAAAACATACATACTATGTAAGCTTTATTGATGATTTCAGCAAATTCACTTGGATATATTTGCTTAAAAAACATTCTGATGTTTATCAAGCCTTTCTTAATTATCAGCAGTATGTTGAGCGCAAGTTTGATAGAAAAAATGTTAGTATGCAAACTGATAGTAGGGTGAGTATGAGAAACTAAATGGCTTCTTTCAGAAATTTGGTTTCACACACATGTTTCATGTCCACATGCTCATCAACAAAACAGTTCCGCTGAGAGAAAACATCGTCATATTGTTGAAGTTGGCCTTGCTTTGCTTGCTAATGCACCCATGCCTCTCAGGTTTTGGGATGAGGCTTTTCTTACTACCACCTTTCTCATCAATATTCTTACTTGCAAATTCTAAACTTTGAAACTCCCACTGAGCATCTCCTACATGTTACACCCAACTATGATGCTTTACGCACTTTTGGCTGCGCATGCTGGCCCAATCTTCGCCCTACAACAAACGCAAGCTTTCTTTTCGCTCTAAATGATGTGTTTTTCTTGGCTATCGCTCTCGTCATAAAGGTGACAAATGTCTATATGTTACCACTGGCCATGTTTACATATCTCGTGACGTTGTCTTTGATGAAAATATTTTTTCTTTTGAGGCTCTTCATCCAAATGCTGATACACGTCTTAAGCAAGAAACCTTGCTTCTTCCATCTTCCACATCTTTCCATCAAGGGGGTGCACAAAATGGTGATGATCCTACTATGCCTATTGTGCCTATTACTCACGTGTTGTAGGATGGAGAAGATTCTGCTGAAAATGGTGATGAAATTCGTGCACAAAATGATGAGGAACAAAATCTAGAAAATGATGAAGGTGACATGGAGCATGAGGGGGAACATCCCCCTGCTTCGCATCATCCTGAGGCAGCCAATCCTGAGGGGGATCCTCTCTCGCCGCCCCGCTCATATTCTCCCGCGCCTAGACGTCGCTTCCCGGATAGGGGACATCCCTCCAGCTCCACGCGTCCTTTGCCCGCCGGGCGATTCCCCACGCCTATGTCTCCTCTGCATGCTTCCACACCCGTGTCGCCATCGTTGTCTTCTGACAGCGCATCGCCCAGTGCAACAGGATCCTCCGGATCTTCTGCAGCTGGTGTGTCTACAACGAGTTCTTTTCAGGCTTCCTCGCATGCATCGGAGCCTCCATCACCATTGCAGTCTGTTGTGCCACTTGCACCGCCATCTCCTCTATGAACACGTCTGCAGAAAGGTATAAGACAACCAAAAGTATATACTGATGGCACAATACGATATGGTATGTTGTCCACCATAGGTGAACCCAATACATTAACAGAGGCGCTTGATGATCCAAATTGGCGTCATGCAATAGAGGAGGAATGCAATGCTTTGATGGATAATAAGACTTGGCACCTTGTTTCTGCAAGTACAAATAAAAATTTGATTGATTGCAAATGGGTATATCACATTAAAAGAAAAGTAGACGAAACACTTGATAAATGTAAAGCACGATTGGTTGCAAAAGGTTTCAAGCAAAGATATGGTATTAATTATGAGGATACATTTAGTCATGTGGTTAAAATTGCTACTATCAGAATTGTTTTGGCTCCCTCTGTTTCTCGGGGTTGGAGCCTCTAGCAGCTAGATGTCAAGGACGCGTTCTTTCATGGTGTCCTGAAAGAGGAAGTGTATATGAGACAACCTCCAGGTTTTGAAAATCCTCATTCTCCGCACTTTATTTGCAAACTTGATAAAGCTCTTTATGGATTGAAGCGAGCTCCTCGAGCCTGGTACTCCAGGGTGAGTTCCAAGTTGTATGATCTTGGTTTTACACCCTCAAAGGCTGATACTTCACTTTTTATTTACAACAAGTCAGGTATCACTGTGCTTGTGCTAATTTATGTTGATGATATCATAGTTACAAGCTCATCTGATCATGCTATTTCTGCTATGCTTCGAGATCTTAATGAGAACTTTGCAATGAAGGATCTTGGTGACTTACACTTTTCCTTGGCATTGAAGTTAAAATGATACAAAATGGTTTGGTTTTGACATAGGAAAATATGCTACATAGTTACTTGACATGGTTGGTATGCGTGACTGCAAGTCAGCACCAACTCCAATGTCTTTTACAGAATAGTTGTCCCTTACCGATGGTGCACTCTTGGGTCATGATGATAGCACCCAATACAGAAGCATTGTTGGAGCTCTTCGATACTTAGCCTTGACAAGGCCAGATTTATCTTACTCAGTCAACAAGGTTTGTTAGTATCTTAATGCTCCAACTACAGAACATTGGACAACAGTCAAACGTATTCTCAAATATGTGAAAGATACCTTGAATGTAGGAATCACATTTACAAAGTCTTCATCTACACTTCTTAGTGCCTTTTTCAGATACAGATTGGACATGTTCTCTTGATGATAGGCGATCCATTAGAGGGTTTGCTATATTTGTTGGATCAAATTTGGTTTCATGGAGTGCTAGGAAACCAGCTATAGTTTCTAGATCCAGTATTGAGGCTGAATATAAAGCCTTAGCTAATGCTACAACTGAGCTAATATGGGTTGAAGCCCTCCTTGGTGAGCTAGGAGTATAGTTGACCATGTCTTTGGTGTGAAAACTTAGGTATTACCTACTTGTCTGCCAAACTCGTGTTTCATGCTCGTACTAAACACATTGAGATTGATTTTTAATTTGTTAAAAAGCTAGATGAGTTTAAACGTAATCTCAACCTTTCAAAAGGTTTAGATTAAGGGGGTGCGTTAGATGTTGTATAGGGTTTTTCCCTTCATTATGTATGCAAAACCCTCATATACACGTATTGCTCTCTGGGTCTATATTAACACGCAACTGATACGTGTTCAAGTACTGTTCCACGCAAACATTTACAATCTCTACAACTTCAGTTGTTATTCATGACATAGAAATTATAGTCCACTTGTTCGATCGGATTAAAGCAACAAATCCTAGTCACCGGGTTTCCGGTCGCCCTGCGACTTACCAATGCCTCAACAAATCCTAGACACTGGGTATATATGCGTTCGGTGTACGTGGTTCGTCAATAATCGGTCACATTCTAGTCCAGTTCGCCGAGGTAGTAGACAGAAAGTTATTATACTACTTGGCAGAACTAAGGGTATAAGCGTCAAGCGCGAAGTACTCGATCAGAGTTGTACTCACGCAGCATGAACGCGTTGGCTCCAAACGCAGAGGTACTAGGGATAAAGTGATCCTTACTCGGCCGAACAAAGGACATAAGCGTCAAGTGCAAAGTACTCGATCGCAGTTGGCTCTGCACGGCGCCTCCTGCCTATAAATACCAACAACGCGCCTCCCGTGTACTGCCAACCTCATCACACACTTCCTCCGCTACCACCGCGGTGCGCAGAGCTCCACACACACTTGTTCGATCGAATTAAAGCAGTTGGGATATCGACCATGGCGAAGGCGGCAGCGCTGCTCGTGTTGGTGGCCCTGATGGTGGCAGCTGGTGGCGCGTCCGCGGCTCAGTGCGACGCGAGTAATCTCGTGGTTTGCGCCGGCCCGATCGTCACCGGGTCCACGCCGTCGGCGTCGTGCTGCTCCAGCCTGCGCTCGCAGCGGGGCTGCTTCTGCCAGTACGCCCGCAACCCGGCGTACGCCGGCTACGTCAAGAGCGCCAACGCCCGCAAGACCCTCGCCACCTGCCGCGTCGCCCTCCCGAGCTGCTAGGCGCCGGCCGCCGGCCTGCTGTTGCCGCTTGCTGCTACGTATACGTACGAGCGGCTGGCCGTTGCACAGCTCTGCGCCAATCGTGTATGATCTATGGTGTGGTGTATAGTACCAAATAAACGGTGTGCTTTGATGCGTAGTAATTTCCAATTTCCGATCGATGGATGTGAACAATCGACCTCGTGTAATAATAATATACTGTAATACCTGTACCTTCGACAATATATATCCGCACAAAATATTGCTATATTGGCCAATGGTCACTGCGTGGTTGAATGAACACATATATCTGGGCAAACAATGCCACTCACTCGCTGGCACCGTCGGTGCCACTGTCACAGTTTTGCACTGTTCTGGGTCGACTTTTCATTTGAATTTAGTTATGCTAGATGTCGATGGCCAGCTGAGCCATTTAAAAGATCATTTAAGGCGTACCATAATCCTGTTGAGCCATTCATTAATTAGGTTCATGCACCAGAAGTTGCACCATTACCTACTCTTGAAGTCAGGGACGGAGCCCGATAGGACAAGGTATTATGCAAGTGTATTTTCTGAATTAATTGAGTGGTTATACGCTAGCTTAAAAACAGACTTCATATGAGAAACTTATGCTTATTTTTGTGAACACGGTAAAAAGCTAATTCCGAACTGACTAGATCTAATCTAGTCTAGTTGAAAACCAACCTTTTCCCTTTCTAATAGCTAATTCTTAATATTGCCCCAAAAAATCTTAATATAAAAAACACAACTGTAAACAATGTCCTAGATGAGATATCTAAGGAGGACTTTGAGTGTATTTTGGTCAACTTATGGGGTGTGGCCAAAACTAACTCTAGATATACAATGGATTATGTTTTATGGTTGGAAAATTCTACTGCACATCGAAGCATTCATTTGCAAAAAGAAAAAAAGAATTTACAACACACGAGTGGACTACCTAGGGGACACGAGTTGGATTACCTAGCGGACAGGGATTGGATAGAGAAATGTTTTCTCGGTTGGAGAATTGATGGTTGAAAGCCCCATTTGGAATATGTCAATTTGAGCAAAAATGACATCACATTTCTATGTTTTTTTTCGAAATCGAGGTGATACCCCAGCCTCTGCATCAAAGTGACGCACACAACCTTCTTTATTTATTATTCATCGAAACCTTACAAAGAGAATATAAAAATCAACACAAAGCCACCTCTCTGTGAGATCCTAGCGCATGGCTTAATGAGATTGATAGGATATCCATACCAACAAGTTAAAACATCTTTTCCGAAAGCTCATCCAAAAAGAACTCTGAGGTTAAGCGTGCTTGGAGAGCAATTTGAGGATGGTGACCGACCGGGAAGTAGGTACCAGGTGCGCACGAGTGAGGACAAAGTGCACAGGAAATACTACTGTTGATCTGTAAGGCCAGTCTAGAGATCCCAACAAGCTGCCAGGAGTGACAGCCCGGACAAAGAGAGTTTCAGTGTGTTACAAGTGGTATCAGAACCTACCTCGCAGTTACATGGACGTGTGCGAGGCAGTGGCGGGACATGTGGAGCATGGCGCGTGTGGCCCAGAGTGGACACGGCATGGCACTTGTGTCGGCACTAGACGCATAGACGTGCGCCAAGAGAGGACGTTTCTGGCTTGTGGTTGATCGACAAGGGCATCAATCTTCTAAGGGTGGGTGTATGTGAGATCCTAGCGCATGGCTTAATAAGATTGATAGGATACTCATACCAACAAGTTAAAACTTCTTTTCTGGAAGCTCATCCAAAAAGAACTCTGAGGTTAACCATGCTTGGCCTAGAGCAATTTGAGAATGGGTGACTGACCGAGAAATGGGTACTAGGTGCGCACGAGTAAGGACAAAGTGCACAGAAAAGATTAGTGTTGGTATGTGGGCCATTATAGAGATCCTAGTAAGCTGTCAGGAGTGACAGCCTGGACACGGAGAGTCCGAAGTGTTACACTCTCTAACGACAACTTCGATGAAGGGTGGCCATGTCGGAGCCAGCACTCTCATCGCACACCAACGCACATCATCAAAAACTCGCAGCCCCAAAAACTGCGCAACAAGTCAGGAACACAAACCGGTCCCGCTGATCTCCAGCTGATGTGCGCTCAAGCCGCTGCTGCCACCGTCTTCCGCCAACCCATCTTCAGGAGGATCAAAATAATGACCTTGTCAGGCATATCATCGACGCCAGCACGATGCGAAACGGCTCCACCATCATGCGTGCGTCCATCAACACGCACATGTGGTTGGCACTATGCCATCGAGTCCCGCCATCCGACGTAGTATGAAACCACCACCGGGAGATCCGATGCGCATAGCACCTACTGAATCTAACTGAGCGTAGCACTTGGCAGTTAGCAATGACTTGAAATCTCAACCGAAGTCTCCGTGCAAGATGAAGCCGCCCCACGTTCTACCCCTTCGACCAACAACTGCTCTAAATGATGCCCCAGGAGAGAGAATGGCATCGAGCGTTGTCAAAATCTGATCTGGGATACCCAAATCTAGGGTTTCCTCCGGATAGCCGGAGTGAATACGCAAGAGCTGCATTGATGATGCCTTCGACAAGTGAGTGACGTCAAAATTCTGCCATTGTCCGCCATGACCTGAGTTGGCTTGGTTTTCACCGGCAGCCACGCATCCCTACCAACTGGCCCGTGGTGCAGCTGCAGAGACATCTCAACAAACTAGCACGTCAGAACGTCGACTGCCTCGCAAAGGATTGCTATCGTCTAGATCCACCACCGAGCACCGCAGAAAATATGGCGCACTGCACCCACTATCGAGGATAACAACGCAGTCGGTGTGCCGCTGCAACCTTGCATTGTGCGTCATAACTCAGCGCCACTAGGCCGCCATGGCAGCACCTCCACCAGGCAGATCAGCACCGCCGGGCCACGAGCCCCCCGCGCCAGGCGAACCACAGCTCACCACCTGGGCCCCTGGCCTCTGCCACCAATGATCACCGCCACCGCCGAGGTTGATGATCCCTGCAATGCACATCACCTCCGTCGTAGGCAGTGTGGGCTTCGCCCGCCACATCCTCTGACAGAGGCAGAGAGGAGATGGAGAGAGGGAGACTGGCGGCTGCTAGGGTTGGTCTCCGGTGTCACCAGAGCAGGGGCGACATGGGAGTCACGGTTCGTGATTTTCCTGATTCGGAATCACGATCACATTTGTAAGTACGGAAGAAATGGTAACAAAACTATTGAAATTAAGATTTGGTGAAAGACACCATGTCACTGGTATTAAGTATTATTACGGAGTACACATTATTTATAGTGTTATTTTCTGAGGAACTATTTTGTCTTTTGATCCAATTTTTTAGCGAGTTATCGTAAGTGGTATTGTATCTCATCGTGTATAGCATTTTCATGCGTTGTACTAGCTCCGTTCCTAAATATAGCTTACCAAAACAATTTGTATTCTGAAACAATGGCAATACATATTATATCGTCTTTTTATGTAGTGGAGATTTTAGGCTCCCGGGTGCTCTTATTATTTTAAAAAATTATAATCATATTTGTGAGTCTCAAAAATTATTTTTAAAAATGGGATGTAGCCCATGATTTATCCCACAAAAGTGAAAAAAAATCGATTTCAAATATTTTATATTCTAAGCTGTACAAAATGACAACAATGTAGATCGGTGCAAGTATCATTTCAAATTCCCAAATTTTATCAGATTTTTCATTTTGTGTAGACCAAATTAAAAATAATTTCATGTCACAATTTTACATGCTTATGGGATACAACATTGATTATTTCTTTATTTTTAGGTCTTTTTTAAGCTTGTAAAACATGGCTTTTAATTTCTCTAATGAAGAGAGCACCGGTGTTCTCGGGAGCCAAAGACTTTCCGCTTTCTATGTGAGAAATGTTATGAAGTTATATTATCCCGATAACTTAACTTGTTATTCATGATGCGGAAATTATAGCCCACTTGTTCGATCGGATTAAAGCAACAAATCCTAGACACTTTGTTTTCAATCGCCTTGCGATTTGCCAAGGGTTCAAAAAATTCTAGACGGTGGGTATATATGTGTTCGGTATATACAACGCACTAATCCAGCTAGACTCATCGGTTGATAATAATAAGAAAATCTGAAAAGTGAAACCTTCTATAAAACAATTTTTTTGCTTTGTATCTTTGTTGGGAGTTATTCTTAGTAAAGACAATCTTGTTAAACGAAATTGGCATGGGAATACAAAATGTGTTTTTATCATCACAATGGGACAATTAAGCATTTATTCTTCCAATGTAATTTCATCGGTTCTATATAGTCAGTCATTACTAGTCCAGCCAGACTCATCAGTTGATAATAATAAAAGAATCTGAAAAATGAAGATACTTCTACAAAACATTTTTTTGCTTTGTATCTTTGTTGGGAGTTATTCTTAATAAAGACAATCTTGTTAAACAGAATTGGCATGGTAATACAAAATGTGTTTTTGTCATCACAATAAGACAATTAAGCAGTTGTTATTCTAATGTAATTTTGTCAGTTCTATATGGTCAATCATCCAAGCATCTTCACGGTTGTATCCACCGCGTAGCATTGCAAATATTTTTTAAAAATAGGCTATATGGTATAAATTGCATGTACAAAATATCTAAAGATATTAAACCTGGAGATTTTGTTGAAAATATAAGCAATAATTCATATGATTTAATCCGAATAATAAACTGATAAAACATGATCATACAGACAGTACCAAAACTAATCATGCAGATCAACAAAGTAGATGAACAGATTACATCTAAATAAGATAGACCTATCACATCTACACCAAACGCTAGAATAAATAACTCTAGCATAACTGAAATAGATAGTTCCGTACGGTACAACAGCGGTAGCCGCAGCGTCGTCAGCCATATCGTCGATGTAGAGGTTGTCGATGTCCGGAAAGAAGTCCTCGTCAGGGAAGGAGTCGTCCATGATGGCGTCAGTAGTCACGCGGAAGCGCTCTCCAAAAACCTGATCGCCCCTCACCCATACAGGTGCACAAGAAGGCGGGGTTCCAAAGACCTACTGTCCCGATCTGCAGTGCACGCCGCAAGCCGGGATGGGGAAGACGAAGGCGGCAACGCAATAGACTGGAAGGAGACGCGTGTGGAAAAGCGACGCCGATTAGATTTAGCACGGAGACTTGTATAGCGCAGGTCAGGGAGATAGTGGGACTCAGCCCATGTCCCATAAAGACTGAAAACGGCTCACTAATTAACGCGTTCGTTAATGACTCATAATTAATCAACGATTAATTTTTCCGACTAGCAAAAATAAAGCTTGGCTCAGCGAGATTTCTACAACCCGCGGCGCGCCCGCGCGTCGTGACAAGGCGAGGCGAGGCGGATGGCGTCGGAGGAGGAGTGTGCGAGAGCTGCTCTTCTTCTTACACCTTAGTGAGTGGTGGAACAGCCTAGTATATAAGGAGGTGTAACTCTTACTCAACTAGCAATGTGGGACTAAACTTTAGCACCACTAGCACAGCCATATGCTGCCATGCACGAATGGACCAAAGAGAATTTCAGAATTTGTCTAATGGGCCAATAGCCCAAAACTCACCAAATTCCAACAATCCCCCACAAAGTCTCATTGGCACATCACGTCACTTCTATTTCAGAATATTGTTTTATATACCGGTGTGTAGTGGAGACTGTTAAGTTGAACTTTCACGTTAAACTTCATGCTACACTAGCTAGCAACTTGAATAGTAGACTATGCCTTGTACTATAAGTTTTCTGCACACTAGTTTTACACAAAATTTAGACCGGTACAGGACTGCCGCTGGGCTTCCCCGCGGTTTGGAGCTTATGCGCCATACTCCAGGGCCTTTCATGAGCTTATTAGAGAGCACCCAACTCTCACGGACTGCGACGTTTAACAGTCAGACTCATATAGGTGTGTTCCTCAATAGATGTTCTGCAGGATAACATCTCTGCTTAGAAAAGCCACTTGAAACATATTAAGATAAATATCAACCTGCCATACAGAATAAGAGAGTATTGCATCTTCATGGAGATGTAAATATAATATGGGAATACTCTCCTCTCAGCTGATCAACAACTTGTCTCCCATCTCTAATTCACGGGATCTCCGATCACATAGAGTGGGTTGCCACTGCGAACAACTCATTGTGTGGGTCTCAAACCCATCTCCCTCGATGTATTATCTATGACATTATGTGATAAACCCTTTGTGAAGGGATCTACTAAGTTCTTAGATGTTGGATATAATCCAACACAATAATTCCAGAGTTTCTCAGTTTCCTGACAGATTTCAATCCCCTCTTCATATGCCTTGATGACTTCATATTATCCTTAGAACTGTTTACTTTGACGATCACAGATTGATTATCACAGTTCATCGGGATGGCGGGTATTGGTTTTTCAACCACAGGTAAGTCCATCAAGAGCTCACGAAGCCACTCTGCTTCAACAGTGGATGTGTCTAATGATGTGAGTTCTGTTTCCATAGTTGACCTCGTTAAGATGGTCTACTTGCAAGACTTTTAGGAAACAATGCCACCACCAAGTGTAAACAAATAACCACTTGTGGCCTTAAGCTCATCAGCATCAGATATCCAGTTTGAGTCACTATAACCCTCAACTACCCGTGGATACCCAGTATAGTGAATACCATAACTCGCAGTGCCTTTCAAATAGCGCAAAACTCTCTCAAGAGCATGCCAATGATCATCTCCCGGATTTGACACAAATCGACTCAGTTTGCTTACAGAAAAGGAGATGTCAGGGCTCGTAGCACTGGCTAAATACATGAGCGAGCCAATAATTTGAGAATATCTCAATTGATCTTTAGCATTCCTTCGATTCTTTCGAAGTAGCACACTCGGATCATAAGGCATTGGAGAAGACTTGCAGTCACTATACCCAAAGCGACTCAATATCTTTCCCACATAGTGGGATTGAAGCAGTGTAATCCCACCATTGTCATCCTTCAGTAGCTTGATGTTTAAGATTACATCAGCCACTCCCAAGTCCTTCATCTCAAAGCAGCGAGATAGGAACTCTTTGACCTCCTCAATAACAACGAGGTTGGTCTTAAATATCAATATGTCATCGACATAGAGACACATATTAACTCCCTCGCCCCCACCATGGTGATAGTACACACACTTATCAGCTTCGTTTACAACAAAGCCTTCAGCGGTTAAAGTTCTTTCAAACTTCTCGTGCCACTGCTTAGGAGCTTGCTTAAGACCATATAAAGACTTCACTAACTTACACACCTTTCCTTCTTGACCATCTACTACAAATCCATCAGGTTGCTCCATATAAATTTCCTCATCCAGCTCTCCATTTAGAAAAGCTGTCTTAACATCCATTTTATGAACGAGAAGACCATGTGAGGCAGCCATGGATAGTAGTACTCGAATAGTGGTCAATCTAGCAACAGGTGAGTAGGTATCGAAGAAGTCTTCACCTTGTTTCTAGGTATAACCCTTGGCCATAAGACGTGCCTTGTACTTTTCAATAGTACCATCAGGTCTAAGCTTTTTCTTGAACACCCACTTACATCCTACAGGTTTGCACCCATAAGAACAATCAGTGACCTCCCAAGTTCCATTAGCTAAGATGGAATCCATCTCACTATGGATAGCTTCTTTCCAGTAGTCAGCATCTTGAGATGCATAGGCTTATGAAATAGAGGTGGGAGTATCATCCACAAGGTACACAATGAAATCATCACCAAAAGACTTTGCAGTCCTTTGTCTCTTGCTCCTTTTGGGAGCTTCATTGTCGTCCTCCACAGGATCATCATAGTGTTCTAACGGCATAGTGGGTTCAGGAATTATAACAAATTCCTGAGTAGATGAACTAGTCATCTCCTGAGTTGATGAGCTAGACATACCTTTCATGGGAAAGATGTCCTCAAAGAAAGTCGCATAATTCGACTCCATAATCGTAACAACATGCATGTCGGATACCTCAGATTTTACTATCAAAATTCTATAGCCAATGCTATGAAAAGCATATCCCAGAAAAACACAATCCACGGTTTTTGGTCCAAGCTTTCGCTTCTTGGGTATTGGAATATTGACTTTCACCAAACATCCCCAAGTTCGTAAGTAAGACAGTTTAAGCCTTTTCTTCTCCCATTCCTCAAATGGAGTCATGGTTTTATCCTTTACGGGAACACGGTTTAGGATATGACACGCAATCATTAGCGTCTCCCCCACCATTCCTTGGAAAGACCCGATGTATCTAACATGGTGTTAACCAAATCAGTTAGAGTACGATTCTTTCTTTCGGCCACCCCATTTTACTGAGGTGAGCAGGGAGGCGTCCTCTCATGGATAATACCATGTTCTATACAGAATAGATCAAATTTATTTGAAAAGTACTCTCCACCATGATCTGGCCTTAACCGCTTGATTTTAAGATCAATTGGTTTTCTGCTTCAGCTTTATAGTTTTTGAAGTAATTCAAAGCTTCATCTTTAGATTTCAGAAGATGAACGTAGCAGTATCTAGTGGAGTCATCAATCAACGTTATAAAGTATCTTTTTCCACCTCGTGTCAACACACCATTCATATCACAAAGATCTGAATGTATAAGTTTTAGTTGTGCTAAGTTTCTCGGTTCTGCAGCCGTATGAGACTTGCGGGGTTGTTTTGCTTACACACAAACTTGGCACTTAGAACCTTTGACAGTGGTAAATTTCAGAATTAAACTCATATTGGCTAGCCGCGTCATGCAACCAAAGTTAATATGACAAAAGTTGTGAATGCCAAATATTGGACACATTATCATTACAAACATGATTAATAACAGTCTGACAAAGATAAGAGGAACAGACCTCCGATTACCCTTTTCAACAAATTGTACATACTTAGAAATTACAAATTTATTGGACTCAAACACCAACTTAAAACCATCTCGACATAGAAGCGATCCGCTGACGAGATTCTTATTGATGGAGGGAATGTGCTGCACATTCTTCGGCTGTACGGTCTTCCCCGAAGTAAACTTCAGATTTACTGTACCAACACCATGAACAGAAGTACGTGAGCCGTTTCCCATCAGCACGGAGGAAGTCCTTGAGACCTGATAAGAAGAGACCATGGATATATCAGAACATACATGTGTATTAGCACCTGTGTCAATCCACCAATCAGGAGAATAACATACTGAAAGGATAGTAGGTAAAATACCGTACCCGATGTCCTTCATCTCAGTATCGCTAATAACAACATTAGCGGTCTTGCTGTTGTTCCTATGTTGCCGCTTGTCAAAACGATTAGGGCAGCTAGGAGCCCAATAATTAGGATCACCACAGACGTGGCAAGATCCTTTCTTCTTATCATTTTTCCTCTTGAAGTTGGTTGAGTGACCTTGTTCTTGCCATTAAACTTCCCTTTGCCATCAGATTTGTTCTTATTCTTGAACTTGTGGGATTGGAAGTTTTTCTTCTGTACCAAATTGGCACTAGAAGCTCCCTCAAGTACTCGAGCACATGTGTCCTTTGCTCTCGCCTTATCTTTCACATGAAGAGACCCAATGAGATCAGTAACAGAAAACTCTTGTCTCTTATATTTTAGAGAAGTAGCAAAGTTTCTCCGCATGGGAGGAAGCTTGGCAATAATGCCTCCGGCCACAAATTTGTCCGGTAAGGTACACTTGAACTGCTCAAGTTCTTTAGCAAGTGATTGTATCTCATGATCTTGCTCAATGACGGAGCGCTCATCAACCATCTTGTAGTCATAGAATTTCTCCATGACATACAACTCAGTGCCAGCATCCGAGACCCCAAAACTTGGCCTCGAGCGCATCCCACGCGTCTTTGCCATTATCAAATGACATATATGGGTCAACAATGTTGTCCCCAAGAATACTGAATAGAGCCGCCATAAACATGGTACCGGCTTTCTTAAAGGCCGCTTCCTGCTCAGCAGAAAGATCTCCTTCAGGTTTGCCAAGTGTGGCGCTATAGCAGTTTAGGTTTTTAAACCATAGAATTGCTCTCGCGCACCATCTCTTATAGTGCATACCATCAAACGAAGAAGGCCTAGTAGCCGCGGCTACACCAGTGGAATTCAGTTGCCTATAATTAGATTTTTGGATTGTTGAAAATATAAGCAATAATCCATATAATTTAATCCGAATAATAAATTGATAAAGCATGATCATACAGACAGTATCAAAACTAATCATGTAGATCAACAAAGTAGATGAATAGACTACATCTAAATAAGATAGACCTATCACATCTACACTAAATGCTAGAATAAATAACTCTAGCAGAATCTGAAGTAGATAATTCAGGATTACGTACGGTACAACAGCGGCAGCAATAGCGATAGCCGCAGCATCGTCAGCCATGTCGTCGATGTAGAGGCTGCCGATGTCCGGAAAGAAGTCCTCGTCAGGAAAGGAGTCGTCCGTGATGGCGTCAGTAGTCGCACGGAAGCGCTCCCCAAAAACTTGATCGCCCCTCACCCGTACAGGTTCACAAGAAGGCGGGGTTCTGAAGGCTTACTGTCCCGATCTACGGTGCACGCCGCAAGACGGGATGGGGAAGACGAAGGCGGCGGCACAATAGACTGGAAGGAGACGCGTGTGGAAAAGCGATGCCGATTAGGTTTAGCGCGGAGGCTTATATACCGCAGGTCAGGGAGATCGTGGGACTCAGTCCATGTCCCATAAAGACTGGAAATGGCTGACTAATTAACACGTCCGTTAATGAATCATAATTAATCCATGATTAATTTTTCTGACTAGCAAAAATAAAGTTCGGCTCGGCGAGATTCCCGCAACCCGTCATGACCCACAAGTATAGGAGGTGTATCGCAGTATTTTTGATAAGAATGTCGAATCCAACGAGGAGCAGAATGTGTTGACGAGTGGCTTGGAGCAGGAATTCTCTGTAAATACTTAGCAAAAGAATTTTTAGGGGTTTTTGATAATGCAGATAAATAAAGTGCGAGTAAATAAAAGACAATAATAATAGATCCAGCAAGTGGCCCTATCCTTTCTTTAGCAAAGGACAAGCCGGTTGTATTATTTAAGATGACCAAACGTTCTTGAGGACACATGTGAATATCGTCAAGTGCTTTCGCTTCATATAGTTGATTAATCTTCTCTAGTTGGATAAGTGTTGTGTGGATGAACCTGTGCTAATATACTGACCTTTCTAGTACTAATACATACTTGTGATTATACCCCTTGCAAGCATTCACAAGTACAAAAAAAGTAATTAAGATAGAAACCTAACCACAGATTTAAACTCTGAGATTGTACACTTCCTTGTGCAAAGGATTCCTAACGAGGGTTCAGGTTTCTGTCACTCGGGCAACCCCTACCATTAGTAGCCAAATACACAATGCATTTTCCTAGGCTCATAAAGATGAAGTATCATGTAGTCGACGTTCACATGACACCACTAGAAGAATAACACCACAACTTAAATAACAAACTATTGAATCTTCCTCAACACAATTCCACTACTAACAACATGATTTCTCCCATGTCCTCAAGAACTAAACGAACTACTCACGAGACATCATATGGATCAAAAGCAGAGATGAAATAATGATAAATAACAATCTTATCATAACAATAATTCAATGGTTCCACTCAATAGCATCAACTACAATAAGTAATCAACACCGGGAAAGTTTCCCTAAGAACTATGTAAGATTTAACCCAATTGTTACAGCGGTATGAAGTGGTGATGATGGTGTTGGTGGAGATGATGATGGAGATGATGATGATGATCCCGATGAAGTCTAGCTTGATGGTGGTGTTGATGGAGATGATCTCCCCTCTTTAGGAAGGAATTTCCCCCGCAGATTTCTGCCTACCAGAGAGCTCTTTCTCTCTATTCAGTTTTTTGCCCCGCAGAGGCGGCAGAATCTTTCTGTGGTCGCTCTCCGAGTCTTAGGGTTTCGTGAGGAATATATACGCCAAAGAGCAGAGCCAGAGGTGGGCTAGGGTGACCACACCACCTGGTGGCGTGGCCAGGGCTGGCCCGCGCCAGGGGCTGGTGTGGGCCCCCTATGGCCCATCTCTGCTCCCCCTTATGGCATCCTTCGTCTTCTGAAAAAATAAGATTTTCCATATATTTTTCAGGATTTTCTGATCTTCGCGAATTTCGCCTCCAAATAGTGCATTTTCCATCAGAATCCTGACTTCAACGGTCCATCCTCCTAAAGTCATCAACCATGCAAAAACAGATGAAATAAAATAAGTATCATCTCTTAATATGAAATATATCAATGAATAACAGTAAATTATGATATAGAATAGTGATGCAAAATAGACGTATCACCCGCGGCGCGCGCGCACGTCATGACGAGGCGACGCGAGGCGTGGCGAGGCAGGCGGCGTCAGAGGAGGAGTACGCGAGAGCTGCTCTTCTTCTCACACCTTAGTGAGTGGTGGAACAACCTAGTATATAAGGAGGTGTAACTCTCACTCAACTAGCAATATGAGACTAAACTTTGGCACCACTAGCACAGCCATATGCTGCCATGCACGAATGGGACAAAGAGAATTTCAGAATTTATCTAATGGGCCAACAGTCCAGAACTAACCAAATTCCAATAGATTTCTCTTTTTTCTCAGAATTTTGGCCAGCTGTGACGATTTCTTGTGTGCCGACACGTGTTGTATCTCTGAGTTTGTACAGTTTTGTGTGTGTTCTCGGGTGCCCTGTGGTGTTTTGTTGTAGTGGGCCAGGCCTAGGTGGTGTTGACGTGGTGTTGATGTTTCTACGTGATTCCTTTTCCCTTGGTGTGTTTTTGGGTGGCCATAACACGAACTTGTTGTACCGAGGTTGACGTTGTCGTCGTAAGTTGCAGCAATTGATTTCCTTCTCATCATTGCTTTCTTGGCACTACATGCTTTTAGTCCATCCTGACCCCTCTTCATCATGTCGTTTCTTGTTTTTATGCATCATTGTTATTTTGTTTCTATCACTAGTTGTGCATCATTGACCCTCTTCATCATGTCGTTTCTTGTTTTTATGCATGATTGCTATTTTGTTTCCATCACTAGTTGTGCATCATTGATCTTTTGGTCTTGTGTGTGATTGCTTTCCTAACTTGACGCGTTTGTGGTTTTCTTGCAGTAGCTTTGACCCACTGTAGATGATTGTGTGATTTGTTTGTATGTGTGATTGTTTTGTCGGCCTCCGTATCATGTCGACGTGGTGAGAGGTTCCTTGTCGCAGGGCCAAATGGGTCTGGTTTTGCAGGACATCTATTACTTCTTACAAGTGTGATTTGTTTGTATGTGCGGTGTTGTTTTTTCTGTTTATTTTGCCGGTGTGTGCAGCTTCACCGGTTTGGTTTTGTCTCTATGAATGAGATAGCCAGGTTGTTGACGCGTGGGCTACGCGTGGCTTTGGATTTTCCTTTTAGCGAGTCACGAAAGATCCATGTCCATCCTCTGGCGATGATTAAATGAGAGGTCCACCGGGAAATGTCTTTCTGATGTGCACGCTATTTAGCATGCACTATTTCAACTCGTTTTGGTGAGTTTCAATCAGTTCAGATTTTACCAAATATGACAAAACTTGTTGATATGTCACAGCACGGATCTAGAAGCATTAGATCAACGGGAGAAACAAGCACGACATCTAGCGTGCACGCTATATTTGCCGCTTTGGAGGGTCCATCGTCCGGACTCCTCCCCAACCACCGCCACGGCTCCTCTTGTCCCTTCCACCGCCCCATATCCTCCCCAACAAGCGCGCAGCTGCCTCTTCCATGGACGCGCTATGTCAACACCCGGATTTTTAATCCCAGGTGCCCGTTATGCCATACCTCGCAATCCCAGGATTATCATTTTTGCGAGACATAACGGATTGGATATCATAGTACATCATCCATTACAAACCATACATAAGGTCTTACACAAATATGGATCTCATGATCCAAGTCTTAATACAACAAGCAGCGGAATAAAAGATAGCGTAGCAGTGGGGTCCATCTTCAGGGGCATAGGCAATGCTGACGAAGGCAGATAGTCCTAGTTATCATAGTCGTCCTGCTGACCATCATCTTGATAATCTCCTTCATAGTCTGGCCATGATAATAGCCAGGGACAAAAGCCATGAGTACTCTTTAAGTACTCGCAAACTACTACTAACAAGTAGTAACATCCTAAATTAAAATACTGAATCTAAATTAACTATCAAGTTAAGTTTGAAGCCTAAGCTAAGTTCAGAAGCGAAGAAAGATAAAATAAAATCTAGAATTACTTAAGTTGGGAAGCTATTTTCATTAACACAACCCTGTTGTGGTCAAGTCAAGGTTAATCATTCATTTCAAGTTATTTAGAAAACATCTGACAACGAAACCGTATGGCCATCCTAATCGTGTATAATCATGGACGCTGCTATTCAATAGTTTGACACTGCAGAGGTGGTACACTTTCACCACAAGATTCGATACATCTGTCGTGGATAACCACAATCATCATACTTGGTATGCAGATAATCAAACATAACCTTTCCTTTACACACCCTAGTACAAGCACCTCTCCTATGAGCATGGCCTCTCAACCATGACCATTAGTCATCTTGGGCACTGCATAGGTGGACAACATTGAGAGGTAGCCTCAGCTCAAACCTCTCCCGTGAGGGAACTAATACTAATGCATATAAATTTCCAGCTAAGCCTTACCCAATTCAGGTAATGTAGTTGTACGGTAAAATTTGGAATGGTATCGCATCCGAATCCAACCATCAGTTTTAAAAAAAGGGGTTAAGGCTCATGCCTTATCATTTTCCACATCATAAACCAGTTGTGTTTCATAACACATGTCAAAACATCTCAATAGAATGACTCATCATTCCAAGGTTTTCATAACTCATTTTCACCAAGTATTCCCATCTAAAGTGACTCAAGTTTTTGATCTACTCTAAACTACTAAGTAAGAGTGTTCACTAAGGTGGAAAGATGGGATCAATCTCATGCCATAGAATGATATCTAAAGGTTTCTAAGTAGGTCAAGTTTTATACTTTTTATGCTACCTTCAATTTTAAGTAGAGAACTTTGTATAATCTAAGGTGGGGTAAAACTTGTCCATGAGACTTGGGGCATTAATAGTAAAAGGGGTGTGATTAAAGCATGCTTAAGGCATCTTTGCTAAACCATCTAGTTTATTCTAGCTTGCTAACCATAGCTTGCTAAGGTAAGTTTGCAAGGGTTAGCTTGCCCTGCTAATAGTGGCTTGCCTTGGTTGGTGCAGTGGTGGAAGTTATCTTCTTCTTCTTCTTCTTCTTCCTGGTAGAACTCCTCCTCCTCGAGAGTTTGGTCGGTGCTATCGTCTAGAAATACATAGGGAGTGCACAATCACCAAACAATACTTAACTAGGCTAAGTAGAATTCTAAAGCACACAATTGATGATCTATTATCATCACAAACATTACAAGTTTTAATTCAATAGTTTTAATCTTTTTATTTTAGAAAAGTAATTTCTACTCATTGAAATGTTAACTAAAATTTTAATATTCACCACCAAAATATGAGATCATGTGGACACATGTCCTCACCACATATTCCACAGGTGGGAATGAGATTTAAAGGTTGGATCAATATTACTTTAGTTTAAGTTTATTATTTAATGATTTAAAGTGACTAGAAATGCCTATATAGCATTATTTTGGTACTAGTCCAAAGTCACTGCATGTAAACCTTAATATTATTACATATTTGGATAGATATGATGAAATGTGATTTTTGAGAGTTGGAATCAACTTAAAAGCTGACTTGGATGATTTTATAAAAATGTTTCAAGTTGCAAAAGCTTCTGTCTTCTTATTTCTATTAGGAGAAATCCATAACTCTAAATGAATTAAATCCAATGGGATTGGATAGAGCATTTCAATACCTTTCAGACAAAATTGGTTTCATGCAATTTGGATTTGTCAAACTCACAGAATTGAATTTTGAAACACTGGATAGAAACTATATTCTAACTAAAAAGAAAAATCCTAATTTGAATCTACGGGCTTGCGCGGGAAAGGAAATGGGCCAGCCCAGTGGCGCTGTGCGGCACGGGGCTCAGCTGACAGGGGGTCCCGCTTGTCAGCGGCACTTAACACGCGAAGCGGTACGCGCGCTGTGGGCCGTGCGATTAGAGGCTAGATCTACGGCTGAGGGTCGTCGTCGACGACGGACGGGTCGCCGGCGAGCTCAAACCCTAGCGGCTCGGTGGGGGTCTCTGAGGCGTACCAGGGCTCCAGCAGGTCGCGATGTGGGCGAACAAGTGGAAGACGACGGCGAGGCGTGGTCATGGCGGAGCTTGGGGTGGCCGGAATCAACGACACCTTCTCCTCCAGAGGCGGCGGCCTGCTCCAATTCCGCGAGCTGCTCTACTTGCTTCGGCGAGAGGGTGAGGTTCAGAGAGGTGAGGGGAGTGGAATGGTGTGAGTCTTTGGTGCTGGGAAGGGCTCCTTTTATAGGCTCGACGGTGAGACCGAGCGGGATGGGCGGTCGACGGTGGCGACATGGCTACGGTGAGCTAGCGTCATGGCTGGGTATGGCGATCGATGGGCGGTCCCCTGGCGGTGCTCTAGCGCTTCAATGCGGCCGTAGGGGCGGTGGTATGCGGTCGGGGTGAGGTGGCGCTCTGAGAGGCAGAGGCGGCGGTGTCCACGGCGAGCGGTGGCTGTGGGGCTTTGGGCGGCGAACGGGGGTGTCTGGGGTGTTCTCTAGGTCGAGGCGGAGCGGTGGGCGCAGGCTGGTGCCGAGTGATGGCTGGTGCACGCGGGGGCAGTGCGCGGCCTGCGCAAGGCATGGTCTGGTGGCACTGGGCGCGCTTCTCCTCGGTGGTCCACGGCTGCTCTTGGCTCGGGCAAGGGAGAGAGGCGGGCGGCGTTGGCTACCTCCTATACATGGCGAGGGAAGGAGTGGTCTGCTGACGGTTGCAAGGTTGGCGGCCAGGGTGGTGCTCGGCATGGGTGTGCAGTGCGGCTAGGGGGTAGAGAAGAGGCTGGTTTGGTCTGGTCTGGCTTGAGGGGGGACAAGATGATCAAAGCACTACAGAATTGCTAGACAAAATCAGCTCAAAACAGTAATAGTTAAGCCTTAATGATCTTGCTAACAAGGTGTTTGACAAAATGGCCGCAAGAGAAAAAGTTTTGAATTTTGAGTTCAAAATTTTTGGGTGATCTCCACTAGTGCTAGGTAGTCTCTGGTTGCAAGGGTTTTGAAAATGGAGCTCAAATACATGGTTTTTGAAATAGGGGTGATCTATGCATATGCATTAGATTCAATTTTGAACTGTCATTTAAAATAGTTTCCAGAATGTTTTTAGAAGATAAAAAAGGTGGGCCTTGGTACCTCATTATGTGTACTAGCAAGGGGTGTAAAGATCCAAAATTGTTTCTGTTAAGAATTGAGTACTAGGAATAGCCAAAGTAGGCATGAGAGTTAATTTTGGCAAAATGACCATTTCTCCATTTTAAATCTTTTTGGATTTGATTTTCTTTAGAAAAAGTTTGGTAATGATGTAGATGATGTTTAATTCACCTAAGAAACATTTTACAAGCATTGGATCACTTAATCATGGCAATTCAAACAACTCCTATTTAAATGCACATAATATGAATGCTTTCATTTTAAAAAATGGAAAAGTTTTTGCTAACCCTATTTTTGGATGATTGGATCTTTGATAAACTTGGATTAAAGTTTTAGGATGTTACAAACCTCCCCCCCTTAAACAAAATCTCGTCCCGAGATTTACAAAGAAAACTAGGAACTAAAGAGATCTGGGAACTCTGTCCTAATGTAATATTCGCGCTCCCAAGTATCTTCCTCCTCGGTATGGTTGCTCCACTGAATCTTGAGAAACTTGATACTCCTGGTCCTGGTGGTTCTGTAGGCTTCTTATAAGATACGGATGGGTACTTCCTGATAGGTCAGGTCATTGTTGATTTCCACAGCTCTGTGATCGATGTTCTTGAAAACTTCAGTTTTCTCCGGAACTTCTAGGCATTTGCGGAGTAACGAGATATGGAACACATTGTGGATGGCTGACATCTCTTCAGGCAATTCCAGCTGATACGATACTTCTCCTCGACAGTTCAGAATCTTGAAAGGTCCGATATATCTGGGGGCTAACTTTCCCTTCAGACTAAAGCGTTGAGTTCCCTTCAATGGTGAAACCTTGAGATATACGAAATCTCCGACATTGAAAGTCAGGTCTCTCTTTCTCTTGTCAGCATAGCTCTTCTGTCTGGATTGGGCGGTCTTGAGGTGCTCACAGACTTTGTGAACTTTCTCTTCGGCTTCTCGAGAATGTCGGGTCCAAAGATTTGACTCTCTCCTACTTGCGACCAATTTAAGGGGGTACGACATTTTCTTCCGTATAGGAATTCAAATGGTGCCATCTGCAAACTAGCCTGATAACTGTTGTTATATGAGAACTTTGCGAATGGTAGGCAGTCTTCCCATTTTGATCCGTATTCCAACACACAAGCTCTAAGCATATCCTCCAAGATTTGGTTGACTCTCTGAGTTTGTCCATCTGTTTGCGGGTGATAAGCGGTGCTGAAGTTCAACCTGGTTCCTAAACCTTCCTGTACTTTCTGCCAAAATCTTGAAGTAAACTGGGTTCCTCGATCTGATACGATGGTCTTGGGGGTTCCATGCAGACTAACAATTCTAGCAATATACAATTCTGCTAGCTTTGTACTCTAGTAGGTTGTCTTGACTGGTATGAAGTGGGCTACCTTGGATAGTCTATCAACTATGACCCAGATTGAGTCATATCCCCTACTAGAAGTAGGTAAACCGGTGATAAAGTCCATTCCGACGGAATCCCATTTCCATTCCGGAATCTGCAATGGTTGCAATAGTCCTACAGGTCTCTGATGCTCTGCTTTGACTCGTTGACAGATGTCACACTTGGCAATGTAGCTTCCGATCTCTCGCTTCATCTTGTGCCACCAAAATTGCTCCTTCAAATCTTGATACATCTTTGTTCCTCCGGGGTGGATAGAATAAAGGGTATCATGAGCTTCCTTCATGATAACTTCTTTCAGTTCTGAATCTGCTGGAACACAGATACGTCCTTTGTACCACAGTACTCCTTCTTCGTCTTCGGTGAATCCAGGTACTTTGCCTGTACCAATACGACGTTTGATCCCGTTGATACTCTCATTTCCCTTCTGGGCTTCCTTGATCTGGCTAAACAAAGTGGGTTGAAGTTCAATGCTAGCTAGGAATCCTTTGCTAACTACTTTAGTCCTGAACTACTCCAGCTCCTCATACAAACTTGGTTGCTTCTCTTTGATCATGGTGTTAAGCCTACACGGCAATCTGCTAAGAGCATCCGCTACCACATTGGCTTTGCCGGGGTGATAGTGAATGTCAAGGTCATAATCCTTGATTAACTCTATCCATCTTCTTTGCCTCATATTTAGCTCCTTCTGGGTGAAGATATACTTCAAGCTTTTATGATCTGAGTAAATCTCACAGCGATTACCCATCAAATAGTGACACCATGTCTTCAACGCCAGAACCACGGCTGCTAGCTCAAGATCATGGGTCGGATAGTTCTGCTCATGCTGCTTCAGTTGTCGAGACAGATACGCGATGACTTTGCCTTCTTGCATCAATACACATCCTAGACCAATCTTGGATGCATCACAATATACATCAAATGGCTTCTTGATGTCTGGCATGATCAAAATTGGGGCTGATATCAATCTCTTCTTCAGCTCCCGGAAACTGGCTTCACACTTGTCCGTCCATTCAAACTTCTTGTCCTTCTTCAACAATTGGGTCATTGGTCAGGCTATGCTCGAGAATCCTTCTACAAACTTGCGATAATATCCCGCTAATCCAAGGAATGAACGAACTTGGGTTTGATTGGTTGGGGCTTCCCATTCGTCAACATCTTTGATCTTGCTGGGATCAACAGAGACTCCTCTGGCAGACACAATATGTCCTAGGAATCCTACTTCTTTCAGCCAAAACTCACACTTGCTGAACTTGGCATATAATTGATGCTCTCTCAGGGTTCCTAGGATGATTCTCAGATGTTGCTCATGCTCTTCTTCGGACTTGGAGTAGATAAGGATGTCGTCGATAAACACAACTACAAACTTATCTAGGAAATTCATAAAGACCTTATTCATGAGATTCATGAAATAAGCAGGGGCATTGGTTAATCCAAAAGACATAACCATATACTCGTATAAACCATAGCGAGTAGTAAAGGCGGTCTTCGGAATATCCGTTGCACGAATCTTAAGTTGGTGATAACCAGTCCTAAGATCAATCTTTGAGAATACGAGCTCCGATCAGCGATCAAATAGATCCTCTATCTTTGGCAAGGGTACTTGTTCTTGATGGTGACATCATTCAATTTTGATGTAATACGCACGGTTTGCCTCCATCTTTCTTGTCGACGAATAACACTGGTGATCTCCAAGGCGATGCGCTTGGCTGAATCAAGCCTGTTGTTAACATGGCATCCAACTGCTTCTTCAGTTCCACTAACTCTGAGGGGTTCATGGTATAAGGTCTCTGGGATATAGGTCCGGTTCCGGGGATTAGTTCGATAATGAACTCAATATCCCTATCCGGGTGCATACCTGGCAATTCATCTGGGAAGACGTCGGGTATTCACAGACTACTCTGACTTGGTCAATGGTAGGCAGGGCTACACTCTTGTTGCACTTGAATTGACGGGGTAAGGTTTCGGAGATATGCTCTACTGTTACTCCAGAACTACTGGTCATGGTGATGGCTTTCTTAGCATAGTCTATCAGTCCTTTATGCCTTGACATCCAGTCCATACCTAGTACTACTTCCAAACCTTTGGTTCCGAGTACAATTAGGTTGGCATAAAAATCTATCCCATGTATTCTGATAGGTACAGCTTTGCAAATTTTTCTAGCTTTTGTTGTTGAACCGGGGATTTGAACTATCATGACATGCTTCAGGTTGGTTGGGCGAATCTTACTAGTGCATACAAATTCTTCGGTGACAAAGGAATGTGATGCTCCAAAATCAAACAATACTCTTGCTAAAACTGAGTTAACAGAAAACATACCCAGCACTACATCTGGCGCTTCTTGGGCTTCTTTTGCGTTCATGTGGAAGAGACGACCATTGCGGTTGTGCGGGTTTCCTGGGGAAAACCTCCTTCCTGGCTGAACACGACGCTGCTGCTGAGCTGGGACATTCACATTGGCATTGGCGGCAGCCTTCTTGGGACACTCATTGGAGTAGTGACCTTTCACTCCACACTCGAAACAGGTGATCTGGGACTTGTCTTTGGTTGCGACCGGTATAGCATTGCTGCCAGTTCTGGGTGCAGTGTTGTTGTTGTTGTTGTTGTTGCTCTTGGGAGGTGCACGGTTGAAATGATTAGCATTGCCGGAGTTGTGATTGTTTCCTCCGGACTTCACATTGCCTCCGCTACGGTTGGGGTAGCTTGGGCGAGAATTCGAGGGTCGGTTGTTCCTTGGTGCATATCCTGGTGAAGGGTTGGGACGGTACTTACGGTTGGATCCAGATCACGCATCATACGACGCTATGCGGTTGTCGCTTACTGGTTAATCTTCCTTCCATCCGAATGGCGAGTCGACTAGCTCTTGAGATCATCGAAACGGATGTTGTGACGAGACGATCGCATCTCATCATGCAGTCTGTTCAAGAATCTCTCCTTCTTCTTGGCCTCCGTGTTGATCTCATCGGGTGCATATCTGGCAAGTGACAGGAATTTGTCACGGTACTCTACCACCGTCATTCTTCCTTGCTTCAACTCACGGAATTCATCTCTCATCCTGTTGACAAGACCTTGCGGCACGTGGGTGCGGCTGAACTTGACCTTGAATGCTTCCCAGGTCATCACTTGACCTTGGTTCATAGTCGGATGCTATTCCACCAAGCTCTTGCATCTCCCCGGATAGTGGGTGGCGAATAGAACTTTCTCATTTGCATCCACTCCTGCAACCTCTAAGTTGTTTTCTATGGTCCGCAACTACCATCATCGATCTAGTGGGTTCTTAGATTGGTTGAAGATTGGGGGATTTGTGTTCTGAAAGTTTTTGAGTTTGGATCCTTGGTGATCCTAATTTCCATGCCCTTGGTTGTTGAGAGCCATCTGGGCGATCTGCTGCAGTGTTGCTAAGTTGGCTTGACGTTCGGCCCTGCTTGCTTCACGATCTGCTATGAGATTCTGCAAGATCTGCAGCATTGGGTCCTGCGACGAGCTGCTTCCTCCTTGGTTTCCACGAGGCATCTGGAGATTTAGATAGATATAGGGGTAAGAGGGAAATTCTAAGGTTCATGGTTTTGAGGTTTTCAAAGCTAAAACTTTGAGTTAGACTCAGGTTTCTCAACTAACTGCTTTTTCATTCATGCAAACAAGCACACGATACAACACACACCACAGCAATAAAAGGGAAAACAGATGGTTTGAAGAACCATTCTGCAAGCTACGATACAATGAGATGATACATCTCATGCTACGACAGTGCTCTAGTGCATCTACTCATCGTCGATGAAGTCGGAGTCTTCATCTTCAGTGTAGAAGTCCACGGCATCCTCCTCCAGAAAGTCATCATCGTTGCTGAGGTAAGAATCCATATCTCCTTGGATGTCTTCACCCTCATCTTCTTCTTCTTTTGCTACAAGCTGAGCTTCCTGCTCCTTGACGGTCTTCTTGAGGTATGCCACATTCTTGCGAAGACGGGCGATGGTGCGATCCTTCTTGGCACGCTGGCGATGAAGAGACTGGCGGTCTTGGACAAGCAGTGCGAAAGTCTGGGCCTTCTGGTCGGCAATGGCACGGTTCTGGTTGGCTAACTCTCGGGCATTGTCCAGTTCCTGCTGTCGGTCATGAAGCAAGAAGTCAAGGTTCTCCACTTGACGCCTCAACTCGGGGTGACCTGGCATCTCCATCAGTATTCCCATGAAGTCACATCTTGCATAGTGGGCAAAACGGGTTCCTTGACTCTTGTTGACGCTGAGGGCACATAGACGTGCGAGAGCTTCATGCATTGCCCTGGCAAATCCATCTAGCCAGTTGTTCTCTCTCACGGAGAACTGAATTCTCCCAGAAGTTGGTGCTTCAATGCTTTCTCGAAGATCTGCGGTGACTAGCCATTGTAGGTCTCCTCCTGGGGGTCCTGGAAGTTGAGCTCCAAGAAACTCCGGGTGCGGGCGTCCCAGAAATTCTGACAGTGAATCCAGATCCCTCTCGAAGATCAGCTGACCTCCGTTTCCCAACTGGTAAAACTTGCTAAACTGAGTCTCCATCTACAAGAATTTAGGATGAGGAAGTTAGTGAAGTGATCAAGTGTGTCAAAATTTTAAGTAGTAGTGTAAGAATTTTGAGTAACATGAATTTTTTTGAGAGGAAGAAAATTCCAAAGGTAAGAGAGGAGATAGTTTTTCATAAATACTCACTTTGGTTTTGAAGCTAAGTTTTTGGGTTTGACGTCCATTCTAACTAGGGTCTCCTATGGTCAGGATGGCTCTGATACCAACTTGTCAACACCCGGATTTTTAATCCCAGGTGCCCGTTATGCCAAACCTCGCAATCCCAGGATTACCATTTTTGCGAGACATAACGGATTGGATATCATAGTACATCATCCATTACAAACCATACATAAGGTCTTACACAAATATGGATCTCATGATCCAAGTCTTAATACAACAAGCAGCGGAAATAAAAGATAGCGTAGCAGTGGGGTCCATCTTCGAGGCACAGTAATGTCGATTGTGAGATAGTCCTAGTTATCATAGCCGTCCTGCTGACCATCATCTTGATAATCTCCTTCATAGTCTGGCCATGATAATAGCCAGGGAAAAAAGCCATGAGTACTCTTTAAGTACTCGCAAACTACTACTAACAAGTAGTAACATCCTAAATTAAAATACTGAATCTAAATTAACTATTAAGTTAAGTTTGAAGCCTAAGCTAAGTTCAGAAGCGAAGAAAGATAAAATAAAATCTAGAATCACTTAAGTTGGGAAGCTATTTTCATTAACACAACCCTGTTGTGGTCAAGTCAAGGTTAATCATTCATTTCAAGTTATTTAGAAAACATCTGACAACGAAACCGTATGGCCATCCCAACTGTCCATAACCGCGGACGCGGCTATTCAAATAGTTTGACACTCTGCAGAGGTGGTACACTTTCACCACAAGATTCGATACATCTGTCAGGGATAACCCTGAATCATCACACTTGGTATGCAGATAATCAAACATAACCTTTCCTTTACACACCCTAGTACAAGCACCTCTCCTATGAGCATGGCCTCCCAACCATGACCATCAGTCATCTTGGGCACTGCATAGGTGAACAACATTGAGAGGTAGCCTCAGCTCAAACCTCTCCCATGAGGGAACTAATACTAATGCATATAAATTTCCAGCTAAGCCTTACCCAATTCAGGTAATGTGGTTGTATGGTAAAATTTGGAATGGTATCGCATCCGAATCCAACCATCAGTTTTAAAAAAAGGGGTTAAGGCTCATGCCTTATCATTTTCCACATCATAAACCAGTTGTGTTTCGTAACACATGTCAAAACATCTCAATAGAATGACTCATCATTCCAAGGTTTTCATAACTCATTTTCACCAAGTATTCCCATCTAAAGTGACTCAAGTTTTTGATCTACTCTAAACTACTAAGTAAGAGTGTCCACTAAGGTGGAAAGATGGGATCAATCTCATGCCATAGAATGATATCTAAAGGTTTCTAAGTAGGTCAAGTTTTATACTTTTTATGCTGCCTTCAATTTTAAGTAGAGAACTTTGTATAATCTAAGGTGGGGTAAAACTTGTCCATGAGACTTGGGGCATTAATAGTAAAAGGGGTGTGATTAAAGCATGCTTAAGGCATCTTTGCTAAACCATCTAGTTTATTCTAGCTTGCTAACCATAGCTTGCTAAGGTAAGTTTGCAAGGGTTAGCTTGCCCTGCTAATAGTGGCTTTCCTTGGTTGGT
The DNA here is from genome assembly GCA_023614405.1 of Avena insularis. NCBI lineage: Eukaryota > Viridiplantae > Streptophyta > Magnoliopsida > Poales > Poaceae > Avena > Avena insularis. The sequence continues at coordinate 326,400,420 of CM042684.1, read as the reverse complement.
GAAGTGGTGGAAGTTGTCTTCTTCTTCTTCTTCCTGGTAGAACTCCTCCTCCTCGAGAGTTTGGTCGGTGCTATCGTCTAGAAATACATAGGGAGTGCACAATCACCAAACAATACTTAACTAGGCTAAGTAGCATTCTAAAGCACACAATTGATGATCTATTATCATCACAAACATTACAAGTTTTAATTCAATAGTTTTAATCTTTTTATTTTAGAAAAGTAATTTCTACTCATTGAAATGTTAACTAAAATTTTAATATTCACCACCAAAATATGAGATCATGTGGACACATGTCCTCACCACATATTCCACAGGTGGGAATGAGATTTAAAGGTTGGATCAATATTACTTTAGTTTAAGTTTATTATTTAATGATTTAAAGTGACTAGAAATGCCTATATAGCATTATTTTGGTACTAGTCCAAAGTCACTTCATGTAAACCTTAATATTATTACATATTTGGATAGATATGATGAAATGTGATTTTTGAGAGTTGGAATCAACTCAAAAGCTGACTTGAATGATTTTATAAAAATGTTTCAATTTGCAAAAGCTTCTGTCTTCTTATTTCTATTAGGAGAAATCCAAACTCTAAATGAATTAAATCCAACGGGCTTGGATAGAGCATTTCAATACCTTTCATACAAAATTGATTTCATGCAATTTGGATTTGTCAAACTCACAGAATTGAATTTTGAAACACTGGACATAAACTATATTCTAACTAAAAAGAAAAATCCTAATTTGAATCTACGGGCTTGCGCGGGAAAGGAAATGGGCCAGCCCAGTGGCCAGTCTGTGACGGGCTCACCGACAGGGGTCCCGCTTGTCACGACACTTAACACGCCAAGCGGTACCACGTGGGCCGTGCGATTAGAGGCTAGATCTCTACGGTGAGGGTCGTCAATCACTCAGACGGGTCGCGAGCTCAAACCCTATCGGCTCGATGGGGGTCTACTGGGGGCGTACCAGGGCTCCAGTGGGGTCGGCGATGCGGGCGAACGAAGTGGAAGACGACAGCGAGGCGAGGCGTGGTCGCGGCGGAGCTTGGGGTGGCCGGAATCAACGGCACCCTTCTCCTTCAGAGGCGGCGGCTCCGGCTCCAATTCCGGCGAGCTGCTGCTCTACTTGCTCCGGCGAGAGGTGGGTGAGGTTCAGAGAGGTGAGGGGAGTGGAATGGTGTGAGTCTTTGGTGCTGGGGAGGGCTCCTTTTATAGGCTCGACGGTGAGACCGAGCGGGATGGGCGGTCGATGGTGGCGACATGGCTACGGCGAGCTAGCGTCATGGCTGGGGATGGCGATCGATGGGCGGTCCCCTGGCGGTGCTCTAGCGCTTCAATGTGGCCATAGGGGCGGTGGTATGCGGTCGGGGTGAGGTGGCGCTCTGAGAGGCAGAGGCGGCGGTGTCCATGGTGAGCGGTGGCTGTGGGGATTTGGGCGGCGAACGGGGGTGTCTGGGGTGTTCTCTAGGTCGAGGCGGAGCGATGGGCGCAGGCTGGTGTCGAGTGATGGCTGGTGCACGCGGGGGCAGTGCACGCTCTGCGGGCGGCGTCAGCATGGTCTGGTGGCACTGGGCGCGGCTTCTCCTCGGTGGTCCACGGCTGCTCTTGGCTCGGGCAAGGGATGAGAGGCGGTGTGTTGGCTACCTCCTAGACATGGCGAGGGAAAGGGGAGTGGTCTGCTGCGACGGTTGCAAGGTTGGCCGACCAGGGTGGTGCTCGGCATGGGTGTGCAGTGCGGCTAGGGGGTAGAGAAGAGGCTGGTTTGGTCTGGTCTGGCTTGAGGGGGGACAAGATGATCAAAGCACTACAGAATTGCTAGACAAAATCAGCCCAAAACAGTAATAGTTAGGCCTTAATGATCTTGCTAACAAGGTGTTTGACAAAATGGCCGCAAGAGAAAAAGTTTTGAATTTTGAGTTCAAAATTCTTGGGTGATCTCCACTAGTGCTAGATAGTCTCTGGTTGCAAGGGTTTTGAAAATGGAGCTCAAATACATGGTTTTTGAAATAGGGGTGATCTATGCATATGCATTAGATTCAATTTTGAACTGTCATTTAAAATAGTTTCCAGAATGTTTTTAGAAGATAAAAAAGGTGAGCCTTGGTATCTCATTATGTGTACTAGCAAGGGGTGTAAAGATCCAAAATTGTTTCTGTTAAGAATTGAGTACTAGGAATAGCCAAAGTAGGCATGAGAATTAATTTTGGCAAAATGACCATTTCTCCATTTTAAATCTTTTTGGATTTGATTTTCTTTAGAAAAAGTTTGGGAATGATGTAGATGATGTTTAATTCACCTAAGAAACATTTTACAAGCATTGGATCACTTAATCATGGCAATTCAAAAAACTCCTATTTAAATGCACATAATATGAATGCTTTCATTTTAAAAAATGGAAAAGTTTTTGTTAACCCTATTTTTGGATGATTGGATCTTTGATAAACTTGGATTAAAGTTTTGGGATGTTACACGCTACCCCGCCGTCGTGTGGCCACGCTCCTCCTCCTTCGACCGGCCCCTCTCGCCACCGGCGCAACGATGGCGAGAAGACCTGTCCGCCCTTATCTTTCTCTTGTGGCCGACGGCAGTAGGAACCGGCGGCGGTGCGGGCGTCTGTAGGGTAGTGCCCAATCTCATCCGATCGAGTAGGCGGAGACAACGAAACGGTGACACCACGTACACCCTCCTCTCCCACCCACCGGCGCACTCCTCTCCTTCTCTAGGTGGCCGGTGGCGAGGAGGAGGAGCTCGATTTCTGCCTCATGCTTCTTCCCTAAGTGCCCCCCGAGAAGTCGCTACAACACCACCTCCACCACCACGACCCTCCACCGCCTCCCTTCCAATATGATCTCCACCTCCACCGTCCTCATCTTAGGACCTCATCTTTCCCATGATGGTCTCAACAGTGGCGCCTCTGGTCACTACCCCATCACCATCCCGTTTATGATCTGGGCGAGTAGGCTGAGGAGTATTGTTTTTCCTTCGTCGTCGTCTCCTCCTTACCTTATTTTTGCTCCATTGGTTTATTGTTCTATGTTGCTGATTCCCATTCGAGTTGGTAGGTCTAGGTGGTTTTTTGTTTTGATTGTGTTGCGACTGCTTCGACTCTCATCATCTGCCCGCCTTCCTAATGTCATCACGGGAAGGCATCCCGCTGCCAGCCGGTCGATAGTTAGGGCGCCCACGTGCTCTCCCTCTACTCCATCATCCATCTCCCCATCACCAATTCCACCTCCGAGGGATCACCCCTTGTCCTTACCCCATGGGATTTGTAAGCATGATTTTGTCCCAACATTTGGTATAAAATCCATGCTGGTGAAAATCACGAATTAGTTTGTGAACTTCCTTTCCCACTCTTGGATTTTTTTGGTTTCTCTTAAAATCAAAATAGTGTAAGAGAGAACCCATATTTATTCACTGTAGTGGATTACCCATATTCTAGGTTGAGAGTTGTATCCTTTTTTTGCAGAGAAGGAGTGGATTGTGAGGTGAGCTGCCATTTGATAAATCCAGCAAGCTATGTCTATGTCACATTCTGTAGGTGATATAAGTTGTTATAGAGCCAGGTTTTAGATGTCACAAAATCACACTTCACTGTTGTATTATACACCTCAATCTTGCATCAAACTCGATAATTATCAATCTATACTGAACTGATCAGACAAACAACATATCCTTTTCTACATGGCTGGTATTTTTCTAGAGATTAATCTGCGGTGAACTACCAACACAAGATTACTATATGTTTCTGAAATACCATTCTTCTGCTATCCTTTTGTTTTCTGCTTCAATCATGATTATGTTCTTTGTGTAAAACTTCTCCTGTAAATATTTTTTCCTCCATTTTTACTAGTTTCAGGTAACCATTTTATATTTTAAGTTTAGTGTTGTGTATTTCCTTGGGCTAATAATGAGACAACGCTATCATTAGGTGATTGTTGCTCCAATTACCCTTCTATTATCTTCTCTTAGTGAACTCCTTCCCACCAGCCATTACGCTATATATAGCTAAGATGCCACCATGCAAGTGTAAACAGTTAGTGCAAATGTATTTTGTCAAGTTTCTTCTATTTTTGTCAGTTGTTGTTTAGGGACTACAATGGTTATGATTCAATTTGATTGGAATGTTCTACATCAAGTACTGTTTGAGATCGGATAACAAGAGCTAGGTCAATAATTTCATATATGTTCATATCTGCAGGCTGGCATAATGAAGGGGTGCTGTTAACCTGGTGGATTTAATCAAGATTTAACTAAAGGAGGGCTCCATCCATACAATATTGCGTTTTAACCATTACACGGATAGATCAGTCGATCATCCCTTAAGGACCGCGTCAAGTAGAGTGCTTGCATAGCTAGAGAACTTCCCTATGTTGGCCAATAGTGTTTCCCCATTCATAGAGTGAGCAGATCAAATGGATCAAGGCATCATGTTTCCAGGTCGAGAAATAAATCGCTGGTTAGGTATGATAACCTCATATGCATGCAATGATTTTTGCACAAACATTATCTGAATTTGTAGTCGTCTGGTTTGTTTACTGTAGTCTCTGAAGTTAATGTCTCCTTCGGACGCGGCTAAATAAGGAAAATGACACATTTACATCACTCATGGGAGGTATGTACTTCCGTTTCATAATATTATTTGTTCCGAAACTGCAGCTATGTCTAATGTTTGAAAATTAGACTTAAGTGCTTCATAAAATAATCATCACATATGATAGTTGAGTAATACTTCCATTTTTCTGAACTACACGTTGTCTAGATTAAAGGAGATATGCCCTAGAGACAAATAATAAATAGGTTTTTATTGTCATATCTCAATTAGTTTATAATATTTTCATATTGTGCTATAACTGTATCAAGTAGAAACATTAGTACAGTTGTGGTATGAAACAACCAAGTCCCTAGTAGCCTCTATTCATACTAGTTCGTTGGTCATGAGGATGATCTGGGTTTCAAGATCATGGGTATTTATGCCAATTGACAACAGGGTCATATCATTGGAGAATGATGTGATGGAGATTCCTCGAAGGATTGCAACACGATCAAGTTATATAAGTTTATTGTTGCAACAACTATACCTAGACTCCTTTTCCTTAGACCGTGAGCTCATATTACTCACTGTTTCCTAAGGCTGCTTTGACTGCATCAACCATCATCTAATAATACGGTGGCCATAAAGGTGTATGTTGGGTATTCCAAAGAAACAGTTGATGACATTTGACTGCAAGACCAGGATTTGTTCACCCACATGATGGATAAAGATACATATGGCCGGCTTAGTGAGATTACATCCATAAATGTTGCATCATGTGACTCTGTCACGGGGATATAATATCACGGTAACAAGAAAACATGACTTGTTGTTAACAAGATTGAACAAGGTATGTGATACCAATGATTGGGTCTCGGACAAGTCGTATCAAGAAACAAAAGGAATTAGATGCTACATTTAGCGGTTCAAACGACATTGTCATCAGGAATGCATGGGGGTCACATAGATATCCCTGGTCCCTCTTTTGATCATTGATACAGATCATGTCTAGAGCATTTCTGAGCCGTGAGAGGATACACTTAAGGGTACGATGAAAGCGATCATTCGTAAGACGGAATCACAGTAGAGAAAGAGAAAGATGGAATCGTTCCGCGAAGAGATCCGAAGTTGTTCGAAGAAAGAATAAAGGAAAAGACCCGAAAAAGTGTTTTCAGATAAATGGAAATTTGAATATACATTGAGTATCTGTTAATTATAAATTAATATATTCTAAATAATATTTAAATTAAGATTTATAAAAGCAACTTTCATATTAGGCCAAAACCCCGGAGGAAATTAGCATAAGAGAAAAACTGCAGAAAAAAGGAAAAAAGGAAAAGCCCACATGGGCGGCAGATAAAAGCCGCCGCACGGGGGCAGCAGCCAGCCGCGGCCGACCTACTCAACCCGGCCCATGGGCGCTGGGAGCAGGCGGCAATGGCTGCGAGTAGCAGCTACCACCTGGGCGCCACTACCGCCACCGGCACCAGGCCGCAGGGCGCAAGGTGGCTGGGTGGGTGGCCCACCACTCGCTCCAGGCCGCCATGCAGTAGGTAGAAGGCGGACGCGCGCCAATGCCCACCCGGCCGGATCACTTCCTAGGCTGTTGTTTGCTGCCTCCCTCTTGACTAGTTGGGCTGGTTAAATTTGGTCCAACCGGCTGGGACGATTTTTCCTGGTATTTTCCCTTTAGTAATTAGTCCCACATGGATTAGCCTTTGAGAAAGGCACACCCCCTTAGCCTATATAAGGAGGTGCCTATAGGTGGGATTAAAACACACCAACACACCAATATTTGGAGAAGTTATTTGGTTAACTTCCTCCTTCCCTCTCTCTCTAGCCCTTGTGACCATCGCCCCAAGTTTGGGTTGTGCGAACGAGGCACACCTGCAGTACGACGTTGCGCTGCAGGGATGCCTAGCCAGATATCAACTTCCGCACTCCCGACGGGATCGGGGAGCCGGAGGTCTCATCGTGCATCGGATGTGTACGAAGACACAAGGCGCAACACTTGGGGCACTTAAATGTTGTGAGTCGGAGCTGTTGCACGATGAAGAAGAAGTAAGGGGTGACCTGCGAGGAGCTTCACGACCTTGAGGTCGGCTACGAGTACGACTACATCAACCACGTTCCCCTCGGAACGTTAACCGTGTACGGTCTACAAGGGTATGTATTCTCTACGCATTGGCCGTTAACACTTACTACATAGATAGATCCTAGGCAGTTTTGGGGTTTCATCATAGGAAATTTTTTGTTTTCTGCTGCGGATCCCCTTCAATGGTATCAGAGCTGATCTATGCGTAGGAGTGTTGTACAGCCAGTACACAGATGTATTGTGTGGGCATTGATCCCTTAGTTGTTACCCTCTAACGTGTACTTGTTTATATCGTGGTTTTGTTTGATGAAGTGGCCCGGACTGACCTTACGCGTATTCGTACGCGAGACTGGTTCCACGCTCAACATACGGCGTGTACCGTATAAGTGGCTAGCGGGTGTCTGTCTCTCATTCGATAGTTGATATAGCATTTACAACGGAGGGCCCCGAAAGGGGTGTACTAGAGACAACTGTCGGATCCATGTTGTGGTTGGCAAGTTCGTAGTTTAGAAACGGTTCTATTGCAAAAGCCCTAATAACCACTTAAAACTTGCAATAGATAAAGTAGAGGCGTCTAACTTTATTTTGCAGGGATGCATGTGATTATGATACGGCATTTGTCGTTATGAAGGTAAAGTAGTTTACTTTTCTGTTACTAAGTAGCATAGTAATAGTCATCGTTCCGATGGACGACCTGGTGGCGGCGTCGTGGACTTGGCGTCAAACCAAGGGAAAGATGGAGATCGTGCCGGAGCGCTCGATGGAGATCATGGCGCAAGAAAGACCATATCATATCACATTATACATATAATGTTGATATCTATTTTACATCTTATTGTGTGCTAGTATTAAGATACCCAATGGTAGCAAATAAGATAATCCCTATGGAATTCCAATGTTCTGTGTTTCCCTTGTGTGTGCACCACCAAGAAAGTTTTTAGTTATGAGGCGCCCTGCGGTGAGTAGAGGTTAGACATATCTACGTTCGCATACAGTGGGTGTGAGCCATGTTTCACAGCAAATACACACAACTTAGATTTGGCGAGCCTAGCATGTTATAGAGACGTGGCCTCGGAACACAAGAGATCGAAAGATCGAGCATGAGTCACATGGATGATGTGATTGGCATTATTGAATGTCTACCTTTGATACTGCACTGATGGCCATGATGATCGGGGGAGGTGCAGAGGATAGGGATCATGTGATCACTAAAATCGTCCAGGGGATGACAATTTTAGTGGAGACCAATTATAAATTGATCTCTTATTATGAACTTAGTCTAGATGTCTATTTGCAAATATCTTAGTAGATTTTGGCCTATCCCATTGAGGTCCTTTGCGACCATGGGAATATATTACTTAATTTGGAACTTAGAAAAAGGGTCCAACTTCATAGATTAATACCCACGCTTGAGGGATATCCTCGTAAAAGGTAATCTTCTCTTCTTGATACAATAACCATTAGGAGATAATTCGATGACTCCGGAATGTTTGTGTTTTCTCCATAATCATCCAATAAGCCATACTCCATTCTATGGAGAATTGGACTACATTTTGTATTATGCAAATCTGGCACATAACGTATGAGCTGTTGGATGGGTTTTCCTCCATCATGGATGAAAAGAGAATGTTTGGAAAAACACTTAGCGATCTTGCATTAGAGTTGAGAACTCTTGGAAGGTCTTGATTGCAATGGAGGTCATGGATGAAAAGGTATATGTAAGATATACAAATTATAAATGTGGCTCTTGCAAAACTCGTTGCAGTTTGCAAAGTATTTAGTACTTGTCCCGTTTTGTGAAAACAGGAGGATCTGCTTGAGAATTTTTTGTTTTTGAGGCAGCATGACTTGATGACAGCAAGCAAAATAGTTGATGGCCGACATCACCTCTTTCCTCAAAGTTTGTCATTTGGATTAGTGGACTTGAATATAATTTGTAATCCTTGTTTGTGTGTCCTGCTTTTGGCGAGACGATTATTCATATGAACAAGTTACAAGCCAGTTTGTACTATTCTTATGAACAATACCGTTATGCTCTCATTACGATTACAAACAAGTTATTCTCATCACTATGTTAATGATAATAGTTTAAACATTTATAAAGGATTAGAATGCTAAAAGATATCCAAAGTTTAATAATGAAATGACACTATAGTTTAAGTCATTTTGGTTATTGCATGTCCTTTATGAAGATCGGGGTCCTAGATGCTTAATCTAGAGACTTTGCAAAACCATGCCTCTTGGGCAGAATGACTAAAACTCCGCATTCTGGTAAAACGGTGATATGCGAAGAAATGTTGAACTTTATACATAGTGATGTATCATATTTTCAACAAGTAGTGGAAATCATTTATTGTAGACTTAAGTGAATAAGCGTATTTACTTAATGAAACATGAGTTCGAAATGATTTGAATTGTTCAAATAAGTTCACAACAATAAAAGGATATTGAAATTAACGAGAATACGATGTCTCTTTGATTTGATCGACATGACTGAAGTATTCAAGTTAAGTTTAGCATAAAAGGAACTTGTGAAAGATGTTTCACAAATTATGATAATTGGATGAATTCAAACTATGTTGAAATGTCTAAACATCATAATCATTATGTATTAAGATACATATGGTATAATATCATCTCTTCTAGGGGTTATAGTTATCATTTAGAGTTAAAGATCAAAATAAGCAAACACTCATTTGAAATACAAAGGAATATCTAAAGATTCATGGAAACAACACCATAAGTGTTATGGCAAGTTCGAGTTTCTGGAGATTTCGACAAGTCGAAATCATGGCGAATAAACAAGTCTTTGTAGAGAATTCTTAGGAAGCTATGAATGCATCATCCACAAGGGGCAAACCTGCTGTTGTCCTAAGTTGACGTGTCTTGATGAAGATATACAGGTGGAAGAAAGTAAAAGATCAAAACAAGGTATTTGACCTTACCTCCTAATTGTTGAGTGGCGTAACGAAATTTGTTTCGTGAAAGCAAACTCTACAAATAGAGGAGAAACTGTTGATAATGATCATAAAGTTTCAAATAATACTTTTACTAAAGAAAGTAGGATTCAACTATATATTCTAACAAGTTTGTGAAATTATATTGTTGACTCACTTGTCATGTTTTGAACAAGACATACCTACGAATTACAAAGAAGCATGATGGACCTAAGTACGAGAAATGAATGGTCATTGAAATCTCGTTAGTGGAATTCTCAAATTGATGATGATCAAAGAATTTTGGAATGTCCAAGATTATCGAGAGGACCTAGATTTGAGTGGGAGCAAATCAGCTTGGCAAATTCATAATATGCAGCTAACATATTTTGAGTAGGAGCTAAGTGAAATCCCTGGATCTCAAACATGAATGTCATATTTGAGTGGGAGCGTGAAATCATTTTGTGATATGTGGACGACATATGTGAATGATGTGATTGGTGTTAATAATATTTAAGTTAGGATGAAGTTGAAGTTATTAAACAATAAGATCTATCGAGATAGATTGGTGAGTTTAATAAACACTAAATGTCGAATACTTCCTGGACTTGATTCTAAAAGTTGTTCAAGAATGTCCTAAGCAAGATTCTGAAGAAGCTCAGAATGGAATAAGGTGAGAGAGTAGTTCTTACTATATGAAGCATTGAGTTAGTATTGCAACTATGGTTGAAAGAAAGAGATGTGTTGCATCTCCTATGCCTTAGTCATAGGTTCTTCCACATAACCATGTTGTATACTCGACGTAATGTGACCCGAAGTTCTGGTTGGTAGGACAAAGTCTTAACTATAAGAACGTGTCTTTAAGTGATTCCTGAGTTGATCACTGAACCAGAATTAAGTTTGTACTTAAATGGAAAGAAGCAAAGTAAGTGGCATAGTTGCATTTCATGCACTGGGATCTACATAGATATAGAAATATAAAGGCTCCATCTGATGTGATGTATAATGTTATGGCGAGGCTAGTTCGCTTTTAACATAGTAAGATGTGTCCTAGGGCACAATGCCCATGAGAAAGCCCTCGAGGTTGATCTAAAGTCACTGTAGGCTCCTGGAATCCAGCCTCGTTCTGTTTCCATGACTACAGTATATACACAAAGGATAACAAACTGTGTTTCGAAGTTTAGATCACAACGGTGAAAACGACCGTCATTATAAACACTAGAAATCAAGTCTCACTTTGTCGCCAAACAAAAGCTTCGACCCATTATACGATAATGGTGTGAATGTCAAAATTAGGAAGACCTTAACGATTTGCAAAAGACATAATGATTTGGTAAAACAGAACATGGACATGACATTTCCCGTGAGCATGCATGACCTATAAACGCATATGTTATATGGTTTATATGAGTAAAATGCGAGCTAGATTATTTGTACTCTAGTGCAAGTGGGAGACTGAAGGAGATATGTCCTAGAGGCAAATAATAAATAGGTTTTTATTGTCATATCTTAATTAGTTTATAATAGTTTTATATTGTGCTATAACTGTATCAAGTAGAAACATTGGTATAGGTGTGGTATGAAACAACCAAGTCCCTAGTAGCCTCTATTCATACTAGTTCGTTGGTCATGAGGATGATCTAGGTTTCAAGATCATGGGCATTTATGCCAATTGACAAAAGGGTCATATCATTAGAGAATGATGTGATGGACATTCCTCGAAGGATTGCAATACGATCAAGTCATATAAGTTCATTGTTGCAATAGCTATACCTAGACTCCTTTTCCTTAGACCGTGAGCTCATATTACTCACTGTTTCTCGAGACTGCTTTGACTGCATCAACCGTCATCTGGTAATACGGTGGCCATAAAGGTGTATGTTGGGTATTCCAAAGGAACAGTTGATGACATGTGACTGCAAGACTAGGATTTGTTTACCCACATGACGGGTAAAGATACATATGGACGGCTTGGTGAGATTACATCCATAAATGTTGCAACATGTGACTCGGTCACGGGGATGTAATATCACGGTAACAAGAAAATAGAACTTGTTGTTAACGAGATTGAACAAGGTATGTGATACCAATGATCGGGTCTCGTACAAGTCGTATCAAGAAACAAAAGGAATTGGATGCTACATTTAGCGGTTCAAACGACATTGTTATCAGGAATGCATAGGGGTCACATGGATATCCCTGGTCCCTCTATTGATCGTTGATACAGATCATGTCTAGAGCATTCTCGAGCCGTGAGAGGATACACTTAAGGGTACGATGAGAGCGATCATTCATAAGACGGAATCACAGTAGAGAAAGAGAAACCTGGAATCGTTCCGCGGAGAGATCCGAAGTTGTTCGAAGAAAGAATAAAGGAAAAGACCGAGAAAAGTGTTTTCGGATAAATGGAAATTTGAATATATATTAAGTATATATTAATTATGAATTAATATATTGTAAATAATATTTAAATTAAGATTTATAAAAGCAACTTTCATATTAGGCCAAAACCATGGAGGGAATTAGCCTAAGAGAAAATCTGCAGAAAAGGAAAAAGGAAAAGCCCACGTGGGCGGCAGATAAAAGCCTCCGCACGGGGGCAGCAGCCAGCCGCGGCCGACCTACTCAACCCGGCCCATGGGCGCGCGGGGAGCCAGCGGACCAAGCGGGCTACGGGCAAGCAGCGGACCACCCGGGCTGGGCGCGGTAAACTAGCAGGCACGAGGTGGGCTGCGCCAAGGCCCACCTGGCCGGCTCCCTTTCCAGGCTGTTGTTTGCTGCCTCCCTCTTGACTAGTTGGGCTAGTTAAATTTGGCCCAACCGGCTGGGATGATTTTTCCTGATATTTTTCCTTTAGTAATTAGTCCCACATGGCTTAGCCTTTGAGAAAGACAAACCCCCTTAGCCTATATAAGGAGGTGCCTATGGGTGGGATTAAAATACACCAATATTTGGAGAAGTCCTTTGGTTGATTTCCTCCTTCCCTCTCTCTCTCTCTCTAGAGCTTGTGACCATGGCCCCAAGTTTGGGCTGTGCGAACGAGGCACACCTGTAGTACGCCGTTGCGCTGTAGAGATTCCTTGCCGGATATCAACTTCAACACTCCCGGCGGGATCGGGGAGCCGGAGGTCTCATCGTGCACCGGATGTGTATGAAGACACGAGGCGCAACACTTGGGGCGCTTAAATATCGTGAGCCGGAGCTGCTGCACGATGAAGAAGGAGCAAGGGGTGACTTGCGAGGAGCTTCGTGACCTTGAGGTCGACTACGAGTACGACTACATCAACCATGTTCTCCTCAGAACATTAACCGCGTACAGTCTACAAGGGTATATATTCTCTACGCATTGGCCGTTATCGTATTACTACATAGATAGATCCTAGAAAATTTTGGGGTTCCATCGTAGGAATTTTTTTGTTTTGTGCTGCGGATCCCCTTCAGTGGTATCAGAGCTGATCTATGCGTAGGAGTGATGTACGGCCAGTCGCACATGTATTGTGCGGGCATTGATCCCTTAGTTGTTACCCTCTAACGTGTACTTGTTTATATCGCGGTATTGTTTGATGAAGCGGCCCAGACCGACCTTACGCGTATTCGTACGCGAGACTGGTTCCACGCTCAACATACGACTTGTACCATATAAGTGGCTAGCGGGTGTCTGTCTCTTATTCGATAGTTGATATAGCATTTACAACAGAGGGCCCCAAAAGGGGTGTAGTAGAGACAACTGTCGGATCCATATTGTGGTTGGAAAGTTCGTAGTTTAGAAATGATTCTATTGCGAAAGCCCTAACAACCACGTAAAACTTGCAACATATAAAGTAGAGGCGTCTAACTTTATTTTGCAGGGGGGCATGTGATTATGATATGGTATTAGTCGTTACGAAGGTAAAGTAGTTTACTTTTCTATTACTAAGTAATATAGTAATATTCATCGTTCCGATGGACGACCTGGTGGCGGCGTCGTGGACTTGGCGTCAAACCAAGGGCAAGATGGAGATCATGCCGGAGCGCTCGATGGAGATCAAGGCGCAAGAAAGACCATATCATATCACATTATACATATGATGTTGATATCTGTTTTACATCTTATTGTGTGCTAGTATTAAGATACCCAATGGTAGAAAATAAGATAATTCCTATTGAATTCCAATGTTCCGTGTTCCCCTTGTGTGTGCACCACCAAGAAAGTTCTTCGTTATGAGGTGCCCTACGGTGAGTAGGGGTCAGACATATCTACGTTCGCATACAGTGGGTGTTAGCCATGTTGCACAGTAAATACACACATGTTATATTTGGCGAGCCTAGCATGTTACAGAGATGTGGCCTCAGAACACAAGAGATCGAAAGATCGAGCATGAGTCACATGGATGATGTGATTGACATTATTTAATGTCTACCTTTGATACTGCACGGATGGCCGTGATGATCGGGGGAGGTGCAGAGGATAGGGATCGTGCGATCACTAAAATCGTCCAGGCGATGACAATTTTAGTGGAGACCAATTATAAATTGATCTCTTATTATGAACTTAGTCTAGATGTCTATTTACAAATATCTTAGTAGATTTTAGCCTATCCCATTGAGGTCCTTTGCGACCATGGAAATATTTTTTTTTAATTTGGAACTGAGCAAAAGGATTCAACTTCATAGATTAATACCCACGCCTGAGGGATATCCTTGTAAAAGGTGATCTTCTCTTCCTGATACAATAACCATTAGGAGATAATTCGATGACTCCGAAATGTTTGTGTTTTCTCCATAATCATCCAATAAGCCATAGTCCATTCGATGGAGAATTAGACTACATTGTGTATTATGCAAATCTGGCACATAACGTATGAGCCGTTGGATGGGTTTTCCTCCATAATGGATGAAAAGAGAATGTTTGGAAAAACACTTAGCGATCTTGCATTAGAGTTGAGAACTCTTGAAAGGGCTTGATTGCAATGGAGGTCATGGATGAAAATATATATGTAAGATATACAAATTATAAATGTGGTTTTTGCAAAACTCGTTGCAGTTTGCAAAGTATTTGATACTTGTCCCGTTTTGTGAAAACATGAGGATCTGCTTGAGAATTGTTGTTTTTGAGGCAGCGTGACTTGATGGCGGCAAGCAAAACAGTTGATGGCTGACATCACCTCTTTTCTCAAAATTTGTCATTTGGATTAGTGGACTTGAATATAATTTGTAATCCTTGTTTGTGTGTCTTGTTTTTGGCGAGACGATTATTCGTATGAACAAGTTACAAGCCAGTTTATCCTATTCTTATGAACAATACCGTTATGGTCATATTACGATTACAAACAAGTTATTCTCATCACTATGTCAATGATAATAGTTTAAACATTTATAAAGAACTAGAATGTTAAAAGATATCCAAAGTTTAATAATAAAATGACACTATAGTTTAAGTTTTCAAAGCTAAGAATTGGAGAGAAAAATGCGAGTGTCTAATGTACTATGGTTTAGCCCTGGAGCTATGTGGAGCAGCCCTAACCACTGACGAGTTTATATTATTTTTTGGTATTTTTGCTAAGATTTCATTTTTTTGGGTTTATATGCTCTTTGTCCGCAACTCCAAGATGTTGCTCGCAACCGCCCTCATTGACCGTCGTGTTCGGGGAAGAGCAGCAACATCAACCCTTGCCATTTCTTCATTGTTTCGGCAAATTGGTAGGATTTTTGGGTATCTTTGTTTCAATTATTTCAAATTTAGCATCTCAGCTCAGTGCTTAGTGCTATGCCTGTTGTTTCTGTTTCACATGATTTGATGATTTGCATTTGCATTGAGACCAGAATGTAGATATTGCCATGTTTTATGGGGTTTATCTTCCCCAAATATTGATCTCTTCAATTGTTCACGAGGTGTTGCCTCTGGCTAATATGTTTGCTGACACGATCTAGCCTTATGACTGGTCCATCCCCAGGGACCTCTTCGCCAACTCCTTTAAGATCTAACAGGCTAAGTTTAGTAAGAAAACAACATCAACAACATATGCTGAAAACTGTAGCCGTTGTTGACGCGATGTCACTGGTTGTATATCCATCACTTATGTATCTTGTTGGGTGACTGATTTGCAGCTAAAGCTGTCCTGAGGGGGATTCTGGACTCACCTGGAAAGCCTATTCAAATCTATCGAAAAGGTCTAGAATGGGAAAATACTCTAAACTTCTTTATTGTCTGGGAAGTGTAACAAAACTCACTCAGTTGTGCCTTGGCCGGAGTCATACACAAGCAAGTGCACGCGTTAATAATTGGCAGTGGAGCCGTGAGCTTGAGCTTCTCTCTCAGCATGTAATTTGAAACGGTGACTTAATTAAGTCCAGAAATATCACGCAATAGGCATATTTTCTTCACATATGTATTCTACTTATTTTTGAATCAAACTTGATGTGATCTCCATCGGTGTTTTCAATTCCAATTTGGTCCAAATTAAAAGTGGTTGTAACTTCAAAAAAAATTGACATTTATTTATACTTTTTTCTTAAGAGTTTATAACCATAAAATTGCATTGTCTTTGGTATCATTTCAGCGTGCATCTTTTTCCATGCCATCTAGACTGTACGTGGGTTTTCGTGAAAAGGAAACTCGGTATGCAGCTCTGTGTTTTGGTGTAGCAGTCTTCCAAACACAATGCTATTATAAAATGTAATGATATGCCATATTTCCATTGAATTGGTAGTAGAGCTTTCCTTAAAAGCTCATGTGCTTAACATGTTATAATGGAGTACAGAAACACCTCTTACTCTTTAACTCATGGCATCCCCGAGGGCGCGGCGTGGCGCCGCGCCGGCACCAGCTAGTACTTCTTATGATGGGAGCGATTGCCAGTATCTGATCGCTATGTCTATGTAAAAATGATAAAGAATTTAATGATAAAAATTATACTCTCTTACAGGTTATCTATCATGTAGAGTTTCACGGCCACTTTACGGAGGTGTGATACGTCTATAGGATAGAATGCGGGATTTTTGACCTAAGATGGATGACATCATAATTTTCGGATCGGCCCTCTAGCACCTTAGACGTTTTGCAACTTCTCGTTACGGCATGTAGTTTGTCTTTTTTATTTTTATTTTGGGACTATGAACTTGTTTCAATTGTGTGTATACTACCTCCATTTTAAAAATAAGACGCACACGTATTTCAAAGCAAGGTTAAATAGAAGAACTAAAACTTGTTGATATTGAGTAAAATTAGTATCGTTGGATTCATAATGAAACACACTTTCCAATGATGCTAGTTTTATACTGATATTTTATATATATTTAGAATAAATCTTGGTCAAAGAAAAACACGCAAAACGTGGACGCATTATTCTTTAGAACCGAGTTAGTACTAATTATGCAAATATCAAGTGTAATACTTAAAGGCAACATATCCTGTGCATCCGCTACGTTTGTGCATCCGTGCATCCCAGACTTTTTCTGCTCCACGATTATAATCTGACGGGTTTTTCATCAACACGTCCGCCTTCCACGCTCTATCCATAGCAGAAAATACTGTTTTTCAGAAAACCCCTTGGAGGCTGGACTACATCGTGACGACGTTGCTGCGATCGCGACGGCGGCCGGTGAACCCTGGGAAAAGGGCGCGCGTATCTTCGCCCCAACGCTAAGGCGAGTCCTCGTCCACCTGCAAGCGTGACCTCAGCCGCGGCCGCCGTCAAGCGCTCTCATGTATGAATGTAATAATTTGCTAATCTATGCCTAACTTCTTTCTTCCCTGTCTCACGTGTAATTTCGTAATCTATGTCAAACTCCTATGTTCCATGTCTCACGTGTTGTTGAACATCAGTACAACAACAAGCAATCTTCGTTCCAGCAGCGACCAATCATGATGGTGCAACAAGTGCCATGGAACCGGTAGCAACAATCAGCGACACCACAAGTGCCAGGTAATGCAAAAAAATATTCAGTCCTTACGTATGCTACTCCTTCCGATCTTAATTGACTTAGATTTGTCTAGATTTGACTGTATCTAGACATAATTTATTACTCCCTCCGATTCAAATTAGTTGATTTGGTTTTATCTAAATTCAGATGTATCTAGCCCTAAAATAAGTCTAGATCCATTCGAATCTACACAAATCCGAGTCAAGTAATTTGGATCGTAAGGAGTATTAGATACTTCCGTATCTGATAAATTTGAGTCAACTAATTTGGATCGGAGAGAATATTAAGATTGTGTGTGGAAATCTTAAACTTGTAGCAACTTGTGCAGTCATATGGAGACAATCAACGACTTGCAAATGCATAGGAATGAGCCGGAGTTTGGTACACCCAAAAAAATGCAAATATATCACTAGCTGTAAGTTTTATCACTCTGCGCACCGACAAATGATGCTATTCATATATCGATCTATGAATGAAGGTGCTTATGAGAATTTATGTCCATGCTTCAGGATTCATCTTTTACACCTCAGTGTGATGAGAATTTGAAGCCTAAAGTAGGAATGATATTTGAAGGACTTGGGGCCGTCGAGGAGTTTTACAAGTCATATGCACATCACGTAGGGTTTGGAGTTCGTGTTGGACAACAGAAGAAGATGGAGAATCAGCTTGTTTATACTAAACGATTTATGTGTAACAGGGAAGGATTCAAGTCCAAAAAGAATGAGGCGATCGGTGAACCCTTTGATAAAAGACGTAAGAAAACAGACACAAGATGTGGTTGTGATGCACATATTTTTGTTAAACTATGTGGAGACAACACCTACAAAATAGAGTCATGGGTTGAGCACCACATTCATGGTCTTGTCTCTCCTGATAAGCGCCATTTGATCAGATCGAACCGTAGAGTTAGTGAGATGGCAAAAAAATACTCTATACACATACCACAAGGCAAACATTGGCACTTCCCAGGTATACAGGCTCCTCCAGGTCAAAGAGGGTGGGATTCCAAATGTTGGGTGCATGAGGAGAGACTTGTAGAATTACTACCGTGACCTCAGGTTGAAAATTAGGAACGCCGATGCTCAAATGTTTGTTGCGCAGCTTGCTAGAATACATGAAGTTAATTCAGCATTTTTCTATGATTTTGAAGTGAATGAAGATGGAGAATTGGTGCGTGTGTTCTGGGCAGATGCCACATGCAGGAAGAACTACAATCATTTTGGTGATGTGGTATCGTTAAATTCTACATACACCACTAATCAGTACAATATGATCTTTGCACCATTCACAGGGGTCAATCATCACTTACAAAGTATCTTTTTTGGTGCTGCATTTTTAGCAAATGAGCAGACTGAATCGTACGTTTGGTTATTTCAGACCTTCCTAAAAGCAATGGGAGGAGTAGCACCAACACTCATCATAACTGATGAAGCCGTTAGCATCAAGAATGCAATCGACATGGTTCTTGCAAGCTCCGTGCATAGATTTTGCATGTGGCATATAATGGAAAAGGTGCCTGAGAAGATTGGACCTTTGGTTAGGGAAGAACCTGAAATTTGGAAGAGGCTGAACTCGTGTGTTTGGGGTTTAGAAAATGCACATGAGTTTGAGACACAATAGAATTCTATCATTACAGAGTTTGGGTTGGAAGACAATGAGTGGTTGGCTAACAGGTTCAGCATTCGAGAGACATGGATACCGGCCTACTTTATGGATATATCACTCGCTGGTATTCTCCGAACCACTTCAAGGTCAGAAAGTGCAAATTCTTTTTTTAACGGTTTTATTCACCGTAGGCTCGCTTTTGTTGAGTTCTGGCTTAGGTTTGATACAGCTTTAGAATGTCAACGTGAGGAGGAGTTGATGGCAGATAACACTAGCTTACATACCACACCGCAACTATTGACACCATGGATAATGGAGAAACAAGGGAGCGAGGTATTCACATATGAGGTGTTTGTGAAATTTCAACAGCAGGTTATGGCTGCTAGAGACAATTGTTATGTTCAGGGCATTACACAAGATGAGGGATTAAAAATCGTGACAGTGAGAGGTGCATCCGGTAAGGTCAGGGAGGTCCACTATGACATGACAACCATGATAGCATATTGTTCGTGTAAGTTATTTGTATCAATTGGAATTCCATGCCGCCATATTATCCAAGTATTGAGGACAGAAAATCATACCAAGCTTCCCGATTACTACATTATGAAAAGATGGCAAAAAAGGTGCAAAAGGTAAAAACTGAATGCATTACAGTAGATTTCTTATTTGCTCGGAAATCATATGACTATTAGTAATTATTTCTTTTCTTTTAGGGAGAGTGTTCACGATGAGAAAGGGAACCTGTTAGAAGAGAAGCCCGCTGATTCATCAAATGCGGCCACGAGAAAGAAGATTTCAACCATACGCAATAAAATAGAAGATCTGATTCAAAAGGCAAAGCACTCAAATGAAAGCATGGATTTTTTATCATCAAGTGTGTTGAACATTGAGGCACCTCTGGACCAAATAGTTCCTGCAGCTACCAAGCACACTAGGCAGGAGAAATATGAGACATTTATTGGGTGCAATATTCCTACTGAAGTTCATATACATCCACCAACTGATGTTCGGACAGTGGGAAGATGCAAAAGAATTAAGAGAGGAAAAGAGAACAATAAGGAGGGTAAAAAAAGAAGGCACAAGAAGTGAAGGAAAAGGTCCCACGCTTGTGCAAGACGTGCAAGAAAATAGAGTTTCATGATACTCGCAACTGTCCAAGCAAAAGAGGTCAAGGAAAAAGTAGAGACATTGTGCAAGATATGCAACCAAATGGTGCTATCTGATACCAATTTTTTCCAAGCAAAGAGTGACTATCTATGTTATGGTTTACACTTTGATGTACTAAAGTCATGTAATGGATGAGAATGTGTTAAGATAAATTAAATTCTACTTGATTTGTGGCAAGTTTGATCCTTGTTACACTGTTACAGAACACTGAACATATTATCTACTAGAGGTTTTGCTAGCAACTTATTAAATTGCTTGTTGTGGCACAAATATTAAACTTGGAGATGCACCAGGATAAGCATTGCAGTTTGTCCGTATATTGTACTTATTACTGTTACATGAACAATCAAGAAAATCCGAGTTCAGTTAATTAATTGTTGCTTACGACTTCGATCTCAATACTGGACAAAAGCAAGTCCACTTCTCATTATTCAAGACTTCTGTACATTCTTTGGGACCATGAATGAGAAAATTACTGGCTTGCCTGATAGCTCGATTCTGTAGCATAAAATAAGTTACAGCAGGATACCTAAAATTAGAGCATCTCATTTGTCTGAACTCTGAATATCTGCTTTCATCAATAATGACAAAAACAATGAAAATCTAAAATCCTTTCTGCAATTTCCATTAACTAACAGCTCAATTCCATTCACTAATGGGACGACTACATTGTAAAGCTACACCCTAGTACACATACACTAAAATAGAATTACACTCGACAAGGCACATTCAAGAGGCCATCAACAAGAACTAACAGGAACAGAAATCAGGATGTGTGGACGTGGTCTTCATCATAGTAGAGCTCTCCGTGATGATAGCAGGCCTGCAGTTCAGGAAGTATTCGCCGCTTGTGCAGACTTCCTTGCTGCCGGGGATGTATCTGCAGGCCTCGTCTCCAGGGCGTGGCCTCCACCGACACCTTGCAAAGTCGCCGTCTCCCGGAGATGGTACGGCAGATCCGCCACAACCGCCTATAAAGGAGAAAATGGTCGCCGGTATGCACCATTACAGGAGGAGATGGTCGTCACCAACGCATGGGAAATCTGGCGTCGTTGATCGAGGCATGGGAGATATGGCGTCGTTGGCCGACGGAGCAGTTGATTGAGGGATTGGGGGAAGATGAGTCCAGAAGTGGAGAGACTCGGGCTGCTAGACGTGCGCTTAACCGAGGGGGTTTTCGAAAATTAGCAGTGCTAGTATAGCTTGCGGCGGGCATGTATCTGCAAATTTGCACCGTTTCAGATCGATGGCGTTGATTGCAGATCGGCCGGACGAAAATCCTCGGATACACGGATGCACAAACGTAGCGGATGCACAAGATATGTTGCCATACTTAAAACTCTTCAAGTAATAAGATTGCCACGTGATTCGTCAATAATCGGTCACATTCTACTCCAATTCATCGAGGTACTAGGTAGAAAATGATACTCCCTCCGACCTATATTAGTTGACTTGAATTTGTTTAGATTCAGATGTATCTAGATATAGGCAAATCCAAGTCAACTAATATTTGTCGGAGAGAGTACTTGATACTTACTCGGCCAAACTAAGGACAAGGGTCAAGTGCAAAGTACTCGATCGTACTCATGCGTTGGCTCTGAACGGCGCCTCCTGCATATAAATACCAACAACGGTGCCTCCTCCCGTCTACCACCACTATGCGTAGAGCTCCACAAACACTTGTTCGATCGGATTAAAGAAGTTGGTATCTCGATCATGGCGAAGGCGGCAGCGCTGTTCGTGTTGGTGGCCCCGGTGGTGGCAGTATTTCTCTATCTCTATCTCTACTACTTAAAAAAACGAATTTCAGTCGCTGATTTCGTCAATACTTTTTTAAATAAGACCATTTTACCGTTCCACCTATTCTCCTCTCTCGTATTTATTAGTGTATTTGCGAGGAATAGAGGGGATTATTTCTAAATCCCGCAAAATCGCCGTAGTCCGTTTACTACTTCGGGTTTGGCCGGGATAATCCCGATATATCCGTGCAAATCCTTCTTATTTTTATCTAGAATGAAAACTCTCCTACGTGGTAGAGTATTTTCGGCGAAAAGTATTTACGGGGATTGGAGAGTATTGGGTGAACATCAATCCCCGCATATTCCCAAAACTCTAGTCTTTACTATTAAAAGAGAGTTGGTGATGGTAGGTCGTCTTCAAACATCAAACATTGGGACAATCAGGACTGTCTAACCTACATCCAATGGTACAAAGAGTCATGCCGATACTTGGCTTAGTTAATTACACTTCTTTTGCCACCGATAAGTGCAAAAAGGCGGTTCGGAACGCCCCAAGTGAAAAGCCCCCGACCTCTCCCACGGAACCCTAGCATAGAGTCCTGCCACCGCTCCTCCCATCTTGCCCTCCGCTCCAGCGCCGCCCTCCCATCCCAGTGCTGCCCTCCCGTACCAGTGCCGCCCTCCTCCTTCCAGAGCGCCTCGATTTGGTCTGAGATTGATGCTGATGATCTTTCTCGTCCCGTGCTCCCATCTCGTACGGGAGGAACTGCAGTAGCAGGACCCGTGCTGCCGCCCCTCCCATCCTGACCCCTGCCCGAGACGTCCTCCCACCACCACTAACCGCGGCCGTCACCTCCACCTAAGTTCTTCCCAAATCCCGCTTACCTGAAGTGTAGGCGTGCAGCTGGTCAGTTGCCGCATATAGCGATGGATCAATCGGAGGGGGGGAAAGCAGGATGGAGAGCATGACCATGTTGGGGAAAGGGCATCGGGTTGGTCACTCCCTTAGACCCTAAGACTATCAGGAGAAGGATCAGCACGATTAGCGCTCTAATCCACTCCAAATATTTCCAGGTTCAGTATTGTTATATTTGTGTAAAGAAAAATGAATTCGTTCATATAGTGAAATGTATATGTCGTTATGCTGCAAATGGAGCTCAATGACAGTGCATACTACCGCTAAATGATTGATTACTCTTTTTTTTTTGCAAAATCAATGTTTGATTATATGCATGGATAGCTCAAGGCCGTGCAATTTCATTGCCAAAGATCTATCGTGAGTTGGTGTTTTCTTCATATTTGTGTATATCTACAGTCCTGAAGAAAGTAATCACTGACGCACCAATGTTCTGAATTCTATGCATTGCAAGGAAGCTGCAGCACGGGAGGAGGATGCTAGCTAGCAGATGCATAAAAGATTCTCATGGAGGAAAGAAATCACACATACACCAAACTAAGTGTTTCACTGGAATCGGATAAGAGGAAACTGCAGGTAGCTCCCTATGTTGGACCATGGTGTTCTGTCGATTTTACTGGGATTCGGTGTTGGATTGGTTTGAACCATTACTGATGTTCGCCGAAGTAGTTTGTTGCTCATTAGATTGGACTCAGTGACATCTACTTGCAGTTAATAAGTCTTCTAGAGCGGTTTATCCAGACCTTTCTATTTGGCAATCAGTGGTGCCTGAATTGAACTTAATATCTTGATTTGATTCTGAACTTCCTGTTAGCTAATATAAGTGATGCCGTGCCTATTGGTATTTTTTTTGTTATGAGATGCCCTCACTTTGTTGTTTACATAACAGGTACACCCAGGATGAGCAAGAACATATCAGGTGCAGACTGCAGAGGTCTCCTCCAATCTTGAGCTCCTTGTAGCATCCCATCTGTCTAACATATGTAATGCTACATGGTTTAGTAATATAATGGCTACTTCCTACATATAATTGTTGCATCATAATTATATCATGCTCATGTCATCATGCCACCTTGCATTTGAGCATCATATAAAACCCTTTTCCATTTGGATCTTCTCTCATATGCATTATTAATTGTATTTGCCTCTTGATATATTGTATTTGGTTCTTGATAAATGCTTGATGCCCAAGTTGAGTTGGGGGCATATCTTTTATTAACTCCACCATCTTTCTTTGTCACCACCTTATAATTCCACCACCCCAATTACCATGGGCTTTTATTTTATTTTGGCAATTACTCTAGCTCATGTGGGTTGGGATGGATCCAATTCTAGTTTCTTTTGCTTGGCCTTTATTCCACCTTATGGAATGCATATGTATAAATACCATGATCATTTATTTTGTTTTCACAAGAATAACACATGGCATTTAATATTTTGCATGGGCCATGCAACCATCATCAACACCATTTCTTTTCTTTGGTTTTTCTTTGTTTTGAGTGGAACCTTTCTCTTGTGAGATCTTCTCTTTTTCTCTCATCATCTCCACCTCATCTCCCTCACATGAGTAAAACCATGTTTGATCATGTAAAATCATCCCCATGTCCATCTTTCCCTCACTCTTGCTCATGCATACCAAGACCCTACACCACCTCCATCCCACCTTTTTTGATCATACCATGACCATGCATCATTTGAGTTCCTATACCCTTCTCCCTCATCTCTCCTTCTCACCACCCTACCCCTTCATGCTTGATCTGCTTGGCCCATACCCTACCCTAATCTACCCTCTCTCTCTAATTCTCTCCCCAAACCCTAAAACCCTAACTTCTCTCTCTCTTTTTCTCTTCAAACCCTAACCCATGGTCCACCCCTCCATGCCGAGGCTTCTACCTCCCCTTTCTCCCTGCCATGCTGGTCCCACCTACCCCTAACCCTACCCCAGGCCGAAGCCTCCCTCCTAACCTAGCCGAGCTACTCCCTCCCTCCTACTCTAGCTCTCCCTCTCTCTACCTCTCCCTCCCTGCCACAGCAACCCCACCACCGAGCCTAGCTCCGAGCCTGGCCACACCCCTCTGCCCGGCCCACGTCAGGCCACCTAGCCCGGCCAGCATGAGCGTGCTCGTGGAGAGGTAGGGAGGTCGAGCCACCTTTTTCGCTGTCCTCCTCCCCACGGAAACACCCTCCCTCTCGGCTCTCCCTTATCTCCTTCCCTCCTTCCTCTGCCGTACCAAACCACCCCTGGCCGCTGCGCCATCTTCCTCTCCCTCCCCTTCCACCTTTTTCTCCACCGATCGGCCACCCTCGGCCTCCTCTTCTCCTCGTGTTACCACGGCGGCGGGCGGGAGTTTTGGTTTTCAGGGAAGTGGAGCTAGGCCTCGTCGACGACCCCGCGCGCTCGGACAAGAAGGAGCCGACGCCACTGCGACGCCGTTCACCGACGCCCTCGCCTCCAAAACCCTAGCCCCCGGCCTCTGCGTCCTCGTCGTTATAGCGCCTCCTAGGCCGATCTGACCACACCGATCTCTCCACGGTACGACCCTCTCCCTCCCTGACACCCTCCGCCTTGCTGTCGCCGTCTAGCGTCGTCGTTCCTTACACCGAACACCCTCTATGCACCGTGGCCACGGGCGTCAGCACGCCGGCGCGTCGCGCAGCAACATACCTAGGGCGCGCCTACCCTCCTGTCACCACCCCGTAGCCCACCGCACTGGCACAGGCCCTTGTCGCGCACACCGGAGGTCGCGGGGTCGAGCCCCCGCGCCGTGCGCGCCGCGCTCTGTCGGTCAAGCACCGACCTGTCAGTTTCGACAGAGGAAACAGATAAACAGTGGGGTCCTGGCCATCTTACAGAAAACCCCATCTTTTTGTTACGCCTCAACCCGCGGTACCTCGTGGACCCACTGTCAGCCGCCCTGGCAATCTTGCAGAAAGCCCCCCATGTTCCTCGGCCCGTACCCCGTGCTCCCTTCGCCGCGACACGTGGATGACCCTTTCCCTCTCGCATCGGCGGGGCCCCTCTGAGGCTCCTCCCCCCATCCATGGCCTCTGTGGTGGCGTGACCCACCCTCTCAGCATCGTGGGCCTCACGAGGCTCCGCCCCATCCCGTCCGACCTCTTGGTGGCTGGCAAGTGGAAAAATCCTTCTACAGCCGTTAACCCATCAGCCCCTTCCCACTTGTCACTGACTAAGGCTAAGTCTGGGTGGGTGCAAAAAGTATTTCTGGATTTCTGTTTTGATTTAAATTTTCCAGAAAATATTTTAAATTCAAATTTGAATCTGTTTTAAATAATTTTTAAATATAATTCCAAATAATACATGTAATATATGTTTTGAAATCAGAAAAGTGTGAGGAATTCAAATATGCTATTCAAAATATTATTTGAGCACTTTAAATTTTCGAGTTCATTAAAATTACAATAAAATGCCCTTTTCTTAATTAATTAATAACTTTAGTTTTATAACTCCAAATTTGACAAATAATATGTCTAAATCAATCAGCGCGACGAGCCTGTTCTATCTATGCATTCCATGTTCTGAAGTGCAGCATGCATCATATAAATATAAAGTACACAGCAACTTATATGAGAGCAAACCGGGCTAAAAACTTAATAAAATGCTTTAATCTTGTACCCCACACCTCACCCATGCCATGCTACATTATTGCCATGCAAATTGTGCATCATTCATCATGGCATGATTGTTTGCTTGTCTCATTTTAATTCATATGCTTGTGCACTCTATTTATGTTGGCCCTTCTTTGTTTGGTTCTTCTTCGAATAGACGCTGAGCAGGGGATATATCAGGAATCCCAGGAGCACTACCCAAATCCGTCCCTCGCTTCAACTGAGCTGCCAGGCAAGCACTACCACATGCTTGCATACATATAGTACCTATTGCCTCTATCTTATTCTTGCATCATTGAGTCGCGATTGTATTAAATTGAATCCCAAGTACTGCATAGCCTTTACTTTTAACCCCACCGAAGCTTGTTCCTCCATCCCATGAGTCATTACTACAGGAGTTGTTTGAGCCATGCGGGTCGTAGAACAGCATGTGTAGGGTATGTGAGTGTCTATTGGATAACGAGGTACCTAAACAACTTAACCTGAGTAGTAATGGGATAACTAATGAAAGTGGCACCGGTGAGCAATATCTGCTATTTGGTTCTTCATGCTCACTTGTGTCCCGTAGGACCCAGAGTACTTGATTCCTGTTCCTTGACTATTCGCACTATCCACATCCGAGAGGCCTTATGGACCCCCCTAAGCCAGAGCTTGATTCATTCTTATTTCTTGGGGCCACAAAGTAGTTTGGGCCTTTATTACTATCCTGTACTTATGCCATGCTTTACTGCTTTATTTAAGATTGTGCGAGGAGCACCTGTACTGTTTAGGATTGCGGAGTGTTTTCGCGGTATCGACAAGCCCAGTCACACTTTCGGGTTCCTAGTCGTTTACAGCCATTGGCGCAAACCTTGGGTCCGTCGCGGAGCCGGCCAACTTCGTTGCGGGTAGCTTAATGGGGTGGCCCCCTGAAACATTTCTGAATCCTGTGATCGCTTTGTCGTGAATTCCTCGTTGGGTTTTGAGTTGGTTTTTCCGAGGTTGATCGAGTGTGTGTTGCTATTTGTGCACCCCTGCAGGGTAATTTTTTTTTAAAGCCGTGTCCACTGTTATGGACGACTTAGAGCATAGTTTCTCGATCATTGACAAGTATAACTAAAGTACCGCTTTAATTTGACTAAGTACCTGACTAGTAAATAGTGCAACACTCATGGAATGGTTAATAAAACTGCCAACGGATGGGGGGGTTGTCCGTCCGCTTTCTCGTTGGTAAGCGAGAAGGAGGATGGATCTGTTAATTATACTGTTATAACTGTGGGTCTTAATTAACGGACATATGTCTATCTTTGGTTAGGCGGATGGTTAGCGAGTATCTATAGACTTGTTAGTTATTATCTTTTGCTGCAATTGCGTCACCCCAGGTTATGTCCCCTTTAGAGGCATAAAGACTTGCTGAGTACCCCTAGGGTCTCACACGATAAATTGTTTGATTCAGATGAACAGGTGTACTCGCAAGATGGATACTGGGTGGAGGAGACGGACGATGTTGGCAACGATCACTCGGTGTAGAGATTCCGGGAACGGGGATCCGTGAGATCTGTGGGCGGGATGTGTTTATTTATATGGCATCTTATGCCGATTTGCTTCTTATCCGTACTCGGATCTTGTCTTCCGCTTCCGCCTGATACTCTAATGTTTGATGTATGAGGAGCTATCCTAAATTATTATCTCTATCTAGGATATTTGGATCTTGCCGTATGACGTTGCAATATTTTTATTTCTTTTAGATGGAATGGCTCTGAGAACTATTGTATGCGGCTTGCATACATACTCACTTGTGTATGTAGTTGATCCCTTCGCCTGCCGATTACGCCGCTCGTTCTTGTCCCGATGTTCTGGAAATGGTTAGGACGGCCGAAAGGTCTACCTGTGAGTGGCCCTTGGTCCCACCGTACTATTTTAACTATTTTTGCTCATACAGGCATGTAACTAAGAGCGTAATTCACCGAGGTAGTTACAATTGGTATTATAGCCATCCCGCCCTTCAGGGTCTCAGCCAAAATGGTCGTTGTCAGTCTAGTAAATATTTTGGTAGCTATGTATACTATTGAAAAACAAAACATGAGAGTAGGACTGCTTCCACTTTTCTTTTTACCCACCCACCCACCCTTTTTCTGGTAAGGAAGTGTAACATTTTCAATCCTCTTCTAAAATTCAAACTAGGATTCACGTGTTCTGGGTTCCGTAGTACCATAGGTTGTGTGTGTGTGTGTGTGAATTCCTTATCTATCTGTTGCATCCAACATGTTATCACTATCTGCCTTTTGGTTATCAATAGTTGGTACATTCCATACCGACAGGCTTTTGCAAACCGACGCGATCTATCTGATTCGTTGTATACCGGTGCGATCTGTCTTACTCTTTGTTAACCGACGTTATCTTGTTTGGGGTGTTCATTTCCGTAGTTACTAATCTTTAGGTTCATCTTAAGAAGAAGGTGTTGGGATATGTGTTTTACTTATTCATGTGCGGAGTAATGATTTGAGTGCGGGATGGAGTCGCGACCATACCACTACTTGTATCATTCACTTTTGTATATGGAATTGGTAGAGTTACTAATCTTGATTCGTTAAGTGGTTTTGCGCATATAGTGGTATTTTAATGCTGAAATTTGCGGAAATTTTTTCTTTGTTAGCTTGTGTACCACACTCCTTGTCCAGTCGTGTGCGAGATGCTTAATATCTTCTTGGTGCTTTGAACTTTGTTGGTATTTTAATATCATCTTAGTAATTTGTATCCTTTAATCTTGGTTAATTCCATTTTGGTACTATTTTGGCTTATTATTATTCTCCATTATGGTACTGACTTGTGTTTTATATCAATCACAGGATGGCACCACCACGCCATTCTGAGGAGGACATACCACCTGAACTGGGGGCTGCGTTGGCAAGTATCGCCAATGCCTTGGGCGCAATGCAGCAGAACCAACAGCAATTTGAAGAAAGTGTCAGGAGGAATGAGTTTGTTCCGCTACCTCCACCTCCCAAGCGAGGAGACATCAAAAGCTTCCTGAAATTCAACCCACGTCAATTTGACGTGTCTGATCAACCACTTGATGCTGATGATTGGTTGCGTGAGATGTCAAGGTTCTTGGTATTTGCTGATGTTCTGAGCAAGAATGGGTAAAATGTGCCACTCACCTTCTGAAGGGAGATGCAGCTCTGTGGTGGGAGAATTACCTCAAGGCAAACTACACTGGTTTTCAGCCTACTTGGGAACAGTTCACTGGAGCTTTCAAAGAGCAATATCTGTCAGAAATTGTCATGGAGAGGATGAAGGAAGTGTTTCTCAACCTCAAGCAGGGCAATGACAATGTCAATACCTACATCAGAAACTTCATGAACCTTTCTCGGTATGGTGGCGATGAGATCTCTGATGACAAGAAGAAGCAAAAGAGGTTCAGACAAGGGCTCAATGCATCGATTAAATATGCAATCACACATGCAAGGCCGGCGTCTTTTCTGGAACTCCAACATACAGCTCTACAGGAAGAAGCAAGTAGGAAAGTGTTTGAGGAGTCAAAGAAACACAACCGCGATGCAGCAAGCTCTTCAGCTATGTCAACTCCTTCTAAGCGTCGTGTCTGGGTTCCTAACACCCCACCGTCGCTCCCGGCTCCACCAAGACCTTCAAGCTACGCGGCGAGGCCACCAAACTCCTTCACTGCTGCTCCCAGTGGCTACAACCACAACTACCCTGGAGCACCTGGCGGAGTCCCTGGCTACGTTGCTCCACGCCCACCTGGTGCTTGTTACACTTGTGGAAACACTGGGCATCAACACTGGAACTGTCCAATGAACAACAAAGCTCTTCCTCCACCACCTCCAAGACCTGCGGCAAGCTCTCCTACGGTTTGTGCACCACCACCTCGGGCTCTCAACATCAACACCAAGCCCGGGTCTACTGTTGCTCGTGCCAACTATGTCAACGTCGCTCAAGCTGAGCATGCACCTGGAGTTGTGATGGGTATGCTTCCTGTTAACTCAGTTCCTGCACGAGTTTTGTTTGATTCTGGTGCATCGCATTCTTTTGTCTCCACAAGTTTTGCTGATGCGAATGGGTTACCTATGGATCCTCTCCCTAAGCGGTTAATGGCCTTTCTCCTGGAGCAACAATGGCATCTTGTAAAATCAGCCATGGCAATCAAATTGAGATTGGTGGTTCTTCATTCTCGGCGTCCTTAATTATTCTGGGCAATTCTGACATTGATGTTATCTTGGGCATGGATTGGTTAACAGCAAATGCAGCTGTGACTGATTATGCTGAACGCTCGGTTTCTTTGAAAATTCCTGGAGGCCATATAGTCTATTCACCAAGTCTGATTCCTGCTATTCAGCTTTTCTCTTTGGCGGCTCTGAATGAGGATGCTATGGAAGCTATTCAGAGTGTTCCGGTGGTCTGTGAGTTCCCAGATGTCTTTCCTGAAGAGTTACCGGGTATGCCTCCTGACCGTGAGGTTGAGTTTGTGATTGAGCTTGAACCTGGTACCGCTCCTATCTCCAAGCGGCCTTATAAAATGGGTCATGCTGAGTTGGCTGAACTCAAACGTCAGCTTGATGAACAAGAGAAGTTGGGTTTCATTCAGCACAGTACTTCTTCTTGGGGTAGCCCAACCATCTTTGTGAAGAAGCGAGATAAAACTGATAGACTTTGTGTTGACTATCGGGCTCTCAATGCTAAAACCATCAAGAATAAATATCCCCTTCCACGGATTAATGATCTCTTCGATCAGCTAGCTGGAGCCGTGGTATTCTCTAAGCTTGATTTGAGAAGTGGATATCATCAAATCAAGATTCACAAAGAAGATGTTCCTAAAACAGCTTTCACCACCCGCTATGGCCTGTATGAGTACACGGTCATGTCTTTCGGTCTAACCAACGCACCTGCCACCTTCTCGAGGCTTATGAACTCGGTTTTCATGGAGTATCTTGATAAGTTCGTTGTGGTCTATCTGGATGACATCCTAGTCTATTCTAAGTCAAAGGAAGAACATGAAGAACACCTTCGGTGTGTCCTAAACAAGCTTCGTGAGAACCGCCTGTATGCAAAGTTCTCCAAATGTGAGTTCTGGCTGCCTCAAGTCACCTATCTTGGTCACGTCATCTCTGCCAAGGGCATTGCCGTCAACCCAGAAATTGTAAAGACAATTGTTGACTGGCTTCCTCCTGTAAATGTCAAAGAAGTCCGGAGTTTCCTTGGTTTGGCTAGTTACTGTCGTCGCTTCGTTCAAAACTTTTTGAAGATTGCGAAGTCTCTTACCGATCTCCTCAAGAAAGGCAAGAAATACCTTTGGACTCCTGCATGTCAAGCAAGCTTTGAAACACTCAAAGAGAAGCTCACTTCCACACCAGTCTTGATTCCTCCAGATACATCAAAGCCTTTCCAGATATTCTGTGACGCCTCTTTGCAAGGACTGGGTGCGGTCCTTATGCAAGAAAAACAAGTTGTTGCTTATGCCTCTAGACAGTTGAAGACGCATGAGATCAACTATCCCACACATGACCTCGAACTTGCAGCAGTTGTCTTTGCTTTGAAAGTATGGAGGCATTACTTGCTTGGCAACCGTTGTGAAATCTTTTCTGATCACAAGAGTCTGAAGTATATCTTCACACAGCCTGATCTCAACCTTCGTCAGAGGAGGTGGATTGAAGCAATCAATGATTTCGATTTGACCATAAACTACACTCCAGGCAAAGCTAATGTCATGGCCGATGCTCTCAGCCGCAAAGCTTATGTCAGTGACCTCATGGTGGAAGAACAACAGCCTCTCTTGCGCGAGGAATTCCGTCAGCTTAACCTTGAAATTGTGGATCAAGGGTATCTTCTGAACCTTCTGGCAACCCCTCTCTTGGAAGAAAAGGTTCGCTCCATTCAACTTGGTGATCCTTACACTAAAAAGATCATCTCCAACATTCAGCTTCCGAACTATGAGTCTTTCCACGTCGACGACCAAGGCACTCTTTTCTTTGAACACCGGATGTTTGTTCCGAACTACCCGGGTTTAAGAGAGCAAGTTCTCAAGGAGGCGCATGATTCTGTTCTTTCTATCCACCCTGGCAGCACAAAGATGTACATGGACTTGAAAACACAGTATTGGTGGCCTGGGTTGAAAATATATTGTGCCAAGTATGTCTCGGAGTGTGATGTCTGCCGCAGAGTTAAAGCTGTCCATCAGAAACCTTCCGGTCTTCTACAGCCATTGAAACCTGCGGAATGGAAATGGGAGAAAGTAGAGATGGACTTCATCACTTGTTTTCCAAGGTCGCAGAAGAGCAACAATGCAATCTTTGTTGTCATTGACAGGCTTTCTAAAGTGGCTCATTTCTTTCCCGTCAAGGAAACAATTTATGCAATTCAGTTGGCTGAGCTCTATATCGACAGAATTGTCTCTCTATATGGAGTTCCTCTTGAGATCAGTTCAGACCGTGGAAGCATCTTCACTTACAAGTTCTGGGGAAGTTTCCAAAATGCTTTGGGAACAAAATTGAACTTTAGCACAGCTTACCACCCTCAGTCGCAAGGACAAGTTGAAAGGATCAATCAGATTCTGGAAGATATGCTCCGTGCTTGCGTCATCTCTTTCGGCATGAAGTGGGAAGAATGTCTTCCTTATGCTGAATTCTCTTACAACAACATTTTTCAGAAAAGTCTAAAGATGGCACCATTTGAGGCTCTCTATGGTCGCAAATGCAGAACTCCGATTGGTTGGTCGGGCGCAGGAGAAAGAATATTGTTTGGCCCCGACATTGTAACTCAAGCGGAGGAGAAAGTTCACATTATTCTTGAAAACCTAAAGATTGCTCAAAGTCGCCAGAAGAGCAATTATGACAGAAAGCACACGGACATGGAGTATGTCCCTGGTGATCTCGTTTACCTTCGTGTCACTCCCATGAGAGGCACGCACCGCTTTGGTATCAAAGGAAAGCTGGCTCCTAGATACATCGGTCCATTCAAAATCCGTGGAAGAAGAGGAGAAGTTGCTTATGCTCTTGAACTTCCTGAAAAACTCAAGGTCCATGATGTTTTCCACATCTCTCAACTCAAGAAGTGCTTCAAGGATCCCGGCAGGACCGTGGACCATGAGCTTATCAATCTCCAAGAAGACCTGTCTTATCAAGAACACCCCACAAAAATTCTTGAAGTCGCAGAAAGAAGGACTCGCAACAAGTCCATCAAGTTCTTCAAGGTGCAGTGGTCGCACCATTCCGTTGATGAAGCCACTTGGGAACGTGAAGATGAGCTCCGTGCCAAGTATCCTACCCTCTTCGTGTCTTCTTCTTCTTCCTAGAATCTCGGGGCGAGATTCCTGTTTAGTGGGGGAGAGTTGTAGCATCCCATCTGTCTAACATATGTAATGCTACATGGTTTAGTAATATAATGGCTACTTCCTACATATAATTGTTGCATCATAATTATATCATGCTCATGTCATCATGACACCTTGCATTTGAGCATCATATAAAACCCTTTTCCATTTGGATCTTCTCTCATATGCATTATTAATTGTCTTTGCCTCTTGATATATTGTATTTGGTTCTTGATAAATGCTTGATGCCCAAGTTGAGTTGGGGGGCATATCTTTTATTAACTCCACCATCTTTCTTTGTCACCATCTTATAATTCCACCACCCCAATTACCATGGGCTTTTATTTTATTTTGGCAATTACTCTAGCTCATGTGGGTTGGGATGGATCCAATTCTAGTTTCTTTTGCTTGGCCTTTATTCCACCTTTTGGAATGCATAAGTATAAATGCCATGATCATTTATTTTGTTTTCACAAGAATAACACATGGCATTTAATATTTTGCATGGGCCATGCAACCATCATCAACACCATTTCTTTTCTTTGGTTTTTCTTTGTTTTGAGTGGAACCTTTCTCTTGTGAGCTCTTCTCTTTTTCTCTCATCATGTCCACCTCATCTCCCTCACATGAGTAAAACCATGTTTGATCATGTAAAATCATCCCCATGTCCATCTTTCCCTCACTCTTGCTCATGCATACCAACACCCTACACCACCTCCATCCCACCTTTTCTTGATCATACCATGACCATGCATCATTTGAGTTCCTATACCCTTCTCCCTCATCTCTCCTTCTCACCACCCTACCCCTTCATGCTTGATCTGCTTGGCCCATACCCTACCCTAATCTACCCTCTCTCTCTAATTCTCTCCCCAAACCCAAAAACCCTAACTTCTCTCTCTCTCTCTTTTTCTCTTCAAACCCTAACCCATGGTCCACCCCTCCATGCCGAGGCTTCTACCTTCCCTTTCTCCCTGCCATGCTGGTCCCACCTACCCCTAACCCTACCCCAGGCCGAAGCCTCCCTCCTAACCTAGCCGAGCTACTCCCTCCCTCCTACCCTAGCTCTCCCTCTCTCTACCTCTCCCTCCCTGCCACAGCAACGCCACCACCGAGCGTAGCTCCGAGCCTGGCCACACCCCCCTCTGCCGGCCCACCAGTCAGGCCACCCTAGCCCCAGCCAGGAGCGTGCACGTGGAGAGGTAGGTGGTCGAGCCACCTTTTCGCCCACCATGATCCTCCTCCCTCCCTCTCGGCTCACCCTTATCTCCTTCCCTCCTTCCTCTGTTGTACCAAACCACCCCTGGCCGCTGTGCCATCTTCCTCTCCCTCCCCTTCCACCTTTTTCTCCACCGACCGGCCACCCTCGGCCTCCTCTTCTCCTCGTGTTACCACGGCGGCGGGCGGGAGTTTTGGTTGTCGGGGAAGTGGAGCTAGGCCTCGTCGACGACCCCGCGCGCTCGGACAAGAAGGAGCCGACGCCACCGTGACGCCGTTCACCGACGCCCTCGCCTCCGAAACCCTAGCCCCCGGCCTCTGCGTCCTCGTCGTTACAGCGCCTCCCAGGCCGATCTGACCACACCGATCTCTCCGCGGTACGACCCTCTCCCTCCCTGACACCCTCCGCCTCGCTGTCGTCGTCTAGCGTCATCGTTCCTTACATCGAACACCCTCTATGCGCCGTGGCCATGGGCGTCAGCACGCTGGCGCGTCGCGCAGCGACATACCTAGGCCGCGCCTACCCTCCTGTCACCACCCCGTAGCCCACCGCACTGGCACAGGCCCTCGTCGCGCACACCGGAGGTCGCGGGGTCGAGCCCCCGCGCCGCGCGCGCCATGCTCTGTCGGTCAAGCACCGACCTGTCAGTTTTGACAGAGGAAACAGATAAACAGTGGGGTCCTGGCCATCTTATAGAAAACCCCCTCTTTTTGTTACGCCTCAACCCGCGGTACCTCGTGGACCCACTGTCAGCCGCCCTGGCAATCATGCAGAAAGCCCCCCATGTTCCTCGGCCCGTACCCTGTTCTCCCTTCGCCGCGACACGTGGATGACCCTTTCCCTCTCACTGTCGCGTGGGCCTACGAGGCTCCAGGCCCCATCTGTCGGCCTATGGTTGGCGGCGACATGATGGAAAAATCCTTCTGCGCCCAGTCAGCCCTGGCCCCACTTGTCACTGACTAAGGCTAAGTCTGGGTGGGTGCAAAAAGTATTTCTGGATTTCTGTTTTGATTTAAATTTTCCAGAAAATGTTTTAAATTCAAATTTGAATCTGTTTTAAATAATTTTTAAAATATAATTCCAAATAATACATGTAATATATGTTTTGAAATCAGAAAAGTGTGAGGAATTCAAATATGCTATTCAAAATATTATTTGAGCACTTTAAATTTTCGAGTTCATTAAAATTACAATAAAATGCCCTTTTCTTAATTAATTAATAACTTTAGTTTTATAACTCCAAATTTGACAAATAATATGTCTAAATCGATCAGCGCGACGAGCCCGTTCTATCTATGCATTCCATGTTCTGAAGTGCAGCATGCATCATATAAATATAAAGTACACAGCAACTTATATGAGAGCAAACCGGGCTAAAAACTTAATAAAATGCTTTAATCTTGTACCCCACACCTCACCCATGCCATGCTACATTATTGCCATGCAAATTGTGCATCATTCATCATGGCATGATTGTTTGCTTGTCACATTTTAATTCATATGCTTGTGCACTCTATTTATGTTGTCCCTTGTTTGTTTGGTTCTTCTTCGAATAGACGCTGAGCAGGGGATATATCAGGAATCCCAGGAGCACTACCCAGATCCGTCCCTCGCTTCAAGCCCAGGCTGCAGCAAGCACTATCACATGCTTGCATACATATAGTACCTATTGCCTCTATCTTATTCTTGCATCATTGAGTCACGATTGCATTAAATTGAATCCCAAGTACTGCATAGCCTTTACTTTTAAGCCCCACCGAAGCTTGTTCCTCCATCCCATGAGCCATTACTATAGGAGTTGTTTGAGCCATGCGGGTCGTAGAACAGCATGTGTAGGGTATGTGAGTGTCTGATGGATAACGAGGTACCTAAACAACTTAACCTGAGTAGTAATGGGATAACTAATGAAAGTGGCACCGGTGAGCAATTTCTGCTATTTGGTTCTTCATGCTCACTTGTGTCCCATAGGACCCCGAGTACTTGATTCCTGTTCCTTGACTATTCGCACTATCCACATCCGGGAGGCCTTATGGACCCCCCTGAGCTAGAGCTTGATTCATTCTTATTTCTTGGGGCCACAAAGTAGTTTGGGGCTTTATTACTATCCTGTACTTATGCCATGCTTTACTGCTTTATTTAAGATTATGCGAGGAGCACCTGTACTGTTTAGGATTGCGGAGTGTTTTCGCGGTATCGACAAGCCCAGTCACACTTTCGGGTTCCCAGTCGTTTACAGCCATTGGCGCAAACCTTGGGTCTATCGCGGAGCCGGCCAACTTCGTTGCGGGTAGCTTAATGGGGTGGCCCCCTGAAACATTTTTGAATCCTGTGATCGCTTTGTCGTGAATGCCTCGTTGGGTTTTGAGTTGGTTTTTCCGAGGTTGATCGAGTGTGTGTTGCTATTTGTGCACCCCAGCAGGGTAAATCTTTCTGAAAGCCGTGTCCGCGGTTATGGACGACTTGGAGCACAGTTTCTCGATCATAGACAAGTATAACTAAAGTACCGCTTTAATTTGACTAAGTACCTTACTAGTAAATAGTGCAACACTCATGGAATGGCTAATAAAACTGCCAACGGATGGGGGGGTTGTCCGTCCGCTTTCTCGTTGGTAAGCGAGAAGGAGGATGGATCTGTTAATTATACTGTTATAACTGCGGGTCTTAATTAACGGACATCCGTCTATCTTTGGTTAGACGGATGGTTAGCGAGTATCTATAGACTTGTTAGTTATTATCTTTTGCTGCAATTGCGTCACCTCAGGTTATGTCCCCTTTAGAGGCATAAAGACTTGCTGAGTACCCCTAGGGTCTCACACGATAAATTGTTTGATTCAGATGAACAGGTGTACTCGCAAGATGGATACTGGGTGGAGGAGACGGACGATGTTGGCAACGATCACTCGGTGTAGAGATTCCGGGAACGGGGATCTGTGAGATCTGTGGGCGGGATGTGTTTATTTATATGGCATCTTATACCGATTTGCTTCTTATCCGTACTCGGATCTTGTCTTCCGCTTCCGCCTGATACTCTAATGTTTGATGTATGAGGAGCTATCCTAAATTATTATCTCTATCTAGGATATTTGGATCTTGCCGTATGGCCTTGCAATATTTCTATTTCTTTTAGATGGAATGGCTCTGAGAACTGTTGTATGCAGCTTACATACATACTCACTTGTGTATGTAGTTGATCCCTTCGCCTGCCGATTACGCCGCTCGTTCTTGTCCCGATGTTCTGGAAATGGTTAGGACGGCCGAAAGGTCTACCTGTGAGTGGCCCTTGGCCCCACCGTACTATTTTAACTATTTTCGCTCATCTAGGCATGTAACTAAGAGCGTAATTCACCGAGGTAGTTATACTCCTAACCCTTTGAATTAGTAGATATGTCCATAGAGTATGTTAAACAAAATTTCTAAGGGTAATACCGATGATGGCTCAACCTTGTACATCTATTGTTTAGTCTTCTTTTTTTCATTTTGCTATGCTATTGGCAGTGGTTTGTGTCTTTTGGTAAATGGTTCCAGTATTGGCTAAGGCTAATTTATGATCTTATCGAGATATTTAGCATCATATAGAATAGTTATGTACTTTTTTTATCAACTCGTGACCTGATATTTCGCACCACACAGATAGGTTATCCATCCTTCAGTGACATGCAGCTAAGATGATACATTGGTTTTTGATCTTCCCTTTTTTGACAATTGATGTTTAAAATTTAGCATTTCTTAGATATTAGAATAGCGCAATAACCTTAAGACGTTAGCCTGGCGAAACTCTCTTGAGCACATTATAGATTGACACTATCTGGAAAGTAGTTATGTAGGCTCAACCAGTCGATATTACAACAAATCAGTGTGTATTTGTTTATCAAAATTTTGGGAGAAGTACGAGTAGGCCGTACTGCTTTTTGAGTAAGTTCAACGCTGCCATGTCCGTTCATGTTATAGATGCCTGAATGGAATCTGCTTTGTACAGAATTGTAGTTCTGGAGAAATGAAGAATTATCTGTGTGTCCTAATAGAATTATCCAATTTCAAGTGGTTTTGTATTTGCCTATGCGACAGGGGTATTGCTGAAGCGTTGTTAAATACTACATTGTGTTATTGTGTATATCCTAGAGATTGTGCTGCTTATGAATGTCTCAAAGTTGACAAGTCATGTGCTTGCAGATTTACATACATGTCCTAAGTAGGCTGTAGCAACATGTGTTTCATATTGGTAAGAGATCTCGATCTCGATCCTTGTCTGAACCTACCTTTTCTTGTATTAACTCAGCTTGTGTAAACAGGCTTTGCCATGTCTATTTGGGTTCTAGGAATTCAGATCTTCAGGGTCTTGCACTGCACACTGTAATATACTCTTTACCAGAATGAACCATATCCTTATTAAAATCGAGTAGAGGTCAGACCGACAGAATACTTCTTTTTCCTTTTTTATTAGAGTCGAGTAGGGATAATTATATTTGCCACATGCCTTGGACCCCTTTCCTTTCATTGTTAATATAAGGTGAAGCTCTCAATCTGCCACCAACCGACAGGAACTACAAATATCCAGTGCAGATGGAGAATAAGATGCACGACTAAAATTCAGTTTCATGGGGAGACCTTACACAACAATTTCATAATTTTCTAAGTAACTCGTGTTCTCTAAATGTGATTTTTCATATATTGCATTCTATGAAGTTTTTCTTTGTCGCGGCAAGGTAGCCGGGGGCGATGATGCATTGCCACCTCAAGTGGCTCAACAAGCCTGTTATGAAGAGTATTAGAGATGGGTATGTAGAGCTAGATTCCTGTTCTTCGGCCTTCCTCTGAAGATTGTTGGTGAGTCATTCCTCCGTGAATTTCTTACTTGCTCAACAACAATGAAAAATCTCAACCTTTGGCGGATGTGAATTTATTTTTTGCTGATGCATGCATTCATTTCTCTCGCTGAAAGATAAGAACTGATACAAATATGCATGTATTCTTTGAGTCAACAAGTGGGTAGTATTTTAAGACGTACTTACAACCTGAGAAAAGGCCACTTAGAAATGTTTCAGATTTTTTCTGAATAGAAATATCTTTTAATAAATGATTTTATTGCAGTTATTGGGCATCACTTAGGACACATGAAATTGACGAGGTAAAGTTTCTATATCACATTATCACTCAATACTTGCGACTATTCATGAACCGGCAGATATAAGCAGACTGGTTTAGACCTTCTATTTGTCATGCAAGATTTATTTCTTCTGTTCAAATGTGTACCAGACTTCTTTGCCACGATTTTGGTGATTATGTGGAGCAATTGTTTCTTTTCATGACAAATTCTGTGCTTATTTTACGGTGAAGGTTCTGGTTCTCATATCCGATGAGCCACACTGCTACGACGACCAGCACGTGACATTATCCAGTCTGCCAACTCCATCGAGCTCGAGTTTCAGGTGAGCAAGGTAAGATTCTTCATGGAGCACTGCAACTTTGAGCATGCGTGTGTTAATTGGTACAACTTGACAGCCTGCTCAATGTCACGCCAAAGCCTTGAATTGATGATCATCTCCTAAGTTTCCCAAACACAACTAATGCCCTCTATACTACAACCAATTTACTCTAATTTGAAAAGTTTGGCCTGGATGAACAATAATCAAGTTGTGTATAAGTACTGTACTAGATCCCTATACTGTTTTCTCTTGAACTTAGCCGAAATGACTTGAATTGTATATAATATTCTATATCAAACCTTTGAAGAAATGCTTCAAATTTTAGCGAAAAACCCTTTATGGTAAATATACTATTATGATCGCATAAATAAAGAAATGTGCAAATAGGGGCCTTACTGGCCAATCATGAGAGCAATATTCCTTCAATTAATCATTTCTGAACTGCTTGAATAAACCAGATGCTAGAAAATATTTGCAATACCTGAGAAAAACCACCATCTTGACTGTAGCATTACTGGTTATTAGCAGTGTGAACTGGCATCGCCTCTTGAGAAAAGCATCCAACATATCTTCAATATTGTTGTGAGGGTCGTTGTAGGGAACAGAAAGAAGTGCTTATTCTGGACAGATAAATGGTTTTTTGGTCGTGCCATCGAAGATCACGCCCTTGAGATTTATGAAGCTGTTCATCCTAACATTAGAGCTACAAGAACTATTGCGGATGCCCTTCCGGAGTGCAATTGGATCAAGGACATCAGGGGACCAAAGCTTTCATGCAGGCAATTTTAATCTAGGAAGAAATTGGGTTGTTCCTTTTAAATCCCGAGACTGAAGACTCATGGACTTGGACATGGGAAGAAAATGGAGTTTTCTCATCCAAATCGGTCTACAATGCACTATTTGCCACCAACACCGGCTGTGAGGCTGCCAAAGCTATTTGGAACCTTGGGCTCCACTCAAAAATAAATTCTTCGTTTGTCTCCTTCAAAAACAGGGAATATGGATTGTGAATCGGCTTCAGGAAAGGGGTCTTCTCCACAACCCTCGGTATGTTTTCTGCAACACCAGCAAACAGAATGCTAATCATCTCTTTGTAGGCTGCGCAATCACCAATATCATCTGGTGTTCGGTCTTGGCTTGGGCGGATTTGTCTCAGGGTGCACCAAGCATCTTTTCTACCTTGAAGAACTGGTGGCTCGCGACCGGGAACAACCTGCAAAGAGATAGCATCAGACGCTTCATGTCTATTTTTTTCCCTGGTAGCATGGTTGATCTGGTGTGAGAGGAATAGAAGAGCTTTCGACAATGCATACAAACCTGTTCAGCAGGTGATTGATAGATTAAATTAGAGGCAGTTTAGTGGGCATCAACTATCATAGGTCGTCTTGTCTTTGAGAACATAATTTTCCTACCAGGATTTGTGTTCTTCTTTTCTAGAGACTTTCAGCTTTTTTACCGTTTTGTAACCTGTGGTACTTCGGTTTTTGTGTGTGCTTGTTTCTACTCTGGCCATCTTTGGCCCTTTTTCTCTCATAATATACCACATGCACCTATCTTCCATAGTTTGAAAAAATATATATTCAAATTGTATTAGTAGTCAATTTTGATTATAGGGTTACATAAATTGAGCCACGGAAAGATGATTAAAACAAGTCACTTCGTATGTATCACATACTGTACTGAATTTGGCAGAAACTTTGTAAAAATAATTATCCTAAAGTTATAATAGGGGTGAAAGAATTCAAACAAGCGGTTAGACATTCAGAACAAATGAAAGGAGTCAGTTGGAGATTCAACCACTCACCGCAAGCTAAAGTTTAATTTGGTTTCATCAGGGCATACAACGAGTAGTCAAACTTGTAGTACATAGAAGGGGGCGAGCATATGAAAACTATTGCTTGAAGGAACTCGTCAAACTTTACATAGAAGGGGGCGAGCATGTGAAAACTATTTCTTGACATAAGTCTCGAGTATATGAGCCATAAGTAATTGGTTATTGTTTTCTATAAATACATTAGTTGAATTATTATTTCTATCAAATTGAATTTAAGCCGATTAAATTTTAGTGTTTTGAAATATTATGTTCTTCTATTTCTAAGCAGATGAACATTCATGTATATTATGTTTACATCAATTTTATGATTGGTCATAGCAACGCGCGGATATTGAGAGAAGTAATAAGGCCTAAGTCTTGCTACTCATCGTCGCACACATGCTGCAGACCTCGCACACATGCTGCACCTAGGCCGCAATCCTCGCACACATGCTGCAGATCCCTCAATCCCAAATTGCTTCGCCCACGATTCCAATCATAATACACTTCCTCTCCCCAAATCACGTCGTCAATCCATTCATCGTCGCTTCCCCGCCTCGCCACCCAGCTCTCGGCACGCCGCTTCCCCCATCGCCAGCCGCCGCGTCCGGCCTGGTCCTCGGTGGAGACGAGGCGCGGAATCCGTCTAGATCATGGACCTCCCTTGTTCTCCGCAGGAAGCTTGGGAGTAGCGAGGGTGCGGCATCAGGTCTGGTCCTGGCGAAATTGAGGCGCAGCGGCTAGCCTTGTCCTCGGTGGAGCAACGGGGCGGCGTCCGGTCTTGTCCTAGGCAGAGCAACATGGCGGCGTCGGGTGCGGTTCAGAGCGGAGCCGGGTGTGTCGTCCAGATCTCCAGTGCAGCGTCCGACCATGTCATGTCGCGGCCACCGATGATCCTGCCTGGATAATGAACTGGCTGCGGCTTCACATGAGCGTAAGAAGCGTCACAGGTGAGGGGATTCGTTCAATT
The DNA here is from genome assembly GCA_023614405.1 of Avena insularis. Lineage (NCBI taxonomy): Eukaryota > Viridiplantae > Streptophyta > Magnoliopsida > Poales > Poaceae > Avena > Avena insularis. Next base: position 326,357,162 of record CM042684.1, on the reverse strand, counting down.
TTTTTAAATGAATAGGGATTACAAACGTCACAGCCAAATTGATCTGTTTCTCTTGAGAAAGAATGATGCACCATTGCTTGGTGGTTCTCTGTTAGTTGCATATTATGATCCTAAGTACTCATTCATGGCTTAGCTCAGTTTTAGAGTTTTAAGACCATAGTAGTAAATTTGATACATGCGTAGGAAGATGGCTAATCTGAAACTCCTTTCGCCTGACCAATGCATGGGATCTCCGAGAAAGTCTGGTCAAAGTGAAAGAATATCATATATGTTGCACTGTAGATATTTGTCGATGGAGCATAGATCAACTCAGGGTACCAGAGAAAGCAAGAGGCAAATATAGATTGGTGGGGTAAATAAGATGCAGTCAGAGGAGAGGATTCGTACGTGGACGACGAGTTCGACAAAGAGAAACAGGAGACCCAAGAGACTGAGAAGTTCACCGGCATCTGCACGCCCTACGCGGCTACTCCTTCTGCGCGTAGTTGTGCCACCTCCTTTAATCTGTAATTGACCAATGCAGAAGAAGGATCGTAACAAAGTTGTGTAATCTGATTAGGTTTTGATGTTTCCCTGACACAAAAGAAATTGTTAGGCCAAAATCTGATAAGGATTCGTTTTCTTTACACGTATGAAGTTATAGTAGTGTTTTTTAGAAGGTATGAAATTACAGTATTGAGCTTTATGCATTATTAGAATGCAATCATTGATATACGTTTCTGAGAATTATTGGCGAAAGCGCTGGTAGTTCATATTGTTTGGGGAGCAAATTTGAATATTCAATTGTTTCTGTTCCATGTTTATCAGAAATTGGCATATGTGTTCTGAAGCTAAATGTTTTTGAGTCCTGTACTGTCCATGTTCGTGACGACAATCATGGTAACACGATCAGTTCTTCCCAAAAACAACACAATATTTTTCAAATTATCTTTTGGAACCATTCGTTATTTACCCTCAATCCTGAAAATATTTGTTATCGTGTTATTTTGCAGTCTTGCAGAAGTTAGGTTTGTATAACTATTTATTTTATTGAAGTCCCAATTCCTATGTTTTTTATCTTACTAGAAATGGAAATTGCATCCCTACTGTGTCTAGAAAATTAATGTCCGTGGTTATCCAAATTATAGAAGGAAGAAGCTAATCCGTCTAATCTTGTCAGTATTAATTTTGTGAAATGCAGGAACAACATGATCGTTATGTTTCTTTGAAGTTGGCAATGCGATCTTTATTCTTTTGTGATATCCCGGTTTGAATTACAGACGGTAGTTGGTCCATGATTGATGCTGTTCAGACTATGCAATTTGTGCATCAATCGAGGACTCCTACACTTAATATTCAGACATCCGCCACCCTCCCGTTCTACCCCGACGTCGGTAACCTACCGTTCCTACCTCCTCAACTGTGTTGGAAGGGATGCCCTGATCCGGCTGTCACGGAAGGGGAAGTAGCCGCTAAGGCAGAGCGGCTTGTGCACACCAACGCCAACGGAGATCGGTCGTTCAGGACTCATGGACCTGTTTTGTGCGGCAAGCAGTGGCAGGTGCCGTCGATCCCTACTCGCTTGATGACCCTACTGGAGTCCATGTCCAGGACGTTAGCGACGACACGCGACTACGGAGACCAGCCAGACAGCGTGGCGGTGGCGGTGGTGGTGGGCGGCGATGAAGTCTTGCCGCCATAGCAGGGACTTCCACGACCTACAGGCGGGGGCACAGAAATAGCATAGCAGCTTGGCAGGGAGCAGTAGCAGGGTGTCGGTCCAGTAAAGCTGAGTGGACCAAATGGTGCACTCGATTTATCTTCTACAGATTGGACATACCAGGTGTGTGCACACTAATCTACTTCATCATAGTTAAGTAACTACTGACAAGTAATATTTTAAAACACTTCCTTGGCACATGTCAACCATAGCGTAGTAGTAGCTTTTCTTTATGAGCATATTTGTCACTACAGATTGGACTCAAAGGTGAAAACATGCGTCTATATAATCCTTCGGAGGCCTCTGCAGAATGGGTATCAGACAACTCTTACCCAACTAACAAACTACTAAACCGGTATGTTAAATGCATACAGTCAGTTCTGAGTCATGTCAATCCCAATATATTTTTATGGTGTATCGCAATGTTGCAAGCAGATCGGATTTGGACATATTTTATTTTAATTAGAACAAAACCAATTCTGCAGTATGCACCTGTTGGTCCACCGTGTGGCGACTATTGAACTTGTTATGGTATTTAGGACATCTCAGATGAATAGTTGTATGATGCACAACCAGGTATCCAAACGACAAAATATATCTTTTTTGTTTGGGCAAGATACTTCTCTAGATTGTAATATGCAAGTTCTCAGCTCTTCAATTTCCTTCACCACACGTGGTGGGAGGCTCACACTTACGAAATCTGTGTTGTCGGCTTTGCCTGCCCACCTTATGTCATGCATCAAACTACCACAATGGGTTTTAGAGGAAATTGAACGTTTGCTGAGGGCTTTCTTTTGGAAAGGAAAAAGTTCAGCTAAGGGGAGCAACTGTTTAGTTGCGTGGGATCATGTCACGAGGAACTTTGAGGAAGGGGGGTTGGAAATTAGAAACATGAAGATTCAGAACTCTTGTCTTCTAACAAAATTTATCCACATGATGCATACTGAGCCCAACTCGCCATGGGCTAAGTGGGTTATGGCTGCGCACTTGCATGGAAAAGATATTGGGGATTTTTCATCTCTTCAAACAATTGCTTGGAAACAGGTTAGTGAGTTCATTGATTTATACATAAGTGTAACTTGTGTTCAGCTTGGGGATGGAATGACTACCTCTTTGTGGAAGGATAAATGGACAAGTAATGGACCGTTCTGTACACAATTCCCAGCTTTATATTCGCATACCAATAGACCAAATATTTCAGTTGCCGATTGCTGGAATTTTCGGGTATGGTCTCTTCATTTAAAACACATTACATCTGACCAAGCTGAGCAGGAACGAACTATGCTGATCTCCTTTCTCAACTCTTGTACCTTGGACCCTCTTGCTCAAGACAAGAGAGGCTGGAGGATGAACCCCTCTGAAAATTTTTCAGTAAGAAATTTGTATATGCTTTGCAACTGGGGAGGTAATGAATGTGGGGGTGTTAGTTCAATATGGAAATGCGCTGCTCCAAAAAAGGGAAGATTTTTGCTTGGCTAATGCTGAAAGGAAGAATTAAAGTGAGGACAGTTCTTCTAAAGCAAAACATTGTCAACAATGACCAATGCCCCTTTGGATGTCAGGAAAAGGAGACTGTTCGTCACTTTGTGTTTGAGTGCTGCCATACCAAGCTCATTTTGAACAAACTGGGAATTCAGATGGACATGTACGTGGAACTTCAGGATATTTTTGTCGAAGAAAAGAAAAGAACTCCAAAAAATAAAATGCAGGCTTGGGACATAATCATCATTGCAATTTACTGGACTATCTGGCTTTCAAGGAATAGGATGGTCTTTGATGACATCGAGACTCCTATTGATATGGTCGCTAAACAATGTGCTGATTTGGTGAGGCTATGGATGCTTAGAGCTAGCAGGAAGGAGAAGGAAGCGGCGATGATCTGGATTACAGACTGGCTAATCTGATTGTTTCTACCTTCTTTCCATTGTTGTTTCTTCCATGTATGTGTAAAACGTTGAGCTGGCTTAGGTCTTTCTTTTAATAAAATCTGAGGTAGGGAAAGATCCCCTTCCGACGTTCTCAAAAATAATGCAAGTTCTCCAAAGAAATCTCTTTACTCTGTGAAAATAATTTTATTCGCTCCTGTATGTGCTATTATTATTTCAAGTTTAATATATTTTCTCTGTGTTCTACGAGAGGTTCAATTTTTTAAAGTCTAGGAGAGATTCTCTTTTGGAAGAGTCATCTAATTGTTCACGTTTCTGTTGTTTGATAGGAAAATGTGTAATTTAAAATACATTTCCTTTGACGGTGTGCCTTTTGAAGGTAGCATGTCTACTCCACGTGTCTCAATCTCATCAGATGCTCGCTGAAGACTAATTTGGCCATCCAATAGAAAACATGGCAAAGAAGATGAATTATTCTAACTGCAGGTTTATGCAAGGCTTATGCAATATAAGTATGTCCTTATTTTCTGAGCTTAAGCTTTTTGGATAAACTTCTGGGTGAGATTTGTCCATATAACGGACAAGTAACCGCAGGTGTGTGATATATACTGCTATGACAAGTGTGCATACTACCAAAGGAGCTATGCTTGCGAGGCTATTGCTAGGGGTGAGATTTAGATCACAATGAAGCAAAGGTACAATTTCAGAGTTGCCACTGATAAAGTAGTTTCAACTCCCGATATAGAAAATTACAAGTAAATTATCAGTCTTCCAGACCCGTGTCTAATTTAGCTGCTATTTTATACAAAAGTTTGATCGATATTGGAGAAATGGTAGCACTTTCACACACAATCAACAGGGATGCCGACATGCTACAAACTATGAATTAGCTACCATTAATGCTTAAAGCTTTTGAAACTTCACAGTCACTCAGAGTGAACACAACTGATCTATATGTATAGTTGTAATGCTTGTGCTACTGGTCTCATGAAAAAAACCATTGTGTTGGGGTGCACAATTCGGCACTAAACAAATTCTCAGGTTAGCTGACAACATGTAGTGGTTCTTGCTATTATATAGACCCGGTTGGTACAGTTTACAATGGCTCTTAATTTAATAATTTATGTCAAAACAATTATTCATCTTCTACTATGTGTGATTTTGAGATTATACAGTTTCACACATCTTGGGGCTACAAAGCACCCAATTATTATACTCCCTCCGACCCACATTAGTTGAGTCAAATTTGTCTAGATTCGGATGTATCTAACACTGAAACTAGACTAGATGCATTCATATCTAGATGAATCTAAGTCAACTAATATGGGTCGGAGGGAGTATGTGTAATCGAGCATTCAGTAAATTATTAAGAAGTTATGCAAGAGCATATACATGTTGCAAGTACAATTTTCTTAAATTGCAAAAAAAAAACAAAGTTTTGCTTTCCCCCTATTCACACATGCTCATACTTTTGCGATTCATTATGCACGTGAACATGTCATGTCATAACATGCTTGTACCTCTGATTTCTATTTGCGAGTTTTTTTTCCCGTGGACTCATTATTTGAAAAAAAAAGTACATGATCCTAAGACTTTTTTTTGGCTCTACCGGGCTTTTTTTTTGCTCTAAACAGGGAGGGAAGAGAGAGGTATATATGATGTGTGGGGAGCAAGGGGCGCAGAGGAGAGTAGCAACGAGGAAGGGAATCATAAGGGAAACTGGTGGTCAATGGATTGGTTATGGTGTCTGCAATAGAATGGTGGAGAGATACAAAGTGGAGTTATTTCAATTTGTTAGAAGAGCTTTATAGACTACCGATCTGAACTTACACGGTGTATATACAAGGGAGAGTTTCTAGCTGGACGAGAGTAGTAGTAGAACTTCATGATGAATGCATTGCCGTGGAAGCTATCACCTAGAGAGATGTTCTGCTTCTTTGCTAACTTTTAAATGTTGAAACTGTCCAGCTGGAAACTGACTATGAGGGACTGACTGAACTCTAGAAGTCCTGGAAGAATAGGACATCAGTCATGCCAATCCTCACTAAAATTAACAAGCTAACTTGGAATTTTACTGCTTTCCTTTTTTCCTTTTTTCTGATGAAAGGAGAGAACCTCCCAGTTTCATTTTACTTGATTAGACGTGAATCAAATTTAGCTGCTCAGTTAACTGCTTAATAAGCTTAGAGTTTATTGTCAGAGTGTGCCTTTTCACAGGTATATATATTGTCGACCTTTTTAAACCCCTGTATTCAGTATGACATCGCCTATGTTGATCAAGTAATATAAGGTGTTTCTTCACAAAAATAACTGAACGACCAAACAGAGAGAGAACCAACAGACCATGTGGCCATTAGAGAGATGATGAATGCATCGATGTTATTACATGGTTTCAAGCGTGTTGAAGTTGCATGATTTAGAAGACCGTAAGATTTATGGATGAAAGTCTAATTGTTTGTACATGTTTATAATGTTGTGGCAAAGCATGGTAAGTATTCTCTACTGCACATTCTTACATTTCTCACATAAATTTTTCGTGGTAACAACGTTGTTTTTCTACAGGATGGTTACAAGCCGGGAATACAATGTTTGGTACACCTGCTGCAGTATCATGCAAATAAAGCCGAAGAGCACACCCTTATTGTTGAAGACTAATCTTAAGATTTTAATTGAGTAGATATTAATTAATGTAAGATAATTAATATTGTCCTTACTTTATATGTAATTGATGATGAATTCGAGATACATTTGAGCGAAGTGATTTTTGGGGTACACTACGTGTTTACCTTGAGGCTTTACATGCATTATGTCCTGTATGACATGTGCAACGGTCAAAGAAAGATTTTTTTTGGGTCTACTTTGAGGCTTTACATGCATTATGTTCTGTGTGACGTGCAACGATCAAAGAAACATGAGAGGCCGTGGCATTGCATGCCCTAGATGAGGGGAAACCGAGGAAATAATGTTGTATATTTTTTGTTGTTTCGTGGTAGCATGTATACATGTGTTTTCACTTTTTTTATTAGCATGTATATATGTGTTTTCACTTTTTTTATTAGCATGTGTATACATTTTTGGTTGTTTTGTGGTAGCGTATAGGTGTTTTCACAGTTTTTATGAATTAGCAGGTGTATTTTTATAGACGACGGAAGAAATTTTGATACCCATAGCCACGCACGGGCATTTTATTATTTAGTTAAAAGGCATCACTTTTTGACTTCAAATTAATAAAACCCAGAATACACACGGGATACACTTGCTGCGGCATACAACTAGCCAAGGTGCGACGACATTGATGTGAAGTCAAACTAGGAAGTGCAAAACACCTTGAAACTAGAGAGCGTCGTTTCAGAGGACGGGCTCCAGGTAGGACTTTACTCCTTTTTTTTTGAAAAATTTAAAATTTCAAAAAAATATAAGGAGATAGATAATTATTTATAATACGTGTTTGCAAAAGATCATGTGACAATACTTTGTATTCTTGCCTCAGTAAAAAGAGAATGATTCGGATCTGAGTGTAAACAAAGCAAATTTTGAATGGGCCTCTTTTTCCAGAATTTGTTATATTTGTCTTTTTCTGCACACAAAATACAATATATTTTACTTTTAGATTTTGCATACATGTATTTTACATTGTGGGCTACACGAATATAAATTTTTCAAAAAAAATTGATATTTTTGAAAATTTTAAAAAAGTCCACCCTGGAGCCCGTCCTCCAAATCGATTTTCCGCCTCAAACTACCACTACTTGGGGTTGGCCACTTGGCCTCCTCCAAGTGGGCCGACAGGCCGGATACGCTCCACGCGAAGCCGGATCAATTGGCGCCACAGATGCCTAGAGCCATTTTAGTTTGCTAGCCATTCATTATAGGCCCTGCTTGTCCTTTGCCTTGTCGTTTATCTTTCATAGTTTCAAGAAGGTAACATTTTAGAAATAATATTCGCAGGGTGGTGAATCACTTTATGGTCTATGGTTAGCTTCTTGCGCACATGCCACAGAGCCCACGCTTGGGCCGCAAATAGCACCCAAAAAATCCTGCGAGGTTGCCTTGAGAAACCACGGGCAATGACAAAGAAATGAGCAAAGTTAGTCAGACCCAGTTGCACCCTAGAAGTTGTCTCAACACACTCCAGATGAACTTTGTAATTGAACACGAGAAGAAGATGTAAGTTCCATCCTTAGGGGCCCCATACAGGGTGCAACATCCATTGGAAGGTTTGTTTCTCATCTGTAGCTGTAGGTTAGAAGGAAGACGGTCTAGCACCAGTTGCTAAGTGAAAATTCGAACTTTAAGCGGAAGCCTTGCTGCCCAGATGTCCTTGAAGTGAGCCACTGTTGTTCCTTCTGACAGCTTCTGATACACCGACTTGACTGAATACTCCCTGGACGGATCTAGATGCCAGCGAATGTTGTCGCTTCCTTCCCAAAGTCACAACCGTCTAGGATCCTGGTCAGTTCGAGCCACTGTGTCCTACCTGGGCCGTCCAATGAGCGCCTAATGCGTAAGTCGATTGTTTTCCTAGTAGCACCCTACCTACCGAGACCAGTAGGTCATCGCATATCGCAAACAGACCCGGAAACTAAAATTTGAGTGGGTTGTTGCCTACCCACTAATCGGACCAGAAGAGTGTATGCCTCCCATTTGCCACTTCGTGCTTCGCCCCTACTTTAAAGAACTATTTGACCTTGTGCAAGATTCTCCAGAGATCCTCCCTGCCCTGAGCCTAAGAAGATGTCGTTCGTGTCTTTGTATTTAGCTCTAATCAGCTTGGCCCAAAGCGAGTTCTCGTGTTGGTACAACTTCCACACCCACTTGAGGAGCAGAGCGATATTCATGAGCTTCATGTTGGTTAGGCCCAGACCCCTAAAGTCTTTGGGCCGATAGATGATATCCAGTTTAAGAGGTGGTATTTTCGTTTAGGTCTCGCTCCTTCCCAAGATAAGCAGGATCAGATTGAGTCGAATTTTGCATGAATGTCGTCATGTAGGAGGAACAGACCCATAGCAAAGAGCGGCAGGCTATCAAGGCAAGCGTTAGTGAGTATTAGTCGTCCACCCGAGGACAGGAGCCTGCCCAGCCATGGTTCAACTCTACCCCCAAGCTTTTTGACCAGGAACATCCACAACTCGATGGTCAGCTTCCTTTCTGACACCGGGAGACCAAGGTACACGAATGTGAAGGAGCCTAGCTTGCAATTAAGCATAGTCGCTACCCGTTGCTGTTCCTCTACCATCTGCCCCATGATGATGACCTCGCTCTTGTGATAGTTGATTTTGAGGCTAGACATATCTTTAAAGCACATCAATAGAAATTTCATGTTTGCAGTGTCCTTCTCTTGGTTTTGGATGAGGATGAGTGTGTCATCTGCGTATTCTAGGTGCGAGATTCCCCCGAATCAGATGCAACACCACTTCATGGATGTGACCACCACGGCACTCACCGTAGACAAGATACTAGACATCGCTTCCCCAATAAAGTTGGACAAGAGAGGGGAGAGAGGGTCCCCTTTCCTCACTCCCCTCTTGTTTATGATATACGACCCCACCACTCCATTGATGGAGATGGTCGTCTAGCTGCCCACAACGAGCTACGAAATTTTGTGCACATAGCCTATGTCAAACCCTCTATGGTGCAGCACCTCGCCGAAAAAATCCCAACCTACCCTGTCTTATGACTTTTCAAAGTCGAGCTTAAGGAGCACCCCTCCCAGATTTTTGGCTTTGAGCTCGTGAATGATTTCCCCCAAAACCAGTGAGCCATCTAGGATAAACCTCCCCTTAATAAACGTTGTTTGAGTTGGGCTAATGACCCGATTCTCCACCAGATCCAAACAAAAAGAAAATGCCATGGAGATGATCTTAAAGATTACATTGATCAAGGTGATTAGCCTAAATTGGGTGATCTTAACTGCACCCTGCACTTTCAGGTTTAGGGAAAGGATCACAAAGTTTAATCTTGACACATCAATTCTCCCTAAAACAAAGTTGTTGAGAACCTACAGAACTCCTAGCTTCAGACACGGCCGACATTACAAAAAGAAGGTGACTGGAAACCCATCTGGCCCTGATGTGGTGTTAGATTTCATGTCTTGGATCACAACCCCAAGCTCTTGTTCGGTAAAGGTGAGCACCAGGGTTGTGTTCTCGGCTGCTGACACAAAGGTTGAGCCCTTCCCAGGTGTGTCGACTAAGACCACAGCTCCGATACGACATCGTACCAAGGAGATCTCTGTATAACTCATATACGCGCATCTGTATATATGATTTTGGTCAGTCATAGTGCCTTGAGAGGTCTCAAGGGAAGTGATGTTGCATTTGCGGAAAAGTCCATTTGCCACCGCATGGAAGTATGCTGTGTTGGCATCTCAATGCAGCACCGAGGTGTTGGGTTCGCAGCATATAAAACAAAAAAATCCTACGATGGGAACTATTATATGCCAAGATCTATCTACTAGATACAAGCAACGGGTGGATATACATCCATAGAGAACATACCCTCAAAGACCGACAAAGTGTAACAAGGTTGAACTCATGGATGATGTAGTCGAACGCTTGCCGATCTCAGGATCGAAAAGAAGTCCATGTAGGGGTTCGCGTATGAAAACAATAAAATTTACCCTACGCCCCTGAACCCCTGATGTTGCCAAGACCTATCTATTTGTAATACAGTAATGGGAGGGGCTTTTCACAAACTTACCCTTGAAGACCAAAAAGCATTGTCAACGCTCAGGAGAGCGTAGTTGATGTAGATGATCCGAAGCCAACCTCAAGGTCGTGTTGAAGTCCTCGCGCTCCTGTGGCTCCAACAACTCCTAGTGCCCCAAGTGTGACACCTCGCGGAGAGTTACACACATCCGGTGCCTAGTGATGACTCCCGCTGCCCCGATCCAGTAGCAATTGCGGAAGTAGAGCTCCTGGATCCGAATCCCGTGGCACGACAACGCTCCGCCGTGAAGATGTCTCTCGTTCACAAAGTCCGAACTTGGGACCACGGTCACGGGAGAGAGAGAGAGAGATCAATTGGAGGTCTCCCCAAAAGTGAGGAAACCTTTATTGAATATTGTGTGTATTTTCTGGTCAAAATACCCCACTATATATAGGGGAAAGGGGGGTACACCCTCCCTCAAAGTCCCGGGGTGGGACTAAAGGAGGAGGAGGTGGGGGAGGCGCCGCCGGCCACCCCCCATGGGCCCCACATGGGGGGCTATCCCATTAGGGCTGCCGGCCACCCCCTTGGCCCCTCCTACGGGTGCGGCCCCCTCTTGGGCCCTTTCCCCTCCAGGATTTGGCCCATTAATCCTTTTTGACCTTTAATTGATTTTCTCTTTATTAAATAATTATGAATAAATGATTAAATCAATATTTAACATTCATTCACATATTATTCAATCTCCGTGGATATGGAACACCTTCCACCTCCACTCTGAACATCCTCCGGACTTACCGAAACCCTTATGGTGTTCTCTCTTCTATTCTTCGGTGATTCTGCTGATCCTGTAAACACTATCTAAGCATCATCAAGACCTTAAGCGTGATACCCTAAGGTTCGGGAACACTCCAGACATGGTCGGGACACTCCCGGACCAATGATCGACAGAGGGACCTCGATGGCCATGTGACCCCTGTGCATTCCATGAAGATCTTTCATCGTTTGAACCGGGACATGCACGTCTTATTCCTTTTGTCTCTCAATACTTGCATTGCCCAAGATTTGATCAATGACATCACCATGAGTGTTCAATCTCGTTACCGACCAATGCTACTTCACTCGTTTTTGACAAGTGATATCCCTGTGATCAAATCACACGCTATGCATCTATTGGATATAACTTCTCCAAGTGGGACCTTGAGTATCTTTCTGTCACGTGGATGGACAAATTCCGCTCTTGACATATATTGCCTCTACGGTTCCTCCGAATACCTGAACACACTTTTATGATCACTCTGTCATAAGTGATGTTTGATGCTATCTAAGCATTCTTGGGAGACAGTGATTGATATAGTCTCATGGTCTAAGGAATAGTCTGCTAGGTATATTCTAATCATCATAACTTGAACTTTGTGACATGATCGGGTCATGATGTTTAGGTTGGGTATTGGTTCATCATCTCATTCACAGAATGAGTTGACTCCATTTCCAACTGGCATAAATGCCACATGATCAGGAAACCTTGATCATCTGTTGACCAATGAACCAGTGACTAGAGTTTCACCGAAAACCCCTGGTTGTTTATATATCACACGTGTATTGATGTTTCCTTTTAATACAATTATAGCATGATATAAAACTTAATCATAAACTTTATGAAATATGATAATAATCCTTATTATTTTTTGTCTCTAGGGCATATTTCCAACAGTCTCCCACTTGCACTAGAGTACAAATAAACTAGTTGCATTTGTTCTTAATCATTGGCACCATATATCCCGGTACCCTGAACATGCTTGCTCATGGAAGAGGTTGAGTCTTGGGTCTGTGCTTTACAGTCCCAAATCCTTTGCAACTGACTAATGTCACCTTGATTGACATTAATACTTTATCATCACATGATAACATCTTTGTGTATGCATCGTTGTTATGGCAGTAGAATGAGGCTGGATTCCAGGAGCCTACAGCGACGTTAGATCAACCTCTGGGGATTTCTCATGGGCACTGTGCCCTAGGACACATCATTCTATGTTAAAAGAGAACTAGACCCTCCATAACATTATACATCACATTAGATGGTACCCTTATCTATTATAAATGTAATTATCGAAACACTAGTGCACCTTGTGCAATTTTCGATGTTTTCGTTCACCTCACTTCCTACTTGACTTTAGTTGGTATTATCGATACAGGAGTTTCCAACATATTCCCTTATAACATAAATCTTTATGCTTTACGATATGCCATCCTTTATGGATCTGGAAAACATGTCTACAGTTCTCTATTAGACACTGCGTACAAACTTAGCTCAACGTTCCATGATTCAAACTTAATCACTTTTCAAACGTTCCTACTTGGATCATATATTATGTTAAGTCACCATCATGGTTTTCTAAGATAGAACCTATGTATCAACATAGTGGATGATGATCATCCTTTTCTTTCTTTCAACCATCAATGTTTAGACTTAATTCTATTCCTTATTTGAGTTATCAAGGACCAGTTCCTTCACTAACTTCTATTCTGAAACTCTTTTCAGAGTCCCTTAAGGAATACTACATAATATCGTAATATACTTATTATCAACTTCTACTCCCTATAAATCTTTATTTATCGGTACTTGCGCTTTCATTCTTAATGCGTCATATACACACTTAAGAATCACTCCTTTAAGCTCCTACTCAAAATATGTTCCTAACATATTTGGGTATGAGTCACTACTCTTACTCAACATATGTTCCTACATATTTGAATCTGAGACTTATTTTGCTCCCACTCAAAATGTGTTCTCGACACAGTTGAGTTCGAGACTTACATCCCACTCAATTCCATGCAAATTGCATATTTACTCACTATTTTGAACAACTTCAAAATCCTTTGATAAATTATCAAACTTGAAGATTTGCTATGAGACACTAGTACCTTACTAGTTTTAAATCCATTAGACTTTCAACACGCTTGAATCAAACTTATTTGAATTTGTCTAATACATTATTCATGACAAATCGTGCTTTTGTCATTCACCCCCTTTTCCACTATGGCTTTGCAGTCATTTGGGAAAATCCAAGTAACCCCTTTACTTGTAAGATTCAACAATGAATTGCTTTCTAATGTCAAGGGAATTTTGCCTCTAGGATTTCTCATGATTCTAGTTTACCATTATTTCCTTAGTAGTTCGTAGGTATGTCATATTCTCGTAATCATGACAAATAATTCACAAATGTATCCATACAAGATATGGAATGCATTTTGAATCCTAATTTTAGTGAAAACACCAGTGGGGAAAACACAATGATCACTATCATTGATTCTTTACTTTGTGAAGAGTATCGTTCAAGAACGCTTTCTGTTGCGCTTCTCAACACTCTGATGCAGGGTTTTAAATCCTCATCATGTTTTTCACTATCTTCCATTTGCTCCATAATTGAGAAATACCACTGAATGTGAACTTTCTCGAGAATGCACCAAAATCCAAGAAATACAAGTTTTGCTTTCCTTTTTGTTCTAGCTATGGCTATCGTATTCATAATTTCCAATGAACAATATACAAGGACTTATTCACTATTATTTTGGTTATATCGAATAACCCCAAAACTTTCATGACGATCCATACAATATATGGTGCCGGTTTCACGAATTCATATGGTTTACTAAATATTGTAACTGAGTGTTAACTATTTCTAACTAATGGTCTTTTACATCTACAGTATAATGATTTATTTGGCGCCATCTATTCACCCACTTGATATCAAATATCATATTGTGATGCTTTGCATTCTGACATTTCAAACGCATTGCATTACACAATTTTCTTTATGCCATTCTTATAAAGTTGAATTTCATTACTATTCATCAAATCGTAGTAATTAGATTCTCTTTTATCTTTAATACCCTTTGTTGATGAAATACTTTGATCATATCAAATAGTTTCATACTCATGTTTCCTTTGGTAAACTTCTTTACAAAATTTAAACAATCATATAATGATAAGCACCATTTTGTTAAAACACAATAAATCGAATATGTATTTACTTTCAACAATTCATCAAACACTTTGTATTCTTGCAATACACGGTGTTCAAGATATTTTGCCGAACTTAGGCATGATTTATATGTGACAAGAAATCGAATGTCTTTCACATATTATCAACATAAATTTGAATTTAAACAATGGTTTCATTCAAAATGAATATATCATTAAGTTGGGTATTTTTCAAGGCATTTCAATATTTTACAGATGTTCATGCATTATCAATTAGTTTCAAAACTAGGATAGTTCACACATAATCGAACAAGATATGAACACAAATAGAAATCATTCATAAAATTAGAATAAATGTTTGTTACAAACTTATATGAATAACCGTCTCACAAAGTGTGAGATACACTAAAGAGGTTCACAATCTTTTTATTACAATAACTATTCAAAAACATAAACTAAGTGATAAATGTCAAGGGAGAGTGTCGTCGGCCATCATCATCATGCTTTCCATCAACACGCAACGTCACCTCCTCTTCAGCAAGCACCTCTCATGCAGAAGGACCTGTTTTTAGCAAAACAGAACAAGTATCAAATATACTTAACACTTCAACATGTGTTTGCAAGATTATAACATTTATAAAACTGTATATCAAATATATACCTTCGTCATAGACAACCTCTCCGTGATTGGTTCAACCTTTACGTTCCTGAAACGTAATATGAACTCTTGGAAATCCAATGTTTCTGTATCACCACTGATGATGCTACTCTGGACATGTCCTTCGTAGCTGGGAGGCAACGATCGAAGCAGCACGCCTATCGCAAATGGATCATCCATCCAGTAGTCCACGAAGTGAACCAGTCTCATGTGTGCATCAAGTATGCGCTCCAAGTGACTCTTCAGACAAGTGTGTTCCTCCATCTTTATGGAAAGTAATTCTCCAAGCATCTTGTGCTTCCACATGCACACATGGCTTATGAACTCTTCTCTTAGCTGATCCACCACCGCATATGGATCAAGATCACCCATGAGAGGATGGAGTTCATCCACCATCCCGTAACGCATTATTATCTGAATGTAAGTGGACATCTCTTGACGATAGTAGCGGTCCGCCAGCTCTAGTGAGGTCTCATAGTAGTCTGGTTCAGTCAAATCCATCGTGCGGTGTATGTAGTCTACCACATGATTCCTAGTAAGGAGATCATTCAGGCGCACAAGCCAACTAGGGAAGTTGGATCCATCAAGTCTAAGTTTCTCACCAACTACCCATTCCTCAATGACAAAGTAATCTTCACGGTGAGCCATCTCTACATTAATAATTGAAAGGAATTTATACTAAGTTTATAATTAAATGAGTTAATGATAATAACTCCACTAAGAAACACCTATCCCCTGAAGGGTTCTAGTGATAACATGACCCCTTTTCCCCCCACATCTCCCCCGATCATCACGACCATCAATGTGGGTTCTAGGGTGGACGCTAAACGTCGGTCACATCATTCATGTGACTCGTGCTCGATCTTTTGACTATCCGTGTTCCGAGGCCATGTCTGTACATACTAGGCCGTCCAACTCAACCTTAGTGTATTCGTTGTGCAACATGGCTTACACCCACTGTATGCGAACGTAGATATGTATGACACCCGATCATCACGGCCTGCCTCATATCGAAGAACTTTCTTGGTGGTGCACACTAAGAGGGAACACAATCATTAGTAATTTTAACAGGGATCATCTTATTAGGCTACCGTCGAGTATCTAATACTAGCACACAATAAGATATACAAACAATAACATTGAATGTAAATGCGATGTGATATGGTCCTTCATGTCGTGATCTCCATCTGGCGTCACCGGATTCTGGCGCCAGGGTTCTGGTGTCATAGACACCAGGGTACCGATGCCTTTCCGGCGTGGCAGTCGTCACCTCCATGACTATCTACTACTTTGTAACACGAGCTAATCACTTTACCTTTGCCACAACCATATCACAAAGCAATTACCCCTGCAAAACAAAGTTAGACGCATCTACTTTATCTTTGCATGTTTTACGTGGCTGAATGGGCTTTCGCACAAGAACCATTCTTACCGACGAACTTTCACCACAACGCTGATCAAGTAGTTGTCTATACTACACCCCTTTTGGGGCCCTCTGTTGCAAATGGCATACCAATCAATGCGAGAGATAGACACCCCTCCAAAGCCACTTTATATGGTACAAGCCGTATGTCAAGCGTGGACCAGTCGCGCGAATGAACACGTAAAGTCGGTTGGGGGCCGCTTCATCAAGCATTACTGCGGTATACACAAGTACACGTGAGAGGGTAACAACTAAAAGATCAACGCCCACATGCTACATCTCGTGTGTTCTACCCATACTAGCATTACTATGAACATATCTAGCTCTGATACCACTGTAGGGGTTCACGTATGAAAACAATAAAATTTTACCCTACGCCCCTGAACCCCTGATGTTGCCAGGACATATCTATTAGTAATATAGTAATGGGAGGGGATTTTTGCGAACTTACCCTTGAAGACCGAAAAGTGTTGTCAACGCTTAGGAGAGCGTGGTTCATGTAGACGATCCGAAGCCGACCTCAAAGTCGTGTTGAAGTCCTCGTGCTCCTGCGGCTACAACGACTCCTAGTGCCCCAAGTGTGACACCTCGTGGAGAGTTACGCACATCCGATTCCTGGCGATGACTCCCGCTTCCCTGATCTAGCAACAGTTGTGGAAGTAGAGCTCCTAGATCTGAATCCCGCAGCGCGACGGTGCTCTACGGTGAAGATGTCTCTCGTTTGCGCAGTCCGAACTTGGGACCACGGTCACAGGAGAGTGAGAAATATCAATTTGAGGTCCCCCCAAAAGTGAGGAAATCTTTATTGAATATTGTGTGTATTTTATGGTCAAAATACCCCACTACATATAGGGGGAAAGGGGGTACACCCTCCCTCAAAGTCCCGGGGTGGGACTAAAGGAGGAGGAGGTGGGGGGAGGCGTCTCTGGCCACCCCCCATGGGCCTCACGTGGGAGGCTGGCCCATTAGGGCCGCCGGACACCCCCTTGGCCCCACCTTGGGGTGCGGCCCCCTCTTGGGCCCTTTCCCCTCCGGGATTTAGCCCATTAAGCGTTTTTGACCTTTAATTGATTTTCTTTTTATTAAATAATTATGAATAAATGATTAAATCAATATTTAACATTTATTCACATATTATTCAATCTCCATGGCTATGGAACACCTTCCACCTCCACTCCGGACATCCTCCGGACTTACCGAAACCCTTCTGATTTTCTCTCTTCTCTTCTTTGGTGATTCTACCGATCTTGTAAACACTCTCTAAGCATCATCAAGCCCTTAAGCGTGATAACCTATAGTTCAGGAACACTCCAGACATGGTCGGGACACTCCCGGACCAATGATCGACAGAGGGACCTGGATAGCCATGTGACCCGTGTGCATTCCACGAAGATCTTTCATCATTTGAACTGGGACAGTCGTGTCTTATTCCTTTTGTCTCTCGATACTTGCATTGCTAAGATTTGATCAATGACATCACCATGTCGGTCTAAATCTCGTTATCGAATAATGCTACTGGACTCGTTTTCGATAAGTGATATCCCTGTGATCAAATCACACGCTATTGGATACAACTTCTCCGAGTGGGCCCTTGAGTATCTTTCCGTCACGTGGACGGAAAAATCCCGCTCTTGACATATATTGCCTCTATGGTTCCTCCGAATACCTGAACACACCTTTATGATCATTCTGTCATAAGTGACGTTTGATGTTATCTAAGCATTCTCGGGAGATAGTGATTGATATAGTCTCACGGTCTAAGGAATACTCTACGAGGTCTATTCTAATCATCGTAACTTGAACTTCATGACATGATCGGGTCACGATGTTTAGGTTGGGTATTGGTTCATCATATCATTCTCATAATGAGTTAACTCCATTTCTAATTGGCATAAATGCCACATGATGAGGAAACCTTGATCATCTGTTGACCAATGAACCAGTGAATAGAGTTTCACCGGGAACCCCTGGTTGTTTATATATCACTCGTGTATTGATGTTTCCTTTCAATATAGTTATAGCATGATATAAAACTTAATCATCAACTTTACAAAATATGGTAATAATCCTTATTATTATTTGTCTCTAGGGCATATTTCCAACATTCTAGTGCTGCAACTCAGCAGCGCATCCGTGATCGCATACACGTTCAGGCCATCGAACAACCTCCACCTCTTTGCTCCAGTGATGCAGTGGAAGCAGCAACTCCTTCCAGATGAAATGCCACCGGGAACATGTATCTCGCTAATCCAAGACCAAGGAATAATTCTACAGGGGGACAGAGATCCTTCACGAGGAGGTGTGAGTGAGAAGGAGGGAGAGGGGGCCTTTTATAGGTGAGGGGGAAGTCCCCTTCCCATGGCGGCGCCCATGGGGGGTGCCCCCACCTCTTCCTCATTCATGTGGTGGAAGCTCCACTCACATAAATTTGGCCCTCCATTTTCTCCACTCAAGTCCCACTCAAAATGCATTAAATTTCCACCAAATTTAATGCAACTCTCATTTAATAAGACTCTTTTATTTATTTTATTCATAATTTTTATTTACTATAATTAACAAACATTCACATAAAACCCTCTGCAACATTTCAATATTACATGCAGACCCAATTGAAATAATTCCAGTGCTTTGCAATTCTTTCGTCTAGAACATATTTGCTCCTAATGGTGTTGGCAAACCTTAAGTGTGTCACCCTACGGTTCGCGAATAATGCATACATGATCGAGACTCTTCTCAGATCAATAATCATAAGCGGGACCTGTAGATCCATACTGACTCCCACACATTCAATGCTGACTTTTGTGATCGTGAGAACCTTTAATGCTAGTAACTTAATCCCTTTATCTCGTGATATATTACATGTCCGAGATTTGATCATCAGAATCTCAATACCTAGTTTGATCTCGTTACCCACATGCACTCTTTTCTCGTTCCCGTGATATAACATTCTAGTGATCACATCACTTGCTTGCAAGATATCTTAATGTGATATCACAATAGGTCCCAGAGTATATCTATCCGTCATCGGGATGGACACATTCCACTCTTGATCCATGAGCCTCAACATAACACCTTCGGAGTATCTGAACCCACCTTTATAGTCACCCTTTTATGGTGTGACGTTTGATGTTATCAAGTCACTCTTTCGTTGTTAGAAATTAACATGATCCCATGGTCTAAGGACTAAGATTACTTCATATGATGTTATAGAAATATAAACACAATGACTTTGATCGTAATGTTATACTTTGGATGACTGTTCATCACATCATTCACCAATGTTATGACCTTGTTATAAACAACATCCAATGTCCATGATCAGGAAACCTTAATCATCTTGTTAATCAATGAGCTAGTTTATAAGAGAGGCATAACTAGGAACCTTTTATTTATTTATTAAACACACATGTATTAATGTTTCCTATTAATACAATTATAGCATGGAAAATAAACATCTATCATATACTTGGAATACATATAATAACAACTTTATTATTGCCTCTCAGGGCATATTCCCTTCAGTCTCCCACTTGCACTAGAGACAATAATCTAGTTTACATAGTGATAAATCTAACACCAATGGAGTTCTAGTGTTGATCATGATTTGCCCTAGGGAGAACTTTAGTCAACGGATCTAGTAAATTTAGGTCTATGTGTACTTTACAAATCTTTATATCTCCATCTTTGACATGCTCGCGGATGGAGTGAAACCGACGTGTAATATGCTTGGAATTCTTGTGTGACCTTGGTTCCTTGGCGTTGGCTATGGATCCATTGTTGTCACAATAGATCACCATAGGGTCCAACGCACTAGGAACCACACCTAGTTCCATTATGAACTCCTTCATCCAAACCGCTTCCTGTGCCGCTTCTGAACCAGGAACATATTCCGCCCCCGTTGTTGATCCAGCCACCATAGGTTGTTTGGAACTCCTCCAACTAACTGTGGCTTTGTTCAACAGAAATACGTATCCGGATTGAGACTTAGATTCATCCGGATCAGTGTCAAAGCTAGCGTCGAAATAACACTTAGCGACCAGCTCTTCTTCACCTCCGTATACAAGAAACATATCCTTAGTTCTTCTTAAGTATTTAAGGATATTCTTGACCGCTATCTAGTGCTCTAAACCTGGATCAGATTGGTACCTACTAGTCAAACTAATAGCATGTTCCACATCTGGTCTTGTACATAGCATGGCATACATTACAGAGCCTATGGCTGAAGAATAGGGGATCTTATCCATTATCCCTCGTTCTTCTGCTGTAGCCGGACTTTGAGTCTTACTCAATGTCTTGCCTTGCAACATAGGTAAGAACCCCTTCTTACTTCCGTCCATATTAAACTTCTTTAATATCTTATCAAGGTATGTACTTTGTGATAGCCCAATCAGGTGCCTTGATCTATCTCTATAGATCTTAATACCTAATATATATGATGGTTCACCAAGGTCTGTCATCAAAAATTTGTTGTTTAGATAAGTTTTAACACTTTTTAAAAGATCTATATCATTTCCAATTAGTAATATGTCATCCACATATAATATCAGAAATGCCACATTGCTCCCACTCACTTTCTTGTAAATACAAGTCTCTCCATAAGTTTGGACAAATCCAAACTCTTTGATCACCTCATCAAAGCGGAGATTCCAACTCCGGGATGCTTGCTTCAGTCCATAGATGGATCGCTGAAGCGTGCATACCTTATCAGCATCCTTAGGATTGACAAAACCCTTATGTTGTATCATATAAAACACTTCTTCAATATTACCATTGAGGAACGCAGTTTTGACATCCATCTACCATATCTCATAATCGAAATATGCAGCAATTTCTAACATTATCCTAACCGACTTTAGCATCGCTACGGGAGAGAATGTCTCATCGTAGTCAACTCCTTGAATTTGTCAAAACCCCTTTGCGACAAGTCGAGCTTTATAGATGGTTACATTACCATCAGCATTAGTTTTTCTTTTGAACATCCATTTATTCTCAACGGCCTTTCGGTCGTGAGGTAAGTCCACCAAGGTCCAAACCTGGTTTTCGTACATGGATTCCATCTCAGATTTCATGGCTTCTAGCCATTTGTTGGAATCCGGGCTCATCATCGCTTCTTCATATGTCATAGGGTCATCTATTTCATCAACCATGAAATTCATAACAGGATTTCCGTATAGTTCAGGAGCTGCACGTGTTCTTCTTCACCTGCGAGGTTCGGTAGTGTCCTCTTTCGGAGTTTCATGATCATTATCATTAGTTCCCTCTTCATTCAGTGAAGTCAACTCCGGAACAATTTCCGTCGCTGCGCCACTTGCCATTTTATGAAGAGAAGGTTCAATAACCTCTTTGAGTTTTACCTTCCGACTACACACGCCTTTTGCGAGAAACTCTTTCTATAGAAAGGATCCATTCTTGGCAACGAAAACCTTGCCCTCGGATATGTGATAGAAGGAATACCCAATTGTTTCTTCAGGGTATCCTATGAAGACACATTTTTTCGCTTTGGGTTCGAGTTTATCAGGCTGAAGTTTCTTCACATAAACATTGCAACTCCAAACTTCAAGAAATAACATCTTAGGTTTGTTTCCAGACCACAATTCATATGGTGTTGTCAATGGATTTAAATGGTGCCCTATTTAAAGTGAATGCAACAGTTTTGAGTGCATAAACCCAAAATGACAGTGGCAAGTCAGTCAGAGACATCATAGATCGAACCATATCCAATAAAGTACGATTACATGTTCCGACACACCATTATGTTGTGGTGTTCCGACAGGCGTGAGTTGTGAAACTATTCCACAATCCCTCATGTGTGCGCTAAACTCGTAACTAAGATACTCACCTCCATGGTCAGACCGCAGAACTTTAATCTTTTTATTATGATGATTTTCCACTTCATCCTGAAATTCCTTGAACTTTTCAAAGGTTGCAGACTTGTGTTTCATCAAATAGATATACCCGTATCTACTCATATCATCCGTGAAAGTAACAAAATAATGATATCCACCTCGCGCTGACACACTCATTGGACCACATACATCGGTATGTATGATTTCCAATAAATCTATCGCTCGTTCCATTGAACCAGAAAACGACATTCTAGTCATCTTGCCCATAAGGCATGGCTCACATGTATCAAATGATTCAAAATCAAGTGATTCCAAAAGTACTTTAGAATGGAGTTTCTTCATGCGTTTAACGCCAATATGACCTAGATGGGAGTGCCACATATATGCAGATATATCATCATCAAGTTTAATCCTTTTAGCATCAACATTATGAATATGCGTAACACTATTATCGAGATTGAACAGAAATAAACCATTCATCATAGGTGCATGACTATAAAAGATATCATTCATATAAATCGAACAACCATTGTTTTCAAACTTAAATGAATAACCACTTCGCATCAAACACAATCTGGATACAATGTTCATGCTTAGTGCAGGCACCAAATAACAATTATTTAGATTTATCACTAATCTCGACGGTAGGTGGAGAAGCAGCATTCCGAGGGCGATCACATCAACTCTTGATCCATTGCCGACACACACCTTGACCTCACCCCTTGCTAGCGGTCGCTTGTTCCGCAGCCCCTGATTCGAGTTACATATATTAGCAACCCGATCCGAAGATCAAATACCTGTGTGCTCACGCAAGTACTAGTCAAGTACACATCAATAACATGTATATCACATATACCTTTGTTTGCCTTGCCGGCCTTCTTGTCCGCCAAATACTTGGGGAAGTTGCGCTTGCAATGCCCAGTCCCCTTGCAATAATAGTACTCGGTATCAGACATAGGGCCAGCTTGGGATTTCTTTTCAGGCGCGGCAACATATTTGCCGCCCTTCTTTCCCTTCTGTTTGCCCTTCTTGTCTTTCTTGAAACCGGTGGTCTTATTGATCATCAACACTTGATGCTCTTTCCCGATCTCCACTTATGTAGTCTTAAGCATTGCTAGAAGCTCGGCAGAGATTTCTTCATGCCCTGCATATTATAGTTCATCACGAAGCTCTTGTAGCTAGGTGGCAGAGATTGGAGAACATGATGTATGCCTAAGGAAATGGGAATCATTATTCCCAAGGACACAAGCTTATCGGCGTACCCAGACATTTTGAGCACGTGCTCACTAATGGAGTTGTTCTCTTCCATCATGCAGCTAAAGAACTTTTCAGAAGCATTATAACTCTCTATGGTAGCATGGGTATCGAATATCATTTTCAATTCACCCATGGTATCAAAGGCATTGCCATTTTCGAAACGCTTTCGAAGTTCCGTCTCTAGTCCATACAGTATGCTGCAATGAACTAAGTTGTGGTCATTCTAACGAGTCAAATAGACGTTCTTTTCCTCGTCAGGGGCATCAGGAGCTGGTGGGGGGCCTAGCGGCGTTTCTAGCACATATTGCTTTTGTGCATCAGTGAGGAGAATCCTCAAATTCATGGCCTAGTTGGTAAAGTTGCTACCATTTTCCACAAGTTTCTCTTTCTCCATGAACACATTGAAATTAAAAGCAAGTGGTGCCATCTACAACAGAATTTGTAAAGTTTAGACTAAGTTTATGATAGATTGAGTTCAACTAATCAAATTATGAATGAACTCCCACTCAAAAACAACATCCCTCATGTCTTTTTGGTGATTACATGAACCAAATCCACTACACCAAGTCCGATCAAGTCGGTGTAGCTTCAAAGGCGAGCATCTATATGGGCATCATATCAACTATATGACTCATGCTTAACCTTTCGGTCCATGTTCCGAGGCCATGTATGTACATGCTAGGCTCGCCAAGTAAGAACCTTAGTACTCGCGTGTGTAAAACTGTCTTACACCAGTTTATGATCGTGGATTCAAGTACACCCGATCATCACGTGATGTTTTGACGCGGCGAAACATAAAACGATGCGTAGTTAATGGAGAACACATTTTTATCTTGATATCTAAATGAGGGAGCATCTCATAATGCTACTAAAACACCAAACAAGCAATATAAGATACAAACATCAAATGTGTAAAGTGAAATGATATGGTTCTTGCACTTGATCACTATCATGTGCATTGTGGCATGATCTTTATCGTTCATTTGTGTATAAGGCCAAGGTCAAGGGACTTACACGATGGGCATGTTATAATTTCCACGAGTATCAACTATACTTCAAATTATAACATTACCATATCATGACACTAGCCCAGCAACGATCTAAACTAGATGCTTCTAATTTATCAATTGCAAGTTTTTACGTGGCTTAGGGATTTCGAAGATAGAACCGATCTTACCTACGAACATGGAACCACAACGATGATAACCAAATTATTAAAAAGTCATTGTAAATCATATATTGACTATAGTAGGAGAGACAGACACCCACTAGCCACTTATGCAAAACTAGTTGCATGTCAAGCATGGAACAGGTCTCATGTGCGACGACTTGTAAAGTTAGTCCGGGCCGCTTCATCCCACTATGCCACCAATATCCAAAATACATATAAGATCCAATAACATGACCATCATTGCCCACATACTCATATGTGTACTACCCATGCAAAGCATCTATGCATAGACCAGGCTCTAATACCCTCGAAGACCGACAAAGTGTAATGAGGTTGAACTCATGGATGATGTAGTCGAATGCTTGCCAATCTCAGGATTGAGAAGAAGTCTAGCGCTGCAACTCAGCAGCGCATCCGTGATCGCACACACGTTCAGGCCACCGAACAACCTCCACCTCCTCGCTCCAGCGATGCAGCAGAAGATACAACTCCTTCCAAATGAAATGCCACTGGGAACATGTATCTCGCTTATCCGAGACCATGGGAGAATAATTCTAGAGGGGAGAGAGATCCTTCACGAGGAGGTCTGAGTGAGAAGCAGGGAGAGGGAGGGGGCCTTTTGTAGGAGAGGGGGCATCCCCCTTCCCATGGCCGGCGCCCATGGGGGGGTGCCCCCATGATACGTTGTAAGCGTATCTATAATTTTTGATGTTCCATGCTTGTTTTATATCTACTTTATTATGTCTTGTCCACACTTTGGAGTATTTTTACACATTTTCTGGAACTAACCTATAAACAAGATGCCACAGTGCCAGTTGCATGTTTTCTGATGTTTTTGGTTTCAGAAAAGCTAGTAAGGAAATATTCTCGGAATTGGACCGGACAAAAGCCAAAGTCAATATTTTACCCGAAGCAATAAAGAGTCCGAAGGGGAGACGAAGAGGGGAACCAGGGCGGCCACACCCTAGGTTGGCTCGGCTAGCCCTAGGCGCGCCACCACCTGGTGTGGGCTCCCTGTTACTCCACCGACCTTGCCCCTTCTCCTATAAAAGTCTCCCGGGACAAAAACCCTAAGCACCCGATCAAAATTCCACGAAAGAGTCTGTAGCCTCCGCCATCTCTATCCCTAGATCGGGAGGGATCTGAAGCTCTTCCTTGCACCCCGCTGGAGGGGAGAGATCACCCTGGAGGCCTTCTTCATTACCATGACTACCTCCGGTGTGATGCGTGAGTAGTTCATCCCTGGACTACGGGTCCATGTAGTAGCTAGATGGTTGGTTCTCCTCCTTTGTGATACCAAATTTAGATCTTGTGAGCTCCGTTCATGATCAAGATCATCTATTTGTAATCTTACATGTTGTGTTTGCGGGGATCCGATGGATATTGAGATGCTATTTCAGATTGATTATTGAGTCTATCATGTCTATGTTATTTGTGATCTTGCATGCTTTCCATTGTTAGTAGCTATCTTGGCCGAGTAGATGCTAGCAACTCCAAGAGGGAGTATTTATGCTCGATAGTGGGTTCATGCCTCTAGGAATCTAGGGAAGTGAAAAAAATCTCTAAGGTACTAGATGTGTTGTTGCTACTAGGGAGAAAACAACAATCCTTTGTTCATAGAACAATCGTATTGTTTACTTTACACACTTTGCTTAATGCAATTATTTGTTGCTTGCAACTTAATACTGGAGGGGGTTCGGATGATAACCTGAAGGTGGATTATTAGTCATAGATGCAGTTGGATTACGGTGTATGTATAATGTTGTAATGCCCAATCAAATCTCGTAGGAGTCAATATGATTAGTATATGCTTGTATGCTTTCTCGGTGTCTGTTAATTGCCCCGATGTAATTTTTTCACCCAACATGTCATCTATCTTAAGGAGAATCACCTCTAGTGAACTATGGACCTCGGTCCATTCTTTTACCACCAATCTAGAAGCTATTTACTCTTTACTATTTACTTTCTGCAAGCAATTACTATCTTCCACACAATACGTTTAATCCTTTGTTTTTAGCAAAACCGGTGAGATTGACAACCTCACTATAAGTTGGGGGTAAAGTTCTATGGTTGTGTTGTGCAGGATTCCAAGTTGGAAACATCACCTTGGAGGTGTTTCCTTGCTCCTACTGGTTCGATAACCTTGGTTTCAGAACTGAGGGAAAACTTGCTACTGTGCTCATCATACCTTCCTCTTGGGGTTCCCCAACGAGCTCGATACATTTTGAGCCATCAAGCACTTTTTATGGCGTCGTTGCCTGGGAGTCAAGGACATCTTCAAAAGGGTAGTCCATCATAACCAATCCCTTTACTTTGTTTTTTTGTTTTGCTTAGTTTATTTCTACTTTGTTGGCTTGTTTCTTTATCAAAAACACAAAAACAAAATTAGTTATACTAGTTTGCTCTTTATATTAAAAACACAAAAAAATGAATACTCTTGAAAACACTAAGTTGTGTGACTTCACTAGCACCAACAACAATGATTTCATGTGCACACCTATTACTCCACCTGTTCCTAAAGCTACAATTTGCTGGTGTTGGTACTGAAGATGCTGCTGCTCACCTTAATAACTTTGTTGAACTTTGTGAGATGCAAAAACATATGGATATAGATGGAGATATTATTAAGCTTAAATTGTTTCCTTTCTCTTTGAGAGGAAAAGCTAAAGAATGGTTGCTATCCCTAACTAGAAATAGTATTGATTCTTGGACTAAATGCAAAGATGCTTTCATTGGAAAATACTATCCTCCTGCTAAGATTATATCTATGAGAAGTGAAATAATGAAATTTAAACAATCTGATAATGAACATGTTGCTCAAGCTTGGGAAAGAATGAAATCTTTGGTAAAGAATTGTCCCACTCATGGACTGACTGCTTGGATGATTATCCAAATGTTTTATGCAGGACTAAATTATTCTTCAAGGAATCTGTTGGATTCTGCTACTGGAGGTACCTTTATGACCATTACTTTGGGTGCTGCAACAAAACTTCTGGATAATATGATGGTTAACTATTCTGAATGGCACACTGACAGGGCTCCACAAGGTAAGAAGGTAAATTCTGTTGAAGAAACCTCCTCCTTGAGTGATAAAATTGATGTTATTATGTCTATGCTTGTTAATGGGAAAGCTCATATTGATCCAAATTATGTTCCCTTAGCTTCTTTGGTTGCTCAAGAAGAGCAAGTTGATGTGAAATTTATTAGAAGTAATAATTTTAGCAACAATGCCTACATGAATAATTTTGGTAATAGTAATTATAGGCGATATCCTCACAATAATGGTAATGCTTATGGAAATTCCTACAACAATAATAGAAGTGCACCCTCTGAACTTGAAGTCATTCTTAAAGATTTTATTAGTAAACAAAATGCTTTC
Organism: Avena insularis; assembly: GCA_023614405.1. Classification (NCBI taxonomy): domain Eukaryota; kingdom Viridiplantae; phylum Streptophyta; class Magnoliopsida; order Poales; family Poaceae; genus Avena; species Avena insularis. The sequence continues at coordinate 326,329,210 of CM042684.1, read as the reverse complement.
AATGAAACCATTGAGTAAAAACTCTCTAATGCTGAAAGAAATATAGCATCATTGTCTGAAGCACAATCTTCTTTGACTAAAATGGCTACTAAACCTGAAACTAATGAAAATCCCTTTGCTGCCACTAATGCCATACAAGTTAGAATTGATGAAAATGTTAGACTGTTAGCTGAATTGCATGCTAAGTGGGAAAGAGAAGATGAAATTTCTAGAAATATTAGTATTTTCACCAACACTAATGTTGATGCTAGCAAACCACATGAAGTCCCCATTCCTTCTACAACAATGCCTAAAACCAATGGAACCTTTTCTAATAAAAATGCTGAAATTCTTCGAAATATGGGAAACAATAGCTCTACTACCTTAGATGGTAATTATGATTTTGATCTTGATGGTTGCAATATCTCTAAAGTAATTATGTTCCTACAAAAGCTTGCTAAAAGTCCTAATGCTAGTGCTATGAATATGGCCTTTACAAAACACATTACTGATGCTCTCGTAAAAATTAAAGAAGAAAAGATGAAATATAAAGCTTCTATTCCTATGAAATTATAAGATGGTTGGGAACCCGTCATTAATATGAAAGTGAATGATTTTGATATCAAAGCTTTATGTGATCTTGATAGTAGTGTTTCTATTATGCCTAGAAAGATTTATGAAATGCTTGATTTGCCACACCATTAGAAGATTGTTATTTAAATCTCTAAATTGATGATAATGCTAAAAAAAACTCATGGGGAGTATTAATGATGTTCTTATTATGGTTAACAATGTCTATGTCCCCGTTGATTTCTATGTTTTGGATGTTGAATGCAATGCTTCTTGTCATATTACTTTGGGAAGACCTTTTCTTAGAACTGTTGGTGCCATTATTGATATGAAAGAAGGCACCATTAAATATCAATTTCCACTCAAGAAAGGTACAGAGCACTTCCCTAAGAAGAGAGAGAAGATTCCTTTTGCCTCTCCCATTAAAACAAAATTTTATCTTAATGCTTCTTCATTTGAGAATACTTGATTCTTGCTTCTTATGCCTAGCTCAAAGGCGTTAAAGAAAAGCACGTATTGTGCTTCTATCCCAGGTTGTTATCTAACTTTCATTAGTTCAACACTTTTTGATTTGAGCAACAGAAGGTCTTCGAAAAAATCGGTTTTTACCTGCTGGTCTGTTTTGACAGATTTCTGCCATTATTTGCATTTGCCTCTTAATCTCTTTCTCTTTGAGTTCTCTCTGATCATTTGAACTTTTTAAACGGAGTGCTACAGTAGCTTGTGTTTTAATGGAAGTTTTACTTGTGTTGGAACTGAACCAAAAGACTTATTATCTTGAGTACACTAATGTTGATAATGAACATTGTGTGAAGTTTTGTATGACGGAAATTTTAAAGTGTAGGGAAGAACAATGTGATAAGATGAAATATGGACAAAAGCTCAAGCTTGGGGATGCCACCCGTGTCACCCCAAGATATATTCAAGAAGTACAAGCGTCAAAGCTTGGGGATGCCCAAGGCATCCCCTTCTTCATCAATAAAAATTTCAGGTTTCTTCCAAACACTTCATTTTTATTGTTTCATGCACAATTGTGTTGTTCTTGGAGCGTCTTCGTTTTTGTTTTTAGTTTTATTTTGCTTAAATAAAGTTAGTTGGACCCCCACATTCATACATAGTTTCAAATAGGTTGATTTGGATTGGAAAAGAGTAGGAAAGTTCATCCTTATAAGTGGTATAAAAGGAGCTTGTTTTTGAGTGTGGCCTAGGATTTGTCATGTCATGCTTGATATTGTTTTGACTTTATGCTTAGTGATTATTGTTGTAGCATGACTTGTTACAAACAATTGAGATTTCTTAATGTGCCTTGAAAGCATCATGCATTGTTTTAGCATATAAAAGCATAATATTGTGGTATTCTCTTTTAACGCTTTATTTGGGTTAACTTGGCGCATGCTCACACAATGTTAAGGCTATACCAAGTCACCATAGCCTCTATGATCATTTAGTTTTCGACTTGTAATATCACTTTATGCTTTAATTAATAATGTTTTGTCGCTTTCCATGATTATGGCCATTATTGCTCTCTTAGTTGGTCGCTCCCAGTCTTTTGCTAGCCTCCATACCAAGTATGAGTTCCACTCATGCATCCAACTCCAAATAAAACCAAGTTATTCCAAAGAGTCCACCATACCTACCTATTAGCATTTGCTATTCCAAGCATATTCATGTTTTATCTACCTTCCGAATTAAACTTGTTATGTGAAAACTAGTGATTAAAGCTCTCACGAACTTGATGGCACACTTTACTTTTATTGCACTTAATAAACTTGAACCATTAGGGCCCATCTATGTTGTGTATATGCTTGCGTTTTGTAAGTTATGAATTAGCAGAACCATGTTATCATGGGGAACGCTTTCAACATTGCACTTTATTTAGTTGATATCATGTTCTTTTGCTTATGGATCCCGGTGGTGTGAAATGAAAGGGGATCTTGTAAGGCTCATGGAGTTCGTATATGTGTTAGAGAAATGCCTGGGCAGCTGGTCTAAGCCATGCCTAATCATGGTGGAAACCTGCAGCGTAATGATACGTTGCTAACGTATCCATAATTTTTGATGTTCCATGCTTGGTTTTATCTACTTTTTTATGTTTTTTTCCAACTTTGGAGTACTTTCTATATACTTTCTTGGACTAACCTATTAACAAGATCCACAGTGCCAGCTGCTTGTTTTCTACTGTTATTGGTTCCAGGAAAGTCAGAAAATGAATATTCTCAGAATTGGACGGGACAAAAGCCAAAGTCAGTTTTTCACCGAGGGACACAAGGGGCTAGAATACGAGATGGAGAGGGGCCAGCGCCACCACCAGGCCATGCGCTGCCCGTGCCTGGGTGGTCTGCGCCTTGGCACCCCTCGTCCTCCCCTTTCGCCTATAAGATGCCTTCGATACAGAAACCCTAAGTACCCGATCAAAATTCCACGAAATAGTCTATAGCCGCTGTCATCTCCATCCCTAGATCGGGAGGGAT